>CM051240.1:87209256-88409256 GCA_027917425.1 Gastrophryne carolinensis | reverse complement strand
AATAGGACAAAATTTACAAAAACATCACAACTGGAGAGTGCATTAAACACCTCACAAGTGAGATCATCAGGGGCACTATCAAGCAATTTCTCATAAGGGTTCTAGTGGCCACAGCAGTAATAGCAGAGGCACAGACCGGGCGCAGCGCCGTCCCCGCACATGCAAAGGTGTGGGAGGCCAGCAGGTCAATGCGCCGGTCCTCAGCATCCCGCAGGGTAGTAGAATCAGGGGAATGCATGACAGGGGTGTTAGATAGCCCTAGGATCGGGACAACCACCTCGGGAGGGGATGACCAACATTTAACCACCTCAGGGGGAAATGGATACTTCCTATCCCAATCCCTTGGAACCCCGGGAAGTTTACTGGGGCACGCCCATTCCTTGAGCACAAGGGTATGGAAAAGTGCCTGCTCTAGAAATTCCAAAACGTGATGTTGCTGTATGAAAACGCTCCCCTTTTTGCCTGGGCGCCTCAGCCGGGAGAGGGATAGACAGAACCTCAAAGATCTGGGTCAATAATCTGTCAGTGTCATCCGGAACATCCAAATGAAGCAAAAGACGCACGCGCGGCGGCGGCGGCATTTGTAATAGTGAAGAGACAAGTCCGCGCGGCGGCTGACACCACATATACTAGTCAAAAAACATGACAAAAGACTGTATGCATGAATCACGATACACGCTCACCCACACACCCCCCCCTTCTTTCTCCCCCGAAGTCTACCGGGAGAATGAGGGAGGATGGCGGCCCTCTGTACAGGACCCCCCGCTACCGGGGCATGGGACAATAATGCGGGAGGGGCATCCCATAAAGGCTCACCATCAGCCTATACCGCCTACCCTTTGGTGGGGGACTGCCTACCTTCACCCGACCAGCGCAGCCCAGGCTGGGAGGCACATCACACGAAGGACGGGTGGGAATAGTCCAAAAGGGCCGCAGGCTAATAGCCCCGCTCACCTGCGAGAGAGTGATACTTTCATGTCTTCGTGTCTTCGCAGTAAGCACTGCAGAGAAATCTGGGGATTTGTGGGAGGTCCCTGGGTATTTGAGGGGCCGGGAGGAGCCTGTTTTACATGTCTCTGCAGTGCAGCGCCATCTGGCGGAGGATAACCCAAGTGTAAGTAATCTATCTGGAGCAGGACGTACTGTATACTAAGAATAAGGTTGGGAGCCCCTGCTCTAGAGCACACAGAGTAAGTTTTTGTGCCTGCAGTAATACCTTGTCAGTGTTCCCAAACATTCTTCTCGAATGATTTGCAGCTCTATATTTCTGTCTAAGCACTAAAAACCTTGCCTGTACATCTGTGTGGAGATCTGCAAAACAAGGCCTGTTGGTGGCTCTCGAGGAGAGGGTTGTGAAACACTATTGTTAATATACCTTAATTTCCTTTTGTCTTGAATACTGATGGGGCGTTCCCTCAGAGGAATATTAAAATCATCATCAAATGATTCCAATCGACTGGGCTCCCGGGACAGTGTTCGCTTTAGATTACGACTGCTTTTATGTGAGTCTATGGTCCCATAATTAGAGGGTCTCCTTCTTACAAGAGACTGGTAACTTGGTAGCTCATTTAAAAACTGGTTAGGGGTCACCACGCCGTCCTCTGGGAGAAAAACATCTGAAAAAAACAAATCAAACAATTGGTTTTGTAGTTTGTGAGAATTCAAAAACAAAACTTTTTAAGCAAGCAATGCCACTCTGCCATTTATATTATGCACGTTTTGGGAGTGGTCATATTATATTACCTGGACACAAACTGAAATAATATATATATATATATATATATATATATATATATATATGTTTCATGACCAGCACTTTTTTATGGTTTTGGTAAAGATTTGACAATACAGAGATAAATAAACATAAATACACACAATTAACATTAAAAAGGAAAAGTCCACTTTCAATGGCATTTTTGAAAGTAGCTTTTTGTGTGCTAAAATGACGTCCTCAGGGTGCTGAGCTAATATGGGATTTCTTTTAGACTAGAATATGTGTACATAAAGAAAAAAATGAAAAAATACTAGCTAAGCTTAGCATCTTGAGGACATCCTATTGGAACAAAAAAAAAACACTTTCATAAAAGCCAGCAAAAGTAGACTCTCTCTTTAAAATAGACTCTCTTTAAAATACACAAAGTAGCTCAGATTATAGTTTCCACAAGTGCAAGATAACAAAGAGAACCCCTTAAACAGATGGAAACCCAAAAATGGGTCCACCGCTCATCCGCTTGGACCTCCCCCCCCCCCCCCCCCCCGGCCTGTGCAGCCATACTATAAACATAGGTTTCATAAACTTTTACGCAAGCCTTTCATTAAATATATCTTTCCAGGCTGACAATAAAGGTAGAGCCAAGTAACGAACATTTCCTACCATACAGAAAAAGCAGCCAGTTTAAGACTTTCTGTGCATGCCCTTCAGTCATGGGAGCTACTATCCCAAAAAAAAAAAAAAAAAAAAAAAAAAACAGATGCAGGCCTCCAGATGGGCAGCTTTCCAGAAATAAAACCATCTTGTCCTAGTATCCCACCACCAAGGGGGCACTCTCAAAATGAATGCTTGGGACATTTAGGACACCCAATTGAATCTTTAATACCCATCCCCTTGATTGGTTAACTGTAATTGATGTGTAATATAATTTTTGTGGCCTTATCTTATAGTCTATATCTGCTATTTATTACACAGGCGTACTAGTGATCCGTCACCTCACCCCAAACATCCTAGAGTTTGAAAAGCCTGAAAGGATCACTAACTAAAGTCCCCATTGGGCATTTGGACTTGAGATGTTCCAGTGTTAAAAGTGGACCAACACCCAGGATTTTGACTATCCTGGGTTTTGGTCCACTTCGGTGGGGCACCCCGATCGGTGGTTGCCCCGCTGTGTGAAACCCCCCAGAACGCCTGTAAACACTCACCTCCCCACGCTCCTACGCGGGCGCTCGTCCAATCAGAGAGCTCAGAGCCGCTGTGGTATGCACGTACAAGCGGCGTCCAACCACAGCGGCTCTGAGAATAGGGAGCGCGCCCGCGCCGGCCATTCACAAACAGCCGGCGCGGGTGCGCGCCCTGCTAGAGGGAAGCGCGAGACGCGGCCGCGGCCCGCGCATGTGCCGTTGGAACGGGGTTAAGGTAAGGTTTGTGGGCGTCCTGGGGGGTTTCACCCCACAGGACATCCCGATTTTGGATGCCCCGCGGGGAGGGATCTGATCGGCCCGGGAATCTTATAGATTCCCGGGCCGATCCCCCCTGGGTGCTGGTCCACTTTAATGCTACAGAAAACCCCTAATAGGGATACAGTTTCCAGCTGTGGCACTCTCTTCCAGCTGTGGCACTGAAATGCGACAGATGCACCTTGCAGGGAACAGCATCCCTCTGCCACTCTCCTAATCACCGAGAAAAGTCCCTAGAGTCTTAAACAAGGACAGTTCTGGTTAAAAGAAAAAGAAGGAAGAGAAGATCCTGTACAGACATGAAGCGCAGATGACCAGCTACCGTAAAAGCAGAAAACAAGTTCATGTCCCTAAGACTTCCACTTCATGCCGAGAAGTCTGGTCCAACGCATCACCCCTTTAAGTGAAGTTAAAAAGCTTTATAGCCAAGATCAAAAATATATTTAAAGTACATTTTTTCTGAGCATTCACCTTTTATAGAGGGGTTATATCTAGATCCAGTGAACATCTTTGTAGTGTCCAACCTTCTGGTAGGCAAGGCCTATATATTACCCATATGCATAGGAATGGAGAAAAATTCCCCAAATACAGGATTAGAAGATGTGATAGTTTATGTTTTAACCAGGGTTAAAGTATCATATTCACTTTCTGCATGAAAGCACAAAATACTTACCAGAACACTTACTTCCTGTATGGGGATTTCCCTGAAACTAGAGCAGAGGGCACAGATAAGAATTCGCCAGTGGTGTCTGGATTATGTTCCGAAAGTAGTGATTATTTCAGTGGAATAACAGTAATAGGGTCCAGTGCCATCTACTCGCCCTCTGCCTGCTTTTTATTTGAAACATGGTTTCAAACATTGGTTCAAATATACTTGACATTGCTCTCATCTCTGTGGTTCATTTAGTTAGGGGGAAAATAAGAAGGGGAAGGTTGCAATTTTAGGTTATTTTGGGCAACTTTCAAAGCATCCTCTACTAAATGCTGAAAGAGACATGTGCTCGTATCTGCATGGTGGACCCTGGAGTAAGAGAAACCAGCGATTGACTTAAGTTAGAGGTAATCAATGTATAGTGCAAACATTCTACCAAATTTAGCAATAAAACAGGAATAAAGTAGAAGCACAAATCAATAAAAAGCCTTGCTAAAGGAATCATACAAGCATGGCTGGTTGTCTGAACATATGTTTAACAGAGATGAATCAATTCTGTCTGTCTCCATAACCTTCACCTTTTGCTCCCAGCTATCAGCCAGCTATGTGGTAAACCTGCCCTAACCTGCCAAAGACCAGTAAGTTGTTTCCGTAACTGGAACACTTGCGTTCCAGTTTGCTTCTGTGTGCGGTATTTAAGAAGCATACTAAGAAAGACAAAGAAAATGTCCAGCCCTCAATTTCAAAAGGGCACACTGTTGTGTAAAGTTTACACTTCTGGTGCCAAATCCTAGCAACCATAATTACAAAATTAGAGACTAAGGTTGAAACTCTGCAGCCATTGATGAGGGTTTCTACAGCCTAGACAAAAGACTACAGAATGAAGGCCACACTGCCCCTGTGCTGGGCAAGAGCAAAAGATTTCAGCCTAAAGTCTGAAAATGGATTTTTCCTCCATGCCAGGGAGGGTACTGCTATACATGAACCATAATCTACTAACCTTTTTCTCCCAAGGCTACATCCATTCTCGATCTTACGGCACATCCGTGGGTCTCCATGTCCTGCCCGCACAACAAACTTCCCCACATGTCGCCAGCAGTTCAGGTTTGCAAGGCACATTGACCCAGGATGCTGCTGGAGAGCTGCACATGCACCAAGGGGGGTGCCCCGCTGTGTGAAACCCCCCAGAAAGCCCCAAAAACTCACCTCGCTCCCACGTGACCGAGCCGTCCAATCCCCGCCGATGGACAAGCGGGTGACAGCGACGGACAAGACAGCGCGTCCGACGCCGCCTCCCGCACGTCACTCTGACAGGGCGCGCGCCCGCGCCGGCTATTCGCAAACGGCCGGCGCGGGCACGTCTAGAGGGGCGCGCGGGAGGCGGCAAGATTTTTTGGGGGGGGTCCCTCACCGCGGGACATCCCGATCTCGGATGTCCCGTGGTGAGGGAGGTGATCGGCCCGGGAATCTTATAGATTCTATATATTATGGTCCATTTTAAGGTTTTTGACTTCAGGGTTTTGTTTGACTTAAGTTGGATTCTTAAAGGGACTCTGTAGGAAAAGTGCATAAACTACAATTTATCAGCTCATCATGTCATGGCTTCCCTCTCCCTTCCTGTCAGAATACAGCTGCTCCTGAAAGTAGAAACAAGGCAAAGAGTAGTGGCACCCCCCCAATTCCTTTGCCATAGACCACGAATAATAAGGCTTAGCTGGTGGTCAAAAGCTCCGCATCATTAGACCGTGGACATTGGAAGAGAGGGAGAACAGCCAGGTTGATAAAAATGCAAGTCCTCCGACCACCATCCATAATACTGATTATTATGTGGCATCACAGAGCCAAGGCCCACGCCCAGTTAAATCATAAGGTGAAGGGTAAACCTTGATATTGCGGCCAATTCTTCTTCAATTTAAAAAGTTTAGGACTGTGCCAAACGTAGCCCGACACAATGGTCTAACAATAGCCTTCTGTATCCCTTTAAGTAAGCCCTAAGAGTTGGGAATGAGCTTAATGCCAAAGTTCATTGAGAAGTCAGAATTGCATTTAAAACTAAATAATCATTTTACTGGCTAATTGTATTCCAAGGGTAGACTAAGTTTGAGGACCTGGGATGGTCGATTAAAAAAATTACAAGAATCCAGCATAGTTTTAAAGTAGACCAAAACCCACGCCCCAACGGGATGTTCCGCTGTGTGAAACCCCCCAGGTAGCCCAGAAACTCACCTTCTTTCCTGGTTCAGTGGTGCATGCACAAGCTGCAGCCGCATCACCGCTATCCCTTAAAGTGGACCAACACCCAGGGGGGGATCGGCCCGGGAATCTATAAGATTCCCGGGCCGATCAGATCCCTCCCCACGGGGCATCCGAAATCAGGATGTCCCGCGGGGTGAAACCCCCCAGGACGCCCACAAACCTTACCTTAACCCTGTTCCAACGGCGCATGCGCGGGCCGCGTCTCGCGCTTCCCTCTAGCAGGGCGCGCACCCACGCGCGAGACGCGGCCTCCAGCGCTCAGAGCCGCTGTGGTTGGATGCCGCTTGTACGTGCATACCACAGCGGCTCGGATCTCCCTGATTGGACGAGCGCCCGTGTAGGAGCGTTTACGGGCGTTCTGGGGGATTTCACACAGCGGGGCTCCTCCGATCGGGGTGCCCCACCGAAGTGGACCAAAACCCAGGATAGTCAAAATCCTGGGTGTTGGTCCACTTTAAGTAGGGCACATGCTCGTGCCAGGCATCTGTGAATGGCCGGCACAGGCACACTCCCGGTTAGAGGAAAGCGAGGGATGCGGCCTCCAGCGCTGTTATGCAACAGAATTTTTAGATGTAACGTATATATTTTATTGAAAACATGACATGGTAGAAGCTTTTAAGTTGCTGACTTGGTTTTACTGTGTTGACGCAAACATTGAGAGATACAGCTCTGTCCTTGTCATAAAAGCTGCCATTGTCTATCCCTGAAAATGTGTCTATTTACATCTGCTTGCTAAATTTACATCTCCGGTCTTTATATTGCTATATGTTTACTACTATTTAACTCAGCTGTCTAAATACGAAACTGAGAGGGTGTTTAAAGTGGACCAACACCCAGGTGCCTCGCTGTGTGAAACCCCCCAGAAACCCAGAAAAACTCACCTCTCCTCGCTCCCACGTGACCGCCGCAGTCAGGGGGCTGATCGGTCCGGGAATCTTATAGATTCCCGGGCCGATCATGGGAGGGTGCTGTTCCACTTTAATCGTCTAAAGTCTGATACCTCCTTTGAAGAGCAAATTGGTCAGAAAACAACTGCTGGCTTGGCCTCCATAAAATGGATCCAGAGTGCTGTGAAAGGGAGGAATTCTTAAAGTGGACCAACACCCAGGATTTTGACTATCCTGGGTTTTGGTCCACTTCGGCGGGGCACCCCGATCGGGGGTGCCCCGCTGTGTGAAACCCCCCAGAAACCCCAAAAAACTCACCTCTCAACGCTCCCACGTGAACGCCGCAGCCAATCCCCGCCAACGTCCAGGCGGGGATCAGGAACGTCCAAGCCGCTTCCGCCGCCGCCGCCTCCCGCGCATCACTCTCGGCGCGCGCGCGCCCCCGCCGGCCATTCACAGAGGGCCGGCGCGGGCACGTCTGGAGGGGCGCGCGGGAGGCGGCGGAAGCGGCGGCGGATCAGGTAAGATGTTTTTGGGGTTTCTGGGGGGTTTCACCCCGCGGGACATCCCGATCTCGGATGTCCCGCGGGGTGGGAGGTAATCGGCCCGGGAATCTTATAGATTTCCGGGCCGATCACCCCTGGGTGTTGGTCCTCTTTAACCTGTGTTTTGAGACGTCTTAACACAGTGTGGTCTCTCTGTCTTTCGCCGTACCTCTGAAAGGTTCCTCCGGCTGATGCCTAGGCAGATGACGATAGAAGCCCGCTCTGGTTCGTGGTGAAGTGGTGCCAATTTCCCATTCAAGTTCCCATCGGAAAGGTGATGTAACTGAGTGGTGATGCTGTATTAGTGTGAGAATATTAATGTGCGCTACCTGTGTCAGGGACATAGTGTTGTTACCCACAAAACCCTTTTCTCTCGCCTACCCTGCTCCTGGCCGATGAATCTCAGACAATGGTTGTTTCTGTGGTGATGTCATATGTATCCCACTAAGTTTTAAGCGATTTATTACTGTGTGGTGAAGTTTTCCTGTATTTATATGTATTTTAACCTTTTCTAAGCTTTTTCTGTACATAAGTATATATTCTTTTTATATCTTATTTAGAATAAAATAATATTCTTTATTGGTTATGCTCTGATCTCTTTAAAACAATATAAAGAACCTGCATGTATATTAGCAGCCCTGCCCTGGGCATTAATTAGTAAAATATCTGGTATTTGGGTGTGTGTTTGGCAACCAGCTAAACAAGCGCTCAGATCCGTTCGCCTTAGATCGAGCTACCTTACATAGAGCTAGACAAAGGGATGGGAGCGGATCCAAGTGTGCTGATTGGACGGGAGCAGCTCTGCGCATGCGCCGTAGGGCCATGGATGGGTGAGTGAGACTGGCCTTGGGGGGGGGATGCGGGGGCAAGGACCAAAACCCAGGATATGCAAATTCCTTGCATATTGATAGTATTCCTGATTCATTGAGCTAGTGGTTACATGGACCTTTTTGTTCTTGCATGGCTCGGCCTGCTTCGATATTCATAACAGTTGGGTTATTCCGCCACAAGGTGGCGCAGTGGTACTGCAGAAAGCTGTGGCACCTCCCAGCTCCCTATAAAAACGGGATTAACCAACAAGTTCCCAGCGTAGACACACAGTGAGACAAGAAGCCGGGAGAGAATAAAGGTAAGAATGTAAAAAAGGTAAAAAGACCCAATTTAACTTGGAACAATAACCATAAAGAGGCAACCAAGAACAATGATAACAAGGGTGGGGCGAAGCGGGCCGTGCCATGCAAGAACAAAAACAATTCTACAGGTGAGTACTCACAGAATTGCTTTTTTCTTTATTGCATGGCACGGCCTGCTTCGGTATTCATAACAGTTGGGACATCCAAAAAGCAGTGTCCAAAAGTAGGGTGGGATCCCCAAAGAGTAACGGCCAGCAGTTTAAGTCACTACCGCCTGAAGCACCTTGCGGCCAAAAGCAGCATCCGCTGAGGCCTTATCAACTTTGTAAACTTAGAAAAAGTATGAACAGAAGACCAAGTAGCGGCCTTACCACCTTGTTCAACAGAAGCTTGATACTGAAAAGCCCAAGAAGCACCAATAGCACAAGTGGAATGAGCAGTTATTCTAAAGGGAGGTTCCTTCCCCTAAGCAGAATAGGCTTGAACCACCGCCTGATGGATCCACTTGCTGATAGTGGATTTAGCCGGAGGCAGACCCTTCCTTGGTCCAGAAGTGAGAACAAACAGAGCATCAGACGTCCTGAAAATCTCAGTAGCAACCAAATAAAACTTCAGAGCCCTGACCCTGAATACAGTGTCCGCTCCTTGGAATTAGCAGGATTAGGACACAATGAAGGCAAGACAATGTCCTGATTAAGACGAAAGGCAGACACAACCTTAAAGAAATCTGGCTTAAGTCGAAATACCATCTTATCCTGATGCCGCTCAAAATAAGGAGGTTTGATGGAAAGCGCAGCTAGCTCAGAAACTCGCCTTACAGAAGTGATAGCCACCAAAAAGGCTACCTTAAGAGTCAAAATGGGCAAGGCAGCCTCCCGGATAGGCTCAAAGGGAGGCCCCTGCATAGCAGACAACACCAGATTCAGATCCCAGACTGGTAGCAAAGGCTTACAGGGTGGACGCACATGAGAAAACACCCTGGAAAAAAGTTTTAATCAGCCGGTGATTGGCAAAAGATCTTTGAAAAAAATTGCCAGAGCTGAAACATGGCCTTTGAGGGTACTAAGTTGAAGGCCCAAATCCAAACCGTGTTGCAAGAATTCCAGAATCCTGGGAATAGAAAACACCCTACAGGGAAAACACTTGGACTCACACCAGGCAATGTAAGCATGCCAGACCCTGTAATAGATAAAGGACGAGGACTTCTTCCTAGCCCTAATCATGGTATCAACAACAGAAGCAGGCAACCCCTTTTCCATCAAAATGGAGGTTTCAGCAGCCGAGCCGTTAAAGCCAGCGTTTGTAAATTGGGGAGGCATAGCTGCCCCTGAGTGAGGAGATCTGGATCCTTGGGCAAGACGTAGCGGTCTACAGCCAACTGCACGACGTCTGCGAACCAAACCCTTCTTGGCCAACAAGGGGCCACTAGGATGGCCGGTACTCGCTCCTGGACTATCTTGCAAATGACCCTGCCCAGGAGAGGAAATGGAGGGAACACATATAGAAGCCGAAACTCCATCCAAGGCATTGCCAGGGCATCTGTGGCGGACGCCAGAGGATCATGAGACAGAGAAACAAATCTGGAAAGTTTGTGATTGTGACGGGACCCAAACAAGTCCACGTCCGGCTGACCCCAGCGGTGACACAGGGAGAGAAAAACCCGGTTGTTGAGGGACCATTCCCCCAGACGAGACGTCCCCCTGCTCAGGGAGTCTGCCTCCTGGTTCTCCACCCCCGGAATGTAGACCGCTGAGATTCAGGGAACATGCTGTTCCGCCCAAGACAGGATCAGGGACACTTCCTTGAAGGCTCACTTGCTCCGAGTTCCTCCCCGATGATTGATGAAAGCAACCGCCGTCTGGTTGTCTGAACGGATCTGAACAGCCCGACCCGAAGGTCGGTGGTTAGGCGAGAAAGAACCAACCAGATCGCCCTCAGTTTCAGGACGTTGGGCCCCTGGAACCTCAGGGACTTCCAGACGCCCCCCCAACCTGTCAGACTGGCATCTGTGGTGACCGTCTCCCAGCACGGGGGCTGGAAGGTCCTGCCCCCCAGAAGGTTCCTCGAGTCCAGCCACCACGAGAGGGACTGTCTAGCCAGAGGAGACAGAGCAAATTCCTGATCCAAGGACAGGGGGTCCCCATCCCAAACTGACAAGAGGTGCAACTGAAGATGTCTCATGTGAAACTGAGCAAAGGGGACTGCCTCGAAGCAGGACACCATCAGGACCACCAACTGCATCCCCTGACGGATGAGGACATGATAGCAGAGTCCGAGCCTGCTTCTGAAGACCCTCCACCTTCTGCTGAGGAAGGAACACCTTGACCTGAGAAGTATCCAGAGTCATGCCCAGAAAGAACCTAACCAAGGACGGGGACAGAGAAGACTTGGGATAGTTGATCACCCAGCCGAAGGACTGTAGAGTGGAGGTCACCATCTGAGTGTCTTGCTCGAGCCTGAGGAAAGGACTGGGCCACAATCAGGATGTCGTCCAGGTAAGGAATGATGCGGATGCCCTGGTTCTGTAGCAGAGTCACTCCGCCAGTACCTTGGTGAACACCCGAGGTGATACCGAAGGGTAGAGCCACAAACTGGTAATGCTGGTAAAGGCACATGAAGATAAGCATCCTTGATGACCACAGTGGTCATGAAGTCGCCCGGGCGAAGGGAACTGACAGCCGAGCGCAGCGTCTCCATGCGAAAATGCTTGAATCTGACAAACTTGTTGAGGCCCTTCAGATCCAGAATGGGCCTTAGCGAGCCGTCCTTTTTTGGGGCCGTGAAAAGATTGGAATAGTACCCCTGACCCCGTTCTAGATGGGGCAACGGACAAATGACTCTTGACTCTAACAGACATTGAACCGCCAGCCACAACCCTTGAGCAGACAGGGACCTGATGAATCTTGGGGCGCCCAGGCTGCAAACTCTCTTGTAACCGGAGGAAACTACCTCCTGTATCCATCGGTCTGGGCCATGAAGCCTCCAGATGCGAGCAAAGAGCCGAAGCCGTCCCCCCACCCGGATGGGTGAGGGCGCCCCTTCATGCCTGAGGGGGCTTGGGAGAGGGATTGGGTTTGGAGTTCCAGGAGAGACCGGGACGACCACGGGGTCTGCCACGGCCCCAAGAATCTCTACGACCACTGGGGAGGAGGGAGCCCCGGCCTCCTCTGGGAACACGAAAGGGAGGGGGGCAGAGGACCCCCAAAATGGCCAAGACTGCCTCCTACGCTGAGGCAGCCTGCCATCCTTGTCTAAGACATCAAGATGCTCCCCAAATAGCCGCAGCCCCATGAAGGGGAGACCAGTGAGAGCTTTCTTAGCAGCAGCATCGGCACAACCAGACAGAGCGGCGCATAGCCACCAAGAGCGCAGAGGCCCTAGCACTCAGCCGCACAGCATCATCCATAGCAGCAAGGATAAAGGCCACAAAATCAGAGCAACCATGAGGGTCCTAATGTTCTCCCCCCCTCTACGAGTTGAAGTGCCATCCAGGAGGCGCTTGAGTAGAGACTTTAGGGCAATAGCCATAATAGCCGCGGCACAGGTAGGGCACAAGCCAGCCCCCACACAGGTAAAGGCATGACAGGCCAGCTGATCCATGTGCCTGTCCTCACCGTCCCTCAGAGTGGTAGTGTCTGGGGAAGGCATGACCAAAGTGTTGGACAGGCATAGCACAGGAGCGTCCACTTCAGGGGGAACTGACCACCTCTTAACAAGATCAGCAGGAAAGGGATATCTCTTATCCAAACCCTTGGACACAGCAGGCAGCCTGTTAGGACGTTCCCATTCTTTAAGCACCATAGTGGTGAAATGTCCCTGCTCAGGGAACTCCAGACGCTGTTTAACAGGACAAAACAGCTCACCCTGTTTCCTTTTAGCCTCTACAGGGGGGTCCCCAGAGGAGTCAGAGTCCTGAGGCAGTTCTTCCTCCAGGGACATCAAATTCCTCATACTCCTCAGTAGAGCGTGAGGGAGTAGAAGTCAGATGCCGCTTCTTGCTAGAGACCTTCCTAGGAACATTCCTGGCAAGCTGCCTCTCAATATTGGCCACCCGCAGAGCCAGATCAGAGTGTGACTCCCCGCTAATGTCCCCCTCACTAGGGCCCAATTGCAGGAGCGGGGGAGTAGGTGAAGCAGAGGGATGCCCCGAGCTGGGAAGCGAAGCAGGCAACGCAGCTTGGAGCGCAAGGACACTTTTAGTGCACAGCACGCACACCGTGACACTGTTACACACAGGGGACACCCCACACATGGAACACAGCCGGGCTTGCCCCGAAGGACCCCCAAGCACGCTATCCCCAGAAGCCTCCATCCGGTGATTAACACAGGCGCAATAGGCCAGCGGTGGGTAAAGGCTACACAAAGCCACCCAGGATGCCCTCCCACGGGATGCCCCCAGAAATCAGTGAAGGGGGGGGAAGAGGGAGAGGAAGGAGTGGAGCCGGGAGAAACCACAACCCAAGGGTATCCCGCCTGAAAGACATAAGTAAAAAGACAATGAGCATCCCGCCGCAGATACACCCCAATTCAATAAAAAAAAACCCCAAGGGGGACTCACGGACCAAAGACACTGCAGGGTCACTAGGTACAGACCGAAGGATAAGGTGACACACCGGAGGAGGTAGCGCCGCTCCAGAAAGGGAGAAATCCAGATGTGCAGCTTGTCTAAAATGAGGCCGACAGAAGTATCTCGAGGGGCGGAAGAGCGCGAAAACGGCTCTCACGTGACCCGGCCAGCGCCATGACAAAGCAAAATCACCTCAGGTTATAGTGCCCACAGCCGCGGAACGCAGTACAAGGCGGCGCGGCAGTAAAAACACCACAATTACACAGAAAATGTCAAACACACCACAAATATCACCGCTACCACCCGACCCCCCCCCCCCCCCGAACGAAGTCCGAGAGGGGGGGGGGGGGAAGAGAGAGAGAGACGAGCCCAAGGCAGCGGCGAGCAGCCATGACCAGGGAGGGGTGGACCCCAAAAGGAAAATAAAGGGACCATTCCCCAACAACTCACCCCCCCAGAAGCCAGGAATCCCTATTAGGCTCACCATAAAGCCTTATGGCCGGCTACCCTTTGTGGAACAGGGTCTGCGGCTTGGAGCCACGCTCCAGGAGCACTTGACCCTAGTGCTCTTCTACCTTCACGCAATCTGTCAGCCAAGGCTGGAAGGCAGAGGGGGTCCAGAAACGGATGGAAATAGACATGCAGGGCCACAGGCTTGGTTGCCCCGCTCACCTGCGCAAGAGAGCCATCTTCTAACTTCGCAGTGTCACTGCAGAGAAAACCCTGGGAGCTTGTTGGTTAATCCCATTTTTATAGCGAGCCGGGAGGTGCCACAGCTTTCTGCAGTACCACTGCGCCACCTTGTGTTGGAATAACCCAACTGTTATGAATACCGAACGGGCCGTGCCATGCAATAAAGAAAAATACAATTCTGTGATTATTTACCTGTAGAATTGGTATTATGAGTATACAGTACGTCCTGCTCCAAATCTAATACTTACAGTTTGGATATACTCCGCCAGATGGCGCTGGACTGCAGAGACATCGAAAATAGGCTCCTCCCGGCCCCTCAAATACCCGGGGACCTCCCACAAATCCCCAGCATTGAAAAACAGTTAATGAGAAGCCGGGAGAATTAAACAATACAAACTATCAACTATAACAAGGATAACAATCACCATACAGGGGATCCAAGATAATGCAACCAAGGGTGGGTTGGAGCAGGACGTACTGTATACTCATAATACCAATTTTACAGGTGAGTAATCACAGAATTGTATTATTCTTAGTATACAGTAAGTCCTGCTCCAAATCTAATACTTACAGTTGGGACATCCAATAGCAGTGTCCATAAGTAGGGTGGGATCCCCAAGAAAACTCAGCAGCAGACAGTTTAAGCCACTGCTGCCTGCAGCATCAGCTGAGGCCCTAACATCAACCTTGTAAAACTTTGAAAAGGTATGAACAGAAGACCAAGTAGCGGCCTTGCAAACTTGTTCAACAGAAGCCTTGCAAACTTGTTCAACAGAAGCCTGGTGCTGAAAAGCCCAAGAGGCACCAATAGCAATAGAGTGGAATGAGCAGTAAGGCGGAAGGGAGGATTCTTCCCCTTAGCAGAGTAGGCCTGAATCACAGCCTGACGAATCCACTTGCTGATAGTAGACTTGGCAGGAGCCAAACCCTTCCTAGGACCAGAAGGGACCACAAAAAGAGCATCAGTTTTCCTGAAAGGTGCAGTAGCCACCAGATAGTACTTCAGACACCTAACCACATCCAAAGAGTGCAAAACCCTCTCCTTAGCATTGCTAGGATTAGGGCACAAAGAAGGAAGAACAATATCCTGATGCAAATGAAAGGCAGATATCTCATAGTAGGCGGGCTGAATGGAAAGCGCCGCCAACTCAGACACACGCCTGACAGAAGTGATAGCCACCAGAAATACAACCTTGAGTGTAAGAATGGCCAAGGCAGCATCCTGCTCAGGTTCAAAGGTAGCACCCTGCAAGGCTGACAGAACCAAGTTCAGATCCCAAACAGGCACCATAGGCTTACGTGGGGGGCGCACATGAGTGACCCCCTGGAAAAAAGTCCTGATCAGAAGGTGCTGAGCAAAGGACTTCTGGAAGAAAATAGCCAGGGCAGAAACCTGACCCTTCAGAGTACTGAGTTGGAGCCCCATCTCCAACCCATGCTGCAGGAACTCCAGAATCCTGGGAATAGAGAACACACGACAGGGAAGAGACTTAGACTCACTCCAGCCAATGTAGGCACGCCAAACCCTGTAATAAATGGAAGAGGAAGACTTCTTCCTAGCTTTAATCAAAGTATCCACAACCGAGGAAGACAGCCCCTTCTCCATCAAGATGGAGGTTTCAGCAGCCAAGTCGTCAAAGCCAGAGTTTGTAAATTGGGATGGCGTAGTGAGCCCTGAGTGAGCAGATCTGGCACCAAGGGCAGAGCGTACTGATCTATTGCCAGCTGTACCACGTCTGTGAACCACACTCTTCTTGGCCACCTGGGGGCCACCAAAATTGCTGGCACCCTTTCCAGAGCAATCTTGCGCAGAACCCTGCCCAGCAGGGGGATTGGAGGGAAGACATACAGGAACTGAAAGTCCTGCCATGACATTGCTAGTGCATCCGCGAGGTCAGGGCCAGAGGATCCTGGGACAGAGAGACAAAAGCTGGGAGCTTGTGATTGTGGCGGGACACAAACAGATCCACATCTGGTTGGCCCCAACGGCGACACAGAGATTGAAACACCCTGCTGCATAGGGACCATTCTCCCTGGCGAGAGGTCCCCCTGCTCAGAGAGTCCGCCAGGCGATTTTCCACCCCCGGGATGTACACAGCTGATATGCAGGGGACATTGGCCTCCGCCCAAGTCAGGATCAGAGACGCTTCCTGGAGGGCCCCCTTGCTCCGGGTCCCTCCCTGATGATTGATGTAGACAACTGCTGTCTGGTTGTCCGAGCGCACCTGAACAGGCAGACCCCGAAGGTGAGTAGTCAAGTGAGCCAGAACTAGCCTGATCGCCCGCAGTTCCAAGACATTGATAGGTGTGTGGGCCTCCTGAGGGCCCCACCTCCCCCGGAACCGCAAGGACTTCCAGAAACCCCCCAACCTGACAGACTGGCATCCATGGTGACCGTCTCCCAGAAAGGGGCAAGAAAGGATCTTCCCCCTAACAGGTTCCTTGAGTCCATTCACCACGAGAGGGATCTCCTGACCAGGGGGGAAAGCACACAGACCCTGTCCAGGGACGCTGGGTCCTTGTCCCATACAGACAATAGGTGAAGTTGCAGGGGCCTCAAGTGGAACTGAGCATAAGGGACCGCTTCGAAGCATGCCACCATCAGGCCCACCAGCTGCATCCCCTGCCCGATGGAGGGATGGGGACAAGCTAGGAGGGACTGAGCCTGTGCAATCAGACTGTCCACCTTCTGTTGAGGAAGGAAGATCCTTGTCTGAACTGCATCCAGATTTATTCCTAGGAATGGAGTTACCAAGGAAGGGGACAGTGAGGACTTGGGGTGGTTGATCACCCACCCAAATGACTCCAGAGTGGACACCACCAGCTGAGTATCCAACTCTGCCTGATGTAGAGACTGGGAAGTGATGAGAATGTCGTCCAGATAGGGAAGCACGCGGACGCCCTGACATCTGAGCAGAGACATCACGCCAGCCAGCACCTTGGTGAACACCCTGGGAGCTGAAGTGAGGCCGAAGGGCAAGGCCACAAACTGGTAGTGTTGATCCATCAGAGCGAACCTGAGGAACCTTTGATGATCTGGGAACACAGGAATATGAAGATAAGCATCTTTGATGTCCACAGAAGTCATGAAATCCCCTTGGCGCAGGGAACTGATGGCAGAGCGCAGAGTTTCCATGCGAAAGCGCCTGCCCCTGACAAACTTGTTGAGGATCTTCAAGTCCAGGATGGGCCTGACTGAACCATCTTTTTTGGGTACTTGTGAATAGGTTAGAATAAAAGCCCTTGCCTTTTTCTCTTAAGGGGACCTGGCAGATGACCCCCAGCTCTTGCACTGCTTGCACTAGCTCCTGAGCTGACACAGGGTCCTGAGGAATCCGGGATCTGATGAATCTTGGAGGGGGATCGGCAGCAAACTCCAACTTGTAACCGGAGGACACAACCTCCTGAATCCACCGGTATGAGACATGAAGCCTCCAGACGTGAGCGAAGTGCTGCAGCCGTCCCCCCACCCGGATGGGTGAGGGTGCCCCATCATGCCTGAGGGGGCTTGAGAGAGGATTTTGCTTTGGGAGCCCAGGAGGAGCCAGGACATCCACGTCCTCTGCCCCTACCCCAGAAATCTCCCTGGGCCCCAGGAAAGGAAACCCCCCCTTCCCTGTCTTGCACCACGGTAAGGGGAGGAGAAGGAACCCTGACCCCGAAAGGGCAGAGATTGCCGCCTCCGCTGGGGTAACCGGCCTCCAGGCGGTCCCCGAACAGGCGCAGTCCTTTAAAGGGAAACCCAGTGAGGGCCTTCTTGGCAGCGTTGTCAGCAGCCCACTGGTGCAGCCAAACCGAGCGGCGTATAGCCACCACAAGGGCAGAAGTTCTGGCACACATTCTGATGGTGTCATCCAATGCTGAGAGGACAAAATTTACAAAAACATTGCAACTGGAGAGTGCATTAAACACCTCACAAGGCAAATCATCAGGGGCACTATCAAGGATATTTCTGATAAGGGTTCTAGTGGCCACAGCAGTAATGGCAGAGGCACAGACCGGGCGCAGCGCCGTCCCCGCACATGCAAAGGCGTGGGATGCCAGCTGGTCAATGCGCCGGTCCTCAGCATCCCGCAGGGTAGTAGAGTCAGGGGAATGCATGACAGAGGTGTTAGATATCCCTAGGATCGGGGCATCCACCTCGGGGGGGGGGATGGGGATGACCAACATTTAACCACCTCAGGCGGAAAAGGATACTTCCTATCCCAACTTTTTGGAACCCTGGGAAGTTTACTGGGGCGCTCCCATTCATTGAGCACAAGGTTATGGAAATGTGCCTGCTCAGGAAATTCCAAACGTGATTTTGCTCCCCTCTTTGCCTGGGAGCCGCAATAGGGAGAGAGATGGACAGAACCTCAAAAATCTGGGTCAATAATCTGTCAGTGTCATCCGGGGCCCAGGGGTCAGAGCCAGAATCAACATGACCCCATGGTCTCTCATCAGATGAGCCTGAATCAGAAAAGAGCTCCCCTTCATCAGACGAGGTATAGCCACAAAGATTCCAAAACTCCTCAGTTCCCATAGGGAAAACAGTGACATTAGGCGTCAAGTGTCGCTTCTTAGCAGGGGCCTTACGCGCTAAGGACTTAGCAATCAACTGCTCAACAGTAGCCAGTCTAGAAGACACATCAGGCTGAGAATCCCCACTAGTATGCAACTCAGCAGGAGTGAGGTTTAAGCTTAGGGGAGTAGGTGAAGTGAAACGAGGTGCAGCCACTGGCAGGCCAGATTGCAATGCAAGCACCTGCTCAGCACAGGTGCTTGTCAGCGTCAGCATGAGGCTGCCCACACGCTACACACAGCCGGTCTTGTCCCGAAGGGACCCCGGTCACATTATCCTGGGATGCCTCCATATGGTGATTATAGCGGTGCTATACACCGATAGGGAATAACGCTATATAGCAACCCCGGATGCCCCAATAACCCGCTAGGGAAGTGGGAGTATTATTTTTACAAAGCCTACAAGTTATATACTAATACAGGGCCGGGAGAAGCCAAAAGGGTTCACCCCGCCTGAAAGACATAAGCAGACAAGACACTGTAAGCACACAGTAACAAAAGTGAAAGATATAAAGCCGCCCGCGACGGCACTTACGGACCGCGGTAGGTAGGGGGTCCGTCGCGCATGGGCCAACCAAGCAGGATAAAGATGGCGTCGGTATACCCCGAAAAGCGCGAAGCCAGAACGTGCAAGCAGCCAATGATGGCGCAGCAGCGCCTGAGGTAATGCCGCCGCCAAGCGCGGAACCAAGTCAGCGCGTGGCGGCAGCAATTTTAAAAGACAGTAAAGACAAGCCAGCCGGCTGACACAAGACTAAAACGGAATGGAAAAAGGTGTAAAACACAGAATGCCTAGCATACATATTTACATCCCCCCCCCTCTTTTCCCCCGAAGGCTACAAGGAGGATGAGGGAGGACAGCGGCCACTTAAACAGGGCCCACCGATGGGCAGGGGCAAGGGGGCACTAGTGCGGGAGGGGCATCCCATAGAGGCTCACCATAAGCCTGAACCGCCTACCCTTTGGTGGGGGATTGCGGTGGAGCAGCACTCCTAAGCACCTAAAAGCGGTGCTGCCTACCTTCACCCGACCAGCGCAGCCAAGGCTGGGAGGCATATTACTAGTGGAACGGGTGGGAATAGTCCTACACTGCCGCGGGCTTATCATATATTGTACTGTAAATATATGTTCTAATAAAATTGTATATATTTTTGACAAAGTAGTGGTGCCACTGGGTTTGTGGGGTTGGTTTTTGGGGGGTTGTGGGACCCCCTTGGTTCAATTGCTAGTGTAATTTATGCACCTACCCTCCAGTGAAGCACACTAGTCATATATATCTATAAAGTTGGTGCTGTCTTTTTCTCCTTTTGTTTTTAAAATTTACCATAACAGGGATTAGTTAAAAACAAAATGGCGGCCCATGCATCTGCAAACAGGAAGTGCTGCTGGGCTTCCAGTTACTGTGCATTGTCAGTTGAATCCAGGCAGCAGCATGGCTGAGATGCTGGGAGAGGAAGCTCCAGAATGGGCGCTACCTTTCATTTCCAACTCTGTGCCAGGCTGTTGGTCCTCTCTAAGTACCGCCAGTGTTCTTGTTTACTGAATGGCATGTAAATTGATGTATTGCTCAATACAAACTGTTTAAAAATAAATTAAACTGCAAATGTATTTACTCTGTTTTATGTTCTCATGATACTTTAATAAATCACTTCTGTGCACTACTGCTGCTTAACATTTCTAGAAAAATGAATAGAATTATAAACAGGCCTGTTAAATCTAACGTAAGAATTCCATACACATAATGCATGCAAGTTATTTGATGAAAGTGAATGTAATAGGATTTGTTTGAGCTATACCAGTAAATCGGTGGAAGAAATGGCACATGATATGCAGGTTATTTGCATCCAGTAATGATGTGTCATGGAAAAAGGATCTCTTATCAAGCCAGGAAATGACAGACATTTGGAGCTTGTATGGGCTTGCAACAAGAGGCTTGAAACTGTAAACTTCTATTGTGAACCGGAAGACAAAAAACATCGGATTGATCCAGTTACAGGAGAAGTTAATGTTCCTAGGACAGCTTCATCACCTTACTGCCCCAGTATGGTGCAAAAAGCTATGAATTGCAGGCACTATGCAGCCTTTATATGTTTATAGACACCCTGAAAACGCTGCTTGTACTTCTTAAAGAAAAATAAAAGATAGTCAAAATCCTGGGTTTTGGTCCACTTTAAAGAGGAACAAAACCCAGGTTCTGTTCCATGCCCCCGGGCATCCCAAATCAGGATACCGCGCTGTGTGAAACATTCACCTGCCCAGGCGCCAATGGCACATTTGCGGGCTCTCATCCAACGAGAGCCGTCTACTGTGACTAGGTTGCATCCCCAGCAATGCCCATACTCCTGTCCCAGCCTATGTGACGCCGGAGATGCGGCAGCGCGCATTCCCCATTCAAAACAAGAGAGGCGGAGAGCAATCCGCCAATATTGTACAAAAGCTTGCACATATGCCATTGGAGCGTGGAAAGGGGAGTTTTAATAAGCAAACTTTAAACAGTGGGGCATCCCAAATCAGGATGCCTCGGGGAAAATCCAGCAGCTGGGCCTTTTTCGTCCGCAAATCAATTTTTAGAACTGGACCATAAATTCCAACTCTAGTCAGGAGTTTGAGGCTTAGAACTGCATTAGAGTTCTTTCTGTGGTCCATGATCCCACTGGAGAAATCTAGCCTCACCCCATCTATCTGTGATGCCCATAATTTTAAAATTGATATAGTCAAAGATGATTAAAAAAAAAAAAAACTACCATACCTCTCCCCCAAAACCTCAATTTGCCATTAAAAATCAAAAACTTCTTTGCCATGCACATCCGCCCTGTCCGAGGCCGAGCCCTGTATGAACAGAAGAGGGGGAATGATATATTTCCAATATAAGGCATTTCTAAGGTGTCCAAATCAATCCCAAATAGGGATGACCAGGGTGTAAGGAAATGGACAGCTTTTCCCAAGTCCAGGCACCACTCCCCAATTAGGAATCAATTCCACTGCTGGAACTTGTGTAGATGTAGTTTTCCCCGTTTGACACAGGAAAAAACAAATTACTTACCCCACAGCCTTGGTCCAACAGTCCTACGTGAGCTCTCCGATCAGCTGAGGTTCGTGCCTCTGCAGAAGTTTGACTCCTTGATTGGCTGTAGGGGGTGCACCATGTGCGTGCCCAACCTGTGATATGCTAGGAGTTGTGGCTGTAGGGGGTGCACCATGTGCGTGTCCAACCTATGATATGCTAGGAGTTGTGGCTGTAGGGGGTGCACCATGTGCGTGTCCAACCTGTGATATGCTAGGAGTTGTGGCTGTAGGGGGTGCACCATGTGCGTGTCCAACCTGTGATATGCTAGGAGTTGTGGCTGTAGGGGGTGCACCATGTGCGTGTCCAACCTGTGATATGCTAGGAGTTGTGGCTGTAGGGGGTGCACCATGTGCGTGTCCAACCTGTGATATGCTAGGAGTTGTGGCTGTAGGGGGTGCACCATGTGCGTGTCCAACCTGTGATATGCTAGGAGTTGTGGCTGTAGGGGGTGCACCATGTGCGTGTCCAACCTGTGATATGCTAGGAGTTGTGGCTGTAGGGGGTGCACCATGTGCGTGTCCAACCTGTGATATGCTAGGAGTTGTGGCTGTAGGGGGTGCACCATGTGCGTGTCCAACCTGTGATATGCTAGGAGTTGTGGCTGTAGGGGGTGCACCATGTGCGTGTCCAACCTGTGATATGCTAGGAGTTGTGGCTGTAGGGGGTGCACCATGTGCGTGTCCAACCTGTGATATGCTAGGAGTTGTGGCTGTAGGGGGTGCACCATGTGCGTGTCCAACCTGTGATATGCTAGGAGTTGTGGCTGTAGGGGGTGCCCCATGTGCGTGTCCAACCTGTGATATGCTAGGAGTTGTGGCTGTAGGGGGTGCACCATGTGCGTGTCCAACCTGTGATATGCTAGGAGTTGTGGATACTCACATGTACACAGGCGAGGACAGGTCGTGGAGAGAGCTTCAGAGTTCATAGTGCCATAGCTGGACCAGCTCAGCATGCATGCTCTCTCAGGTAAGTGATATATGTGCCCCCACAGTTACGACAAGACAAGAGTCTAGATCTATTTTAATATACAAAAATAAGTTGTATCAAAGAGGGATACTACAAGAAAAATGAAAAAAAGAATCGCAACCAGCATTTTTCAGGGGCTACCCACCTGTGATTGGCTTTTGTGTGAGGTCACAGGGCCCCTAGAAAGAACTAGATATGTGTCTAGTGACAAGGGTGATGACTTCTCCTCTGTGTCTCCTCTGACACGTGGCAATACACTGACTGCAGGGACACAAGGCAGCCATTGTTGAATCAGCAGAAAATAACCAGGGTGATCATGCCAGGCGTTCAATTTATCCAGACACAGGGCATGTTTACCAACGTTCTTAGTAACATAGTATGTAAGGCTGAATAAAGACTTTAGTCCATCCAGTTCAGCCTGTTTATCTCCTTCCAGTGGTCTAGTAGCCATAGCTGGAAATGTTATTACATGCCAGGAAGGCATCCAGGCCACTTTTGAACGTTTTTACTGTATCCCTCATTACTACCTCCTCTGGCAGCGAGTTCCATAGTCTCCCTGCTCTTACAGAGAAGAATCCCCTCCTATCCTCTAACCTTAGTGGATGCCCCCGGGTTATGGTTACACTCCGGGGTATAAATAGATTGTGGGACAGATCCTTGTATTGACCCCAAATATATTTATACATAGTTATTAGATCACCCCTCAATCGTCTTTTTTCTAGACTAAATAAGCTTAAACCGGACCTTCAGCGTGATTTAATGAAAAGCCCAAACTCTTAAAAAACGGTTCCCCAGCATCTAAAATTAATATATTTTACGTTTTTAGTCACTGACTTATTATTCTTTCCCCCACTGGGCTGCAACTCTGTTCAGGAATTTAGGATACGGGCGCCGCCATCTTGACTCAGAAGCATCACACTTACTGAGGAGAGGAGAGTGGGATAAGGTACAGGGGGGCAGGTTACAGCTGTGCTTTGATCAGACAGAGCAGAGCTGGGGTCAGGTAAAGGTCAGCAGTCCCAGAATGCAGAGCAGCACAGTCAGGAGGCACTTCCTGTTTGCAGGCTGCCTGATAAGATGGCGGCTTCCATAAGCCGCCATCTTGGATGTTTAAAAGCTCATAACATGCAGTAGATGCAGGTAGGATGATTTTTAATGTGAGCAATCTGTATGTACAGGGTGTGGGAAACATATAAGATAGACTCTTATTCAGAGTGAAGGTCCGCTTTAACTTGGACAATCTTTCCGGGTACTCTAGCCCCCGCACTCCTTTTATTAACTTTGTTGCCCTTCTTTGAACGCGCTCCAGTTCTGACATGTCCTTCTTAAAGTGGACCAACACCCAGGATTTTGACTATCCTGGGTCTTGGTCCACTTCGGTGGGGCACCCCCGATCGGGGTGCCCCGCTGTGTGAAACCCCCCGATCACCAGAAAAACTCACCTCTCCCCGCTCCCAGCGCCGACGGACAAGCAATCTGACAGTCGCAGACAAGCGGCTCCTCCGCCGCCGCCTCCCGCGCGTCCCTCGACGCGCGCGCGCACCGGCCATTCACAGACGGCCGGCGCGGGCACGCCTAGAGGGGCGCGAGGGAGGCGGCGGCGGCCGGCCGCCGCCAAAGATAAGGTAAGGGGGTTTGGGGGGGTTTCACCCCACGGGACATCCCGATCTCGGATGTCCCGCGGGGAGGGAGGTGATCGGCCCGGGAATCTTATAGATTCCCGGGCCGATCACGGGAGGGTGACGGTCCACTTTAAGCACAGGTGCCCAGAACTGTACACAGTATTCCATATGGGGTCTGACCAGTGACTTGTACAGGGGTAAAATGATGCTCTGGTCATGAGCACCTATGCCCCTCCTGATGCACCCCATGATCCTATTTGCCTTAGCAGCAGCTGCCTGGCATTGATTACTACAGTTGAGCTTATTGTCAACTAAAACCCCTAGGTCCTTTTCCATTGTTGTTTTGCCAAGTGTTTCTTTATTTACTGTGTAATCATGACACAGATTTCTCCTTCCCATGTGCATAACCTTACATTTATCTGTGTTAAACTTCATTTGCCATTTAACTGCCCATGCTTCCAATGTCTTGTATAGACTTTCACTATGAAATAGTTTGACATAAGCAAAAAAAAAAAAAAAAAAAAAAAAAAAAAAAAAAGGTCTGTAAAGAGGTCTGTAAATACGACCTATGACAGGTTACATACATACAAAGTTTTTTCTTTTGATGTTTACCCTTAGTGCAATTCAGCGCCATATTTAGCTGTGGGTAGGTCTAGTCGCAGTGTAATGTGCATGAGCCCACCCACCTCCTCACACTGCCCCACAGGTCACCTTTAGAAAATAACAGGGAGTTGGCAGCACACACACAGAATCCACGGCCGCTTGCGTCATCCAGAGCCGCATACTACTGGAGAAACCCAAGCTAAAAGTGTACCGGGGTTGGAATGAAAGGTGTGGGTTAGGACTAGTGACCCAACAGTCATTTTATTTAAAAAAAAAATTACTTGATCGTTGCATAGGGAGGAAAACTTTTCCGTGGTCACATACTTTAATCTGATTTGGGATTCTCCACTGTGCTAAAGCAGAACAAAACTCAACGTTGCCAGCCTTCTCCCTTGGGGCATCCCAAATCAGGATGCTCTACTGTGTGAAACCAACCGCCCCCCCCCCCCCCCCCCCAGGAAAGCTCACCTTTTCTGGCAGCTCCCTTAGGGAAGTTGCATCCCCAGCATATTTTGGCTCAAGCGCATTCCTGTGCCCAGTCATTTATATAGGCAGGGTGAGGGAGCGCATCTGGGGAGGTAGCCATTCAGATAGGCAGGGTGAGGGAGCGCATCTGGAGAGGTAGCCATTCAGATAGGCAGGGTGAAGGAGCGCATCGGGGGAGGTAGCCATTCAGATAGGCAGGGTGAGGGAGCGCATCGGGGGAGGTAGCCATTCAGATAGGCAGGGTAAGGGAGCACATCTGGGGAGGTAGCCATTCAGATAGGCAGGGTGAGGGAGCGCATCTGGGGAGGTAGCCATTCAGATAGGCAGGGTAAGGGAGCACATCTGGGGAGGTAGCCATTCAGATAGGCAGGGTAAGGGAGCACATCTGGGGAGGTAGCCATTCAGATAGGCAGGGTAAGGGAGCACATCTGGGGAGGAAGCCATTCAGATAGGCAGGGTGAAGGAGCGCATCGGGGGAGGTAGCCATTCAGATAGGCAGGGTAAGGGAGCACATCTGGGGAGGAAGCCATTCAGATAGGCAGGGTGAGGGAGCACATCTGGGGAGGGAGCCACTTTTGTTCCCAATTGCCAAACATTAATATGCACAGCAAAGGGCTCTGATTAGATGAACATCCATGCATGCACCGTAGGACCAGGGAAAGGTGAGTTTTTCATGAGTGATCTGAGGGAGGATTCACACCGTGGGGAATCCCATATTGGAATGCCTTGGGGGCAAGAAACAAAACCCAGGATAGTGATAATCCCAGATTTTGTTCAGCTTTAAATTACCTGGATCTCCGTCTATACTCACATGCCCAGTGATTCTACATTCAATAGATTCAGCTTTACTTCAGCTTAGTAAAGCTGAATGGAGTGCAAGCTGCTGCTTGGCAAAAACCGGCACATGCGCTGTGGGATCGCTGAGGAGTTTTTACAGGATTTCACCCAGCAGGCATCTGGAGAGGAACAAACCCAGGTGCTGGTCCTCTAAGACGCTAGGTCAGGTTAAATACCCACCTCTGTGTGAAACCCTGCCAGATGCCTTATATAAATTACCATGTGATGCAGCTAAGGAGCATATGTGGCAGGTGGCAGCATCTCTTGCATCCTTCTAGGTCTGTGCGGACCCCGTCCACCAAATACTGAATGGCTGAGGGATGCAGGGGGTGCCGTGCTGATCTCACAAACGGCTAAGCTCCCATTCAGTTTCTTCTTTTCTTATTCATATTTAGCTGATTGGAGTAGAGCCATGTCTATGCCACGGGAGTGTCAGTGAGATATATATATATATATATATATATATATATATATATACAGACGACTGGTGAGGTTTCTTACAGCAGGGCATCCCAAATATGCCCCAAGTATCGGTATATGAAAAAACCATGAGATGGTGAATATCAGGATTTTGGTCTTTTTTTTTTTTTTACAGCACTATTGCTCTACAGGGGGCGGTGAGGACAGAAAACACAGATACTCCTGTCCTCCACAGCAACTGACACGATGTTCCGTTTCCTGAAACTTACCGGTAGCTGGGTGCCCGGGTAGTTTTTGGTATCTCGCCAGTCAGTTAGCAAAACTGGTGTTGGACGAGTCCCCGCAGCACCGCCTAGCAGGGGTGTAACTATGGGGGGGGTGTAACGGCACTGGGGCCCAGGAGGCCCCCATCATTATTGCTCCTCCACCTTATTTATCATACTTGCACTCACTTGACACCATTTTAGATAAAGCAAGCAGCATGTGCCTCTGCTGTTTCAGTCAGTCGTCTAGCTGCCCCAAATTGACATAAAAGACAGAAAAAAAAAAAAGTTTACAGCACGAACCTTGAAAACCATTTAATATTCGCACCAGGGCCCCATCACATTTAGTTACTCCACTGCCCCCTAGTCATAGTGTCTGGAGCATGTGGCTCCACTCACTGCAATGGAAGGGGCGTTCTCCCTTTGTTCAAGGCAGCGGAAGTGCGCATGGATGCCACAGGAATTGGTCTCTGTTCGCACCTGTCTGATCGCGATTGCGGCAGTGTTTGTGGAAGAAATTTTGTTTGGTATTTGCGTTGTAAAAAAATGTCCCCGTTTCTGGGTCCTATGCCCTACCTTCCTGTCTATTAAATCCCATATAAACCCTATGTGCCGCAAATGTGAAGTGCATGCAGCAACACATGAAAAACGCATTTGCGCCCACAGCCCCATAGACCTTAATGGGGTGTGTTTGCGGCCCGGACGCAGCAGGGCAGGCCTTTTTGCGGCCGCATTTTCTTTTGTCATGCCACACTGGAGAGCTCTGAAAGGAGCCATAGAGGTGGTGGAACTTTTTTTTGCATCTGCCGAAAATGTAGAAACGCCTGTGGCACTGGACAGGTGTGAGCGAGGGTGATTCACACCTGTCAGGTACCATATATGCATGTAGGCATTTGCGGCAGATGCTGCGGTACGGGAAAATAAAAATCAACAATGGCACCTCAATGGTCCCTTTCATGCCTTTCCAGTGCGACAGAGGAGGAAAACACAGCCACAAAATGTTCTGCCTGCTACGCCTGGGCCGCAAACGCACCCCATTAAAATCTATGCCCTCATTTACACCTGCCTGGTACCGCATGCGTTTCTGCATTTGCAGCAGACGCTGCGGTACTGTAAAAGAAAATCAACAATGGCGCCTCTCCGATGCGACAGGACAGAAGAAAACACATCCGCAAAAAGTTCTGCCAGCTGCTTCTGGGCCGCAAATGCACCACATTAAAGTGGAACAAAACCCACCGCGATCGGCATTGGGAATATTTAAGATTCCCGGGCCGATCGATTCCCTCTGCCTGGGGCATCCAAAATTGGGTTGCCCCGCTGTGTGAAACCCCCCAGGTCACCCCATACATTTACTTTGTTTACTGGTCCAACGGCGCATACGAGAGCCACATCCCCGCTATCCCTCTAGCACCCGGCATTTGGGTGCGCTCCCTGTTACAGGGAAGCGGGGGATGCGGCCACCAGCATGCTCAGAGCCGCTGGCCTTAGACGAAGGCTTACATGATGCAACATCAGTGGCTCTGAACTGGACGAGGGACTGCACATGCGCCATAGGACCAGGAAGAGTTGACATCGGTGATCTGGGGGGTTTCACACAGCGGGGCACCCCCCATCGGGGAAAGGACCACAACCCAGGATAATCAAAATCCTGGGTTTTGGTCCACTTTAAAGTCTATACACAAACGCAAATACATATTTCATGTGGTACTGCCTGCATTTTGCGTTTGGGGCTCCA
The DNA here is from genome assembly GCA_027917425.1 of Gastrophryne carolinensis. Lineage (NCBI taxonomy): Eukaryota > Metazoa > Chordata > Amphibia > Anura > Microhylidae > Gastrophryne > Gastrophryne carolinensis. The sequence goes on along the minus strand of CM051240.1, from coordinate 88,380,793 downwards.
TTCATTAGACAGGAAGGGCATAGGACCCGGAAACAGGGATTTTTATAACACGGATGCAAGCGCAAACACAAAACTGAATTCCTAACGCAATCACTGACGCAAAACACATGGCGCAAACAAGACCAAACAGGTGTGAACAGAGCCTAGTGTCTGAGCAGCAGACTGATGCCGGGGACTGGGGAGTATATGGCCAGTTACTTTTGTTACATGATAATATTATGGGGATTGATGTGGGGATCCCTATAGCCTCCCCCCTCTAGAGGCAGTGTGCACTGTGCTTCTGGTCCCCCAACTCAGAGACCTGATGCTGCAGTAGGTGTGCAGACACTAAAGTGCTTCATGCTGCTCCATATGGTCAAGTCCTATATCTAGTAATGTAGATGCACTACTGGGGTCACGTGGTACCAGGGCAGAGGATCCTTTCTATTGATAAAGCAGTACTTCTATGCGTGTCCCCTTATCACAATAACTACACGTATGTGTATAAACCACATCCCCAAAATCGCAACACCACGCCCACTTTCTTACAAGTGGGTGGAGCCTCAATATAAGAGAAATGAAAAGCCCGGTAACATGCGGCCAGGGTTTATTGCTACTTACCATTCTCCACCTCACTGTCCATGGTCCCGGAGCCCGGGAGGAACGAGGCGCCCGTCCCCGAACCTCTGGAGTGCTCCCGGACTGCGGTGACACCAAGAAGCTCCTTCACCGGTCCCGCCCACCGCCGTCTCCTCGCCTTACTGAGCCGGCCAGGAGGGGAGGTGGCGTTTCCTGGAGAGCCGCGCACTCATTGGCTGACTAAGCAAGTAGGGCGTGTCTCCCGCAGGTGCTTTATAAGGGGTGTGGAGCTGTATACCTGTTGTTAGAGGGCGCTGACACCACACTTTCTCACGGTGTGTGCTCAGTGCTGCCGCCGCGTGGCCAGGCTCCGATACGCTCTGTAATAGGCGGCCGGGCTCCGATACGCTCTGTAATAGGCGGCCGGGCTCCGATACGCTCTGTAATAGACGGCCAGGCTCCGATACGCTCTGTAATAAGCGGCCGGGCTCCGATACGCTCTGTAATAGGCGGCCGGGCTCCGATACGCTCTGTAATAGGCGGCCGGGCTGCGATACGCTCTGTAATAGGCGGCCGGGCTCCGATACGCTCTGTAATAGGCGGCCAGGCTCCGATACGCTCTGTAATAGGCGGCCAGGCTCCGATACGCTCTGTAATAGGCGGCCAGGCTCCGATACGCTCTGTAATAGGCGGCCGGGCTCCGATACGCTCTGTAATAGGCGGCCGGGCTCCGATACGCTCTGTAATAGGCGGCCGGGCTCCGATACGCTCTGTAATAGGCGGCCGGGCTCCGATACGCTCTGTAATAGGCGGCCGGGCTCCGATACGCTCTGTAATAGACGGCCAGGCTCCGATACGCTCTGTAATAAGCGGCCAGGCTCCGATACGCTCTGTAATAGGCGGCCGGGCTCTGATACGCTCTGTAATAGGCGGCCAGGCTGCGATACGCTCTGTAATAGGCGGCCGGGCTCCGATACGCTCTGTAATAGGCGGCCAGGCTCCGATACGCTCTGTAATAGGCGGCCAGGCTCCGATACGCTCTGTAATAGGCGGCCAGGCTCCGATACGCTCTGTAATAGGCGGCCGGGCTCCGATACGCTCTGTAATAGGCGTCCGGGCTCCGATACGCTCTGTAATAGGCGGCCAGGCTCCGATACGCTCTGTAATAGGCGGCCGGGCTCCGATACGCTCTGTAATAGGCGGCCAGGCTCTGTTACACTCTGTAATAGGCGGCCAGGCTCCGATACGCTCTGTAATAGGCGGCCAGGCTCCGATACGCTCTGTAATAGGCGGCCGGGCTCCAATACGCTCTGTAATAGGCGGCCAGGCTCTGTTACGCTCTGTAATAGGCGGCCAGGCTTCGATACGCTCTGTAATAGGCGGCCAGGCTCTGTTACGCTCTGTAATAGGCGGCCAGGCTCCGATACGCTCTGTAATAGGCGGCCAGGCTCCGATACGCTCTGTAATAGGCGGCCAGGCTCCGATACGCTCTGTAATAGGCGGCCAGGCTCCGATACGCTCTGTAATAGGCGGCCAGGCTCCGATACGCTCTGTAATAGGCGGCCAGGCTCCGATACGCTCTGTAATAGGCGGCCAGGCTCTGTTACGCTCTGTAATAGGCAGCTAGGCTCCGATACGCTGTGTAATAGGCGGCCAGGCTCCGATACGCTCTGTAATAGGCGGCCAGGCTCCGATACGCTCTGTAATAGGCGGCCAGGCTCCGATACGCTCTGTAATAGGCGGCCAGGCTCTGATACGCTCTGTAATAGGCGGCCAGGCTCTGATATGCTCTGTAATAGGCGGCCAGGCTCCGATAGGCGGCCAGGCTCCGATACGCTCTGTAATAGGCGGCCAGGCTCCGATACGCTCTGTAATAGGCGGCCGGGCTCCGATACGCTCTGTAATAGGCGGCCAGGCTCTGATACGCTCTGTAATAGGCGGCCAGGCTCCGATACGCTCTGTAATAGGCGGCCAGGCTCCGATATGCTCTGTAATAGGCGGCCAGGCTCCGATACGCTCTGTAATAGGCGGCCGGGCTCCGATACGCTCTGTAATAGGCGGCCGGGCTCCGATACGCTCTGTAATAGGCGGCCGGGCTCCGATACGCTCTGTAATAGGCGGCCGGGCTCCGATACGCTCTGTAATAGACGGCCGGGCTCCGATACGCTCTGTAATAAGCGGCCGGGCTCCGATACGCTCTGTAATAGGCGGCCGGGCTCCGATACGCTCTGTAATAGGCGGCCAGGCTGCGATACGCTCTGTAATAGGCGGCCGGGCTCCGATACGCTCTGTAATAGGCGGCCAGGCTCCGATACGCTCTGTAATAGGCGGCCAGGCTCCGATACGCTCTGTAATAGGCGGCCAGGCTCCGATACGCTCTGTAATAGGCGGCCGGGCTCCGATACGCTCTGTAATAGGCGGCCGGGCTCCGATACGCTCTGTAATAGGCGGCCAGGCTCCGATACGCTCTGTAATAGGCGGCCGGGCTCCGATACGCTCTGTAATAGGCGGCCAGGCTCTGTTACACTCTGTAATAGGCGGCCAGGCTCTGATACGCTCTGTAATAGGCGGCCAGGCTCCGATACGCTCTGTAATAGGCGGCCGGGCTCCGATACGCTCTGTAATAGGCGGCCAGGCTCTGTTACGCTCTGTAATAGGCAGCCAGGCTTCGATACGCTCTGTAATAGGCGGCCAGGCTCTGTTACGCTCTGTAATAGGCGGCCAGGCTCCGATACGCTCTGTAATAGGCGGCCAGGCTCCGATACGCTCTGTAATAGGCGGCCAGGCTCCGATACGCTCTATAATAGGCGGCCAGGCTCCGATACGCTCTGTAATAGGCGGCCAGGCTCCGATACGCTCTGTAATAGGCGGCCAGGCTCCGATACGCTCTGTAATAGGCGGCCAGGCTCGGTTACGCTCTGTAATAGGCAGCTAGGCTCCGATACGCTGTGTAATAGGCGGCCAGGCTCCGATACGCTCTGTAATAGGCGGCCAGGCTCCGATACGCTCTGTAATAGGCGGCCAGGCTCTGATACGCTCTGTAATAGGCGGCCAGGCTCTGATACGCTCTGTAATAGGCGGCCAGGCTCCGATACGCTCTGTAATAGGCGGCCAGGCTCCGATACGCTCTGTAATAGGCGGCCGGGCTCCGATACGCTCTGTAATAGGCGGCCAGGCTCCGATACGCTCTGTAATAGGCGGCCAGGCTCCGATATGCTCTGTAATAGGCGGCCAGGCTCCGATACGCTCTGTAATAGGCGGCCAGGCTCCGATACGCTCTGTAATAGGCGGCCAGGCTCCGATACGCTCTGTAATAGGCGGCCGGGCTCCGATACGCTCTGTAATAGGCGTCCGGGCTCCGATACGCTCTGTAATAGGCGGCCAGGCTCCGATACGCTCTGTAATAGGCGGCCAGGCTCCGATACGCTCTGTAATAGGCGGCCAGGCTCCGATACGCTCTGTAATAGGCGGCCGGGCTCCGATACGCTCTGTAATAGGCGGCCGGGCTCCGATACGCTCTGTAATAGGCGGCCAGGCTCCGATACGCTCTGTAATAGGCGGCCGGGCTCCGATACGCTCTGTAATAGGCGGCCAGGCTCCGTTACACTCTGTAATAGGCGGCCAGGCTCCGTTACACTCTGTAATAGGCGGCCAGGCTCCGATACGCTCTGTAATAGGCGGCCAGGCTCCGATACGCTCTGTAATAGGCGGCCGGGCTCCGATACGCTCTGTGTAATAGGCGGCCAGGCTCTGTTACGCTCTGTAATAGGCGGCCAGGCTTCGATACGCTCTGTAATAGGCGGCCAGGCTCTGTTACTCTCTGTAATAGGCGGCCAGGCTCCGATACGCTCTGTAATAGGCGGCCAGGCTCCGATACGCTCTGTAATAGGCGGCCAGGCTCCGATACGCTCTGTAATAGGCGGCCAGGCTCCGATACGCTCTGTAATAGGCGGCCAGGCTCCGATACGCTCTGTAATAGGCGGCCAGGCTCCGATACGCTCTGTAATAGGCGGCCAGGCTCTGTTACGCTCTGTAATAGGCAGCTAGGCTCCGATACGCTGTGTAATAGGCGGCCAGGCTCCGATACGCTCTGTAATAGGCGGCCAGGCTCCGATACGCTCTGTAATAGGTGGCCAGGCTCCGATACGCTCTGTAATAGGCGGCCAGGCTCCGATACGCTCTGTAATAGGCGGCCGGGCTCCGATACGCTCTGTAATAGGCGGCCAGGCTCCGATACGCTCTGTAATAGGCGGCCAGCCTCTGTTACGCTCTGTAATAGGCGGCCAGGCTCTGTTACGCTCTGTAATAGGCGGCCAGGCTCCGATACGCTCTGTAATAGGCGGCCAGGCTCTGATACGCTCTGTAATAGGCGGCCAGGCTCTGATACGCTCTGTAATAGGCGGCCAGGCTCCGATATGCTGTGTAATAGGCGGCCAGGCTCCGATACGCTCTGTAATAGGCGGCCAGGCTCCGATACGCTCTGTAATAGGCGGCCAGGCTCCGATACGCTCTGTAATAGGCGGCCAGGCTCTGATACGCTCTGTAATAAGCGGCCAGGCTCTGTTACGCTCTGTAATAGGCGGCCAGGCTCCGATACGCTCTGTAATAGGCGGCCAGGCTCCGATACGCTCTGTAATAGGCGGCCAGGCTCCGATACGCTCTGTAATAGGCGGCCGGGCTCCGATACGCTCTGTAATAGGCGGCCTGCAGCTCACTACCCTGTACCTGCTCTCACCTCCACACACCGCTACGCATGTAATGCTGCAGCGCCCCCTGCTGGCCGCTACATAGCATGGCGGATATCGAGTATCGTGGGAAGCGATGCTGAAGTTGGTTTTTCATTGTTGGCTGATAATAATAAGAATAAATCCAATACAATGCAAAGCATCCAGGACATGAATAACTGGCACAAAATGGACATTAAAGAGGGCACCATAAAGTCAACTCCAGGTTCTGGAGGATCTGGTTTATCTTTAATTTAGTTTTACTTTACCCTTTTCACTGTCAGCCAAGCTAGACATGTTGCCAGGCAATTTCCCCCATTTTGTACTTCTACATGTGTAACTGTGATTTTGAAGGAATGTTCAGAGATTTCCCAGGAAAATTATATATTGCTTTTTTTCAGCAGGTTTTGAGCTTTAACATGAAATGTCCTGTTTGTAAATTTGCTTAAAAGTACTATTTTTGCTTACATTTTGTAGCTTTTAATGGCAAGTCACCTGCTTGCCAGTAAGAGAAGCACCTTACCAAGAGGTAAATGTAAAAATAAAAACATACACACCAGTGAAAATGTCATTTATTAAAATGTCATTGTTTTTCTTTACTTACCTCCAATCCAACACCCATCGCTCCATGTCCCGCATCGCGCTGTCACTGACAGCTGGTATTGATTGGTAGAAGCCCAGTCCACTGCCCTCCACCGATCACCACCAGCCTCTGGCTGCATGCGGCCTTTTATACCGAGAGGAGTGTGATGATGTCATCAAACTCTTCCTATAAAAAGCCCCTCCCTGGCAGGGCCGGATTAAGAGCATCCCGGGCCTGGTGCTGAAGAAAGCAAACAAAAAGAGATAGTGAAAATAGATGTGGAAAATAAATATAGAGAGGAGGAAAGAAAGTAGGGGGTGAGAGAGAGAAAGAGAAAGGGAGTGATACAATGAACAGAATGAAAGGGTGAAAATAGATGTGGAAAATAAAGAGAGGGAATCAAATATAGAGATAAGGAAAGAAAGAAGGGGGTGAGAGAGAGAGAAACGAGAGAAGGAGAAAGGGAGTGACACAAGGAACAGAATGAAAGGGTGAGAGTAGGTGAAGGAATGGGAGGAAGTGAGAGAGAGAGAAAAAGAATGGTGAAAGAAGGAAAGAAAGTAGGGGGTGAGAGCGAGGGAGAAAGGGAGTGACACAAGGAACAGAATGAAAGGCTGAGAGTAGGTGAATGAACGAGAGCGAGGGAGGGAGAGAGAGAAAGAAAAAGAATGGTGAAAGAGAAAGAGTGAGAGAAGGAAAGAAAGTAAGAGAGCAGGACTGACAGACAAGACAGGGTGCTGCTTGGGAGGGGGGTGTATGTGGGTCCCCAGACACCCCCTTGGCTAGATGCAGGTGCAGCTCCTGCCTCCCATCCACCAATCAAAGCGCGAGCTTCACTTTCCGGGGAACGAGGCAGGTTGCCATGGCTCCGGACCGTCACTTTAGGAAAGTTACCTTGTCGTAGGCTCCCCAGGATAGAAGCCGGGCGGGAAGTGCAGCGACATTTCCATGTCAGGACTGTTAGGAAGTCCGCCAGGCTGCGCTCCCAGCGCAATGCGCACTCTCACGGATGGGGGCGTTCTCCTCAGCTCGGGAGGAACGGCCCATATCAGCTCCCGTACTGTCAAAGCGGAGCGTCCGATTGGTCGGCCAAACAACTGGCATGATGTCAGCGCCTGGGCGGGGAATGGGCATGGTTGGTGTGTACGAGCTGCTCCAGACGCTGGGCGGGGTGAGTTAGTGTTGGCATGTGCGGGAGCCGCCGCCTCTCCCGGGTCCTCATCCTTCTTCATAGCCCAAGCCGCGCGGGCCACGTTTGCAGGCTGCTGGGCCTGTTTTAACGTAGGGGCCTGGAGCGGCAGCTTCGTCCGCCCCTACGTTAATCCGGGCCTGCTCCCTGGGGGTGCTGGGCAAGCTGTCAGAAGCGGTGGAGACATGGAACTGGTCCTCTGTGCCTCACTAAAGACCTGGGGGGGGGAGGGATCAGATGCTCCCCTGGGGGAAGAAGAGACCCCCAGCTCTAGAACCTGGACCAAGGTGAGAGGTTTTTTTTGCCACAAATGGGTAAAAACGCCCCGACAGGTGAAATACACGTGGCTGGCATTTAATGGTTGGAGAGACAACCACCTGAATTTCATGGACTTGGTATTTAAAGGGTCATGTAATAAATTGGAAAAAAAGACACTCACCTTAACCCTGAATCCATCCCCCAAAGTCAGCGGTGCTGCAGCACCAAACGCCCACAGTCATCTTCCTGGAAGTCCCAGCCAGCCACTTGGTGCGGTGCTTTCCGCATCCACGTGAATGGGACCTGGACCACCAACTTCTGGGGCTGGATTCAGGGTTTAGGCGAGTGTCTTTTTTTTTTTTTTTTTTATTACATGAGCTTAATCATTATTTGGCTGGGTTTTTTTATTTTTTCGAATGGGATGGAGTGGCCCTTTAAATGCACATTATAGACATTTCATTATTTTAGCTAAATGCTGCCTCAGATGTAATCCTGCTATGTGCAGCTTGTCTATTCTAGTGCTGCCAACTCTGGTGCTGCCAGTGGACTCTACAGGGCTGAATCTGCACCATGAGAATTGTTGTTGCTTTTTTTGTAATAAAACCTAGCCTCTCTGCTGATTTCAAACCATCTCTGCCCCACTCTTTGCTGAGCCCCCCATCTCATCCCCGCTTCTTGCTACATCCCCTTCTCAGCCCTGACCCTTGCTGCACCCACATCTCAGCCCTGCCCCTTGCTGCACCCCCTTCTCAGCCCTGACCCTTGCTGCACCCACATATCAGCCCTGACCCTTGCTGCACCCACATCTCAGCCCTGACCCTTGCTGCACCCCCTTCTCAGCCCTGACCCTTGCTGCACCCACATCTCAGCCCTGACCCTTGCTGCACCCCCTTCTCAGCCCTGACCCTTGCTGCACCCACATCTCAGCCCTGACCCTTGCTGCACCCCCTTCTCAGCCCTGACCCTTGCTGCACCCACATATCAGCCCTGACCCTTGCTGCACCCACATCTCAGCCCTGACCCTTGCTGCACCCCCTTCTCAGCCCTGACCCTTGCTGCACCCACATCTCAGCCCTGCTCCTTGCTGCAACCCCTTCTCAGCCCTGCCCCTTGCTGCACCCACATCTCAGCCCTGACCCTTGCTGCACCCCCTTCTCAGCCCTGACCCTTGCTGCACCCACATCTCAGCCCTGACCCTTGCTGCACCCCCTTCTCAGCCCTGACCCTTGCTGCACCCACATCTCAGCCCTGCTCCTTGCTGCACCCACATCTCAGCCCTGACCCTTGCTGCACCCACATCTCAGCCCTGCCCCTTGCTGCACCCACATCTCAGCCCTGCCCCTTGCTGCACCCCCTTCTCAGCCCTGACCCTTGCTGCACCCACATCTCAGCCCTGACCCTTGCTGCACCCACATCTCAGCCCTGCCCCTTGCTGCACCCACATCTCAGCCCTGCCCCTTGCTGCACCCCCTTCTCAGCCCTGACCCTTGCTGCACCCACATCTCAGCCCTGCCCCTTGCTGCACCCACATCTCATCCCCGCACCTTGCTGCACCCACATCTCAGCCCTGCCCCTTGCTGCACCCACATCTCAGCCCTGCCCCTTGCTGCACCCACATCTCAGCCCTGCTCCTTGCTGCACCCACATCTCAGCCCTGCCCCTTGCTGCACCCCCTTCTCAGCCCTGCCCCTTGCTGCACCCACATCTCAGCCCTGCTCCTTGCTGCACCCACATCTCAGCCCTGCCCCTTGCTGCACCCACATCTCAGCCCTGACCCTTGCTGCACCCACATCTCAGCCCTGACCCTTGCTGCACCCACATCTCAGCCCTGACCCTTGCTGCACCCACATCTCAGCCCTGCCCCTTGCTGCACCCACATCTCATCCCCGCACCTTGCTGCAACCCCTTCTCAGCCCTGCCCCTTGCTGCACCCCCTTCTCAGCCCTGCCCCTTGCTGCACCCACATCTCAGCCCTGCTCCTTGCTGCACCCACATCTCAGCCCTGACCCTTGCTGCACCCACATCTCAGCCCTGACCCTTGCTGCACCCACATTTCAGCCCTGACCCTTGCTGCAACCCCTTCTCAGCCCTGACCCTTGCTGCACCCACATTTCAGCCCTGACCCTTGCTGCACCCACATCTCAGCCCTGCCCCTTGCTGCACCCACATCTCAGCCCTGACCCTTGCTGCAACCCCTTCTCAGCCCTGACCCTTGCTGCACCCACATCTCAGCCCTGACCCTTGCTGCACCCACATCTCAGCCCTGACCCTTGCTGCACCCACATTTCAGCCCTGACCCTTGCTGCACCCACATTTCAGCCCTGACCCTTGCTGCACCCACATTTCAGCCCTGACCCTTGCTGCACCCACATCTCAGCCCTGACCCTTGCTGCACCCACATTTTAGCCCTGACCCTTGCTGCACCCACATTTCAGCCCTGACCCTTGCTGCACCCACATCTCAGCCCTGACCCTTGCTGCAACCCCTTCTCAGCCCTGACCCTTGCTGCAACCCCTTCTCAGCCCTGATCCTCGCTGCAACCCCTTCTCAGCCCTGACCCTTGCTGCAACCCCTTCTCAGCCCTGACCTTTGCTGCACCCACATCTCAGCCCTGACCCTTGCTGCAACCCCTTCTCAGCCCTGACCCTTGCTGCACCCCCTTCTCAGCCCTGACCCTTGCTGCACCCACATCTCAGCCCTGCTCCTTGCTGCACCCCCTTCTCATCCCCTCTCCTTGCTACATCCCCTTCTCAGCCCTGCCCCTTGCTGCACCCCCTTCTCAGCCCTGACCCTTGCTGCACCCACATTTCAGCCCTGACCCTTGCTGCACCCACATTTCAGCCCTGACCCTTGCTGCACCCACATTTCAGCCCTGACCCTTGCTGCACCAACATCTCAGCCCTGACCCTTGCTGCACCCACATCTCAGCCCTGACCCTTGCTGCACCCACATCTCAGCCCTGCCCCTTGCTGCACCCATATCTCAGCCCTGCTCCTTGCTGCACCCACATCTCAGCCCTGCTCCTTGCTGCACCCCCTTCTCAGCCCTGCTCCTTGCTGCACCCACATCTCAGCCCTGACCTTTGCTGCACCCACATCTCAGCTCTGACCCTTGCTGCACCCACATTTCAGCCCTGACCCTTGCTGCACCCACATCTCAGCCCTGCCCCTTGCTGCACCCATATCTCAGCCCTGCTCCTTGCTGCACCCACATCTCAGCCCTGCTCCTTGCTGCACCCCCTTCTCAGCCCTGCTCCTTGCTGCACCCACATCTCAGCCCTGACCTTTGCTGCACCCACATCTCAGCCCTGCTCCTTGCTGCACCCCCTTCTCATCCCTGCTCCTTGCTGCACCCCTTTCTCACGCCCTTCTCTGCCTCACTCTGCTGAACCCCCTACCTCAGCCCTGCTAATTGCTGCACCCCCATCTCAGCCCTACTTTTTCCTGCACACCCTTCTCTGCCCATCTCTTTTGCTGCTCGTTCTGTAAAATAATATTTTCTAACATTGCTCCTGATCTTCTCTCCAACTAGTTTCAGGTTGTGTCCCCCTTGTTCTATCATAACGTTTTTTCTTAAAAACACTTCCCATCGAAACCTTATTCAATCCTTTCACATATTTAAAGGTCTCAATCATTTCCCCCTCTGCCTTCTTTCCTCTAGACTGTACAAATCAAGTTCTTTAAATCTCTCCTGATGTAGCTGTGGCCTCATCAAGGCTCTATACAGCGGCATCACAACCTCCCTCTTACTACAGGTGTTGCCTCAACCTATGCAACTGAGCATCCTACTTGCTTTTCCCACTGCCTGACTACACTGTCCACTCATCTTGCAGCTTTCAGTAATCAGTATCCGTAAATCCTGGCTAACACAGTACTGCCCATATGGTACCCAGAACAGTGATTCCTTCTACACAAGTGCATGGTTTTAACACTACACAAAGATGAGAAGTCGAGGAGTCAAACCACAATAACCTCCAATAAGGGAGCACAACCTTGTAGTACAAATAATCACTTTTATTGAGAGTACAAAAGACACCTAAAAGCTACATACAACACAAAAGACATTTAAAAACAACTGCTACAACCCCAATTACCGGTATGTCCAGCCTCTAAATAACCCACAAAAACATATTTGATATCCAAAAACATATAAAAGGACCCATATGGGTAATCACTATTTTATTATTATATTGTGAGCACCCTTGATTTTTTGTGCCGGCACAAAAAATACAAAAAAAACCTAAATAAATTCCACAGCAACCAGAAATAAAGGTACAGTAAGTAACACAATATAATACGTGAATGTAAGTAACACAGTGTAATAATCATTTGCTAAATAAAAGAAACTCAACACCATTAGAGTCTTGTGAGACCAACTGAGGATGATAGTGTTGCACAAAATATTGGCCAAATGTGCAATGAATGATTAATAGAGCAAGACAAATAGCAAATAAATAACAAAGTGAAATAAAAAAACACGTGTTCATGTGACAGAAACCAACTATAAAGTGCAGTGCTAGGGCTCAGATACAATGTTACCAATTTGATGATAGTCAGCACATGGTGTCCATAAAGTGGGGGAGGGCCGGAGGTAGCAGGGAAACAGTACACCTGCGCATGTGGCTACCCATGCCGCTTCTTGCTAGGGTGAGGGGGTGGTGCATGGTTTTACATTTAGAGACATTAAACTCCAGTTTCCACAGTTTTGACCATTTGTCCAGTAAAGCATCTGCCTTTGTCTCTCCCTGTTACTGTGTTTAAAGATTGCATTGTGTTTTCTGTCCCCTACAAGTGTGTTGCAGATTTGCCTGTGTGCCCCCAGTTTAATGTACTCTGGTGTTCCCCCTTCCATTTACTCCTGCTTACATGTCTGCTCCCAAACATCCTTCCAAGCTGTGCGATCTGTGCCTGCGCTCTTGGGATGCCCTAACTAAGCTATTCCTAGTTCCTCTTTGTGTTCATCAGGCCCTCCCAGGTGCTCATTGTGCCATGTGCCCACCGGGTAACCCTGTTGCCCAGTCCAAGCTTGTGCTCAGCTAACCAGATCTTCTTCCCAAGTTTGGCCATAATTTCAAGTGGCTCCAACTCGTTGGCTCTGTTAGGTGCGCCTTGCAGCTGGGGAATAATCTTTGGGCAATCTGTGTATTGTCAAATTTTTTGCCTGCTCAGTTGTGACCTTTCTGCGTCTTTTTGCTGTCCTTCTGTTTTTGCCTCATGTCTGTTTTTCCCTCCAGCAGGAATCGCAAGCCATTTGTGAAAGCAGGCTGCAGTTTATATGTGTGGTATTAGGGTTGCCAGGGTCCTGCCATGATACCCACATTCTGCTGAATTCAGCCATCTTCCAGCAGTTTTCAAGTGGGCTAGCAGTTTTCAAGCGGGCTGACTGCTTGTTAAGTGTTTAGTGGGGCCAAGTTCATTCTGGTCTTCCCTTTGTAGGATGTGTTTTGCCTCCTGCTAGCTGTGCATTTCTGCTTGTCCACATCTCCCTGTTCTTCATTGCAGGGCCTCCCCCTAATCCTGGTCCTCAAATGTCCCACTAAATGCTCTCTCTATTTTACAGACCCACCACAGGTAGCTTCCCCTCAGCCTCTTTTTGTTGTTCTCTGCTGCTTGATGTAGCTTGCCTAGTGTATTGCCGGGGAACCATTTAGCTCAGATGATTCTGTGGCATCGTGCCTGGATAACACTGTGGTAACCTAGTTGTTTTCTGCCCCCTCATTCTCCCTTCCCCCACTCTCCCGCTGTGTGCAATGTGTTGCTCTTGCACCAAGTGTTAGCCTGAAGTAGTAGCCAAGAAGTAGTACTAATCCCTTTTTGACCACCTTATTAATTTCCTCCCTGTTTTGGTTGATGTGCTGATTCTGTGTCCTTCCTTGACTGGACTGCCAAGGAATTGGGTGTCTAATTGTAGCTAATGCCCCCTGTCCTAGGTGGTCTCTGCCCTGCTTGGATGCTCTTCTCTGCTTCTCTTCAGATTCAGATTAAGTGTGGCGGAGGCCCCTGGGAACAAAATCTGGTGGAGACCACAGATACAGTATTTTTTTTCTTTCAAAAAAATAGTCTAGCCAAATAACTGGTGGTTGTCTGGCACCCACCCACTTACTGGATCGTCAGATTAAGGTCCATGTGCGGGTACGTGCTGCTTGGGAACTCCTGCTTTGCCATTCTGGGCAGGGGTGGTTTATTCACCCAGCTGGTCCAGCAGAAAACAGTTCCCTGCATTGAGCTGCCATTGGCTGTGCTTTGTGGCTTATGTGCAGTGAGCGCCACCGATTGCTAACGGCGGCTTTGCTTCTGAAGACTCTCTGTCCTGCCCTGTGGTGGCTTTGGCTGCAGGTTTGCAAAAAAAATGGCTTGCCCAGACACAGGGGGCCCCCACTGCTGCTCATTGCTGGGCCAGCGGCCCGTCAGACCAAAGACTGAAAAGCCTCCTGGACTAGACCATAACCCAAATGTTGGTGAAAGCTCCCTTTGCAGGGCAAGTCGCGGAAGCCCCGGGGCGTGCACCCCCTTCATCCAGCCCTGCTCCTTTTAGTGCATACAGTGTGCTAACCTCAGTCTTGGGCCACAGTGGTGAGGTAGTGTTAGTGCTCTTTCTTTGCTTACTGTGTTTGTAAAATTCTTGCTTTTACTGTATCCTTGTGCATAATATTCCTCTGATGTTTTAGGTGACTTTTGTTTTGCAGGTGTATCTTTGCCATTGTGCTTTGTTTTGGTTTGTCTAATGTGTATTTTTGGCTTTCCGTGCTTCCCATGGCTGTTGACACCCTTCCTCCATCCATCAACCCCGGGAGAAGAGGCTGTGGTTTCAGTTTTCTTTGCTATTTGAGAAGTAAACTTCTTCTCAGTTGAATGTTGTACTTTAGTGTGTGTTCTTCATTGGCACACAAGCCACCCCTTGTTCAAATCCATGCTCATACACAAGCTGCATTATGCATTTGTGAGCAGTTTATTTTTTGGTTGGAGCCAACACACATGCTTGCACACAGCAATCAAATTTGCATGGAAACAGCCCAACCCGAAATGAAAAAATTGGGACACCACCCAAAAAGCAAAATCCAAAATGTCAAAGTGCACTGGACCAATCTCTTGCCCAATGCCGCCCCCACCTAATCGTTACTGTCTGGTGGTTCTGGCTGGGTAGCGGGGGGTTTACAGCTGGCCCTAGAGAATGCTCTGTCAACGCCTCCATCCACTGGTTGTGGTGGCGCAGCTCTTGCAGCCTCTCTTGCATGGTAGTGGCCAGGCTCACCAGAGGGTGTAGATCCCTGCAAAGCAGGATAGGATGTCGGTGGAGGGTCAGCCCCTCTGAGTCTCCAGGGAGCTGGCAGTCTCCTGCTGCAGCTCCTGTTCTATGTGTGCCCGCTGTGATTGTGTTCTGCGCACTGGGCATGCAGCATTGCTTTGGCGTTGTTGTCTCAATGTCCTGGGCAATGGCTCTGGTCCTTCCCTGGCTGGTGCAGTAGGTCTAATGGCTTCCTCCTCCTCCATGTCTAAAATACTGAGCAGGATCTATGGTTCCTATGGTCATGGCAAAGGAGACTGTCAATGTATTGTTCCTGTTCCGTTTACAGCCCACTAACTATCCACTGTTTGGCTGTTTCCCCCTCCATCATAAACATCAAAGCAGGCTGCCAGGATCTTGTGCTGTCTGCAACTCCCTACCCGCTCTTTGGACCTTGCCCCGGTTAAACTGGTGGCACACCCTTGGCCATAATTTGTGTTGTTTGGGCTCATATGGCAGTGTGAACTTATAGGGCTTTAGCCATTGCCAATGTCACAGTTGGGGCAGGTGAGCCTTGACATTCCTTGAAGGAAGTGTGCCCTGTGGATCACTTTTCCCGCTCTTTACATCAACGGTATCTCGCTCTGAACAATTCAGTTTTATGCACATACCCCACCCCTAAATGCAATAGCAGAGACCAATGCCGCTGGCTTCCTCGACCTGTTGGTGACTTGTTTATGTTGTTGTGCCACAATGATGTTTCCCCATGCCCTTCTGTGGCCCATTTAGGATGCACACCCTGCCCCCCCTCAATGTAGGGCCATGCATGTCCGAACCTGGCTCATTCCATTTGTCTTGCCCATTACCCAACAACACAACTGCATCATGCCTTTGTTCCAGTGTGTGCCTACACAGAACATCTGCCTTTGTAGTTAGCCCATATGTGTTTGTGCCTAACCCATATTAGCAGTGGTTCCACAGTCAGAAGTGGGTTGCTGCCCCACACAGACTCAAATGTGTATTACCTGCTCGACTTCTCCCAGTGGTTCAGTTCCCCTGAGCTGCTCTCGCTAGTGCTGGGTGGGGGTTGACATGGGTGGTGTCACGTCTGTGGGGACAACAAGAAAAGCAAGACTTTGAAACATGGCCATGTGTGTCTTGGCTCAAGGATCACAGCTTGCACAGCATAGTTGTCCCTCCGACACTTACCACTGTCACTGAATTGTAGGCTCTCAGTGTCCATCAGGCCTTGGATGCCCACCATCGTGTCCGGTGTCAGCAGGCTATCTACTATTTTTTCTGCTGCAGCCACGTTAAATTCAAGGCGTGGTTGTAGTTCACCACCAGTTTGGTGTCAGCCGAGTGATGTGTCAAACATTCTCCCAGACAACAGTCTACATGAGTTGGTAACCCCTGTTGGCCAACCCCTTTCTTGGTTGCCCCTCATTGTAGGGGCCCTAATTGTGAATGGGTGTCCTTTGTTAAATACTCCCTTGCTTGTTTTGCTCAGGAAGGTTTTATTTAACACCATAACAAGTGACTCCACTGCACTCTGCTGGCATATGTGGGCATGTGCGGACATCTGCAAGTGTAGTCATCCCTTTGGCATACCTTTGTAACAGGAAACCACGCCCCAGCCACACCTAATATTTGCATATAATACAGGCAAGCTCCCACACACACATGCAGACAACCCCCCCCCCCCCCCCCCCCACACACACACACACAGGCAAGCCCCCAACCAGAGACGGACTGGAGTTAAAAACTGGTCCTTCCTGGCCGAGTATAGTCACATCATAAATATATATACTGTATTTTACGCTCAATAAGATGCATAAGACACACCCAGGGTTTAGAGGACAAAAATAAGAAAGAAAGCCTCACGTGAGCCTCTGAATCTCCCCTTTTACCAAATTGGCCCCCTGCCTCCCTAGGTGTTTTTCCCAGTTTGTTGATGCATGTTGTTTTTGGGGGTGATGTGTTTGTGAACAGAATGTTGAACCACTTACCCATATTCACGGATGGCATCACATTTGTTACGCACCGCCTTCTTGATATCCTGAAATTTTTTGCAGGCTTGTTCTTCACTCTTCAGGCCTGGCCCCATGATTTTCACTATAGTGCGGATTTTCTCTTACAAAACATTTTTTTTTGCCATTGCCTCCACCCCCTCCACCACTGCCAGTGCCTCATTAAAGTGCACCATGGGTGTGGCAACTCGTCTTCTGCCGGTGGATGTGTTTAGTGGTGTGCTTTGACACTTTGGTGGTGGTGTGCTAATGACACTTTTGCTGTGCGATCAAGCCTCCTGGTGGTTGATGTAGAGGTGGCCTAACCGGTCTAGGTTGCGGTGTGTAGTGCCTGATGTCCTCTGTGTCCCGGCTTGTGGTCTGCTCCTGCATGTTGGCACAGGGCTGTCCCTTGGTCTATGTGAGCGTAGTGGTGTTCTGCTTGGGCCTCACCTGGAAAAATGTGTTCTGGAGGAGTGTGTAGCTAATCAAAGTAATTGAGCTGCAACGTGGCATTTACAGGGGTGA
This sequence comes from Gastrophryne carolinensis, assembly GCA_027917425.1. Classification (NCBI taxonomy): domain Eukaryota; kingdom Metazoa; phylum Chordata; class Amphibia; order Anura; family Microhylidae; genus Gastrophryne; species Gastrophryne carolinensis. The sequence continues at coordinate 88,363,720 of CM051240.1, read as the reverse complement.
GACGTATCTGTGTCTGCAGCGGGGGCTTGGACTCCTGTCAGACCTGTTACTGTGCCGGGGTATTCTCTTTGGACTGTGATGAGGGCTTGGCCTGTTGTGGCCATCATGTTTGCGATGCATATTAGTGGTGTCTCTCTGGCCCAGTCTTCATTCAACTGGTTAAATTTTCTGACTGCAGTATAGTGCTGCAGGTGCTAGCGTTTTCAGACTTTGTATGTTGCGCTCGTGCTCCTTCAGGTGTGCAAAATGTGTGCATTTGCGCCCTGCAAATGGCATCACTTCCAGGTTCCGTCTGCACGCCGAGTGTGCACTTCAGGTATAGCCACCAACAGGACAGGATGATCATACATGTAAATATCTTCACTGCAGGCAGGTGTTCAGTTTCAGTCTGGCTACAAGTACACAGTGTTGTGGGAAATGGCCTGCAACCTTCCTGGGCCTCTTTCTAGAACATATGCTGTGTACATGCTGGCTCAGTGAAAAAAAAACCCAAAAAACATAAAACAGGTGATAACGGGCCTCCCATGTGTATGCATGCACCGGCATCCCACGTGCATGTGTTAATGCAATTGCTCATTCTCATTGAGAGACAGTTTCTGTTATGGCTGATTTCTGTTTACCAAGAGGGGGCCCTATGAGTACTTCACATGGGATGTATCAAGGGAAAAAGATTGTCCAGTCTAGTATGTCCCTACTCTATTTATAATTATGAAAGGAGGGGGAGGGGGTATATTAAAGACCCCCTTAGACGCTGAGTAGTTTATGGGACTGATAATCAATGAATATCATGTTATATTGTTGATAATATTAGTAGTATATTTATTGCTTCATAAATACTTCTTGTATATTTATACAAATCAGCTTATTTGTCACAAAATCTGTCTTTCTTGTACACTTTTTTCACATACCGTAGTTCAAGTAATGTTAACACATTTATACATTTTTTTCACATATTCTAAGTGATGTTTACACATAGGTATATTATTTTCTTCACATACTTACCAATGGTACAAGAGAGGTAACCAGATAATTAATTCTTATCCGGTCTCTTCTAAGTGCTTAGTGGTCTGTGTATACAGTTCGTAGCAAGAATCTGCTTCTCAGTTTGCAGCAAGCGTATCTCCCTTGGATATATGTGGTAGAGTGTGCAGACGTTTCGCAAAGACTGCTTCCTCAGTGCACTCTCTATTAAACATATAGTACAATCATTTACTGTGTAGTTTACTGCAAGTATAGTTCATTGTGCTAAACGTAACATATGTCCTATATAATAATTGTTAAATTTGGTACCTCTGTCAGACGAGATTTGAAGGAGCGCTTGTTTTCTTTGTTTAGGGAACTATGAATATTAAGGGATTGATAATTGGTATAAATCTCAGTGTAACTCTAGATAGTTCTCTATGGGGGGGTTATTTGAATAGGTTACCTTGCTTGGTGTGGGAGTAACCCCTGGTGACCAGCTGGCACAGTGAAAGTAGTGCAGGTTCAGGGTAATGCTGGAAAAAAGGTGCAGCGTAAGTATAACCATTTAAATTGTGATAATTTAATAAATGATTGTGGAGGGTGTTGTGAGTCCCTCTTACCTCTTCCAGAGTCTCTAATCCGTTCCTGAGAACGGTTGGTGCCTGAGGTCCCGCAGAGCCCTGTATGCTGGATGGAGCGCCGCTCAGTATGTGTTAGACGGCGCGCTTTTTAACACCAGCATGCGGGTGGTGGGCGGGGCCTTGGGGCCGCCCGCACACGTCAGTAACGTCCTGACGTGTAAACCGTTGCCTGGACAACGGGTTGGGGAGTAACACATCGATGTGTGTCACTTCCGGGACGGGCGTCCCCTATGGACTCGGGATTGTATGGGGGTTTACCTAATGCACCATTTTGTTGTGGTCCCGCTGTATATGATAGCTAATAGTGAGGTTTAGAAGAAAGAAAAGAAAGGAAGCGCTACTTCTTACATATAATATAAAATACTTATGCTGTACAAAAAAGCATTGAAATACAAAACATAAGGTGGTTATGACTCGTTCTTTATATACTTATAGGCTTTGGTTATTGTTATTAATAGTTGCTTACTGTGTGTACTGTCTGTGACTTTCGTGCATGATGACCTTGTAGTATTGGCAGGTGCTTCTTTGGCCAGGTTTATTTGATTAAACAGTATATTTCTGTATCACTATGTGATACTATGTATAGAACCGGGAGTGGCTGGTACTTATCTGGCCAGGTTTATTTGATTAAACATCTTATTTATGTATCACTTGGTGACATTATATATTGAACCAGGAGCAGATGGAGGGGAGGGGGCAATATAATATTTTAAAGTATGTTAGTATTACTATATATGTCCGTGGGGGGGGGGGGGAACATGAAGTGAGCTGTGTGCTACAGATATGGGTATATGCCGAAATAAGGGAGTTTTTGGCAGAATTACCTCAGAAAGGGGACATAACTGCGTGTTTCGTTCATGCCTGGAGGGGTGCATGCTTTCAGTTTGGAAATCCACTTTGTTTCCAGCTGTAGGGTCTTTTTGCGAATGTCACCCCCCCTGGGATGTTTATGTATTCTTTCCAATACTTGGAAGGAGATGTCTGTCGTGTTCCCTTTATGGTGATGGGTCCAGTGTCTGCCTACGGGACTTAACAGGTTTTTGTTTCTTATGTCCCTTGTGTGCTCATAGATGCGGGTTCTCAACTTTCTATTTGTCTTATCTATGTAGAAACTGGGACAGTTACAGGTTAAGATGTAAATGACATCAGTGGTGTTACAATTTGCATAGTGCCGCTGTTTGATGGTGTCACCACTGGGTAGTTCAATATCTGTGCCTGTTTTTATGAATTGGCAGGTGGAGCACCCCTCGCATCTGTATGTGCCTTTTACCTTGCAGCAATTCTTTTTTCCTTCTTTTGCGAAGTGGCTACTAACTAATTGATCCCGGATCGATCTTCCTTTCCTAAAGGTGATTTTTGGGACATCCGAGACGAAGGTCCCAATTTCTGTTTACACAATCAAACCAACAAGCCATGAAAGATAAATTTGGGGTCAGGCCAAAGGATACGAGATCCGGCCAAGTAACCAATTCTCTCATCGCTTGATTGCAGCAGATGGTTCCACGGAGCAATTTACAATAAATTGCAGACAAATGAGAATTTTGTTAATTGCTCAGTGTAAACACACCATTAGAGACAGGAAAAGGAGTGGAATGACATTAACTACTACTAAAAGCAAAAAACAAAGGTGCAAGACCATAAGCACACCCTGGGGTAAACACACAAAAGGCAGCGTAGAAGGAAGTGGGTGTAAACAATGTATGATGTATGATGCATAAGGAAATGCAGAGACCAATAATCCTCTTGTCTACATGAAGCGTGTGGGGGATTAGGCCAAGAATGGTCAGCCAAACAAGGAACAAGGAATAACTAAACAAAGGCATACCTTAACAACCAAAAAAAAAAAAAAATAAGGGGACAGAAGAAGAAGGGCCACCAAGAAGTCAAACCACCACCCACACAGGATGTCAGGAAGAACAGTAAGAAATTTAAAACCAAACACATAATAATAATGCATGTCTCTGTTTATCTACCAGGAGCCAGGAATCCACAAAAGATGGAGTAAAGAATTATCGAAAGTGCAACCCGGCTGATCGGGGCCCTACAAGTTTGTGGGCTGCTTGCGGAACTATGTCCGTGAAAGAGAATAAGGATGACCCTGCCAAGGCCAAGCTGGGGGGGGGGCTCCCCTCTGAGTTTTGTTGTGAAGTTAGCCACCCCAGGCCAAAGTTGGAGTGCCATGGCCTACCAGCAAACACACCAAAACCACAGAAAACCACAACAATACTAACCAAGGGCATTTAGAAGACACACAAACACTTCATAGCAGAAGGATTAGCAAATGCCACTGAAAAAGCAACACAGGAGTTGTTGAGTTTGAGCTCCAGCTAACTAAACAACTCCGGTTTTTGACTTCAGTGGGACTTTACTAGGGATAAAAAAGGGTCTGGAGAGCTAACTGTCCAACTCTGGTTGGGAGCTTCATTGTGCCTTTACTAGGGAGAAAAGAGGGACTGGAGAGTTAACTCTCCAACTCCAGTTTGTGACTTCAGGTGACCTTTACTAGGGAGAAAAGAGGGGCTGGAGTGCTAACTCTCTAACTCAGGTTGGGGACTTCATTGGGCCTTTACTAGAGAGAAAAGAGTGACTAGAGAGCTAACTCCAACTCCGGTTGGGGACTTCATTGGGCCTTTACTAGGGAGAAAAGAGGGTCTGGAGAGCTAACTCACCAACTCAAATTGGAGGCTTTATTGGGCCTTAACTAGAGAGTAAAGAGGAACTAGAGCGCTAACACGGGTTGGGGACTTCATTGGGCCATTACTAGGGAGAAAAGAGAGTCTGGAGAGCTAACTCTCCAACTCTAGTTGGGGACTGCATAGGACTTTTACTAGGGAGAAAAGAGGGGCTGGAGAACTAACTCTCCAACTTCATTGGTCCTTTACTAGGGAGAAAAGAGGGGCCAGAGAGCTAACTTTTCAACATCAGTTGGGGACTTCATTGAGCCTTTACTAGGTAGAGCCTTTACTCTGGTTGGGGACTTCATTGGGCCATTACTAGGAGGGGCAGGAAAGCAAACTCTTCAACTACGGTTTGGGGTAGAAATGGGCCTTCAATAGTTTTGACATAGGCACAGGAGAGCTAACTCTAAATTTCTGGTTAGCTTTTAATATGCCAATGCCCTCCGCAATGCACACTGAAATGGTGCGGACCGGTTAATGTGGCAATCGACTGCATGTGGAGGCGCATCCGATGCTAAATATTTTGGTGGTCCCTATATGCTGGGGGCCAAAAATTAGTTCTTCTGTTTCTAACCCGTGGAATGTCCTTGGTCTAGAGCCCATCCACAGACAACAGGCAACACAGATGACCCTTTATGGCAACTTTTGAAAACTGGCCCAGCAATAGATTGAGTTACGGGAACAGATCTTCAGGCAGTTACAGGAAGAACTCTGTAACCAGACACCATGGCAGCCCAGCCATTGTCACACAGGTATCATGCCTGTACAGCAGGTGACCTGCTTTCTTTGTCTGTGTTTACTTGACCAATGTGGTAAAACTAGTTTAGATTATTGTAATGTTCACATTTCCTAAGAACCAAGCTTCTCATCTCACACTAATGTCTCCTCTGCTGAATTTATTTTTACCCGTTTACCTGTTCCCACCCCTTTATTGCCCATACAGCTAATGGCCCATAGCCCAGCTCATACAGTGCATAGTGGAGGAAGAGAGCTTAGGAATGCACGTCGTGCTCTGTCCTACCTGCATATGAGCTGTCACTGAACACCAGTGTCACAGCGACCGTTTCCATCACACGCCAGCCTGGGTGCCGATCTCATTCCTGCTGGATTACACTGATCTGCCACTGCCCGAGAGTCTAGAGACCTGCCAGCTCATGGCTAAAGGTAACACATATGCTTCCTTTACCTGTACTGCACCTTAGAGGGGGCAAGTACTTTGTATTGTAGCTTTTCCTCTCACTATGCTGTACAATATCTTGCCTGGGAATTATAGGAGGAACTTATTTACCTTATATATTATAAACATACAATGCTATAGGGTTTAAAGGATTATAAAAGCAAAAATTAAGATTAAATTCTGAGGATGCTGAGGGAGAAAATGACGTGTTTTTGCTAATTGAAACTTTTGTAAATAATAATTTATTGGGTTTTATTGTGCTGTTATATTCCACAGCACTTTACAGAAACTATATATGTATATACTATACATATAATTATTTTAATTCAACTCATCAGCTTGATGAAATCACGCTCCAGTGCTGCCCTAGGATTAAATGTCAATGTAAATGAGGTGGAGGCATGTATTTGGTAGTATGTAACCCTTGAATGTTTTTGTCCACAGGACACACTGTTAACACTGTTCACAGGAACTCACAAGCTAATATTCATAGCATTTTTTTTATTTATCATTTTATTCAGCATATTCTGGTGTGAATTGCAGCCTACATCTGAGTGAGCTCTTTAACTTAAACACACAAAAAAGTGCAATAAAAGACATGTTATCATTTTTCCCCAATAAATCACCCGCTCCTATGAGAGGGTGTTTTTACAGGTGCGTTACATCATTTTTCCAATGAGGTAAGGAATTTTTTGAAGGTTTGGAAACCAAATTTCTTAGTATTTCCCTGCTGTTTCCAAACTTTCAAAAAAATAATCCTTACTTCAGATAAATGATATAACCTGTAAAAGTGCCGCATTGCAGGTACAGGTAATTATTTGGGACAAATCAGCGTGCACTCAGAGGTGCTAAACACTTGCTTTACTAAATAAGCATCACCCTCGCTGCATTTATTTTTCCTGTTACTTATTTATATCTCATATTCATCATTCAGTCACAGTTTATTCCACCAAATAGGTACGGTTTATATTCAAAAAGTTTTTTTACCTAGGAGATCAGAGGTGTAACTTGAGGGGGTGGGACTGCACCACGTCCCAGAAGGTCCCGCCACCTTATTTATCATAATTTTGCTTGCTTAGCATCATTTAGAAATGAAGAACAATGTGTCTCTGCTGTTTCACCCTTTAGTTGTCTAGCTGCACTGAATTGAGACAGAAACAAAATTACTGTAGGTGCCTTGACACGGCCCCATTTAATGTTCGCACCAGCCCATCACATTTAGTTACGCCACTGATTGAGATGCATCAAGGGCTTAAATATTAGTGAGCGACACAATATCAATATCAATATACAACCAGAGCATTGTAAAATATAATACATTAAAGTAAGTTAGACTGAACTAGCATCTAAGCAGCATTGTTGAGTAAAAATAAGCCTTTCCAACTGTGTTTGGATTCCCCAAATCATTTGCCCCTCACATGTAGAACTGCTCCAGGGCATTTTGATTTTCAAATAGAACAAAACTATTTTGTGTGCTGATTGAGAAAAGCTCTGACTGTCCAAACTCAGACTCTTCTGGAAAAATCCCATATCATTCAGATACCCCAATGCTGTACTAATGGTGCAAAAAAAGAAGGCGTTGTTGGGCTTTCTATGTAACAAGGTTTGTATGCTTAGAACAGTGTCAATAAAAGTACCGTACCTTCCCATCCTCATTTGGAGGGATTTATTCATCTTTCAAAGCCATGTCATTTCCCCATTTCCCTATTTTTACCTTTCAGACTGGAAGCATAGATATACATAAAATAATCACCCACTGACCTCTCCACAGTTTTATTTTGCTTGTTAAAGTGACCCTAGGTCTGGGTAAAACCTGTTCTATGGAGAGATAGGTGATGGGCAGCATGAGTCATTTTTATCAGTTTTTTTTGGCCTATGGCATCCATCTGGAGACAGAACTGTTTGTGATTTTATAGTTGTCTTTATATGAAGGGACAGTCCAAGCAATGGCAATACTATGGTAGAAAGCAGCTTACTTGAAACCTAAGTCTTAAAGGAGCCACAGCACTCAAACCGGTTAGCTTGCTGACCAACCTACAATCTGTCTCGGGGAGGCCGATTCATCAATAGCGCCAGGTAGCGACAGATGAGCGACTGTAGCGTGATTTTTACAGCGCCAGCCAGTATTCGCTGTGCTTGGCCGGCGTTAGCTTGATGACAGCGACTCAGTCAGTGTGCGGTAATGTTGAATACTGGCTGGGGGGTCGCTGTTTCACAGGTCCAGCGTTGTATGTGAGCGCCTGACAACGAATGGCCAGAGCGAACGGCTAGCTTCATATTCATCAAAAAATCACGCTCCGAATGTGCTGTCGCTGTCCATTCCTTGTTTAAACCCCAGAGCGCTGGCGCCGATCTGTATTATCTAGTTTTTAACCCCTAAACAACCATATTTTTTGAATGTAACATTATACATGTTTTTAGAATCATTTTGTTATATGAATACATTAATCTCAGACCTGTTAGATCAATTCTGCACATATTTTTTTTTTTTTTTTTTTGACTTAAAAATAAATCCTAACATTGCAGAAGTGTTCTCCGATTTTTTGACATTAAAAAAAAATTAAAAAAAAATATTATCAATTAATCATGAATTATTATAGATTGCTCCATTGAAATGCATTGGACATCGCCAGGGAGCGACAGCTCATACCTGGCGCTGTGAGGGAATTTGCAGCGGCGCTGTTCGGTCCAGGCGGCTTCATGATGAATGCCGCGCTAGCCGTCGCTCTCGCCGGCGCTAGCCTCATTTTGCTTGATAAATGCGTCATTGTGACCGCCGCGGGCGTACTTGAGTCGGTAGTCGCCGTTAGCTGCCGCTACCTGGCGCTCGTCAGACACTACCTGGCGCTATCGCTTGATGAATAAGGGCATAAATCTGGTTAACAACAGAGATCTCGGTCACACACATCTGCAGAAGTATGCTTAAGCTGCACCACTACACCAAAGTGCCCCTGTGAGGTGCAGTCCTAACTCTAATCTCTGAGAGCCCCATTTGGGACATAAAATGCAATAGATAAATTGGTAACAGCTTACCTGAGGTTGCCCTAAACCTCAAGTGCAAGCCATGGGGTGGAAGGGTCAAAGACCTTGCAATACAGCCTAGACCCCACACTCCATGTGCTTGCACAAATTCAAATGAAACAAAGGAGGGATGGCAGCCGCTCAGACCATTTTATAACTAACCTGGGAGGTGCACGTTAGCAGGGCAATTAGGATACAAAAGTCTTAAAGGAGCCACAGCACTCAAACCAGTTAGCTTGCTGACCAACCTACATCTGTTCAACATTACTTGAAACCTGTTCCATTTGACTCCATTTCCTGCAGAGTTCTGTAGATGTTGTAAAGCACACACGCTCAACGTGCAGCCGGGGGCCACATTTGATGTGGACCCTAAGCTGCTGTGGGGAAAGTGGTAAGGACAAATAGAACTGATGCGTAAAGGTAAGTTAAAAAGTGGCACAGTAAGAATGGCACAGAGGTTATTATTTTTTTTACTCTTTTTTTGTTAGAGTAAACATATTTTTTTAAGTACAATTGAACACCATAAGGCTGATTCATCATTAGCGGCAGGTAGCGACAGATGAGCGTCTGTAGCAGGCATTTTCAGAGCGCCCGCTAGTCGCAGTGCTCGGCCGTGAGTCTCTACTTTATAGCGACTCAGTCGCTGTTCAGTAATGTTGAATACATTGTGAGGAGTCGCTATTTGACCAGTACAGCGCTGTATGGGAGCGCATGTTAGCGACTGCTCATAGCGACCGACTCACACCATATTCAGCAAAAAAACAGCCTCACAAATCTCTGGCGCTGAAAAATGCTTCTCTGAAGCCCAGAGCGCAGGAGGCGGTGTGTTTAAAGTCTGTTTTCAAGCATCTATCAACTAGTAACAAAGCGAAAACATATGGAATTACATTGTAACAACATTGTAACATGAACACTTTAATGCCAGACCTGTAATGTCATTTCTGAGGAAATATATAAAAAAATGAAAAAATATGAAAAAACTGCTATTTCAATGCCAGAAGAGGTCACAGAATTATTTGTGATTTTTTTGAAAAAAAAAAAAAAACCTGTTTAAAGAGAAGAAAAGGATCGTCCATTGAAATGTATGGGAGAGCGTCAGGTAGCGAGAGGTCATACCTGGCGCTGTACAAGGCTGGCGCTGTTCGCTGAGGCTGTGAAAATGATGAATCAGACGCTACATGTCGCTATCCCAGTCGCTAAACAGATTCTGCTTGATAAATGTGTAATTGCGTGCCGTGTCCGGCGTTCACCAGTCGCTATCTGTCGCTACCTGTCATTAACCAGGCGCTACCTTACGCTATCCCTTCTTAAATAAGGGCCCATATTTTTGTTTAACAACTTACTTGCAAAAAATTAAAACAAAAAAGCATGAGTAAAAAAATTACTCACAGTAATGAATCAACTCTAATGTCGCTTTAGGTACAAACTAGCAGCTGATCTCACTGAAAGAAACCTCAGGTCTTCCGTACAGCAGCTGCATTGCTGAACCTGTCAACCATTTCCCACATAGAGGGGGGAGGGATGGTAATTGCACAGGTTACAATGATCTGTTCACTTGCTCTGTTCGTCCCAGAGGCCATCAGATATCTTCCATTCTCTTGCCCTCAATACTCCCATGCCCTGCTTTACTGGCAGATGCATGAGAAGCTCAGGGGGCCCATCACCTCTGTGGACTTAGATTGCCTAGAGCAGAGAATTCAAAATGACTTTTTCCCTAGGTGTGCAGGTTTGTGCAGCTCTGATGAGGAAGTAGACTGCTTTAATGGTGGGGTAATAACGTATATGCTGATATGCTATTAGTGGTAGATGCTTGTATGGGTGCCATGACCTGGTCAGGGGAGCACTGCATTCTGCGGGACTACAAGGGACCACATCTGCTGGTGGAGAGATAAAAGAAGCTGCGTTTTTACTTTGTCTACACAGTTCATTTAGATAGGGAAGATTGGTTTGCTTTTTTCATTATCTATACTGTATATATTATATGTATTTGAAATGAACATTTCCATAGAGAGGCAGCCATGCTCAGTGAACAGCAGGGGGGCGTTGTTCCTTTTTACCAGCATTAAAGCACACCTTAACTTTCCCTGGTGACTCTTAATCAGGCTTTCATTGAGCCTGGTAGTTTGGAGCGACTTACTAGCATTGCTCCATCTGACAGGGGACCCAGGAACGCCTGCACACTGCCGTGTATTTTAGCATTGAAAAATGCAACGGTGGGAAAGTTGACTTGGAGGCCGATTTATTAATAGCGCCAGGTAGCGACAAATGAGCGACAGTAGCGTTATTTTCACAGCGCCCGCTAGTATTCACTGTGCTTGGCCGTTGTTCGGCTGTTGACAGCGACTCAGTCAGTGCGGGGATGTTGAATACGGGGTTAGGAGTCGCTGTTTGACAGGTTCCGCGCTGTATGGGAGCGCATGACAGCGAACGGCCATAGCGAACGGCTCCCAGCATATTCATTAACAAATCACGCTCAAAAAATTCTCGCGCTGTGAAATGCTTGTTTAAACCCCAGAGCGCTGGCGGCGAGGGGTTAAAAGTAGTTTTTTAACCCCCAAACAACCATATTTTTAGAAAAAAAAAACATACATTAATATCAGACCTGTAATATCTATTCTGCACAAATTTTTTTTTTTTTTACCTTTAAAAAATCTAACATTGCAGAAGTGGTCACAGAATTTTTGACATTTAAAAAAAAAAAAAAATTAATAGCAATTAATTATGAATATTTAAAGATTGCTCCATTGAAATGCATTGGAGAGCGCCAGAAAGCGAGAGGTCATACCTGTCGCTGTTCAAGGTCGCTCGCTGGCGCTGTGGGGTGAGGCTGGAATAATGATGAATGATTCGCTATCTGGCGCTCTGTCAGTCGCTAAGCAGGATCGGCTTGATAAATGTGTGATTGCGGCGTTCTCGTGGCGGTGAGCGTCATTACCGTTCGCTCACCATTCGCTACCTGGCGCTATCCCTTGTTAAATAAGGGCCTTAGTAGCATTGCTCCATCTGACAGAGGACCCAGGAATGCCTGCACACTGCCGTGTATTTTAGCATTGAAAAATGCAAAGGTGGGAAAGTTGCCGTAGTCTGTGATGAAGGAGAGAGGTTTCCACATATTTAGAGTATAGGAAGTTTAAAGGAGGCATATGTTTCATAATAATGTAAATGTGGACATATATCCTGTTTTGATGCATGGGGCTATGGTTGGAATAATAGGTGTAAAGCAGAGACTAATAACAAGTATATAATAGCGTTAAAGAGGTACACTTTCCTGTGTGTTGTTCCTTTCTCTGCTGTGTGTATGGGGGGATACACACACAGAGAGTGAAGGTGAGTGTATGGCGCCCCATGGGCGAGATGGAGTGTGCTGATTGGCCAGTTTTTCAGCATGCTCACGTGTCTCCCTTTGGCTGAGCCACCTGGACGGCTAAGCATCCAAGCTGCAGCCGAAAGGAGCTGAGTGTGCCACCAGCCGCATCCCCTGCTCACCTTCTAGTCATGGCTTGCCTGCACTGCCAGTTCACGCACGGCTAGAGGTGAGCGGGGATGCGGCCACAGTGCAGAGATGTCGCAAGGACTCCGGAAGAAGGAGCCGTAAGGAGTAACTCAGATGGCCCCTGAAATTCCTCTTAGATTTAAAATTGCATCTGTACGTAAAGTGGAAGTCCAGTATCTTCACAACCTCCCATCTCTGCTTCCCTCCCCTGGTAATTCCAGCTTTGGGCACTGGGCGCTCTGTGAGTGACCCCGTCCATCTATTTGCTTGGATGAGCGAGCGGGGTCGTGCAAAGAGGGGAACTTTGTTCTGTGCATTCCCTGTGCGGCAGCCGCTCATGCATTGGGGACAGTGCTGGATTTGGGCTAAATTAGGGTGGTGTTATACCCAGGGCCAGATCATATACCCCGGGGCCTCCACCACTTGCCCTGCAAAGGGGGACTCCACCAATCTTTGGGTTATGGTCTGGTCCAGGAGGCTTTTCAGTCTTTGGTCTGACGGGTTGAGGGCCAGCAACAAAGCTATTGGCAGCAGTGGGACCCCCGTGCACCTGGCCAAGCCTTTTTTTGTATTTGTAAACCTGCAGCCAAAGCCACCACAGGGCAGGATGTAGAGCAGCAAAGCCGCCGTCAGCAACGCTACAGTGATGGGTGCGTGCAGAGCTGTCACTGCACATAGGCCGCCAAGAACAGCCGCTGGCAGCTCAATGCAGGGAACTGTCTTCTGCTGGAGCAGCTGGACAACTACACCCTCCACCCAGAATGGCAAAGCAGGAGTTCCCGAGCAGCACGCACCCGCACAGGGGTGGCACACGGGACTCAATCTGACTTTCCACTAAGTAGGCGGGTGCCAGACAACCACCAATCAGTTACTTGACTGGACTATTATTTTAAAGGAAAAAATACTACGGGGCTTCCACCAGATTTTGTGCCCAGGGGCCTCTACCACACAGTACCTATTGACCAGAAACCCACTTTAAAGTGGACCACCAGTCTAAAACTATACAAAATAGTTTACCTGCTCGGCCAGGGCACGTGATCCCAAAGAGAGTATCTTAATTTGTTAAGCCTGGAGATGCCTTTTAAGTCCTACTGATGAGATTGTTTTTTTCCATTTTCTGAACCTTTGTACTTAAGATGAGTAAACAGTAATTCCCCTGAACTCTGGACTAGCTGAAGAAACCTGCAGGGGGGATTGGCAGCACTTTATCATCACTGGCCCACCACTCATATAATAACTTACACAGTGTCATGAATAGCAGTCAGGCAGCCTTGAGGAGATTCTTTCAAGTACCGTATGTCATAAATAGTTTACATAGCACTGCAGTCATCATATTCTGCAATTATATAACAGTAATTCCTTCCAGGTAAATGCTAATTTACTAAATGATTGTAATGTGGTGCTTTGATCAGACATCTATGAGAAGTAAACAGCATAGCTAGGCCTGAGACTTCATAATATGCTCCTTCAGCCTGAATCAACAATGTCTAACTAGGGGCCCGATTTATCAAGCACTTCTGCCAGACAGTGCCACATCGGTGCAAAAGAGAATACTAAAAAATATAATAAACTATTTTTTTCATACTTGTGCATGTTGCTGCACTGCAAGACACACAATTACTAAAACATTAGCAGTGCAGGAACATACTGAAAAAAATAATATATCATATTTTGCGCTACTCTAATTTGCATTGAAATGGCATTTTCTGGCAAAAGTGCTTGATAAATTAGGCCCTAGGCTGTGACTGGATAGTATGGGGTGTGGCACACCCCTATTGGCCTACTGCTTGAACTAAAAAGACATAGGCCCTTATTTATGAAGGGATAGCGACAGGTAGCGACTGGTGAGCGGCCGGTAATGACGGGCACCGCCACGAGAACGCCGGCTCCCCACCACAATCACACATTTATCAAGCCAATCCTGCTTAGCGACTGAGATAGCGCCATATAGCGACTCATTCATCATTATTCCAGCCTCAGCCCACAGCGCCAGCGAGCGACCTTGAACAGCGACAGGTATGACCTGTCGCTACCTGGCGCTCTCCAATGCATTTCAATGGAACAATCTTTAAATATTCATAATTAATTGTTATTAATTGTTTTTTTTTTTTAAATGTGAAAAATTCTGTGACCACTTCTGCCATTTTAGATTTGTACAGAATTGATATTACAGGTCTGATATTAATGTATTCATATTACCAAATTATTTAACAAACTTGTTTTTTTTGGTTTCCAAAAATATGGTTGTTTGGGGGTTAAAAAACTACTTTTAACCCATCGCCGCCAGCGCTCTGGGGTTTAAACATGCATTTCACAGCGTGAGAATTTTTTGAGCGTGATTTTTTAATGAATATGGTGGGAGCCGGTCGCTCTGACCAGTCGCTATCATGCGCTCACATACAGCGCGGAACCTGTCAAATAGCGACTCCTCACGCAATATTCAACATTACGGCAAACCGACTGAGGCCCTTATTTATCAAGGGCTAGCGCCAGGTAGTGTCTGACGAGCGCCAGGTACCGCCAGCTAACGGCGGCTACCGACTCAAGTACGCCCGGCGGCGGTCACAATGACGCATTTATCACGCTAAATGAGGCTAGCGCCGGCGAGAGCGACAGCTACCGCGGGATTCATCATGTAGCCGACTGCAACGAACAGCGCCGCTGCTAATCCCATCAGGTATGACCTGTCGCTCCCTGGTGATGTCCAATGCATTTCAATGGAGCAATCTTTAATTAATCATAATTAATTCCTATTAATGTTTATTTTTTTTTTTTTTTTAATGTCAAAAATTCTGTGACCACTTCTGCAATGTTAGGATTTTTTTTTAAGGTAAAAAAAAAAAAAAAAAAAAATTGTGCAGAATTGATATTACAGGTCTGATATTAATGTATTCATATTACAAAATGTTTATAAAAACTTGTATAATTTTACAATCAAAAAATATGGTTGTTTGGGGGTTAAAAACTATTTTACACCCATCGCCGCCAGCGCTCTGGGGTTTAAACAAGGAATTCACAGCGCGAAAAAATTCGGAGCGTGTTTTGTTAATGAATCTGCAGCAAGCCGTTCGCTCTGGCCATTCGTTGTCAGGCGCACCCATACAACGCTGAACCTGTGAAACAGCGACCCCCCAGCCCGTATTCAACATTACCGCACACCGACTGAGTCGCTGTCAACAAGCAAACCCCGGCCAAGCACAGCGAATACTAGCTGGCGCTGAGAAAATCACGCTACTGGCGCTCATCTGTCGCTACCTGGCGCTATTAATGAATCGGCCTCCCCGTCGCTATCAACTACAGGACAACGGCCAAGCACAGCGACTACTAGCGGGTGCTCTGAAAATGCCGCTACTGTCGCTCAACTGTCGCTACCTGCCGCTGTTAATGAATCGGCCTCATAATTTTAAATTTTGTTGGGAAAAAAATATAAATGGAGGGTTCCTGGAACAGATTTATGAACAGATAAAAAACAGCAAAATATTACCTCACACTTTTATATAATATACATCATATGCGCAAATGCTTAAATAAAGCAACGCTAAATATGAAATGATGCAAAACTTGAGCCTGTTGCATGGAGCAGATAACCCAAACTCCCCAGGCCAGATTTATGAATAGTTAAAGCACGCCGATTTAATGAAAAACCCAAACCCTGGGCTGCAACTGTGTTCAAGACTCTAGGATACGGGCGCCTCCATCTTGCCCCAGAAGCATCACATGCTAAGGAGAGGAGAGTGGGCCAAATGTGCAGGGGGCGGGTTATAGCTGTGCTTTGTACAGACAGAGCAGAGCTGGAGTCAGGAAAAGGACAGCAATCCCAGAATGCAAAGAAGCACATTCAGAAGACACTTCCTGTTTGTAGGCAGCCGGAGACTCCATGGGCCGCCATCTTGGATGTTTAAAGGCACAGAAAATGCAGTAGCTGCAGGTAGGATGATTTTTAATGTAGGCAATCTGTATGACAAGGGTGGGGGAAACATATAAGATAGGCTCTTATTCAGGGTGAAGTTCCGGTTTAAAGCTAACCTAAATCCAGGATTTTTACACTCCTAGAATTTGGTCTGTCTTACAGGGGCATCCTGATTTCAAATGCCCCTGTGTGTGAAACCCCCAGTCCGCCCAGTAACTCACCATGATGCCTGTTCTATGTTCCAGTGGTGTGGTTTCTCCAGCAATCTACAGTACATTCATTACCATACATATTAAAGCTATTCGACACCCATTTTTCATTAAAAAGCTAAAGTGACAGTAGCGGGGGGGGGGGGATTCCGGTTGGTGAAACCCCACCCGCACTTACATGCTCAAAACATCTTGTTACACTTCTCTCCACCCCGATCCCCTTGCCATTCCCCACAATTGGCCAGGAGCAGTCACAGGGTCTGTGTTTTCACCCCCAGCTGATATTATGGATGAGGTCAGTGAAACAGGGGTTTGCAGGGGTGTACAAATGAATGGAAGGTGCCTCCCCTGGGCCACTCTCTCCAGCTCTATGCACCTATCGCCAGCCATTTGAATATGCCTGGTATGGGTGAGTCCAGTGGATGAAGAGGGTGCCGGGGATGCCAGCAGGGTCCCAAGCATGGGCCACGGGATCGCAAGATTGAGGTGAGTACTGGGAGAACCAGTGGGGTTTTACACAGTGGGCATCCCAAGTCAGGACACCCCAGGGGGAAGCTGTAGCCCAGCCCTGGAATCTTTTAGACTTCAGAGCTGGATTACATGGGTATTGGTTCCAATTTAAATTCTACTGCATATTCTTATTTTAAATTCTATATTTACATTTAGTGGCACAAGTTAGTGAGCAATGCATAAAATACTCCTCTAGGTGACCCGAGCCCCCCAGCCCTAAAACTATAAGGACTTGCATCAATATAGTACAAAATACTACTATTCAGGTATTAAACAAAAAACATATATACCTCTAATCTTCCTGAACCCTCACAGCTCCACTTCATGAAATGCTGAAGATCTTCTGCTGTCAATACTCATTGAGAGTGGACAGGGAGGGGAGCAAATATTAACCCAAGATTTTTCTGGCCTCAGACAGTCTATGACCAGTCCACAGGGCAGTTTTTAGGCGGAAAGGTAAAAAATCTGCCCCCTCCTCACCCATCCTATGGTGCTGTTGCTGTTCCATATGGGCAATGTACCATGCAGTGCCTCTTCCTTAGCAGGCAGTGCCCCATCCCCATGACAGCCCAATATAGGAAAGAGCGGACTGACTGACAGTCCACAAGCTGAGCCCCACCCCCAATGTGCTATCCAGCCAATCAACAAAACTGTTCATCAGCTAAGACTATAGCATAACAGGGGCAAATTATGAGCAGAGGTTAATATGGCCACTTCTGATGCAATGTACTGAAGATGAATTATTGTAGGGGCAGATAATATGGCCATGATGCTGAGGCTATAGCATTACAGGGTGACAACATTATTAGAAGAAGGATAAAGGAAGATATGGATGGAGCATAAAAAAGGGAGATAGATGAACGGAACAGGGGAAAGAGAAAACATGGAAATGACAGAGAAAAAAAGAGATGCATGGAAGGTAGGGAAAAAAAGAGAGATGCATCGAACATGGAAAAAAGAGAGACAGAAGGGGATGAGGAGCATGTGGGAAAAAGAGGGAAAAGGGGAAAGAAAGAGATTGATGGAGCATGGAAAACTGGATAAAAGTAGGAGGGAATGCAAAAAGAGAGGAAGACTGATGTTAGGTGAAAAGAGAGAACAAGGAAATGGAGAGCAACATGGAAAAGAGAAGAAGAAGCAAAGGTAAAAAATAAAGGAAGATGTAGAGAAGGCAAAAACGAAGGCAACATGAGAGACATGGATGGATGGTACAAAGAGAAGGAAAGGGATGTGAAAAAGAGAAAATTTGCAAATGAGAGAAAGATAGAGAGATGAAAATGAGGGAAGTGAATAAGGAAAGATGCTTGGGGTCATGTGGAAGATAGAAAGAAAACGCGAAAGGCAAAAAGAAGAGAAGAAAAACAAAGCTGGTGATTGGAAAGAGTAAAAATGAGACGATGTTCAATGGAGAGAAACAAAAAGTGGGGGAAAAAAGACCAACTGGGCCAGCTGGGGGTTGTCTCTCTTATTGGTGTCTCAATGGCGTTGTCTGGTGCCCCCCACAGAGAGTTTGAGGTGGGGCCCTGTGCAACCCCAAAGGCTGCCCATGCACCTAAATGTCCCACTTTACTGACATTATGGGAAAGACTGTCCCTGGTCAGTTTACAACTGCTCTGACTCTTTAAAGTGGACCTTCACTCTGAATAAGAGTCTATCTTATATGTTTCCCACACCCTGTACATACAGATTGCTCACATTAAAAATCATCCTACCTGCATCTACTGCATGTTATGAGCCTTTTAACATCCAAGATGGCGGCTTATGGAAGCCGCCATTTTATCAGGGAGCCTGCAAACAGGAAGTGCCTGCAAACAGGAAGTGACTGTGCTGCTCTGCATTCTGGGACTGCTGACCTTTCCCTGACCCCAGCTCTGCTCTGTCTGAGCAAAGCACAGCTATAACCTGCCCCCCTGTACCTTATCCCACTCTCCTCTCCTCAGTAAGTGTGATGCTTCTGAGTCAAGATGGCGGCGCCCGTATCCTAAATTCCTGAACAGAGTTGCAGCCCAGTGGGGGAAAGAATAATAAGTTAGTGACTAAAAATGTAAAATATATTAATTTTAGATGCTGGGGAATCGTTTTTTAAGAGTTTGGGCTTTTCATTAAATCATGGTGAAGGTCCGGTTTAATGGTGGTAGTGGAAAGCATTGAATTGGCTGAGCATTGGCTCTACCACCAACATCTTTTATGGACAGGGCTACATCTACTTACACACATGAGTAGCATAGAATGCTTTGGATATTGGATGTCCCACTTTAGGGCCCCCTATAAATGGTCAGTTTATGTTGAGTATGTGAGTATAGCGTTTTTTTTAATTTTGAACCCACAGAGGAGCTTTGAGTCCAGGTGAAGTCAAAGAAACTGTATGCGCTACAGTAAGTGCAGGAGCAGAGAAAAGCCATAGTGACAGGTGGGTTTGGAGAGGCGTGTTTGCCTTATGTATAGCATATCAGGTAGGGAATACTTTCTCTATAATTGCTGATGATGACATTTCCTCGAATCTCAGTACTCACCCTGGGGAATAATACACATTGAGTAAGCCTCCTCTGTTCCTGTGACATAGAATCATTACGTGTAGTGTTATTGTTATCTGAACTTGTCAGTCTTTTTCTACAGCAAATACACCTATATATATCTATGTATATATATCTATGTATGTATATCTATGTATATATATCTATGTATATATATATCTATGTATATATATCTATGTATATATATCTATGTATATATATCTATGTATGTATAGTATCTTCATAGAGCTAAAGGTTATATTTACTTAGCAAACAATGTACAGTCAGAAAGCCTTGTGATCCTGTGAGTTCGATCTTTGTTATTAATATTTTCATTCTTTGGAGGAGTGGTAAAAAGAACATCGATAAAAATATATCGTTTCACTAACGTGACTTTTTTATACAGTGGACTTTTGTACAACACAAGCCTAATACTCACCACCGTGTTATATGAGTACACTGAATGAGAATTCTAGTTTGCAATTCAAAGGCCATTAACAGATTGTGATAAGATTGTGAGGGTTATGCTTGTGATTAAAGCAATATTTCCTGTTTTATTTATATAATCTATGAACTGGTTATGGTGGTGGCCATAATTTACTGTATGGACACAAAATAAATGGACTAAATTAAAAGGCAACTACAACCCGGTTCCTCTCTCTCAGTACTCACCCAGCCCCCCTACCCTAATGTTCACCCAAATCTCCATTCGGCAACTGTGGTTGTGTGACCCTGAATAGAAGAGAGAGTTTGCTGGAGTCTGCTTTAAATGAACATCTTCACAGATGGATTTGCCCATTAGAAAGCGGACCACCAGCTATTTTACACCTGTACTCGGCACTGGAGGTATCCCAATTTCCTAGGCCCCTCACACCACCTCAAGTCCGATTCTTCTTACCTTCTCCTCGATCTCTTGGCAAAAATGTGCCTGACGGCCAGCAGCCAATAACGGACCCCAGTCTCGTTAAGGGGGGCAAGAAATAGATAGGAAAAACAGGTCTTGCCGGAACACACAACAAAATTGATGTTAAGTTCAGTGTAGGGGGCCATTGAGCATGCTCTGCTGGTCAGCAGTGACTTGCCAGGCTCGCTTATGCTGAGAGCACCAAGGGGCAAAGTGGTTGTTAGACTACTTTTTTATGTGGTCCTGGAGAAATGGATTTGAAAGAAGGGGCAAATGGTATAGCTTCTACCCTGCGTTTATGCTAATGAAGGAGAGGCCATCAGGCAAGCTGCCTTCTGCATTATTGTTGCCACTGGGTTCACAGCAGATGCAGAAAAGTTCCCTGTAACCAGGGGCTTAACTACAGGGGGTGAACTGGGTGTAACTGCAACAGGGCACATAAGTCAGGGGGCCTCATTATTAAGGCTCTTGAACCTTATTTAACTGATTTATGCTCTCATGGGATCATGTTCAAGGCTGTTGTCTTGTATTCTTATTGTATTATATGAAAGAAAATGGAAAAATGAGCCATGACGGGCCCTCATTACACTTTTGCACCAGGACACGTTTAGTTATGCCACTGCCTGTGTCAATCCCCGTAAGGTGGCTGTCAAAGGGCAGTTTCACACCAAATTGTATTTCAGTGCCCCACAACCCTCTCCTCAAGGCCCATCAATATAAATTTAACCCTCTGCACACTCATACTATTGAAAAAGTTAGCTAATACTTGTTAAAAGCACGGACTCGGGGAGGCTGATTCATTAATAGCGACAGATAGCGACTGTTGAGCGACTGTAGCGGTATTTTGACAGCGACCGCTAGTAGTCGCTGTGCTTGGCCATTGTTCGGTGGATGATAGCGACTCAGTCGGTGTGCCGTAATGTTGAATACAAGATGCTGAGTCGCTATTTGACAGGTTCGCTGTTGTATGGGAGCGCATGATAGCGACTGGACATAGCGACCGGCACCCACCATATTCATTAAAAAATCAGCCTTAAAAATTCCTAGCGCTGTGAAATGCATGTTTAAATCCCAGAGCGCAGTAGGCGATGTGTTAAAAGTAGTTTTTTAACCCCCTAACCACCCCCCAAAAAAATGGAATGATTTTGAAATAATATTCAAACCTGAATAGTTTAAAATCAGACCTGTAATATCAATTCTGCCAAAAAAAAAAAATTTTTTTTTAAATCCCCAAAAAATACATTTTCAAAGGAAGAAGTGTTCACAGATTTTTTTTTTGAAATAAAAAAAAAAATATATAAAAAAATAATTATTAATTAAAATACATTCTGCCATTGAAATGCATGTCATACCTGTCGCTGTTCAAGGATGTTCGCTGGCGCTGTGGGATGAGGCTGGGATAATGATGAATAAGTTGCTAGGTGGCGCTATCTCAGTCGCTAAGCAGTATCGGCTTGATAAATGTGTGATTGTGGAGGGCGTTCTAGTTGCGGTACCTGGCTTTACTGGCCGGCTCCCCAGTCGCTATCTGTCGCTATTCCTTGATAAATAAGGCCCTTAGTTAACGTGGATTGCAATGAATGAATAAGCGAGACAGCTGTTTCAAGGCAATCCCTAACATTATTAAGCATATAAGAGTTTGTGCAGACATTGCAACTTCTTTACTTGGGTGTGAACAAGCAATGCAATGCAGCTTGTACAGAGACAGTGCAACGGGCTGGAGATCCCTGACGTATTACAAGGATGATATGTTCCAGACACATGCTGTCTGTAGCCTATTATCCCTGAAACTGGTAGCACCACGACATGTAAAAGATTGTCCTATTTCAAATCTAGTATAGTTAATCCTTTATGGCATCAATGATATTGTTCATATTGTTCACAGAGGAAAAATGACTCCATTCGATTGGCTGCATCATATGCTTCATGTCCATATAAAATTGATGCATCTTATCCAAGAGTTGGTAGAACAAATTCAAATACATACATTTAGGCTCATTCTAATCTAAGGGTTTTTTTAAGAAACAATAACACCACATAGTGCCAGATGAATGTCAGGTCCTAGTGCAAAAGGTGTATTTATCAAGTAAAAAATCCATAGCACCTGTGATAGTGCCAGGTAGCCCATCTATCATCAGTGCCAGCGATGGGATATATATATATATGAATTTTTTTTTGGGGGGGGGGGGTTGGTGCCACTGGATCCCTGGGCTGTTTGTAATTGTGTTTTATGCATCCCATCACAGGGATTACAATAGGTGCTGTATGCTTGTATGGTGTTGTATGCTTTGAATCCTTTGTTATAGAGCACCCATGTGCAATTTCTTGTTAAATTCATCAGAATTTAGAATGCTCCCAGACGTCCCTAGGTGTCGCTAGGGCATAGGCTTATAAAAGCTGCATTTATAAGACCCGGCCGGGAACGCTACAGCTGATAGCTGGTGTTGCAGTTCAAGCGCTGCCGAGTGTCTCGCATGAGACGCTCAAGTACCACCCCGCACCATTCTTATTAAATAAGGCTGCCTATTATGGTCCAGATCTGATTTCTGACCCAGTTATCAGAACTAGCAGGTCCCGAAAACCTATAGTTATAGTTATAATGCCTAGCTCCCTGATCTTCCTAGGCAAAGCTGATTGCTTGGAGGGGCAACTCACTATCTAACTCCCCTCCAAATATTTATGGAGATGTTGGGAACTAACAGGTATCCTATCCCTCCCCCCCATCCCTTTTGTTTTTTCCCCCACTTATTTCCAAAGCAAACTATTTGTGTTGTATGCCTTTTTTTATTTTGAGGCCTTCAGTATATTAAACTAGACCTTGCATGGTTGTGTGCTAATTTCTAGGGCCTTGTATGCCTGTTCATGTGACTGTAGTATGGCGAGATGGTGGAGTGGGATGGTCAGGTGCGATGGTGGGGCCTTGACATGATTTGGGACTTTAGTGTCCATTTAAAAATGAAGTCCAGTCAAAATGGGCCCACTGCACTGATTGGGTGATTAGGCACTTAGGCCCTTATTTAACAAGGGATAGCGACAGGTAGCGACTGGTGAGCGGCCAGTAATGACAGGCCCCGCCACGAGAACGCCGGCTCCCCACCCCCAATCACACATTTATCAAGGCAATCCTGCTTAGCGACTGAGATAGCGCCATATAGCCACTCATTCATCATTATTCCACCCTCAGCCCACAGCGCCAGCGTCCGACCTTGAACAGCGACAGGTATGACCTCTCGCTACCTGGCGCTCTCCAATGCATTTCAGTGGAACAATCTTCAAATATTCATAATTAATTGTTATTGTTTTTGTTTTGTTTTTGTTTTTTAAATGTGAAAAATTCTGTGACCACTTCTGCCATTTTAAATATTTTTTTTAAGGTAAAAAAAAAAAAAAAAAAGTACAGAATTGATATTACAGGTCTGATATTAATGTATTCATATTACAAAATTATTTTAAAAACTTGTTTTTTTTGGTTTCCAAAAATATGGTTGTTTGAGGGTTAAAAAACTACTTTTAACCCATCGCCGCCAGCGCTCTGGGGTTTAAACATGCATTTCACTGCGCGAGAATTTTTTGAGCGTGATTTGTTAATGAATATGGTGGAAGCCGGTCGCTCTGACCAGTCGCTATCATGCGCTCCCATACAGCGCAGGACCTGTCAAATAGCGACTCCTCACCCAATATTCAACATTACGGCAAACTGACTGAGTCGCAATCAACTACCGAACAACGGCCAAGCACAGCGACTACTAGCGGGCGCTCTGAAAATGCCGCTAGAGTCGCTCAACTGTCGCTACCTGCCGCTGTTAATGAATCGGCCTCTCCGTCACACCCGAGGCAGTCAGTCATTCAGGTGGAATAGCCGACCAGCGCCAGTAAGTTAAACCTAGATCTTTATGTGGACTGGTACAGTGTGACTGGATTTTTGCTTTCAGGTGAGGAAGCTTTCCACATTTTAATTAATACACTTCTAATTGCCCACTATAGGGTCAAGGTCCTAAAATAATACAAATACATTGATTCTAATGCACATCAGCTTTTCTAAAAAAAAAATAAAAAATGTGCTTATATTTGGAGAAAGAAAGGGTGGTGATGGCGGGAAAATGTTTTTCAATGTTTGAGGTAAAATACTGTCTGGTTCATGTTTAGCAATGGAAACGCCACATGCTTCCAGATGCCACATCTTGGTG
Organism: Gastrophryne carolinensis; assembly: GCA_027917425.1. Taxonomy (NCBI): domain Eukaryota; kingdom Metazoa; phylum Chordata; class Amphibia; order Anura; family Microhylidae; genus Gastrophryne; species Gastrophryne carolinensis. The sequence goes on along the minus strand of CM051240.1, from coordinate 88,339,514 downwards.
CATTTCTATTGAACACTGTTTTTTTGATGATGGATATATATATATATATATATATATATATATATCTGTAGTGTGAATTCTCCCTGCTTGTGTTCAGCACTGGCCTGCTATGCGACAATATATTAGCTTACACATTCACAAAACCTGGAAATTCTGCTGACAAAACCATTTAAAAGGTTGCTAGCTTCCTTGTCCCTTTGTTAGATTATATTTTTCAATTCTCTTTCCTGGTGCCCTGGCTGTAGCACAGAAAAACCTTACAGGTGGAATAAGGCTCTTCATATGCAGATGGATCATTTTCAAAATGTTAGATTGAACAAGGATTTCATCTGAATAATTGTAAGTGACTGTATAATGTACATTTTCTGTTCTCAAAATGAATGTTTGATCCGTGCTGCCAATTTGTTTGATAAATTTTCAGTTGCCGCATTTTTTTTTAGAATTTTTTTTCTAGCACAGTTTAAGCTGTGTAAATTATGTAAGATTTGCACAGCTAAAAAAATTGTGCTGAATTGGAATAAATTTATAATTGTAAAAAAATGTTCTCACTAAAAATGTGAGAAAAAAATTCTCACAGTGTTGAATCATCCCTATAGTCCTTGTTTCTTTTTAGTTCATAGCATAGCATAGAATATTTGTTGTATAGTTTTTTTTTTTACTATCTCTAGTCAAAGCAAAAGATATTAACCAGCTAATTGCACGATTAAAGTAGACTAGCCACCGTTTTTGCTGGCCATGGAGTCTAGAAGACTGATTGGACGAGAGCCCGGGCAAGGGACCAGGGAAAGGTGAATTTCCCGGCATGAAATAGGGGCTCTTACACTGCAGGGAACTCCAAATCAGGATGCCCCCGGGGCAATGACCAAAACTCTGTATAGTGAAAATCCTGGGTTTTGGTTCGCGTCAATATTTCTGTGTTTAATTTATTCAACTGACGCTTCACATCTTCTAAATTGAAATAAATTCCCTGAAGTCATCCCAGCCTTATTATATGATTAGCAGCCCTTAAGCCTTCAGTAGGCTTTCAGAGCCTTTCTGGTGACAAATTCACTTTAAAGCTCTATTGTAGCCAAAGTTTTGCCCCACATATCTAACTTATTTTCCGGCACTATTTGATTCCACCTTAAAATATTTAATTTACTTATATTCCATTGTGTGACTTTCCTTTATTTGCACCTTTAGGTGAACCAGTTTAGGCCCTACACTATCAGAGATTTGCCGTTGACCAATGTTAGGACGGCTCGAGATTGCGGGCTGCCGTGCGGGCTCAGATTCAGCAATCAGGTGATTTGCTGATCACTGAATCCGAGCCACAGCCTGCAATTACGCACTCTCCAGAGCCTTGGAACTTGGGGTAGGGATTGATGGTGTACGGGGCTTGCGACTCTCCTTCAGTCACAGATGTGCTGCCATACCCTCTACATTCACTGAAATTGAGGTAACCCTCTTCCATTGAAGTGAATGTGAGGACATGGCAAAGTACATAAACTGCCATTCAGCAGCTCACCTCATCATGGCTGTCCTCTACCTTCCTGCCAGAAGCTGCAACTGCTTCTGAAAGTAGAAACAAGGCAAAAAGTAGTGGCACACACCCTGAATTAATTTGCCATAGACCACCAATAATAGGGCTAGTGGTCTAAAGCTCCACATCATCAGCCACTGTGGACACTGGGAGAGAGAGAACAGCCAGGGTGTTGAGAATGTCACAGCCATAATGCTTATTATGCAGCATCACAGAGCTGAGGCCCACGCCCAAATATTTCAAAAGATAAGTCATTATGGAAAACTGTAAACCTTGATAGTTTTAGGACAGTGCCAAACATAGCCAGACACAATGGTCTAATAATTGCCTTCGGAATGAATTTGTACTAGACATTCTGAATCAAAAAATTGTTGAGTGTCAATTTCTTCTTCAGTAAATGCAGCAGGTCCAATCTGTCATGTAACCATGACAGGTATCATGTAAACATAGTAGATGAGATCTCTGTGATGGTTCAGAGATCCTGGTAGAAATCAAAGCCCCTTCTTTGGTCAAACAATCATTTCTTCCTGTTTTGTTTGGTCGAATAAAATGTTTTGGTCTCGATTAGTGGTGGCTGACTAGGATTTTGATATAGTGTTCCTAATGTACCTTCTCTAAATATTACTGTGTTCCTCTTTATCCATAGTTTCCATGTACAACCCACCATGTTGAGCGAGAGGTCATTGGGACTTCTTAACAGCTCACTAATTTGCCACCTAAAAAAATCCAACACTTTCTCTAGGCATCTTTGGAGTTGTCTATCTTGATTTCTTTAGGGTCTTCTCTTATTTATGGTTTCCAGGCAGAAAACTTATGGAAGGGGTGTTCCTTGACAGCCCCACTGCTCCAGTGTCAGTATATCATTAAAGGCAAAAGATCAGTAATATGGCATAGACATCATAATCATCATTGAACCTTTAACACAGAGGTCAGGAGTCTTGGCAGATTTTTTCTGCACGTTATTTATTTATAGGAGTGATTATTAATACAGCCTTATCAACAGGGACTGGCCATAAGGAGAGCAGGGGACAGCACTGTTTAGATCCGGCTCGGAGTGTATGCTATAGCAATAGTTTCTGCATCATGCCCACCCCTCCCAAATATAAAACTATAGTACCATCACTTGCCAATATTTCATTAAAGGGAATAGATTAGTAAGATATCATAGGTATCAGTATAATCTTTGAACCATGAACACAGAGTTCAGGAGTTTGAGTTTTGGCTGATTTTGTTCAGCTTGTTAATTATTTATATAAGTATAATACAGCCTTGTCATCAGGGGCAATTCCTGGGGTCTGTATCATTTAAAGTGGACAATCAAAAACAAGTGTATTTCCATTTTTGCACTCTCTCCTTGGACATCCCAGTTTCGATGTCTCTACAGTTAAATCGGACCATCACCAACGGGTGTTGGTCCCTCAGACAGAGAATAAGAACAAGCTTGGGGGGGGCATCCCCCAGAACATAATCACCAAGAGTGGCCAATATCCTTACTTTCACTCAGAGAAAGGAGTGAACGTGACCATGGCCAACGTGACCGCCCTGTGGCCAATCCCAGAACTCTTTTCCCGGCACTGGCTCCAGGTGAAGGTAAGGATATTAAGCGTTCTGGGGGGGGGGGGGGGTTACGTCTGGGGCGACCCAGCATTCTGGATGCCCCCCATCGAAGTTGTTCCTATTCGCTGTCTGGGGGGACCAACACCCTTTAAAGAAAAAACGGGGGTTGGTCCGGTTTAAAAAGCCTTAGAAAGCCAATGCCAGGCATTAAGCCCTTGTTATCTGCGTCCCTGGTGGGGGACAAGAAACACACAGCCACTACACACCAACACAAATTGTCACTTTAGGATTTCGTAATCAGAGTACGGCCACAAAAGATTCTTTCCAAACTGTAAATAACTATTCTACACATGGCAGCAAAAAGATGACTTGCACCAAATATCAAACAGTTCTACAGTCTCTTGCACATCTCCTCCTGGGACTGAACACAAAGTACAAGCAACACATATATATATATGACTTCTTTCGGGGGGTAATGTCGCTGTTGGGGGAGAGCTCACCCGCTGACTTTTGGCCTGCGATTCGGAGTCCCCCAAAGTAGTTGGGCCCTGCTACCCACCCTGCGCATGGCGCCGTGTTAAGTTCCTGGTGTGTGGGCCGCCCCACAGCAAAGTCTCTATCATCGGGAATCACTACTCCACTCCAGTCACCCGTCCAGGCTATAGGCTCCAGATTTTACCTCAGGAACTGGTCACCTCAGGTGGATCCTGGCAACAGCAGACTGGGGCCTTTCTCTGCTCTCCTCAGGCTCACCTCAGGAGTACAGAGGCAGTTCAGGGAAGATCTCCAGGGGCACCTCAGGTTGTCAGGGCAAGCTGGGACCTACTCTGCTTAGCCCAGGGACAGCAGCTCCCTCGTGGGTTAGTTCTCTCTCAAACCAGGAAGTCTCTCTCACTGAGCACATGGTGAGCCAGACTTTATATACCTTTCACCTGGGGCAATACCTAGTGTCAGTTTTGTATATTGTAATTATCTTTCTCTGTATATTACACCCTCAATGATCGGGGGCAGGAAGTAGCTGCACACTTCAGTAAATTGTGCACTCTATTGGATGAGCTGTGGATTCCGCACATGTGTGTATCTATCAACAGTGGAACCCCCCCCCAACAGACGCAGCTCTGCTAGGTAAGTCAGTCTCTCTGGAATGCAGGAATCATTTATGGTGTGAGGGAGGTAGGTAGTTCAGTGTCCCTGTGACCCAGGACCCATCCTGGCACATTCTTAAAGGAGAGTGTAGGCACGCTTTAAGGCTGGCTGGCCTGAGTGTAGGCTATAGCCTCAGCATTAAGGCCAGGGAGGTATACCCACCCCTAGGGGGGCATACTGATTTGGGATGCCCCACATTATGAAATTCACCTAGTCCTTGGATGCCATGAAGGTCATATTGGCAATAAGTGGAAAGAGAGAAGTCTGGCTCCGCTCCGGCTGTTGGGCAGGCAGTGCCAGGATGTCGCAGCAATACAGGCCACTTTGCTGATTGGCAAATATGACTGCTGGGGGATCCCTGCACTAGGTGAGTTTTACACTGTGTGTAATTCAGATTTAGGATGTCCACTTGGCTATACCCACTACTGCCCATGATTTGTCCCTGCAGTGCTCTATAGCTTCTACGGATGATTGGCTAGGGCGGGACACATGAGCTGACCAGGAGTATTGTAGGGTCTTTCACAGCAGCCTTTTCTTATCTTGCCCAACAGAACACCTAATAAAACTATAAAAAAAAGCACATGTTCAGGCTTGCGGTCCATGACGGCTGGATACAATACTAATGTTGGCACAGAAGGAAGAGCCACGTGGCACAGAAGGGCATTCAGCAAATATGAAATGCTGACATGCTATAACTGGTGTAGCTTTTAGTGCTGGTAGTTGAACATAGGGTTTATTATATAACAATCTGCTGTCAATCACTCCCTCACTACACAATTAGCCCCACCCCTGGACTGACTGGATGAAATATAGAATATAGAAATGTCAACCCCTTACAGCTTTTAGAGATTTTTTTAACCATGATTGCACTAATTATGTAAGTGTTTCTCTTTAATATGTAGAGTTTGCTTTGAAGAACACATTCTCCAGCCCCTGACAGAAGCTGATCTCAAACTAGCATCCATCAGAGGTGCACCATGTAATCTCTCATCGCCATAGCAATAGCTTTGTCAGTTGTCAGAGGCACTAGAAGAAACCCTTTAGCCACACCCCTTCATCCCTCATCCTATTCGGCCCTGTTTCTGGGTCTTTTCTGGAGCACTCGGCCTTCCTTGTAACCAAGCACTTAACTGGTGTCTACCTAGGGACACTACAACCTGGCAATTGCCCTTTTTATGAGTAATTTTCCTCAATTCTACAACATTCAACATGGCTGCTGCTGCCATGTAAGTATAACAAAATATGGGGACAGCAGATGGCTGGGGAGGGGTCTGGGTGCTGAGCCTGATTTTTACAAAGAGGAGCAATGTTTACATGAAAACTGCTCGGTTTTTGGATGGCAGTTTGATTTCCTCATCATTGTAGAGGCATTTCTGCTCAAATATCTGCTTAGGGGTAAGTAAGGTCTGCCGTAGGATGTGTCTATATATGTATTGGATGTCCAACCTGTTAAAAAGAAAGCCCCAAATCACCACTTGCGCATCCCACATGACCACTGGTGGCCAATAGGGCTTTGCCTTGCCATTCTGCAGGCAGAAATAAAACGCTGTACTCTTTAATCCCCTGCATTCAATCGCTGATAGTCTGGCACTTACCCATACCCTCCAACTGTCGCTTATTTGGAGGGACTGTCCCTCTTTTGTGTACATGTCCCCCAGTCTCACTTAACCTCCTTTTAAAGTGTAGATCTGCATCAATATATGATTAATTTGCCCATTCAAAGTGTTTATATTGTTGTAACCTCCTATCCACCCCTCAATCCACCCTGAAAAGTTTGAAGGTATGGGCTTACTAGATCTCCCCATTCTAGCCCTGCGCTGCCCATGCAGCCTTTGCCATTGTCCAGTTGCTTGCAACCATTCAAAGCCTGATGCACTGCCCCACACCATTCATTACATACACGCCCCCAGGGGTGGGCTTATCACGTTTGGGGCCCCATGCAGACTTGTGTCTGGGGCCCTGAATCAAAGACATTTATTGTATAAGCAGTAAGATGCTGCCACTTTCAATGTGCGTTCTGCAGAGCTGGGGGCCCCCCTAACACAGGGGCCCCATGCAATCGCATGGGTTGTGTGGTGCCCCCATCCATTGCTGTGAATAGAGGGGGCATTGCGTAGTTCCTGTGATGATGGTGCAGAATGGACACGAGCTGTTTGACGATGGTGGTGGCAGCAGAGACAGTGTAGGCGGCACAGGACTGGATCAGACATTCCGGTAAGTGTCTCAGCATTAGACTAGCATCAATCATCTGCAGGGGATTAAAGGTGAGTATAGCAGGGTTTTTTTCTGTCTGCAGAATTACTTTAAAGGTGTGACTGGAACTCCATTTTAATTCTTCCACGCTGCATGTGAATCAGTGCTTTACTACCTGTATAGTTATCATAGGCAAGAAGTTTATCGAGAGAAAGGAAAGTTTATTGAGGCCCTTATTTAACAAGGGATAGCGCCAGATAGCGACTGGTGAGCAAACAGTAATGACGGGCCCCGCCACGAGAACGCCGGCTCCCCACCACAATCAAACATTTATCAAGCCGATCCTGCTTAGCGACTGAGAGAGCGCCAGATAGCGAATCATTTATCATTATTCCAGCCTCACCCCACAGCGCCAGCGTCCGACCTTGAACAGCGACATGTATGACCTCTCGCTACCTGGCGCTCTCCAATGCATTTCAATGGAACAATCTTTAAATATTCATAATTAATTGTTATTAATTTTTTTTTTTTTTTTTTAAATGTCAAAAATTCTGTGACCACTTCTGCAATGTTAGATTTTTTTTTAAGGGAAAAATAAAAATAAAAATGTGTGCAGAATTGATATTACAGGTCTGATATTAATGTATTCATATTACAAAATGTTTTTAAAAACTTGTTTTGTTTTTTTTTCAAAAATATGGTTGTTTAGGGGTTAAAAAACTACTTTTAACCCATCGCCGCCAGCGCTCTGGGGTTTAAACAAGCATTTCACAGCGCGAGAATTTTTTGAGCGAGATTTGTTAATGAATATGCTGGGAGCCGTTCGCTATGGCCATTCGCTATCATGCGCTCCCATACAGCGCGGAACCTGTCAAACAGCGACTCCTAACCGTATTCAACATTACTGCACACCGAGTCGCTGTCAACAACCGAACAACAGCCAAGCACAGCGACTACTAGCGGGCGCTGTGAAAATACCGCTACAGTCGCTCATCTGTCGCTACCTGGCGCTATTAATGAATCGGCCTCTGAGCAAAGGGAAAGTGCACTTGCGATGGCATTTTTTAAAGTGTCATTTTTTGTGTCAGAATTATGTCTTTAAGTTGCTGAGCTGTGATGTTTTTATTTTTTCTTATGTTAGCAAATGTTAATTGTTATTGTTGTTATTTTTAAGTAGTTTTCATTACCACCAATCTGTTGCTACTGGCAACTGTACTACAATTCTGTACCCCACGTAGAGAAAAGTGAGCCCTATACACACAGAGCACTGTTCCTGAGGGAGCTTACTAAGAGGCCGATTCATTAATAGCGTCAGGTAGCTACAGATGAGCGACAGTAGCGGTATTTTCACAGCGCCCGCTAGTATTCGCTGTGCTTGGCCGTTGTTCGGTTGTTGACAGCGACTCAGTCGGTGTGCGGTAATGTTGAATTCGGGGTTAGGAGTCGCTGTTTGACAGGTTCCGCGCTGTATGGGAGCGCATGACAGCGAATGGCCATAGCGAACAGCTCCCAGCATATTCATTAACAAATCACGCTCAAAAAATTCTCGCGCTGTGAAATGCTTGTTTAAACCCCAGAGCGCTGGCGGCGATGGGTTAAAAGTAGTTTTTTAACCCCCAAACAACCATATTTTTGATTAAAAAAAAACATGTTTTTCAAAACATTTTGTAATATGAATACATTAATATCAGACCTGTAATATCAATTCTGCACAAATTTTTTTTTTTTTTTTTTTTACCTTAAAAAAAATATCTAACATTTCAGAAGTGGTCACAGAATTTTTGCCATTTAAAAAAAAAAAAAAAAAAATTAATATAAATTAATTATGAATATTTAAAGATTGCTCCATTGAAATGCATTGGAGCGCGCCAGGTAGCGAGAGGTCATACCTGTCGCTGTTCAAGGTCGGATGCTGGCGCTGTGGGGTGAGGCTGGAATAATGATGAATGATTCGCTATCTGGCGCTCTGTCAGTCGCTAAGCAGGATCGGCTTGATAAATGTGTGATTGCGGAGGGGAGCCGGCGTTCTCGTGGCGGTGAGCGTCATTACCGTTCGCTCACCATTCGCTACCTGGCGCTATCCCTTGTTAAATAAGGGCCTAACATATGAAAAAAATACTAGATGAGCTCAGAACACAAAAAAGCTATTGAAAGTGGACCAATACATGTAAGCATGTAAGACTTCTATTTAGCATCTTTCTAGGGCTAGAGCACCAGTTTTGGAGTGCCAGCATTTTTATCCTTCCTAGGGCTTCAATGTAAACTTGAAATGGTGCTATAAGTCACCGATCCGGATGATAACTAATTTGCTTTGATTGTTGCACTAGGTACTGGCGCCTGTTGGACCCTACTGCAGATTATTCCAGCGCCAGTGAGCGCTACCTTGTACCATTGAGGCTGATTCATCATTAGCGGCAGGTAGCGACAGATGAGCGTCTGTAGCAGGCATTTTCAGAGCGCCCGCTAGTAGTCGCAGTGCTCGGCCGTGGGTCGCTACTTTATAGCGACTCAGTCGCTGTTCAGTAATGTTGAATACATTGTGAGGAGTCGCTATTTGACCAGTACAGCGCTGTATGGGAGCGCATGTTAGCAACTGCTCATAGCGACCGACTCACACCATATTCAGCAAAAAAAACAGCCTCACAAATCTCTGGCGCTGAAAAATATTTATTTGAAGCCCAGAGCGCAGGAGGCGGTGTGTTTAAAGTGTGTTTTCAAGCATCTATCAACTAGTAACAAAGCGAAACATATGGAATTACATTGTAACAACATTGTAACATGAACACTTTAATGCCAGACCTGTAATGTCATTTCTGAGGAAATATTTAAAAAATTATGAAAAAGCTGCTATTTCAATGCCAGAAGAGGTCACAGAATTATTTGTGATTTAAAAAAAAAAAAAAAAAAAAACGTTTAAAGAGAAGAAAAGTATCGTCCATTGAAATGTATGGGAGAGCGCCAGGTAGCGAGAGGTCATACCTGGCGCTGTGCAAGGCTGAACGCTGGCGCTGTTCGCTAAGGCTGTGAAAATGATGAATCAGACGCTACATGTCGCTATCCCAGTCGCTAAACAGATTCTGCTTGATAAATGTGTAATTGCGTGCCGTGTCCGGCGTTCACCAGTCGCTACCTGTCGCTACCTCTCATTAACCAGGCGCTACCTGTCGCTATCCCTTCTTAAATAAGGGCCATTGTTTGAATATTTATGCATTATTTCCTCTTACAAAAGATTGGTGCAGTATTTTTAAGGAGCTGTTCCATCATTACATCACCAAATTACTGCTGGGGACAAAGGGGACAAACTTCAGAGTTAATTTAGGCTGCATTTTGGTTGTTACACATGTGTAACAAAAAGAAGACACTGTTTTTGTTTGTTTTTTTGGTGGTATCTGGGTCCTGCGTTTCCGTTATTGACAAGTTACAATGCAAGTTCTGTACAAAATAAATGTGTGTAATGTAAATTATAAACATACAACACTACAATCCAGTTCTGCCCATTGTTCTCTATGGGATCTTGAGCTACAGCAGCAGGTTTCATCTGGCCAGAACGCCCGGCACTGTGACCTTTTGGGTACTAGTGTTAAATAAGACGCTAGGTGCCAGCCACAACGGCGCTGCCATTTCTTTATCTCTTAGATGAAAAAAGTAAAGATGTGTGGAGCTGTGTGGTGCTAACACTTAATAAATAACCCCCCTGCATACACAGAGGCCGATTCATTAATAGCGCCAGGTAGCGACAGATGAGCGCCAGTAGCGTGATTTTCACAGCGCCAGCTAGTATTCGCTGTGCTTGGCCGGGGTTTGCTTGTTGACAGCGACTCAGTCGGTGTGCGGTAATGTTGAATACGGGGTTAGGGGTCGCTGTTTCACAGGTTCTGCGTTGTATGGGTGCGCCTGACAGGGAATGGCCAGAGCGAACGGCTTGCTGCAGATTCATTAACAAATCACGCTCAAAAATTTCTCGCGCTGTGAATTCCTTGTTTAAACCCCAGAGCGCTGGCGGCGATGTGTGTAAAGTAGTTTTTAACCCCCAAACAACCTTTTTTTTTATATGTAAAAATTATACAAGTTTTTCTAAACATTTTGTAATATGAATACATGAATTTCAGACCTGTAATATCAATTCTGCACAATTGTTTTTTTTTTTTTGGTTTTTTTTACTTTAAAAAAAAACCTAACATTGCAGAAGTGGTCACAGAATTTTTGACATTAAAAAAAAAAAAAAACAGTAATAGCAATTAATTATGATTATTTAAAGATTGCTCCATTGAAATGCATTGGACCACGCCAGGGAGCGCCAGGTCATACCTGTCGCTGTGATGGGATTAGCAGCGGCGCTGTTCGTTGCAGTCGGCTACATGATGAATCCCGCGCTAGCTGACGCTCTCGCCGGCGCTAGCCTCATTTAGCGTGATAAATGCGTCATTGTGACCGCCGCCGGGCGTACTTGATTCGGTAGCCGCCGCTAGCTGGCGGTACCTGGCGCTCGTCAGACACTACCTGGCACTAGCCCTTGATAAATAAGGCCGACAGTGTCCTTGGCACCTTGGGTGATCAGTAGATACAAAAGCCGGCCAGCGTTTGCAATAAAATTACAATCTTTATTGATCCATCATTAAAATTCAAAGTACAGGTGATCCCAATAAAAAAAAGGGGGGCTGGAGAATCCTCTGTCTACGCATTACAGACTCGGGGGTCCTAAATCATGACATCATGATTAATGACCCCCGAGTCTGAAACGTGTAGACAGAGGATCCTCCAGCCCCCCTTTGATTTAATTTTAAAGATGGATCAATAAAGATTGGAATTTTATTGCAAACGTTGGCCGGCTTTTGTATCTACTGCATGGAAATTGTGAGAGGAGCGCTTTAAAAAAAAGAAAAAAAACGAGGAGAGGTGATTTTTACTAGGCAAACTGGGTGTTTTCCACATAGCGCAAAATCTCATTTCGGGTTTTGTTCCACTTTAGTGATTTTCACTATCCTGGGCTTTGATACTTACTTAGGAACAACCAGATTTGTGATGCCCCACTCTATAAAAACCCCCAAATCTCCCCACTGTCATGGCTGGGGGGGCACAGTAACCATATACTATGGCACCTCCCCTTGCAAGTGGCTGCCCTAGGCACATGCCTAGGTTTGTCTAATGGTAAATACAGCCATGCAGGTGATGAACTGGTAGCTTTCATCCCATAAATTGAACAGATTAGTGATAGCAGAGTTTAGTTTTGGAGCCATGCATGGGACCCGGTTGAACCTACAGCTGTTACAAGCAGGTACATTAGACCCAAACTTCTTGGCCTCTGCCACTTGGCTGGATATCCAGCATTCCACAGCATTGGGCACGGTCTCCCAGCTTGATAAATAGAAGAACATGGGACAAGCAAGCCCTTTTCTGAAACACTGCACCTCTCCATTAAAGAAGGCCACCAACCAGTACTGTCCTTCTCCCAGGTGTTATTCCTCTGTGACAGGGCATCTTAATTTGGGATGCCCAGCGTGTGGACCCCCCACCACTTTCAGCAATCCCACAGAGCAACATTCAGCACAAAGCTAGCTAAGGGAAGGAGGGGGGGCACTGGCCACACCCCCTCCCCACCTGGTGCACGCCTCAGATGAAGTTAAAGCAGGGATGTGGCCATAGCCCACACATTCACTGTTGGATTGCCAGCTATGCAAGTACTGCAGGGGCTACACACAGCAGCACATCACAAATCAGAATCAGCCCTGGAGTCTTTTAGCCATTGGTGTTAAATGGCCAATAAGGGGTAGCCCTGTAACTGGACAAGCTCAACCCCAACTGTTCCAATTACACTCTATACAGGTGACCAGCAAACACCGTAACCAAGCAGCCACCCATGGGCAGGTGTACAGCTCTGCCACCGATATCTTTTAATCTGGCACCTGGACAGTACAGACTATAACGGGCAACCTGTGCCCACGGCCCTTGGCTGTAACGTGACGACCGCCCACCTAGCTCTATGAACGCCAGATAAATTGGAACCTCCTCTCTTCCACGGAAGCTTCCAGAAGCAACCGAACTGAAGGTATAGGTAAGCGTGCTGCCGCACGTTCTCTATCACAGTGTGAAGCAGCCGCCGGTGTGCGCTATGCCTCTCTCCAGACCCGACTAGCGCTCTGCCTCCAGCAGTCCCTGTCAAATAGCGATGCCTTCCCCTGCAGTGGCTCAGCCAACCAGCGTGGCTATTGGTGGAAGCCACGCCTCCCCCAGCAGTGCGCGCACTCTCCTGACGCTCGCCTCTGCCCCCATTTTATTGCATCCCACAATGCCGCGAGTGCGGCGCTTCTCTCGGCTCTGCCTCACACACGAGGTACGGAAACGTTTGTGAATGACCCGCTATGGAGAGTGGCGTTCATTCCTTCTACGCTACGCGTTTGCCTCCGCAGTCACGATGCTCCTGCCCGCTGCTGCCGCCCACCTCCGCCGCCAAATATGTTCCCGCCGCTGCCAGAAAAGTGCCGCCCCCCTTAAAGGACCCACCGGGACCCATGGTAAGGCCGGCCCTGACGATGACATTCCTCTTGTCCCAGTGTCACCCATTGCTTTTCTCCTCGGTTCACTGACAGCAAAACTTGCAACAAAAGTCAAAATACTGTTTGTCTGCTTAGGGGCAATTAGGGATGCCCCCCTTCCCCAGCCCATTCTCTCCTACTCCCGCAGTGAAGCCAGCATCAAGTAGAGTAAACAATTGTTTTGTATATCTAAATGAGCTGATCTGAAAAGTCTGAATGTTAGTGACCTATCAAGGGAAAATATAGGTGATGTGTTGTTACCATCACACGAGCCTCTATTTTGTCCCCTGTAATCCAGCAGAGATTAGATGACTAAACTAAACTTCCCACAAGTAATTGTCTGTTAAGCCAGGCTTACCGACACCTGGGTTTGTGTAATCCCCTTTGGCCAGCTACATGAATAGACAATTAGTATTGGCACCAATGTTGTTGCTGAAGATGACAAACTCATTTTATAAACAGAAGCCCATCAACTGTCCCCCACTCATTGCTGCCAGGCTGCCAACCCTTCCTATAAAAAGCTAATGTAGATTTCTCTGTAAGCCCACTTCACATTTTTAGCCAATCAGCCGCCGGTATGTTCTGATTTTTCCGTAGGAAGAACAAATTTGGTTTAACATTAAAAATAAGAGACCGATTCATTAATAGCGCCAGGTAGCGACAGATAAGCGACAGTAGTGGCATTTTCAGAGCGCCCGCTAGTAGTCGCTGTGCTTGGCGGTTGTTCGGTAGTTGATAGCGACTCAGTCGGTTTGCCGTAATGTTGAATATTGGGTGAGAAGTCGCTATAGGTTCCGCGCTGTATGGGAGCTGTATGGGAGCGCATGACAGCGAATGGCCATAGCGAACGGCTCCCAGCATATTCATTAACAAATCACGCTCCAAAAATTCTCGCGCTGTGAAATGCTTGTTTAAACCCCAGAGCGCTGGCGGCGATGGGTTAAAAGTAGTTTTTTAACCCCCAAACAACCATATTTTTTGAAAAAAAAAACATGTTTTTCAAAACATTTTGTAATATGAATACATTAATATCAGACCTGTAATATCAATTCTGTACACATTTTTTTTTTTACCTTAAAAAAAATATCTAACATTGCAGAAGTGGTCACAGAATTTTTGACATTTAAAAAAAAAAAAAACATTAATAGCAATTAATTAAGAATATTTAAAGATTGCTCCATTGAAATGCATTGGAGAGCGCCAGGTAGCGAGAGGTCATACCTGTCGCTGTTCAAGGTCGCTCGCTGGCGCTGTGGGGTGAGGCTGGAATAATGATGAATGATTCGCCATCTGGCGCTCTGTCAGTCGCTAAGCAGGATCGGCTTGATAAATGTGTGATTGCGGAGGGGAGCCGGCGTACTCGTGGCGGTGACCGTCATTACCGTTCGCTCACCATTCGCTATCTGGCGCTATCCCTTGTTAAATAAGGGCCTAAGATTAAACTTGCTTCTGCCCACTGACCTCCTCATGCAGCCTCCCCCCAAATAAATAATACTTTCCAGGAATGTGTTCAAAGTCTGAGGATACTTCAGCTCCATGTGAAAAGGTCAACAGGATGGAGCAAGTTCACTAGGGTTATCCGGAAATGTAGCACATGGTGCACTCTGGGTGGGCTTTGTGGTGTGAATTGCAACCTGTACTTGGAGAACTTTATAATCCTTTAATTGGCAAGTCTATAAAATGTATGGGGCTGTATGGCCTATCTATTAAACCGGACCTACAATGATTTATTGAAAAGCCAAACCCTGAAAAAATGATTCCCCAGCATCTAAAATTAATATATTTTAAGTTTTTAGTCACTTACTTATTATTCTTTCCCCCACTGGGTTGCAACTCTGTTAAGGACTTTAGGATACAGGCGCCGCCATCTTGACTCAGAAGCATCACACTTACTGAGGCGATTGGGATAAAGTACAGGGGGCGGGTTATAGCCATGCTTTGCTCAGACAGAGCAGAGCTGAGGTCAGGAAAAGGTCAGCAGTCCCAGAATGCAGAGCAACACAGTCAGAAGGCACTTCCTGTTTGCAGGCTGCCTGATGTTCCATAAGCCGCCATCTTGGATGTTTAAAGGCTCATAACATGCAGTAGATGATGCAGATGCAGGTAAGATGATTTTTAATGTGAGCAATCTGTATGTACAGGGTGTGGAAAATGTATAAGATATGCTCTTATTCAGAGTGAAGGATCGCTTTAAGCACCATCCCCATAACTTTCATGTTCTTTGTCATTTTCCCCTGTGTAGAGCAAAAAAAAAAGCTCACCTCCGTCCACGATACTAGCCCACATAGATGGTGCCCGGGCTGCTTTTTGCAGGAAAGGGGGGACCCCACGTCATTTCTTTTAGGGTTTAACCTTTGATAGTTAAAGTGGACCGTCACCCATGGGTGATCGGCCCGGGAATCTATAAGATTCCCGGGCCGATCACCCCCCTCACCGCGGGACATCCGAGATCGGGATGTCCCGCGGTGAGGGACCCCCCCCAAAACCCCAAAACCCCAAAAGAACTCACCTGGCCGCTTGTGAATGGCCGGCGCGGGCGCGCGCACTGTCAGAGGTGCGCGCGGGAGGCGGCAACGGACGCGTTGCCTTGTCCGCCGCTTGTCCGTGGGAGCGTGGTGAGGTGAGTTTGGGGGTTTCTGGGGGGTTTTACACAGCGGGGCACCCCTAATCGGGGTGCCCCCCTGAAGTGGACCAAAACCCAGGATAGTCAAAATCCTGGGTGTTGGTCCACTTTAACCTCAAGGTGCAGTTATTTGTAATTTATTTGAAAATGCTCTTTTCAGTTCGGAATGTCTCCTGGGCAGGGACAGGTGTCTACCGATACATATGTGGTATCGTAGTAATTGGAAAGAATGGGGCTTTTACACACAATAGCCTCGATTCAGAGAGACACAAAATAACTTCCGTTTTAGTGCCGTTGTCGTATCATTTTCAAAAGTTCCCGCTCTCGTATGAATGTGCGAGCGATTCTATGCATGCATTGTTAACCTTCTGTAAAGTTTCTGTCCGCTCGTATGGCAGAGAACGAGTACGAGGATATCATTTTCCATCGAGACTTTTCAGACTAATTTTCTCAGGTAACAACGTAGCCTTTTGTTTTTGCCCTTTTCCCATCGTATCCTCACACGAATCCTTTACGTTTCCCAATAGATTCCGTTTCCATATTACCAAAAATAATCGTCCAGACGGAATCCTTACGATCTTGCGCCTGCGCACTACAAACGTAACTCATTAAAGTGCTCGCATACATAATTTCACTCCCATCACTTCTACTACAATGTTTAGCTAAACCACCTAACGCTATCCTGCAGCTTCCCTTTTGATCCCTTCAAGCTCACCCTAACCACTTAGCACTATCCTGCAGCTTCCCTTTTGATCCCTTCAAGCTCACCCTAACCACTTAGCGCTATCCTGCCTCTTCCCTTTTGATTCCTTCAAGCTCACCCTAACCACTTTGCGCTATCCTGCCTCTTCCCTTTTGATCCCTTCAAGCTCATCCTAACCACTTAGCGCTATCCTGCAGCTTCCCTTTTGATCCCTTCAAGCTCACCCTAACCACTTAGCGCTATCCTGCCTCCTCCCTTTTGATCCCTTCAAGCTCACCCTAACCACTTAGCGCTATCCTGCCTCTTCCCTTTTGATCCCTTCAAGCTCACCCTAACCACTTAGCGTTATCCTGCAGCTTCCCTTTTGATCATTTCCATCTCACCCTAATCACTTAGCGGTTAGGTTTTTCTTCCATTTTCGGTCCCTAAAACTTACCCAAATCACTTAGCGGTTAGGTTTTTCTTCCATTTTCGGTCCCTAAAACTTACCCAAATCACTTAGCGGTTAGGTCTTTCTTCCATTTTTGGTCCCTAAAACTTACCCAAACCACTTCCCGGTTAATTTCCTCTTCAGTTTCAGCACCCTAAAACTTACCCAAATCACTTCACGGACATCACAATCTTGATTTAGAAATATGTCATTGTCCCTTTGTTTTGTGTAAATGTATTTGTGCAAATAAATGGAACACCATTTTTTGGTTAATTGTTTTTTTTTATTATTCAACTGTTTGTGTGGCATTTTTAAAATTTGCTAATATTGTTCTTAAATTTTTGGTAAAATATAAAAAAACTATATACAATTTCGTTTTTAAAACAACTATTTACAATAAAATTGTTTTTAAAAATATATACAAATATACAGGGCCAGGAACCAGGACACTACTCTTCCTCTTCTGTTGTCCCCAACGTGTCACGCATCGCCTGCAGATTGGCCACCAACTCAAGGACCCTCCGATTCATGTCAGCCAGTCTTTGTCGTGTGGTCCCTGGAACAAATTTCGACACAAATATTATTTGGAGAACAATACATGTTTCTCACCTGTGGATTTAATGTATTTTAGTTAACAAATTAACTATAAGCCACATATGTCATTCTTGCAAGTCATTAAGCTAATGAAGTGGCCACAGGTCAGTTGGGCAAGTCATTAAGCTAATGAAGTGGCCACAGGTCATTTGGGCAAGTCATTAAGCTAATGAAGTGGCCACAGGTCACTCTTCTATTGCCATTGACTAGGGCATTATGTATTTGTGTGTTCATGTGAAGTTACACATAAATGGCAATAATGGCATGACTACTTACTTGGTTGGTGGCCGAGAGATGGCTCATTGGGGACAACACCCTGAGGTCCTGGTTCCTGGCTCTGCTGTGAAGAATTGCCTGTAGAAACATGGGCAATATGGTTAGTTTGGATGTCTGATTCAGCAGTCCTCAAATGTTTTTAGCTAAGTCTGGGTCACATCACTCACCTTCTCCAGGGTCTTGTGGGCCCATATCTGCTGTCTCCTCACCACTACCTCACCCGCACCCGAAGCATCTAAAAATACAGAATCAAGGAATCAGTTTGGTGATATCAGGAGCTAGCATGTATATGTGTGTGCGTAGACATGAAGAGTGACATACCAGAGGCTCCCGCATGCGTGGCAGGGTATGCCTGCCCACGCTGTGCCGCCCCTCCTCTGTTGTAAGGTCCAGGGGCTGGTCTGAGGACCCCTCAGAGGAGGGGTAGGCCCTTCGCCCTGGAGATCCACCACCTTCACTCCCAGCTGCAGAATCATGCAGCACTGGTCAGCCTGTGCGCCTCCGGGTGCGGCGAATACGGTAATCCATTTCCAACACTACCAAAGAAAAGGCATTATAAATAAAAGGCCTACCTTCTGTCGTAGTTACATCTTGCATGCGATCGCTATGTACTTACTTGGGAAATGGATCCCGAAAAACCTCCGCACCCGGGGCATGTGCAGTCTTTTGAGGTCCGACCAATGCTGCATGATCTGTGTGTGGGTGAAGGTGGTGTCGGTCTGGTGTTGTATCTCCACGATGATCTCCAGGGTGACGTTTCGCTTTTCAAAGGAGTTGGGCAGGTAGTCGTACCTGCGCTCCAGCATGGTCTACAAAACACAAATCAAACATAGCAATAAATTAAACATGCCTATAAAGAATTGCAAACTATACATTTTTAGGGTCAATCACATTAAAACATACCCACACACACTTCTAGGCTAAGTCAACTTTCAAATCTGGCCTCACTGTTGTTTGGCACGTGTGTGTGCATGTATTTTACCCCAATTTGGATCAAATCTCTTACTTCGTGCGCATCCTTAACATGTCGAGCAGCATTTAGATGTCACTCGAAAGGCCTACAAATACACTTACCAGCATGATGATCTCTTCTTGTTGGCGGGTGAAGATAGTGGGCGCCATCTTTCTTCTTCTTTTCGGCAGCAGATAAGTAATGCCCCAGCGGTTTCCGGGTTCCGCACGTCCGTGCGAACGGCCGGACGTGCGCGTAAGCGAACGCGTAGGCGTCACACGGCGGATACCTTATTTAAAGGTCCCTGCACACACAGCTCATTCTCTTTGAGAGTCCAGGCAAAATGCCAGCTAAAAAGCAAAGCACCCAGAAGAAGCCTACCAAGGCTGAGCAGGCCGAGGGCCCTAAAACAAGGTCGCAAGAGGCCAAAGCGAGGCTAAGGCCTACCACAAAGGCTGCGGCAAAAAAGGAGGTGGCAGCAGCCCAACCAAAGAGCAAGGCAACCAAGGCTGCACCAGCTCATGCCCTCCAAATGGGTAAGCGGGGACGAAGCCCCACCCCACCCTGCCCCACATCCCCCCCCCCACGTGGCACCAAGGCACTAGCCAAAGGGACAAAACACAGGCCCAGAAGCCACAGCAGGACCAGAAGCCACAGCAGGGCCCGAAGCCGCAGCAGGGCCAGAAGCCGCAGTAGGGCCCCAAGCCACAGCAGAGCCAGAAGCTGCAGCAGGGCCCCAAGCCGCAGCAGGGCCAGATCCCGCAGCAGGCTCGGTCCCCCTCCCCACCCGCACGTGGCTGCAAAACCAAGCCCAAGAGTGGCCGACCCACCAGCTATGGCTCACCCCAGCCAATGACCTCCAAGGCCCCACAGAGCCACAGGGCCCCAAGCAGCAGCTCCAGCTCCTCCAGACGCTCTCTTCCTCGCCCACATTCTCCTCCGGCACAGGTTGTCATGCATTCCCCCTATGCCACATCAACACCTGCAACTTCAGTGGCCACCCAGCCACGAACACCCAGTCCCTTTCCCAGTCCAGTATGATCCACAGCCAGCCTCCAGTCCTTGAGGTCTCCTCCATACCCCCAGGCCAGAATGTCACCCCATTTGCCACCAAACACTGAGGAGCCACAACCACCCCAAACAGGGCGCACCTTGCGCCGAGGCCACTTGAGTGGCCGTTTTGGTGAGTCCCAAACTCTGGCATTGGCTAGTGGGCTCACCTTATATTATGATGACCTATATGGGAGCAAATCCAAAACTACTAGCAAACCGCGCAAATCTGAGATTTTGGCAGAACTCACCAGACAAGTCAATGCAGCGGGGGACGAACTCAAAGATGTGGAACAGATTCAGCGGAAGATATCGGACCTGAAATATGCAGTACAGAAGAAACAGAATAAAAGGTGGCAGTACAGGTACATAGCTTATTTGTTGGTTTTTATTCTTCGTCTATCCATCAGTGCGCTTAATTATGATTACTATGTTTTTCAGCTTGCAAACTGGCGGAGGATTCCCCACTAAATTGAAATTTACCCAGGCTGAGGAGATGGTGCTGGGCCTGCTACATCCTGTGGCCATAGAGGGACACTCGGCCCAGCAGGACACGGGCAACCCGCCAATTCCAGCAGGTTAGTAATGTGTGAATGACCCTAAAAATGTGTCTAAACTTAGAAATAGGCAGCAAGGCATAGCTAAACACATGGCTCTAGGATGTGGCAGCAAGGCATAGCTAAACACATGGCTCTAGGGTGTGGCAGCAAGGCATAGCTAAACACATGGCTCTAGGGTGTGGCATGTAGTGGAGTGCTCACTTTGACCAGGGTGTGTCATGTGTGTCGACAGGTAATGTGCAAATTGTCACCAACATACATGACGTTTAAGAACATTAGTATGAAACTATGGAGCTTTGAAAATGAATGCGTGCTATGTATTAATTGACAATCACACGCCACACTAACATCTTTTGCTGTTGGGCAATTTGCTAAGAGCTGGGTTGGGGGCCCAACAGATTAAGATGGTTTGATTGCAGTGTTTTAAGAGATACAATGTTCCCCACCAGAATCATATTGTAACTGCTATTTGCCACCTTAGTGTGTTAACAGTGGAAACACACACAACAGCCATTACTTGCATGTTTGTTTTTAGACACGTCACCAATGTGTCTATTCTGGTTTAACAATCCATGCACTAATCTAATAGCATTCCTAGTGAAAGCCAAGTGGCAACGTTGTGGGAGTGGCCATTCCTGCTTGGGCACGTTTATTTGGTTAGCATATGTGTTCATCAACAATGCATAGTTGTGTGTTTTCATAGCTCTTTTTCTTCTAATGCAGCCCAGCCTCATCCCTCAGCTAGTGGGGACTCCTCTGCCATTTTACCTCTGCCGCCTTCTTCCGTGCTGCCTCGGACCCAGGAGCCGATATCTACGGTAAGTGTTTTTTGATGCTGTTGCGTATGCATGTGGCTTGCCATGTTTTTATTGTCTGATTTACATATGTATTCCCCACACTGAACCTTTTTTTTTTACATGTCCCCAACAGAGCCACACACTGATGGAGGAAATCCAGGAGCTGGAGGAGGATGGAAGCTTCCTGGGAGATTATGAAGATCTTCCCCTGGGCCAGAATCTGCAACTGTCCCAAAATGTTTCTCTGCCAAATCCTCAGCAGCAGAGGGAAGCTGGCTGCATGCTGCATGCACATTGTGGGCAGCATGCAGAGACTGCCCCTCCAGTCCCCAGTTTCAGATCTGCTGTTGAGGAGTTGGCGAGCATACCTGTGGCTGTTGGGAGTCCTAGAGCAACATCATCTGCACGCCCCACAACCCAGGGAATTGGGCGGCGTACTCAGCAACGTCGCCCAGTTTCCCAGGGGAGGGGCGTGCAGATGATGGAGGCAGCATGGCACCATGAGAGGCGGCTTTTTCGTCGCCAAAATCAACAAAATCAAGAACATATTCGGGGCCAATTAGATTCCCTGAATAATACCTTAAGTGCCATGCTGACTGAATTTAGGACCCATAACAGCCACATGGCCAACTTGACCTCCGAAATCAGGTCCAGCATGGCAGAAATACAAAGTAACCAAAGAAACATTTTGGAACAGTTGCAGATTCTGAATGCAACACAGGCCCAGGTTAGGGCCCACCCCCAAGGGCCCCAACCTGGGTTCTATGCGCATCCCCCATATTAATGTGTTTTTGGCATGAATCTGTTCTACATCTTTGATCGACATCCCCACTGGATTGACTTGTCTGGTGAGGCCTACAAATCTGCCATTTTGCGCTGCAATTGCTAGTATGTTTAGGATTTGCCCCCATATAGCTCATTCAAGGCCTGAGGTAGCCCACTAGCCAATGCCAGAGGCCAAGCCTCACTGAAGCGGCCACATAAGCTGTTGCGCTGCAGCCTTGGGCATAATTACATTTGTGGTGGCTCCTCATGTTTGGAGCCATGATTGGGTGACATTCTGGCCTGGCAAACTAAGACCTTGGACCCCGGCTGTGATTGTACTGTATTTGGATTGGGACTGGGTGTTCTGGTTTGGGTGGCCCACTGAGTAACAGGTGTAGATTTGGCATAGGTATGTCTGCTTTCAACCTGTGCCTGTGGCAAATGTGGGCAAGCAGGAGATGGCTTATTTGGGTGCATTTTGCTGTTATGGCACATGTTTTGAAATTAATTGCATGTCCATGTCTGCCCCCAAAGTCTGTGAGTGGCACTCACCTACCATTATGTTGTTCCAAAATGAACCTTTGAAAAATTAGTAAAAATCTTTGTTTGCCCAAGTTAATGTCTGTGGTTTTTTGATTTAGAAATATGAGTTCAAGTAGCCACCAAAACAAACACTAACAAATTTGTCACAATGAGTCCACAAACATTGTTGTTGATTTTTGGTACAAATTCATTATTGTTTTTGTCATAATGAAATTACAAATCCAAAAAAAACAATGTCACAAAACAAACACAACAAAGTCCAAAGAAACATAAACAAAGCCAAACAAAATGTAACCAAAATGGGTTGCAATTAAATTGGAACGAATGGCTTGGCCAGACGCACTGTGCTGGCCCACATAGGCGTCGTCTGGCTCATCGGCGGGTGGAGAGGGTGGCAAATCCACATAGCGGGGGACCCGCTGCAAGATTGCAAAATTATGCAGCGCTGCACAGGCCATAATTATATCAATGACCTTTTTGGGGTCATACTGCAGGGAGCCCCCAGTGTGGTCCAAGCACCGAAAACGGGTCTTCAGGAGTCCAAAGGCCCTCTCCACCACTGCCCTGGTTTTTCTGTGGGCCCGATTATAGGCCTCTTGCACTGGAGTCTGTGGGCGGAGGACAGGAGTCATCAGCCATGGGAGGAGTGGATACCCCGAATCTCCTTGAAAAATTTAAGGGAAACAAATATTACCATTAATGCATACATTGCAGCGCTAAATTCCTCAAAAAACATGATTAATAAGGTAGGTGACATTGTCACACAAACATGAGCATACATATTGCAGAGGCAAAAACCAGAAATAAACATATTTGATAGATGGGGGACCAAAGTTGGTAAATAATACTGTGGATGCTGGGCAATCAGGCAGACTGTTAGCAGCTATTGTTTCCTGTCTGTGCTGCAGAACAATGTAGTATGGGTTAACTTTACATGACCCATTTTCTGTTTTGGCTTAGTCCAAAACAGGTGTAAGGCGACCCCTGCACTTTATCCCGCTCACCTCTACTCAGTAAGTGTAATGCATGTAAGCAAAGATGGCGCAGACCCTCTGCTAAAGTCACTAACAGATTTTGCGCGAAAAGTGTTGGGAACACTGTTTCAGACTTTTGCTCTCATTACACTTTGTAGTTAAAACAATGCAGGGAAAACAATTTAGCAGCCAATGTAGGTTGGATAATGTAATGGGTCCAGTCGGGTTTCACATGTTCCCAAGGTGATGACCAAGCCATCGTTTAGGAAAGGTGACCAAAATCCAAGCCATACATATAAAATCTAAATATGTAATTGGACTCAACTTACCAAGGAGCCATGCACCCGCAAATTCTCCTGACTCAAACCGCCGGAATAATCCTGAACGGCGCAGGATGTAGGCATCATGGGCTGAGCCAGGGTAGCCTGCCAGGACGCTAAGAAAGTGCATGTCCTGGGCCACCACTGCTTGCACATTCAGTGAGTGGCCCATTTTTCTGTTTCTGTGTAAAAAGGAAAAAAAAAAAAATAACCTTAATGAACGGTTAGCAAACTAATCAAACGCTCACTTCTAACACCCTAAGTCAAACGTTAACATCAAGACAACTAACACTAAACAACTACCTAAAATGTAAGTGGCCACCAAAAGGAGATGTGTGTTCGAGCCTTTACAAGGTTGAGTTACTTGTTCTATTTGAAGTATACTTTCAAATGTTTGACTTTGACCAAACTTTCTGATTTAATAATGGAAAAATAAGGCCCATTGTTTCACATACACTCTTTGCAAGGAGGGAGCATTAACAAGGAGGGACTGATTGCAATGAGGGAATATGTAAAAGGAGAGACTAGGGGGCCTAATGAAAAGGAGGGACTATGAACGTTGAGTGCCAAAATACAAGGAGGGACTATTCACAATGATGTTGTATTTTACAAGGAGGGACTAATATCAATGAAGTTTGTTTTACAAGTAGGGACTATTCTCAATGATGGCTTCTAAAAAAGGAGGGACTATTCACAAGGATGCTATTATTAAAAGGAGGGACTATTCACAATGATGTTGTATTTACAAGGAGGGACTAATATCAATGAAGTTTGTTTTACAAGGAGGAACTATTCTCAATGATGGCTTCTAAAAAAGGAGGGACTATTCACAAGGATGCTATTATTAAAAGGAGGGACTATTCACAATGAGGGATTTTTAACAAGGAGGGACCAAAACAAATAATGTTATTGCCCAAAGGAGGGACAGCAAAAAATTTAGATACAAGGGAAGACAAAACTTGCCTGTATATATACTCGCCGCAAGCAGGAGGGACAAGGGCAACGTGTGTGCAGTCAATTGCACCGAAGACGTTGGGCATGTCGGCGATATTATAAAATGCCAGCTTAATCGCGTTTCTGGCTACCATATCCTCAGGAAAACAAATATATTTCCGAGTTAGGGTAGCCATGCCTTCCAAAAACTTGGATAGCGCGCGGCTCAGCGTAGGCTGTGAGATCCCCACGGAGAGGGCACCCAGCCTCTGGAACGAGCCGTTCGCCAAAAATTGCAGGCAGCCAAGCATCTTGGTCATACCTGAAATTGCTTGCCCCTTCCTTGTGGTGCGGGCTAACCATAGCTGCAGCTCACTATACAATTTATGGAGGGAAGCGCGATTAAGCCTGGTGAGCTCGAACAGCTCAACGTCATGCATGCCATTGATGTCCATGCTGGCCTCTGACCTCCGGACGATCTCAATGCCAAGGAGCTGCAGATCTTCATGCTCCTCAAATGCAGTAGACTCGTCCATGCCTGCTAGTTCCGAAGTCAAAATGGTCCCGTAAGTGGATCGACAATGAAACGGATTTATTGGGTGTTGGCCCCTCGGCAATCAGCTCTCTGAATTAATCGCCAGCCCATTGCAATAACGTAAACTTTCTGAACGGACAAAACATTTCAGATTTGGTGGAAAAAACCTCCCGAATTAACGAAAAACTTACGATTTGCTTCCGTTCATCGAAAG
This sequence comes from Gastrophryne carolinensis, assembly GCA_027917425.1. Taxonomy (NCBI): domain Eukaryota; kingdom Metazoa; phylum Chordata; class Amphibia; order Anura; family Microhylidae; genus Gastrophryne; species Gastrophryne carolinensis. The sequence goes on along the minus strand of CM051240.1, from coordinate 88,314,294 downwards.
CGCATATACACATTTTCCCGAACGTTCGTACGAATGAAAAATTAAAAGCAAAAAAATGACAAACACCCACCAAAACTTTCACAGACAGCTACGGAAGTCCGGACGAATGTGTCTCTGAATCGAGGCTAATATGCTTTTCTTGAAGACCTACCATTTTTAAATTTTTTTTTTTTTGTTTCGCATATTTTACCACAAAATATTGAGAAAGCCCTGATAAAATTACAAACAAGACATCACATGCTGTAAAAACCATACCTAATTTTTTGGAAATTCCTGCAAAAATCACATTTAAACATATATAGTACAACATGGTTTAAAATAACCTGGGAACAGACGGTGACTAAATTGCTGGCTCTGAAAGGGTTGATGTTAACACACAAGAATAGAATTGTTTCAGTTGTTCCTATAGCATCACCTGCCCCCTGTAATGAGGCATGTTTACAGATGAGATACATCATTTTGTTGTAGCCATTTAGAAAAAATAGCATTCTAATTCAGAAATAGATTGCCTTCTTCTGCATTGCCCATGGGGTGCTAATTTAACCCCATCACATGTACAGGTGATTTTGGGCATAATTTGTGTGTTAAAAAGTTCACCTGGAGGCTGATTCACTACCAACGCCAGGTATTGCTAGATGAGCATCTGTATAGCAGCACTTAGAGCGACCGCTAGTTGACGCTGTAAGCGGGTATCGGGTGCTGTAACAGAGCGTCTCAGTCGCTCTAGTAACCTGGCTGGCATTGATTAATATGATGTGTGGTGGGCGCTCTAACAACAGTATAACGCTAAAGTGAGCAAGAGGTAGCGGCAGCTCAGTGCGTCCGGCGCTCCACACCATATTTAGCAAAACACTAAACACACAGAGCGTCGGCACTCTAAAGCTGGCCGCTGTAGCACAGAGCGCCAGAAGCTGTGTGATTAAAGTCTGTTTTAGAACACATATCCACTATTAACAAAGCGAAAACACATGGAATGACATTGTTTTAGCACTGTGACATGATGTAGCAAATAATTTGTATTGTATGTCTTGTTTTATGCAAAATAAAAACTTTAAAAAAAAAGGGGGTGTAGGGGGAAGCGCTCACTTGAGCAGAAGATGAAGTCACTTGTGATTTGGCTGTTAATGGGACTGTCCAGGCAAGCAAATAACAAAGGAATCCTACCCAGCAACTTGCTGGTTTCTGAGAACAGGCCCCCCACTGCCCATCAACGCTGCCTCCAACACTGCAGTGAATGGCATGGTGGTGTGCTACAGTCACTGTGACTGACACAGGGGGCAGGGCAATGCCCACCATCTCACTTGTGAATGGTGGACCAGTGCCCAAGAAATCCTGGATATGTGTCTGTTGTGGGATTCGATCTCAGAAATGGGCACATTCTTTAGAGCCTGTCCTGGGTGCAGTTGCTGTGGGAGAGTATTTTTTTTTGTTCCTTTAAAGCTGACCAAACCCTATATCCCCCCCCCCCCCCCAGTACCTCAGGTGTTGCTGGTGACTTGGAGGTGGCATGTTATTGCTGCTGTAGCAACACCCACCCCCAGATCAGATCTACAATTGCTGATTGACTGAACTCAAATGTGTCAGCTGACATGGCCAGAGTCACGCTCCCACCTCCAGCCTCTATCTGCTGGAGCTCACCTCAGCTAAAAGCTGTGGAAGCACCTGCAGGTAAAAAAAAACTCAGTGGAAGCCCTGGGTTAGGTGAGTTTTTTTTTTTTTTGCAATCCAGAGGCATTTATAGAAATTTGGTATGCCCCAGGAGAAGCCTAGTGCTCGGCACTGGAGTCTGTTAGACACAAGGGTCTTGCACTGCTTTAAGACTGAAAGCCTGTAGCAGTCTACTTTCTCATGCACACCCTCACTAACTAAGGAAAAACACTATGGAAGCCCTGGGATAGGCAAGTAAGTTTTTTGGTGATTCAGGGGCTTTCACACACCGATTTGGGATGCCCCGACATAAGCCAAGTGCCCGGCTTTGAAGTCTTTTAGACACTAGGGTTTTGAGCCACTTTAAGACTTTCTCATGTCTCAAACCTTTAACCTTTACTGAAGGAGGCACATCCCCTTTTATAACCTACAGTAACATTTAAAATACAAGTTCTTGTAGAAAATGAGACCTCAAGCTTTTATTGGCTGAGCAGAGTCCAAGTGAGGTGCGTAGCTTCCATGAATTGTGTGGCTCTGTGCATTGTCACAATAGGGTTGATTCATGGTCGGTGTGAAAAAACCTAAAGCACAAACGATTCCCCATGTGCCTAGCATGATTCATGGCTGCGTGCGCAGCGCACCAAATGGTAAGTGCACAGGAGAAGCTCAAATGGCGTCTTCTTGCGCCAATTTGCGCCTTTCGAAAAGAAAAATCTGCTGTTTTGAAGTACAAATGGCCCTGCCCCATGCGCATTTGGCTGGCTAACTCGGTAACTTCTCCCGATGGTCCCCCATGTTTCTCCCTTTTCCTTTAATGTTTCTCCATAGCGATTCGATCTTTTCTACTTCTGTGTTTTCTGCAAAACTCTATTAACCATATCGCAGTGTATTCTCTGGAGAACCTGTAGGTATTTTAGAGGGGGGGATATATTCTGGTTCCAGTTAACTCTTAACATTTTTTGGGCCAACGTTTTGTCCCAGATGTTCTCTTTAACCCTCCCTCCCCTGTTTGGTTTGCATATTAATGCCTAATAATTTAGCTATCATTTTTTTATTGTTTGTGTGTTGGATAAACTTTGGGGCTCACTATCCACATTTTTGTTGTTTTAAACTTTAACTTTTTTTTATTTTTTTTACAACAAAAACAATAAAAAAGGTTCAATCCCTAAAAAAGTTATTATTCAAAAACACTGGACGCTGCCGGTATGTGTTTTCGGATTTAAATAAGCTTATTACTCATTGGAATCGGCAGTTTCCTCCCCCTATTTGCTGGCAGAAATGTATTCTTCAAATCACGCTTTTCTCCCCTCCCCTACCATAAATCAGGCACCGGAGACAATTTGGTGCACTAAAACCTAATGTGGTAGCTAGACATGTAAGAAGTTTCATTGTGGTCACCTTATGTACATCTTCAGCCCAGAGAGATTAGCCTGATGCCCCCCCCCCCCCCCCCCCCGAAGCCTCAGTAGCAGGTTACTCCACATTCCTACTTAATGGTCTTCTTTCATAAATGGCGCACTCAGCTCTCTCCTACAAGATTCAAGCTATTCTGTAGCACGTGTCATAGTTGCTCCTAAAATCTTCCTACCCCCACCCCCATTCATGAACTGTATGCAACTGTATTTGTAAGACACACATTTTAAGACATTCTGCAGGCTATACCTTCACCAATCGGCTATCGTTTGGGATTAAGGGTATAGCATTTTTTTATATTGTTGCCTGCAGAATGTCTTATAACACTGGACAGCATTTAGGCATTCACAAAAATGCAAATGGCCATGAAATTAATTTGATGTAAAATCTATTCATGTAAAATATGTTAGGCTTCAAACTAAGGTCAAACATGTACATTCGACTCGTATTTCTCAATTTAGGTTCAGTTTGGCCAAAGCAGAATATTTTAAAGCAGTTCATAAGTAAAAAAAAAAAAAAGCAAGTTCAGTAAATTGCACCCCTAAAGCCCCACTCTGGTAATCAGTGACATAAACTATTTGAGAGGACTCCATGCAGATGTTATGGAATAGCAGGCAGATTCTATACTGCATAACTGCATGGCAGCGGCCATCTTGCCACATATACAAGTCCAGCTTCCCACAGTCAAAATTGCCTTACATATCTATGCAATCCTCCTTTATTTCTAGTAGAAAGCCATCAGCTGTGATGACTGGTTGTTCTGCTGCACAGCTGACAGAAATGTATCATTTTAGAAGATAGGTAAATCCAGAGTCTGGAGTGAACAATGGGAAAAGAAACCTTGTTGCAACTTTCCTCTCACAGGCTTACACATACACAATCCCACTAGCAGCTGATTATTCAGTGTGTGTATAACATAATACACAATCTGCCCCTGAGGCATTTATCTCTGTTTGGTCTGGGCTGCTGCTGGCACAGCTCTCCCCTCATTCTTATGTGGGTGACAAGATGGCCGCTCCCATGTAGTTCTGCAGCAAAGAATCGGCCTGTTAATCCAGAACATCTACATGGAGTTAAAGTGGGCCAACACCCAGGGGTGATCGGCCCGGGAATCTATAAGATTCCCGAGCCGATCACCTCACACACCGCGGGACATCTGAGATCGGGATGTCCCGCGGGGTGTAACCCCCCCAAACCCCCCGAAAAACCTTACCTCTCCAGCCGCTGCTTCCGCCGCCACCGCCTCACTCGCGCTCCTCTAGACGTGCGCGCGCCCGCGTCGGCCATTCAGAGACGGCGGGCGCGCACGTCTAGAGGAGCGCGAGTGAGGCGGCGGCAGAAGCAGCGGCTGGAGAGGTAAGGTTTTTCAAGAGTGACGCGCGGGAGGCAGCGGCGGGCGCGATCCCTTGTCCGTCAACGGACGTCACTTGTCCGTCGGCGGGCATTGGACAGCGCAGTCACGTGGGAGCGTGGAGAGGTGAGTTTTCGGGGTGTTTGGGGGGGTTTCAGGCAGCGGGGCACCCTAAATCGGGGTGCCCCGGGGAAGTGGACCAATACCCAGGATAGTCAAAATCCTGGGTGTTGGTCCACTTTAAGCCCTCTCAAATAGTTTTTGCAAGAGGGGGCCTTAGGGGAGCAATTTACTAAAGTTTCTTTTTTTGACTTTTTTCTGCTTTAACACCAGTAATTTGCCTAGAATGGCCGAGAACACTAATGTATTTGAGAGTGAAAGTTGTAAGAAATCCCATTCACCCATCATAAACATCTGAATTACTGTTAGGGGCCTCCTTTAACAAGATTTTTTTGTGAAAAAATAATCCCTCTTTAAACATCTGTAGGTAAAGCCAGTTACATGTCATTTTAGAGTGGGAGGATGTCCCTTTTTAATTATAGAATAACATATGTATATACAGCCAATGATACAAATGTATCAGTGTTACATTTTATCAATAAATGTTAGAATTGTATCAACAAAAAGTCAATTATGGTAAAAGATACCTCAACTAGTCTAACAGCCTTTTTCCATAAAATGGGTTTTGGGCCGCTTTGGGGGAGAACATCCAGATTTCTTTCCCACCCTCAATAACGCCCCCTACAAGCCTTGTAAATGTCCATGTTCCCCTGGCTTCCAATTTGCCGGCTGAGAACAGGACACATGACCGCCGCTGGCCAATAGTGCAACTGCATTTCACCAGAGGAGTGCAGATTAAGGTAAGATTTACAAGGTTTGCGGGGGGTTAATCGAGTAGGGGGCCGGGCAATTGTAATGCCCCACCCCTCAAGAATGGAGCAACACCCAATTTATGTAAAATAGCTGTTCATCTGATTTAAGAATCCTTTTCATGTTAAAAATAGGTTATTTGGCAATTAACCTCATTCATTTTTCAAAGAGAGCGCTAGCTTTTTATATACATGTTGTACTAAAATAAAAGTATAATAATACAATAAAAGGGAAATTATATTCTACATTATTTGTCTAAGGAAACCTCCAACGCTGATTTAATTAGAATGATATACCCCAGGTCTTCATATTATGCAGTCTTGACCTTGGCATTAAAAATTAATCTAACGTTTAGTTGTTTCAAGAGATCCAACAACACATGAATTTTCTTTTGAAGACTTTCCCCTTAAAGTGCACAACAACCCTCACCCCAATGGCCCTGAAATCTATAAGATTCCAGGACAGCTGGATTCCCTCCCCACAGGATGCTCCACTGTGTGAAACCCCTCAGGTTGCCCCGGACACTCACCTCCTTTCCCGGTCCAATGGTGCATGCGTGAGCTGCGGATACATCCCTGTTACTCCATTAGCAGGACACGTGCCCACGCCAGGCATTTGTGTATGGAGTACTGGTAGACCACAGGCTAAATAACAGTAGGCAATGCCAAGCAGCTGCTTCTAAGGGAGCTCCCTCTAGCTCCCGTGACATCCCTCTTTCTTGAGGAGGATGAGGGACCTGATACTTTTGTTGGCCTTTACCCCTTAGAGGAGGGGGAACTCTTTCAGGACTCTGACTCCTCTGGGGACCAGGAGGAGGGTTACGGCAGTGACCCTGGGTCTACGTCTGGGGAGGACTCATGGTTCCCTGAGGACACTGATAGCCTGTTAGCTCACATTTTTGAAATCTTGCACATCTTCCCCCCTGAGGTGGCTAAGAGGAAGCAGGGTAAGCTCTTTCGTTCTGATAAACAGCGCCTGGAGTTCCACTGGACATGCTTTTGCTCAGTACCAGATATGGTAAGCTCAATGAACAACCTAGAAGATGGGAAAATTCTTAGGTGCAGAAAGAAAGGCTTTCTAATAGAGAAAGATTATCCTAGGCAAACCCTAGAAATGGAGGGTCCTGGTCAGCAGAATCTCACTCCCTTCAACCACCCATGAGCCCCACAATGGAGATATACTTAATTCTCACTTTGCTCTGTCCACTAGGGGAAACTTAAACAGCTGCACATTGCAGTGAAAAATGCCTTCCATTGTAGGAAATGCAGCTACCACAAGTGTATAGCTGTTTCCCTCCAATGCAAGGCTTGTGGGCAGCTAAGAGTGAATTAAGACTTTTATGGTGCATTGATGTCAGGAGGGGTTTAAAGGGAAATGGCCACTTTCCTAATATTCCAGCACTGGGCAGCCTGGAGCTCTGCTTCTGGGTTGGGGGTGGGCAGGGCCTTAGTATAGTAGGCTTGCATTGAAAACAGTGGGGACCTCTGTACATGGAAGTTTCTGGAGTATGGTGGCCCTCAGTTGTTTCCAATTGGAGCTGAATGTAGAAAGTGCTTATGGAGTAAGGTAAAGTTAACAGATCCCCTAGTTACTCCATGGAATGCAATTATCCTGGAATATTAGAAAACATTCATAGAATTGGACTTTTCCTTTACCCCCCACCCCCAACAACACTGCTTCACTCCGCTTTAAAGTAGTGCTTAGAACTTCAAATTGGAGAGATGTTCTCCGCCTCATTTGAGAGCACCTTACCAATTTCTATAAACTTTAGTAAGTATGTAATATTTTTCTTTAATAGGAAACACATAAAGAAAGCTTCCATCTCATTAAAAACCTTCTACACCTCACTTAGGCCCTTATTTAACAAGGGATAGCGCCAGGTAGCGAATGGTGAGCGAACGGTAATGACGGTCACCACCACGAGAACGCCGGCTCCCCTCCGCAATCACACATTTATCAAGCTGATCCTGCTTAGCGACTGAGAGAGCGCCAGATAGCGAATCATTCATCATTATTCCAGCCTCACCCCACAGCGCCAGCGAGCGACCTTGAACAGCGACAGGTATGACCTCTCGCTACCTGGCGCTCTCCAATGCATTTCAATGGAGCAATCTTTAAATATTCTTAATTAATTGCTATTGTTTTTTTTTTGTTTTTTTTTTTTTTTAAATGTCACTTCTGCAATGTTAGATATTTTTTTTAAGGTAAAAAAAAAATAAAAATTTGTGCAGAATTGATATTACAGGTCTGATATTAATGTATTCATATTACAAAATGTTTTGAAAAACTTTTTTTTTTTTTATCCAAAAATATGGTGGTTTGGGGGTTAAAAAAACTACTTTTAACCCATCGCCGCCAGCGCTAGCGCCAGGGGTTTAAACAAGCATTTCACTGCGCGAGAATTTTTTTAGCGTGATTTGTTAATGAATATGGTGGGAGCCGTTCGCTATGGCCATTCGCTGTCATGCGCTCCCATACAGCGTGGAACCTGTCAAACAGCGACTCCTCACCCAATATTCAACATTACGGCAAACCGACTGAGTCGCTATCAACTACAGAACAACGGGCAAGCACAGCGACTATTAGCGGGCGCTCTGAAAATGCCGCTACAGTCGCTCATCTGTCGCTACCTGGCGCTATTAATGAATCGGCCTCCCCGAGAACTTTTCATACACAGGATTCAAACAATGCTGAATTGAGCAATGTACCTATTTTGTACATCTTTGTATGTTAAGGTGGATCACACTTTAGTAAATATGAACTTAATGAGGTTAGGGAGTTCTCATGGAGGTGGAAAAGCTCTTCACACTATGGGTTGTGTGATATTTTACAGTTATAGTTATAGTTATATTCCAGAATTCCTATTGGTTAGAAGGTTGGAGCAAAGCTTGGTGGCTGGCAAATAGCCACATTATTATTGTTGTTTATTTTTTAAGCACCATCAAGTGTAAAACAAATATACATATAATATACAGGGTAGTATATAATATACATGGCTCAAATGTGACAGAAATACAAAAATACAGGTAGTGGCGTACAGTAGGAGTGTGAGCAGGCCCCTACAGACTTACAATCCAAAGGATGCATATGGAGACCAGAAGTTGGGTCACAGTTACTAGAAGTGCACTAACTAGCATGGTGGCAAGTGCTTCAAAGGTTTATAGAGTTGAGGGACTGGAGAATTGTATTAGAAAGAACATGCCAGAGGAATGATGTCTGAAGACATCTGAAGTGGGAAGAGAGGATTACATTTGAGGACAGGAGGAGGTTATTGGCAGAGCGGAGGCTGTGTATTGGTTAGTATATTTGATTCTAGTTGAATTTTGCATCAATCAACTGATGTTCAGAATAAAAACAGTCATTGTGCAATCACACACCAGAACCAAAGTGCTAGACTTTAGGAAGACAAACTTCAAGGAAATGGCGGAGTATGTAGAAAGAAAATTAGGTGAGTGGAACAGAGTAGCAGAAGTGAGTGCCCAGTGGTCATTAGTAAAAATGGACATCTTAAAGGCAACTAAGCAATATGTGAAACAAACTAGCAAGAATAAAAGGAAGAAGAAACCATTATGGTTTACTAGGGAAGTCAGCACTATCATAAAAGATAAGAAGTCTGCCTATAAGAAGTATAAAGTAAGTGGAAGTGTAGCTGACAGAGAGGCGTATAAAATTAAACAGAGGGAAGCAAAACTGATTATAAGGACTGCTAAAGGGCAAAAGGAGGAAGAAATGGCCAACTCTATGAAGAGGGGAGATAAAACCTTTTTGCGATATATTGGTGACAGAAAGAAGAAAAACAATGCAGTCTCAAAAATTAGAAATAGGGAAATAATTATATTGACGGAGATAAGGCTGTGGCTGACCATCTGAATAGTTACTTTTGTTCGGCATTTTTAGATAGTAGCAGGCATGGCCATAGCACAACATCCAGCTGGGAGGGCACAGCTCCGGAGTTTCTGGAGGCTGATGTCTTAGCCGAGCTGGCACATCTAAAGGTAAGTAAGGCGATGGGTCCAGATGGAATCCACCCCAGAGTTCTAAGGGAACTTAGATTTGTGATTGCAGCCCCTCTGACTGATTTACTTAACCATTCCCTTTCAACTGGTGAGGTTCCAGATGATTGGAGAATGGCCAATGTCGTACCAATCCATAAAAAGGGGAGTAGAGAAGAAGCCAGTAATTACAGGCCAGTTAGTTTAACATCTTTAGTGGTCAAATTAATAGAAACACTCTTAAAAAAACAGATAATTTCCCATCTAAAAATGAATGACCTATTGGACCCAAAACAGCACGGCTTTACTGAGGGCAGATCATGTCAGACCAATCTTATTGATTTCTTTGACAATGTCACTAAAGTGTTAGATGAAGGTGGTGCTGTGGATATCGCCTATCTGGATTTTAGCAAAGCTGTACCACATAAGGAGCTCATAGATAAGTTATTGAAGGTAGGACTCAATCCCTGGATAGTTCAGTGGATTTCCAGTTGGCTGAGGGATCGGTATCAGAGCGTTGTTGTTAATGGTGTGCAATCTGAACAAAGGCGAGTTACAAGTGGTGTGCCGCAAGGCTCTGTCCTGGGCCCCATTCTTTTTAATATATTTGTAAGTGACATAGGAGAAGGCTTGGTAGGAAAAGTTTGTCTGTTTGCTGATGATACAAAGGTTAGTAATAGGGTGGATATTCCTGGAGGTGTCTGCAACATGGAAAATGATTTAGCTTTACTGGATAGATGGTCAAAACTGTGGAAACTAGAGTTTAATGTCTCTAAATGTAAAATCATGCACTTGGGTAGAAGGAATCCCTGCTCTGAGTACCGTATGGGCAGCACTGTGTTAGCCAGGACCTCGGAGGAGAGAGATTTAGGGGTACTGATTACTGATAGCTGCAAGATGAGTGGACAGTGTAGCCAGGCAGTGGGAAAAGCAAGCAGGATGCTCGGCTGCATAGCTCGAGGCATCACCAGTAGGAAGAGGGAGGTTGTGATGCCGCTGTATAGAGCCCTGGTAAGGCCACAGCTAGAATTCTGTGTGCAGTTCTGGAGACCTTACCTGCAAAAAGACATTATTCAAATAGAACGTGTCCAAAGGCGGGCAACAAAAATGGTGGAAGGACTTAAACTTAAAACTTATCAGGAGAGACTTAAAGAACTTAATTTGTACAGTCTGGAGGAAAGAAGGGAGAGGGGGGACATGATTGAGACCTTTAAATATGTGAAAAGATTTAATAAGGTTCAGGAGGGAAGTGTTTTTAAGAAGAAACTTAATGATAGAAAAATCAACAGTCACTGAATTTAAACATGCCTGGGATAAGCACACATCTATCCTAAGATAAAGAGTACATACAGTATACACATAAGGGCAGACTAGATGGACCGTATGGTCTCCTTCTGCCGTCAACCTTCTATGTTTCTATGTTGTTTTAACCCTTGAACTGGCTAGCACGTGAAATTTGCGTGCCTGTTTCTCCATTTGTTAAAGTGGAACAAAACCCACTGACCTTGTGAAATACATTTGGCCAAAACCCCTGACAATGCTCCCTTCTTAGGGTGCAGAACTAGAAATAGAAATTTCTTCATTATATATTATCCTGGGACACTGATTTTTTTTTGCTGTTCCTCAGTGTGAGATGACAGGCGATCAGTCATTGCATAGGTGTGTCATTGACATCTTTGGCACACACAGCAGTGGCAGTGAATGGAGGAGGTGGAGCATTACAGCTAAAATAGGCGGCAATATCTTGGATTAGAGTGAAGCAGGAGCAGTGAAAATGAGCAAAATGTTCTCTTCATAGGGGGAGCAATTCAAGGGATGCTAGTTTAAAATGTGGGGTTTGGTCCACTTTAACTGCCAGCCAAGTAAATTTCATGTGTCTGGTGTTTTTCCTTGTTTAGAGCCCCCCCAAAAAAAGATCACCTCCATCCAGGGAGGGGGGTTTCCTCATCCCCTCATGAACCTCCAGTCCTTGTATTTCATTTACCTGGAAATCCCTGAAAATTCATGCAAAAATGACGGTTAAACATAAATAGCACAAAATGCTTAAAATAACTTTGCAACAAGAGGTGACAATATCTCTAGGTAGGAAAATTATCCTAATTGACCACAGGAGGTTCAGATAAGCGCATGACTAATGGGAGTGTCCCCTAAAGGAATAGTGTCCCCTAAAGGAATAGATAAAAGGTTTTTACTCATTCATTCCATTAGATGTCATGATTAAGGACCTATTGTCCGAAACGCGTTGGCGTTAGGGCCCATCTTGTACATACTTACTATTTTGTGACCTGTTGGATTATTGATTTTAATGGAAGAAAATTAAAGCAGAAGATTTTACAACATTTACGGGCTGGCTCAATATTTCTTAATATCTCTAGGTAGGATAACTTCATAGGAGAATAAGATTTGATGACATTCCTGCAGGTGAATGGGAGTTGCATGGAATTGACCTATGGCGAAGATGTCTTCTAGCATTTAGCTGGATTTAAGCACATCTCCAGGCAAAGTAACCACATTTGGACTTCCATTTAAAACATCAGGCAATCAAATTACTGGGTACTCCTAAATCCTGCTTGTGCATCCCATGTGACCAATGGTTGCATTTGCCACATGGGAATGTGTAGGACCACAGGGCTGTTGATTGCCCACGGAGTGGTGAATGTGCAGTGCTGCAACTGTGGCACTGTAAAAGAGATGCCCAATATTCAGGCTTCCTAGGAGGTTTTATGTAGACAGGCCCCTAAAATCAGGATGTCCAGGGGATGGCTGTTAAAACAGCTCGGGGAGGCCGATTCATTAATAGCGGCAGGTAGCGACAGTTGAGCGACTGTAGCAGTATTTTCACAGCGCCCGCTAGTAGTCGCTGTGCTTGCCCATTGTTCGGTTGTTGATAGCGACTCAGTCGGTGTGCAGTAATGTTGAATACGGGGTGACGAGTCGCTGTTTGACAGGTTCCGCGATGTATGGGTGCGCATGATAGCGACTGGTCAGAGCGACTGGCTTCCACCATAGTCATCAAAAAATCACGCTCAAAAAATTCTCGCGCTGTGAAATGCATGTTTAAACCCCAGAGTGCTGGCGGCGGTGTGTTAAAAGTCGTTTTTTTAACCCCCAAACCACCATATTTTTGGAAACCAAAAAAAAAAAAATGTATAAAGAATTTAAATATGAATACAATAATATCAGACCTGTAATATCAATTCTGCACAAATTATTATTTTTTTTTTTTTACCTTAAAAAAATTATCTAACATGGCAGAAGTGGTCACAGATGTTTTCACATTTAAAAAAAAAACAAAAAAAAAACATTAATAACAATTAATTATGAATATTTAAAGATTGTTCCATTGAAATGCATTGGAGAGCGCCAGGTAGCGAGAGGTCCTCCCTGTCGCTTTTCAAGGTCGGACGCTGGCGCTGTGGGCTGAGGCTGGAATAATGATGAATGAGTGGCTATCTGGCGCTATCTCAGTCGCTAAGCAGGATCGGCTTGATAAATGTGTGATTGCGGAGGGGAGCCGGCGTTCTCGTGGCGGTGCCCGTCATTACCGGTCGCTCACCAGTCGCTACCTGTCGCTATTCCTTCATAAATAAGGGCCTGAGTCCTCTTTAAAAAGGGAAAAGGGCAGAGTTGGGAAGGATTTTGAAGTAGAATCATTTTAATGCTACAATAACAAGGGTTAAAGAGTTATAACATTGGTTAACCTGGCTCCAGTATGCCTTGACTAGCAACTCTAAATGATTTTTGTCAGTCAGAAGAAGGAGCTGGCTGGGTAGGCACAATACAGAAGATGGAAGAAATCTGCAATGCTGGAACAGCTATCCGGGGGTATAGCGACACTAGAGATGGCCTTTATACAAGGTTAGTTTAAAAACTGTAATGGTATCCTGGGCTCTGGAGCATCTTACATGTAGCTCTATGTTTTGGGTGCGAGAAATGAATATATAAAGTGCCACTTGTTTGTGATGTCGGAGATGAAGTTGAGGCCTGCTGTATGACAAGCTTGTTGCATACACCCTAGCATCTAGAATGGTTATATAGTAAGGTAGCCAGTCACATGGGTTCTGTTTAGTGAGATTAGTTTGGACATCAGTCTTAGGATCAGGGCAGAGGGCTAAGCACCCTTGAAGTTTCTTAATCATAAGTAACAACAACCTATGAGGTAACAAGCTTACTGTAACTGAGGAAGCAGAAACTAAATAACAGTATACTTCCTTATGGCAATCTCTATTTACTGTGTGTCAATGAGCTGCAGTGTGTTTCCAAGATGTAGGTAATGTGTAAACAGTGAGGTCAAATCTATGGCTTTCTCATAAAACATTACCCCTCTGGGGGGAACTACCCTTAACTCCTGTTTCTCATAAAACAACAGGGTAAGTATTTCCTCTTACGTCCTTTAGCTGTTTCTAGCATAATCACTTAAACAAGTAAAGGAATGTGTTATTCTAGTCATCTTGCATTCCACTGTGATACATGTCAAAGACTCAACAGTTTTTTTTATGGTTTTCCCAGTTTAAAATAGACCCACAAAATCTGACCAGTAAGTTAGATCACCTGTCATGGTTCATTTGTTGTCTGTGACACCATTAGGCCCAACACCCCTGTGACACAACAGGATGTTCATCTGGCAAAGAATCCATTAAACCTCCAGTCAAAAAAATCAAAGCTTAGTAAATTGCTCCCCTCCCCTAAAGCCCCTCTTTGGCAATCAGTGACATACGTTTATTGAAAGGGATTAACACCATTCAGATGTTTGGAATATCAGGCAGAGTCTGCACTTTTCATACATGGCAGTGGTCATCTTATCCACACACATGAAGGAGCTGATTCTGAAAAACAGGGAGGCCGATTCATTAATAGCGCCAGGTAGCGACAGTTGAGCGACTGTAGCGGCATTTTCAGAGCGCCCGCTAGTAGTCGCTGTGCTTGGCCGTTGTTCGGAAGTTGATAGCGACTCAGTCGCTTTGCCGTAATGTTGAATATTGGGTTAGGAGTCGCTATTTGACAGGTTCCGCAATGTATGGGTGCGCATGATAGCGACTGGCCCTAGCGACCGGCTTCCACCATATTCATTAAAAAATCACGCTCAAAAAATTCTCACGCTGTAAAATGCATGTTTAAACCCCAGAGCGCTGGCGGCGATGGGTTAAAAGTAGTTTTTTAACCCCCAAACAACCATATTTTTGGAAACCAAAAAAAACAAGTTTTTAAAATAATTTTTATAATATGAATACATTAATATCAGACCTGTAATATCAATTCTGTACATTTATTTTATTTTATTTTTTTTTACCTTAAAAAAATTATTTAAAATGGCAGAAGTGGTCACAGAATTTTTCCCCAAAAAAAAAACATTAATAGCAATTAATTATGAATATTTAAAGATTTTTCCATTGAAATGCATTGGAGCGCGCCAGGTAGCGAGAGGTCATACCTGTCGCTGTTCAAGGTCGGACGCTGGCGCTGTGGGCTGAGGCTGGAATAATGATGAATGATTCGCTATCTGGCGCTATCTCAGTCGCTAAGCAGGATTGGCTTGATAAATGTGTGATTGTGGTGGGGAGCCGGCGTTCTCGTGGCGGTGACCGTCATTACCGGCCGCTCACCAGTCGCTACCTGTCGCTATCCCTTGTTAAATAAGGGCCTGAGTCTCTCAGTACAAATTGCCTCATAGCTCTGCAATCATCTCTTATTAATAATATATATATATATATATATATATATATATATATTAACTCGTCTTTGAATAACATACATTGTATACATTGTATCCCCTCACATAATGCTATTGTGGCAGCTTCTGTCATAGAGATACATTGTAACATCTTCCCTCTTACAGATGTCTTTTGCTACATTACCGGTTTATTCAGTGTTTGTGTGTGTAAAAAATGACAGGCAAGCTTCGCCTTATTTCTGAGGCATATGTCTCTCTCAATTTGACATGAATTTATCATGGCACAGCACCCCCCTAATTCTCATGTGTAAGCAGGAATATCAGGTGTGTTGTTTCATTTTTCAAACATGGATGGCATTGTAACAATTTATTTGTCTCCCTGCATATGTATGTGACGCATCATAGGCAGAAAAATAAAATGTTATCCATTTTGTAAAACATCTTAAAGAAGAGCAATGGTCTATAAGAATCTAGGGCCGGTGTTCTCTCTCTTTGTGCGGAATCCCGATTTGTAATGCCCAGATGTGTGAAACCTCCACAACTGCCCATAAACTCACCTGCCACTTGATTCCATGCTTTGCATACCTGAGCCAGGCATTTCTGAATGTCTGGAGTGGGTAAGTGGAGGAGTGAGGGGTATAGAGGGGCAGTGTTCAGTTATGTTGAATACATTGTGAGGAGTCGCTATTTGACCAGTACAGCGCTGTATGGGAGCGCATGGTAGCGACTGCTCATAGCGACCGACTCACACCATATTCAGCAAAAAAACAGCCTCACAAATCTCTGGCGCTGAAAAATAGTTGTTTGAAGCCCAGAGCGCAGGAGGCGGTGTGTTTAAAGTGTGTTTTCAAGCATCTATCAACTAGTAACAAAGCGAAAACATATGGAATTACATTGTAACAACATTGTAACATGAACACTTTAATGCCAGACCTGTAATGTCATTTCTGAGGAAATATTTAAAAAATTAAAAAATTATGAAAAAAAACTGCTATTTCAATGCCAGAAGAGGTCACAGAATTATTTGAGATTTTTTTGAAAAAAAAAACAGTTTAAAGAGAAGAAAAGTATCGTCCATTGAAATGTATGGGAGAGCGACAGGTAGCGAGAGGTCATACCTGGCGCTGTGCAAGGCTAAACGCTGGCGCTGTTCGCTGAGGCTGTGAAAATGATGAATCAGACGCTACATGGCGCTATTCCAGTCGCTAAACAGATTCTGCTTGATAAATGTGTAATTGCATGCCGTGTCCGGCGTTGACCAGTCGCTACCTGTCGCTACCTCTCATTAACCAGCCACTACCTGACGCTATCCCTTCTTAAATTAGGGCCTTAATAAACCCCATGAGCCAATTTCTGAGTCCATAAATGTAATCTTATAATGTGAACATGCAGTTGTGGTCTCTACCTGTAACAATGAGAGAGATTAGGTGGGGGTTTGGCTTTTAGAGGTCACAATAATGCAAATTCTCTATGAGCGACTTATAATGGTTCCTAAACTGGACCTTCAGCATCATTTAATGAAAAGGCCCAAATGCTTAAAAAACATTCCCCAGCATCTAAAATGAATATATTTTACGTTTTTAGTCACTTACTTATTATTCTTTCATCCACTGGGCTGCAACTCTGTTCAGGACTTGAGGATACGGGGGCCGCCATCTTGCCTCAGAATCATCACATACTGAGGAGGGGGGGGGCAAAAGTGCAGGGGGGCGAGATATAGCTGTGCTTTGCACAGACAGAGCAGAGCTGGGTTCAGGAAAAGGACCGCAATCCCAGAATGCATAGCGGCACAGTCCGAAGACACTTCCTGTCTGTAGGCTACCTGAGACTCCATGTGTCGCCATCTTGGATGTTTAAAAGGTTAGAAACTGTAGTAGATGCAGGTAGGATAATTTTGGGCCAATCTGTATGTACAGGGGGGGGAAACGTAGAAGATATGATCTTATTCAGGGTGAAGGTCCGCTTTAACACTTCCCTGGTTGGGAGACACCCGACAGTGAAAGGTTACTTTTTCTATAAAAGGAATAATGTTATAAGCAATTACCTAAAATGACTTTTTTTTTTTTTCTAGAATAGTATGTCAAAAGAACTTTTGGAAAAAATAAGCCTTCAGGAGTAACCGTAAGAAGCACCGAACCATGGCTTTAAATGATGACGACGGCTTTTATAACTCTGCATACTATGACTCGGAGACTCTGGAGATTGACAAAGGGTATGTGTTGTGTTATCCAATGTGGATCGCGCTTCCTTTCTAAGGTGTTGATGTCCAATCAAAAGGTCAGAATTAAAGCGGACCAACAGTCAAAAATGACTTAAACCAGACCTACACAACAAACTAACTCCCGCAATTTAGATTGCTGCACATAAAAATGTATTTACCTTTTTCTAACTCCTGCTGTAGTAAATTTTAGAACCAAAATGGCGGCTCATGTATTTGAAGGCCACCTGCAAACAGGAAGTGTTGTCGGGCTTCCTGTTACTGTGCATTGTCAGTTGAATCCAGGCAGAAGCATGGCTGAGATGCTAGGGCCCTTATTTATCAAGGGATAGCGCCAGGCAGTGTCTCACTAGCGCCAGGTAGCGCCAGCTATCGGCGGCTACCGACTCCAGAACGCCAGGCTGCGAACACAATCACGCATTTATCACGCTAAATGAGGCTAGCGCCGGCGAGAGCGTCAGCTAGCGCGGGATTCATCATGTTGCAGACTTCAGCGAACAGCGCCGCTGCTAATCCCATCACAGCGCCAGGTATGACCTCTCGCTACCTGGCGCTCTCCAATGCATTTCAATGGAGAAATCTTTAAATATTCATAATTCATTGATATTAATGTTTTTTTGTTTTTTTTTAAATGTCAAAAATTCTGTGACCACTGCAATGTTAGTTTTTTTTTTTAAGGTAATACAATAAAAAAAAAATTGATATATGTGCAGAATTGATATTACAGGTCTGATATTAATGTATTCATATAACAAAATGTTTATAAAAACATGTTTATTTTTTTTTAACAAAAATATGGTGGTTTGGGGGTTAAAAAACTACTTTTAACACATCGCCGCCAGCGCTCTGGGGTTTAAACAAGCATTTTACAGCGCGAGAATTTTTTGAGCGTGATTTGTTAATGAATATGCTGGGAGCCGTTTGCTATGGCCATTCGCTATCATGCGCTCCCATACAGCGCGAACCTGTCAAACAGCGACTCCTAACCCTGTATTCAACATTACCGCACACCGACTGAGTCGCTGTCAACAGCCGAACAACGGCCAAGCACAGCGAATACTAGCGGGCACTGTGAAAATCACGCTACTGTCGCTCATCTGTCGCTACCTGGCGCTATTAATAAATCGGCCTCTAAGAGAGGAAGCTCCAGAATGGGCGCTACCTTTCTTTCCCAACTGTGCCAGACTGTGGGTCCAGTTTGAGAA
This sequence comes from Gastrophryne carolinensis, assembly GCA_027917425.1. Classification (NCBI taxonomy): domain Eukaryota; kingdom Metazoa; phylum Chordata; class Amphibia; order Anura; family Microhylidae; genus Gastrophryne; species Gastrophryne carolinensis. Next base: position 88,295,927 of record CM051240.1, on the reverse strand, counting down.
GTGGTCAGCCCATACACACTACCACTAACTAGCATCCAGTACCCAAATAAATATAATTCTACCCTTCATACCCCTCATTCCATTGCTGTCCTTCTAACCAAACCAACAGCTATTTGGCCAATCTCAAAAAGACAAGTAAATGACCTGGCCGAAATATTTATGCAGAACTTAAAGGAGCAGTATCGCGCATTTTTCTTGGTGACTTATATTTAAATGGTACTTTGAATGTAGGTAAGTGTTGGAGTAAGAATTACAAATTTAGAAAAAAATGTGTTGTGCAGCTGGAGACTAATAGCTCATGTTTATGTCTGCTGAGTGTGGGGACCCGACACTCTGGCCTGTTCCATGCTGAGGAGAGGGGTGAAACAATGTATCAAAGTATCAGCTGTTCAGTGCTGGCAGCCGTCCAGCATAAGATAACAACATTGCAACATTGCCTGACCAGAACTTATATATCTAAAACAGAGAGAAAAGCTCTAGAAGTCATTTAGCTGATTTTGACAGTTTTCCCTTCATGTTGGCTCTGCTGCAGAATCTTTCAGTTTACCATTTTCTCTCTCTTTTCTCAACACATTTTTCCATATGATCTTTCTTTCAGCTTTGTGTGTTTTGAGCAAAGCCCAACCCAGGATTTTCACTATCTGGAGTTTTGTTTTGTGCCCCTGGGGGCATCCCGACTTGGGATGCCTTGATATGTGAAATCCCCAAATTTGCCTGTGAAAACGTACCTTTCCCTGTCCCACAGCGCATGCGCGGGCTCTCATCCGATCAGCTCTGTTTGCACGCAGATGGGGAGCCTGAGCAGTAACCTTCCTGGCCGCCCGGCCTGTCTAAATGACTATCTGCGTGAGCGCGCCAGAAAAATGGGGGGATCTGTGGTTATCCAGGGGTTGTTTCACACAGTGGGCATCCTGATTTAGAATGCCCAAGGGGGAAGGTCAATGGCCGGGTCTTATAGACTTCAGGGTCGGCAACTCAGGGTTTTATTCCACTTTTATACCTTTAGATTTTCCTGCACAGTTATTCAAAGAAGAATTTCAGTCATTTTCAGTCAGTTTAGTTTATTTTGTATAGATTTTACACATTTGAGTCACCTGGTCTCATAACAAAAGCAGCACCTCACACACACACAGCCGTTACCACTGAATACAGTGTCAGCCTCTGAGGTAAAGTGTTGCTAGGAGACCAGTGGGCTAAATGAAGCAGCTCACTAAATACAACCCAGCAGATCCCCCTATTCAGCAAATGGACTGAGCCATTGTCATTATACAATTTAAAAGAAAGGCAGATATTTTTTCCATTTTCTATCGCCAGATTATTTATACACATGTTAGAAGCTATTGTGTGGCTATTTAATTATTTATCTTTTTTAATGCAAATTTCGCGATACTGCTCCTTTAACTGGCACCCAACAGCTGGATGTTCCCAAGTCTGTTGCTGCATCATATCTCACTGAAAAATTTCATCACGAAAAGGAACTCTGAAAAAAACAATATTGCAGATGGTTTCTCTCAAAAAACACCTTACAGGCATTAGTCTCCCTGTGGTAAAAAGCTCTTTATTGTATTGTGTCCACCCTCCTGGTAGGGGGACCTTAAACCGGGTCAATACCCTTACAAGGGCCCCAGGGCAATTTAGATTGCTGCACATAAAAATGAATTTACCTTTTTGTAACAGGGAGGCCGATTCATTAATAGCGGCAGGTAGCGACAGTTGAGCGACTGTAGCGGCATTTTCAGAGCGCCGGCTAGTAGCCGCTGTGCTTGGCCGTTGTTCGGTAGTTGATAGCGACTCAGTCGGTTTGCCGTAATGTTGAATATTGGGTGAGGAGTCGCTATTTGACAGGTTCCGCGCTGTATGGGAGCGCATGATAGCGACTGGCCATAGCGACCGGCTCCCACCATATTCATTAACAAATCACGCTCAAAAAATTCTCGCGCTGTAAAATGCATGTTTAAACCCCAGAGCGCTGGCGGCGATGGGTTAAAAGTCGTTTTTTAATCCCCAAACCACCATATTTTTGCAAACCAAAAAAAACATGTTTTTTAAATAATTTTGTTATATGAATACATTAATATCAGACCTGTAATATCAATTCTGTACAATTTTTTTTTTTAACTTAAAAAAATTATCTAAAATGGCAGAAGTGGTCACAAAATTTTTCACATTTAAAAAAAAAAAAAAAAAAAAAATAACAATTAATTATGAATATTTAAAGATTGTTCCATTGAAATGCATTGGAGCGCGCCAGGTAGCGAGAGGTCATACCTGTCGCTGTTCAAGGTCGGACGCTGGCGCTGTGGGGTGAGGCTGGAATAATGATGAATGAGTGGCTATCTGGCGCTATCTCAGTCGCTAAGCAGGATTGGCTTGATAAATGTGTGATTGTGGTGGGGAGCCGGCGTTCTCGTGGCGGTGCCCGTCATTACCGGCCGCTCACCAGTCACTAGCTGTCGCTATCCCTTGTTAAATAAGAGCCTAAGCTTTGAGTGGATGCAGGCGGGGCCCGTCATTACCGGCCGCTCACCAGTCGCTAACTGTCGCTATCCCTTGTTAAATAAGGGCCTAAGCTTTGAGTGGATGCAGGAGCAAATGTAAGTGCTGACAATGCTTCAGTATTATGTACGCACCGGGCAAGTGAGTTTGGGGGATTTTTTTTCCAACTGTGCAAGGCTGTTTGTCCTGTTTAAAGTGGAACTTCAGTCATGTAATACTGCTGCCTTGCTTCCATACCCCCTGGCACTGAGACGGAGGGTTACAAATAAAAAAAACACTTACCTTATTCAGGGGCCTTCACCGCTCCTTCCGACCCCAAAGATCGGCCACAGGAACAGACACAAAGCCGCCTCCCCTGGGTTCACACGCCTGCCGCTCATTCACTCAAATGGGGGAGGAAGCATGCATGGAGCCAGGGCATGCGGCACTGTGTCTTTCATCCAAGATGGCGGTTCCCAGGATCCGGAGTGCCAGAGGAGCGGTGCTGGCCCGTAGACAAGGTAAGGAATTTTTTCTTTGTAACCGCCCCTTCCATTTCTGTCTCAGCACCAAGGTAGGCTGGCGGGAAGGGGTCATAATTTCACTGAAGTTCTGCTTTAACTTGATGAAGGATGAATAAGAAGCATGCCCCAGATGATCTTCGAGAATAGGTTTTAATGGTGAGTGCAATGAAATCTGCTTTTGCATTTCACAGGCTTCAGAGCAGACCATCTTCCAGACAGAATTCCTCCTTCCGCCAGAACCCCTATGATGAAAGTGCTGATTCTGAATCTAGCATACCTAGAATGAATGACTGGAGAGGTGGTCGGGGATTGCTTCAAATGGCTAATATACAGCCAGAGGAGGACTACAATGTACACATACCCAGATATCCTCAGTCAAATGAGGGGCCATTTACCCTTGGACAATGTAAGTCATTATTTATTCAGTTATTTTAATTTAATTGTAATAAAGGGTCATTTACCTTTCGATGGAATTTTTAAAAGTCTCCATTAAAAAATTGGATAATTTGGAAGCATGGGCAGTTAAATGGCAAATGAAGTTTAACACAGATAAATGTAAGGTTATGCACATGGGAAGGAGAAATCTGTGTCATGATTACACACTAAATAAAGAAACACTTGGTAAAACAACAATGGAAAAGGACCTAGGGGTTTTAGTTGACAATAAGCTCAACTGTAGTAATCAATGCCAGGCAGCTGCTGCCAAGGCAAACAGGATCATGGGGTGCATCAGGAGGGGCATAGGTGCTCATGACCAGAACATCATTTTACCCCTGTACAAGTCACTGGTCAGACCCCATATGGAATACTGTGTACAGTTCTGGGCACCTGTGCTTAAGAAGGACATATCAGAACTGGAGCGCGTTCAAAGAAGGGCAACAAAGTTAATAAAAGAAGTGCGGGGGCTAGAGTACCCGGAAAGATTGTCCAAGTTAGGTTTACTTAGTCTATAAAAAGGGGTCAATAGAAGGATCTGTCCCACAATCTATTTATACCCCGGAGTGTAACCATAACCCGGGGGCATCCACTAAGGTTAGAGGAAAGGTGCTTTCTCCACCGCCATAGGAGGGGATTCTTCTCTGTAAGAGCAGTGAGACTATGGAACTCGCTGCCAGAGGAGGTAGTAATGAGGGATACAGTAAGAACGTTCAAAAGTGGCCTTGATGCCTTCCTGGCATGTAATAACATTTCCGGCTATGGCTACTAGACCACTGGAAGGAGTTAAACAGGCTGAACTGGATGGACTAAAGTCTTTATTCAGCCTTACCTACTATGTTACTATGTTACTATGGCCCTTATTCATCAAGCGATAGCGCCAGGTAGTGTCCGACGAGCACCAGGTAGCGGCAGCTAACGGCGACTACCGACTCAAGTACGCCCGGCGGCGGTCACAATGACGCATTTATCAAGCAAAATGAGGCTAGCGCCGGCGAGAGCGACGGCTAGCGCGGCATTCATCATGAAGCCGCCTGGACCGAACAGCGCCGCTGCAAATTCCCTCACAGCGCTAGGTATGAGCTGTCGCTCCCTGGCGATGTCCAATGCATTTCAATGGAGCAATCTATAATTATTCATGATTAATTGGTAATAATTTTTTTTTAATTTTTTTAATGTCAAAAAATCGGAGACCACTTCTGCAATGTTAGGATTTATTTTTAAGTCAAAAAAAAAAAAAATAAATAAATATGTGCAGAATTGATCTAACAGGTCTGAGATTAATGTATTCATATTACAAAATGATTCTAAAAACATGTATAATGTTACATTCAAAAAATATGGTTGTTTAGGGGTTAAAAACTAGTTAATACACATCGCCGCCAGCGCTCTGGGGTTTAAACAAGGAATGGACAGCGACAGCACATTCGGAGCGTGATTTTTTGATGAATATGAAGCTAGCCGTTCGCTCTGGCCATTCGTTGTCAGGCGCTCACATACAACGCTGGACCTGTGAAACAGCGACCCCCCAGCCCGTATTCAACATTACCACACACCGACTGAGTCGCTGTCATCAAGCTAATGCCGGCCAAGCACAGCGAATACTGGCTGGCGCTGAAAAAATCACGCTACAGTCGCTCATCTGTCGCTACCTGGCGCTATTGATGAATCAGCCTCTATGTATTATTGTGTGCTAAAATGATGTCTTCAATGTGCTGAGCTTATCTGTTACCTTTTTCTTTTTCATTTGTTTACAAGAAAACATTTGTATCTAGCAACAATGTGTTTACCTTAGCAACGTACACCAAAGGGTGCATTTGGTGTACCTGGCAGAGACTTCCTGACTCTGGCTTGCTAATGTATTCAAAAACCAAGGGGGAGAAAAATGTGTGCACAGCTTAAAATGTGATCCTCAAAATATATCAGGGTGCTAGAAAATAGGGACAACAATCTCAAATAGTAACCAAGGTACTGGGCCCTAGACTGGCCCACACAGTCCCTATATGATTAAACTGCACACCACCATAATGTAAAAAATGTATATACAAATTTATTGTTATTAAATCTTCCTTAGAACAAACACAGACACAACAGGACTTAATTAAAAAACATATAGACAATAGTTGGGGGAATGGGAGGTCCTCTTTAAGAGCTGATGATGATCAATCACATGGATAATAGGTTAATATCTATAATGACCTTAAAATGGTTAAATGTTGGCGTATGAAGATGAAGAATATAAATGTGCCAGAGTATATAAAGTGAATTAAAAGTGTCAGGGTGCCAAGTGCCTGAGTGAAATAGAAAAGTGAAGAAAACTGTCCAAAATTAATAAGTGCTGAAATCAATAGTGCACAGAAAGTAAGTGAGTGAAACAATTTTACCTAATATAAATAGTATAGTGCATACGCCAACAAAATAGCCACAAAGTCTTAAGAAACAATTATAAAGTAATACACATCACCAATCCTCGAGCTCCGGACCCCCTGATGCCGCAACTAAACACCGACGCGTTGCGTGGCTTGATGCCACTTCGCCAACATTTAACCATTTTAAGGTCATTATAGATATTAACCTATTATCCATGTGATTGATCATCATTAGCTCTTAAAGAGGACCTCCCATTCCCCCAACTATTGTCTATATGTTTTTTAATTAAGTCCTGTTGTGTCTGTGTTTGTTCTAAGGAAGATTTAATAACAATAAATTTGTATATACATTTTTTACATTATGGTGGTGTGCAGTTTAATCATATAGGGACTGTGTGGGCCAGTCTAGGGCCCAGTACCTTGGTTTCTGGCTTGCTAAGGATCTGATCTGGCTGAGACAGAGATGGTGCTCCACACTCCTGAGCTCACAGGTTTAATCCCTCCTGCTCTAATTCAACCTCTCAGATCAGGGGGATCACGTTCATGTAGCTAAAAAGTTACTGGCAGTGCTCTCATTTGGTGAGGTTGTTAATGCTGCTTGATTTCTCCAAAGCTGATGGTGAGCTCTTCTGTTACAGTACAGTCTGGGATTTGTTGTCAGAAACTATCCTAAGGCCAGGAAAGCCACTACCACTTTAGCAACACTTTAGGTGCACAATCCTAACACAAATGTTTATTTCACATTCCAAAAGGAAAACAATAAGGCACAACACCAAAAACCTGACAACAAGGGATTTTTTTTTTTAAATCAGAACAAAACCTACCAGCGGCCGGCCTGGAATCTGGGGGAATCAGGATTTGCCACTGTGTGAACCCCCTCAGAGTGCCCGTACACACTCACCATTCCCCAATCCCACGGCACATGCTCAGGCTCTCGCCCAATGAGAGCCACCCACTGGCGTAATTCGACAGGTGGATCTCATTGTCAATGGGGAGCGCTTGCTGCCATATCCCCTGTATCTCCGGTGCCGTGCGCACAATCCCGCCACAGCGCAGCGGGATGTAAACAGAGCAATGGATGAGCACCTGTGCATGCTCTGTTTGAACTGAGGAGAGGTGGGTTAAACTGGGTGAACTGAGGGGTTTTACACAGCAGGGCATTCCAAGTTGGGATGCCTATCTAAATACACAAACCCCCACTTCACTGCTTCCGGGAACACACCGCTTTGCGCATGCGTCCTACCTTAATCGTCAGTGCTCTCGCCGCCACATATTGCCATCAGACAATGCTTGCTGTGTATTGATGTATGATGGCTGATGGGAGCAGACATCCTCACTGCAGTCAGGCGCTCCTACACACGCGAGCCAAGGCATGGCAGACCGGCGGAATGTGGTGGAGGGACACGAGGTGAAGTGGGGCCACCCTCATCCGACGCGCGTTTCGGTTAAGGTAGGACGCATGCGCAAAGAGGTGTGTTCCCGGAAGCAGTGAAGTGACCGAGCAGGAGCAACAATGCTGGCGACGGCAGCGTGAGTTATCAATACACAGTTTGTGTACACTGTGTGTCTATTTATGCTGGCCCTGCGGACTGCATTATCTCCCTTGGAGTATGTGTGGAGTGAAATGAGCCTCTGCGTGGTGTCTCTATAGCCTGCAGTATACATACCTAGTGTTGTCTTGCCTTGCCCTATGCCTGTGGAAACTAAAAGAAGGACATGCGTACAATATGTATATATAAGGTGAGACAAATGGCCAGTGCTGACATGACCGATAATCAGAGGGACTAGTAAGCTATGCATTCATGATAGGGGCAGTGCATCATCCGGTATGGTTGCCATTGGAAACGTCTGCCTGCGTGTATAAAGCTGTAACCCTTGAATGCCCCTGGACTATGGCCCTTATTTATCACGGGCTAGCGCCAGGTAGTGTCTGACGAGCGCCAGGTAGCGGCAGCTAACGGCGACTACCGACTCAATTACGCCCGGCGGCGGTCACAATGACGCATTTATCAAGCAAAATGAGGCTAGCGCCGGCGAGAGCGACGGCTAGCGCGGCATTCATCATGAAGCCGCCTGGACCGAACAGCGCCGCTGCAAATTCCCTCACAGCGCCAGGTATGTCCTGTCGCTTCCTGGCGATGTCCAATGCATTTCAATGGAGCAATCTATAATTATTCATAATTAATTGGTATTAATTTTTTTTTTTTTTTTTTTTTAATGTCAAAAAATCGGAGACCACTTCTGCAATGTTAGGATTTATTTTTAAGTAAAAAAAAAAATTAAAAAAAATATGTGCAGAATTGATCTAACAGGTCTGAGATTAATGTATTAATATTACAAAATGATTCTAAAAACATGTATAATGTTACAATCAAAAAATATGGTTGTTTAGGGGTTAAAAACTAGTTAATACAGATCGCCGCCAGCGCTCTGGGGTTTAAACAAGGAATGGACAGCGACAGCACATTCGGAGCGTGATTTGTTAATGAATATGAAGCAAGTCGTTCGCTCTGGCCATTTGTTGTCAGGCGCTCACATACAACGCTGAACCTGTGAAACAGCGACCCCCCAGCCCGTATTCAACATTACCGCACACCGACTGAGTCGCTGTCATCAAGCTAACGCCGGCCAAGCACAGTGAATACTGGCTGGCGCTGAAAAAATCACGCTACAGTCGCTCATCTGGCGCTACCTGGCGCTATTAATGAATCGGCCTCCCCGTCTCTGGCTGTCCATCCTATGACCTGCTGGTCTGTATGTTGAATACTGGACACTATGTGAGGAGCATTATCCCTGGTCTTGGTGCCCAACGTTGAAGCTTCAGCAAGTTCATTTGATCACATTAGGTGATTGGCTTTAGGTGGTTAGTGGTGGCTTGTTTGTGGATGCTTCTGTGAGGTGTTGATGCATGGGCATGGGGGGGGGGGGCCCTATTTTTAATATCACAACGTTGTGATTTTTTAGTACATCAAATTTTTCGATGTGTGCTGTTTTTGTGAGTGCAATATTTTTCAATAAAGATTTAGAACTATATACTGCTTTATAGTTTCAATTCCTACATGGATGTATCAAGCCAGTGCCCTTAAGTAAGGTGGGTTTGTGTATTTAGATATGGGTCAAAGTTGGTTAAAGGGAAGTCATACATATGTAATGGCAGCGCTTGTGATGAATTAACTTGGAGTCTCCTTGTATTTTATTCCTTTTCAAGTTGGGATGCCCCTTGGAAGTGGAACGAAACCTGGGTTTAATGCACAATGTTAGGGATACAAACTAAAAGCTGCTTCTAATAATGTGGTTAAGGAGGACCTACACCCTCCCTATCAACTTTATGCTGGGGTGGGTCCAGGTTCGCAGTACCCTATCCCCCTATTCCTAGCAAAAAAACAGGATCAGGATGAGAGACGAGCCATAGTAGTAAAAATATAATAGGTCGGTTGGTTGGTTACAATGTGATCACTCACAGTAAAACATTACTTTAGGTGCACTTTATAATCACTGATAAAGCCTTACAGGCCCCGTTGTCACTCAAAGTGACTGCTCACTGCTGGGGCTCTGTGGAGAGTGCATGGGACAGTGTGGATTGACCAGAGGAAAGTGAGGGAGCAGGTGAGTTTTTAATTGTATTATATAAGGATTTCAGTGAAACATTTGGTCGTCATAAGAAAATTCAGATTCATGCCACTTTTCCCTGAAATCTGAGCAAATTCCAATATGAAAGAACCGGTTTGCTCATCTCTATTGATGGTCTTCTGCCGAAATCTAGACTGGGTAAAACAATTACTCTTTTTAATCAAAGTTAAGAACAACAGAACCAGCTATATTAAAGTGGACCAAAAACCACCCCAATGGCCCTGGAATCTATAAGATTCAAGGGCTGCTAGATTCCCTCCCCCGGGGCATCCAGAATCAGGATGCCCCGCTGTGTGAAACCCCCAGGTCACCCAGAAACTCACCTTCTTTCCCTGTCCAACAGCGCATGTGCGAGGAGCAGCCGCATCCCCGCTATCCCTCTAGCAGGGCGCCTGCCCACATCAGGCATTTGTGAATGGCCGTCGCAGGCATGCTTCCTGTTAGAAGGTAGTAGGGGATGCAGCTGCCAGCGCGCTCGCCTCCGCTCACCCTAGACGAGCTCTTAGATGAATGGGCGGGAGCAGAATCCAGCGTGCTGATTGGACAAGAGGCCGCACATGTGCCGTAGGACCAGGGAAGGGTAAGTCAGATCGGGCGACCTGGGGGGTTTCACACAGCGGGTGATTAGAGTGCCCCGATCGGGGTGCCCCGGGGGCAAGGACAAAATCCTGGGTTTTGGTCCATTTTAGGCTGTTAGCTCCAGCCTTCCAGAATACTCCTCCCATGGCCAGACAAGTGCTTTGAGGGGATACATTTGAATGAGCTGGAAAGTAACAGACGAAATATAGGTTAGGGAACTAATCTGGGAGGCCGATTCATTAACAGCGGCAGGTAGCGACAGTTAAGCGATTGTAGCGGCATTTTCAGAGCGCCAGCTAGTAGTCGCTGTGCTTGACCGTTGTTCGGTAGTTGATAGCGACTCAGTCGGTTTGCCGTAATGTTGAATATTGGGTGAGGAGTCGCTATTTGACAGGTTCCGCGCTGTATGGGAGCGCATGATAGCAACTGGCCATAGCGACCGTCTCCCACCATATTCATTAACAAATCACGCTCAAAAAATTCTCGCGCTGTAAAATGCATGTTTAAACCCCAGAGCGCTGGCGGCGATGGGTTAAAAGTAGTTTTTTAACCCCCAAACAACCTTATTTTTGCAAACCAAAAAAAACAAGTTTTTTAAATAATTTTGTAATATGAATACATTAATATCAGACCTGAAATATCAATTCTGTACAATTTTTTTTATTTATTTTTTTTAACTTAAAAAAATTATTTAAAATGGCAGAAGTGGTCACAGAAATTTTCACATTTAAAAAAAAAAATTAATAACAATTAATTATGAATATTTAAAGATTGTTCCATTGATATGCATTGGAGAGCGCCAGGTAGCGAGAGGTCATACCTGTCGCTGTTCAAGGTCGGACGCTGGCGCTGTGGGCTGAGGCTGGAATAATGATGAATGAGTGGCTATCTGGCGCTATCCCAGTCGCTAAGCAGGATTGGCTTGATAAATGTGTGATTGGGGGTGGGGAGCCGGCGTTCTCGTGGCGGGGCCTGTCATTACCGGCCGCTCACTAGTCGCTAGCTGTCGCTATCCCTTGTTAAATTAGGGCCTTAGTTTGTTGGTGGAGTGAAGCAGAAGTATTGTGCAGGAGGAAGAAAGAAAAGAGTCCTGGCCAGGCAGCTGCCCTGGGACCTGAGAAATGAGACAAGACCCAGGTACCCAAGCAAGAGGGCTCAGACTATATTGCTTTCATCTTTATGTCAGAAAGGGGACATGTGCTCCAGAGTTTGTGTCTGTGAAGGCCTGTGCTGGACTTATACTGCTGAACAGTGGCTGTGAAGCTAAAGAGGACTTTTAAAAAGATATTGAACCTGTTTTTACATGGACCAAAACCTATTGACTAAATAGATGTTAGTTCAAGAGTGGATGGGTTTTCTTCAGCTGCTGCAATCATGGAGGAGAAACCTGGACCATTGGCTGGTGGCCAATCATGGAGCGCAGATTTCACCGGGGAGGTAAGCAGATTAGGGCTTGTCGGGGGTGTAAGCATCATGCCCAAACCGCTCAAAGGATTAACATCATGTTAACTCCTCCCCTGAACACTTCAATGAATCTGCAATTTACTACACTACTACTCACCTAACCTGGCACATGTGGGCTACGGTGGTATTGTTGGCTGCTACCAAACCGGTGAATCCAACTCACATAAAAACACATGCGGGCAGCATTACAAACACAGCAAGTGATAAGAAGTTCAGTGGCTGGAGGCAGACACCTATAATACAGTGCAGTGGAAAAAGTGTTATAACCAGAAGTGACAGATCAAGATCCAGAGGTCATATTTCAGTAAGTTTCCAGCTTCCAAGACTGTAACCAACCAGGAAGTGACAGGATCAGAATACACAAAGGTCAAATAACTGTGACTAAAGGGTTGGCTCAGGAAAGTTAGGAGAACTAGAAGCTAAACTCAGAGCATGCACAGGGGGATAGCCAAGTACAGAACGCCTGGATTCCTGGAGAATTAGTAAAACGTTCTAAGAATGTGACATCTCACTAAAGTGTGTGACTGGCTCTCTGTGTTCCTGGACCCCTTAGCACGTGTAAAGGATGCCTATGCTTATGCCTATGTCCTATTACCCAGTCTCACTGCATAAGTGTCACTGCTTGACTGTTAAGCGTTTTTTATATACATTAACCTTGAACTAAGTGTAATTATTTGCTAGATAATCCTACATTTGAAGCCGATCTAGAACATGGACCTTCATATATTGATCTTGACAAGAACACAGATGATACACATGATGCAACAGATGGAGGTAAGGATTGAAGTATAACAGGTATCAGACAGCATTCACAAAAAGCAACGTTCAGCCAGCAGAACTCTGTACTAAAATGTATTTTGCTTCTCATGTTATGGGTTTTGTCCTGCATTGACCATTGTGTACTTCCCAAAGTAACTTATTGAGCAGCTTAACACTTTTTCCACTTGGATGTAATTGGTGAGCCAGGGCCAGCTTCAGGTTTGTTTGGGCCATTAAGCAACAGAAACTTAGTGGGCCCCAAAGTAGGAGTCGCATGATGTCACCTTTCAGCTCCGCTGCCACAAATGGGTCATCTTCTGCTGCTGATCGCTCTACAGTCCTTATTGCCTTTCCTAGAGCCACCAATTGCCCTCCCATCTTAATTGCCTTCCCTATAGCCACCAATCACCCTCCCATCTTTATTGCCTTGCCTATAGTCACCAATCATTCTCCAGTCCTTATTGCCTTCCCTATAGCCACCAATAGTCCTCAAGTCCTTGTTGAATTCTCTGCTGCCACCAACCCTTCAGCCCTTACTGCCACTAAAGACTCCATCATTGCTGTCAGTAGTCACCTGGTTCTCACCACCTTCTGAGCTTCCATCAACTACCCTCCATTCCATGCCATCTTCTCAGATGTTACTGTTGCTGAGGCCAGCCATGAGTAGGTCTGCACACAACACCCGGCATTCGGTGATTCTGGTACACTGTAAAATAATACCATGGCCAATTGTGAGCCTGAGTGGGCCCCTGAAGATACCAGGGGCCCTGGCAACTGCCCAGGTTTGCCCTGTGCTGGCACCGGCCCTGTGGTGAGCACACATGAAAGGTCCTCAGCTAGCATTAGTAACCCTGGACCCCCACATGTAAAGAACCTGCACGTAATGTGGACAGGTAACCGAGTCTTCTGTTCATGTCCTAGAAATAGAATACTTACTGTTTAGAATACATACAGAGGTTATTTGAAGTAGTCTACTGCCTACCAATGCATGTGCCAATGTTTGCTCGATTTGTTCTCAGAGCTGGTTGCAGAGCATTATTCTGGCACCACCCAAGCCAGCTATAATTGATTAAACAACTTGCCACTTTCTTAATTAGCAACAATGCACGTCAGGTCTAATGGCTTGTTTACACAGAACGATTATCAAGCAATAAATCGCTAAAGTGGAATTGCTCCTTCCATCAAGCGATGAACAAGAATTGGATAATCGGTAGGCCGTCATATAGTTTTTGGCTGACCAAATATTTATCATTCATCGCTTGATGGTTGGAATGTGTAAACAGAAGTCACCCTCAAAACAATGGGGTCGAATTAGAGCCTAATGAGAATTCTTACTCCTTTTTTAGAAAAGAAAACTACTATTGACTTCAATTGTCTACCAGGTGTACATTTTCAACAGGTTGACCAACAACAAATCTTCGGAGTCTGAACATAGTTGCTCAATCACAGCAGATTTGTATCGGGGATGCCCTGCTGTGTAAAATCCCCCAGCTCGCCCGATCGCACTCAACCTCCCTTGGTCCTACAGCCCATGCACAGCCTCTCATCCAATCAGTTTGTTAGGATCCGCTCACATCAGCTCGTCTAAGCCTTTGTCTAAGGCAAGCGAATCATAGCGCGCTGGCGGCTGCATACTAGCGACCTTCTAACAGGGAATGTACCTGCACCACCTATTCACAAATGCCTGGCACGTGCCCTACTAGAGGGATAGCAGGGATGTGGCCTCTGCTCGCGCATGCGTTGTTGGACCGGAAAAGAAAGTGAGTTTATTGGCGACCTGGGGGGTTTCACACAGCGGCCATCACGATTTTGAGAATCTCTGTGGGTTTTGGTACACTTTAACTAAAATGATCCTCTAACTGTGTTGGTCCACAGAGGTCCTCAAAATAGGGGTGGTATACCAGGCTCATCCCTAGATTGTTGGGGCACTCACATGACTTTCCCATTAGAATAACTTACTGTTTGGTCACCCTAGAAAGTAAAGGTTACACTGTAGAGAGCTGAACACATGGCTTGAACCCTTCCCCAGATTGATCGATTGTACAGTTAAACAGTGTTGATAGGACCAAGCACATTGCAAGCCAGCTTAGTAATCTTTCAGCGACACTAGTAAGAACCTGAAGGATTTACTTCATGCAACAGCATTTGCATAGGTAGTACCACCTCATTGGTCGTTGTTGTGCTGGTGGACACATTTACAAACTGCAAATAGCATGATGTTTTGTGTTTGATCAAGCACTACGGAGGCGTTCAAGACGACAGACTGCAATTGCAGCACGTGCAATGCAACCATCCTTCATCGCCAAACTTGACCCAGCTTTGGAAATGCAGATTGAAGACAATAACAAACAAGGTGAGCTGCATCTACTCACTCATTTATTATGGGGCTATCTTTGTTTCACATTAACAAACCTAATTCCAGTACATTAAGTATATGCATACAGTATATGGTCAATGAAAAGTAATGCTTTTGCCATAGCAGCCAGTTAGGTGGTTAAACCGGAGCTGTCAGACCCAGTGGGACACCCGCCTTCAGGTGAGTCAGCAACCCCCAATCTCTGCTGCTGCTTCTGCTTGTAGACAAGCCCCCACCAGCAGATCCAGCGTTGCCAGGACGCTGAATACGCCTCACCAGACACGATTGCTCCCAGGTCTTATATAGCACAAAGGATGCTGACAGGGTGAAGGTGGATGAACCAGGGACAAGACTGAGTGGTTGCCAGGCTAGTTGGGACATACATAGGAATAGCAGTGTTTCCGAAACGTGGCACCAAGGGGATGAGCAGGAGGAAGCTTGAGAGTCAAGCCAAGGGCCAAGCCAGGTGGTCAGAGAGTTTGCAGTACAGAGGGGAAGACGGGTTTGGGGTCAAGCAGTGGTCGGTCCAGGCAGCGATCAAAGGATTGGTCATCGGCAATGGATAAAAGAACTAGACACAAGGCACTACAACACCCAGCAGAACGCTATCACGGGCAGTGGGATAGTGAACTTGGGAGACTTTAATAGGGCTTAGGTGCAGGGGATTGGCCAGGACAGCTTCGGGCTCATTGGCCCAGGAATAACATGAGTGCTGATTAGCCTGAGAGGCTAATGGGCAATCAGCCCCACAGAGGACACTGGGGTTCATTGGCCCATTTGAAATTTCCTCTGGCGGCTGCGCTACCTGTAGCACTGCCAGAGGGCATATAGGGGATGTAAGCGTGCACGTGCAACACTCCTGGTGAAGTGAGGGGAAAGAGAAAAGGCGGCGCAGCTCAAGCCGGAGCCGATTGTGCCGGCGCCTGGGGCGACGCACCTTGGGGACAGTGCTAGAGCGGAAGACAGGTGAGTGGATCTCTGCGACAAGAGGACCCTAGACAATGTAAACATGTTGTCACATACAACAAAAAGTGCATTAAATTGCTTATGTGCCCACAAAGCTTTGGGTAGAGTTCAGCTTTAGCCACTTTAACACAGACATATAATATGATGGCTATTCTGTCCACTAGGTTTAACCTTGGGATTGCCTAACCCACTAGGATAGCGGGATTAGCTCACTGAACCAAAAGGTTATGCACTTGAGGTCTTAGAATCTGAAGGCCACATATGTCCTCGGGGGAGTAAAGCTAGGAGAAGCACTTGTTGAGAACGATCTGGGGATACTGGTAGACCACAGGCTAAATAACAGTAGGCAATGCCAAGCAACTGCTTCTAAGGGAGCTCCCTCTCCCAGCATCTCAGCCATTCTGCTGCCTGGATTCAACTGACATAACTGACAATGCACGGTAACAGGAAGCCCAGCAGCACTTCCTGTTTGCAGGCAGCCTGCAGATGCAAGAGCCTCCATTTTGTTTTTAAAATCTACCAAAGCAAGAGTTTTTATGGAAAAAAACGCTCTTGGAGCGTAATACACTCATCTTTTATCTTCTAACATAACTATATATTAAAAAGTATGTTTGCTGTGATATGAACCCTTGACCAACTAGACATAAACCAGAGGCAATTACATGGTGCATCAAAATGTTGTGGAGGTACTATTAATCCAGTGTGCCAGTCACCCTGGGCAAGTTGCCAGCTCTGGATCCAGCAAAAGAGCCCCAGACCATCATGTTTCCTCACTGATGTTTGCCAGTCTGTGTCACACACCGAGGAACTAACTTTCCAGTTCCTGTCCTAAAGGATATTGTAATGCAATCTGCTTCAACACTGGGTATATAGAATCAGAGGTTTGAAATCTCTAGAAGTAGAGACACCTATTAGAATAGTAGCATCCAATTGCAAACCATAATTCGCTTCCTTTGCTGTAGAGCAGCTGTCCTTACTGTCCTTTCCGGAAAGAGCCCTTTGGTTTAAAGTGGACCAACACCCAGGATTTTGACTATCCTGGGTATTGGTCCACTTCCGCGGGGCACCCCGATTGTGGGTGCCCCGTTGTGCGAAACCCCCCAGGAAGGCCCGAAATCTCACCTGACCCCGCTCTCACGTGACTCGCTCGTCCAATCGCTGCTGACGGACAAGTAGAGGCAGTGACGGGCAAGCTGAGCGTGGGCCGCCGCCGCCTCCCACGCGTCCCTCTTACAGGGAGCGCACCGGCGCCGGCCATTCACAAACGGCCGGCGTGGGTGCGCGCCCTGCTAGAGGGACACGCGGGAGGCGGCGGCGGCGGCGCGCGCAATCGCCGCTGGAACGAGGATCAGGTAGGATTTTCGGGGATCTGGGGGGGGTTCACACACCGATCGGGGTGCCCCGCAGTCAGGGAGCTGATCGGTCCGGGAATCTTATAGATTCCCGGGCCGATCAGGGGAGGGTGTTGGTCCACTTTAAATCAGGATTTCAGACTATTTTCCCATTGCATGGCACGGCCTGCTTCATGAAGTCATTACATCTGGGTTATTCCGCCACAAGGTGGCGCAGTGTACTGCAGAGTTGTGGCTCCTCCAGGTACCATAAAACGGAATCACCATAGACTTATCCAGTGTTCTCTCTGCAGTGATTCTGCGAAGATAGAAGATGGCTCTCTATATTGCGCAGGTGAGCGGGGCAACCAAGCCTGCGGCCCTGCGTGGCTATTTCCACCCGTTTCCAGACCCTCTGTGCCTCCCAGCCTCGGCTGTCAAATCGGGTGAGGGTAGAGGAGCACTAGGGTCAAGTGCTCAAGGAGCGCTGCTCCAAGCCGCAGACCCTGTACCACAAAGGGTAGCCGGCCATAGGCTTTATGGTGAGCCTGCTAGGGATGCGGAGATCCTGTCCTAGCTTCTGAGGGGGTGTTTTTGGGGACTGTATACTTGTTCTGGCGTTTTGGGGTCCCCCCCATCCCTGGCCTGGGCTCTCGCCGCTGCTCGCTCGCCTTCCTATCTCCCTCCCCGTTGTTTGCTTGGTGGAGGGGGGGGGGGGGGCGTGTGGTAGCGGCGAGGGTGTTTTTTTGTTTTCAATCTGTTTTTTACTGTGTGTTTAACTGTTTTTCGCCGCCTCGCCACTTTGTACTACGCTCCGCGGCGGACGGTGCTATATCTGTGAGGCGTTTTTTCTACTGTGTGATGACGCCGGCAAGGTCACGTGAGCGACATTTTCGCGCTCTTCGTGGGGGGGCGGGGCCGGAGGATGGCGCGTATCATGTCGTCCTCCCGCGGCCCGCCCCTCAAGGTTCCTCTGCCGGTGCCATTTTGGTTCTGCTGCGCGTCTGGGGCCCTTCTTCATCCCGGAGCTGCGGCGGTGATCCCTGTCTATTCTCGCTTCCTCCTGTGGTCTGGCGGCTGGTGCCCTTGCCCTGCTTGGTCTGTGAGTCCCCTTCGGGGGTTTTTGGTTCCTTGGGGCATGTGCTGCGGGATGCTCATGTGTCTTTACTTATGTCTTTCAGGCAGGACAACTGTGGGTTGTGGTTTCTCCCGGTCCTTCTCCTTACCATCCCTCATCTAACCTTACTGGCTTCTGGGGGCATCCCTTGCGGGAGGCATCCCGGGTGGCTCTTATTAGTCTTTTCCCTGTGCTGGCCTGTTGCGCCTGTGTTAATCACCATATGGAGGCTTCTGGGGATAGCATGCTCGGGGGTCCTTCGGGGCAATCCCGGCTGTGTTCCATGTGCAGGGTATCCCCTGTAAATAACAGTGTCACGGTGTGCGTGCCGTGCGCCCAAGGTATCCTTGCGCTCCAGGCTGGGCTTCCCGCTTCGCTTCCCAGCTCTGCGCCCCCTTCGGCATCGCCTACCCCCCATTGCTTGCATTTAGCCCCCAGTGAGGGGGATACTAGCTGGGGGTCACAGTCTGATCTGGCACTGCGTGTGGCCAGTATTGAAAGGCAGCTTGCCAGGCCTGTTCCACGTAAGGCCTCTAGTAAGAAACGGCACCTAGCTCCCGTGACATCCCTCTTTCTTGAGGAGGATGAGGGACCTGATACTTTTGTTGGCCTTTACCCCTTAGAAGAGGGGGGAACTCTTTCAGAACTCTGACTCCTCTGGGGACCAGGAGGAGGGTTACGGCAGTGACCCTGGGTCTGCGTCTGGGGAGGACTCATGGTTCCCTGAGGACACTGATAGCCTGTTAGCTCACATTTTTGAAATCTTGCACATCTTCCCCCCTGAGGTGGCTAAGAGGAAGCAGGGTGAGCTCTTTCGTTCTGATAAACAGCGCCTGGAGTTCCTTGAGCAGAGCCATTTCACTAATATGGTGCTCAAGGAGTGGAAACGTCCTAGTAGATTGTAGATGGGTTAAATCTGTTCTAACTTAGGTGTGGACCTAGGTGGAGAAGAGATTACTGTAGGTGCGCTGTGGATAAAAAGGCAGGTTAAAAGGGAGAGTAAATAAAGGGTTAATGTTCTCCGCAACCCTGTGAGGAAAAATAGGTTAGTGTATATACATAAAAGTATGAATAAACAAATGCAATAGTATTACCAAAGTGAAGTTTTGTTTGAGGGGGTGTTTCCACCTTTTAATTAAATCAGAAACAACTAGGTATCATTGCCTCTGACTGACTAGACCTCAAAAATTGTTGGAATTTTTAATCTTGCTGTCTGAGGGATTTCTCCTCTCAGGTAGCGTTATACAGATTGGTCGGTGTTGAATACACTATTGGCCCTGTATTCGGAGTTCTTTGAGCTGGTTTGTGGTGTATGATTCCTTGTTCAGGCTGAGTTGAGTTTCTAGCGGGTTGTGGTTGGTGGAACCTAGATGGTTTAGAGGTTGTGGGTTGGCGCTGAATTGAAATAAGCGGTGTTCCTGAGGTCCAGGTAGACAGTGTGAGTTGAGGTAGATGATTGTTTTGGATGGATGGAGATGATTATGTCATCAGAAAGGGTTCTGGTGGTTAGTGCAGATTAATTAGTTGAGGTCTGCTTTAATGTTCTGATTTTAGATGTGTTGTGAGGCTTGTAACCGTTGTGGGGGAAATGTGAAACCTTGTAATAAAAGGTAAAACAACGCTGTCCAACACCTCGGTCATGCCTTCCCCTGACACTACTACACTGCGGAACAGCGAGGACCGGCGCATGGATCAGCTGGCCTGCCATGCTTTTATGTGTGTGGGGGCTGGGCTGCGCCCAGTCTGCGCTGCTGCCATTACAGCTATTGCCCTTAAGAAACAGCTCAAGCGTCTCCTGGAGGGCGCTACGGCTGGTAACAGGGGGGAGGATTATAGGTCCCTTTTGCTTTGCACTGATTGCCTTTGTCCTTACTGCCATGGATGATGCGGTGCGGATGTGTGCTAGGGCCTCTGCACTTTTGGTGGCTATGTGAGCTCTGTTTGGCTGCGTCAGTGGGCGGCTGATGCTGCCGCTAAGAAGGCTCTCAATGGGCTCCCCTTTACGAGGCTGCGGCTCTTTGGTGAGCGTCTGGATGTTTTAGCCAAGGATGGTAGGCTGCCTCAACGTAGGAGGCAGTCTTGGCCTTTTTGGGGGGCCTCCTCTTCCCTCCCCTCCTTTCGTGCTCCCAGGGGGTCGTCCCGGTCTCTCATGGGGTCCCAAGCCCAAACCTTCCCCCAAGCCCCCTCAGGTATGAGGAGGTGCCCTCACCCATCCGGGTGGGGGGACAGATCCGGCTCTTTACTCACGTCTGGAGGCTACGCGTCTCAGACCGGTGGATTCAGGAGGTGGTGTCCTCCGGTTACAAGATGGAGTTTGCAGCCTGGCCGCCCCCAAGATTCATCAGATCCCGGATGTCTCAAAACCCTCTCTCAGCTCAGGGTTTGCGCCTTGCGGTTCAACGTCTGTTGGAGTCAGGAGTCATTTGCCTGGTGCCTTCCCAGTAATGGGGTCGAGGGTTCTACTTCATTCTGTTCACGGTCCCCAAAAAAGATGGGTCCCTGAGGCCCATCCTGGACTTGAAGGGTCTCAACAAGTTTGTCAGGTTCAAGCATTTTCGCATGGAGACTCTACGCTCGGTGGTCAGTACCCTGCGCCCGGGCGACTTCATGACTTCGGTGCCAATCTTTCCAGGTCATCAGAGACTCAGGTTCGCTCTAGAGGATCAGCATTACCAGTTTGTGGCTTTACCGTTCGGTATCACCTCAGCCCCTCGGGTGTTCACCAAGGTGCTGGCGGGCGTGATGGCTCTGCTGCGGAATCAGGGCATTCGCATCCTTCCTTACCTGGATGACATTCTGTTTGCAGCTCAGTCTCTTCATCAGGCCGAGAAAGATACTCTGGTGGTGACCTCCACTCTCGAGTCCTTCGGCTGGGTGATCAACTATTCCAAGTCTTCACTGTCTCCATCTTTGGTGAGGTCCTTTCTGGGCATGACTCTGGATACCTCTCAGGTCAAGGTATTCCTGCCTCAGCAGAAGGTGGAGGGCCTTCAGAAGCAGGCATGGACTCTGCTCTTGTGTTCTCACCCTTCCATCCGGCAAGGGATGCAGTTGGTGGGCCTGATGGTGTCCTGCTTTGAGGCGGTCCCTTTTGCTCAGTTTCACATGAGACCTCTTCATTTGCACCTCTTGTCAGTTTGTCTTGTCAGTCTTGTCAGACCCTGTGTCCCTGGATCAGGAGTTTGCTCTGTACCCCCTTGCCAGACAGTCCCTCTCGTGGTGGCTGGACTCAGGGAACCTTCTAGTGGGCAGGATCTTTCTGCCCCGTGCTGGGAGACTGTCACCACGGATGCCAGTCTGACCGGTTGGGGGGGGCTTTTGGAAGTCTCTAAAGTTCCAGGGTCGGTGGAGCCCCCAGGAGGCCCATGCTCCCATCAATGTCTTGGAACTGAGGGCGATCCGGTTGGTTCTGTCTCAGCTGATCACACACCTTCGTGGTCGGGCTGTTCAGATCCGCTCGGACAACCAGACGGCGGTTGCCTACATCAATCATCTCGGAGCAAGCGAGCCCTCAAGTGTCTCTGATACTGTCTTGGGCAGAAGAGAATGTCCCCTGCATCTCGGCGGTTTACATTCCGGGGGTGGAGAACCATGAGGCAGACTCCCTGAGCAGGGGGGCATCTCGGCTGGGGGAATGGTCCCTCAGCAACAAGATTTTTCACTCCTTGTGTCACCGCTGGGGGTCAGCCGGATGTGGACCTGTTTGCGTCTCGCCACAATCACAGGCTTCCCAGGTTTCTCTCCATGTCACAGGACCCTCTGGCCTTCGCCACGGATGCGCTAGCAATGCCTTGGATGGAGTTTCGGCTCCTCTATATGTTCCCTCCATTCCTTCAGCTGGGCAGGGTGCTGCGCCTGGTGTGAGTCCAAGTCTTTTCCTTGTCTGGTGTTTTCTATCCCCAGGATTCTGGAATTTTTGCAACATGGTTTGGATTCGGGTCTTCAACTTAGTACCCTCAAGGGACAGATGTCAGCTCTGGCAATTTTTTTCCAAAGATCCTTTGCCAATCACCGGTTGGTTAAGACTTTTTTTCCAGGGAGCTACTCATGTGCGTCCGCCACGTAAGCCTATGCTACCGGTTTTGGACCTGAATCTGGTGTTGTCTGGTCTGCAGGGTCCTCCCTTTGAGCCTATCCGTGGGGCTGCCCATTCTGACCATTCTGACTCTTAAGGTGGCCTTTTTTTGGTGGCCATTACTTCTGTCAGGCGAGTTTCTGAGCTGGCGGCGCTTACCATCAAACCTCCCTATTTTGAAAGGCGTCCGGATAAGGTGGTGTTTCGGCTTAAGCCGGATTTCTTGCCTAAGGTTGTGTCTGCTTTTCATCTCAATCAGGACATTGTTTTGCCTTCTTTGTGTCCTAACCCTGCTAATTCCAAGGAGCGGACCCTTCATTCTCTGGATGTTGTCAGGGCACTGAAGTTTTATTTGGTTGCTACTGAGGTTTTCAGGAAATCTGACGCTCTTTTTGTTCTTCCTGCTGGACCTAGGAAGGGTTTGCCTCCAACTAAATCCACTATCGGCAAATGGATCCGTCAGGCGGTGGAGTAGGCCAATTCTGCCAGGGGGAAGGTTCCTCCTTTTAGGGTTACTGCTCATTCTACTCGTGCTATCAGTGCGTCTTGGGCTTTTCAGCACCAAGCTTCTGTTGAACAAGTTTGTAAGGCCGCTACTTGGTCTTCTGTTCACACTTTTTCCAAGTTTTACAAGGTTGATGTTAAGGCCTCAGCTGATGCTGCTTTTGGCCGCAAGGTACTTTAGGCGGTAGTGGTTTGAACTGCCTGCCGTTACTCTTTGGGGATCCCTCCCTACCTTATGGACACTGTTTTTAGATGTCCCAGATGTAATGACTTCATGAAGCAGGCCGTGCCATGCAATGGGAAAAAGACAATTCTGTGAGTACTCACCTGTAGAATTGCTTTTACCATGGCCACGGCCTGCTTCACCCCACCCTTGTTATCGTTATTCTTGGTTGCCTCTTTATGGTGATTGTTCCAAGTTAGTTGGGGTTTGTTACCTTTTTTACCTTTATTAGCTCCCGGTTTCTTGAATAACTGCTTGTCAACACTGGATAAGTCTATGGTGATTCCGTTTTTATATGGTACCGGGAGGAGCCACAACTCTTCTGCAGTACACTGGCCACCTTGTGGCGGAATAACCCAGCTGTAATAACTTCATGAAGCAGGCCGTGCCATGCATGGTAAAAGCAATTCTACAGGTGAGTACTCCCAGAATTGTCTTTTTGTGTTTTGAAGTTAGGGTACTGAACTTGACCGGACCCAAACCTGAAAATGGTCCCCGTTGAAACCAATGTGAACACGAACTTTGAGTCCCAAAAAAGGCTGAAAAACAACATAAAGGGTGACCTTGACAGACTGCCCCCCCCCCCCCGCCGCACCCCCACTGCTCACCCGTCCTCTGGTCGCCTCTCTATGTAATTTTAAATGCGTAGCAGCGGTGGGGGGGGGGGGTGGCGGCAAGTTAGCAGTCCCCTTTAAGCTAATGCAGAATGTGCAGCAATAGGAAGCGGCTGTACACTTACCTAAGTCCTGGGATCCTGACGGCGTTCTTTCCCCTGTCAAAATAGCCACGGCAAGGGCTTGAAAAAGATGGACGCTCCCATGAGGAAGGACACTGGCTCTGGCTGAAGTCCGTGTCCAGGATTAGGAACCCCAACTCGCAAAGTTTGGCACAGACCCGAATTTTGCATTTGGGTTTGCCCAACACTAGTTATTTGCTGTAATGGAACTGACTCTCACAGTCACAATTATTGTCTTAATAGCTATCACTTTTGTGAAGTAGAGAGCAACTAAATGAAGATTCTGGCACAGTACAAGGCCACCTGACTATAGTACTTACAGTTTTACCTGAAGTCAGGTAGCTAAAGACAATAGTGGGCTTAGGTTTAGTCTAGTGGGATCCTCTCTGCTGTACCTCGGTTTTTCTTTATTCAATATAAAAGAAATAATGCATATCACTGTAACATTGTCTTAGCCAAGACACAGCCAAGACAACATCACTAAATCTGAAACAGGAGCACAAACATAATCCCTATAGCTTCTGTATCAATGCCCTGACTATGAACAGCCCTCAGCCTTGATCACTCAAAGTGGCAGCACTTGAATCACAGCAGATCTTCGGCTTCCCGGAGTGACTCCTGGGCACTCACCTGCCTCCAGTCCAACAGCTGATGATTTACAGGTGCTTTTGCTACAAGGGATCAAGGCTGCAGGAATATTTAGTGAGAAGTGCACTTTAAGCAATCATGTTTCCTGACAAAAGTGCTCAGCTAAAGAATTTTGGTGTTAAATGGTAATGGATCCAACATAAAGTAATGGAGTTGTCTCCTTTTTTATCTTCAGCCAGGCTTTCCTAGTCCAGTGATAGTCCCTAACACATAGTCCAGTGACAGTTCATGTGTTAGGGACTACCACTGGACTACGTGTTAGCAACCCTAACCTGTAGTCAAGTGATAGACCCTAACACATTAAGGTTGATTCTGCACCGTGAGCATTTCTTTCCTCACTTTTTTTGAGAGAAAAAAAATTATAATTATTTTTCCTGCAATTCAGCACCATTTTTAGCTGTGCAAGTTTTTAAATAATTCACGCAGCTAAAAAATGGTGCTGAATCACACAAATGATTGATCACAAAAATCATATTTGTTTCTAAAAAAAATAGGAGAAAAAAGTTCTCATGGTGCTGAATCAGCCATATAGTCCAGTGGTAGCCCCAAACACATAGCCCCTAACATAGCCTCCTGGGCACATAGTCCAGTGATAGTCCCTAACACAGAGCCCAGCACATGCATATGTTATGGTGTTTGATTTTTGCAGTACGCATTAGGTAATTTTTTTAATGAAATCTTTATATTGATGTTTTTTACTAATATGGTTTGTTACCATGCTTTTGGTTTCATCAGAGAAGCAGAAATTTGTCCAAAGTTTAGTGGAAATGTCTAATCCGGACATTGCTAAGGAAATCCGAAAGCTTCCAACATGCCTGAATGAAAAACGTGACTTAAGGTAATACCTGGAAATGGAGTATAATGCTATTAGCCTCAGTTATTGCCCTTCAGCCTCAGAGCCTACCTTCATCAAATCAAACACTGCCAACAAGATTCAGGACAAGCCCATGTTACAAACCCATAATAACCTTCCTAAGGAAAGAGACCTAACCTGACATATTTCTGGTTCTTATTTAAACCCCAGACTATTGTTTTTTTTGCAGGGGGGGAATGATCAGCTCTCCATTGAGCAACTACATTTTTTATCCACCTCTAACCCTTTGTGTACAGATTTAAATATTCTAAGCATACAGCACGTCCTGCTCCAGATATAGTAATAACATGTGGGTAATCCTCCGCCTCCGGCGCCGTGCACTGCAGACATGTAGAAAACAAGCTCCTCCCGGCCCTACATATACCGAGGGACCTCCCACAAATCCCCAGATTTCTCTGCAGTGCTGGAACTGCGAAGACATGAAGTATCACGCTCTCGCAGGCGAGCGGGGCTTGACAGCCCGAGGCCCTGCGGGACTATTTCCACCCGTCCTCATTGTGAATTAATGCCTCCCAGCCTGGGCTGCGTAGGTCGGGTGAAGGTAGGCAGCACCTAGTGTGCTTACGGAGCTAGACTCCACCGCAATCCCCCACCATAGGGTAGGCCGTTAAGGCGAATGG
This sequence comes from Gastrophryne carolinensis, assembly GCA_027917425.1. Lineage (NCBI taxonomy): Eukaryota > Metazoa > Chordata > Amphibia > Anura > Microhylidae > Gastrophryne > Gastrophryne carolinensis. The sequence continues at coordinate 88,270,242 of CM051240.1, read as the reverse complement.
TGAGCCTTCAGGTATGCCCCTCCCGCACCAGTGCCCCCACGCCCTGTGTAACGGTGAACCCCGAATATTGGGTCACCTTCCTCCCTAGATTCCCCCGTTAGTGGGGGAAAAAAGAGGGGGGGTTTGTGTGTACGATGGCCTAGCCTTGCCCTGATTACACTAGAGACTTATAGCTTTTACCGGTTTCCGGGTGTCAGAGCGCGCTTCTCATTTAAGTTTTTTGTTAACCGCAGCGCTTTTATTGTATTCTACTTGGCGCGTACGGCAGCTCTGTTCGGGGACAGCGTTTTTCATCCCTGTATTCACCCTGTCAGATTCTTCTCTGAGGTGATTTCTAGCATAACTACTGTTTCTTCTGATTGGCTGTGCGCCTTTGAGCTTCGCGCTCTCCGGGGGGGGGGGGGGGGCGTGGTTCGGTTTGGCGCGTTCCGCGTCATCGCCCACTCTGGCCTGCCCTTCAAGGTTCGCTTGGCGCCATTCCTTCTCACATGCGCGTGATGAAGACGGTCCTCCCCTCGCAGTCTGTAAGTGCCCTCATGGGCGACCTTTTCCCTAGCTTGCTTCTTCGAGCCTGGCTCTGACATCCCTGTTCCCCTTGTGTCTTTCAGACCGCGGACTTCGGTGGCTTCTCCCGGCCGGTGTAGCGCCCGGTCCAGACCTTTTTAAGAAATCACTCCCACTTCCCAGTGGGTTATTGGGGCATCCAGGGTTGCTTTATAGCGTCAATCCCTACTGGCATATTGAACTTAATAATCACCATATGGAGGCATCCCAGGAGGTGGTGAACGGGGTTCCCTCGGGACAAGCCCGTCTGTGTGTAGCTTGTGGGGTCTTACCTAGCAGCGGTGACAATGCACGGGTCTGCGTCCCTTGTGCCCAGCAGGCGCTACCCTGTCTCCCCACCTCTTCTGAGGCTGGGCCCGCTCCTCGCCTTGCTTCCCCTACTCCCCCAAGCTTGAGCCTAACCCCCAATACTAGTGGGGACTCTCACGCTGATTTGGCCACTAGACTGGCTAGTGTGGAAAACTTAATCGCTGGCTCCTTGGCGCGCAAGGCTACTGCCAAGAGGCGTCATTTGAATCCTGAATCTACTATTCTTCCTGTAGAATCTGACGATTTACTGCTTTCCTATGCACATTCCCCATCAGAGGAAGGGGAACTGTTCTCTGACTCAGGGTCCTACGACGACGAGTCCAGGAGTCAGGATGAGTCGGGGTCTGATCATTGGTCCCAGGATGACATTGATAGACTGCTGACCCAGATCTTTGATGTATTATCCCTCTCTCCCCCTCCCGCGGCTCCTCGGCAAAGGGGTGATCTGTTTCATACCGCTAGGGTGAGGTTGGAGTTTCCCGAACAAACTCATTTTAATAGCCTTGTGCTGAAAGAATGGGAACATCCCAGCAAACTCCTGGGGATTCCTAAAGCTGTGGATAAGAAGTATCCATTTCCTGCCGATCTGGTTAAGTGTTGGACATCGCCGCCCGAAGTCGATGCCCCGATTCTGAGTCTGTCCAATACCTCTATTATGCACTCCCCTGACACTACTACGCTGCGGGATTTAGAGAATGCAGTTGGTGGGCTCGATGGTGGTAAGCTTCGAGGCGGTGCCCTTTGCCCAGTTTCATTTGAGAACCCTGCAGCTTCACCTTCTGTATGGAACAAGGATCCAGCGTCCTTGGACGAGATCTGGGTGATTCCCCCCTCGGTCAGACAATCCCTTGCGTGGTGGTTGGACCACAGGAACTTGACAAGGGGCAGATCCTTCCTGGCTCCCTCTTGGGAGACGGTCACAACGGATGCCAGTCTTTCGGGCTGGGGGGGATTCTGGAAGTCCCTGCGCTTCCAGGGGAGGTGAGGCCCTCAGGAGGCCCATCTTCCTATCAATGTCCTGGAACTCAGGGCGGTCAGATTGGTGCTGGAACGATTGACCCAGCACCTGAAGGGTCTGGCGGTTCAGGTACGCTCAGACAACAGGACGGCTGTAGCCTACATCAATCATCAGGGAGGAACCCGGAGCAAGGGTGCTCTCCAGGAGGTGTCTCTGATTCTAACATGGGCAGAGACCAATGTCCAATGCATCTCAGCTGTCTACATTCCGGGGGCGGAAAATCTGCTAGCAGATGCTCTGAGCAGGGGGTCGTCCCGTCAGGGGGAATGGTCCCTCTGCGACAGGGTGTTTCAGTCCTTGTGTCACCGTTGGGGTGTGCCAGACGTCTCTTTGCGTCACGTCACAATCACAAGCTCCCGAGCTTTGTATCCCTGTCTCAGGATCCTCTGGCTCTGGCCACGGATGCCCTGTCAATGTCTTGGAGGGAGTTTCGGCTCCTGTATGTGTTTCCACCAATTCCCCTTCTGGGCAGAGTGCTACGCAAGATCGCTCTGGAAGGTGTACCCGCGATTCTGGTGGCCCCAAGGTGGCCAAGAAGAGTGTGGTTCGCAGACGTGGTTCAAATGGCAGTAGATCAGTACGATCTGCCAAGGTTGCCAGATCTTCTAACTCAGGGGTCTCTACGCCATCCCAATTTACTAACTCTGGCTTTGACGGCTTGGCTATTGAAACCTCCATCTTAATGGAAAAGGGGTTGTCTGCATCTGTTGTGGCTACTATGGTGCAAGCCAGGAAGAAGACTTCTGCTGCTATCTATTATAGAGTATGGCGTGCTTACATTGACTGGTGTGAATCCAGGTCTCTTCCCTGCCGGGAATTCTTAGTCTCCAGGGTGCTGGAGTTTTTACAACATGGTCTAGACTTAGGTCTTAAGCTTAGTACCTTGAAGGGCCAGGTTTCGGCCCTGTCTATCTTCTTTCAGAAGACCTTTGCCCAGCACCCTCTTATCAAGACTTTCTTTCAGGGGGTCACTCATGTGCATCCTCCTCGGAAACCTATGGTTCCTGTTTGGGATCTGAACTTGGTGTTGTCGGCCCTGCAGGGGGCTCCTTTTGAGCCTATTCATGAGGCCGCTCTCGCGGTGCTCACGCTCAAGGTTGTCTTCCTGGTAGCTATCACTTCGGTTAGACGTGTGTCTGAGTTGGCTGCTTTGTCTATTCAGCCTCCCTACTTTGAGAGACACCGGGATAAGGTGGTGTTTCGCTTCAAGCCAGACTTCCTGCCTAAGGTTGTGTCTGCATTTCATTTGAATCAAGATATTGTACTTCCTTCCTTGTGCCCTAATCCTAGTAACCCTTGGATGTGGTTAGGTGTGTCAAGTCTTACCTGGTTACCACTCAGGCCTTTAGGAAGACGGATGCTCTCTTCGTTGTGCCTCATGGGCCTAGGAAGGGTTTGGCTCCCGCCAAGTCTACCATCAGTAAATGGATTCATCAGGCTGTGGTTCAAGCCTATACTACTAAGGGGAAGACTCCCCCCTTTCGTCTTACTGCTCATTCTACTAGAGCTGTTGGGGCTTCTTGGGCTTTTCAGCACCAGGCCTCTGTGGAGCAAGTTTGCAAGGCCGCTACTTGGTCTTCCGTTCATACCTTTACAAAGTTTTACAAGGTTGATGTTAGGGCCTCAGCTGACGCTGTGTTTGGCCGCAAGGTTTTGCAGGCGGCAGTAGTTTAAACTGCTTGCTGTTGCCTTCTGTTGGGGATCCCACCCTTCTTTACGGACACTGCTATTGGATGTCCCACATGTTATTACTATATCTGGAGCAGGACGTGCTGTATGCTTAGAACAGGGGTGGGCAATTATTTTTTCCATGGGGCCACATGAGAAACTAAAAATATTGTGGAGGGCCGCTGAGCTATGGGCGTCTAAGCAACGTCTAAGCTCAGCGGCTCTGAGTGCGCTGGCGGCTGCATCTCGAGCTTCCCTCTAACAGGGAGCGCGCCGTGCTGGCCATTCTCAAATGGCCGACACAGGCACGCGCCCTGCTAGAGGGATAGCGGGCATGCGCAGCTCGTGCATACGCTGTTGAACTGGGAAAGAAGGTGAGTTTATGGGCGACCTGGGGCTTTCACACAGCGGGGCATCCCGATTTTGGATGCCCCGCGGGGAGGGGATCTATAAGATTTCCGGGCTGATAAAGCAGGGTTTTGGTCCACTTCAAACGTTCTGATGTGATAATTTCCCAGCCAATCAGAGAAGCCCTTGGCTTCTGGCAGTCTGGAAGGAAAGTTCAGATCAGCTGGGGCAAAGTGTAAGAATGGTGGACAGCAGTAAGGGGGCATGGTGAGAGCATGGTGGGTAGCAGGAAGGGGACATGGTGAGAGCATGGTGGACAGCAGGAAGGGGGCATGGTGATAGCATGGTGGACAGCAGGAAGGGGGCATGGTGAGAGCATGGTGGACAGCAGGAAGGGGGCATGGTGAGAGCATGGTGGACAGCAGGAAGGGGGCATGGTGAGAGCATGGTGGACAGGTACATGGTGAAAAAGAGACAGCAGGCAGGAAGGGAAAACACAAGCAAACGACATAATCTTTCTGAGCAGACTTACTGATGCTCTGGAGCTCCTACTCTGTCCTTTCAAAGTCCCCAGGTCTCTATCACCTGCTCATCGGGTCTGGCTTCCTCAGAGGAAGGGAGAATGTGCCAGACCCGACGAGCCGAGCGGCCGATCAGCTGCTGCTTAACCTAAGCCTCTCGCACTGTACACAGGCGATCACCTAAGTTAAGCAGCAGCCGATTGGTCACTCGGCTCGTCGAGTCTGGCATGTTTTCCCTTCCTCTGCATCTCTTACTGGCCAGCTCAGCCCGGGCCGGTAAGAGCCTAGCAAAGGGCCGTATACGGCCCGCGGGCCGTACATTGCCCAGGTCTGGCTTAGAATAATACAACTCTCCTGTAGAGTTGATATTATATGCATACAGCATGTCCTGCTCCACCCCACCCTGTTTCACCTTGTTCTGGATCCCCTGTTTGGTGATTGTTATCTTTGGTATTATTGCCAGTTTTGGGTGGTTGTTTTCTCCTGGCCTCTTTTTCTCACTGCTTTTCAATGCTGGGGATTTGTGGGAGGTCCCTCGGTATATGTAGGGCCGGGAGGAGCTTGTTTTCTACATGTCTGCAGTGCACGGCGCCGGAGGCGGAGGATTACCCACATGTTATTACTATATGTGGAGCAGGACGTGCTGTATGCATATAATATCAACTCTACAGGTGAGTACTTCACAGAGTTGTATTTTTTAATTTTCCAGCTTCAAAAGATGTTTTATATATTATATCTGATTGTCGGCTTTGGTTCTAACATACATTCATAATCCCCAGACTACAACCCCCCGCAATGTCTCAAAAGACTCTCTGACATGTTACAGCATGATGCAGTAGGGTGCTACTACTGGATACATTACCTAACATGAGCACAAAGAAAATAGGTACATACATAGCTGGGTCAGGGTACCCAAACCTGCTACCTACCAAAACTGCAGCACAATCTGGAACCTGACTGATATAAATTAGGGCATCTGCGTTCCAAAATCCAAGATCTGAGATGAACAAAACATTTTTGGATGACTAGCAAAATATCTTCATGAAACAAACACTGCTTTGATCAATAGCAAGTCAATTTGATTTAGCATGACACTTACCGTACTTACTGCCTGCATTGCTTTTGTCACTCATGGCAAGCCTTTCATTTACATAAAGTTTCAGGTCTGTAATGCCTGACAGGTACATTGTGCGCTGTAAAATTTCAAACACATCACAATCCCTCCCTTGATATAAATGCCAGTTCTGTGCATGCCATTTATAGTGATTTCTGCTGACTCAGCAATTTTCATGAGCTGGAAAAAAGTATAGGTAAAAGTATATTGGTGAAATTGTTATTTTTCTAAGGTCTGTGATATAAGAACATACATTTTTAGATGTTTTGAATCAAATGCCAAGCACATGAAATTCATGTAGCTGCCTCTCCATCCGTTAAGTTTCAGCTACGTGAATTTCACATACCTGGAACTTTCCCTGTTTGCAAGCAAAAAAAAAAACACCTTTGTCCTCTTCCCCTGATGGTGAGTGAGATGACGTCATGTCACTCTGCCAGTATAAAAGGGCACGGGAGAGTTGTCAGAAGCCAGCAGTGAATGATGGAGGTCAGGTGTAGAAAGGGGGACTCCAATCCCCTGCCCTGTGCCCAGCTTCCACAATCACTTCCAGTTGTCAGTGATCGTCACGGGACATAGCAATCAGTGATGGAATCAAGGTAAGTAGAAAAAAATTACATTTTTCTGTGTCTGTGTGTCTATTTACATTTAAAGGAGCAGTATTGCGAATTTTTCTTGGTGACTTATATTTAAATGGTACTTTGAATGTAGGTAAGTGTTGGAGTAAGAATTACAAATTTAGAAAAAAATGATGTCTGTGTTGAGCAGCTGGAGACTAATAGCTCATGTTTATGTCTGCTGAGTGTCGGGACCCGACACTCTGGCCTGTTCCATGCTGAGGAGAGGGGTGAAACAATGTATCAAAGTATCAGCTGTTCAGTCCTGGCAGCTGTCCAGCGTAAGATAACAACATTGCCTGGCCAGAACTTATATATCTAAAACAGAGAGAAAAGCTCTAGAAGTCATTTAGCTGATTTTGACAGTTTTCCCTTCACGTTTGCTCTGCTGCAGAATCTTTCAGTTTACCATTTTCTCTTTCATATTCTTATTTTTCATTTTTCCATATGATCTTTCTTTCAGCTTTGTGTGTTTTAAGCAAAGCCCAACCCAGGATTTTCACTATCTGGAGTTTTGTTTTGTGCCCCTAGGGGCATCCCAACTTGGGATGCCCTGATATGTGAAATCCCCAAGTTCGCCTGTGAAAACATACCTTTGCCTGTCCCACAGCGCATGCGCGGGCTCTTATCCAATCAGCTCTGTTTGCACGCAGATGGGGAGCCTGAGCAGTAACCTTCCTGGCCGCCCGGCCTGTCTAAATGACTATCTGCGTGAGCGCGCCAGAAAAATGGGGGGATCTGTGGTTATCCAGGGGTTGTTTCACACAGTGGGCATCCTGATTTAGAATGCCCAAGGGGCAAGGTCAATGGCCGGGTCTTATAGACTTCAGGGTCGGCAACTCAGGGTTTTGTTCCACTTTAATACCTTTAGATTTTCCTGCACAGTTATTCAAAGAAGAATTTCAGTCATTTTCAGTCAGTTTAGTTTATTTTGTATAGATTTTACACATTTGAGTCACCTGGTCTCATAACAAAAGCAGCACCTCACACACACACAGCCGTTACCACTGATTACAGTGTCAGCCTCTGAGGTAAAGTGTTGCTAGGAGACCAGTGGGCTAAATGAAGCAGCTCACTAAATACAACCCAGCAGATCCCCCTATTCAGCAAATGGACTGAGCCATTGTAATTATACAATTTAAAAGAAAGGCATATATTTTTTCCTTTTTCTATCGCCAGATTATTTATACACATGTTAGAAGCTATTGTGTGGCTATTTAATTATTTATCTATTTTAATGCAAAATTCGCAATACTGCTCCTTTAACTCTTTGATATTTGCTAAGGCGGCCTTGAGACCCCTATCCTAGTTCACAAGAAAGGAGGAGGGTCTGGCAAGTCACCTGCGGCAAGCGAGTGATTGGCCATAACCCCCACCCCATTACCTGCATCTCCAAAGCCCCGGGGGCGCAGAAGGGCCAACATTCTATATGGACTATGCAGACTGTCAGCCTTCAGGGCTAAATCCCAGCCGGGCCAGCCTCCTCAACCTGATCTACCAGCCCCCATAGCTTGTGCAATAGCTGATACACAACACAACTTGACAATAGCCAGTAGGAGTATATGTTATAAGTTTATCAGAAGTACATTAACACTTCACTCTTTTTCAGGAACCAAGTCATGAAACTGAAACAAAAGACTTCAAAGGACAGTTATGGTATGAACTGCTGTGCTGGATGTCTTCAGAGTGTAAACGTAGTAAGTCTTTGTTACTGTAACTGTTATCATCACCATCTTTATCACATATTCACATTGCCATGTATTATCATACCACACGGGAAACATACAGCATGCATCTGAAGAAAGTAACACCCTGAGGAAGTGATCTCTCACGCAACGCGTCGGTGTTCAGGAACGGGCTCCTGCAGGGGATCTGGACCCATGAATTGGTGGTAGTATCATGTTTAATCTTGCTTCATCCTTGTAAGCTATGTATTATATATGCCATGGTGTATTGGTATGACAGCACTCTTTTGAACACTCTTTGCACTTGCACTCTCCTTGGAGTATTCTCTACAGGGCTCTTTTGTTCTGTCTCAGCATTATCTTCTGTAGTTAAAACTTTTGTAATCACGATCCTCTGATCGTTCACTTTATATATAAATTGTTTGCACTTTCTCTTATACAGTTCAAACCATACACACATGGCATATCTTAATAGTGTTTATGTATATTTAAATTGTGCTTTTTGGTAGTCCCACTATATCTACCTGCAGGGCCCGCTCTTTTTATCTGTGTATATATATGTATATACATTTTATTGTGTCTTTAACGTCTGATATGTTACATTATGTGTCATTGAATCAATACATTTTTGATTAGATATTATAGCGTGTGTGCGGCCTGATTATATGGTGAGATAACAGCTATCCAGCACTGGTGGATGGCCCCCTTCTGAGCATCTGAAGAAAGTAGATAGTCATGTTTTTCTAGCCAGGTGATTTCCACCCTAGTGAAGTGATTTATTATAATGCCTTTTAGCCAGCCCCAAGAGCCGGAAGATTCCCTGGTATTTCATGGTGGTGGCCACCACCTTTTGACCCATATGAGCTCTTATTTTATCAGAAAATATATTGAAAATTTTAAAAAATACATCACATTTAAAGTCTAGTTTTAGTTTCAAACTTATAGTGTAATGCTAGTACAATAGTAAATACAAACACACACTGGGACTGCTATGACAAATATTGTGCATGAATAAGCCTGAAGCATTTCAATAGAAACCACAAAAAGAAATTGCTCTGCTTTCTTTGTGTTTTTCTATACAGGGAGCCTCATTTAGAAAGAGCGCCATTACGCTATATTTTGCTGGCATACACATCCGCCTTGGAGTGACTATGTCATTTTATATTTTGATGTTGCTATTTTTACAAAATGGCGCTGCAAGCTCAAACACCTATCAGCTTGACTTGGCGCACTAGGTATTGGCCAGGCAGTGGCAGCACCTGTTGGACCCTTATGTCAATTTTACCAGCCCCAGTGACCAAAACTCTGTACCACCAACTGTTAGGAGCTCCACACCATACTTAAATTTTTTACATGTCGACAAGATTGGCGCTGTATTTAACAGTCGCTGGTCAGTGTTTCTTCATTGCAGTCACAGGTTATCATTGCTCTGAACAAACGGGATAAACTTTACAGTGCATTTTGGCTGCGTTTAAGTTGTTGTGCTACAAAGTACACATTGTAAAAAAAAATGAGTGAAAAAAGATTTTGCAAGAAAATAATAAAATGACATTTGGTGACGTCCTGTGCTTACATTATTGACAAGTCACCAAAGAAAGTTCCTTGAAAATTATTGTGATTAACATTATTTAACCCTTTAAGTGCCAGCCTACCTAGATTTTTTGTCACACTCTCTCTGTTGCCAGACTACTTTTCACGTTTTTGCGCTACACATGTTCAACCTTGATGTTTGAAGGGATTTCCAGGGATTTTCCAGGAAAATGATATATTGTTTTTTTCAGTCTGGGCTTCAACATGAAATGTCGTTTGGCCTTTTTTAGTGTATTCTCAATACTTTTGGGTGAAATATGTGCAAAAAAATAAAAAAAAATCTATTTTTTACAATTTGTAGTGTTTTTTTGTGATAAAAAATGTAAGTTTGTTAATAAAATATTATTGCGTGTGAAAGCCCTATTTCTCCCGGTTACAACGGTACCACATATGTATTGGTATACATCCTTTCCTGCCCAGGAAACTCCCCCAAACTGAAACAGCAGTTTAGAAGATTTCAGATAGGATACAACTATGCAATATGAGTTAACTTAAAAAAAAAATGACATAGGGTCCCCCTTACCCAGCATTACCGACCCAAACCAGCTATGGGCGCTTGTAGAACAGGGCGCAGGGTCCAGCGTTGGTGGCCCCTGGCCCTGCAGGCTACTAGCCCACATAGCCATCAAGTGGCCCGGGCCCTTCTGCCCCCCCCTGGCCGTTGGGGAGGCAGGTAATGGGGGGCTGGGGGTTATGGCAAGTCATCTGCTAGCCGCAGGTGATTGCCAGCCCCAGAGCCTTGAGAACTGGTATAAGGGGTCTCATGGACCCCTTACCAGTTCACAAATAGTTAAAAGTAAAAAAGACACAGACACAAAATATGTTATTTTTTTTTTTTACTTATACTTACCTCCCATCCAGTGTCCCACGCCGCTGCAGATGACACTTGTCGGTAGTGATCGGAGCAGGGAAGGTGGGAGGCAGGGAGATCAGAGCCTCCCTGCCTGCCACCCTCCCTGCTCCGATCGCTACCGACAAGTGACAGTCGGAGCCCAGGTGCCGGTATAGAGGAGCGGGATGACGTCATCCCGCTCCTCCCACAAGTGGGCGGGTCTAGGGGCGGAGCCAGCGCCAGCCGAAGAGGACGGTGAGGCCCCGTTGCTGGATCCTCACCCTAAGAGTGGTAAGTCCAGGGGGGGATCGGAGCGCCCCTGGTAAAGAGAAGACCCGGGGAGAGCGATCGGGCTGTCAGGTGAGTTTGTGTCATTATTTTTTTTTTTTTTTTCAGATGGTGCGGGGGGGCCTATTCCGGGCCCCCTCCTGAACCGGGGGCGAAAATCAAGTTGCTGCTTATTGTAGGGAATCACTAGCACTTTCAAACGAGGGGTCAGGTAAGTCTGTATGTTTTTTACTTTTTTTGGGGGGGGGCTCTAAAGTCAGCCACGTGAGACTCACGTAGCTGGCACTAGAAGGGTTAAAAGCAAAAAACGCTTCAGTCGGACCATTGTGATCTATCGGTTCTTAACCTACAGCTCCACTATAAACCGGCGCAGCTTTTACAAGAGCACTGGTCACCTCAAACTATATGGCGCCTGTGATAAATTAGATGTGGAATGGCGGACACATAGGCACTGACTGTTTTTTTGCTTCTTAAAACGTGCACCAAGTGTGGCTAAGACACAAACTTTGGCCCTGAGTGGCATTAACAGTTGCTGATGCTTGATATTTCAGGTTTGCCCACACCATGTATTATATCATTCTCTATGCATATAGCGTTCATCAGAGGACCCATAATGATGACAACTATTCTACATTAGTTCATAAAATGGTTGAACAATGTGTATCTTCTTTTATATATTTTTCTAATGTCTTTCTCTCTCAGTCCTTTCGAAGGTACAAACAGACCACTTCAGATACATTTGAAGCATTTAAACTTTGGCATGGTGCCTTAAAGGTCATAGGAGGGCAGTTTGGATCCAGTATTTTGTCATACTTCATTTTCCTTAAGTGGCTGCTGATGTTTAACATCTTCTCATTTGTGGTGAACTTCAGTTTTATAACCATCCCACAGTTTGTTGATATGCCACCCAATAACCTAACGTTTAGTGGCCTGGAGCTGCTTACAGGAGCGGTGAGTACTGAGATACTTATCATTGTCATTATTAAATGTTATGTTGATTGAGGACTCCTGCATTAAAGTGGACTAACACCCAGGATTTTCACTATCCTGGGTTTTGGTCCACTTCGGTGGGCACCCCGATCGGGAGTGCCCCGCTGTGTGAAACCCCCCAGAACGCCCGGAAACACTCATCTCACCACGCTCCTATCGTTGGAACGGGGTTAAGGTAAGGTTTGTGGGCGTCCTGGGGGGTTTCACCCCGCGGGACATCCCGATTTCGGATGCCCCGCGGGGAGGGATCTGATCGGCCCGGGAATCTTATAGATTCCCGGGCCGATCCCCCCTGGGTGTTGGTCCACTTTAAACCTCTTCTGCTTTTAGTTCAGTCCTGAATCAGCTGGCCTATGGGTAAGATGAGCATAGCCTTTTCACTATTAAAAGTGAACCAAAACCTGTGCTACCAAGCCCTGGAGTCTGAAACCCCGGATGCCTTCACCTGAGGCATCCAAAATCGAGACTCCCCACTATGTGAACCCCCAAAGCTGCCTGCCGCAAAACTCAGTTTTTACCATGGATCGCATGTCGTGCTCCTGTGCGCGCGCCGTGGATGTGGGCAGTGAGTTGGTAACATCAGCCAGCATTCTTGAGATCCACCAATGAGCAATCTCAAAAATGCCAAGTGGGTGTGGCTGCGGTGGTGGAAAAGCCATATTTTTTAAAACCTAAGAAATAAAAATTAGCTAATAGAATCAGCTTGTCACAGAGCAAATCCTCTCAACATAAGTGCACCACGTGACCTCCAATATTCCAAATGTGCAGGGCTTCAACCACCACCTGTATGCTCTTGGATTTTAAATAGCTCACGGGATACCAAGCTTTACATCCACATTTGAGCTCCTATCGGAAAGACTTCTTAATAGTTTAAAAAATGCAGATTTATTGAATAGAACATTGGGTTTTCTCAGGTGTATCCATTATTCTTCTAGTTTTTTTTTTAACTAGTTACATTTGAGCTATGAGAGTATAAACAAAGTTTTGTTCTTAGTCCTTTAATGTGAATCTTACACTAGGCTACTGTTTCTCAACCTGTGGTATGCATACCCCAGGGGGTACTCAGCAAAGTTAAAGGGTGCACCAACAGGGGGTCGTTTTGATCTTATTTGCTGGGAGACAGAGGATCAGGTCATGAACCACTTACAGTTAGCTTGATACAGCATCATATATGTCACTGACCGGGTGTGGCGGCACAGGTGTGGACCCGCTGTGACCGTGTTGCTGATAGCGAGTGCCGCCTCAGGGGAGCGGAGTCTAAGAGGCCACCGGTATTCACCAGAGCCCGCCGCAAAGCAGGTTGGTCTTGCAGCGGCGAGTGACCCCCAGGTCGCTACCCCACAACGGCGGCTCAGCCACACAGTCAGCTGAGGTAATGCGTGGTACAAAGGAGGCAGGCAAAAGGCGATGTAAAAGTTCAAGCAGAGGTCAGGGCTGGCAGCACAGGTTCCGAGTCGGGGACAGGCTAAGGTCGGTACACGGGTGAGCAATACTGAAAACAACAGACTTTCTGCATACAAAGGAAGACCAAGACCCAGCATTGATGGAAAAGAAAGTGCCCCTTAAATAGGGGAAGTGGATGCAGGATTGGAAGACCAGGCACCGATCAGTAGTGTACAGGCCCTTTAAATTTCAGGAATCCGGCGCGCGCGCCCTCTAGTGGACGGGGGCATGCGCGCACCGAATCATGCGAGGAAGCAGCACGAGGAGGAAGAAGACGGCTGGGAGCAGCCGGCACACGGCCAGCCACCGCGCCGGCAGGAGAAGGTAAGGAGAGGGACTGGGGACCAGGGCAGCGGGAGCAGCAACGGAGGTGAGGGGAATGCTGCGAGATGGGCCTGCAGCGCTCGCCCTAACAATATAGATCAGGGGCAGGGCTTTGGATAGCTACTATTAAATGGACCTGTATTATTTGCCTCCTCTTCTGCCTTTCAGCAGCAGAGAATGTTCCAGACTTATCAGTAAGCACAGCTAAGTGCTTACTACATTGTATGTTACATTATATGCTACTCTAGCTGATGAAAAATCATTACATTCTTCACTGCTTACAGGCAGAAGAGCATGTGTGATGAAATTGTCAACAGATAAAGAGGCATATGCTACTTGTCCTTTATTATCTGGATTATTGGAAGGGGGATAAAAGTGGATTAACACCTTGCAGGGGCCAAATGAACAGTTCTACCCCAAGGTGTGCTCAGTTAGTCTCACTCACCCCATGAGATTGTGTAGAAGTAAGTAAATGAAGCCCAGATCTTGGGGAAGGTCCTCTTATTGGGTGGGATCTCAGTTGAGAAACTGTTCAGTAAGAGGGCAAATGTCCAAAATAGAAAAGCATGGTGCTGGCTCCTGAATTGTGCTGGCCTATTACCCAAGTGCCTGATGAGAATTACAGCCCAGACGACATGCAGAACCCTGCACAGTCAGAGCAACATTGATGCTGGACATGCAACAGACCAGTGGGACTGAAGACAATACCTGATCACTGACAGTTACAACTTTTCCAGGTGTCTCTTGTCCTGTTCCCTCCAGGATCTTTACCACCTCCAGATTCCTTGTGTGCATTTCTACGCACATAAAAAGCTGGAATCAAAACATTTGACCTGGCCGGTCGGATTTATTTTTGCTACTGCTCAAATGTTTAGAGTAATCTTGTTAACAGAGATTGAAGGATCCAACCCTGCTTTACAGGGGAGTCCATCTCAGGTTGGGTGTCACAAGGCCTTGGTGTGAGCTATGAATGTACCAGTAATTGGAGGAAAAATCTGGAGTAAAATAACTGGCTGGTAGCAATGTTATAGAAACATTCATTCATATTTCACCACTAAACCGTTTTTATTTTTTCAGGGCTACTTTGAAAAGACCGTTTTGTATTATGGCTTTTACTCCAATGGCACCATCAGGAAAGAAGCTAATCTTGCCCCCTATAATATGCAACTGGCTTACATATTTACCATTGGATTGTACCTGGTGACCTGCTTTCTCATCCTGCTCTTCAGGTGACTTTTTTTAATTGATGTCAAACTTTTTTATGCTAGACATTTTGGGCCTGATTTACTAAGTGTTTCAATGCAGATAGCTAAAGCCGCTGGCTAACTAGCTGACCTGTGCCATGGTTATGACTATTTCAGGAATAGTATGGTTTAGTATAGAAAAAGCCAGCACAGTCCTAGTCCGGCAACAGCTAAAATGTAACATTTTATTTTCCATATTAAAATTCAAAGCCTGGGAAGAACTTTTCCTCAACAAGAAAAATGGCTCCCCTTGAACCTGGTGATGCATCTCAGGCAAAGTCTTTAGTCTTACAACATGGCTCAGGAGAGCGGTACTAAAATACCCAGCAGAAACCCAGAATTGAACCTTCCCTAATAAAGTAACACCAAAAGTGTCACAGTGATTAAAAAGTAGATCACGTTTCATAGATGACGTTTTTTGCATTTGGAAGGGCCCTGCTCACCAAATTGCATTTTTTGTAGAGTCTCTAAACTGCAATAAAATGAATCAACATATCACAGGGGAATGGAATAGCATAAACATTATATTTTCAGACTTGACTCTCTCTTTTGATTCTACTTCTGTTGACATCACATCCCCTGTAGTTCTACTCTACATGGAAGCAGTTGTTCCGGGTATGCGGCATTGTTCCGGGACAAAACTTCAGGGGGTGTCTGACAGGTCTGGTATATAATTTTACAAGTGAAACCTAATAACCAAATCCCAACAGAATCCTGTAGCCAAATATATTACTTCCAATTATTTGTGTGGGTTAACAGCATTGGAATAACTTGATTTTGCATAGCTGTGGTTGATTCAGAGCCATGTGAGAATTCTTACTCCTTATTTAGGAGAGAAAACTGCCATTCACTTTTATGTCTACCTTGGGGCTGATTCAATAACCAATGTACATTTTCACCTGGTGGTAAATTTGCCCCAAGATAAATAATGATAGTGAATGGCAGTTTTCTAACTTGGCTCTGAATCAACCCCTATACCTCCTAAGATAGCTAACATAGACACATATTTACTAATTTGCACAGTCAGGCATAGCCAGGAACTGCAAAGCCCACAGACACTACTAGCTAGAAAAATAGAAAAAAGGAAAATACTGTATTTTTGCCATATAAGATGCATCTGCCCATAAGACGCACCTAGGACTTGAAGGAGGAAAATAAGAAAACAAAAAAAAAGGAACCAAATGTTGTGCTCAAACACCCAAGAACCAAATAATAGGCAAGGTGCAGAATCCCCTACTTACAGGCAGAGTGGCATTCTCCTCCCTATTCCCCATAGGCAGTGTGACATCTCCCCTCCTATTCCCCATAAGCGAGTGGGGCATACCCCCCTCCCATTTCTATAGGAAGTGTGGGCATTCCCCCCTCCCATTCCCATAGGCAGTGTGGCATTCCTCCCTTCCATTCCCATAGGCAGTGTGGCATTTCCCCCCTACTATTCCCATAGGCAGTGTGGCATCTCTCCTCCTATTCCCCATAGGCAGTATGGCATTTCCCCCCTCCCATTTCTATAGGAAGTGTGGGCATTCCCCCCTCCCATTCCCATAGGCAGTGTGGCATTCCCCCCTCCCATTTCCATAGGCAGTGTGGCATTCCTCCCTTCCATTTCCCATAGGCAGTGTGGCATTCCCCCCTCCCATTTCCCATAGGCAGTGTGGCATTCCTCCCTTCCATTCCCCATAGGCAGTGTGGCATTCCCCCCTCCCATTTCCCATAGGCAGTGTGGCATTCCTCCCTTCCATTTCCCATAGGCAGTGTGGCATTCCCCCCTCCCATTCTCATGGGCAGTGTGGCATCCCCCCCTTCCCATTTACCATAGGCAGTGTGGCATTTCCCCCCTCCTATTCCCCATAGGCAGTGTGGCATTCCTCCCTCCCATTTCTATAGGAAGTGTGGGCATTCCCCCTCCCATTCCCATAGGCAGTGTGGCATTCCTCCCTTCCATTCCCATAGGCAGTGTGGCATTCCCCCCCTACTATTCCCATAGGCAGTGTGGCATTCCCCCCTCCCATTTACTATAGGCAGTGTGGCATTCCCCCCTCCCATTTCCCATAGGCAGTGTGGCATTCCCCCCCTACTATTCCCATAGGCAGTGTGGCATTCCCCCCTCCCATTTACTATAGGCAGTGTGGCATTCCCCCCTCCCATTTCCCATAGGTAGTGTGGCATTCCCCCCTCCCATTTCCCATAGGCAGTGTGGCATTCCCCCCTACTATTCCCATAGGCAGTGTGGCATTCCCCCCTCCCATTTCCCATAGGTAGTGTGGCATTCCCCCCTCCCATTTCCCATAGGCAGTGTGGCATTCCTCCCTCCCATTTCTATAGGAAGTGTGGGCATTCCCCCTCCCATTCCCCATATAAGCAGTGTGGCATTCCCCCTCCCATTCCCATAGGCAGTGTGGCATTCCTCCCTTCCATTCCCATAGGCAGTGTGGCATTCCCCCCTCCCATTTACTATATCACAAATTACTTGAAAGGTTTCCGCACTCCGGCAAGGAAAGGGTGCTCGATCCTGGGCTGTCCCAAGCCCCACAGCAGCACATGAAATGAAAGATGGTGGATCCGCACTTCCTCTAAAATCGCCTCTTTATTGTATCCAAGTAAAATCAATATACATGTCTCCCATACATTATGAAGACTGCCACATCAGATAAAAGCATATATAGACACGGGTCAAAAAATCGATGTAGAGGGGTCCTAGGTAGTGTGGCATTCCCCCCTCCCATTTACTATAGGCAGTGTGGCATTCCCCCCTCCCATTTCCCATAGGTAGTGTGGCATTCCCCTCTCCCATTTCCCATAGGCAGTGTGGCATTCCCCCCTCCCATTCTCATGGGCAGTGTGGCATTCCCCCCTCCCATTTCCCATAGGTAGTGTGGCATCCCCCTTCCCATTTACCATAGGCAGTGTGGCATTCCCCCCTCCCATTTACCATAGGCAGTGTGGCATTCCCATAGGCATGCGTCTTCTCAAAAAATAAACTAGAACGTTGTCCAATCTATGTCTCCTTCCTAGTTGTCCATCCTCCATATACACTCCATGGTAGCATAGAGGGGAAAACACAAGGAAACCGCACTAGTGTAATATGTCTTTAAACATGGAATACTTTAATCCTATAAGATGCACTCACAATAAACAATAAAATCAGCGCTTTTTCAAATCCAAGATAAAAACAGCAATCCTCACTACCAGGGAACTCCTTACTCCAACTGACAGGATATCAAGAAATGACAAGTAGATCCTACGCGTTTCGCCGTTTCTGCGGCTTCTGCTGCCGGAAGGTCAAAGGGAAAGAGTGTGTCACATGACACGCTCTCTAGGACGTCCAGCGTCACATGATGGGCGCCCATCGCTTACGAGATCCGGTGCGCGCACGCCTGACCCATCTGTGGAAAACAGAATGGCGCTCCCTGTATACACAATGGCCCTGGCACCCAGGATGATCGCGGTGCATTATGTCCAGCTGGCCCTCCTCCAAACAATGTAATTAAAATATCCTTAAACAGGACCAACACCTTAAAAGCGATTTTTTCCTAAAGGCATATCCCCCTCTCCCCTGCCCGCTGTTTTTATTTACCTTAGCTGATTTGATGATCAGCTAATTTTTCTCGTGTTAGTGGCAACAAATGTATTAGTCTGACTACCAGCGATCAATGCGCTGGAACATATGCAGGCTCGGGAATTTCGTTTAGCAGGGTGCTTCAAGATGGTGTTGCCCGATGATCAGAAGAGAAAGCAGCATTTCAGTATGGCAGGTCAAAGTAAAAATGAATAAATGAGCACTCATGTTTATGTTTAATATGTTTTATGCCAAAGTGGGAAGATCTTTCGGGGGTAGTTTCAAATGTGTTATTCTGTACTGCTAATTAAAATGTTTGATTATGAACACTGCACCAGAAAGTATCAGTCAGCTCATTTATATAGTGTATTCATAAAGACACACCATATCCTATTCTATTGTGCCTTTCCCTCTCATAAAAGTTACAATCCTGAATATTATGGATCATGCTAATTATTTGGTGAAGCCAGTCTTACCTTTAGGTATGCATTGTAGAGTGGATTGTAACCTGCATCTTAGCAATAACACACAAAAAGTATGTTTATCCTGCTGTCCCAAAAAACGTACCTGTACCTGCAAAAATTCACTTGTACCTGCGGTGGGGAATTTTCTATGGGTGAGGTACATCATATATCTGATAAGGTAAGGATATTTTTTAAAATGTTACAGCACCATATGGGCTAGGCTAAATAATTCACAGATTCACAGATCCACAGATCCAAAGTTAAAAAAAAACATCTTTACCTTATAAAAAAAAAATGATGTACCCTACCTGCAAAAATGCCACATCTCATGTACAGGTTATTTTGAGGTAAAAAAACGCTAACAGGCCGATTCATTAATAGCGCCAGGTAGCGACAGTTGAGCGCCAGTAGCGTGATTTTCACAGCGCCCGCTAGTATTCGCTGTGCTTGGCCGTTGTTCGCTTGTTGACAGCGACTCAGTCGGTGTGCTGTAATTTTGAATACGGGGTTAGGAGTCGCTGTTTCACAGGTTGCGCGCTGTATGGGAGCGCCTGACAGCGAATGGCCAGAGCGAACGGCTCCCAGCATATTCATTAACAAATCACGCTCAAAAATTCTCGCGCTGTGAATTCCTTGTTTAAACACCAGAGCGCTGGCGGCGATGGCTTAAAAGTAGTTTTTTAACCCCCAAACAACCATATTTTTTGATTAAAAAATTAAACAAGTTTTTCTAAACATTTTGTAATATGAATACATTAATATCAGACCTGTAATATCTATTCTGCACAAATTTTTATTTATTTTTTTTTTACCTTAAAAAAAAAATCTAACATTGCCGTAGTGGTCACAGAATTTTTGACAGTTAAAAAAAAAAAAAAAAATCAATTAATTATGATTATTTAAAGATTGCTCCATTGAAATGCATTGGAGAGCGCCAGGGAGCGACAGGTCATACCTGGCGCTGTGGTGGGATTAGCAGCGGCGCTGTTCGTTGCAGTTGGCTACATGATGAATCCCGCGCTAGCTGACGCTCTCGTCGGCGCTAGCCTCATTTAGCGTGATAAATGCGTGATTGTGTCCGCCGCCTGGCGTTCTGGAGTCGGTAGCCGCCGATAGCTGGCGCTACCTGGCGCTAGTCAGACACTACCTGGCGCTAGCCCTTGATAAATAAGGCCCTAAGAAGCTTACAGAGAAGCAGGTTGCAATCCACACCACAATGCACACTGCAAGTCACACTGGGTTCATCAGTTAATTAGTATGACCCCCTAGTATCTGCCAGGTCATGTGAGGAATTCAATGATGCCGCACCAATGTCATAATTATACAGATAAAATGGGACATAAACCGCAACCTAATATATAAAACTACATGAAAATGAATATATTACTGCAATAAACTTTGATTATAATAGCTGTCCAGTTAGTTACAAGTTAATGTATAATGAAAGTAAAACTTTAACCAGAACTTAGCTCTTCAATTCAGTTACAGAACAAGATAAAGTTATATTCCTGGGTTTATTGCCTATAGGCATCATGAGGGCAATATATATATATATATATATATATATATATATATACAGTAGATATACCCCTCGATTCAAAGAGCAAAAGTTAATTGATTTCGTATCGAGAATCGTAAGTTTGGGTGGGTGTTAGTCATTTTTTCCTGTTTTTTTGGCCATTTACGACTCGCACGAGCCTACGTACGAATGCGTATATGCTCTTACGATCAGCGGAAGTTCGTTCCTAAATTTTAGGATCAAAACGTAAAACTTAGGATCAAAACGTAAAACTTACGATCAAAACGTAAAACTTAGGTTAATTGGATGTGTTTAGGTGTGATTCAGAGAAACCTCTAAACGCGTTTTAAAAGAAAGCCACAGCCGACACCTTTTAGCAGCCGGATTGCTGTTCGTGAACAGGTTTTTTGGCTAAGTGGAGGAGTCTGCGCGTCTTGTGCTCCAATGAACTGCATGTATCAGCATGGCCGAGGCCATAAATTGTATGGCAATGCATACCTGATTCATGTATGCCTTATAAAAGCATTGTAATGTGGACCTTAATTAGTCCTTTGCATGTAAACCTTTGTTTGGCAATATATTTGCGTTAATTAAAGAAACTTATGTCCTTTGTTATTTAATTTAAAATTGAGGTACTAGAATAATATTTTTAGATTGCATTTATTGGTGTAGTTGTTTACCTCTGCTTTGTTTAATTATTTAAGCACATCTTTGGTCAGATGCATCACACTTACTGAGGAGAGGAGAGCGGGATAAAGTGCAGGATGTGGGTTACTGCTGTATTTTGCACAGACACAGTAGAGCTGGGGGCATGGAAAGGTCAGAAATCAAAGAATCCAGAGCAACACAGTCACAAGGCCCTTTCTGTTTGCAGGCTGCCCGATAATACCTGAGCCGCCATCTTGGCTGTTTCTAGGCTCATAACATGCAGAAGTTTCTGGGTGTTTTTTAATATTTGTGAGCAATCTGTATGTAGAGGGTGTGGGTAACCACACTAAAAATTTAAAGTTGTACCATTTGAAGCATAAATATTAAAATTAAATCCACAAGTAAAAAATGCAAGTTAAGTAAAAATTAAACAAAGTAAGATTTACTTATGCAAATGCATTCATTAATGGTTGGTTACTACAAAATGAATGAAATAAAGAAAAATAAAAGACCAAATATTTAGAATGCACTTTAATGAGGTAAGTTTGTAGTGCGCAGCCGCAAGATCAGAAGGATTTACGTCCAGACAAAAAAGGAAAAAGGGCAAAACCAATGTTGCAACCTGAGAAATGAAACGGAAAATTCAGGATGGAAACTGACATAGGTCTGATTCCCGAACTGCCATACGAACGGACGTATCTTTTAGGATAGAAACGTATTTGCTTATTGAATCACTCGCAAGTTCATACGAACGCACGAGCGGACGTGAAAAATAGGATGATCGTGACCCAAATCAAAGCTGTTACATGTTTCTTTGAATCAACCCAATACAGTAGTAAAAACGGGAATTTGTATGGCCTTGTTCTTTCCTTTCCACTGTTTTACAAAAAAAGGAAATGTGGGGCGGTCCAAAAACTTCCAAAAAGGTGAGGTTGTACCTACATACCTACATTTATATAGTGGTGACAGACCCTGCAGCACCCGACAGGGAACATTAGTCTGTTGTAATTGCAGCACATGTTAATATGAGAGTATTGACTTTTATCATAGTCAACATTTGCTTTTCACATTTACTTTTAAAGCCTCTGTGTACACAGCTCATGCCTGAAAGATGACATTAGAAGGATCAGAGAAAGGACATCATGAATGCGTAATTAAATAATGAATTTAATTATTTAAATATTAGGTTTAATTAACAATTATGGTAAATATATTACAGAGGTATTAGAGTCAGATCATAACATACATGTTAGGCATTAATACATAAATACATAAAACAATATTACATTTGTAAATATCAGTAGGATATATGTGAGGGGAATGACCATGTGGAGTCTGTATGGGTAGAAATACACGGAGGGAGAAACAAAAATAAAATACTGATGGGGGTTTGCTACAAACCTCCAGATATATCCGAATCCACAGAAAATATGATGCTAAGGCAAATAGATATAGCCGCTAAACTAAATGAGGTCGTTATTATAGGGGACTTTAATAAGATATAGACTGGGACGCTGAAACATGTGGTTCTCATGAAAGTAATAGTTTTTTTATCTAGAACAAAAGATGGCTACCTTTCCCAACAAGTACAAGCTCCAACAAGGGGGAAAGCCATATTGGACCTAATACTACAAACCTCAAGATATATCCGAATCCACAGAAAATATGATGCTAAGGCAAATAGATATAGCCTCTAAACTAAATGTGGTCGTTATTATAGGGGACTTTAATTACCTAGATATAGACTGGGACGCTGAAACATGTGGTTCTCATAAAAGTAATAGTTTTTTATCTAGAACAAAAGATGGCTACCTTTCCCAACAAGTACAAGCTCCAACAAGGGGGAAAGCCATATTGGACCTAATACTAACCAATGTACCAGACAAAGTAATAAAGGTACAGGTTGGGGGACACCTTGGAAGCAGTGATCATAATATCTTTAATTTCCACTTAGCAGTCACTAGGGTGCCTTATCAAGGAGCCACAAAAATGCGGAACTTCAAAAAGGCTTCAAAAGTTTGACCAGCTTAGAGATGCCCTGAACTGCATTGACTGGGAAAATGTCCTTAAAAACAAAAGCATGGACACTAAACGGGATACTTTCAAAGGAATCCTTAATTTTCATTGTGACAGATATATACCTTACAGGAATAAAACTGTTAGACACACGTGTAAACCGATGTGGCTAAACAAAAAGGTTAAGGGGGCAATAAACAACAAAAAAAAGGCATTTAAAGGTTTAAAGCAGGAAGGGACAGCGGAAGCGTTAAAAAACTATAAAGAAGAAAATAAACAATGTAAACAACAGATAAGGGCAGCTAAGCTGGAGACAGAAAGACTGGTTGCGAAAGAGAGTAAAACTAACCCCAAATTATTCTTTAGCTACATAAACCGGAAAAGGTACAAACCTGAGGGTGTGGGCCCCCTGAAAAGCAAGGAGGGGACCCCTATAGAGGGAAATGAGGAGAAAGCTAATTTGCTTAACAACTTCTTTGTTTCTATATTCACAAAAGAATGTGACATGCCGAGTGAAATGCAGGGGAATAACCGAAACCCTCCATTAAATGTCACTGGTCTAACCAAGGAAGAAGTCCGGCACCGTCTCAAGCAGATAAAAATCGATAAATCACCGGGACCAGATGACATACATCCTTGTGTTTTAAGGGAGTTATGTACAGTAATAGACAAGCCGTTATTTCTAATATTTGTGGATTCCATAACTACAGGGTTTGTTCCGATGGATTGGCGCTTGGCAAATGTGGTGTCAATATTCAAAAAGGGATCTAGGGGGGAACCTGGGAACTACAGACCGGTAAGCTTAACATCTGTGGTGGGCAAGCTGTTTGAAGGTTTCTTAAGGGATACTATCCTGGACCATCTTGGGGAAAATGACCTTATTACTCCATATCAGCATGGATTTATGAGGAATCGCTCCTGCCAGACAAACCTAATCAGCTTCAAGATTGGATCAGGGGGAGTCATTGGATATGATATATCTTAACTTTTCTAAAGCATTTGATACTGTTCCACATAAAAGGCTGGTGCAAAAGATGAGAATGCTTGGACTGGGGGAAAACGTGTGCAGATGGGTGAGAAATTGGCTTAATGATTGGAAGCAGAGGGTGGTTATCAATGGTACACACTCAGATTGGGTCACTGTTACTAGTGGAGTACCACAAGGGTCAGTTCTGGGACCCAAGCTCAACTGTGGGGCCCACCTCCTCATCTGTGACAGTGTTAACTGTCCTAAGGCCCTGCGGTAAAGTGGACATACTCCATTTCCCAGCTGGCTCAGTCAATGAGAATGGTGGAACAAGCGTGTTTTCCCAAAGATAAGACTGCTCTTGGTCTTATATATTTTCTCTGTTCTGAAAGAGGCACTGGGGGTTATTTTTTTTCGGGGGAGGTCTAAATTTTTACTTATTTTTTGTTGTCAGTGCAGCGACGGGGGGGCGGGAGCAGCTCTGCAGGGTGAATCTGACTGTCACCATGGAGATGCCAGTGTGAGGGGCGTCTCCATGTAACCCAGTAACACAAGGCCATCTCCCCCCTGCAGCCCGAGTATCACTCACCGAGGCATGATGCTGCTGCCGCTGCTCCCACCCCTCACACTGGCATCTCCATGGTGACAGTCAGATTCACCCTGCAGAGCTGCTCCCGTCCCCCCGTCGCTGCACTGACAGCAAAAAATAAGTAAAAATTTAGACCTCCCCCGAAAAAAAATAACCCCCAGTGCCTCTTTCAGAACAGAGAAAATATATAAGACCAAGAGCAGTCTTATCTTTGGGAAAACACGCTTGTTCCACCATTCTCATTGACTGAGCCAGCTGGGAAATGGAGTATGTCCACTTTAAAAGCTCCCTTTTTGTCAGGTTTTTGGAATGTAAAATAAAGATTTGTGTTAGGATTGTGCCCCCAAACCTGTGATTTACTTATCAGCACACTGCTTCCCAGTTTCTTAAGTTCCTGTGGCTCTGTCTTGGAGTGGCCTTCCTGGCCCCAAATAAGGCCTTATTATACTTTCTAACTATAAATACCCAAATCCTTCCACTGTAACAGATACGCTCATCAACAGCTTTGGCTAAATTAAGCAGCAGTAATGACCTCCCCAAGTGAGAACACTGCCAGTAAACCTCCAGCTACTACCTTAGCCAATCAGATGGGACACCAAAACACACCAGTCGGTATGAATGGCTAAGGTAAACCCATAGTTGCAAAAAATAGAAATTAAAAAAAACAGATAAGCCCAGCACCCTGAGGGCATCATGATGATGATCATAATGGAAACTTTAAGAAATGCCATCAAACATGGAATTACCATTTATGTGTGAAGAGGGAATTTCTTTTCTTTTATTTCCTGCTGAAGTGGCATTTGTCCTGTAACTGCATAGTAAATCAATCTATTTCAGAACAATACGTCTAGTTTATGAATTAAGAACTAAGTGTGTTGCTATATTTTTGGCTTTTCAGCATGGCAAAGTCTTTTAAGAAGAATTTCATCAACCCGGCATCCTTCTCGGGCAGTGCGGCTAAGCTGCTGTGCAGCTGGGATTTCAGCATAACCAATGAGAAAGCTGTGAAGTTAAAGAAAAAACACCTGAGTACACATATGAAGGTAACCTCTGTCTGCTTCCCTGTATTTGTTGGCTTAGAGAGAGTCATGATCTTTCCATGCTGCAATGAGTCTCCACCAATAGCTAGAAGGAATGGACTCAAGGAAACTGATAACAAGTTTGACCCCTTAGACAAGCCATTAGGAATGATTATAATAATAATAATAATTTATTATTATTAATAGAGATGAGCGAACTTCTTGAAAGTTCGATTCGGGCGATTCGCCGAATTTCCCCAAGAAATTCGGGTTCGCCCGAATCGAACTTTCACGAATCGCTCATCTGAAAAAAAAAAAAAAAGCCGGCATGGTGGGAGCGGGCAGGCCGGCTACGTTGTCAGCGGACGGCGGAAGCCGGCCGCTGACAGCGCAGCCAGCCTGCCCGCTCCCACCATGCCGGCATTTTTTTAAAAAGCAAACACTTAACTGCATGGTCGGAGCATGGAGGCCGGCGCCGCTCTCAGCTGTCATCAGAGGACGCGTCATCAGAGGGCGCCTGAGAGCGGCGCCGGCCTCCACGCTCCGACCATGCAGGTAAGTGTTTGCTTTTTAAAAAAATGTCGGCATGGTGGGAGCGGGCAGGCCGGCTGGGAAAATTCGAACGGCACGAACCAAAAAAAATTTGGGTTCGTGCCGAATCGAATTTTCCCTGAAATTCGGAGCGAATTCCGGTTCGTCCGAACCGGTTCGCTCATCCCTAATTATTAATAATAATAATGTTTATTTATATAGTACCATCATCTTCCGTAGTGCTTTACAAGGTATGATTACAGACAAGGTAAAACATATAGTACAGGGGACAATACAAAACTAGATGCCACAAGGTTCAAACCAAGTGTTGCAAGCACAGGAGACAATAGGGAAGAGAGCCCTGCCCTTGCGAGCTTACAGTCTAAAGGAATTATTATTTAATATATTTGCTATATATACTATTTATTTGTCATTTAAAACAAAACATAATTCAGGATTTTGACTATCCAGTGCTTTGTTTCATGCCCTCGGGGCATCCTGAATTGGAATGCCGGTTGTGTGAACCCCCTGAAAGGCCAGAAAAACTCACCTCTTCCTCTCTCCAATGACGCATTTGCGCAGCCAATCAGAGCTGCTGTGTTTATTTATTTCGGCACGTGCTCCAGCTCCTGCTTATCTGAAAGACTGGGACGGGAGCATGTGCGCAGCCCGAGGAAGCAGTGGATGCGGATGCTCTGGCTCCCTATTGTCAACAATCAGAGCCGTTTGGCAAATTACATGACCATGGCAAACTGCTCTCATGGCAAATGAACGAGGAAGAGGTGAGTTTACCGGTGACCCGGGGGGTTCACACAAATCTGTATTACTCTTCCAGTAGTCCATGTGACCACCGGCAGCCATTCGTATGGCCGGATTCTGCAGCGCGAACAGTATGATCATGAGTAAACTCGAGGCTGGAGGCAGTGTATGCATAAGGGCATAAGCCATCAGGATGCCCCCTGTGCTTGTGCAAACCTATTTTGTTGGTACCCCTTAAAGTGGACCAACACCCAGGTTTTTCACTATCTTGGGTGTTGGTCCACTTCCGCGGAGCACCCCGATAGGTGACGGACAAGCAACGGATAAGCCGCCGCCGCCGCCTCTCGCGCGTCCCTCTTACAAACGGCCGGCGCGGGTGCGCGCCCTGCTAGAGGGACGCGCGGGAGGCGGCGGTGGCGGCTTATCCGTCGCCTAAAAGGTAAGATTTTAGGGGCTTTCTGGGGGGTTTCACACAGCGGGGCATCCCGATTTCGGATGCCCCGCGGGGAGCTGATCGGCCCGGGAATCTTATAGATTCCAGGGCCGATCAGGGGTGGGTGTTGGTCCACTTTAATTCTGCATCACAGTCAAACGACAGTGGCCCTGGATACGGCCCAGCCCTAAAAGCAGCTCCACAGCAGTTTTTGCCTGACATGCTCCCAGCAGGCAGCCCGGTGCAGGCTGCAGCCCACTTTCACTATTCACCCACCTTTTGTCGATCTATACTCACCCACTCAGGTCCACTCATGACCACAGTTAAAGGGAACCCAGAAATTTAGATTGGACAGGAATTGAGACAGGAATTTCTGGAAACATGTAAGGCGTGGCCAGCATTTGGACGATAGCTGCTAATGTGAGCATTATCAGGAGATGGTAGTGATATCATTGTTCCCTGGGGCATAATCAGAACTCATTTCTTATATAAATACTTCTAAAATACATATTCATAAAATGTTGGGTTTCCAACAGAGAAATAGCATAATCCAATTTTAAATAATCTATTTCTTGTATGTTTGTTGTAGGAAACTTTATCAGACATGTTGTTGGAGAAACTACACCTCACTTTTGGTCAGAGGCTGGCACGGCTGGCCATTCATCTGGCTGCCTGGATCGCCTCCACGGGCATGACTATTGGCTGCTGTGCCGGAGTGTATTTCCTGTGTGTCAAAGTGGGAAGAACCACACAGGTAATTGCTTTTTGACTAGAATTATCTTAGAGATTATTTTGTAAGAACTTAATTTTACCAGCTATACAGTCTGAGAATGCTGTACTAACCTTATTTAAACTATATAAATATTAATTATAAAATTGAACCATTCTATAATGATAAAATAATGTCTTTGTATAATGGGGGCAGAAAATAGCTGTAGATCGCAGTGCTGAACATCCCTTATTTGAGGAGGTGGGGTTTCTGCATTCACATGAAGCTCTGCTGAGAACAGGGCTTCAATGGCCTCGATTCAATAAAGGTAGAAAAAGATTCTCATGGTAGAAAAATTCAATTCATGAGAAAAAAGCCTGAGAATTTCACTGTTACTGAATCACTAGAAAAAAAGACAATGGAAGTCAATGGCAGCTTTTACTACAGTGTAGAAAGGAGTAAATATTTCTCTACTTTTCTCAAGAGTAAAAAAGTGCCATTGACTTTCATTGTCTTTTTTTCTAGTGATTCAACAACAGTGAAATTCTCAGGCTTTTTTCTCATGAACTGAATCTTTTACTACCATGAGTTTTTCTACCTTTATTGAATCAAGGCCAATCTCTCTAATCCAGGACTCACTGATGTTGTGAGGGTAAACTAGTCTCCTGCCCCTGTGGACCAGGTATTCCTTGACAAAGGAGGGTCCACTCTAAAACCACAACCTCCAAACACATGGAATATCCTGGGTCTCTGCTCATGAATCTAAATGCATATATATTAAAGTACAAATGTAGACATAGAAGGAAATCCTGCATTTACAAAGCCTTGACCAATTCCCTGTCCCTTATAACTCAATAATATACCAGTGACCCCAGTGGTCACCTGTGTACTTAAATAAAATCTCTCTACCCACTCGAAAAAAGGCTTGATTCCTAACATCTATGCCCTTATAAATGACACGGGGACCCCTAGCAAACATCATTATGTCTCCAGCTGGGAACAAGACTTATCCTTAACAAGGGACACTGATGACTGAGTGAAGACATGGTAAAAGGTAGGCAAATGCTCTATGAATGTGGCCACCCTGGAAACCAAATACAGTGATGATGCTTTGGTATCTGGTCCTTGCCAGAATGTCAAGGGCTTGGCCATTCTCTTCAGATAGGTGCTATGTTGTCTGTTGGAGATGTCCTAGAGCACATGTGCCACACTCAAGGCCGGACACCAGATGTGGCCCTCCAAGCCTTTTTATGTGGCCCTCTGACAGATGCCAGCTGGGTGGCTGGTACGCTGTGAAAACTAATTGTAGGGCTGGCCTGGGCAAAATAATTCAGCGTCTATGCCTATGGATTGATGGCGTATTGTGCATGCGCTGACAGCATGGGAGGGAGGGAGCAGGCGCTGTCCTGGGCAAAATGCATCTGTCCTGGGCAAGACCAATTTGTGTCTGTAACCATATATTTAAATGGCCGTGTTTGCATTTTGTTCTGTGTTTGTTATTAACCGGCCCTTTGAAGGCGACCAGAATGCTGATGTGGCCCTTGGTAAAAATGAGTTTGACACCCCTGTCCTAGAGTAATGCGCTTCTGGGCCAGGATCTTTGGACTACTAGGGACTTGCGGCTCAGCAATCTATCGCAGAGTTATGAAAAACAAACCATTCAATAATGAATACAGGTTTCATGATCAATGAGAAGCTTACCACAATTCTGCTTGCTAAACATTTCTAAAAGTCTGGGCCCCATGGGTGCATTATGCCCATCCTGGTTTGGTGGGGGTGAGTAATGACCCCATAGCTGGGTGAGGACTCCATGAGCTTATTGTCCCCTCCCCCATCCTGCCAATCTCACCCCATCTTGGTTTCTTTCTTTCTTGTGGTTACCTATCTTGGTAAGGAGGTATCTGGTGTAGGAACATCTAGCCCATTCATCTCAATCCAAACAGTCTGTCTGTATCAAAGCCAACCCTATTCTTTCGCTTCCATGTCAGGAACGATGCCAAGTGGCACTACTGGTTACTTTACCTCTACCTGGTTCAATTATCCCTAAATATGTTTTTTCCTCTACCTGATTATTTATTTCCTATACCCTTTGTACTTACCAATAACCCATGTATCTAGTCTCCATGCCAAAACACATTCTTTGTAAGTAAGCAAAATATATACTTGGCAAACATTAAATATGAATCTGAAAAAAATACTAGGAGGCCGATTCATTAATAGCGCCAGGTAGCGACAGATGAGCGACTGTAGCGTGATTTTTTCAGCGCCAGCCAGTATTCGCTGTGCTTGGCCGTTGTTCGGCTGTTGACAGCGACTCTGTCGGTGTGCGGTAATGTTGAATATTGGGTGAGGAGTCGCTGTTTGACAGGTTCCGCGCTGTATGGGAGCGCATGACAGCGAATGGCCATAGCGAACGGCTCCCAGCATATTCATTAACAAATCACGCTCAAAAAATTCTCGCGCTGTGAAATGCTTGTTTAAACCCCAGAGCGCTGGCGGCGATGGGTTAAAAGTAGTTTTTTAACCCCCAAACAACCATATTTTTGGGGAAAAAAAACATGTTTTTATAAATATTTTGTAATATGAATACATTAATATCAGACCTGTAATATCAATTCTGCACAATTTTTTTTTTTTTTTTACCTTAAAAAAAATATCTAACATTGCAGAAGTGGTCACAGAATTTTTGCCATTTAAAAAAAAAAAAAAAAACATTAATAGCAATTAATTAAGAATATTTAAAGATTGCTCCATTGAAATGCATTGGAGAGCGCCAGGTAGCGAGAGGTCATACCTGTCGCTGTTCAAGGTCGCTCGCTGGCGCTGTGGGGTGAGGCTGGAATAATGATGAATGATTCGCTATCTGGCGCTCTGTCAGTCGCTAAGCAGGATCGGCTTGATAAATGTGTGATTGCGGAGGGGAGCCGGCGTTCTCGTGGCGGTGAGCGTCATTACCGTTCGCTCACCATTCGCTACCTGGCGCTATCCCTTGTTAAATAAGGGCCTAGGTGTTAGCTTAGTGTGTCCCATATGGTAATAAATGTGGTATATATTTGTTTGCCTAAAACCACCTAAGATGCTCAATGTTTCTATGATAGCAATGAAAACGTACAGCACTGCCATGCCAATAAATCAAAGCTTGCACGTGCAGTTTGATAAAATTCTAAAAACTAAGATATGCTAATTACTGTTCCTCACGCCTCAACTGTGTGTTTGCATCCAACAGGGCTCCAACTATAATGACCTCACAAAGCAAGCGGCAACATTAGTGGTTGCAGTGGTTGTGTCGCTCATTAATCTTATCATGCCTCTAGTCTACGCTATGTTTGGCCTTGTGGAAAAGTTCAAGTACCCCCGTCATGAGATTTATGTTGTGATTTTAAGGTGAGCGGTTCAGTTTAACCTGCATTCTCTTATATCATTTCTGTGCTGTAAAATATTTATAATGCTTGCTCCAAATACGTTTTTTTCCTTTTTATAGAAACGTTGTTTTGAAAATTTCAGTCATTGGAATTTTGTGCTACTACTGGCTAGAAGAAGTTGCTGAAGGTGGATTTGAGGTATGTTCATTAAACAACACAAGTCACATTATGAAAAGCTGCGGGGAAACGTTTTCTCCCCAAAACTGTAGAAAAGACTGACTGGTATAATATTTTTTAAATTCTTTATTTGGTTTTCAAAAAGGTACAAAAAGATACCAACAATACAGATATTACAGAAAAGTATAGGTGCAACATGCAAGTAGAATTAGCAATAGTATTAGTACTAAGGCCTGGCTCTATCTGCCGGTTCCCGCCACCCAACTGGATATTCCCCTTGACCTGAGAACACTCCAGAATCCTCTTCCCCAGTGCTGCACTTGTGTTTAGATTCCATGATGGGCCCCTAGGGGAGTTCTCATGTCTTCTGCCTTGTTTCACCCTTAAGCGATTCTAGCGCCTATTCGTTTTTCCGGACCTACTGTCTCCCTGACTGGTATAATATAAAGATCCCCAAATCCACCACATTTTTTAAAATTCCTGGGAGACTACTTGTGGTTTATTCTCCCAGTAGAAATACAATCCAGGGTTTAGTGACAGAACCTGTCACCACTGATGTCCTCGGTTTTTGCTCACTTTAATACATTTTGACCTAGAAACCACTCGAAGGTAAACATGACATTTCACGATCAAAAGGCCATACATATAATTAATACTACTTTCCATGGGATTTTTAAATGCTTCCATTATTTTGTGCCAAAATGATGCCGAGGTGCTATCAAGATGCTGAATTTATCTGTTACTTTTTTTCTTTTCTATTTGTTTTCAACTCTGTGTTATAAAAGAAAACAGCTTCCCCTAGCAACAGTGTGTCTACCTTAGCATCGTACACCAAAGGGTGTGAACAGATCAGAGACTTCTTGACTTTGGCTCGCTTATCATCTGATTGGCAGGGGCAGGTTTGAAGTGGACCAACACCCAGGATTTTGACTATCCTGGGTTTTGGTCCACTTCGGTGGGGCACCCAGATCGGGGGTGCCCCCGCTGTGTGAAACCCCCCAGAAAGCCCCGAAAACTCACCTCTCCCCGCTCCCACGTGACCGCTGCAGCCAATCCCCGCCAGCGGACAAGCAAGAGGCAGCGCCGGACAAGCGAGAGGCAGCGCTGGACAAGCAGAGCGCGTCCGCCACCGCCTCCCGCGCGTCCCTCTTACAGGGAGCGCACCCGCGCCGGCCGTTTGTGAATGGCCGGAGGCGGACGCGCATGCGCCGCTGGAACGTGGAAAAGGTAGGATTGTGGGCTTCCTGGGGGGTTTCACCCCGCGGGACATCCCGATCTCGGATGCCCCGCGGGGAGGAATCTGATCGGCCCGGGAGTCTTATAGATTCCAGAGCCGATCCCCCCTGGGTGTTGGTCCACTTTAACCTATTCTGCTCTAATTCAAACTCTGCAGATTAGGGGATCACAAGCTTGTGTTCCAATAGCTAAAGGGTTAATGGCAATATTATCACCTGGGGAGGTCATTACTGCTGCGTAAATTTGCCAAAGTTGCTGATGATATCACCTGTTACAGTGGAAGAATTCTGGGACTTGTAGTCAGTAGTCTTACTCAAGGCCAGGAAAACCACCGCCTCTTTAGCATCACAGACACACAGTAATATATGAAACTTGGAAACAGCACACTAATGGTGCTATATCTCAGGCATCGGTGCACAAGCCTAACACACGGGCATTCGCATAACTAAATTTAAGCTGGCCCTGGCGCAATCAAAAACTGGGGCTCCACCATAGATCATACAGTGACCCCTTTCCTATTATTTTAACTTAACTGGATACAAGTAGACAAATAAGAACTGAAAGAGCAGAGACACATGGTGCTTCTTTATTCTGTAAATGATGCCATAAGAGCACAAATCTGATAAATAAGGTGGAGAAGCCACAATGATGGGGCCCCCTGGACCCTAGGAGCCCTGGTGCAGTTGCTACCCCTGCACCCATGTATATTTTAAATTCCAGAAGAAGAAAGCAATGAGGCAGAACACCAAAAACATGACAAAAATTGAGTTAAGCTAATAGATAATACGCTACTATAGATTCTCAGCATGCCCTTAAAATGATTCAGAAGGGGAAAAAACAAAAGGGTACTTACAATTTGTCCTGTGCCACTGGTCACTGTAGGTCTGGTGCTCCAGAACACACCTGATCGCTTTATCAGGGCCCCCACCACAGCCACCGCCTCCCGTATCTTCTGGAGCCAAACCCCTGGGACAGGATTGATGGCGGGTCGGAATTGCGACTCTCCATCAATCACTGGGGAGTGGCAACGCCCTCTGTATTCATTGCAATAGAGGTAGTGGGCTAGGCCTTACATGCCCCCTCTCCACTGTAGGGGCATGGTCACACCCCCTGTGACTGATAGCGGATTGTGGTCTGTCATGGAAGTGCCAGAGAATAGAGTTTCAGGCCCCCGACAGTGCGGGAGGAGGCGGATGCAACGGGGGGCCCCGATAATGCCATTGGGTGAGTTCAGGAGTGCCAGACCTACAGTGGCCAGTGGAGCAGGACAAAAGGTAAGTTCCCTTTAGTTTTTTATTTCCCTGCTGTCTGTATGATGTTAAAAATCAATTTATCGTTTTTGAGTTGAATTGCATGGCATTCATGATTATTGATCTGAAGGTGTGATTTTCTTATAATTTTCTTATAATTTTTAGCGGGTGCTAGATGAGCATCTCTTCTGAGACTCTATCAGTGCCCACACTGCTGAGGCGGCTTCAGGCAGCCAGCACTCAGCTTGCACTTGCTTCCAGCCGGCGGCTGGGTGCAGCGCTGACCTTGTATAAGGCAATGTGCTAGCGACCCCTAGTGCCAGCTGGGAGCACTAGAAATCCAGCAAATTTAACATTAAAAAACACAGCACCCGCATGGGCGCTGTGGAAAGAGGATTATAGGGTCTTATCTTATCTGGCACTGTAGGGAACTCAGCGCTGGCACTCATCCCATCACTGTCGCTGATGATAGATGGGACACTACCTGGCACTATCAGAGGCGCTCTGGATTTTTGACTTGATAAATACACCTTTTGCATTGGGACCTGACACTCATCTGGCACTATGTGACCATAGCCTTAATTGCAATCTTGTGGATATTGCAGCTTAAGCTTCACCATCAAATCCTTGTTAGTCCTGGATATGTTTCTTATGCGACACCCAAATATATTGTTAATCCATGGTTAACACATTCATAATAAATCGAATTCTCTTACCGCAGTTTAACATATTTTAATGATTTTTAGCTTTTTAGTTGCAACCCAATCTAAATGGATGTATATGTAAAAAGCAGCCGGCAATGTTCTGAGGATGAAAAGCAGGCTGGATGATGATCTACTAAGAGAAAGGAGAGCTTTTATAGACCATACCATTCAGAACAAACGTGTCAAACTCTGGCCCACAGTGTCATCAGATTTGGCCCGCGAGCACTGCCCCCCTGGGGAGTTCGAGGCGTTACCTTTAAAACAAGCGTACAGCCGCACACTTGCTGCCTAGCACTACTTAGGCCCTTATTTATGAAGGAATAGCGACAGGTGAGCGGCCGGTAATGACGGGCCCCGCCACGAGAACGCCGGCTCCCCACCACAATCACACATTTATCAAGCCAATCCTGCTTAGCGACTGAGATAGCGCCAGATAGCCACTCATTCATCATTATTCCAGCCTCAGCCCACAGCGCCAGCGTCCGACCTTGAACAGCGACAGGTATGACCTCTCGCTACCTGGCGCTCCAATGCATTTCAATGGAAAAATCTTTAAATATTAATAATTAATTGTTAATCATTTTTTTTTTTTTTTTTTTTAATGTGAAAAATTCTGTGACCACTTCTGCCATTTTAGATAATTTTTTTAAGGGAAAAAAAAATTGTACAGAATTGATATTACAGGTCTGATATTAATGTATTCATATTACTAAATTATTTTAAAAAACTT
Source organism: Gastrophryne carolinensis (assembly GCA_027917425.1). Lineage (NCBI taxonomy): Eukaryota > Metazoa > Chordata > Amphibia > Anura > Microhylidae > Gastrophryne > Gastrophryne carolinensis. Next base: position 88,235,021 of record CM051240.1, on the reverse strand, counting down.
GTTTTTTTTGGTTTCCAAAAATATGGTTGTTTGGGGGTTAAAAAATTACTTTTAACCCATCGCCCCCAGCGCTCTGGGGTTTAAACATGCATTTTACAGCGCGAGAATTTTTTGAGCGTGATTTTTTAATGAATATGGTGGGAGCCGGTCGCTAGGGCCAGTCGCTATCATGCGCTCCCATACAGCGCGGAACCTGTCAAATAGCGACTCCTCACCCAATATTCAACATTATGGCAAACCGACTGAGTCGCTATCAACTACCGAACAACGGCCAAGCACAGCGACTACTAGCGGGCGCTCTGAAAATGCCGCTACAGTCGCTCAACTGTCGCTACCTGCCGCTATAAATGAATCGGCCTCCCCGTCCCCAAGAGGCTAGTTAACAAGCCCGCCCAGCTTGGCAGCCGGCAAGATTGCAGGATGGGGATTTAATGTAAAACGGCATCTATGATTATCTAGTAGGAAAGTACTTCCCCAGTGGTTGGCAAATGCACCTGCCAACCAGGCTGAGCTGGCTGCAGTCTCATTCTACGCAGGATGACTGTGAATCCTATACCATCCCATCATGGAAAATGGCATGCTGCATTAAAGAGGACCGACCACAAATTTGGCTGGCCCTGAGGTCTAAAAGACTTCAGGGCTGGCTGATTAAAGTGGACCAAAAGTATCCTCCTACCAGGGCATCCTGAATCACTGATTGAAACCTCTCCATTGTTAGGGCGAGCGCCGCACGCCCATCTGGCAGCACTTCCCTTACCTCCATGGCTGCATGCAGCCGTCATCCATTTTGCAGCTCTCTCCCTTCCCCCAATGCTTCCTCCTCACATGCTCAGGTGCGCACACGTCTCCATCCACTAGAGGGCGAGCGCACTAGATTCCTGAGATTTAAAGGGCCTGTACAGCACTGATTGGTGCCTGCTCATCCAATCCTGCATCCACTTCCCCTATTTAAAGAGGCACTTCCTTTCCTTCAGTGCCGGATCTTGGTCTCTCCATGCTTGTTGAAAGTCAGACATTCTTGGATTGCTCACCCGTGTACCGACCTCTGCCTGTCCCCGACTCTGAACCTTTGCTGCCTGCCCCCAACTTGGCTACTCACCTTTACCGCGAACCTGTGCTGCCAGCCCCGATCTCTGCCTGTACTTACGCCTTTTGCCTGCCACTTGTGTACCTCGCTGAACCTCGGCTGACTGTGGGACTGGGCCACTGTTTGGGGGTAGCGACCTGGGGGTCACTCGCCGCACAACACCAACCTGCCTTGCGGTGGGCTCTGGTGAATACCGGTGGCCCCTTAGACTCCGCTCCCCTGACACGGTACCCGCCATCGGTCCCACAGTTAAAGCGGATCCACACCCGAGTCCACTCCACCCGGTCCGTGACAGTAAGATCCGGCCATGGATCCCGCTGAGGTGCCGCTGCCGGATGCCACTGAATTGCCTGCTATAGTGGCTATGCAGTCCCGCCAGATTAATCAACTCTCTGCCATGATGCAGCAATTATTAACGATTCAGCAACAGCAAGTTCCATCACCGGCTCCAGCATTACCGCCACAGCCCCCGGTAGCATCTTCTGCCAGAATCCGTCTCTCCTTGCCGGCTAAATATGATGGGGATGCCAAGTTATGCCAAGGGTTCCTTGCCCAATGTTCCCTGCACTTGGAGTTGTTGGCGGATCAATTTCCCACTGAACGAGCTAAGGTGGCCTTTGTCATCAGTTTGCTTTCTGGAAAGGCTTTGGCCTGGGCCACTCCCTTATGGGATCGCAATGACCCTGTCTCTTCCAGTATTCACACCTTTGTCTCAGAGTTTCGCCAGGTCTTTGAGGAACCTGCCCGGGCTTCATCTGCTGAATCGTCCCTTTTGAACTTGGTCCAGGGCGAGTTGTCCGTTGGTGAATACGCCATTCGGTTCCGCACTCTTGCCTCCGAATTGTCTTGGAACAATGAGGCCTTGTGTGTCTGCTTCAAGAATGGACTTTCTAGTAAAATTAAGGATGCTCTTGCGGCTCGTGACTTGCCTTCATCTCTCACTGAACTCATCCATCTGGCCACACGCATTGATGTGCGCTTTGCTGAAAGGCGTGAAGAATTCCGCCAAGAAAGAGACTCTCAGCGCTCCCTAGGAGGGCATCCCATTTGGCTCCAGTATTTCAAAACCCTTTGTCTGCACATGTACCTCCCAGTGAGGAGGCCATGCAGGTCGATCGATTCCGTTTGACCCAATTGGAGAGAACTCGCAGAAGGAACGAGAACCTTTGTCTGTACTGCGGTGTTCTGAGCATTTTTTGAAGGACTGTCCTATTCGCCCTCCACGTCAGGGAAACGGGCGCACCTAATGGCGGTGGGAGAGGCATCCCTGGTTGTATGTGCTTCCTCTCCACGGCTCACTGTTCCTGTTCAACTTTCCATCTCACCTTCCACCTCCCTGAATTTAACCGCCTTTTTGGACTCGGGTTCTGCAGGGAACTTTATAGAGGCTGCCTTGATCAATAAACATAATATCCCTGTGAATCGCCTTGCTACACCCTTATTTATCGCCTCAGTCAATGGTGATAGGCTGGACTGTACTGTGCGCTATCGCACCGTTCCCCTCCAATTAAAAATTGGACTCTTCCATCAAGAGAATGTTGAGTTCTAGGTCCTCCCTAATTGCACCTCTCAGATTCTTCTAGGCCTTCCTTGGCTCCAACGTCATGATCCCACGCTTGACTGGACCACCGGCGATATCAAGACTTGGGGTGCAGCGTGCTTTAAGAGGTGCTTGAAGTCTGTTCCTGTTCGACCCATTCCTGCTTCAGCACCATTACCTGGCTTGCCTGAGATCTACCAGACCTATGCTGATGTATTCTGCAAGAAACAAGCAGAGGTACTTCCGCCTCATCGCCCCTACGATTGCCCTATAGACCTCCTACCGGGTACCACTCCTCCTCGTGGCCGAATTTACCCTCTCTCGGCTCCTGAGACTCAAGCTATGTCAGAGTATATTCGAGAAAATCTTCATAAAGGGTTCATACGGAAGTCTTCCTCTCCAGCAGGCGCGGGGTTCTTCTTTGTGGCAAAAAAAGATGGCTCTCTTCGCCCTTGTATTGATTACCGCGGCCTCAATAAGATTACCGTTAAAAATCGCTACCCTTTGCCCTTGATTGCCGAATTATTTGACCGACTGCGTGGGGCCAGGGTCTTCACCAAGCTTGACCTGAGGGGAGCCTATAATTTGATACCTATACGCGAGGGCGATGAATGGAAGACCGCCTTCAATACCCGCGATGGCCACTTCAAATATTTAGTGATGCCCTTTGGTCTCTGCAATGCACCCGCAGTATTCCAGGAATACGTAAACGACATTTTTCGGGATTTGCTTTACTCCTGTGTAGTTGTATATTTGGATGATATACTCATCTTCTCATCTAATCTAGAAGAACATCACGGTCACGTCCGGCAAGTCCTGTCTCGTCTCCGTCAACACCATCTTTACGCCAAGTTGGAGAAGTCTTTTTGATCAAACCGCCTTACCCTTTCTTGGATATATTGTCTCTGCTCGTGGTCTTCAGATGGACCCCAGCAAGTTAAAAGCAGTTCTGGATTGGCCCCGTCCTATTGGCCTGCGAGCTATTCAACGTTTTCTGGGCTTTGCCAATTACTATCGGCAGTTTATTCCTCACTTCTCCACTGTAGTGGCGCCTATTGTGGCCCTCACGAAGAAAAGCGCCAATTCTAAGTCTTGGCCTCCTCAGGCGGAAGAGGCCTTCATTGCTCTAAAAAAGGCCTTCTCCTCTGCACCGGTGTTGTCTAGGCCAGATCCATCTCGGCCTTTTGCCCTAGAAGTAGATGCCTCCTCCATTGGAGCCGGAGCGGTGCTCACTCAAAAATCGTCTACTGGTAGAATTCTCACCTGCGGGTTCTTTTCGAAGACCTTTTCTCCAGCTGAGAGGAATTACTCCATCGGAGATCGGGAGCTACTCACCATCGCATTGGAGGAGTGGAGACACCTCTTAGAAGGTTCTGCCCATCAAGTATCCATCTATACTGATCACAAAAATCTATCTTATTTAGAAACTGCCCAGCGATTGAATCCACGACAAGCTCGTTGGTCGTTGTTTTTCGCTCGATTCGATTTTCAGATCTACTTCCGGCCAGCCGCTAAGAACATCAGGGCGGGCGTCCTTTCTCGCTCCTCTGACATCTGTAGAATCCACCCCACAACATATCATCTCACCTGAACGCCTTGTCCACTCTGCCCCCGCTACTCTTGTACAAGCGCCACCGGGAAAGACCTTTGTGCCAGCTCGCCAACGTCAACGTCGCAAAATATTAGAATGGGGGCATTCTTCCCATGTAGCCGGCCATGCCGGCATCAGGAAATCTTGTTCTATCATTTCTAGATATTATTGGTGGCCTTCTTTTGAAAAGGATGTGACTGAATTCGTTCAGGCCTGTACCACCTGCGCTCGCGACAAAACCCCTCGCCAAAGGCCTGTTGGTCTACTCCATCCTCTTCCTATTCCGGATACCCCATGGACACACATTGCTATGGACTTTATTACTGACCTCCCTTCTTCGCATGGCAAAACGGTTATTTGGGTGGTAGTGGATAGGTTTTCTAAAATGGCGCATTTTGTTCCTTTGCCCGGTCTCCCGTCGGCTCCTCTGTTGGCAAAATACTTCCTGAAGCATGTATTTCGACTTCATGGATTACCTTCACACATTCTCTCAGACAGAGGGGTGCAGTTTGTGTCCAAGTTCTGGAGAGCTCTTTGTAAACAAATGAAAATTAAATTGGACTTTTCCTCCGCTTATCATCCCCAGTCTAACGGCCAGGTGGAAAGAGTCAACCAGATTCTCGGGCATTATCTTCGCCATTTTGTTTCTGCACGTCAAGACGATTGGGTCGATCTGTTGCCTTGGGCGGAATTCTCGTATAATTTTAAGGATTCTGAGTCCACGAGGAAGTCCCCGTTTTTGGTGGTGTACGGCCGTCAACTCCTTCCGCCTCTGCCTTTATCCACGTCCTCCGGAGTGCCCGCCGTGGATGACATCACACAGGATTTCTCCACCATCTGGCAAGAAACACAGCGTTCCCTTTGTCAAGCTTCCGCCCGTATGAAGGTTAGCGCTGATAAAAGGAGAAGAGCTCCGCCTGTTTATTCTCCAGGAGATAAGGTGTGGCTGTCAGCAAAATACATCCACTTCAAAATTCCTAGCTACAAATTGGGCCCCCGTTACCTGGGTCCTTATAAGATCAAACAACAGATCAATCCAGTTTGTTATAAGCTACACCTACCAACATCACTGCGAATTCCCAATTCTTTCCACGTTTCCCTGTTGAAGCCAGTTATTGTCAATCGATTCTCTCCTAAAACCTTGGTGCCTGCCCCAATCTCTGGTACTGAGGATGCCTTTACGGTGAAAGATATCCTGGCCTCTAAGCTCTCCAGGGGTAAAAGATATTTTTTAGTCAACTGGGAAGGCTATGGACCTGAAGAAAGATCTTGGGAGCCCGAAGAGAATATTCTAGACCGTAGTCTCATCTCGGATTTTCTTGGCCCCAAGAAGAAGGGGAGACCCAAGGGGGGGGGGGGTACTGTTAGGGCGAGCGCCGCACGCCCATTTAGCAGCACTTCACTTACCTCCATGGCTGCATGCAGCCGTCATCCATTTTGCAGCTCTCTCCCTTCCCCCAATGCTTCCTCCTCACATGCTCAGGTGCGCACACGTCTCCATCCACTAGAGGGCGAGCGCACTAGATTCCTGAGATTTAAAGGGCCTGTACAGCACTGATTGGTGCCTGCTCATACAATCCTGCATCCACTTCCCCTATTTAAAGAGGCACTTCCTTTCCTTCAGTGCCGGATCTTGGTCTCTCCATGCTTGTTGAAAGTCAGACATTCTTGGATTGCTCACCCGTGTACCGACCTCTGCCTGTCCCCGACTCTGAACCTTTGCTGCCTGCCCCGACCTCGGCTACTCACCTTTACCGCGAACCTGTGCTGCCAGCCCCGATCTCTGCCTGTACTTACCACGCCTTTTGCCTGCCACTTGTGTACCTCGCTGAACCTCGGCTGACTGTGGGACTGGGCCGCTGTTTGGGGGTAGCGACCTGGGGGTCACTCGCCGCACAAGACCAACCTGCCTTGCGGTGGGCTCTGGTGAATACCGGTGGCCCCTTAGACTCCGCTCCCCTGACACGGTACCCGCCATTGGTCCCACAGTTAAAGCGGATCCACACCCGAGTCCGCTCCACTCGGTCCGTGACATCCATATTGCTGGTAAAACTTACCTGACCACCGACCCAACTTGTGAATGGCGGCGCGGGCACGCCCCTAGCTCAAACAAAGAGGGGGATGTGGCTGGTGGCGCATTTGGCTCAGCCCAGCCCTTAGCCAACAAGAGCTCTCATCGGCCAAGATTAAGAGAAGACGGCTAAGAAAAGCCAACTGCGCCGATTAGTTAGACGGCACATAATTAGTAAAAAGAAATTATTGTAGCAGACAGGCTTCAGACCAACACCCCACATATATGTATAGTGCAGAAAAACATTTTGACTCTTTCACCGAGTTCCTTTTGGTTTATTTTTTGTATTTGTTCCTATGTTCTTTCATTGTTTCAAACCAGGATTGTGTGACCAATAACTATTAAATATGTCACAGTGCCCCAGGGTTGTATCTATTGTATCTATTGTATTACAAACTCACCAAGTTACAGAGTTTTATGTTCTATTATGTTTCTAGAAACTTTCCCCCAGCATTTCCTGGGCACCCTAATTTTTCTAAACAGGTTGTTTTTGCCTGTTTTATGGGTAATTATTTAGTCTCCTTATTAAATTGTACGATACTTTTACAGAAGTTAGGAGATAAAAGCAGACCAAAACCCCAGTAACCTGACTCTACAGTGGAAAAGACTCTAGGGCTGTGTTACAGCTTGCCCCTGGGGCATCTCAATTTGAGGTATCAAACCCCTGGGATTGTCCATTTACTTACCTGAATTGATTTCATGGTGCATGCGCAGGTCTTCGATGGCATCCTCAACACTTCTCTATCTGATGTGTGCACCCTCACCAACATGTCTAAATGGCTGCCGGCAGGGGCGCGCAGAGGAGGGGAGGGTCCAGCAGGAGGCGCCCAGCTATTGTTCTTTTCAGAACTCATTGTTGGCCATGAATTTGCATGCCGGTGAGTTCTGACTGGAAGAAAGCCTGCACATGCACCATGGAAGCATGGGTCAGCAATCGAGGTAAGGAAACAGGATATTCCAGATGTTTCATACACAAGGGCATTCCAAATTGGGATGCCCTTGAAAAGCAGACCAAAACCCAGGTGAATTAAAATTCTTGTATGTGGTCTACTTTAAAATGCAAGCTGTATATATCGATGCAGTGTTTAAGTGAAAATTCATTTAAAATCCCAGTATTAGTAGTAGAAAATCCAAAGTAAAAATCAAACATACAAATACTACGACAGTAGAAGAAAAGAAAATAGTGATGCAATCAGTGAAGCTTTTCCCAGCACATCAAGGCTTAAGAAGTAACTGGCCAATGTTCTTGCTTCCACAGTGCTGGGAATCTTATGTTGGACAAGATATTTATCGGCTGGTGGTTATCGATTTTCTATTTGTATTAGCAGGCTCATTCTTTGGAGAATTTATAAGGAGGTAAGTCTATTGGCAGGAAATTCTCCTGTGCTTACTATGGCTGGTCTGCCCCTGACTATAAGGGTTATTTAAGAAGGGATAGCGACAGGTAGTGGCTGGTTAATGACAGATAGCGACTGGTGAACGCCGGACACGGCACGCAATTACACATTTATCAAGCAGAATCTGTTTAGCGACTGGGATAGCGGCATGTAGCGTCTGATTCATCATTTTCAAAGCCTCTGCGAACAGCGCCAGCGTTCAGCCTTGCACAGCGCCAGGTATGACCTTTCGCTACCTGTCGCTCCCTCATACATTTCAATGGACGATCCTTTTCTTCTCTTTAAACTGTTTTTTTTTCCCCCAAAAATCACAAATAATTCTGTGACCTCTTCTGGCATTGAAATAGCAGTTTTTTCAAATTTTTTACATTTTTTAAATATTTCCTCAGAAATGACATTACAGGTCTGGCATTAAAGTGTTCATGTTACAATGTTGTTACAATGTAATTCCATATGTTTTCGCTTTGTTACTAGTTGATAGATGCTTGAAAACACACTTTAAACACACCGCCTCCTGCGCTCTGGGCTTCAAACAACTATTTTTCAGCGCCAGAGATTTGTGAAGCTGTTTTTTGCTGAATATGGTGTGAGCCGGTCGCTATGAGCAGTCGCTAACATGCGCTCCCATACAGCGCTGTACTGGTCAAATAGCGACTCCTCACAATGTATTCAACATTACTGAACAGCGACTGAGTCGCTATAAAGTAGCGACCCACGGCCGAGCACAGTCATCTGTCGCTACCTGCCGCTAATGATGAATCAGCCTGCCCGTTAAGATCCCCATACTTGCAGTGACATGGGTACATATGAATGTAGCCGTATATTAAAGCAGAACAAAACCCAGCACGGCCAGCCCTGGAATCCCGAATTGGAATGTCCCGCTGTGTGAAACCCTCACCTTTCCCCGGTCCATTGGCACATGCACAAGCTCGGCTTTGTTTTGGATTGTTTTCCATAGGGAGTGCGACCTGCCACATGCCCTGCATAGTCGGGCTGTGCGCGTCCTCCTGCTCCAGCCATTCAGGTAGGCTGGAGTGAAATGGCGCGGGCCACTCATGCTCCCCATTAAAGTCAATTAGATCTCTTTGCCGAAGAGCACACAGCAAAGGGGTCTGATTGGAAAAGAGACCGCGCATGCACCATTGGATGGAGGGGAGGTGTGTTTTACTGGGCGAACTGAGCGGTTTCACACAGGCAAAAAAAAACGATACTCTTCTTTTGTCCCATGCTGCTACTCCACCTGCCTCTGCTTTAAAGCTTACTGGAACTTACCGGAGAATGACCACTGCGCTGTCTTGCACCGACTTTCAATATCCGTGTTCTCCCAGACAGGATTACTACTCACCCCACACTCACTCCATTCATTGCAATGAAGGGGGCGTGCTGAGGTGGGGCTGTGGAGGGACTAACCTACCTCAGCAAACCCCTCCATTGCAATGAAGGGGGCGTGCTGAGGTGGGGCTGTGGAGGGACTAACATTCCCCCTACCTCAGCAAACCCCTCCATTGCAATGAATGGATTGGGAGTGCTGAGGGGTGGGATGCCATCTTTTTGTAGTTAGGGGATAGAGTTTTAATTTGCTGCATGAGCTCCTGGAGAGTCATTGAGTATGTGCATGTGGCACAAAACCTAGAGGACTAACTGTGGAGGAGAAGAGGTGAGTTTTTTTACTTCAATGACTGGGGACACCCTCGATTGGTGATGCTCTCCCCCTCCCCACATAGCCATCGGCAACCCCCAAATCTGCACCCTGGAACTCAACTCTTGCACACTTGGATTCCTGACCCAATGGGCCACCAGCAGTCACATGTGTCCCAGTTCCCGTTCATCCCGTCCCGGAAAAGGTGAGACCTGGGTTTTTGGGGGTAGCAGGGGGCTATGTGTGGGGCGGCATCACTATTTGGGATGCCCCCTCTCCTACACAAACAGCGCTCCTACACCACCTGGCAGTTTAAGTTATTTTATGTAACAGAGTTCCTTTGCCTGGTATTGTGCACAGTCAGCCATAGTGAGTCCCTTCAACATAAAAGAACACAGCTGAGTGGGAGCAAGCTCCAAATTGGACCTGAATTTCCAGTTTAAGGATTGGGATGCAGGGAAGGTTATTACAGTTCAAGCTTAAATGACAAATAGAGAAAAGGCTCCATATGTTGCATTAAACCAGATCAACAGCCTGGCACAGTTGGAAAAGAAAGGTAGCGGCCATTTTGGAGCTTCCTCTCCCAGCATTACAGCCATGCTGCTGCCTGGATTAAACTGACATAACTGGCAATGCACAGTAACAGGAAGACCAGCAGAACTTCCTGTTTGCAGGTGACCAGCAAATGCATGAGCCGCCATTTTGTTTCTAAAATTTGCTACAGGGGGGAGTTAGAAAAATGTAAATGAATTTTTATGTGCAACAATCTAAATTGCCCTGGGGAGGGATGTATATGAGCACTGCTTGTTGTGTTGGTCTGGTTTAAAGCGGACCTTCACTCTGAATAAGAGTGTATCTTATATGTTTCCCACACCCTGTACATACAGATTGTCCACATTAAAAATCATCCTACCTGCATGTTATGAGCCTTTAAACATCCAAGATGGCGGCTTATGGAAGCCGCCATCTTATCAGGCAGCCTGCAAACAGGAAGTGCCTCCTGACTGTGCTGCTCTGCGTTCTGGGACTGGTGACCGTTATCTGACCCCAGCTCTGCTCTGTCTGAGCAAAGCACAGCTATAACCCGCCCCCCTGTACCTTATCCCACTCTCCTCTCCTCAGTAAGTGTGATGCTTCAGAGTCAAGATGGCGGCGCCCGTATCCTAAATTCCTGAACAGAGTTGCAGCCCAGTGGGGGAAAGAATAATAAGTTAGTGACTAAAAACGTAAAATATATTAATTTTAGATGCTGGGGAACCGTTTTTTATGAGTTTGGGCGTTTCATTAAATCACGCTGAAGGTCCGGTTTAACTAATTTTTGACTGTTGGTCCACTTTAAGTAACAAGATAGCAGACTCCTAACATCAAATGCTTGCAGCTCCTTAGTCAGTGGTTCTTTTATGTCTCGATTTTAGTGGCTTCCTCAGTAATACATAGCTGGAATTGTACTCTACACTCTATTATGTCTTTGTTTCAGGATAATTGGGACATATTGCCTTAAAAAGTGGGGAAAGCCGGAGTTTGACATAGCAAGAAATGTCCTGGATTTGATCTATGCTCAGACACTGGCATGGTAAGTTTGTGCAAGATGGGCAGGTGCGGACTGACCATAGGGAGACCCGGGACAATGCCCATTGGGCCGCACTGCTTTGGGGCCAGTTTGGCTGCTGCTTTTAACACCCACATTAAATCCCTGCCCCTTAGTCTCCCTCTCAGCAACTTGCACCCACAGGCCAAGGAACCCCAGCCCCCAATGCTATAGCCAGGGCATCATGGTTGGGGGCAGCACTCAGCAGGATGTATTGGGCCAGCCAGGGGCTGGTAATATCCAGGGCTGATTTTTGGCCCCAGTCCACCACTGAAGATGTGTGTACAAATGCATAACTGGAACAACACCGGGTGTTTGTCCCGCTGACAGCACATAAAAACAAGCTTGGGGGCATCCAGAATGCTGGAGCCGGGTGTTGGTCCAGTTTAAAGGGACATTCCAGGCAAAAGGGTAAATTAGCCTGCGTTTTGCTCTCCCCATGCTGCCTGGAAGAGGCTGCATCTTTCATTCATGCTGCTTTCTATTTCCCATTCAATCCCTTGTAGAGGACACATCCATGCATTTATCAATGTCCAGTCCCAATCCCAATCTTTGGGCCACTGTTTTATTTCTATTTCTAAATACCGACTCATTTCTCCTTCACTACTCTCCATTTTATTTACAAGCCTCTACTCTGCCCTCCTTTTAGTAATAGTAATACCCCTCTCCCTGACCATTCTTATCACCCCTTCCACACCTTTCACTTTCCTAACTCCCATCACAAATATTTAAAATGTTTTCACAGCATGAATGCTATTGCCTAGGCGTGTCATCCCAAAGAGCGTGCTACTTTCTAGCGTTCAGTGTACATAATGACACAATGACATAATGTTCTGCTGCCCAACCCTCTATGTACAGTTTGTTATAAAGAGCGCCTGAAGCAACACTTACCTGCTCATAAATAAGGACATAGCTATCTTTGCATTGTCTGTTTGATTTTTTTGACTGCCGGTGTACTTTAAATGCAAATAAACTTGCTATTGGCAATCAGACCTACACATAGCGCTGCAAACGCTGTAAAGCAGACACAGTACAATATAGTACGGTTTACTGTTTGTATACTTTTTTAAACCTGCAAAGATTTGTGGTGTGGTTTGTAATTCTATGGCACTTTGTCATAGACCTACAAATCACCCAAAAAGGTAGAAGCTGTTCATTAAAGTGGTTCAAAACAGCCCTGGAGTCTATACACATCAGGACTGCCTGCTACCCCCCCCCCCCCTCTCCCCCGAGCATCCAGATTCAGGATGCCATATTGTGTGAAAAGGGGCGTCCCCTGTAAAAGCCACCTTCTTCCCGATCCAAGGGGCACGCGCCCATGCCAGGATTTGAGAATGGCTAGCGCTGGCACGCACCCTATTGGAGGGTAGCAGGGATGCAGCCACTGGTGCACATGGCTCTTCTTGGCTAGACTTTGCCCTTAGCTGAGTCTTAGCCGAATTTAACTAGCACAGCCGAGAGCCCATGCAAAGTGCTAGCACCGGGGAAAGGTGAGTTTACTGAGCGACCTGTACAGCGGGGCATCCTGAATCAGGGCGTCCTGGAAGCAGGGACCAAATCCAGGAGAGTCAAAATCACTGGTTTTGCTTCACTTTTAAAAAGGCACAGCACAGAGATGTGGAGCTGCTCATTAATGAAGCACAGCACAGAGATGTGGAGCTGCTCATTAATGAAGCACAGCACAGAGATGTGGAGCTGCTCATTAATGAAGCACAGCACAGAGATGTGGAGCTGCTCATTAATGAAGCACAGCACAGAGATGTGGAGCTGCCCATTAATGAAGCACAGCACAGAGATGTGGAATTGCTCATTAAAGAAGCACAGCACAGAGATGTGGAATTGCTCATTAATGAAGCACAGCACAGAGATGTGGAATTGCTCATTAATGAAGCACAGCACAGAGATGTGGAGCTGCCCATTAATGAAGCACAGCACAGAGATGTGGAGCTGCCATTAACGAAGCACAGCACAGAGATGTGGAGCTGCTCATTAATGAAGCACAGCACAGAGATGTGGAATTGCTCATTAATGAAGCACAGCACAGAGATGTGGAATTGCTCATTAATAAAGCACAGCACAGAGATGTGGAGCTTCCCATTAATGAAGCACAGCACAGAGATGTGGAATTGCTCATTAATGAAGCACAGCACAGAGATGTGGAATTGCTCATTAATGAAGCACAGCACAGAGATGTGGAATTGCTCATTAATGAAGCACAGCACAGAGATGTGGAGCTGCCATTAATGAAGCACAGCACAGAGATGTGGAATTGCTCATTAAAGAAGCACAGCACAGAGATGTGGAGCTGCCATTAATGTAGCACAGCACAGAGATGTGGAATTGCTCATTAATGAAGCACAGCACAGAGATGTAGAGCTGCTCATACTGTCCTATGGTAAATAAAGCATAGTGCTTAAGTGTAAAAGCAGCCCAAAGCTTGCATCATGAAAAGGGATCACCACCAGATCTCAGTTCAAACATGAAAACAATCATACTTGTACACAAGCAGATATAAGGTATTCTAGTTTGGACACCACGCGCTCCTGACGCTGAGATCTGTCCTGGCGCTAATCTGCACACAATCAGACCGCCAGTCACACACAGTAGTGACTGAGAAATGAGGCTATGACCACACACAATGCAACCTTCATACCAGTTAGCAGCAAATAACCCCTCAGGACACATCATACAAGCAATCACGCATGCAGGCACTGGCAGCTAGCATACAGCAATCTCTCTAGGAGATGCTTACCAAGGGCTATCTACCTGACTGCGCCACATCAGCGCAAATTAGAGTGCCGCTAAATATCCTTTATATATTTTACACTGGTGCATTTGACCACATTGCTAAAAACATATCTACTAAAACATGTGCAGTGCAGCAACATGCGAGCACTGCAGATATAAAAAAATACAGTGACAAAAATGATTACAAAAACAAAAGCAAACCTTGGCCTCAATTAAATAAAAGTTGAAAAAAATTCATGGTAGTAAAAAGTTGACTTTATGAGAAAAAAGTACAAGTACTACACTGTAGTAGAAAGTGTCATTGACTTTCATTGTCTTCCTATCTGATGATTCAGTAACAGTGAAATTCTCAGGCTTTTTTCTCATAAAGTGATTTTTTTACTGTGATGAGATATGAAATATATGCTTGTCAAAACATACCTTGTCAATTACCGTATATACTCGAGTATAGGTCGACCCGAATATAAGCCGAGGCACCTAATTTTACCACAAAAAACTGGAAAACTCGAGTATAAGCCTAGGGTGGGAAATGCAGGCTCTGGATGTGATGACAGCAGCCATTAGGGACTCAGGTATAGGGGTCCAAGGGATGAAAAGGGGGCCCGGCTAGGTGGCCCTAATAATGGCCACTCTGACCTGAGACATGCAGGTTGCCACACTATTACTGCTGGTGTTGCTTATTAATGAGAGTGCCTGCCTCCCCCCCCCCCCCAGGCTGGTTTGCGCTGGGGCCCAATTCAAACTAGGGGCCAAGCCGTCACACATAGGTTTCTATCACCTTCTCTTCCTTCATGTTTCCTCATTACCCCTCTCTCCCTTTTCTAAATTCACTCTTTACTACTTTACTACTTTTTAAATTCTGTCCATCTCTTGTTCCAACTTCTGGAAGTATTACTCTTTTTCCCATCTTTTCTTCTCCTCAGGTTGGCCCTGGATATCATATGTGTGCTCACTTGGCATCATTAACAGTTAACAACAATTAAAAATAAAAAAAACCCAGTGGTCCCCCCCACACTTACCTGTTGTTGCGCGAGGGCCACCTCCGTTCCCTCTGCCGCCGCAACTGCCTCCGCCGCCGCCGCTCACACAAACGCGCGCTGGCCACCTCCGTTCCCTCTGCCGCCGCCACTGCCTCCGCTGCCGCCACTGCCTCCGCCGCCGCCCTCACAAACGCGCGCAGGAACTTCCTGGTTGTTGCGCGCCGGTTGGTGGGCGTGCCCCATGTGGTCGGCGTCCAATAGAAACAATGGACGCCTCCCACCGACCTGCGCGCAACAGCCAGTAAGTGTCAGTGTGTGTGAGAGCGGCCACTGACTCGAGTATAAGCCGAGGCGGCTTTTTTCAGCCCAAAAAGTGGGCTGAAAAACTCGGCTTATACTCGAGTATATACAGTACTTGTCAATTAGAAGGCTGCCTGTACATTTGTCTGCAGTTATCATCAGGGGGACATTTACATATGACAAGCCACTTTGCAACCATGTGCTAAATAGGTTTTCCTGGCGAAGTCAGATCACACCTCCACATGTGGTAGTTGGCATCTACTTACTACAAATCAGTGAATAAGACATTCGATACACATCTCGCTTCAAAAGAAATTTGAAACATAACTGTTAAAATAAAACGCCCTTGACACATGATTGGCTGCAGCCAGCATACGGCCCACCCCAATAACCAGTTTAAAAATGAGAGAGTTGACACAGATGACATGACATGCCAGGGGATTGCTTCCAATAAGTAGGCTGTTATCATTACTTTCCGTGTACCCCTCACAAGACATTATCTTCAAAAAAGGTAACGATCTCTGTTATTTCTCCCTTTTATTTTATAAGCATCTTGCCATATATTGTATGTCTGTTATTTTTATTGTACATCTTTGTTTTACATGCACTGCCCCTTATGGGTGAATTAAATCTTAAAAATGTATAGTCTTCTGTGTGCTAACCCTCTAAACCTTTAGAAGAGACATTGTATGTGTGCTAAATCTTGTGCCCTGTGTGCTTGCCTATCGCTACCAGTGTGACTTTATTGCTGTATAGTCGGACCTAGGACCTTATCGTGTGATTGGGTAAATTAACTGCATAAGACAAGATCTTAGCTTAAAGACCTGTGTGTGTATGTAGTGTCTGGCTATTAGGGCCAGGTCCCCAAAAAATGTCTGTGTGTAACGATTGTTTGTAGTACGATCAAAATCTGGTCTGGATTAAGGCCTAAAACCTCCTTGATTCATGACATTTACTACCCTGAGAATTTGGTTCTTCTCTTGTTAAATCAAGGGCAATGTATTCAAGTGAGTGACTAGTTTGCTATGAAATAACAGAAAATAGGGGGAAAAAAAGAAAGCACTATTCACCATGGAGTCAGTAAGGACCCACAGGTCCGAAACGCGTAGACGTTATAATGGATGCTATTACCCCATGAAAGGTACCTGGTTTTGCTACAATTTGTAATTATGTGGATACATTTTTAAACGACATCCTTTGGCAGGCAACATCTTACAAACATTTCGCCATTGAGCTTCAGAGGTTTTCTGCTTAGCGGGGGCAGGTCGTGGATCCACCAATTCGGAATATCACATTTCCAACACTATCACATTGATCTTTTTAGGATGAGCGTAAAGTGTATAAATCTGCAATTCCCAAACCTACATAACCAGTAATTTGAATATCGGATGGCCCTTATAAATAACAACATACATTTTATACTGGCACAAAGCTATGGCATTATAACTGTTAGGGGGGAAGCAGCTTATATTTTTTGGATAATCATAAATTAAATGTTTGTGTTTCCTTTGCAGGATTGGTATTTTCTTTTCGCCTTTGTTACCGATTATTCAAATGATCAAAATTTTTATAATATTTTATGTAAAAAGGGTAAGTACTGCTAATATTTTGTCACTTGTATTCGTTGGCCATGGTAAATAAGCCAAGCGTTTGACATGTTGGCACCCCCTGAAGCCAGATACAGTGGATACATCACAGATTTGCAGGTAATATAAAGAGAAACTCAGACAGTGAGACACAGAATAAATATAAGCAATATAAATAACAACATTTACATTATACAATATATGTATCATACATAGCAGCTGGCAGTAGATACAAAGATTCAACGTTTCGAGCCCTAGCAGTGCTCCTCAGGGATTAATATGGATCACATTAAACCTTGAAGAAGGACCTGCTGCTAGCATTTTAATATATTCTGTATCTTACTGTATGAGTGATTAAAGTGGACCAAAGCCCAAGATCCTGGGTTAAGGTCCTTGGTTCTTGTGAAACCTCCCGGGTCACCTAGTAAAACTCAGCATTCCCCAATCCTACGGCGCATGAAACCGATGAACAGATTCTCTTCCAATCGTTGTGTTCATCTGCGCTTGTCAATTTTGGCTAGGAATCAGCTAGCCTTTAACAGGGTGCCTACAGATGCCAGTCATTCATTAATGCCTTGTACAGACGCGCACCCAGCTTGCGCATGTGCATGGAGCAGGTAGAGAAGGTAGGTTTTACAGGGCAAAGTAATGAAGTGCCAGCCATGAAGTATAAGCCTTAAAATCATCCATCTTTTATTGTAGTCACTTTAAAAAGCCGTCACAGCATATGGAGCAATAAAAAGCATAGCAATAAAAAGCATGGCCAGAGCAGACCCCGCGTCAACGCGTTTCGAGCCGTAGCTCTTAATCATGACAGGTTTTACAGGGCACTTTGGGGGTTTCACACAGCAGGGTGTCCCAAATCGAGATGGCCTGGGGAAAGTGGAACGATTTTAGATCACTTCAATGGACGGCTGACTTTAGCAACATCTTCTGAGCTACCACGCCATCTTGTGGGCACTCTGAGTTGTGCAAGGTAATGCTATAGGCAAATGTTTTTTCAGCTAAATGTAAATGCTACACCAAAGTCTCTAAACAATACAGTCAATGCAACCAAGTCATGTTTGAAGCTTTCACAAAGCTTGAAATGGTAGCCATTACTGTTAGCAGTTCAGGATTAAGCAGGCCATAAGCAGGACCCGCAGACAGTAGCTGGCACTGATAGTAGATCAGGATGTTCTCAGGTGGGGGGTTAGACTGGCTAAGGGCAGTAGGGGGGGCGTGGAAAAAAACATGGGTAGTGGTCAGCAACAGGGCAATACACAGACATGGTCAGATGTGTCAATGGTCAGCAGCAGAGCTTGGCATTTGACATAGTAATAGGTGACAGCATGGCCTGGCACTGAATGTGGTCAAACAGTAGGTGGCAACAGAGTATCAGGATATAGTAGACAAACTGAATCATACAATGTGTTGGATTAAGTGTCTGGCAATACTTCCTGGCTGTTTTGGAATGAGCAGCTAAGATACATAGGGCCTTATTCATGAAGGGATAGCGCCAGGTAGTGCCTTGTAAGCGGCAGGTGAACGCCAGAGATGGCGCACATTTACACATTTATGAAGCCGAGTGTGGTGAGCAACTGGAACAGCGCCATGTAGCGTCCGATTCATTATTATCCCAGGCTCAGTGTACAGCGCCGGCGTTCAGTCTTGTAGAGCGCAACGTCTTACCTCTCGTTACCTGGCGCTCTCCCATACATTTCTATGGACGATCCTTAAATCCCTTTCCTGATCCCAATTTTTTTTTTTGTTTTATTTAATAAAATCTCTAATCTTTCAGACATGTATCCTGGCCTAGAAAATGACATTTTTGAAAACTTTTTTGATTAATAATATTTTTATGCAGAATTGTCCTTACATGTCTGGTATTAAAGTGTTCATGTTACAATGTAATAACAATGTCATTCCATATGTTTTCGCTTTGTTACTAGTGGATACATGCTCAGAAACAGACTTTAATCACACAGCCTCTGGCGCTGTGGGCTACATCGACCCGATTTTGAGCGCGGAACTGTTTGAGGCAGTTTTTTTAATAAATGTGGTGTGAGCCAGTCGCACTGAGCTAGCACTACCATTCGCTCCACAGCGTAGTACTGCGAATCACATAACGTATTCAACCATGCCGGCCAGCGACTGAGGCGCTCTGACACAACGACCCATGGCCGAGGACAGCGACTACTAGCGTTCGCTCTGAAATCCTCGCTACAGACGCTCATCTGTCGCTACCAGGCATTAGTAATGAATCAGCCTGACAGATAGGTGTCATCTGTTACGGGGAGGCTGATTTATTAATAGCGACAGGTAGCGACAGTTGAGCGACTGTAGCGGTATTTTCACAGCACCCGCTAGTAGTCGCTGTGCTTGGCCGTTGTTCGGTTGTTGACAGCGACTCAGTCGGTGTGGCGTAATGTTGAATACAAGGTTACGAGTCGCTATTTGACAGGTTCCGCGCTGTATGGGAGCGCATGATAGCGACTGGTCAGAGCGACCGGCTTCCACCATATTCATCAAAAAATCACGCTCAAAAAATTCTTGCGCTGTGAAATGCTTGTTTAAACCCCAGAGCGCTGGAGGCGATGTGTTAAAAGTAGTTTTTTAACCCCCAAACCACCATATTTTTGGAAACCAAAAAAAATATATATTTTAAATAATTTAGTAATATGAATACATTAATATCAGACCTGTAATATCAATTCTGTACAATTTTTTTTTTATTTTTTTTACCTTAAAAAAATTATCTAAAATGGCAGAAGTGGTCACAGAATTTTTCACATTTAAAAAAAAAAAAAAAACAATAACAATTAATTATTAATATTTAAAGATTGTTCCATTGAAATGCATTGGAGAGCGCCAGGTAGCGAGAGGTCATACCTGTCGCTGTTCAAGGTCGGACGCTGGCGCTGTGGGCTGAGGCTGGAATAATGATGAATGAGTGGCTATATGGCGCTATCTCAGTCGCTAAGCAGGATTGGCTTGATAAATGTGTGATTGTGGTGGGGAGCCGGCGTTCTCGTGGCGGGGCCCGTCATTACCGGCCGCTCACCAGTCGCTACCTGTCGCTATTCCTTCATAAATAAGGGCCAAAGTAACAGGGGTACTTTATGTACTGCAGCACTGGATGTGACATGGGAAGCAGTGTTTCCCATGTCAGGCACTGTCAGTGTTGCCACTTGATGCTGCTGCACCCCATGCTTCAGATTAGAATACTATTAGAATACCATTCAGATAGGCTGGGATGGGAGCGCATCTGCTGGGAAAGCCCACTTGCGCTCCCTAATGCAGACGATCAGAGTTGTTTTCGGAATGACATAAGCATAGCAAATGGCTCTGATTGGACAAAAGCCTGCACATGCGCCGCTTGACTGGGGAAAGGTGAGCTCCTACCATTGCCATTCTGGGTTTTACACAGTAAATCAAATCAGGATACCCCAGGGCACAGAACCAAACCCAGGATTTTGACTATGACTTTTGTTCCGCTTTAAAGCGGACCAACACCCAGGGGGGATCGGCCCGGGAATCTATAAGATTCCCGGGCCGATCAGAACCCTCCCCGCGGGGCATCCGAAATCGGGATGTCCCGCGGGGTGAAACCCCCCAGGAAGCCCACAATCCTACCTTTTCCGCGTTCCAGCGGCACATGCGCGTCCGCCACCACCTCCCGCGCGTCCCTCTAGTAGGGCGCGCTCCCGCACTGGCCGTTTGTGAATGGCCGGCGTGGGTGCGCTCCCTGTAAGTGGGACGCGCGGGAGGCAGCGGCGGACGCGCTTTGCTTGTCCGTCGCTGCCTCTTGCTTGTCCGTCGGCGGGGATTGGCTGCAGCGGTCATGTGGGAGCGAGGTGAGGTGAGTTTTTTTCGGGGCTTTCTGGGGGGTTTCACACAGTGGGGCACCCCCGATCGGGGTGCCCCACCGAAGTGAAATAAAAACCCAGGATAGTCAAAATCCTGGGTGTTGGTCCACTTTAAAAGATGTTGGATGGCCAGTTAATGAACATGATAAGCAGCGGTAGAAATGGTGAAACGTCTGTGTCTCTGTCTAGGTCAGCCTCATGATGAACTGTACTCCTCCAAGGAGAGCCTGGAGAGCATCCCATATGACCACCATCTTCATTTTCTTGCTCTTTTTTCCATCCTTCATTGGGGTCCTCTGTATGATCGCTGTCACTGTATGGAGGTAATGAAAAGCTAAAAACTTGTATAAATGATTAAATGTATAGATGCCCTATACATTGTGTGACTGATATATGGGGAAATCCAGATTTCTGTTAAACCAAAATGAATATTCAGAAAAAAAAATTTTTTTTAGTATTTTTTTCTCTTTTTTTCTTTTCCTGATGAGGAACAATGTATGGATCAACCAACATTTCCAAATAAAGTAGCCGGTAGGGAGGTCGGAAATTCTTGGACGAAGAAAAAACCAAAAGACCAGAAGCATGTTCTAGACTGGGCCCACTGCCAATGGTTCAGTTCTTCTATTGCAATGTGTAAATTCTGGAAATTCCCCCCTGGCTACAAGGCGTTCAGGGTTCAGGCCTGCTTTAACATGTTAATATTAAACAATAGGGTTGATTCAGAGCCCCTTTCTCACCATTTTCTTGCTACCAAATGAAAAATCACAGAAAAATAAAAACATTTCACCCAAAAATTCTTGCAGAAAAAAGGCTCTGCTGAATCAGACAAGGGGAAAAAATGGCGAGAACGGAAATTTTTATGCAAAAATATGGCTCTAAATCAACCCGAATATTATTGTTACAAGAAAATGTCATTATAAAATGTATTATGTTTAATTGATTTTTTTATTTCAGGCGTACTCCATCGCAGACGTGTGGCCCCTTCCGGACTTTGGCTGTTCCTTTCGATTCGATCAATGACTGGATAACTTCAATAACACCCTATGAGAACTCCAAGTGGGTGGTGTGGATTTATAATCACATAGTGGAAAGCGTTCTCTTCTTCTACATTCTAACCATGATTGTTTTGTAAGTATATACTGGAGTTACCCCCCAAATTGTGTCAATATATATAATAGGACGTGTGCCTTGCTATACACACATGGAGGCCGATTCATTAATAGCGGCAGGTAGCGACAGTTGAGCGACTGTAGCGGCATTTTCAGAGCGCCCGCTAGTAGTCGCTGTGCTTGGCCGTTGTTCGGTAGTTGATAGCGAGTCAGTCGGTTTGCCGTAATGTTGAATATTGGGTGAGGAGTCGCTATTTGACAGGTTCCGCGCTGTATGGGAGCGCATGATAGCGACTGGCCATAGCGACCGGCTCCCACCATATTCATTAAAAAATCACGCTCAAAAAATTCTCGCGCTGTAAAATGCATGTTTAAACCCCAGAGCGCTGGCGGCGATGGGTTAAAAGTAGTTTTTTAACCCCCAAACAACCGTATTTTTGGAAACCAAAACTTGTCATTTTAACAAGGGTGTATTTTTATAAGCCCTCTGCATACATACATACAGATAAAGCATATAAACAGAAGGAGCCATGCGGTGAGTAAGGCTGCCATTTCCCCCAAGGCATTACAGGGTAGCTGGAATCATAGGCCCTTATTTAAGAAGGGATAGCGTCAGGTAGCGCCTAGATAATGACAGGTAGCGATTGGTCAACGCCAGACATGGCACGCAATTACACATTTATCAAGCCAATCCTGCTTAGTGACTGAGATAGCGCCATATAACCACTCATTCATCATTATTCCAGCCTCAGCCCACAGCGCCAGCATCCGACCTTGAACAGCGACAGGTATGACCTCTCGCTACCTGGCGCGCTCCAATGCATTTCAATGGAACAATCTTTAAATATTAATAATTAATTGTTATTATTTTTTTTTTTTTTTAATGTGAAAAATTCTGTGACCACTTCTGCCATTTTAGATAATTTTTTTAAGGTAAAAAAAAAAAAAAAAAAATTGTACAGAATTGATATTACAGGTCTGATATTAATGTATTCATATTACCAAATTATTTTAAAAACTTGTTTTTTTTTGTTGTAAAACAAATCAGAGCAAGAAGAATAATTTCAGAACTTTTTTCACATTTAATGTATCTCCAAATCTGTAAGATTGAACTGAAAATCTGAAATTATTTCGAGGGGAGAAATAAAAATAATAAAGGGTTCAGGGTCGGCCTTCGGGTAAGTGCCACCCTGGGCAAAATTTCAGAATGGCGCCCCCTTGAGACACACACACATAGAGCAGAAAGCGAGCAACAGAGCAAAAGGAGGACGAGGAAGACCGTGACGGGCGCTGTACTCAATACCACATTTATGAAAGCGATTCTGGTGAGCGACTCTTACAGCGTCACGTAGCGACCGATTCATCATCACCGATGGCTCAGCGTATACCGCCAGTATTACCTGTCGCTCTCCCATACATTTCAATGGACGTTCCTTTTCTTCTGTTTAGACTGGGTTTTCTTTTAATTTTTTTTTTTTTTATCAAATAATTGTGTGACCTTTCCTGGCCTAGAAAAAATAACAATGTAATTCCATATGTTTTCGCTTTGTTGCTAGTGGATATGTGTTCAAAAATGGACTTTAATCACACAGCTTCTGTCGCTCTGGGCTACAGCGACCCAATTTTGAGCGCCGGCGCTGTGTGAGGCACACTGACCAGTCGCTACCGTTCGCTCCCATATAGCGCTGTACTGGTGTTATAGCGACTCACACATCAAATTCATCAATGCCGGCCAGCGACTGAGGCGCTCAGTAACAGCGAACCATAGCCGATCACAGCAACTACTAGCGGTCGCTCTGAGCGCCTCACTACAGGCGCTCACCTGCCGGTACCTGGCGCTAGTAATGAATCAGCCTCCACGTATTAGTTTAAAGTGGACCAACACCCAGGGGGGATCGGCCCGGGAATCTATAAGATTCCCGGACCGATCAGATCCCTCCCCGCGGGGCATCCAAAATCGGGATGTCCCGCGGGGAGGAACCCCCCAGGAGGCCCACAAACCTTACCTCAGCCAAGTTCCACCGGCGCTTGCGCGAGCTGCGGCCGCGTCTCGCGCTTCCCTCTAGCAGGGCGCACACCCGCGCCGGCCGTTTGTGAATGGCCGGCGCAGGCGTGCTCCCTGTTAGAGGGAAGCGCGAGACGCGGCCTCCAGCGCTCAGAGCTGCTATGCGCGTCCAAGCGGCCTTGGACGCGCGCTGTGATTGGCTGGAGCGGTCACGTGGGAGCGGGGAGAGGTGAGTTTTTGGGGCGTTCTGGGGGGTTTCACACAGCGGGGCACCCCGATCGGGGTGCCCCACCTAAGTGGACCAAAACCCAGGATAGTCAAAATCCTGGGTGTTGGACCACTTTAAGGTTGTGCACATTTATACAACCCTGTTTTTCTTTTACTTTTATTTTTATTTTCAACATAAAAGATTTTAGTTTGTTTTGCAATGGAATTCTACAGATACAGGCGACATTATAGGGGGAAACAGTTACTGAATAGCTAGTGTGGGAAAACTTCATAGTATAACCGGTGTGTTATTATAAACCCACGATTGTAATATATTATACTGAATATTTCTCTTCGCTGACAGAATTATTTCATACCTCTACTGGCAAATTGTACAAGGACGAAAGATAATGATAAAACATCTATTGGAACAAATAGCTAATGTGAGTTGAAGGTTTGAATTATCTGCATATAGTTACCTTTCAATGCTTTATTATATTTATTTAAAGGGCCTCATTTAAGAAACACTAAAACCACATAGCAACACATAGCGGCAGGTGATTTTCGTGAGCGCCACCAGCAAGTCATATTCATGCCGCCATGTAGCGCACCATGCATCAATAGCGCTGGGTGCTTTGTTAGCGGCGGCGCTGTGTGCTCTATAGCGCAACATCGCATCAGGCACATTCTTCTCTCATAGACTACTACAGGATCCCAGGCCTGTTCAGAATGTTTTTTCGTTTATTATTGAACTTGCGTTTTCATGTCTGTCTATCATGTGTTATGTCATTGCTATGTCCCCAATGTCATTCCATGTGTTATCGCTTGGTCACTACTGTGCAGCCATCCCCAGTTAAAGCCTTTTATTGTATTGCACGTGTCGCTGTATGCCTGAGTATCATGGTTTCACAGCACGTGCGCTTGCATGGTTCATTTACTTGTTAAATACAAATGATTTCTGGCCCTCCCCACTGGCGCTATCTGTCGCTAGCTCCATGGCAATAAAAACACAAGACACAGCACCATGAGTAGCCTACAGCGCCGAACCCTAACATTGCCGCTAATGCGCTAATAGCGTCTCTCCACAGACACTCAAGTGGCGCTACGAGGCATTAGTGATAAATTGACCTCAAAGTCCCTGTCCATGCACATGGTAACTTCTTCATATCGTATCTCTCTTGGTAACAGTATGGAACAGACCCTTTCAATACATGATGAGCCTGATAATATTCTATCATTCCAAATAATTAGTGACTTAATACCTTGGAAACCATTGAGCAGGAAAAACGAAAACTACACACCCCAAAATAAATTGCTTGTCAAGTACAGAAGACGCACTTCCCTGAGGCATCCCTAATGCCCATGATCCCCAAATCTGGCAAACATAATCCTCCATCTGTGCCCCTGCAGACTTCCTGCCAGCAGCCTATGGGAAAGCCATTGCTAGATGCTGTCAGTGTGCTGGTCCCTCCACACAGGAGCAGGGGTAGTGAGTATATGCATTTAAAGGCGATACACACTAACTAATAAAAATGCCAGAGGGGGATTGGAGAGTAGAGGTCTATTTTAAGCCAAAGTATAACTCCCAAGTGACATGGCTAACTCCATCCAATTTAGTATCTCATTAAAGTAGACCAAAACCCAGGATCTTGACTGTCCTGGGTTTTGGTTCTTCCCCCGGGGCACCCCGATCTGTGTGAAACCCCTAAGATCGAACTCTACTTTCCTGCGGTCCTACGAAGCATGAGCAGCCCCTTGTCCAATCAGAGCGCTGAAATCTGCTCACATCAATGCGTCTAAGAGGCCGATTCATTAATAGCGCCAGGTAGCGACAGATGAGCGCCAGTAGCGTTATTTTCACAGCGCCAGCTAGTATTCGCTGTGCTTGGCCGTTGTTCAGCTGTTGACAGCGACTCAGTCGGTGTGCGGTAATGTTGAATACGGGGTTAGGAGTCGCTGTTTGACAGGTTCCGCGCTGTATGGGAGCGCATGACAGCGAATGGCCATAGCGAACAGCTCCCAGCATATTCATTAACAAATCACGCTCCAAAAATTCTCGCGCTGTGAAATGCTTGTTTAAACCCCAGAGCGCTGGCGGCGATGGGTTAAAAGTAGTTTTTTAACCCTCAAACAACCATATTTTTGGAAAAAAAAAATAAACATGTTTTTACAAACATTTAGTAATATGAATACATTAATATCAGACCTGTAATATCAATTCTGCACAAATTTTTTTTTTTATTTTACCTTCAAAAAAATATCTAACATTGCAGAAGTGGTCACAGAATTTTTGCCATTTAAAAAAAAAAAAAAAAAAACATTAATAGCAATTAATTATTAATATTTAAAGATTGCTCCATTGAAATGCATTGGAGAGCGCCAGGTAGCGAGAGGTCATACCTGTCGCTGTTCAAGGTCGCTCGCTGGCGCTGTGGGGTGAGGCTGGAATAATGATGAATGAGTGGCTATCTGGCGCTCTGTCAGTCGCTAAGCAGGATCGGCTTGATAAATGTGTGATTGTGGTGGGGAGCCGGCGTTCTCGTGGCGGTGAGCGTCATTACCGTTCGCTCACCATTCGCTACCCCTCGTTAAATAAGGGCCTCAGACTCGGCCCCAGGCGAGTCTAGCTGAGTTAACGTGCGTGCGCCGGTGGCTGCATCCCCACTAACCTCTAACAGGGAGCGTGCCTGCCATTCATGCCTAAATCTTATAGATTCCAGTGCCGTTGCCCTTTGGTTTTGTTCCACTTTGATCCATACAAATACCTCTTTATATCCTAAAGTGAACTCAAGTGAACACTATAGATGCCCCCTGGAAATATTTGGTCCCCATCCCCAAATTCTTTTACAAAATTTTTATTGAAGTTTGCATAAGATACACAGTATACATATAGAAAAAAAAGCATACTGGAAAACATAGATGAAATGCATACTATTAGTTTTGAGGTATACAGCTTCTTCCAAATACACAGGCCCTTATTCATCAAGCGATAGCGCCAGGTAGTGTCTGACGAGCGCCAGGTAGCGGCAGCTAACGGCGACTACCGACTCAAGTACGCCTGGCGGCGGTCACAATGACGCATTTATCAAGCAAAATGAGGCTAGCGCCGGCGAGAGCGACGGCTAGCGCGGCATTCATCATGAAGCCGCCTGGACCGAACAGCGCCGCTGCAAATTCCCTCACAGCGCCAGGTATGAGCTGTCGCTCCCTGGCGATGTCCAATGCATTTCAATGGAGCAATCTATAATTATTCATAATTAATTGGTATTTTTTTTTTTTTTTTTTTTAATGTCAAAAAATCGGAGACCACTTCTGCAATGTTAGGATTTATTTTTAAGTCAAAAAAAAAAAAAAAAAAAATATGTGCAGAATTGATCTAACAGGTCTGAGATTAATGTATTCATATTACAAAATGATTCTAAAAACATGTATAATGTTACATTCAAAAAATATGGTTGTTTAGGGGTTAAAAACTAGTTAATACACATCGCCGCCAGCGCTCTGGGGTTTAAACAAGGAATGGACAGCGACAGCACATTCGGAGCGTGATTTGTTGATGAATATGAAGCTAGCCGTTCGCTCTGGCCATTCGTTGTCAGGCGCTCACATATAACGCTGGACCTGTGAAACAGCGACCCCCCAGCCCGTATTCAACATTACCGCACACCGACTGAGTCGCTGTCATCAAGCTAACGCCGGCCAAGCACAGCGAATACTGGCTGGCGCTGAAAAAATCACGCTACAGTCGCTCATCTGTCGCTACCTGGCGCTATTAATGAATCGGCCTCACAGTATTGTATTCTGCTTAATTGTATAATATATCCAGAGCAAATCAATAAAACATATCTAATGTAACAGATTGTACACAGAACCTAATAAGGTCTCATGGGGTGATAAGCCGTGCCCCATCCCTAAATTCTAACAGTATTTGCTTAAAACAGAAGTGAAGTCTATACCAGTCTGTCTGTGGGGAACACAATTGGGGCCGCTGGCTCCGTCCAAAATAACACAGTGTTAGGAAATCCACTGGTGCATCTCTCATAAACTTCAAATGCAGCTTTATTCTTCCATCACCAGATTGCAATGTTCCAGGAAACCTTTATCTTCTTCTGAATAATGGATCCAGGCCCTGAAAACAGTGTTATATAATACTGCAGAGAATGAGGGGGGGGGCAGAGCTAGAACTTTTAAACTGCTTTACATGTTGCTCTCTGGGATCATTTTCTCCAGGCTGGAAGGTGCCCTGTGCGAGAATACAGCATGACACCCCAAAACACTTCTGTGCTTCCTCACTACCAGCCTTCTGCCCCAAATGGTTAGCGATAGGCACTGGGGTTCGTCTGAAGCCCCCTGTGCATAACCAAAGCATCAATCCTGATGCCAGGAAGAGACACCCATTAGCAGAAGCGTTCCCTAGCCATTGGTTGTCAGTTCACCAAAGATGGTAGATTCCGCAGATCCAGAAACATCCGCTCTGCAAGTCAGGCTGCGCTCCACCATGCGTCCCACAGGTGGCACGCGCATCTGACAGGGGGAAGCCTTAGCTGTAACTGGTAGTCAAAACACAAAAAGCGCAGGTGGCACCCAAAAAAATAATAAATGGGGTTAGTGCGGTGCACTGCCCCTGAATGGACCAACTCAAAACCAGACAATACCAACAAATTGGGGGTTACCTCCCAAACCCCCCCACCTAATTGGCCCCACGGGGTCTAACAATTGCACACTGCAAAATATACAAAATAATCACATTTATTTTAATAGAATAATACTATTTATTCACCTACACATATGCTCATTACAACATTAAAAGCTTCATTAAAATCACAAAGAACACCATGCCACTACCATGATATGCCACATGGGGGAGCCAACCTGCTGAAGTCATCCCAGATAGTAAAAAGCTATTTCATAATAAACACATTTTATATTATTCCCATATACATACAATTTATTTCTTCTAAATAAATAAAGTGCAATGTGCTCAATAAAAGTGCATCAATTACAAGTAACCAGCATATAAACAATAATCTCAGTCAGGCTAGACAAGTGCAAGAGATATACATGAATAAAAATATAACACACAAGTGATTCTTACTGTGAAACCAGCAGGATATCAGCGCCCCCACGTGCCAGACCCACGCGTTTCGAGCCCAATTGGGCTTTTTCTCAAGGCTCAGGTGAACCTGAGTAATGATGCACTTTTATTGAGCACATTGCACTTTCGAGCCCACGCGTGCCAGACCCACGCGTTTCGAGCCCAATTGGGCTTTTTCTCAAGGCTCAGGTGAACCTGAGTAATGATGCACTTTTATTGAGCACATTGCACTTTATTTATTTAGAAGAAATAAATTGTATGTATATGGGAATAATATAAAATGTGTTTATTATGAAATAGCTTTTTACTATCTGGGATGACTTCAGCAGGTTGGCTCCCCCATGTGGCATATCATGGTAGTGGCATGGTGTTCTTTGTGATTTTAATGAAGCTTTTAATGTTGTAATGAGCATATGTGTAGGTGAATAAATAGTATTATTCTATTAAAATAAATGTGATTATTTTGTATATTTTGCAGTGTGCAATTGTTAGACCCCGTGGGGCCAATTAGGTGGGGGGTTTTCGGAGGTAACCCCCAATTTGTTGGTATTGTAACTGGTAGTCCTATATGCAAGGAAGCCAGGTTCCCAGCAACTAGCGCCAAACAGGTGATGGTACAGGACGGCAGGTGGCATGACCAACAGGTTGCCATCCTGTATCATGGAGACATCTCCAGATATCTAACACTGATGCCTACATAAATATATGTTCTCATATTGTCCTAGGAGGAATAAAATTACATGTCAACTGGATCACATTGTATATAAAAGATGAAGACACATCATTACCTGTAGTTATTGTATCATTCACAACATTGTAATCATAATAACCATTAACACATATCATAGTTATTTGTTAGAGCCTGTTGTGAACACATTTTTGGATGGAATAAAATTCTATATTAATATTAACCCAAAAAGATTATGGCACACTCTGAATACATTACGGGTATTTCTTAATACATAAGCGCTGTTTCTAATATATGACCTGAGTGGATTATTTCTTGGTATGTAAACGTATGTCCCATCTTAACTCAAACCCTATGGGTATCTTGTGACCAACTCAAAAATCCATTAACATTTAATAGTGAGTAATTAACTGTGTCTATTGCCTCCTCGGGGTCCTAAAACGGCCTGATTAATAAATTGCACTTCTAGACCAATGGCATCCGCCCATGAACATCTCACCAGTGCCTAGACACTTGGGACGCGTAGAATGGGGCTTTCTTATATCCCTCAGGTGCTCATACATACGTTATTTACTGGATCTTGTAGTGCACCCTACATATTGGGCTTTACAATCATGGCAGGTTACCAAATATAATACAATTAAATTAGTTTTTCAGGCAAAAAAATCTGGGGCTGCATCGCTTAGCTGAAAGGCTTCCTCCAGGTCCCTTGCTGCAGCGGCACCATGTGTAGCACCGCTCTCTCGGCTTCACTTCCTGTCTCCCTCCGACGTGGCACGCGCCCGCCATCAGTCATGGTGAGCTGCCATCCCCCCTCCATTGCAGTAAATTGCCGTTTTTCCCTTGTTTATAGATGTGAACATCTCACATATTGACAAATTCCACACCTTACGTCTCCACATCCCCTACTCCCTTTTATTGTTAACCATGTGGCACCTATGGGTACAAAAAGGATGCTAAGTTAGGTGCCCTTCTAGCTACACAACGTCTCCCTTTATCCATTTCCTATCACATCTCAGATTAGGTATATTTACCTCACAATATCTGCTACCTTCTTGAACCATACTTTGCCTGCATCATGTACAGTACCATGCTATTAATGCTTGTCTACTGAACTTTGCAGGAAGGAAAAGACAAATCCTTTTTAATCCCAAAACTTCGTGAGGCACAGAAGATGAATGCAGCAAACCACAGAGCACCGCATCAGAAGCCACAGGTTTGTTTTTGATAAAGGGAGTGGTCCGAGCTGAGGCAGGGCACCTTCCTTGTTGCTGTATTCTAGATTTGCTGTGCTCACCCCATATATGAGGGTTTCTCTGCCAGCAGTATGCGTACCACCACATGATCTCAGGTATTATGCAGAACATATATACCCCCACCCCCCCTATATAGTTTACCCAAGCCTGGTGATTTTCTCCATAATATCAAAACTGCTCCAAGAAGTGGCCATCCATGGGCATTTTGTGTGTTCCATGCACTTTAAATACCTGCTTTGTGTATTTGCTGTAGATGACTGACAATCCATACAAACCACCCAGTGGTGCTTTAAACAAAAGAAGGGGACCCCTGGATTACAGTCAGCCTGGCAGCAATTCATTGTATGGCACATTGAATACTATAGTGAGTGTCCAGCACCACTGCACATAACCTGGGTATCTCGGGGATCTGATCACTTCTATGACAGAAACATTTCAATTCTTCTTCTGAAGAAAAATGTAACATTTCAGACAATTTTCCTGATACAAAACCCTCAAACTCAAGGGGGAGGGGGGCATTCATATTGCTGGAGCTCCCCTGCGCATAGACCACCCAACCCCCTATTTAACGGAACCTCGATGCCCTGGGCAAAATGCAGCCCTGCAATCGCATGGATCAGAGTCAAGTTCTGTTTCCTTGCGCTGGGCCAGGCCAGCCCATGTGACCCTGAGAGCCAATCGCGGGGCTGCATTTCACCCGGGGGATCAAGGTTCAGGGGCTCAAGCAATCTGCATGCCCCCACAGCACCAACAATGCGGACCCTACAGCCGTTATGTAGATTCCATTGGTCATGTGGCTTTAAAGTGGTCCACTTCGGCGGGGAAACCCCAAAAACTCACCTCTCCCCACTCCCACGTGAACGCCGCAGCCAATCCCCGCCAACGTCCAGGCGGGGATCAGGAACGTCCAAGCCGCTTCCGCCGCCGCCTCCCCCCGCGCGTCACTCTCGCCGTGCGCGCCCCCGCCGGCCATTCACAGAGGGCGGGCGCGCGCACGTCTGGAGGGGCGCGCGGGAGGCGGCGGCGGCGGAAGCGGCGGCGGATCAGGTAAGCTGTTTTGGGGGTTTCTGGGGGGTTTCACCCCGCGGGACATCCCGATCTCGGATGTCCCGCGGGGTGGGAGGTGATCGGCCCGGGAATCTTATAGATTTCCGGGCCGATCACCCCTGGGTGTTGGTCCTCTTTAAGGCTACATTACCCACCAGTTTAGGTCTGGCTTACAGCATTATGATGCAGTAGGCCTCAGCACTGTACATGTTGTTCACAATGCACAAATTGACTGGAGGTCCGCACATTACACCCCAGATTCCGATTTGGGAAGCCCTGCTGGTAATGCTGATGCCCCAAATCAGGCATAATTCTTCCATACTCCCGTATTGCTCTTGTGTTCCCCAGTCCGCTGTCGACCACCATTGTTCTGTGGTGGGGGGTGCATGGTGCCACAAACCCTATTAGTCACTGGTGGTCAAGTGACCACCATTAATGACAACACAAGAGCACACGCCCATTCTTTTGCTCCATTTCAGGTGTCCTATTTTCTTTTAATATCCTTTTTAATGTGCATAGACGCCATAGTTACAAGACACAGTATAGACGTTTTTTTTTCCTTACATTATTGTAGTGTTCATGTGTATGTTCTGTAACAAAGCCGTATCCAGTCACAGCACTCTTATGATAAACTAATGGCCAGCTTCACTAAACTGCACGTGTTTCGTAGGTTCAACCATCACATGAAGCCCAAGACATGCAGCTTGTCAATGGTAAGTTGTACTGAACCTGAACTTAAATAAAAGTGTACAGTATAAAATATTAAAGCTGATGCTCCATAGGAACATGTTAGTATTGTTTTCTAGCATTAAAAAATAATCATTACTCATTAGGTTCTGTTCACAGTATAGCACGGTGACTGCATGGCTGCGCTGCCTACCAACATGATTTTCAATGTGCTAGTTCACATATAAGCTGCGCAATACATTGCAGGAATAAGGGAGAATGATAAGAGCGTGGTTAAACTAAGTGTTTTGTGTATTTTTACATTTACATCTTTTGAACTGATAAGGGGTGGCTTGCCCATACCAGGGTACCCATAGGCCTGGACCCAGTGTTCTTCCAAGTATGCCCCTGGGCCTAGGCTACACAAGAGCTGGTGGCCATTTTGCTCCTAAGCCCTGGGTTACCAGCTCCTATGCCTGGTGTGCAGGTCTGCGAAGGGGGGGGGGGGTCAGGGTCTCCCACTCAATCAATCCCCTGTAAACCCCCTAAATCCTACCTGTCACTTTGCTTGCCCTGGCACAATGCGGCCGTGTGATTCGCTGGCGGACGTCACATGTCCTGTTCTTGAGCTTAAGCTTGCCAGCTACCAGCCGAGAATAGGACATGTCGCTGGCCAATCATGCTGCCGTATTTTGCCAGAGGAGAGAGGTGACAGGTAAGATTTCAGGGGTTTGCAGGGATTAAGTGTGGGGAGACCTCACATGGGACCGGGATGCCCCTCCAGAAGTGAATCCATGTCCATTAATTTGTGAAATGGGTATCGGTCCAGTTTAAAGACCCTGTGTGGGCAATGCTACAGTGGCAGGAGTGCCCAGTGAGTGGGTGTGGAAGAAATGTAGGGCTCAGGAGCAATGCTGCCAGTCAGGGCCCCTTTTGGTCCAACACTGGAGTCTTGGCTGTCCTTCCCTACGTTTAGTCCCCTGCATGGGCAAACTGCCTTAATTGTGTTCTTTAGTGTTGCTTTTAAATTCCTTTTTTACCCTAAGGAAATGCCACGCCCCTCATCTTACCTTTAGTAAAGGAAGATTCTTTCCTTGATCCAGCTCGGTTTACATGTTTGTGCGCACAATTCACTTCAATGCATTCATAAGTGTGGACAATTTCTATTGTGTAACTGTATATATGGCAACCTGACCCTTTTCCTTCATTCAGAACCAGAGCTGCAGCAGGCAGAACCAAGTAGTAGGACCAGTGCCCTGGCACTAGCGATGAGGGCAAGGCAGCAGGCAGACTTAGAAGAAGATTCTCCACCAATGAACAGGAGGTCACCCAGGGATTCAGACAACATGGCTGGAACAGGGAGGGACAGAAACTATGAGGAAGAGCCAACGTACACTTCTGAACTACTGAACACCACGAGTGTGGCAATGAGGTCACCGAGTCAGGCCCCTGAGGAACAGCAGCCAAGATCATCAAATGCTATGGAGATGATCATGAGAGCCAGGCAACAAGCTGAATATGAGGAACAACTGAGGTATAATGAAGAACCATCAAATGCTATGGAAATGGTGATGAGAGAAAGGCAAATGGGGGAGTACGGAAGACAACCCTCATGGGATTAGGTACTAGAACAATTCTTGGAGGGGAACAAAAACTGGCAAAGGACCCTTTGTTATGACTCGGCATTAAGCAATTGCTGAGGTTGTTTGAGCACCTTTCTCTCTCTCTTGTACCCTGCCTCTAGTATATCTAGGGCTTACTAGGCCATAATGAGCCATAACTGCTCCTCTAGTGGTTGTTCTGTGCTATGACACCTGGCGTCCTATTGCATACTAAGCACTAGGGGGAGCACAACTCTACTTCAATCTGAGCAGAAAGAATTTTGGTTACTGGAAACAGCCGAAGGTGAGGCTCCACAGCCAAGCATATGACTTAGGGAGGCTACAGGAAGAGGGGCAATAGAGTGGGATATGCTAAGCTGGAGAATACGGGGATAATGAAAAGAAAAAGGGGCAGTGATGAAAAATAGGGCATGCTGGTAAGAAGAGATTCAGATGTCCCAGTGGTATATTTAACATTCTATTTCATTTTACCCTGAGCCCATCACCTCCCCTGGCTGGACACACATAGCTTTTCCATTTGACCAGTCACCCCTAATACTTTGTCAGCCCCTCTCAATGTGACATCTACAATTCTACAAGCAGTGTTAATGAATGGCTAGTGATCCATCTAGTTTGATGATACTTAAAGCAGAACCAAACCCCTCTCCCACCGCCCAATGGTGGAGCAGATACTCACCCATTCCTTATGTGGTCTCCATCCAAATGAGAGAAACTGCCACAACCGCTGAAGCATTGGTGTTTGTTAGGAGGAGAAGTTCCTTAACCCACATTTGACCTTCTTTCTCTGGAACAGACTTTCCAGAGAAGGTATAGATCCCTGTTAGCGTATATACTTATTTACATTTATATTGTTTACATGCTTTTAACAATGTATTGATGTGTATAACATTTGTAAAAAAAATCTCTTTTATGAATAGTTTATTATTTATTAAAAATGTCATCCAGATCTTGCTTTGCTTGTGTCATGCTATTAGTGTTGCTTCTATTGGACACCCGAGTAGCTCCTCTTTAGGGAAGCGGAGGCTTTAGAAGGGGCCATACAAAATGCAGGGGCATTGGGTGGCTGATTATCCTTTGTGAAGCTAGTGGACACAAACATACTGTAGATTTTCTGCAGGTTTTAGGATTAAAACATTATTACAAATGGACAAAGCACCCATTGTAGCTGGCCTGGAGTCTAAAAGACTAGAGGTCCGATCAAGTAACCTTGAAAAATTGGGATGCAGCCCCCACCCCACTCTTAGCATTCACTCACCTTTTCTGGGGCTCCTGGCCGAGGCTGCATCCCTGGTCTCCCTGTTACGCACTCCTGCACCCAGCCAATCAGGTAGGTTGGGGGTAGAAGCTTGCTGCACACCGTGGGAGAGACCAGGGATGAGAATTCTGCACAGAGAGCTGGGTTCGGTGTCTAAGCAGGACCATATCCTATGCATTAATATGTATGGTATATGGCACTGTAGGACCAGTGAAAGGTGAGTTTTACAGGGATCTCACACAGCTGGGCATCACAATTTGGGATGCCCCATAAAAAAGTTGACCGAACCCTCCCAGGAGTCTTATAGAGTTGAGGGGGTTGTTGCTCCTTCTTAAGGGTAGTGGTTTTGAATTGTGGTTTGTGGTCTATTAATGGACCCAATGCCTTTCCCACAAAGAGCCTGATTTCATGAGGTTACCAGCTGGCACACCAGGCATAGGAACTGGGGTCCTCATGGCCAGACTTCAACCATTCCAGGACACCAGCCGGGGGCTGAATTAAGTGTGGTAGAGGCCCCAGATTCAGTATTTTCTTTTTTTTTAAAGTGGACCAACACCCAGGAATTTCACTATCCTGGGTGTTGGCCCACTTCAGCGGGGCATCCGAGATCAGGATGCCCCGCTGTGTGAAACCCCCCCAAAAACGTACCTTTTCGGCGAAGGACAAGCGACGGACAAGCCACCGCCGCCGCCGCCGCCACCGCCTCCCGCGCGCCGGCCATTCACAAACGGCCGGCGCGGGTGCGCGCACTGCTAGAGGGGCGCGCGGGAGGCGGCGCCGGCTGATCCGTCGCTGATAAGGTAAGGTTTTTTGGGGGGTTTCACCCCGCGGGACATCCCGATCTCGGATGTCCCGCGGTGAGGGAGGTGATCGGCCCGGGAATCTTATAGATTCCCGGGCCGATCACCCCTGGGTGTTGGTCCACTTTAAAGTCCAGTGTCTTCATAACCCCATCCTAACATGGGTGAGCAGGTGCGTGCACAGTGGGAGGGGGGGTGCCACACTGTGCACTCTCTGTGTGTCCGCTGCCTTGCCCGGATGACAGTGCTGAATTACGGGAGAGGTAAGGCTTTTTTTTTTACAACCGCCCTGACACAGCACCTGGGGGGGGGGTTATGAGAACAATCAGACACTGTGATAAACAGGCCACCCCCCCTGTCATCTGTCACAGTTATGCTGTCACGCCCACTCCATTCACTGTGATAGAGGGGGCATTCAGGGCTTTGCATGTATGTAGAAACAAGTTACCCACCCCCTCACTTCACATACTGAGTAAATAAACCATGCTCCTCCCCTGTAAAACTGCAAGTTACCCCGCCGATATGCTGACAAGTAACTAGCTGCCCCCTTTGCACCAATATAGGGGGCCTTTTAACCCCTTACTAGTTCAAGTCAAGATGCTGATGGAAGGGGTATTTATACCCCAGGGCATGGCTTGCCTGGGATTGCCCTTGCATCCTGCAGTGGGAAACAAGCAGAGCCTGGCAGATGTATTTACTTTGGGGTGGTCCCCAGTTGGCAAGAGGTTATTGTCTTGCAGCAAGAAGGAAATTTGATGGGATTAGATTTTTATTATTTCATATTATTAGAGATTTGAGTTGTAAGAGCCCGTTGGTAACGGGTATGAGTGAAGACACTTTCCAGAAATGAGGAAATAACTACCCGCTGCGGGGTATTCACTAAAATGAGGAGAGAACACTTACTGTAACCACTTCACACCGACAATTTGTTACTATATGATAGTAATAAATAATAACATTATTTAGCTGGGGTAAGGCTTTAAAGTGGACCATCACCCTCGGGTGATCGGCCCGGGAATCTATAAGATTCCCGGGCCGATCACCTCCCTCCCCGCGGGACATCCGAGATCGGGATGTCCCGCGGGGTGAAACCCCCCCAAAACCCCCAAACCCCCTTACCTTAGCTTCCGCCGCCGCCTCCCTCACGCCCCTCTAGGCGTGCGCGCGCTCGCGCCGGCCGTCTGTGAATGGCCGGTGCGCGCGCGCGTCAAGAGTGACGCGCGGGAGGCGGCGGCGGAGGAGCCGCTTGTCCGTGGCTTGTCCGTCGGCGCGGGGAGAGGTGAGTTTTTCGGGGCGTTCGGGGGGGTTTCACACAGCGGGGCACCCCGATCAGGGGTGCCCCACCGAAGTGGACCAAGACCCAGGATAGTCAAAATCCTGGGTGTTGGTCCACTTTAACATGGATACCCAATGCATGTTACTCGAGTCAAACACATAAAAGAACACTGGTCACTATGTGTCCTTTGTCTCCATCTAGTGGTCGATTTTGTTATGTCGCACAATGATTCCTTTCCTATGTAATCAAAATATAAAATTTGCATGTAGATACTGTTGACTGATTTTTGGTGATGCTGGAGTTTTAAAGGACCCATCTAAAGCAACACTACAAGTAGGAAGGATTAGAACCTTGTCAGAGGAATAGCCCTGATGGTGATAGAAATCTTTCAGATGCAGTTCTTGGGTCCATTACATCATGGAACCACATGATGGCAGTGTTGCCTAAGAAATGGGTCTCTTAGATTAATGGAGGCTGAGGTACTTCTTGAGGTTAAGTAAACAAGGCCTTGACCAGATGGCATTGGCAACATTTGCTGTCCTGCCATTGACCGAGCTTTGCAACTGTTGGTGTAAGTGGAAACCTTACAGAGGTTATATAAAGGGAAGACCAACCCTTCTAGAGAGTTCTTGGTTCTGTTGAGTTCTATTAATGTAGTGAGGAGCGAAGAGGGAATGCTGCTGTGATTTGCTGGATTGTGTTACTGGACTTTGTTGTATGATACCGAGGATGGATGCATCAAATAAATACCAAGTGGATTCACCAAAGAGTGTCGTTTCTGGATGCAAGCAGCTATTGCAGAAGTAAGTGCACCTCCACCCACACATGCCCGCACCAATATGGGATACCCTACCCTAGGTCCAAGGATCCCCCTCGCTCCCCAGGTGTTTCCCCCCGGCCAGGTACGCGCCGGCTACACAAACAGCACGGGCATTTTCTTCTGCAAAACCATGCTGCAATCAATACATTAGCATAAACAAGGCCTTCTCTGAGCGAAATGTGGTCTGGATGGGAGCATATGTTGTTCTTTTAATCATCAAACCACAGAACAGTTTTTCTGACTTTAATGAGATATAAATACCACTTACTTTTCCACACTTTTGTTAACCTTGTCCGAACAAATTTTTTTTTCAAATGAAATTAAATTTCTATCTTCTGGTGAGAATTAAATGTGGTTATATGACCCCTACAGATCATAAGGACCTCCAAGGCAAATGCCCCTCAGAGGTTTTAGCTGGACAGACCATGGACCATCCTGGGAAAAAATCCATTATCACAGTGTTTTTGTAAACATTCTGTATAGATTGCTTTAGGGTTCGTTTTCTGAACAAAACACAGTCAATTAAATGCATAAATCCTACTTAAACCGGACCTTCAGCGTGATTTAATGAAAAGCCCAAACTCTTAAAAAACGGTTCTCCAGCATCTAAAATTAATATATTTTACGTTTTTAGTCACTAACTGATTATTCTTTCCCCCACTGGGCTGCAACTCTGTTCAGGAATTTAGGATACGGGCACCGCCATCTTGACTCAGAATCATCACACTTACTGAGGAGAGGAGAGCGGGATAAGGTACAGGGGGGCAGGTTATAGCTGAACTTTGCTCAGACAGAGCAGAGCTGGGGTCAGGTAAAGGTCAGCAGTCCCAGAATGCAGAGCAGCACAGTCAGGAGACACTTCCTGTTTGCAGGCTGCCTGATAAGATGGCGGCTTCCATAAGCTGCCATCTTAGATGTTTAAAGGCTCATAACTTGCATTAGATGCAGGTAGGATGATTTTTAATGTGAACAATCTGTATGTACAGGGTGTGGGAAACATATGAGATAGACTCTTATTCAGAGTGAAGGTCCGCTTTAAAATGCCATTTGTCCCAAATGTGGAATGGACAACACTCATTATTGAACAAATTTGCACTTATTCTGTGGAAAAAAATACAATTCTGTGAAACCTGTAGAATTGGTATTATAAGTATACAGTACGTCCTGCTCCAAATGTAATACTTACACTAGGGTTATCCTCCGCCAGATGGCGCTGCACTGCAGAGACATGCAAAACAGGCTCCTCCCGGCCCTTCAAATACCCGGGGACCTCCCACAAATCCCCAGCATTGAAAAGCAGTGAACGAGAACCCGGGAGAATTTAACCACCTAAACTGGTAACTACAACAATAATAACAATCACCATACAGGGGATCCAGAATAATGCAAAACCAAGGGTGGGGTGGAGCAGGACGTACTGTATACTTATAATACCAATTCTACAGGTTTGTATTTCACAGAATTGTATTATTCTTAGTATACATTACGTCCTGCTCCCGATAGATTACTTACACTTGGGTGTCACGGTCTGACGGATCCATTTGCTAATAGTAGACTTTGCAGGAGCCAAACCCTTCCTGGGCCCAGAAGGGACCACAAAAAGAGCATCAGTCTTCCTGAAGGACGCAATGACTACCAGGTAATACTTCAGACACCTGACCACATCCAAGGAATGCAAAACCCTCTCCTTAGTGTTGCTAGGATTAGGGCACAATGAAGGAAGAACAATATCCTGATTCAAATGAAAAGCAGACACCACTTTAGGCAGAAAGTCTGGCTTAAAGCGGAACACCACCTTGTCCTGGTGGGGGCTGAATAGACAGAGCCGCCAACTCAGACACATGCCTGACTGAAGTAATGGCCACCAGAAAGACAACCTTGAGGGTAAGTACAGCCAGCACAGCATCCTGTATAGGTTCAAAGGGAGCACCCTGCAAGGCAGACAAAACCAAGTTCAAATCCCAAACAGGGACCATAGGTTTACGCGGGGGACGCACATGAGTGACCCCCTGGAAGAAGGTCTTAACCAAAGAATGCTGAGCGAAAGACTTCTGAAAGAAAACAGACAGGGCAGAAACCTGACCCTTCAGAGTACTTAGTTGGAGTCCAGACTCCAACCCATGCTGTAAGAACTCCAGAACCCTGGGGACTGAAAACACCCGACAGGGAAGAGACCTAGACTCACACAAGTCAATGTAGGTACGCCGTACCCTGTAATAGATGGAAGAAGAAGTTTTCTTCCTAGCCTTCACCATGGTATCAACCACCGAGGCGGACAAGCCTTTCTCCATCAAGATGGAGGTTTCAGCAGCCAGGCCGTCAAAGCCAGACTTTGTAAATTTGGATGGCGTAAGGGGCCCTGAGTGAGAAGATCTGGCACCCCTGGCAGAACGTACTGGTCTACTGCCATCTGCACCACGTCTGCGAACCACACTCTTCTTGGCCACCTGGGGGCCACCAGAATCGCCGGCACCCCTTCCAGAGCAATCTTGCACAGAACCCTGCCCAGCAGGGGAAATGGAGGAAAGACATACAGGAGCCGAAATTCCTGCCATGACATGGACAGAGCATCCGTGGCCAAGGCCAGAGGATCCTGAGACAGGGAGACAAAGGCCGGGAGCTTGCGATTGTGACGGGATGCAAACAGATCCACATCAAGACCCCAACGGTGACACAGGGAGTGGAATACCCTGTTGCAGAGGGACCACTCTCCCTGACAAGAGGTCCCCCTGCTCAGAGAGTCTGCCAGTAGATTCTCTGCCCCCGGGATGTACACAGCCGAAATGCATTGAACATTGGCCTCCGCCCATGTCAGAATCCGCGACACCTCCTGGAGGGCCCCCCTGCTCTTGGTCCCTCCCTGATGGTTGATGTAGGCAACCGCCGTCCTGTTGTCTGAGCGAACCTGCACAGACAGACCCCACAGGTGATTGGTCAACTGATCCAGTACCAACCTGATCACCCGTAGTTCCAAAATGTTGATAGGTATGTGGGCCTCACCTCCCCTGGAACCGCAGGGACTTCCAGAATCCCCCCCATCCTGACAGACTGTCATCCGTGGTGACCGGATGACCAGAAAGGATCTGCCCCCCAGCAAGTTCCTGGATTCCAGCCACCACGAAAGGGACCGCCTGACCAGGGGGGGGAGCACACAGACCCCATCCAGGGACGTTGGGTCCTTGTCCCAAACTGACAGAAGATGAAGTTGTAGAGGCCTCAAATGGAACTGAGCAAAAGGCACCGCCTCGAAGCACGCCACCATCAAGCCCACCAACTGCATTCCCTGCCTGAGAGAGGGATGGTGACACGACAGCAGGATCCTCACCTGCACAATTAGAGCTTCCACCTTCTGTTGAGGAAGGAATATCCTTGACTGAACCGTATCCAGAATCATTCCCAGGAACGGGGTCACCAAGGAAGGGGACAGAAAGGACTTGGGGTGATTGATCACCCAGCCGAAGGACTCCAGGGTGGACACCACCAGCTGAGTGTCCAACTCTGCCTGCCGTAGAGACTGAGAGGTGATAAGTATGTCGTCCAGGTAGGGCAGCACGCGGATGCCCCTTGACCTGATCAGAGACATCACCCCAGCCAACACCTTGGTGAACACCCTGGGAGCTGAAGTGAGACCAAATGGCAAGGCCACAAATTGGCAATGTTGATCTTCCAACGCAAATCTGAGGAACCTTTGGTGTCCTGAAAACACAAGGATGTGAAGGTAAGCGTCTTTGATGTCCACAGACGTCATGAAATCCCCTGGGCGCAGGGAACTGATGGCCGAGCGCAGAGTTTCCATGCGAATACGCCTGTTCTTGACAAATTTGTTGAGGATCTTTAAATCCAGAATTGGCCTGACTGACTCATCTTTTTTGGGAACTGTGAAGAGGTTGGAATAGGTTGGACACCACCTCCTGAATCCACCGGTCTGAGACGTGATGTCTCCATACGTGTGCAAAGTGCTGTAGCCATCCCCCCACCCTGATGGGCGAGGGCGCCCCATCATGCCTGAGGGGGCTTGGGAGAGGATTTGGGCTTAGACCCCCAAGAGGAGCCAGGACGTCGTCCTCTGGTCCTATGCCAGGAATCTGCACGAGCCCCCGCGAAGGACACCCCTTTTCCTTGTTTAGCACTACGGTAGGGCGGTGAAAAGGAGCCCTGACCCCGAAAGGGCCGAGACTGCCGTCTGCGCTGGGGTAACTTACCTCCTTTAGCAAAAAGGTCTAGGCGGTCCCCAAACAGGCGTAGCCCCTTAAATGGAAGACACGTGAGAGCCTTCTTTGCAGCATTGTCGGCAGCCCACTGGCGCAGCCAAACCGATCGGCGTATAGCCACCACCAAAGCAGAAGTTCTAGCACACATCCTAATGGCATCATCCAAGGCAGATAGGATAAAGTTTACAAACACATCACAGTTAGACAGTGCATTAAACACATCAGGTAGCAAATCATCAGGAGCACCATCAAGTACGCGCCACAGATGTAATGGCCGAGGCGCAGACCGGGCGCATTGCTGTCCCCACAAATGTAAAGGCATGGGAAGCCAATTGGTCAATGCGCCGGTCCTCAGCATCCCGCAGAGTAGTAGAGTCAGGGGAGTGCATGACAGAGGTGTTAGACAGCCGTAGAATAGGGGCATCCACCTCGGGAGGGGATGACCAGCACTAGACCATATCAGCAGGAAAGGGATACTTTCTGTCCCAACTCTTAGGTACGCTGGGAAGTCTACTGGGACGTTCCCACTCCTTAAACACAAGATTATTGAAATTAGCTTGCTCAGGAAATTCCAAACGAGCCTTAGCAGTATGAAAAAGCTCACCCCTTTGCCTAGGAGCCGCAACAGGAGGGGAGATGGACAGAACCTCAACAATCTGTACCAGCAGTCTGTCAGTATCATCCGGGGCCCAGGAGTCAGAGCCAGAATCGTCATGACCCCTGAGTCTCTCAACAGATGACCCTGAATCGGAGAACAGCTCCCCTTCGTCAGAGGGGTATAGTCACATAAATGCAAATACTCATCAGATTCCATAGGAAAAAGAGTGACATCAGGGGTTAAGTGACGCTTTTTAGCAGTGGCCTTACGCGCTAAAGTATTAGCAATCAATTTTTCAACACTGGCCAGTCTAGCAGACACATCAGGCTGAGAATCCCCGCTTGTATGCAAGTCAATGGGAGTGAGACTCAAGCTTGGGGGAGTAGGAGAAGTGAGACAAGGTGCAGGCCCAGCCACAGGAGGGGCGGATTGCAACATTAGCACCTGCTGTGCGCAAGGAACACAGACCCGTGCATTGTCACCGCTAATAGGTGAGACCCCACAAGCTACACACAGCCGGGCTTGTCCCGTAGGAACCCCGGTCGCATTATCCTGAGATGCCTCCATATGGTGATTACTAGGCACAATATGCCAGTAGAGATTGACGCTATAAAGCAACCCTGGATGCCCCAGTAACCCGCTAGGGAAGTGGGAGTAATTATACTAGGCCCAACTATCAATTACACCGGGCCGGGAGAAGCCAATGGATTCACCCGTCTGAAAGACACAATTGA
This sequence comes from Gastrophryne carolinensis, assembly GCA_027917425.1. Classification (NCBI taxonomy): domain Eukaryota; kingdom Metazoa; phylum Chordata; class Amphibia; order Anura; family Microhylidae; genus Gastrophryne; species Gastrophryne carolinensis. Next base: position 88,191,257 of record CM051240.1, on the reverse strand, counting down.
AAAGAAGGGGTGTCAGAACCATACACACTAAAAAATGAGTATAAGGCCTCCCGCGAGGGCGCTTACGGACCGCGCTAAGTAGAACCGTCACACACGCGCACACCAGACAAAATGGCGGCGAGAGTACCTCGATGGGCGGGCCAGAGCGAGCCGTGACGCAGAGCGCGCCAAGCCAGCCCCCCCCCCCCGAAGACAAGACAAGCAGCCAATGAGAACGCAGAAGCGTCTGAGGTAACGCCGCCGCCCGGCGCGGAACATCCAAATGAAGGAAGAGACACGCGCGGCGGCATTTGCAAATAGTAAAAAGACAAGTCAGCACGGCGGCTGACACCACATATACTAGTCAAAAAACAGACAATACGCCGTATGCACGAATCACACTCACCCACACCCCCCCCCTTCTTTTCCTCCCAAAGGCTACAGGGAGAATGAGGGAGGATGGCGGCCCTCAGTACAGGACCCACCGCTACACGGGGCATGGGGGCAATAATGCGGGAGGGGCATCCATAAAGGCTCACCATCAGCCTATACCGCCTACCCTTTGGTGGGGGATTGCGGTGGAGCAGCGCTCCGTTAAGCACGCATGGTGCTACCTACCTTCACCAGACCAGCGCAGCCCAGGCTGGGAGGCACATCACACGAGGAGCGGGTGGAAATAGTCCAATAGGGCCGCAGGCTAATAGCCCCGCTCACCTGCGAGAGAGTGATTCTTCATGTCTTAAGCACTGCAGAGAAATCTGGGGATTTGTGGGAGGTCCCCGGTATTTGAGGGGCCGGGAGGAGCCTGTTTTGCATGTCTCTGCAGTACAGCGCCATCTGGCGGAGGATAACCCTAGTGTAAGTATTACATTTAGAGCAGGACGTACTGTATACTAAGAATAGGTAAGTGGTAGGTGTGCTGTGGGAGAGAATGGAAGGTTATTTAGTGCAGGTGAGTTAGAGTTGAGATGTGCTGTGGAGATAAAATATTTCTTTTAGGTTAGTAAGTTGAGTATCCTTGTGGGCTGAGGCCTGGTGATACACCTGTGAATTGGGAAAGAGAAAATTGGTTGAGGGTTAGGTATGTTTGAGGGTGGTATTTCTACCAATTAATCAGATCAGCAACAACCAGTATCATTGCTTCTGACTGATTAGTCCTCAAAAATCTTCAGGGGTGGTGGGGATTTTTTGTCTTTCTGTTTTAACAAGTTAATGGTAAAGCAGAGTAAAAAAAAAAGTGTATCCAGTGTTATAAGAAACACTAAGGGACACATATTTGATTTATGCGCAAATGTGTAACGGTGGTGCACTGTTGTTTGTAGGTGCACTTCTTGAACTCACCTCTTTTCTGAAGTTGCTAGTAGTTCTCTGTTAGGGGTCTCCTTCTTTTGTGGGTGTCCTTTAGGGTTGTGGGTGGGTGGGTGGGTGTTGAAGATGGTGTTCCTTAGGTTGCTACTTGAGAGTGGACGTGGAGTGCTCTTTTCTCTCAAGTAGCAAGTGCAAATCTGTTCAAACTACCCAAGGGACCCAGGTTCTCCCTAGCAGGTGCAGCTACCAAATCCTCTACCTTCTGCGCTGAGTTTCCTAAACAAATCTCTACAACACTCATTTTTGGCATAGGATTTTTTTTTTGTATGGTACTACTTTGCACTTTCAGACCTTCTTTGGTGGGCGCTAAATTAATAATTGCATTTTCTAAACTGCCGGAACTATACTGTATATATTTTTTGCATTAGCATGGTTTGGGGGAGGTAGCATGTTTTTGAATTTTGTGGAGGCATCCCTCGGTACAGGCGGTGGGGGCATCCCTCGGTACAGGCGGTGGGGGCATCCCTCGGTTCAGGCGGTGGGGGCATCCTTCGGTACAGGCGGTGGGGGCACCCCTCCGTACAGGCAGTGGGGCATCCCTCATTCCCCCCGCTGCACACACACACACACTCACCCTGGTTCCCGGTGGGCGGAGGGCCGGTCTGCCCTTCACTGCTGTTCCGCTGCTGCCGCCAAAGCCGTGCATAGGCTGCTAATGACAGATGCGGGAGGGTGGGCGTCATCTGCCATCCGCGGCCCCTCCCAGCTGTTCCCCCGGCCGCCGCTCCCATCGCTTTCAAACACACACATACACATGCTTACCGGCACTTCCTGGCCGGCGTTCAATGAAAACAATGGACGCCGCCCATAGACGCCCACCGCGTAACAACCAGTGCTGGTAAGCATGTGTGTGTGTGTGTGTGTGTGTGTGTGTGTGAGCGGCGGCCGGGGGAACAGCAGTGGGGGGCGGCAAATGGCAGATGCCTCCCGCATCTGTCATTCGCGGCCTTTGCTAGTGCCGGCCTACCGGGATTTTGCCAGGTAGGCCCTATGGCCAGCCCGCCCCTGCCTATAGGAGTCCGAAAGCTTGACATCACACATCAGGCACCTTCTACTCTTCTTCACACACTTAAATCTACGAACTAGGTTTGACTCCCTTTGGGGCTGACTCAGGGGTTTTTGTTTAAATCATAAAAAAAAGCAGAAGAGGGGGGAATAAATAACTAAACCCCTAAATCTATAAAAACACACATATATATACACTTTAATGCATCAGTCTGTCTGTCGCCGAATCTGGGAAGAAGACCTCCGGCTATGCCCCGATGAGTCGCAGTATATATATATATATATATATATATATATATATAAATGCGACTCAGTGTATGCCTCCAGGACCGGGACCAAAGCCCACAGCACCGGTTACCTACCTAAACCTACCCGATGCAGGAGCCAAAATCAAGTTGAGGCCTTACAACATGAAACCAGCATTCCCGGCTCTAATCATTCATAGTTGTTGTCTTGCTTGGTTAGTCTTCAGTCATGTGACAAGTCAGCACATCTCCCACCCATTTGTTTTCCTGTTAATATGTGATGGGATTGATGTAGCGTGATCCATTCTGGGCTAATCTGAAAATATTCTTAACCCTTTTTAATCAAAAATATATATTTTTAAATTAATGTCGACAAATTTGATTTGTTATGCACAGGGTCTTTAGGAATACCTTAAACCTTCAGGCAATAGTTACAAAAAATGTATGGGTTTTTTTTTTTTTTTTACATGAAGAGCTGGATCTACTGTTTTTCATAGCATATTGAACCCATGTGTCCTGAAGTACAATGGACTAAACTGATGGTTCAGTACCTCAATATAAATCCTTCCACCCCATCCATCCCTCCCCCACCGGCAATGTCAAGTAACAGAGACAATATAAACAATTATGGGTCCTGGCACAATGCAGTCTGCTGCTCCCCTGGCTTCTGGGGGGGGGGGGAGGGGGGTGATGACTGACATCATTCGGTCACAGCAGCCACAAGGAATTTAGATTGCTGTGACTGGGCGCTCATCAAGGTCAGCAACTGGCAACTAGGCAGACCCAGCCGTTTGGCATGTGCGCCTCTGCTTCCGTGGGAGTCAAGAAAAGGCCCAAATGAGATGTTTATGTTACCTACCCCACAACATTGACGGTGTGTATTTAACCCATGTAACTCTATTAGACTTTTTCTTAAAGTCCCTGTCCAGGCGCTTAAAAAACAATGAAGTCCTGTGGGCTACATCCTGTTGGCCATGTAGGAGCAGGCTCCCTTGTTGACTGGTAGCAGGAGGTGCATAGCATGTTTGTTCATAAAGGCCACTGATTTGTATTTTCATTGAGGGATACTTAAGACCGGTTGGGAGTGCAGTCGGCACCAGAGCTGATAGCACTGAGACCGGAGAGCTGCAACTCGCAGGTGGGAACAAGCAGGGTGACAGTCATCTGTATGGAGGAAATATATAGCTTTTTTTTTTAACTAGGGATGAGCGTTCCTGTTATGACTTTTGGATAATTCAAGATAGACCCCATGTTTATTGCTTTGTCTTTGGTTATGCTGGGTGTTCCATCTGGACATTTTCAGTAACATGTTCTGTTGGGGCAGTGTGCTTCATTTTAATTTGCACTTTGTGTGATGAGTTGGTAGATGCACACACAGTGCACAGACATCTACTAAACATAAGAGAGCATATAAAAATGTGCAGAGACTCTCTGAATCTTAATGAATTGCTCCACATACTGTAGATGGTCAGTGTCATAGAACTTCTTTTGGTTCAAAGCAAAATGAGAGTTCTAAAATACCATTTTGTGAAATACTCACCTGTAAAATGGGTATTATAAGTATGTCACACACCCCGCTTCAAGATATTCATAACATGTGGGTAATACCGACCTGAAGAGGGCGTTCCTGCAGAGATGATAGCAAAAAGAAAGCCCCTCCCTGATCCATAAACACCTGGGACCTCCCACCCATCGCCCAGTATAAAGAAGCAGTAAGGTAAGGGACCAGGAAGAGGCAAATATAAGTCAAAACGACGCAAAGTTCACAATATAAAGGATCCAGAATACAAGAAGGGCGGGTGAAGCGGGGTGTGTGACATACTTATAATACCCATTTTACAGGTGAGTATTTCACAAAATGGTATTATTCTAAGTATGTCACACACCCCGCTTCAAGATATCCATAACATGTGGGACATCCAATAGCAGTGTCCATAAAAGGGCGGGGATCCAAAACAAGGCAACAAGGTACAACTTAAACCACAACAGCTTGCAGAACTTTGCGGCCAAAAACAGCATTCGCTGAGGCCCGAACATCAACCTTGTAAAACTTGGAAAAAGTGTGAACAGAGGACCAAGTAGCAGCCTTACAAACTTGCTCAACAGAGGCCTGGTGCTGAAAAGCCCAGGACGCCCCAACCGCACGAGTAGAATGAGCAGTGACACGAAAAGGGGGACTCCTCCCCTTGGCAGAATAGGCCCCAATGATGGCCTGACGAATCCATTTACTAATGGAAGATTTGGCAGGAGCCAAACCTTTCCTAGGCCCAAAGGGCACCACAAAAAAAGCATCAGTCTTACGAAAGGAAGACGTAACCACCAGATAATATTTCACAACACGAACTACATCCAAGGAATGCAGCGCCCTTTCCTTGTCGTTGCTGGGATTAGGACATAGAGAAGGCAGAACAATCTCCTGATTCAGATGAAAGGCAGAGCCCACCTTAGGAAGAAAATCCGGCTTGAAACGAAAGACAACCTTGTCCTGATGCCTTTCGAAGTACGGAGCTTTAATGGATAAAGCTGCCAACTCAGAAACACGCCTAACCGAAGTGATAGCCACCAAAAAGGCCACCTTTTGAGTAAGTGAAGACAAAGCAACCTCATTCAAGGGCTCAAACGGAGGACCCTGAAGAGCAGAAAGAACCAGATTCAAATCCCAAACTGGAACAAAGGGCTTCCCAGGAGGCCGTACATGCGTAACTCCTTGGAAAAAGGTCTTGACTAAGGGATGAAGTGCAAAGGACCTTTGAAAGAACACCGCCAGGGCAGAAACCTGCCCCTTCAAGGTACTAAGTTGAAGCCCCAGATCCAGACCATATTGAAGAAACTCCAGGATTCTGGAAATGGAGAACTCCCGACAAGAGAAAGACCTACTTTCACACCAGTCAATATAGGACCTCCAAGTCCTATAGTAAATAGTAGAGGAAGAGCGCTTCCTGGCGCTAATAAGAGTCTGAACCACCGCGTCAGAAAGACCTTCCTCCTTCAAGATGGCGGTTTCAGCAGCCACGCCGTCAAAGCCAGCGAAGGTAAATTGGGATAGAGTAGCCGGCCCTGGGTGAGCAGGTCCGGCAGTAGAGGCAGAACGAACTGATCCTCTGCCAGTCTTACCAAGTCTGCGAACCAAACCTGCCTTGGCCACCTTGGTGCCACCAGAATCGCCGACGCGCCCTCCATGGCCAGCTTGCGCACCACTCTGGCTACCATTGGAAACGGAGGGAACAGGTAAAGAAACCCCAGATCCCTCCAGTTCAGGGACATGGCATCCACCGCCAGGGCCAGTGGATCCTCCGAGAGAGAAACAAATATCGGAAGCTTGTGATTGTGACGAGAGGCAAAGAGGTCCACCGCCGGGAACCCCCACCTGAGGCAAATCGAGCGAAACACCTGAAGACTGAGAGACCACTCCCCCTGACGAGAGGAGGCTCTGCTCAGAGAGTCCGCCTCCGTGTTCTCCACTCCCGGAATGTAGACTGCTGAGATACACGGGACGTGGCTCTCCGCCCAGTCCAGAATCAAAGACACTTCCCTGAGGGCACTCCTGCTGCGAGTCCCCCCCTGGTGATTGATGTAAGCAACCGCCGTCCGGTTGTCCGACCGGACCTGAACTGGCAGGCCCCACAACTGATGAGTCAAGCGAAACAGAACCAACCTGATGGCTCTCAACTCCAGAACATTGATGGGCTCGTGAGCCTCCTGCGGGCCCCACAGACCCTGAAACTGGAGGTCCTTCCAAACACCCCCCCAACCTGACAGACTGGCATCCGTGGTGACTGTTTCCCAACACGGAGCCAGAAAAGATCTGCCCTTCAACAGATTGACAGACCCCAGCCACCATTGCAGGGATTGACGAACTCGGGGAGTCATCAGGAAGGACTGACTCAACGATAGAGGAGACTTGTCCCAAACCTTCAACAGATGAAGCTGAAGCGTCCTTGTATGAAACTGCGCAAAGGGAACTGCCTCGAATGAGGCCACCATTAACCCCACCAGCCTCATCCCTAGCCGGATGGCTGGACGAGAGACCGACAAGAGAAGCCGAACCAACTCCTGAATCAAAAGAATCTTGGCCTGGGGCAGAAACACCCTGGCCTGCGAAGTGTCCAGAGACATTCCCAGAAAGGTCACTACTCTGGACGGAGAAAGAGAAGACTTGGGGTGGTTGATCACCCAACCGAACCCCTCCAGAGTGGACACCACCACCCTGGTGTCCAACTCCGCTTGGTTGAAAGAAGAGGCCATGATCAGAAGATCGTCCAAATAGGGCACAATGCGGATACCCTGAACCCTGAGCAGAGCCATCACCCCCGCTAGCACCTTGGTGAACACACGAGGAGCCGAGGTGAGACCGAAAGGGAATGCCACAAACTGAAAATGCCGATCCTCCACCACGAACCTGAGAAACCTCTGGTGTGCTGGAAAAATCGGAACGTGAAGATAAGCATCCTTGATGTCTATGGACGTCAGAAAGTCTCCCTGACGAAGAGAGTGAATAGCCGAACGCAGCGTTTCCATGCGGAATTTCCGCGGCCGGATGAACCTGTTGAGAAACTTCAGATCCAAGATGGGTCGGACTGATCCGTCCTTCTTGGGTACCGTGAACAGATTGGAATAAAAACCCCTGCCCTGATCTGAGGGGGGCACTGGGCAAATGACAGCCATGTCCAGAAGATTCTCTACTGCCACTAGGAGCCCCTGCGCCGCCAGAGGCTCCGAAGGCATCCGAGACCTGAAAAATCTGGAAGGGGGGGCGGAGCTCGAACTCCAGCTTGTAACCGGAAGACACCACTTCCCGGATCCATCTGTCCGAGACCTCTTGATCCCAGATCTGGGAGAAGTGTCGCAGCCGTCCCCCCACCCGCATGGGTGAGGGCGCCCCCTCATTGCTGAGCTGGCTTAGTAGCCGGTTTGGGCTTAGAGCCCCAACTGTATCCTGGACAGGCACGTCCTCTGCCCCTGCTCCCAGAATCTCCTCTGGAAGAGGGGAATGCAAATCCCCTGCCAGATCTGGCCCCACGAAAGGAGGGGGTAAAAGAAGGCGCCCCCCGAAAGGGACGGCGTTGTTTCTTGCGTTGAGGTAACCTACCACCCTTGGTGACAGAGTCCAATATCTCTCCAAAGAGCCACAATCCAACAAAAGGTAGAGCCGTCAGTGACTTCTTGGACATAAAATCGGCCGCCCACTGGCGCAGCCACACCGACCGCCGAATAGTCACCAGCAGAGCCGACGTCCTACCACACATCATCAAGGTGTCATCCAAGGCTGTTAACACAAAAGATAAAAACAACTCACACCGTTTAAGGCTAAGGAACTCGGCACTACCAGGACGAAGCCCGGAAGAAGTCAACAGGTCCCTGACCATAGACCTGGCAGCCGACACCATTAGCGCCGAAGCACAAACAGGCCGCATGGCTGACCCAACGCTAGCAAAACCATGACAAGCCATCTGGTCAATGCGTTTATCCTCTCCATCCTTGAGGGTGGAACAGTCAGGTCTATTTAAAACCGAGGAGTTGGACGACCCCAAAACCGGTGCATCCACCTCGGGGGGGGGGGGGGGATGCCCAGCGCTTAACCGCCTCCGAAGGAAAGGGATATTTGTTATCCCACCCCTGAGGAATGCCAGGGAGCCGAGCCGGCCTGTCCCATTCCTTAGCAATAATTTTGTCAAAATGCCTTTGCGTAGGAAACTCCAAGCGCGGCCTGGATTCCTCAAACAACTCACCCTTCTGCTGTGACGCCTCCTCAGGAGGGGAAATATTCAGAACCTCCAACATCAGAGCCAGAGCGTGAGGAGTATCCGAGGATCTCCCCAAGTCACCAAGCTCGGCATCAGCGCCAAAAGACTGCTCATCGTCCGAAATATCTGAATCCTCATAAACCTCCCCTTCCTCTAGCGGGGAATAATCAGACCAATCGAGATTATTAACGTCATCAAGGTCATCCACCAGCGGAGCCGGCGACAAATGCTTTCTCTTAGCCGGAGCCTTACGGGCGACCAAGCTGGAGATAATTTTCTCAAGGTTAGCCAATCTGGCGCACATCTCAGATTGCAGCTCCCTGCCCATGACGACGTCACACGGGGTGCGTGTCAAGGTGGGAGGGGGAGATGAAGCGACCGGCGGTGCTGACCCAGACGTCTGGGGTTCGGACTGCCGCGTAATAGTTTGCTGTGCACATGGTATACAAAGAAGTACATCGTCCCCAGTAATGGATACCCCACACAACATACACTTCCGGGGATGCCCCGAAGGGGTCCCGAGCCCAGTATCCGGGGATGCCTCCATAAGGTGAACTATTAATAGTCGCTATGACCCAGGGAATTACGCCAATAGGCAACCCGGGATGCCCCTGTAATGTCCCAAGTGAGAGGATTTATGATCAATAAAATGAACCCAGGGACCTAGGACTGGGAGAAACCCCCTAAATACTACTGGAGATCCTCCTGATAAACCTCCGCCTGAAAGACACAGAAAGAACTTATGAGGGTAACAGGCGATAATGAACAAAAGAACATGCAAACAAAGCAGGATGGGGAGAGGGGGCCACAGGCCACTCACAGTACCGCGGGAACTTGTAATGGCGACCAGACCGTGAGGAAGAGGCTTTTCTGACTAAGAAGAGGAGAAGGGGGCGTGGTCAGCGCGGGACGCCAAGCTCCGCCCCCCCCCCCCTCCTATGCAAAGCATTAGCTCCTCAGCGGTGCCAGAGATAGATGGGGGCGGGCTGCGGTGACGCGCCGCAAGACCGGCCCCGCCCCCAAGAGGATAATCGTGAGGGGAGATTCCCCTCAGAGAAAAAGAGGCGCCAAAACCGGCCGGCGCCGCAGCGAATGTGCGGCCGCGGCGCTTGGCCCATTAAAGTAAATCAAAGTAAAATATGTCATCCTGCACTCTAATCACCGCTGGCACACAATACAAGGAGGGACGGACCCCGGCCCCGCGCCGAAGGTCCGGCCCCGCCCCCCCCACTACATGGCATCCATACAGTGCGTGAGGTAAACTACCTCCGCCATTATTAAAGAAGAACGGCCGCGGCGCTGACAATAATGACAGTTAAAGAGACAAACACACCATAACTGTAGTAAAAGACAGAAAAGGTTAAGAACATAATAAAGAGAATAATAAAGAGGAGACCCACACCCCCCATCCCCACTGTGGAAAGGGATCCTGGGAAGGCCATTCCAACGTTAAAACTAAGGGACAGGGCATCCCAAGCCGGGGTCACCAACCCGGTGTAACCGCCTACCCTCTTGTATAGGGTCTCACGGTGGAGCGTTGCTCCTGAGCACCTGAGGTGCTAATATACCCTCGCCTGGACCCGCAGCCACGGCTGGGAGGCATATGTATTCTAGGGAAAAAAGGGTCCAAACGGAAATTAAGTAGCGGGCCGGGAATCATCCCGGCTACCTTAAATCCCCCTGTGCAAGGAGGAGACATCATCTTCTGACTTGCTCGCCGTCTGCAGAGATGGAAAACTGGGTGATGAGTGGGAGGTCCCAGGTGTTTATGGATCAGGGAGGGGCTTTCTTTTTGCTATCATCTCTGCAGAACGCCCTCTTCAGGTCGGTATTACCCACATGTTATGGATATCTTGAAGCGGGGTGTGTGACATACTTAGAATATGTTGAATTAATTTGAGGGGTGCACTTCTTTTCCCTTTTAAAAAGGTAGACAAATCTTTATTAACCTTAATAAAAACAAAGCAAGAACAAAACATATAAAATAATTACAAAAATAAATACACTTTATAAGGAAACAAACATCCATGCAGCTGGAAATTAAATTTATGTATACAAATAAATACAGTGTATGATAAAATTGTTCTGGCACTTACTGAGAGAAAGAGAAGAGAGAAAGAGGTGCGCCATAGAAAAGGCGCAAGGCATCCGAATCAGAAAAAAAGAGCGTTTGAATAAATCCTGTAAAATCAAACTGCTTTGAAGAAAACCTTCCTAGAAAAAAGTGTGTGAATATATAAAGAGGACGCACAGGCCACAGTCACAATATACAGCAACGCACAGTACAGCATGGCAGCTTGCAGGAGGAGCCGCTTTATACTATTCTAACTCACTGGATTGACCTTCACAAGAACCAATGAGGTACAATGTCAGATTGTTTCTATCCACACACGGTTACACTTGATGCCCCCCCAAGGTCAGATCTTCATGTGGAACCAGCCATCAACTGCGACTAGATTTTTTTTTTTAATGCCAGCTGCCAATTACGAGACCCACAGTTTTGCACAGTACAGCAGGAGGTTCTGCCATATGCTCTGTGCTATTGAAGGCTGGGTATATACACATGTAGTATAGCTGGATTGTGGCTGGGTATATACACATGTAGTATAGCTGGATTGTGGCTGGGTATATACACATGTAGTATAGCTGGATTGTGGCTGGGTATATACACATGTAGTATAGCTGGATTGTGGCTGGGTATATACACATGTAGTATAGCTGGATTGTGGCTGGGTATATACACATGTAGTATAGCTGGATTGTGGCTGGGTATATACACATGTAGTATAGCTGGATTGTGGCTGGGTATATACACATGTAGTATAGCTGGATTGTGGCTGGGTATATACACATGTAGTATAGCTGGATTGTGGCTAACAGAGATGGGGGTTAGACAGGCAATTCCTAGTGGGGGAAGAGTAGGGGCATCTCAAATCGGGATGCCTTCTAAGAATTGACTTTTGGTCCAGATTGCTGGAACTATATGCCTGCCTAGAAGTCTGATCATTTGAGAAACAAGCAGATCCCTTGTGCATAACTAATGTTACCAGTCCATCGTTTCCTCCCCTCTCTACTGGCTTTCAGACTAACCCTAACCTTATCTCATTGCCTATTGAGTAGGAGATACTATGCGAGTTTAAAAACTGTATTAGAAGAAAAGGTTATTTTTCAGAGAGATTCTCTATATTACTATAGGACTCCTCCACTTTACTTGACTAATATTTACTTAAGTCTGAAAAAGCTCAGCACAACGCAGACCAGTGGCCGTTTACCAGCCGTTACAGCTCTAATCAGGAGGCCCCTCCTCTGAAGGGAATACACACATTTGTTCATTTTGGTAAAAATTAGTGTTTGGGATTAAAATAAAAAAGAAGGGTTTTTGCAGGCTTCATAGAAAAAAGGCCATTTGTTAACTTTGTATTGGGATTGGGAGAACCCTCAGTAGGTTATCCCACCTCACTAGTAGGAAAAAACCTACTACCACATCATACTTATTTCTTTCTGGAAGGGGTAATAAAGGATCATTATTACCGTCAGTTCTGGGGTTTCTACTTGGATGAGGAGTCGGTGCCATACTTCACAGAGAACATTTACAGCAGCAGTAATGGCTCTCTGGCCAGATCCCAGCCTCCTATGCTGCAGCAAGGTCATAAAAGAGTTCAGGGAGACAGAAGAAAGAAAAGCCTCTGCTTGTGGGATCAGGTCCATGTTCTAAAAGGAGGGAATGCAGATTTACTGTAACATCAGCTGTAGAATCAATACACTTCACTGTACACCCCATGTTGTATAGCCAAAGTACAGGAAAAAGTAAAAATATACAAAGCCTGTGTACAACCAAGCAAGAAAATTTGGGGGTGTTGCAATTCCTGATACAACCATCCCATTAGGTGCTATAAACAATATCTAAATATGGTAAACAAGTCATAAAAGGCAAACTTTACATCTCTCATAGTTTTTACTTGCTTGGCCCACATTGAGGAGATTATTCACCATGTAGGGGTCAATACAGAGCCAAGTGAGAATTCTCACTCCTTTTTAGGAGAGAAAACTGCCATTGACTTTCTTCTACTGGGTGTACATCTTCACCTAGCTCCGAATCAGCCCCAAGGTAAACAATAAAAGTGAATGGCAATTTTCTCTCCTAAAAAAAAGTGAGAAATCTCACTTGGATCTGAATCGAACCCTCTGAATTGTCTTGGGAAACAGGAAGCATTTGAAAAGGGACTCACCATTTGCATGTTATAGAATGGTATGGGGGAGGGTTTCAGAGTACTCTTTGCAGTCTGTCTGTACTACATGCCACAAGGCTTCTCTGTGCTCAAGACGCTAGAAGCATCATCAAGGATGTCACTGAAACAACAGGGAGGACAAAGATGGCGGCGTCTACAGTAGAAAGCAATTTCCATATACCCCCATTTTACAGACATTGCCCCTTTCATTTAGTATCTAATTTCTCCTCACTCAAAGCAACATGCTGTGTCTCCTCAAATGTATATATTAACCATTATCATTCTCATTGTGGAATGTGAGAGTGTAGACCAAACACCTTAATAAATAAAAAGCCTTCATATCTATTGCAGAAGTCTAGCATTAAAGCTGTTCAGTTTCAGCACACCCATACGTGTCTAATATAATCTAGCTTGCACTTGCATTAATAGAAACACTAAACGAAACACATCCAGGATCATTCAAACTTGATGTGGAAACAGGAGTCACCCCACCAAGCAAAACCTTGAGGCACCCACTTATGTGACCATTCGCACCAAGGCATTACATGCAATTAGACTTGGCAGGGTCCCAGCATGTCCTCCCCAACCCCCCCCTCCATACACTTGTTTGGCAGACCGCACTTTTGACAAGTCTCTATATCCTAGTCTCTGGATTTGCTCTGTGGCCTATGTAATTGAAACAATATTTTGTCACATGCTGACCCTACAATACAATTGTCTAGTTTTACACTCAGCACAATGCTGATCATCTGCTGTTCAATTAATACTATTTCAACCAAAGCTACTAAACATCTAGAGTATCCACAAACAGCATCACTTCTATACTCATGGGTGTGAGAGCATCAGAATTCCCAGCTTACTGGAAATATAGCTTTGCAGAAAATGTTAAAGAACCACCACTCATCACCGTGCCCTTTTCTTAGACCATGGTGGAGACCACTTTATGTGGATTTGGGGAAACAATTAAGCAAACACTCCCATTCTACCCCCACCCTAGTCTCTGGTTTAACTAAGCTGACCAACACGAGTGTCTACTAAAGACCTAATATCTCTTCCTTTTCTTTGTAATTTTCTCATCTTAAAGTGCTTATGCTTCATAATCAAAACACATTCAGCAGATGACATCTCCTCAGATTTTTTGTTTCTTACTGTAAATGTAAAGGCTGAAGCTACAGATAATTTGACATTCTATCATGGATTTCATCATGTACAGCCTGTAAAGAGGAACAACACACCCAATTTTCGCTATTCAGGGATGCTCCACTGGATGTATACCCCAGGTTGCCCGACCCATTCGTCTTCTAGTCGCTTCCACGGCGCAGGCTCGAGCAGAGAGCGAGTACACCAATTGGCTGAGTGACCCGCTAAGCCAATCAGCACGCTCACTTTCACTCAGCTCTCTTCAGCTTCACTGACAGCCAGCACGTCGCTGGCCACATCCCCTGCTAACCTCCTATCTGTGGCGTTCCCATGCCACCCATTCAGAAAGGGCTAGAGGTGAGCAGAGACGCAGGGAGGGCTCCGGGAAAAGGCCAGTGTTCTGGGGGGTTTCACACATCGGGGCATCCTGAGTGGAATTTTGTCTTTTAGACTTTAGGGCCTCCGATGTTCCTCTTTAAATATAATTATATAAACAGCAGGCAGCACCATCCTTCATGGAGTCCTTCAGGAGATGCCAAGTCACAGAGAAGAGGAAACCCCCTATAGGCTGTTCTGTACACAAGACATACATAAGCCATTGGAGCCCATCATGCGGTGTGTGCAGCAAGCCAAGTGTGAGCAGTTATTTACATATATTACATTTAGTGCATCAGGGAAGAAGAAAAATCTTTATCAGTGCTGTATATTATTTTATCCCAGGGAGTGCTGTCTTCTTAAATTGTCACAGCATTTGGCTTCTTTCTTGAGGTTTTTCTTGCAGATGCTCCTGTCATGGAAATATAAAAAGGTGCAAACTAAAATATAATGCATAACATACAACGCTGTTCTAAAAGGTCTTCTACATCCAGATTATCAAAACAATTACACACAGTGGGCACAACCAAAGTATCAAAAATAAAGAAAAGGGTGGTGATCACCTAGACTATACACAGTAAATGGAAACCAAAAGCAATCAAGGCTCAGAAATGAGGCACTAACACCAAAGAGTAACTTATATTATTTATTTGTTAGCCACAAGACAAAATTAAAAACAGCCAATAAATACAACAAAACACCATTAAAAACAACACCTAAACTGGACCAATGGCAAAACATTCAATATATTCAATATAATATTAATAGCATGTGGGCAGGTATCAATTAAAGATATGAATAAATGAAGATAAAAAGCATAAAAAATATACAATCTTTAAATAACAGTTTTAACATAGAAACATAGAAGGTTGACGGCAGAAGGAGACCATACGGTCCATCTAGTCTGCCCTTATGTGTATACTGTATGTACTCTTTATCTTAGGATAGATGTGTGCTTATCCCAGGCATGTTTACATTCAGTGACTGATGATTTTTCAACTACCTCTGCTGGAAGTTTGTTCCAAGCATCTACTACACTTTCTGTAAAATAATATTTTCTAACATTGCTCGTGATCTTCCCCCCCGACTAGCTTCAGGTTGTGCCTCCTTGTTCTATCATTAAGTTTCTTCTTAAAAACACTTCCCTCCTGAACCTTATTTAATCCTTTCACATATTTAAAAGTCTCAATCATGTCCCCCCTCTCCCTCTGTCCTCCAGACTGTACAAATTAAGTTCTTTAAGTCTCTCCTGATAAGTTTTAAGTTTAAAGTGGACCAACACCCTGAGGTGATCGGCCCGGGAATCTATAAGTTTCCCGGGCCGATCACCTCACACACCGCGGGACATCCGAGATCGGGATGTCCCGCGGGGTGAACCCCCCCTGAACACCCCAAATCCACCTACCTGGTCTTCTGAATGGCCGGCGCGGGCGCGCACACGTCAAGAGTGACGCGCGGGAGGCGCCGACGGGCAAGCTGCTTGTACGTTGCTGTCAATCAGCTTGTCCGTCCGATTGGACGGCGCGGCCACGTGGGAGCGGGGAGAGGTGAGTTTTGGGGGCTTTCTGGGGGGTTTCACACAGCGAGGCACCCCCGATCGGGGTGCCTCGGGGAAGTGGACCAATACCCAGGATAGTCAAAATCCTGGGTGTTGGTCCACTTTAAGTCCTTCCACCATTTTCGTTGCCTGCCTTTGGACACGTTCTATTTGAATAATGTCTTTTTGCAGGTTAGGTCTCCAGAACTGCACACAGTATTCTAGCTGTGGCCTTACCAGGGCTCTATACAGCGGCATCACAACCTCCCTCTTCCTACTGGTGATGCCTCGAGCTATGCAGCCGAGCATCCTGCTTGCTTTTCCCACTGCCTGGCTACACTGTCCATTCATCTTGCAGCTATCAGTAATCACTACCCCTAAATATCTCTCTCCTCCGAGGTCCTGGCTAACACAGTGCTGCCCATACGGTACTCAGAGCAGGGATTCCTTCTACCCAAGTGCATGATTTTACTCTGAAATCCTCCTTTCCCTAGATTGTTTGGATTGTTCTGTTTTTTTTGCTTTCCCACTGCACTAGAACATAGTGTACTAGCTTTAATTACTTGGATTAATTCATTATATATTGTAAGTGAGCTTTTGGGATATTGGCACAGACTAGTACTTTATTGTTATGTTTATTAATATGCATTCCCCTTAATTTATTTATTTGCACTTTAGTGATTGCTGAGATACAAGCACATTTATTATGCTTTTTATCTTTACTTATTCGTATCGGTATTGGCGGTTTTTAATTTTGTCTTGTGGCATTTCTAGACTTGATTGCTTTTGGTTTTCATCTACATCCAGGATATGGCAGGTCTATAGAGAAAGTCCTAAGCAGCCATAACCTGCTGTATTCTTGCTGTTTCACCCCCATATAAATGCACATATGGCTGCAGTATAGGAGTGATTTCTTATCAAGGAAGTGTGAAAGCTAATCTCCTAACTATTGGAGGTGACTGACCACCGAGATTTCTGGGACACTAAATTGCAACATTGATTTCCCAACTGATGTCAACATTGATGTTGTGTAATAGTCAGAAACAGATCCTCTGCACTTCTTAGCTTACAAAAACATGACACGACTGTGGTCTATGGTCATAAGACTAAAATAGAAAAAAAAATAATAATGGAGGGAGCCCAGCCTTAAAGTGGACCAAAACTATAAACTGGGATGCCACGCTATGTGAAACCCCCAGGGCGCCCCACCCCCCACCCGAGCCCACGGCGCATGCATGGCTGGTGCTGACATTACTCGCCTCCCTGCTTGGCTGTGGTCTGGGCACAGCGGTGGGAGGAAGTGATGCTGCGCACCGCTCGTGGGCTCAGAGAAAGGCAAGATAGCTCTGCAATCTGGGGGTTTCACACAGCGGGGCACCCAAAACCGGCGTGCCCCAGCACCCGGGATAGTGAAAATCCCAGGTTTTGTTCCACTTTATGGGTGTTCTGGCAACATCAATTTTGTGTAAGTAAGTCATCAGTGTCCAGAACCTCAGGGTGAGATGCTGAACATACAGACAGGACTTGAGTCATGAAACTATCAGCAAATATATATATAGTACATAGATCAGGGTTTATTAACCCCATTGAGTTAACATATCTTTCTAGTGTTTACATGCAACTGGATGCAGGCCAGATGGGGTCATTTTGATACAATCCTCAGACTTGCTTACAGGCATAAATTACTCCAAGCAGCCTATTTTATTGTAACTAAATGGAACAAAAATGTACATGCCAATTGGTAGGCCTGGCCACTTAATGGCCCTTTAGGAAGCCTGACATTGGGAAGTGAGTAGTACCACCATTTTCACTACAGCCACGGGTTTCTTTCAACACCAGAGGCCGATCGGATTCACTGTCAAACAAGTTCATGGCCCACTCGGAAAACCTTGATGGCCTTCAGGGATTATGTGGGACATGCCCACGGGAGTGAGTAAGGAGAGTTCTCAAGCTTTTTACAAAACTTGGAATTGCTATTTGTAATGTCCAGAGGGTGGGGGATGCAAAAGCCTCAAAAGCTTCACGTTACAATTGTAGAGCAGAAAGCAGCTGGTATCTAGTTTTAAAAATGAAAACTTACCCTTGTCTGCAAAGTAGCTTATTGATGGGTGCGTTCTGCCCCTGGCTAGGCTGAAGAACTCTGCCAGAAGCAAAATAATGAAATTATTATATTATATATTAACATTTTTCCAGCAAGATGTCCACATTGCAGTAAATCTCTTCAGCACAACATCCAACTCACCTGGTCTCGGCACTCTTGGGTTTCGGTATAGGTTTTCTATTCGACATTCCAATTTCAACTGCCCTACAAATATATTACAAACTCTGTTAATCAATGAGATATTGGACAATTCCGTTCAGTTCTATCTCACATTAAAAAAAAATTAAAAAGGGTAAATGAATGAATTTTAAAGAGTGTCAAGACAGACCAAGGCCAGATAAATGCAGAGTTCCACTATAAATAGGACCTCTGTTATAAATTGATGACTCCAAGACCTTCCATTAAGTAGCAGGAAAGATCTTCAGGAGGAGGTTGTGGCATAACGTGCGGTCGTAAGTAATACCAAGCAGCAACACCCAGTCAAGACCTTCATATTTGTACAGCACAATATATATATATATATATATATATATATATATAAGATGCAAGATATACAGCAAACACAGAGAGAAATCATTCCAACATAGGACGGTCACATGTGTAAAACAGGATCTACAATCGCCAGGACAAGTCTTTCTATGGCTGCTACGGGGATGGGGGGTGGTTCAATCACCCAGACGCCGCACCGCACCCCCGCCACAATCCACATATTATATAATGGCCACAAATCTGCCCCAAACTGGCCTTATTCATCTTATTTCAATTTAATTTCTGCTCTTTGCATTGGGGAGACTTCGTGACACTGTAGAGGTAAAACATGGCGTGCTGTCAAGCCAGGGGCTTGGTATAATTTATTCAACTCTGTATTGCATTGTGCCTATAATTATAGACGAGCTTTGCTGCTGACTAGTGGCCATTTCATGTAAAGGCAACAATTTGCTTATACAGTAGTCCAGTTTATCCCTGTAATAATGGAAACTGGACTACTCTATAAGCAAAGTCTTATGGTCAACACATACAGGTAGAACACAAAGGGATATTCAGTTTAGAGTTCAGAAAAAGGCTTTCTTGCCCACAATTTGAACATAGAAGTTCGCTTGGTGTGGCCTGCAGATATTTTCAATAACTACCTACACGTATCCATTATATCATCTCCAACGATCCACTTAGTATTGACCCAAATTGCACCTTCTTATCCTCCTATGTGCCATTGGGTGTGACACTGGATCACCTCCGGTGACATGTCAAGGGCTGGATTGGGCCTGAACACAGGTGGTTCTTTTAAATGAAAAATTGTGTCCATCACTGGTACTGCAGCATGTAATGGGCCAGCATTTTCATGAGACTGCTGTGCAAATGTGTGCAAATGGG
The DNA here is from genome assembly GCA_027917425.1 of Gastrophryne carolinensis. NCBI lineage: Eukaryota > Metazoa > Chordata > Amphibia > Anura > Microhylidae > Gastrophryne > Gastrophryne carolinensis. The sequence goes on along the minus strand of CM051240.1, from coordinate 88,172,163 downwards.
TACATCTCACCTTCCCAATGCCCAACATGCCAATGTCCCAAGCGGCTATGAAACTGAAGGTCCAAGCCCGCCCTCCATATCCAAGCAGGAGAAAGCTGGTGTAAATTCTACAGCACATTGTGCCTATGAACGCTGTTGTGTGCAGGATCAACATAACTGAAATGTACACTCCTCAAACAAAATAAAGGGAACACTAAAATGCCACACCCCAAACTACCACATCCTAGATCTCAATGAGTAAAATATTTCAGTTGCAAATCTTTATTCATGACATACTGAAATGCATTGAAAATAAAACATAAAAATGATCACCATAAATCAAAATGACTATCCCATGGAGGTCTGGATTTGGAATGGTAGTCAAAAATCAAAGTGGAAAATCAAATTCCAGGCAGATCCAATTTCCTCCAAATGCCTCAAGGAAATGAGGCTCAGTAGTGTGCGTGGTCTCCACATGCCTGTATAACCTCCCTAGCAAGCTCGGACATGTTCCCAATATGGCGGCGGATGTTCTCCTGAGAGATCATGGCCTAATGGCAGCCAGGTTACCTCCGGCATGAACTTGGAGGGCTGTGCTACATTCCAAAGAAATGCTCCCCACACCATTACTGACCTAATGAACAAACCGGTCACGCAGAAGAACGCTCTCCACGACGTCTCTAGAATCTGTCAAATGTGCTCAGTGTCAACCTGCTCTCATCTGTGAAGGGCACAGGGCAATGCCAGTGTCGAATTTGCCAATCTTGGTGCTCTCTGGCAAATGCCAATCACCCTGGGCAGTGTTGGGCTGTAAGTACAACACCGACTTGTGGATGTCAGGCCCTCATTCCACCCTCATGGTGTCATGTCATGCTACTTCTAGGGGTTAGAGCAATGACAAAATGCTAATGTGGTCATAACAGCCATTGGATGAGAACAGAGAAATTATCAGCTGTCACCACCTGCAGAAAAAAACTGGTTCACAATAATTGTTGCTTCATAACTAGACAGGTTGATTTCACATATGTGTGATTGGCTTGGAGTTAAATTGCATGGTGTAAGTGTTCCCTTTATTCTTTGAGCAGTGTATGTATGCATGACGGTCAGACAGATACCGCATTAGATTAAAAAAATGGAATTGGAAAAAATAAATCTTGACATCTGGCCTTGAACCCCTAGCTCTGGTCCACAGAAAGAGCACAATCCTACTGAGCTTTATAGCTATATATGGCAAGCAGAGTCAGGATTGCTGGGGCAGAACCACCCAGCTTCCCTTATTTCAATTTCAATAACCACGAAAAACAGATTTTCACTGTGCAATATAAAGATTTGTGAGAGTTTCAAAAACTCCTTTTAACAAATAAAGTGTTTTATTCATGTATTTATTTATTTTAATTGTTATATGGTGAAGGGGAATGCAAGTAATCCAATTCACAGATGGATTGGTGGATTTTACTGTCACCAGGATGGCTGTTTATATATGATCAGCTGATTAGCCTGTTCATGGTATTACCTGGTGAGCTTTTTCCTGTCCAGAGATTTCTGAGTTGCTGATGAAAGGGTGACCCGATCACGTGGACTCTTCAGTTTCTCCTACAACACAAAGTGATCCCAATTATATGGATTTAAAAAATACCATTTTGTGAGTACTCACCTGTAAAATGGATATTATGAGTGTGTCATACACTCCGCTTCCACTATTCATGACATCTGGGTAGTCTCCAGTAGAGGGCGAACTTCTGCAGAGATGAATGCAAAATACAATTCTGTGAAATACGCACCTGTAGAATTGGTATTATACGCATACAGCACATCCTGCTCCAGATGTAGTAATTACATGTGGGTAATCCTCCGCCTGAGGCGCTGTTCACTGCAGACATGTAGAAAACAGGCTCCTCCCGGCCCTACATATACCGAGGGACCTCCCACAAAACCCCAGCATTGAAAAGCAGTGAAAGGAGAAGCTAGGAGAAGCCAACCACCCAAAAAACTGGCAATAATAATAATGATAATCACCAAACAGGGGATCCAGAACAACGTGAAACCAGGGTGGGTTGGAGCAGGACGTGCTGTATGCATATAATACCAATTCTACAGGTGAGTATTTCACAGAATTGTATTATTCTAAGCATACAGCACGTCCTGCTCCAGATGTAGTAATTACATGTGGGACATCCAATAGCAGTGTCCGTAAAGTAGGGTGGGATCCCCAACAGAAAAAGCAACAGCAAGCAGTTTAAACTACTGCCGCCTGCAAAACCTTGCGGCCAAACACAGCATCAGCTGAGGCCCTAACATCAACCTTGTAAAACTTAGTAAAGGTATGAACGGAAGACCAAGTAGCGGCCTTGCAAACTTGTTCCACAGAGGCCTGGTGCTGAAAAGCCCAAGAAGCCCCAACAGCTCGAGTAGAATGAGCAGTAAGACGGAAGGGGGGAGACTTTCCCTTAGTAGAATAGGCTTGAACCACAGCCTGACAAATCCATTTACTGATGGTAGACTTGGCGGGAGCCAAACCCTTCCTAGGCCCGTGAGGCACAACGAAGAGAGCATCAGTCTTCCTGAAAGCCTTAGTGATAACTAGGTAATACTTGACGCACCTAACCACATCCAAGGAATGCAAAACCCTTTCCTTAGGGTTACTAGGATTAGGGCACAGAGAAGGAAGCACAATATCTTGATTCAAATGAAAAGCAGACACCACTTTAGGTAGAAAATCTGGCTTGAAGCGGAACACCACCTTATCCTGGTGTCTCTCATAGTAGGGAGGCTGAATAGATAAGGCAGCCAACTCAGACACACGCCTAACAGAGGTGATAGCTACTAACAAGACAACCTTGAGCGTGAGAACAGCGAGAGCAGCCTCCTGAATAGGCTCAAAAGGAGCACCCTGCAGGGCCGATAAAACCAAGTTTAAATCCCAAACAGGTAACATAGGCTTGCGAGGGGGACGCACATGAGTGACCCCCTGAAAGAAGGTCTTGATAAGAGGATGCTGGGCAAAGGTCTTCTGAAAGAAGATAGACAGGGCCGAAACCTGGCCCTTCAGAGTACTAAGCTTAAGACCTAAGTCTAGACCATGTTGTAAAAACTCCAGCACCCTAGAGACTAAAAATTCCCGGCAGGGAAGAGACCTGGACTCACACCAGTCAATGTAAGAACGCCGTAGATCGCAGAGGAAGTCTTTTTCCTGGCTTGCACCATAGTAGCCACTACAGATGCAGACAAACCCTTTTCCATCAGGATGGAGGTTTCAACAGCCAAGCCGTCAAAGCCAGAGTTAGTAAATTGGGATGGCGTAGAGACCCCTGAGTCAGAAGATCTGGCAACCTTGGCAGATCGTACTGATCTACTGTCATTTGAACCACGTCTGCGAACCACACTCTTCTTGGCCACCTTGGGGCCACCAGAATCGCGGGTACCCCTTCCAGAGCAATCTTGCGCAGAACTCTGCCCAGAAGGGGAATTGGTGGAAACACATACAGGAGCCGAAACTCCCTCCAAGACATGGACAGGGCATCCGTGGCCAGAGCCAGAGGATCCTGAGACAAAGCTCGGGAGCTTGTGATTGTGACGGGACGCAAACAGATCCACATCTGGCACACCCCAACTGTGACACAGGGACTGAAATACCCTGTTGCAGAGGGACCATTCCCCCAACGGGACGACCCCCTGCTCAGAGCATCTGCCAGCAGGCTCTCCGCCCCCGGAATGTAGACAGCCGAGATGCATTGGACATTGGCCTCCGCCCATGTTAGAATCAGAAACTTCCTGAAGAGCCCCCTTTCTCCGGGTCCCTCCCTGATGGTTGATGTAGGCAACCGCCGTTCTGTTGTCTGAGCGTACCTGAACCGCCAGACCCCTCAGGTGATGGGTCAATTGTTCCAGCACCAATCTGACCGCCCTGAGTTCCAAGACATTGATAGGTAGATGGGCCTCCTGAGGGCCCCACCTCCCCTGGAAGCGCAGGGACTTCCAGAATCCCCCCAACCCGACAGACTGGCATCCGTTGTGACCGTCTACCAGGAGGGAGCCAGGAAGGATCTGCCCCTTGTCAAGTTCCTGTGGTCCAAACACCACGCAAGGGATTGTCTGACCGAGGGGGGAACGACCCATATCCCGTCCAAGGACGCTGGGTTCTTGTTCCAAACTGACAGAAGGTGAAGCTGTAGGATTCTCAAATGAAACTGGGCAAAGGGCACCGCCTCGAAGCTTGCCACCATCGAAAGCAGGGACATCGCCTGCGTTGTCAGAGCTTCCACCTTCTGCTGAGGAAGGAATATCCTTGACTGAACTGTATCCAGAATCATCCCCAGGAACGGGGTCACTGAGAAGGGGGACAGAGAGGACTTTGGGTAATTGATCACCCAGCCGAATGACTCCAGGGTGGACACTACTAACTGAGTGTCCAGCTCTGCCTGCCACAGAGACCGAGAGATGATGAGTATGTCGTCCAGGTAGGGCAACACGCATATGCCCTTTAGTCTTAACAGGGACATCACCCCTGCCAGCACCTTGGTGAACACCCTGGGAGCCGACGTGAGGCCAAATGGCAGGGCCACGAACTGGTAATGCTGATCCAACAGCGCAAATCTGAGAAATCTTTGGTGTCCTGGAAACACGTGCAGGTAAGCATCCTTGATGTCCACAGATGTCATGAAGTCCCCTGGGCGCAGCGAGGCGATAGCCGAGCGCAAAGTTTCCATACGAAAGTGCTTGTTTCTGACAAATCTGTTGAGGATTTTTAAATCCAGAATCGGTCTGACTGACCCGTCCTTTTTGGGTACTGTGAAAAAGTTGGAATAGAATCCCCTGCCCCTGTCTCTTAAGGGGACCTTGCAAATGACCCCTAGATCCAGAAGGTCCTGCACAGCCAGCATCAAGACCCGAGCTGAGGCAGGGTCCTGAGGGATCCGGGACCCAACGAACCTGGTAGGGGGCCGTACAGCAAATTCTATCTTGTAACCGGAGGACACTACCTCCTGAATCCACCGGTCTGAGACGTGGCGACTCCAGACCTGTTTGAAGTGCTGTAGACATCCCCCCACCCTGATGGGCGAGGGCGCCCCTTCATGCTTGAGGGGTCTTGGGAGGGGCCTTGGGCCCCCAGGAGGAACCGGGACAGCATCCTTTATTCTTGTTCCAGGGATCTGCACGAGACCCAGCGAAGGACACTCCTCTGCCTTGCTTAGCCCCATGGTAGGGGGTCGATAGGGAGCTTGGGCCACGAAAGGGCCGAATCTGACGCTTGCGCTGGGGTAACTTGCCCCCCTTGGCAAAGATATCTAACCTTTCTCCAAACAGGCACAATCCCTTAAATGGAAGCCCCGTAAGGGCCTTCTTGGCGGCGTTATCAGCGGCCCACTGGCGCAACCAGACGCTCGGCGTATTGCTACCACCAGAGCAGAAGATCTAGCACTCAACTTAATAGCATCGTCCGATGCAGATAGGATATACCGTATTTTCCGCCCTATAAGACGCACCTGCCCACAAGACGCACATAGGATTTGGCGGAGAAAAATAAGAAAAAAAAAATATTTTAAACCAAAAACGCACCATTACAGACAGTGTGGCATTCCCCTTTCCCATAGGCCGTGTGGGATGCCCCCATTCCATAGACAGTGTAGCATGCCCCCATCCCATTCCCCGTATATACCCAGTGTGGCATCCCCCTCCCATTCCCATATAGGCAGTGTACACCCCATTATCATAAGCAGTGTGGCATTCCCCCCTATTCTCCATATAGGCAGTGTGCCCCCCCATTCCCATTGGCTGTGTGACATCCCCCTCCCCCCATTAGTATAGGCTGTGTGGCATCCCCCTCTCCCCCCATAGGCTGTGTGGCATCCCCCTCTCCCCCCATAGGCTGTGTGGCATCCCCCTCTCCCCCCATTTGTATAGGCTGTGTGGCATCCCCCTCTCCCCCTATTTGTATAGGCTGCGTGGCATCCTCCTCTCCCCTCATAGGCTGCGTGGCATCCCCTCTCCCCCCCATTTGTATAGGCTGTGTGGCATCCCCCTCTCCCCCCATAGGCTATGTGGCATCCCCCTCTCCCCCCATAGGCTGTGTGGCATCCCTCTCTCCCCCCATAGGCTGTGTGGCATCCCCCTCTCCCCCCATTTGTATAGGCTGTGTGGCATCCTCCTCTCCCCTCATAGGCTGTGTGGCATCCCCCTCTCCCCTATAGGCTGTGTGGCATCCCCCTCTCCCCCCATAGGCTGTGTGGCATCCCCCTCTCCCCCCATAGGCTGTGAGGCATCCCCCTCTCCCCCCATAGGCTGTGAGGCATCCCCCTCTCCCCCCATAGGCTGTGTGGCATCCCCCTCTCCCCCCATAGGCTGTGTGGCATCCCCCTCTCCCCCCATAGGCTGTGTGGCATCCCCCTCTCCCCCCATAGGCTGTGTGGCATCCCCCTCTCCCCACCATTTGTATAGGCTGTGTGGCATCCCCCTCTCCCCCCATAGGCTGTGTGGCATCCCCCTCTCCCCCCATAGCTGTGTGGCATCCCCCTCTCCCCCATAGGCTGTGTGGCATCCCCCTCTCCCCCATAGGCTGTGTGGCATCCCCCTCTCCCCTCATAGGCTGTGTGGCATTCCCCCTCCCCCCCATTAGTATAGGCTGTGTGGCATCCCCCTCTCCCCCCATAGGGTGTGTGGCACCCCCCTCTCCCCCCATAGGCTGTGTGGCATTCCCCCTCCCCCCCATTAGTATAGGGTGTGTGGCATCCCCCTCTCCCCCATAGGCTGTGTGGCATCCCCCTCTCCCCCCCATAGGCTGTGTGGCATCCCCTCTCCCCCCATTTGTATAGGCTGCGTGGCATCCCCCTCTCCCCCCATAGGCTGTGTGGCATCCCCACTCCCCCATTAGTATAGGCTGTGTGGCATCCCCCTCTCCTCCCATAGGCTGCGTGGCATCCCCCTCTCCCCCATAGGCTGTGTGGCATCCCCCTCTCCCCCATTTGTATAGGCTGTGTGGCATCCCCCTCTCCCCCATAGGCTGTGTGGCATCCCCCCCCCTCCCTCCATTTGTATAGGCTGTGTGGCATCCCCCCCTCCCCCCAATTCCCATAGGCTGTGTTGCATCCCCCTCTCCCCTCATAGGCTGTGTGACATCCCCTCTCCCCCCATTTGTATAGGCTGTGTGGCATCCCCCTCTCCCCCCATAGGCTGTGTGGAATCCCCCCCTCTCCCCCCTTAGGCTGTGTGGCATCCCCCCCTCCCCCCAATTCCCATAGGCTGTGTTGCATCCCCCTCTCCCCTCATAGGCTGTGTGGCATCCCCTCTCCCCCCATTTGTATAGGCTGTGTGGCATCCCCCTCTCCCCCCATAGGCTGTGTGGAATCCCCCCCTCTCCCCCCTTAGGCTGTGTGGCATCCCCCCCCCCCAATTCCCATAGGCTGTGTGGCATCCCTCTTTCCGCCCAGTCAGCTTAAGTGAAAAAAAAAAAAAAAAAAAAGTTAAACTCACCTCTCCACTGACACCGCTCCGCTGAGCGGTCGGCTCCGTGAATGGGGTGGCCTGCGCCAGACCACGCCCACCCCATTCACGGAGCTGGCCGTAAGAAGCAGCGGCGGGCTCTGTCCCGGCCTCGCCGCTGCGATCGCTGTTTTTCACCGGCAGCGATGACAGCGGCGGGGCCGGGACAGAGCCCCCACCGCTCCTCTGGGCTCCCACAGTGTGACAGGCAACGCGGGAGCGCCAGGGACGGGTGAGGTTTTTTTATTTTTGTAATTTATTTATTTTTTTTTTTTTTTTTTTTTTTACATTCACCCGGTAAGGCGCACAGACATTTTTCCCCCACTTTTGGGGAAAAATAAGTGTGTCTTATAGGGCGAAAAATACGGTAGTTCACAAAAGTTTCACAGGTGGCCAGAGCATTGGCAGCATCAGAGGGCAAGTCATCCGCCCCTTCAAGAGCAGTCTTAACCACGGTCCTGAGCGCCACCGCTGTGATGGCCAAGGCGCACACTGGGCGGAGCGACGCTCCCCCAAATGCAAAGGCATGACATGCCAGTTGGTCAACACGCCGATCCTCCGAATCCCGCAGCGTAGTAGTGTCGGGGGAGTGCATAATAGAGGTGTTGGACAGACTAAGAATCAACCTCTGGTTGCGATGTCCAACACTTGACCAGGTCTTATCCACACTTTTAAGAACCCCATGAAGTTTGCTGGGGTGTTCCCATTCTTTCAGCACGAAGCTATTAAAATGGGTTTGTTCGGGAAACTCCAACCGTGCCCTAGCGGTGTGGAACAGATCACCCCTTTGCCGGGGAGCCGCGGCAGGGGGAGAGAGGGACAATACGTCAAAGATCTGGGTCAACAGTCTGTCAATGTCGTCCGAGGACCAATGAGCCAATCAGAAAAAACGGTAGTTAGAAACTGAACTCCGACCGAGTGAATCACCTCAGGGACTGAACATGACAGGATAGAATAGAGAAATAAACCCGTAGCGTCCGTGATCAGAGCCGCCGTACGCGCCAAGTAAAATACATTAAGGGCGCTGCGGCTAAAGTTAAGATGTTGAAATGCGGCTCTGACACCCAGTAACTGTCAAGGGCTATAACTTACAAGTGTAATGGGGTAAGGTTAGGCCATCGTACACACAACCCCCCCTTTTCCACCCAATAGCGGGGGGAACTAGGAAGGAAGGTGACCCAATACTCGGGGTTCACCGCTACACGGGGTGTGGGGCGCTGATGCGGGAGGGGCATCCTCTGAAGGCTCACCATTAGCCTTAACCGCCTACCCTATGGTGGGGGATTGCGGTGGAGCCTAGCTCCGTAAGCACTCAAGGTGCTGCCTACCTTCACCCGACCAACGCAGCCCAGGCTGGGAGGCATATTCTTCATAAAGAGGACGGGTGGAAATAGTCCCCGCAGGGCCTCGGGCTGTAAAGCCCCCGCTCGCCTGCGAGAGCATGATACTTCATATCTTCGCAGTGAGCACTGCAGAGAAATCTGGGGATTTGTGGGAGGTCCCTCGGTATATGTAGGGCCGGGAGGAGCCTGTTTTCTACATGTCTGCAGTGAACAGCGCCTCAGGCGGAGGATTACCCACATGTAATTACTACATCTGGAGCAGGACGTGCTGTATGCTTAGAATAAAGGAGCTCCTCCCGGTCCATAAATACCTGGGACCTCCCACAAAACCCCCAGTATATGATAGCAGTAAGGGGACCAGGAAGAACAAATATGACAATACTAACTAAAAAAAACAATGGTTCACCATATAAAGGATCCGGAATACCAAAAGGGTGGGGTGAAGCGGAGTGTATGACACTCATAATATCCATTTTACAGGTGAGTACTCACAAAATGGTATTATTCCAAGTGTGTCATACACTCCGCTTCCACTATTCATGACATCTGGGACATCCAATAACAGTGCCCGTCATGGGTGGAAACCAAAAACAGTAAAATAATGTACCAATTCAAACCACTGCAGCTTGCAGAACCTTGCGGCCAAACACAGCATCCACTGAAGCCCGCACGTCAACCTCGTAAAACTTGGAAAAAATATGAACGGAAGACCAAGTAGCAGCCTTACAAAACTTGTTCAACAGAAGCCTGGTGCTGAAAAGCCCAGGACGCACTAACAGCACGAGTAGAATGCGCGGTGACCTTAAAAGGGGGAGTCCTCCCCTTAACAGAATAGGACCCAACAATTGCCTGACGAATCCATTTGCCAATGGTAGACTTAGCGGGCGCCAAACCTTTCCTGGGCCCGCAGGGCACCACGAAAAAAAGAAGAAGTAACCAAATAGTACAGAACACAACGAACAACAGCCAAAGTGTGCAAAAACCTCTCCTTGTCATTGCTAGGCATAGGGCACAAGGAAGGGAGAACAACATCCTGAATGAGATGGAAAGTAGAAACCACTTTAGAAAGGAAATCCGACTTAAAGCGGAAGACCACCTTGTCCTGGTGTCTTTCAAAGTAAGGGGTCTGAATAGACAGAGCCGCCAACTCAGAGACACGCCGAACAGAGGTAATGGCCACCAAGAAAGCAATCTTTTGAGTGAAAACAGAAAGAGCAATATCCTGTAACTGCTCCAAAGGAGGACCCTGGAGAGCCGAAAGAACCAAATTCAAATCCCAAACAAGGACCAGAACCTTCCTAGGGGGCCGCACAAGAGTGAGCCCCTGGGAAAAAATCTTAACCAGCGGGTGTAAAGCAAAAAATCTTTGGAAGAAAAACAGCCAGAGCAGAGACCTGCCCTTCCAAGGTACTAAGCTGGAACCCAAGATCCAGACCGTGTTGAAGAAACTCCAAAATCCTAGGGATCGAAAACACCCTGCAAGGCAAAGCCCTAGCCTCACACCAGTCAATATAGGACCGCCAAGCCCTATAGTAAATGCCAGAAGAGTACCGCTTCCTAGCTCTAATCAAAGTCTGAACAACGGCCTCAGACAAACCTTCCTCCTTCAGAATGAAGGTTTCAGCAGCCAAGCCGTCAAAGCCAGCATTTGTAAATTGGGGTAAAGTAGTTGACCCTGAGATATCAAATCCAGAAACATGGGCAGCCGGTACTGAACTACCACCAGCCGTACGACGTCAGCGTACCAAACCCGCCCTGGCCACCTTGGGGCAACCAGAATTGCTGGTGCCCCTTCCAGAATCAGCTTGCGAACTACCTTGCCCCCCCTGGAGAAGAAAGTAAACAGGTACAGGAAACCTAGATCCTTCCAGGCAAGGGACAAGGCATCCACTGCCAGGGCTAGAGGATCCTGAGATAAAGACACAAAGGATGGGAGTTTGTGATTGCGCCGTGAGGCAAAGAGATCCACCTCCGGAGTCCCCCACTTGTGACAAAAGGACCGAACAAAACTCCGAGATGGAGAGACCACTCCCCTCGGCGAGAGAACCCCCCTGAGGGCACTCCTGCTGTGAGTCCCTCCTTGGTGATAAATGTAGGCTACTGCCGTCCGATTGTCTGATCGAACCTGAACCGGTAGGCCCTGTAGGAGCGACATCAGCCGTGCCAGGACAAGCCGGATGGCTCTGAGCTCGAAGACATTGATGGGGGCATGAGCCTCCTGAGGACCCCCACAACCCACTGAACTGATGACTTTTCCAGAAACCTCCCCAGCCTGACAGGCTGGCATCCGTGGTAACAGTCTCCCAACAAAGGGCCAGAAAGGACCTGCCCCTCATCAGGTTGCTCGACTCCAGCCACCACCGAAGGGACTGCTGAACACTGGGAGACATCCTGAAAAGTTTATCCAAGGACTACGGACATCTGTCCTAATGCGTCAATAGGTGAAGTTGGTGAGATCTCATGTGAAACTGAGCAAACGGGACTGCCTGGAAGGAAGCAACCATCAATCCCACCAGTTTCATCCCCAGACGGATAGAGGGGCAAGGATCGGCCAGAAGAAGCCCTCTGGCTTGAATGGTATCCAGATTCATGCCCAGGAAAGAGAGAAAGAGAGAGAGAGGGAGAGAGAGAGAGAGGGGAGAGAGAGAGAGAGAGGGGAGAGAGAGAGAGAGAGGGGAGAGAGAGAGAGAGAGAGAGAGGGGAGAGAGAGAGAGAGGGGAGAGAGGGGGAGAGAGAGAGAGAGGAGAGAGAGGAGAGAGAGGAGAGAGGGGAGAGAGAGAGAGAGAGAGAGAGAGAGAGAGAGAGAGAGAGAGAGAGAGAGAGAGAGAGAGAATGAATTTAGGGTGGTTGATCACCCATCCGAACCTCTCCAGAGTCGACACCACCTTGTGGGTGTCCAGCTCCGCCTGACGGAGGGAAGAAGCTGAAATCAGTAGGCCGTCCAGATACGGCACAATGCAAATGCCCTGAGCTCTGAGCAGGGCCATTATGCCTGCCAGAACCTTGGTGAAGACCCTCGGCGCTCAGGTCAACCCGAAGGGAAGGGCTACAAAACTGAAAAATGTTGATAGTACACCGCGAACCTGAGGAATCCCTTATGCGCTGGAAAAATTGAAACATGTCGATACGCATCCTTGATTTCTACGGATGTCATAAAGTCCCCTTGACGAAGGGAATTAATGGCCGAGCGCAGAGTCTCCATGCGGAAATCTTGGTTCTGATGAACCCGTTGAGGATCTTCAGGACCAGAATGGGTCTTATGAAACTATCCTTTTTGGGAACCGTGAAAAGAATGGAATAGTAACCCCTGCCTCTCTCTGAGGGAGGCACCGGGCACTCCCATGTCCAGAAGATTTTTTTTTTTTTAACTGCTAACAGGAGCCCCTGTGAAGCCTGAGGGTCGGAGGGCACCCGAGACCTTAAAAATCTTGGAGGAGGCCAGTACTCGAACTCCAGTTTGTACCCGGGCAATACCACTTCCAGAATCCATCTGTCTGTGACCTCCTGGGCCCAGACCTGGAAGAAGAGTCGCAGCCGTCCCCCCACCCGTACGGGTGAGGGTGCCCCTTCATTGTTGAGCTGGTTTAACTGCGGACTTGGGCTTGGAACCCCAGGCAGAAGCGGCACCGGCTGACCTCTGCCTCTGTTCCAGGAAGAACCTCTGCCCCCAAAGTAGGCAACCGCTCTGGCACCACGAAAGGAAGGGTTGAAGGAGCTCGCCCCCCGAAAGGAGCGATGCTGCTTCTATCACTGAGGTAACTTACCTCCCTTAGCAACCAACATATCTCCAAACAGCCGCGTACCCAAGAAGGGAAGGGCTGTGAGCGATTTCTTGGCTGCAAAGTCCGCCGCCCCCTGGCGAAGCCAGACCGATCGGCGCATGGCTACCAAGAATGGCTAAGTTCTCCTACACATGACAATAGTGTCCTCCATAGCGGTCAATAAAAATTCCATGAGTAATTTGCACCTTTTAAGTTAGTGAACTTGGCGCTGGCCGGGTCAAATTGGGCGTCAAGTAACAAGTCCCTAACCAAAGACCTAGTAGCCACCATAGCAAGTGCAGATGCACACACAGGTCGCAAGGCTGAACCAACACTGGCAAAAGCATAACCTGCCATCTAATCAAGGCGCTTAACCTCGCCATCCTTAAGGGAAGTGGCGTCTGAGGGCTGGACCACAGAGGTGTTGGACAATCCCAAAATCTGGGGCATCGACCTCGGAAGGAGAAGACCAGCACTTAATTAACCACTTCCACCAGAAAAGGATACTTCTTATCCCATCCCTGAGGAACACCCGGAAGCCGGCTCGGTTTCTCACATTCCCTAAAGATCAATGCCTCAAAATGACCCTGGGTAGAAAACTCCAAGCATGGCTTGGAGGACCCTAAAAATTCCCCTTTTTTGACAGGGGGTGCCTCTGGCGGGGCAATATCCAAAAACTCCAAGAGATGTGCCAAAACCCTGGAAGTGTCAACGGCATCCCCAAGCGCCTGCCCAACATCAGTATCACAAAAATGCACCTCATCAGCATCTGATACCTCAAACAATTCCTCTCTCTAACAGGGAATAATACGACCAATCAAGGGAATCATCATCAAAATCCAAAGCCGCCTGGGCCGGCGACAAATGACTCTTTTTAGCCTGGGCCATCTTGCCCACCGCGCTAGCAATAAATCTCTCGATGCTGGCCAAATTAGTACAAACATCAGAGTGCGACTCCCCGCTAGCGACCATGTCACTTGGGGTACCAATAAAGCAGAGAGGGGGAGGCGATGAAGCGGGAGGTGCCGACCCAGACGCCTGGGGGCCCAACTGCCGCGTTATGGCCTTTTGTGCACATGGTATGAAGATCAGCACAATATCACCCGTAAGGGATATCCCCCAACCCACACATGGCCGGGATAGTCCCAAAGGGAGCCTGAGCCCAATATCCTGAGGAGCCTCCATATGGTGATTTTTTTGGATAGTCGCAAGACCTAGGGAATTATGCTAGTAAGCAACCCCGGGGTGCCCCTTAAAGTCCCTGTGGGAGGATTTTGAAAAAGAAGTGTAAACTTTTAATGCTAGGGATTCCTAGGAAAGACATGAATGAAGAGGACCCCATAAGCACAAGTACACACACACACCCACCCACACACAATTAAACACATGTGGCAGGAACAATGTCATAAAATGATTAAAACATATATATATTGAAATATATAAAGGTATGCATAGGTACACCAAGGCAGGCAGCTCTGCCAAAATATCAAGGCATTATCACAACCAGTAAAAAACACAGGTGGGCCCCAATGGGACACTCACGTGGAAAGAAGATGGCGCCCGGCAAGCAGAAGCAACGCATCGGCTGAGAGAGAAGAGGGGGGGCGGGCGATAGAGAACGCCGGTTGTAGAGGCCGGGTCAGACAAGGTGGCAATAGCGGGGGGCGGGCCGCGGCAGCGTGCCCGGCACCGCCCCCTCACCGGAGCACTGAGGGGAGAAGCTCCCCAGAGGCCGCGATGCCGGAGGCCGGCAGACGCAGCCCCAAGACCAACACAGACACTCGAAATGTTAAATAAAAAACACAGACAACATGCATACAATGGAAGACCTGGAAGGGGGAGATCCCGCACTGTACGGTGCACAAGGGAAGAAGGGACAGGGCATCCCCAACCGGGATCACGAACCCGGATTCCGCCTACCCCAGGGAGCATAGGCTCCCTATCACACCTAAGGAGGTGTATCCTACCCTCACCAGGACCTGCAGCCAAGGCTGGGAGGCTCATACAGTACTAGGAAACAAAGGTCCGGCAGAAATAGGCAAAAAATGGGGCCGGGCGCGAGCCCGGCTTACCTGCAAGGAATAGAAGTCTTCATCTTCTGTCTTGCTCGCCTTCCTGCAGAGAAAGAAACTGGGGGTTTTGTGGGAGGTCCCAGGTATTTATGGACCGGGAGGAGCTCCTTTTTTGCATTCATCTCTGAAGAAGTTCGCCCTCTACTGGAGACTACCCAGATGTCATGAATAGTGGAAGCGGAGTGTATGACACACTTGGAATATAGAGCAGAGTTTTCATTTATGAAATAATGCGTAAAACTTCCACTCACATGCAGTTTTTTTTTTCCACCACCCCCTTACTATAAAGAGTGTTCCCTATAACTCATCAGGGCCTCTAACCCCAACAAGCTGTATGGCCTCTTCTGGGTTTTATTTCTGGCATGTCTATTTTTTTACTTTTTCAGCTACAAATTTCTCATGTGAACCTGAACACTATCAAAGTTATGATTAAAATTCAAGGCCAACACAAGCCAAAATCTCCCAAATCAATTATATTACAATCCCAGTTGTCTTTTTTTAATAAAAAGGACTGTTAGTCCAGTGCAGGAACCTTCTTGATTGATAATGCCCTCCTGTGCATGCCCCCCAGCAAGCCTGGTCTGGGGCTTCCCTTGAGGACTTAACTTCTCATTCCCTCGCTTTGACCAATGGCAGCCAATCTTGTTCACAATACAGGACTATACAACTGGCAAGCAAGAGTGCGCAACCGGGAATCAGGGACCCAGACCCCCCCCCAAAAACCTACGTGTTTCAGAGACACGTGGGTCACGTGGCAAACTGTGTGATGAGACTACACCAAAGAAACTGGAGTGCACAGTCCCCTAACAACTACGTTGTTAAGAACTCAACCACAAGATAGTTGCTGCAGTGGAGGAAAGTGCCCCCCCCCCCCGCAAGACATGGACTTGGAACTAAAGCCAAAGTGCAAGCACTAAAAGAAAGAAACAATGATGCTGAAAAGGATTCCTTTGCTTATTCAGAATTAAGAGAATCCAAGTTGTCTCAATAGAAATAGCATCTCAATATTAAATTACCAGCTGCCTGATCATCTTCTCCCGCCGGAGTTCTCGGTCATGAGCAAGAATAGTCATCCTTTCTGCTGCATCCATAGTAAAAAAGATATCATGGATTTCATACAAAGCAGCCCGGAGCTGGGAACAGAATACACAAAACACAGGTAAGATGCACGATGACACCAGAAAAAGCAGGAGTAAGGTGTGAATTTTTATTGAAAGAATTTTCATGATAAGGTCTTATGTCTGCTTTATAAGTAATATTCCCAGATCACAGGAAACTTGTGGTCTTCATGCTACCCCCTCCTCACACATCTTCTCATGGCAAGCTTTCACTTGGTTTTTGATCCTTTTGGGGATGGGGATGTTTTGCTTTGCCCATGCCCGATGCACACTGTGCCCACTTCCTCCTCTGCTGTGTCATTTATTATACTTTCCCTTTTCCCAGTGTCCCTGATCCATGCCCACTGTGCTCTCCTTCTGTCGGCTGCCATTTCTCCATTCTGTTTTGATACTCACTTTTTTACAGTTTTGTTCCTTACTACTGCCTACTGTACCCACTTCTGCTGCTGCCTTTCCCTTCCCCGACAGCCCCAGACCCAAAATCCCAAATACCTACCACACGGCGGGAGCATGCACGCCGCTAGGGATACGCCTGCTTGCACTCTCATTTGAAGCAAATTAGAGCCAATTGCCGAATGAGATAGTCATGGTTCTGATTGGACGAGAGCCAGTGCAGGCACCGTTGGAACAGAAAAAGATGAGTTATGGGTCCTCTGGGGGGGGGGTTCACACAGCAGGGAACTCCAAAACGGGGTAACCCCTGTGAATACCCTATAAGAAGTGGTTATTTAATAATTTGTAGACAATGCACTGATTCAGCAAAGGCTGTTACAAAAAATTGTCTGTTATTTTTTACTAAAAAAAAGTCTTCAATCTTACTCTCCTCCCACTCATAAAGGGTTTGGGCATTCTCTGCTGTGGTCGAAGCCAGCATGTGGGACCACTGTGGCTTGCCAAGCTCACTTGAATTGAGAGCTCCGAGGGACAGAGCAGCTGTTTTAGGTGGCCCTGGAGGAATGGAATTGAAAGCAGGGCAAACTTTAGAACCCTTCTACAGCTTTACCCAGAACTTTAGAAAATTGAGGAGAGGCACATGAGTAAGGGGCTTGTTGCCTTATTATTTCTATTGCCTTGAAAGTCCAATTAAAGGAGGTGTATCCTGAAATTGTGTAATATTAAAAATATGTATTAACACATTGGCTAATGAGGAGGGGGTCACTTATAGACCCAAACTGAATAAAAATCCCACCAAGCTTGTGGTTATCTCCGGTAAGGAATACAATCCAGTGGTGACAGGTTTCTGAGTGTATCCAGGGTGACAGAACCTGTCCCCCCAGATTTCCTCTTCCCAGATTTCCTGGCTAGATAATTCTTGATGTCGGATGTACAAGTGAACTCTCCTCTTGCCTTTAAAGATAATGCAAGCCTACCTGTGCAATGACCCTTTCTTGTAATGATACGTCTTGAGATGTCACAATTCCCCTGTTCTGAGGAACATCACTCTGAAATGTTCTGATAAACTCAGCAGTGTCCTATGGAAGACAAGGAAACAAATTCAGTATCTAATCAAAGCAAAATAAAAAGGGTATAGTATACCAGTTACATCTTGTCTGATATAATGCTATGATGGTTAATGGACTTCTAAAAGAGCAAATAAACGCATGAGCCAAACCCAAGGAGGTATACAGAATAAAACAGTGAGGTGCTTTACCGCCACACCTTGGCATCAAGGTGAAACAAATGTCTAACGGGAAGGGCTTCGGCAATAAACTAAATAGAACACTTACTGAGCTGAGGGGAAAAAATAAAATTCTGTGAAATACTCACCTGTAGAATTGGTATTATAAGTATACAGTACGTCCTGCTCCAGATATAATACTTACACTTGGGTATTACTCCGCCAGATGGCGCTGCACTGCAGAGACATGTAAAAACAGGCTCCTCCCGGCCCTTCAAATACCCAGGGACCTCCCACAAATCCACAGCATTGAAAAGCAGTGAACAAGAAGCCGGGAAAAATTAACCACCACAAAACTGGTAACTATAACAATGATAACAATCACCATACAGGGGATCCAGAACAATGCAAAAACCAGGGTGGGGTGGAGCAGGACGTACTGTATACATATAATACCAATTCTACAGGTGAGTATTTCACAGAATTGTATGATTCTAAGTATACAGTACGTCCTGCTCCAGGTATAATACTTACACTTGGGACATCCAATAGCAGTGTCCATAAAGTTGGGTGGGATCCCCAACAAAAAAGGCACAGCAGACAGTTAAAAGCACTGTCACCTGCAACCTAGCTACCAGAGCAACATGAGCAAGGCTCTAACGTCAACCTCATAAAAACCTTTGAAAAGGTATGAACAGAAAAACAAGTAGCAGTCTAGCAAACTTGTTCAACAGAAACCTGGTGCTGAAAGACCCAAAGATACCAAAGCACAAGTAGAAATAAAGAGAGAAGAAGATTTTTCCCCTTAAGAGAAAAGGCCTGAGTAACAGCCTGACCAGTCCAAATGCTAATAGTAGCCTTGGCAGAAGCCGAAACCTTCCCTAGGACCAGAAGGGACATCCATCCAAGTAAAGACCAGACCAAAGGCCGCTTAACCCCTGGAATCAGACGAAATCAGGCACATACAGGATGGAGACGCCCGCAAACCCCAAGGGGCATCAGTCCCCCTAAGGGACAAGAGACAATCCAGGAAAAACACTTCTAACACCTGTTGAGGGAATGTAGACATCCTTTGTCTCAGCATTACTAGGAATAAGGCACAGAAAAAAAGACAAGATGTCTTGAATACATGAGCCTAAGACACCACCTTAGGCAGAAGGTCTGGCGTAAAGCCTCATGACCACAGTCAGAATATTCTGGGACAGAGAAACGAGGGGCCGAGAACTCGTGATAATGACGGGGCCCAAACAGATCCACACTAGTTGGATCTCAGAATGACACAAGGATTAGCACATCCTGTCGCAGAAGGACATCCACCGGAGCGAATACCACTGATATGCAGGGAACGTTGTCCTCCACCCAGAAGGAACAGACACCTTCCTGGAGGATCATCCTGCTCAGAGTCCCACACAGATAATTAATACAGGCCACTGTCGTCAGACAGACCAAGAGCCCCCAAATAGACAGGTCCTGAAGAGGAGTAGTCCATCGAGACAGAGCCAACCTGAAGGCTCACTGTTTCACAAATCGATAGGTGCATGGACCCCCGAGGGGCCCCACCTCCCCCAGAACCACAGGGGATTTTAGAAGAAACCCCCACCCCCGTCAACCTGATAAATTTGGTATCCATGAAGATCATCTATAGGAAGATGCAAGGAAGGGGGTGCCCCCTGACTGGTTCCTTGAATACAACCGTCTCAAGAGGAACCACCGTACCAAGGGGGAAGGTACACAGACCCAGCTCCAGGGAAGCTGGAACCCTGTCCAGCATTAACAATATAAGTTGCAGAAGAGCCCAAGGACACTGAGTATAAGGGACATCCTCTGAGCAGCCACCAACAGGCCCACCAGCTGCAATCCTGCCTGGTGAAGAGACGGGGACAGCAATGAGGGACAGAGCCCATGTAACCAGATTATCCACTTTATTGCCAAGGAAACAGGTTCTCGCCAAAACCGAATCCAAGTTCAACCCTAGGAATTGAGATACCAAATAAGGGGACAATGAGGAAATGAGGTGATTGAGCACCCATCCAAATGACTCCCAAAGGACACCACCAGCCGAGTAACAAACTCGGCCTGACGTAGAGAATTAGGAAGCAAAGAAGGATGACCAGGTAGTGCCTCGCGCGGACGCCCCTTGGTCTCATCAGAGACATCACCCCCGTCAGCGCCTTGGCGAGCACTCTGGGAGCAGAAGAGAGGCCAGATAACAAGGCCACAATCAGCAGTGTTGGACCTCCAACACTAACCTGTAAGAGCCTCGGTGTCCCGAAGACACAGTGGTAATGTAATAAGCCTCTTAGATCTCCACAGACGGCAAGAGGCTGCAGGGCGCTGGTGGCCCTACTCAGAGAAACCATGCAGAAACTGCCTGTGAATGTAAAATTGCCGAACCTATGGAAGGCCAGAATGGGCAGAGTGCCTCATCCTTTTGGGGGAATGTGGAAAGGTTGGTGAAGAGGCCCCTGCCTCTGCCTGTTAAGGGCAACCTGCAAGTGACCCCAGACCTCGCAGGCCATGCATGGCCTGCACCAACACCTGAAGAGAGACAGGGACCAGAAGCACCCTGACAATCTCGAGAAGGGACCGCCCAGCAAACTCTATCCTGCATCCGGAGGAAACTACCTCCTGAATCCACCAGAACGAGGCACGAAGCCTCCTGATAGGAGCAAGGTGCTGCGGCCATCCCCTCACCCAGACGGGCGAGGGCGTCCCATCATGCTTGGGGGGTTTTGGTGAAAGATTTGGACTTAGTCCTGCCGGAGGGGCCAGGGCGTTGTCTGCCACTCCTGGGGCAGGAATCTACACCAAATAGCTGGAAGGACACCCCTGGTTTGTGTTTGACACTAACGTAGGGGGGGGGGGAGGGGTGCCCCTGCCCCAAGGAGGCCGAGACAGTGCTCTGCGTAGGGGTGTTTTGCCCTTTTTCCCAAACAGGTCCAGACGGGCCCCAAATAGGCGTCGCCCTCTAAAGGGAAGCCCAGTAAGAGTCTTCTTTGTAGCATCGTCAACACCCCACTGTCGCAGCCAGACCAAGCGACGTATAGCTACCACAAGGGCAGAAGTTCTTGCACACATCCTAATGGTGTCATCCAGAGCTAAAAGGATAAACCTTACAAATACATCACAACTGGAGAGTGCATTAAACACCTCCCAGGGGAGATCCTCAGGTTGATGATTAATCATCTTTCTGATGAGGGTCCTAGCGACCACTGCAGTGATGGTCGCAGCACAGACCGGGCGCAGAGCCGTCCCTGCACAAGAAAAGGCGTGGGAAGCCAGCCTATCAATGCGCTGGTCCTCAGCGTCCCGAAGGGTACGATAAGTAGGGGCCGCAATAAAGGGGGGGGGGGGGGTTAAGAACCCCTATGATCGGTGCATCCACCACGGGAGGTGATGACCAACAGTTAACCACATCAGGGGGAAAAGGGTATTTCCAATCCCAGTCCCCTGGAAGTTTACTAGGGGATTCCCATTCTTTAAATACAAGAGCCTGGAAGTGATCCTGCTCCAGAAATTCCAAGCGCGGTGTCGCTGTATGGAAACTCTCCCTTCTAGGCCTGGGAGCCTCACCAGGGAGAGAGATGGACAAGACCTCAAAGATCTTTATCAGTAATTCATCAGTGTCACACAGGCCCCAGGAACCAGAGCCAGTATCATCATGACTCCTCGGCCTCTCGTCGGATGAGCCCGAGTCAGAGAACAGCTCACCTTCATCAGAAGGAGCAAAACCCCGCGAAGTAGTGAACTCCTCAGTTCCCGAAGGAATGGGTGAAACCGGAGGCGTCAGGGACCGCTTCTTACCTGGGCCCAAACTCTCTGCCAACCTCGAAATAACCTGATCAGCCGTAGGCAGTCTGCGCGGCACGACTTGCTGGTCATCACCGCTCACATCAGGAGTGAGATTTAAGCACGGGGAAACAGGTGTATTGAAACGAGGTGCAGCCACTGGCAACCCTGATTGCAGGGCCAGTACTTGTTCAGCACAGGGTCCGCAGACCCGTGCTCTGTCAGCATCAGCATGGGGCTGTCCACACGCTGTACACTGCCGGTCCTGTCCCAGAGGGACCCCGGTCACAAAATTCTGAGATGCCTCCATATGGTGATTATCTAAGCAAATATGCCAGCAGGGATTTATGCAATAGGCAACCCTGGATGCCCCAAAGACCCGCTGTTAAATGTGGGAGAATTGTTTGTAAGCCCGCTAAATTTATGTCAGGCCGGGAGAAGCCACCGGAGACATTGACGTCTGAAAGACATAAAGGGAATAAGAGGTGTCAGGGCCATGCGCAGCAGAAAAAATTTTAATAAAGAAACACCCGCGAGGGCACTTACAGTCCAAAGGAGGAGGGGGACCGCAACCACGAAGATCATCAAAATGGCGCCCAGTGAACCTCGAAGGGCGGGCCCAATCTTTAGCCGTGACGCGGAGCGCGCCAAGCCAAGTCCCCGGCCACCCCGAAGAGCGCGAATCTCTGAGGGAGCAGTCAACACGCAAAGGATAAGATAAACTTAGTATAAGTGCCAATGGAGATGCCGTAGTGTCTGGACGACGCCGCCCGGCGCAGCAAACTTCTAGTAAAAGAAAAGACACATGCACGGCTGCAGCCAAACAATTATAAAGAGCAAGCAGCGCGGCTCTGACACCCAGTTGCAATTCAAGGGCAATACTATGGCCATAAGCGTCACATTACAGTACACTGGGACCGCCACACACATACCCCCCCCTTTCTTTTCCCCCGAACTACGGGGGAAACGAGGGGGGAAGGCGACCCTTTACACAGGGTCCACCGCTACACGGGGCATGGGCAATAATGCGGGAGGGGCATCCACTAGAGGTTCACCATCAGCCTAAACCACCTTCCCTTTGGTGGGGGACTGCGGTGGGCATGGCTCCATAAGCACGCATGGTGCTGCCTACCTTCACCCGACCAGTTGCCCATGACAGGGAGGACGGGTGGGAATAGTCCAACAGGGCCGCATGCTGTAATAGCCCCGCTCACCTGCGAGAGAGTGATACTTCATGTCTTCGCAGTCGGCACTGCAGAGAAATCTGGGGATTTGTGGGAGTTCCCCGGGTATATGAAGGGCCGGGAGGAGCCTGTTTTTGCATGTCTGCAGTGCACAGCGCCATCTGGCGGAGGGTTACCCAAGTGTAAGTATTATATCTGGAGCAGGACGTACTGTATACTTAGAATATAGGAGAAGTTGCAGAAGGCCCCAGGGGGGACTGAGCATAAGGGGCCTCTTCGGAGTACGCCACCAGCGGGCCCACCAGCTGCATCCCCTGCCTGGTGGAGGGACGGGGACAGCTATGAGGGACTGAGCCCATACAACCAGATTGTCCACTTTATTGCTGAGGAAGGAAGATCCTTGCTTGAACTGTATAAAATTCATTCATAGGAATGGAGTTACCAATGAAGGGGACAATAAGGACTTGGGGTGTTTGATCACCCCTCCAAATGACTCCCAAATGGACACCCTCCAGCCGAGTATCCAACGTAGCCAGACGTAGAGACTGGGAAGTGATGAGGACGTCCAGGTAGGTCATCGCGCGGACGCCCCTTGGTCTCATCAGAGACCACACCCCCGTCAGCACCTTGGTGAGCACTCTGGGTGCTGAAGAGAGGCCAGATGACAAGGCCACGATTATCAGTGTTGGTCAACCAACGCGAATCTGAAGAACCTCGGTGTCCAGAAGACACAGGGAAGTAAAAATAAGCAGCATTGAGCTCCACAGACGGCAAGAAGCCCCCGACGCGCAAGGAGCTGATGGCCGAGCGCAGTGTTTTCATAACACCACATTCATGTAATTGACGAATTGCTGAAAATCTGTGAGACCAGATTGGGCCAGACTGACCCATCCTTTTTTGGGGAACTGTGGAAAGGTTGATGCATCGGCCCCTGCCTCTGCCTATTAAGGGCAGTCTGCAAGAGACCCCCAGACCCCGCAGGCCTTGCATGGCCTGTACCAGCACCTGAACAGAGGCAGGGACCAGGAGCACCCAGGACCCGATAATCTTGGGGGAGGCCGCGCAGCAAACTCTATCTTGTATCCGGAGGGCACTACTTCCTGAATCCACCAGTCTGAGGCGTGATACCTCCTGGCATGAGCAAGGTGCCGCAGCCGTCCCCTCACCCAGACGGGCAAGGGCGCCCCAACATGCTTGAGGGGATTTTGGTGGAAGATTAGGCTTAACCCCGCCAGAGGGGCCAGGGCGTTATATGCCGCTCCTGGGGCAGGAGTCTGCACGAGCCCCCAGGAAGGACATCCCTGGTTCTTGTTTTACACTATGGTAGGGAGGGGGAGGGGTTACCCTGCCCTGAGGGGCCGAGACGGCCGCCAACGTTGGGGTGAATTGCGCTTTTTTACCAACAGGTCCAGACGGGCCCCAAATCGGCGTTGCCCTCTAAAGTAAAGTAAGAGTCGTCTTAGCAGCATCGTCAGTACCCCACTGTCGCAGCCAAACCAAGCGACGTATAGCAAGGGCAGGAGTACTTGCACACATTCTAATGGTGTCATCCAGTGCTAATAGGATACATTTTACAAATAACTCACAACTGGAGGGCGCATTAAACACATCCCAGGGGAGATCCTCAGGGTGATGATCAAGCATCTTTCTGATGAGGGTACTAGCGGCCACTGCAGTAATGACCGCGGCACAGACCGGGCGCAGCGCCGTCCCTGCACAAGAAAAGGCGTGGGAGGCCACAGATCAATGCGCCGGTCCTCAGCATCCTGAAGGGTACTATAAGCAGGGGCTGTAATAAAGGGGGGGTTAGAACCCCTACGATCTGCGCATCCACCACGGACTAACAATTGACCACCTCAGGGGGAAAAGGGGTATTTCCTATCCCAGACCCCTGGAACTTACTGGGGAATTCCCATTCCTTGAGTACAAGAGCATGGAAACGAGCCTGCTCTAGAAATTCCAAGCATGCTGTCGCTGTATGGAAACGCTCCCCTCTCGGCTTGGAGGCCTCACCAGGGAGAGAGATAGACAGGACCTTAAAGACCTTAATCAACAAATCTCACACTGGCCCCAGTATTCAGGATCAGAATCGTCATGACTCCTCGGCCTCTCATCAGATGAGCCTGAGTCAGAGACCAGCTCTCCTTCATCAGAAGGGGTATAGGCACGCGGAGTAGTGAACTCCTCAGTTAACATAGGACCAACAGAAAACAGGAGGCGTCAAGGGCCACTTCTTACCAGGGCCCCTGCGCCCTGACAACCTCGCAATATCTGATCAGCCGTAGGCAGTCTGGAAGACACAGCAGGCTGCAAATCCCCACTTGTATGCGACTCAGCAGGAGTGAGATTTAAGCATGGGGAAATAGGAGTATTGAAACGAGGTGCAGCCACTGGCAAGCCTGATTGCAGGGCCAATGATTGCTCGGCACAAGGTGCGCAGACCCGTGCCCTGTCAGCATCAGCATGGGGTTGACCACACGCTATACACAGCCGGTCTTGTCCCAGAGGGACCCGGTAACATAATTCTGAGATGCTCCATATGGTGATTATCTAGGCACAATATGCCAGCAGGGATTTACGCAATAGGCAACCCTGGATGCCCCAAAGACCCGCTAGGAAGGTGGGAGAATTTTACAAGGCCCGCTATAATTTAACCCAGGCCGGGGAAGCCACTGGATTCAACTGTCTGAAAGACATAATGGGAATAAAGGGTGTCAAAACCATGCGCAGTAATAAGAATCATGAAAATCGCCCGTGAGGGCACTTACAGACCAAGGTAGGAGGAGGGCCGTTACCACGCGCGCACGACTAGCATCAAACTGGCGCCAAGTGAACCTCGAAGGGCGGGCCAGAGCGGGCCGTGACGCGGAGCGCGCCAAACCAGGTCCCCTCCCCCCCCAAAGAGCGCGAAGCTCTAAGGCAGTAGTCAATATTGTAAAGAGAAGCAAAGTGTATGAGATTTCTTTCCCCAATCCCTAGGTCTCCATAATATCTTTCCACCTAGATCATGGATTGGAGGTGGGCGTACGCATAATCTTGGCTTCCCTACTACGTCATGGCGGTTCCATCGCGGGGAAACAGGTTTACTGTATGCATTAGTATTTCCCTATTTTGTGGTTCCTGGAGTGCCATCTATTTCTAATTAGGGGTAATCACATGTACAAATATCGGGTGGTTTGTGCCATATAATCTGTATTAAGCCAAGGAGAGATGTTGTTCCTGTGCTAAAAATGTATAGTAATATGACATCATACATTTGTAAGTTTATAATCTGTTATGCCGGAGGTTTATTGCAAAATGGTTGTAAAATGTTTGTATATATTAAATATTGTTTAGATTTGGTATTGATAAGTATTAGGATGTTGATATAAGGGTGTTGATAATGAAAACTTTTTGTATGTTTTGCATTTTGGTGCTGCAATTTTTGGTGTTGCCAGGAAGTACTCACCTGACCCGGTCCGCCAGCCCCGCGCTGTCTGCAGTAGGCGGCGGTGCTTTGCCGGCGTCTCCCAACTGCAGTGGGAGACGGCACGGTCCCGCCTGCCTCTACACACTGAGACGCACTTCCGCGCTTCACCTTGGAGCGCGAGTGACGTCACTTCCGCCCGGTCGAGCGTGACGCACTTCCGGCCGGAGTGCGTCCGCCGCCCGGCGGGCTGCCATTCAGCGCGGCGGTGGAGCGGGGAAAGGTGCGTATATAAACGGCTCCCGCAGCGCCTACTGCCACGCACTCTGCCTTGAAAAAGAGACCCACATCTCGGAACGCGTGGGCTTGCGAGACAGAAGGGGGGACGCTTACTGCCGGCGCTTACGCTCTGATCGATAAGTAATTGCTTTCTTTTGCACTGTTTTTTCTACGGATTTGTGTTTTGTTCTTTTTGTCTATTAAGAACTGGAATTATCATTGCACTGACTTTCTATTATCAATTGATGTACTACTGGGATAGCACTGAGCACTTTATGAAGATCTTTTTATATAGGTATAGATATATGGTATTATAGTTTCACAAATTAATTGCATGGCAGCAAGGTTCATCAGCGCCCCCTCCTGGCAGATTAGGTTTTAGTATGTCTTATATGTTTTTTTAATTTGTTTGTCCTTGATGTAAAAAATGTATTTTTTAGAATTTAAAGAAACTAATAAAATTATACATTAATCTTATTCTTTGGTGTTGTGCAGTTATAAGACTCTGTTAAGTACTCTTTGGGGGATTTTTTAGTAGGGCACTCCCTACTTTTTAGTTATTGGTTATATTGGGTTCAGAACAGAGCATTGCACCACAATTATCATCAATATTGTTCCACTGGTGCCAGCTACACCTTCTGTCCTGTAGTATTATCCTGGGGCAAGCAGCGCTCCCCCGGTCTCTGTGTGGCTGCTGCTGAAAATAACACAGACCCTGTGTCATTCATGTAAGATGGTGGCGCCCAGAATCCGGAGGGCTGAAAGAGCAGCAGTGGCTCAAGGGTCAGGTAAGGATTTTTTTCCCTTTGTAATTGGCATTGCAGGCCATTGCTTTTGCTAATGCAAGTAGGTTATTCAACCAAACTCCTAGGTTAAGAGCAACACAATCAGACGCCAAGGTGGGTCTGAACCACAGCATCCCAAACCCTCGGTACACCTATCCATAGGTTCTCTAAGGTAACCCAAATCTTTAAAACTTAACTCTGAAGATGTAGAGAGCTGTGCAAGCGGAGCATCCAACTTTAGGCACTTGGGCCAGGCTGAAATGTCAGAATCTTCAAAATATAATTTTCTCTTAACTAAACCAGGTATGAAAAATGTATTTTCTGGACATTCTTATTCCTTTTTCATTAAATTAGTTAGATTCTATAAGATTCCGCTATATTCCCCCCCCCCGGGCAAAATTGGGATGTCCTGCTGTGTGAAACCCCCTGCTCACCAAGAAACTCGCCTTCTTTCCCGGTCCAATGGCACATGCGCGAGCAGCCGTACATCCGAGGAGAGGAGAGGAGAGTTTGTTCAGTCGACCTGGCAGGTTTCATACAGCGGGTCATACCCAATCAGAGGGCCTGGGACAGCAAGGACCAAAACCCAGGATAGTCAAAATCCTGGGTTTTGGCCCACTTTAATGGGCTTGTCTAAGTGCTGAGTAGTTAAGTGTTCCACAGAGATCTTTGGCAGTACAACCAGGGCTGTGTAGTCAGAACTCAGGCTTACAGATTCCACTTGTCAATCTTTTTTTTTGCCTCATGTTCTGCCTTTGCTGCATTGCATTACATCTTGTAAAGCCTATGGTTGAATGCCAGACTACAAAGGGAAGCGCAACCAAAGCAAAAATCATTACAAAAATAGCTGCAAAACTTCTCCCTGGCCATTGGCAAGGGTGTAAACTCAGCCTTTAAGTTGAGTATGTCAACCAAAAGTATGAAGCACTAATTAACTCAAACTACAAACGCTGCATAAAAACCTCAAATAGATTTTTTTAATCCTTTATTTTCTGCGAAATAGAATCTTAACAGAGGCTCCTGGGCGAGCAATCTCCTGATGTCTAGCTAAAGAATGTGTATAGCTTCAGTTTTAACCCTTTTGTTGCCAAGCACGTAACACCTACGTGCTGGCTTGGCTGGGCCTTAAGTGCCAAGCCCGTAGGTGTTACGTGCTTGACTTTCCTCGCTTCTAGTTTAAAAAATAAAAATCAAAAATACTCACCTGACCCCTTGTTGGATCCGGCCGGGTCTCCTCTTTAATTTGGTGCCATCCGATCCCCCGTGGGGGGTCGGATGGCTCCAGGAGAGCCCCCGGAATAGGCCGCCCCCCCCCCCCCGCTTCTGCAGCAGCAGCTGCTAACTGTAAAAAAAAATAAAAAATAAAAATGACATTCACTTACCTGTGTGTGCGCTGGCTCCCGCTGTCCCTCCTCTTCACCTGGGGGGCCTCCGATCCCCCCCCAGGACTTACCGATCTTCAGGAGAGAGCCTGGGAGGCTCTCTCCTCTCTTCTTCACGATGGTGGCCGCCATCTTGCCTCTAAGCCCCGCCCCCTTGGGGGCGGGGCTTATGACGTCATCCCGGTCCCGATCACCGGCTTCAGCTTTCTCAGCTTCTCAGATGCCGGTGATCGGTGCCCTGGAAGGAGGTGACAGGAGATCCTCTGATCTCCTGCCTTCTCCTTCTCTGGATGCCGATCACAGGCATCTGTCAGCTGAGCGGCGAGGGACAAGAGCTTGCAATCGAAGGTAAGTACAGTTAAAAAAATTTTTTTTTTTTTGAATAAAATACTTTTTATTATTGTGTGGTGGTTTTTTTTCACATTAACTCTTTGTGAGCTGGTAAGGGGTCCATGAGACCCCTTATACCAGTTCACAAGGCTGGGGGGGTGGCAAGTCACCTGCCCTAGCGGGTGGCTTGCCATTGACCCCCGCACCCCCATTACCTGCCTCCCCAAAGGCCAGGGGGGGGCAGAAGAGCCCGGGCCCACATAGGCTATGTGGGCTCGTAGGCTGCAGGGTGGGGGGGCCACCAAAGCTGGCCCCCCCACTCTGTGCCTACAAGCCCCCATAGCTGGTCCCGGGCTGGTTACTTTGGGTAAGGGGGACCCCACGTCATTTTTTTTTTTGGATTTTTAAGGGTTTTTAACCCTTAAAAATCCAAAAAAAAATGGGGTCCCCCTCCCCGGGAAGGGGGACCCTATGTCATTTTTTTTTTTTAATTAACCATTTGTCATCCAGCAGCTATAAAAGGCTTCTGGGCAGGAAAGGGTGTCTACCTATACATATGTGGTATCGCTGTAACCGGGAGAAATTGGGGTTTCTCACGCAATAAGATTTTATTGACAAACTTACATTTTTTATTACAAAAAAACTCTACAAATTGTAAAAAAATATATTTTTTTTAATTTTTTTCACACATTTCACCCAAAAATGTTGAGAATACACCTAAAAAATACAAACAAGACATTTCATGTTAAAGCCCAGACTCTGTTGAAAAAAACAATATATAATTTTCCTGGGAAATCCCTGGAAATCCTTTCAAAAATGACAGTTGAACATGTGTAGCGCGAAACAGTGAAACTCAGTCTGGCAACAGGGAGTGGGAAATGCTGCAGGTAGGCTGGCAGCGAAAGGGTTAAAAGGGCCTGTCCAGGCAAAAATAAAAACAAATGCATACTCGCCTCTTTTTCTCTGCAGCCAATGGACCTAAAGGAAGCAGCTGTGGACATAAAAAGGTGAGTATGTCGTGGTTTAAATTTTTGCCTGGACACGACTCCTAATGCCTTCTTTTAGTCACCTCTATAGGCAGTATTTAAAAAGATCTGGCAAACAAATACAAGACGCAGAAAATTAGGCACTTTCAGTAGATTATGTTAAATACTCAGTATTTTTGCCCTATAGGATGCACCCAGGATTTGAAAAGGAAAAAAAAAGAAACAAAAGTATTCTGAACTAAATGGTGTGCTAAAATACCCCCTCCTAATCACCTTATTACAGAGAGTATACAGAATCCCCCCCCCCCCCCCCCCCAATCAACCCATTACACCTCCGGTGTGGGAGCTCTGTAATGAGTTTTTTTTTTTTTTTTACATTCACCAGATAAGTCGCACTGACATTTTCCCACAACTTTTGGGGGGAAATTGTGTCTTATATGGAGAAAATATGGTGCTTCTATGTGAAGGGAGAAATACTTTGTCTCTCCAAGCTGTCAGATACTCTGTGCATTACTCCAGCTACTAATGGTATCTAAAAAGGCCATCACATACGTGATCTGTTCTAGCCATTAAAAAATAAAAAGATCAATGTTTATAGAGAGACAAACCTTCACAGTCTGCTTGAGATGCTTCATCTTTTCTGTCTGCATCAGTCTTCTTGTAAGAAACCCTTTGGCCACAGCGGTAACTTTATTAAACTTTCTCTGCATTTGGGGACTGTAAACCTTTAATAGAAATGGAATGGAGTTACAAACAGAAAACAGGATTATTTAGATGATCAGAAGCAAAAGTCAGATTTTTACAGTGTGGTTATAAAATCACTAACTGCCTGACAAAACTAGAAGTCTGGAATTTGGCCCTGGCCATGAATCAGTGGGCAACAGACAGGGGTGGGTCACTGTTCCTGAGGCTGCCCCTAAACAGCAGATGAAGCAAGCGGTGGCCAGAACAGGTAGGATAAGCTTTGTTTTTTTACATTGTTTTACATTTTGACATTTTTACATTGCGATATGCCAAATCCGCCTCGGGCCCGGGTAAGTGTTGAATAGCAGTAAGGGCCAAGGTTTGTCCAGGCAAATAAAATTGCCGGCCAACGATTCCCCAGGGGTCGCCATTACTGAAGAATAAACACTTTTGCATGAAAACCACAGAGGTGAGCACTTTAAAATTGTCAGCAATCTGGATAGTGTGTGTGCACAATCCAGATGATCAAAAGTTAGTTTGAGGGTGTTATTGCGGTTTAAAAGGGGACCCATGTCTGGTGTGGTGTTGAGAAGGAGCCGGATGCTCCAGGCTACCCCATTTAGCAGTCACCAATTGGTGCCATTTATATGGTTAATGCAGCACATCAATGCACTTGCTTAAAGTAGGCCCTACCCCATTTTACTTGGCACCTGTCCTATGAAAAAAAAAAAAAAAAAGGCCAGAACAGACAAAATGAGCAGCTGGCATTACAAGGCAGTGGAAGTGGGACCTTTTGCCTGGGACAAACTTAGGAATACGTCTGCTGGGATGTCCCCGTGTTCGGCTTAGTTGCAAGTCTCCTTGCCGAAATAGCAAGGAATTCTAAAGCAGGGGTCATACTACTTTGGAAAACTTAAGTCAGGGCGAGACCTGTGTGGATCTGCAACTTGTTAAAGTTTGATGCTTTCCTCATGCAGGCCCTTCTTGGCTCAAGAGGTTCCATGTCCCCTGGTGATTCTACCAAACCTTGTGTTTCTCTCAACAACTGCCAGATCCAATACAGACAGAAGTAGCCTGATATATTTATAGACAATAGAAAAAAGTGAAAATGGATTTAGAATCCATATGCACCAACTAAGAAGAAGCGCAGAAGACACATGCTAATATACAGTTTGAACAACACATGAAAAGTTACACAAATTTTTCCAGCAAGCAAGTCACCTGAGACCATCTTGTTTTCGCTCTGCCCATGGGCCTTGAGGCAGATATTTTTGGTGTTCGCATTTCAGCTTGTCCCCAAAGACTGTACGGCGCATCATTTGTAGATCCATAACTATGCTGGGAAGGAGCTATAACGGACCCAACTGTTTAACAAGAGAAACAAATACCTTAGGGGCTGTCCAAACAGTCAACAAGATGTTATCAAGGGAATTAAGACTACCACACTGCCACAGCTTCGTATAGACCAATGAGACCAAACTATATGGATTATTAAAAGATGAAAGACCACTGAAAGGAGGAGTATCGCAAAATTGTGTAATATTAAAAATACATAAAACCAACACATTGGTTAATGAGAGGAGGGGTCACTTACACAACCAAACTGAATAAAACTGCCACCCAACCCATGGTTTTCTTCTCCTGGTAGAAATAAAATCCAAGGGTGCCAGGTTTGAGAGTATCGGAGGGAAAGAACTTATAGGAGTATAAGAATAAGTGACCCCCTCCTTCCACCATCCAGCAGATTTAATTAATCTTTATCATTGGGCCATTTTTTGTGATATTCCACCTTTACCTTTCGAACATTAAACAAATATTGTGTTTAATACTGTTCCTATCAAGTCACAGCATACTACAAGCCTTCATCATACATGCTCACCCTATTGGCTCGGCAACTGGATTGTTTAGTTAGGCTCACGTTTGCCTCACTTTTTTGAGCTATGAATATTGTACTTTTTTGTTGGTTGGGATATTTGGATATTTCTATGAATGTAGATGTATAAGTTCAAATAAGACTGGAGGGTACCTGGCCTAGGCAAGCAAGAGATATCCTAATGAGATATGCCTTATGACGACTTCCAGAACTGGAAGCTCGATCCCCAGCCTACTCACCTACTGACACGTTCCCTGTAGGTTCACAGGGCAGCAGTCAAGTGAGGGTGTGAGGTACATGGAAATAGCCGAGTACCAGGGCTGGTACATGGAGTTGATGCATGAGGGCTATAACCCTGGAATGCATAACAGCGTTACATATTTTGGCTATTTGGCCATTTTACTTCTTATATACTTGTTGGATGCTTTTTATATGCGCAAATAAAAGTATTCTCAAGTGCTGGAGTGCCTCCCAGTGAAGTGCCTAAAAAATTCTAAAACATTCTAACATGGACATTTCCTTTAAAAACTCACAACCTAAACAAACACATCATATATCATATCATATTTCATATAAGTCCAGGCATATTGATTACCTCTAAATGTTTTATATTTTTAGGCTTGCTTTAATGTATGGTAAGAATTTGGAGATAATAGGGCTTCTATTTAAAATCAGGATTTCTAGATCTCCTATAAACCCCCCCAACAAGACTTACTAGTGTTACCAGCATGACTGTTTTCCAAATGGCTTGCTATACTCTCATGGATGCTGCGGTCACTATTGTGGCTCCAGTCTGGCTTTGGCCTGTAGCCATCTCCTGACACAGCTCGATCAACAGAATCTTTAAACCTCAGTCTCTGCTCTTCGTCTTCAAATTCCTGAAACACAAAAGGCTGCTCATCTTAACACTTGATTTTTGAACTTAAAAAGGACCAAAGCCAAGTAAGATAAACTAGAGTTAGTGGTTACTGAAGGTTGGGTATGGGGAGCCCCTTTCCTGCTGCTGGGGCCAGTATTCTAATTAGCAAGCCTCATGATGAACGTGTGCATTGCAATATGGAGTTTCTTTGAACATTAGAATGTAAGGAAGCTCACTAACCGAGAACAAACAGGATATACTCATTCTTAGTGCATAGACAGAGCCATGTGGTGCGTGCAGGGCTTAGATATAGCTTTTAAAGCGGAACAAAACCCGAGGTGGCCGTCCCTGAAATCTAAAACATTCCGGGGCCGGCCTCATTGTGTAAAATTCAGGTCGCCAATATTCACTCCCCTTTTCCCAGTCCAACAGCGCATGAGCAGGTTCTCATACAACCAGAGCCATTTGCCATGCCTATGCAATTTGGCTCTGATTGTTTACAATGGGAAGCGTGAGGGGCCACATCCCCTGCATCCTCGGGCTGTGTGCGCACTCCTGCCCCAACTATGCTCGCTCCCTACTGAAGTCTATCAGAGCCATTTGCCGATAGTCACACAGTCCACTGGATCGGAAAGAGGTGAGCTATACTGGGCGATCTGGGGGGTTTCACACAGCAGGGCATCTCAAATCGGGACAAAACCCGGGATTTTCAATATCATTATTGTTCGGCTTTAATTTCTGACATTTAACCCTCATAAGTTTAAGGCTGGAAGTAGATTGTTGTATCATAGATAATGCTACTGAACGGAGCTGCGGACAACTACATATTTTACTTATCTCTGGAGCACTCTTTAAAGTGGATCAAAACCTAGGACTTTCTCTGTTATGGGCTTTCCTCTGCCCCCCCCCACCAGAGCATCCCAATTTGGGATGCCCCACTGCTTGAAACTTTACCAGTCACCCACTGCACATACATGGTTCTCCTCCAATCAACTTCTAGGGTTGTGCAAATTCATATGCATGACTGGAGAAGGTGTATGGAATCCTAGCCGCACATGATCGGTACACGGCATCGAATGCATCCTTTGGGCTGTGCGCAGCCACACCTGCCAGTCAGGTACGGCGGCGAGAAGGATGCGAGTGCTTGTTAGCAGGGTAAGCATATCAGATGACAGGGGGAGACAGGTTCACACAATGGAGCATCCCATATTGGGTGCCCCAACGAGAGGCAATTAGGCAGCCCTGGAGTCTTATGGACTCCAGAGTCGCTTTTGGTCAACTTTACCAATTCTAATCTATTGATTGCAATAGGACCTATATGGTTACACATGTACAGAATTTTTTTAACAACCTTCGGGCATTCGGGCGGCATGGGATCTCTCGTTCCGATCACTAGAATAGAAGCAACAGTTGGAGGGGATAAAAGGGGAGTATAGAGTAATTTAATTTTATATTTGATTGTGGAAGTGAGACCTTATCAAAAGGTTAAAAAAAAAAGACAATTGATCTTGACCATATTGCTCTGTTGTGATAAACATTGTTATGAACGTCCAAAACAAGATCATGTGTAAAACATACTGTACCCACAGCAACAAGAATGTAAATGTATTGTCCCGCAGGATTTTATTTACTGTACGTGTCATCGGTCCCAAGAGAGAGATATGAGGTGTATGAGATTACCCTTTGTAGCCTCTCCTGCTCTCTCTCCTGCTCAGCAATGAGTAATGACAGTTGGTAGGCATGCTGCTCTTCCAGTTTCTTCCTCATTTCTTC
The DNA here is from genome assembly GCA_027917425.1 of Gastrophryne carolinensis. NCBI lineage: Eukaryota > Metazoa > Chordata > Amphibia > Anura > Microhylidae > Gastrophryne > Gastrophryne carolinensis. The sequence continues at coordinate 88,137,466 of CM051240.1, read as the reverse complement.
AAACGCCAGCATCTTCTTTTTCAGACTGTCCTCTAAACACAAATACATTTCATAATCAGTATTCTGCACATACAGCTCAAGTCAAGTAAAAAAAAAAAATACAATTCTGTGAAACTCACCCGTAGAATTGTTTTTGTATACATCCAGTCCAGGCCGTCCCAGTAATAATGACAGTTGGGTTATCCGCCACAAGGTGGCGCCAGTTACTGCAAGGATAGAGCTGTAACACCCCCCCCCCTCCCCCGGCCTCCTATAAAAGGAGCTGGCTCCATAGAGTTCAGAGAATGTCAAAAAGCAGTAGAAGAGACAGGCCGGGAGGTCAAGAAACCATGATAACACACAGCTTCAGCATATACTCTCTCACAAGAGACTAAAGACAATGGTCCAAAAAGATAATCACCAGAAAAGGCAAACAAGGTAAGAACCAAGGGCAGGGTGGGACGACCTGGACTGGATGTATACAAAAACAATTCTACAGGTGAGTTTCACAGAATTTCTCTACATCCAGTCCAGGGCGTCCCAGTAATAATGACAGTTGGGACATCCAAAAGCAGTGTCCCCAAGGGTGGGATCCCCAGTGCGGAAAGGCAAGTAGCTAATTACACTACCGCCAGAAGCACCTTCCGGCCAAAGCAGTCTCAGCTGAAGCCTTATCGACAACCACGTAAAAACTTGTACAGGTAAACATGAAGACCAGATATCAGCCTTACCAACCTGTTCAACAGAGGCCTGGTGCCAAAAGGCCCAGGAAGCACCAAAAGCTCTAGTAGGATGAGCTGTAACAGGAAAAGGGGGATACTTCCCCTTGGCAGAGTAAGTTTGCCCCACCGCCTGAATAAGCCACAACTGAAGTGGACTCGGCCGGAGGCAACCCTTCCTGGAACCTTCAGAGAAAACAAAGAGTGAAACCGACCCCCAGAAGGAATCAATCGCAACCAGGTAGTACCTACTGGCTCTGACCATATCCAAGTATGGGGGGTCCGTTCTTTAGAAATAGACGGTTCAGGACACAGGGAAGAAAAAATTACTTCCACATTAAGATGAAAGGGAGAGAACGATCTTAGGCAAAAATCAGGTTTAAAGCGAGAAACCACCTTATCCTATGCCACTCACAATAAGGAGGCTTCATACTAAGGCCGGCCAGATCTGACACACGGCGCACCAAGGCGAAGCCACCAAAAAAGACCATCTTCATGGTCAAGGCAACCAATGCATTGTCGCACAAGATTCAAGGGGAGACCCTGTAGAGCAGAAAGCACCAAAATCAATCCACATCGGTAAAAAGGCTTACGCGGTGGACATACCCGAGTAACTACTTGGGAAAAAAGTCCTGAGCAATCAAGAATAGCAAAGGAACTTTGGAAGGGAAGGCAAAGGCCGAGACCTGGCCCACGAGGACGTCCAGCTGTAGACCCAATACTAAGCAGAGTTGTAAAAAATAAGACAAAGAAAAACTCTTGCATTTGCCAAGAAAATTAGACAGCGTCTGAAGGAGGGGAGCCGCAGCGACCCTTATGTGAGAAAAAAGATAATTCTGTGAGTACTCACCTGTAGAATTGCTTTTACTATGCATGATACGGCCTGCTTCCAGAAGTCCTTACGTATGGGTTATTCTGCCACAAGGTGGCGCAGTGTACTGCAGAAGAGTTGTGGCTCCTCCCGGTACCATATAAAAACGGAATCACCATAGACTTATCCAGTGTTGACAAGCACTGATAATAGAGATAATAAAAGTAAAAAAGGTAACAAACCCCAACTAACTTGGAACAATCACCATAAACAGGCAACCAAGAATAACGATAACAAGGGTGGGGTGAAGCAGGCCGTGCTATGCATAGTAAAAGCAATTCTACAGGTGAGTACTCACAGAATTTTCTTTTTCCTATTGCATGGCACGGCCTGCTTCCAGAAGTCCTTACGTATGGGACGTCCAACAGCAGTGTCCATAAGGTAGGGTGGGATCCGAAAAGAGTAACAACAGGCAGTTTAAACCACTACCGCCTGAAGCACCTTGCGGCCAAAAACAGCATCAGTTGAGGCCTTAATATAAACCTTGTAAAACTTGGAAAAAGTATGAACAGAAGACCAAGTTGCGGCCTTAAAAACTTGTTCAACAGAAGCTTGGTGCTGAAAAGCCCAAGACGCACCAAAAGCACGAGTGGAATGAGCAGTAACCCTGAAAGGAGGAACCTTCCCCCTGGCAGAATAGGCCTGCTCCACCGCCTGACGGATCCACTTGCTGATAGTGGATTTAGTAGGAGGCAAACCCTTCCTAGGTCCAGTAGGAAGAACAAAAAGGGCATCAGACTTCCTGAAAGACTCAGTAGCAACCAAATAAAACTTCAGAGCCCTGACAACATCCAAAGAGTGAGGGTACTAAGCTGAAGGCTCGAATCCAAACCATGTTGCAAAAATTCCAGAATCCTGGGGATAGAAAACACCCGACAAGGAAGAGACTTGGACTCACACCAGGCAATGTAAGCATGCCAGATCCTGTAGTAGATAAAGGACGAGGATTTCTTCCTAGCCCTAATTATGGTATCAACAACAGAGGCCGGCAACCCCTTATCCATCAGGATGGAGGTTTCAGAAGCCAAGCCGTTAAAGCCAGCGTTTGTAAATTTAAATGGTACAGTTGTCCCTGAGTGAGCAGATCTGGATCCTTGGGCAGGGCATACTGATCTACTGCCAACTGCACGACGCCTGCGAACCACACCCTCCTTGGCCAACAGGGGGCCACCAGAATGGCTGGCACCCCTTCCTGGGCTATCTTGCGCAGCACCCTGCCCAGCAGAGGGAATGGAGGAATGGGCCGAAACTCCATCCAAGGCATTGCTAGCGCATCCGTGGCAAAGGACAGAGGGTCCTGTGACAGGGAGACAAACCTGAGAAGCTTGTGATTGTGGCGGGACGCAAACAGGTCCACATCCGGCTGACCCCAGCGGCGACACAAGAAGTGAAAAACTTGTTGCTGAGGGACCATTCCCCCAGCCGAGACGTCCTCCTGGTTCTCCACCCCCGGAATGTAAACCGCCGAGATGCAGGGAACATTCTCTTCCGCCCAAGACAGTATCAGAGACACTTCCTTGAGGACTCACTCCAAGTCCCTCCCTGATGATTTATGTAGGCAACCGCCATCTGGTTGTCCGAGCGGATCTGAACGGCCCGACCCCGAAGGTGTGTGGTAAGCTGAGACAGAACCAACCTGATCGCCCTCAGTTCCAGGACATTGATGGGAGCATGGGCCTCCTGGGGGCCCCACCGACCCTGGAACTTCAGAGACTTCCAAAAGCCTCCCCAACTGGTCAGACTGGCATCCGTGGTGACAGTCTCCCAGCACGGGGGCAGAAAGGTCCTGCCCACTAGAAGGTTCCCTGAGTCCAACCACCACGAGAGGGGGGACAGAGCAAACTCCTGATCCAGGGACACAGGGTCCCGATCCCAAACTGACAAGAGGTGCAACTGAAGAGGTCTCATGTGAAACTGAGCAAAGGGGACCGCCTCGAAACAGGACACCATCAGGCCCACTAACTGCATCCCTTGGTGGATGGAAGGATGGGGACACAAGAGCAGAGTCCGGCCCTCCACCTCTCAAGTCAAGGCAGGAATACCTTGACCTGAGAAGCATCCAGAGTCATGCCCAGGAAATGACCTCACCAAAGACGGAGACAGTCAAGACTTGGGATAGTTGATCACCCAGGACTCAAGAGTGGAGGTCACCCCCAGAGTATCCTTCTCGGCCTGATGAAGAGACTGAGCCGCAATCAGAAGGTCGTCCAGGTAAGAGAGGATGCGAATGCCCTGATTCCGCAGCAGAGCCATCACGCCCGCCAGCACCTTGGTGAACACCAGAGGGGCCGAGGTGATACCGAACGGTAAGGCCACAAACTGGTAATGCTGATCCTCTAGAGCGAACCTGGGAAATCTGATGACCTGGAAAGATTGGCACGTGAAGATAGGCATCCTTGATGTCCACGGAGGTCATGAACTCACCCAGAGCGAAAAAGCTTGAACCTGACAAACTTGTTGAGACCCTTCAAGTCCAGGATGGGCCTCAGGGACCCGTCCTTTTTGGGGACCATGAAAAGATTGGAGTAGTACCCCTGACCCTGTTCTTGGGAAGGCACCAGGCAAATGACTCCTGACTCCAACAGACGTTGAACCGCAAGGCGCAAACCCTGAGCTGACAGAGGGTTTTGAGACAGCCGGGATCTGATGAATCTTGGGGGCGGCCAGGCTGCAAACTCTATCTTGTAACAGGAGGACACCACCTCCTGAATCCACCGGTCTAAGACGCGCCTCCAGACGTGAGCAAAAAGCCGAAGCCGTCCCCCCACCAGGATGGGTGAGGGCGCCTCCTCATGCCTGAGGAGGCTTGGGGGAAGCTTTGGACTTGGGGCCCTATGAGAGACCGGGACTACCACGTGATCTGCCATGGCCCCAAGAATCCCTGCGGGTACCCGAGAGGAGGGAGCCACGACCTCCTCTGGGAGCATGAAAGGAGGGGAGGGAAGAGGCGGGCCCCTGAAAAGGCCGAGGCTGCCTCCTACGTTGAGGCAGCCTACCATCATTGGCTAAAACATCCAGACACTCACCAAAGAGCCGCAGCCCCGTAAAAGGGGAGCTCAGGGAGAGCCTTCTTAGCAGCAGCAGCAGCTGCCCACTGACGCAGCCAAACGGAGCGGCGCATAGCCACCAAAAGGGGAGAGGCCCTACCACACATCCGTATTGCATCATCCATGGCAGTAAGGACAAAGGCAACAAAATCAGAGCAAAGCAAAAGGGACCTATAGTCCTTCCCCCCCCGTTACCAGCCATAGCGCCTTCCAGGAGACACTTGAGCTGTTTCTTAAGAGCAACAGCTGTAATGGCAGCAGCGCAAACCGGGCGCAGCCCAGCCTCCACCCAAGTAAAAGCATGGCAGGCCAGCCGATTCATACACCGGTCCTCGCTGTCCCGCAGAGTAGTAGTGTCAGGGGAAGGCATGACCGAGGTGTTGGACAGCCCTAGCATGGGAGCGTTCACCTCAGGGGGACACGACCATTGCTTGACCAGGTCGGCAGGAAAAGAATACCTCCTATCCCACCCTTTGGGCACTGCGGGCAATCTACTAGGACGTTCCCACTCCTTGAGCACCATATTAGTGAAATGGCTCTGCTCAGGGAACTCCAGGACCCCGGGCGCTGTTAATCAGGACGAAGGAGCTCACCATGCTTCCTCTTAGCCACCTCTGGGGGGACAATGTGCAAGCAAAAAGCACCCTCACCATGGCCAACCGCCCCCCCCCCCCCCCCCCCAGCACACGACGAGGATGGAGAGAGGAAGGCGAGCAAGCAGCGGCGAGAGCCCAGGCCAGGGATGTGGGGGACCCCAAAACGCCAGAACAAGTAAACAGTCCCCAAAAACACTCACCCCCTCAGAAGCTAGGACAGGAACTCTGCATCCCTAACAGGCTCACCATAAAGCCTATGGCCGGGTTCCCTTTGTGGTACAGGGTCTGCGGCTTGGAGCGCTCCTTGAGCACTTGACCCTAGTGCTCCTCTCCCCTCACCCGATCCGTCAGCCGAGGCTGGGAGGCACAGAGGGTCCGGAAACGGGTGGAAATAGCCATGCAGGACCGCAGGCTTGGTTGCCCAAGCCTGCGCAATATAGAGAGCCATCTTCTATCTTCGCAGAATCACTGCAGAGAGAACACTGGATAAGTCTATGGTGATTCCGTTTTTATATGGTACCAGGAGAAGCCACAACTCTTCTGCAGTACACTGCGCCACCTTGTGGCGGAATAACCCATACGTAAGGACTTGTGGAAGCAGGCTGTGCCATGCAATAGGAAAAACCTGGGTCGTCGGACAAGATATAGCGGTCCACTGACATCTGAACTATGTCCGCAAAACCAACTCCTTATCGGCCAGCGAGGAGCCACTAGGAAGGTTGGTACCCCTCCCTGGGCTAACTTGCACGGCACTCTGCCCAGGAGTGGAAATGGAAGGAAACATAAAAAAATGAACTCCGTCCAAGGAATCGCCAGAGCGACAGTGGCAAACGACCAGAAGATCTCTTGAGAGGGAGACGAACTTGGGAGCTTGAGATTGTGTCTGCACGCAAACAGATCCACGTCCGGCGGAACCCAGCGGAGACACAGAGCCTGAAAGGTCTCGCTGCTGAGGGTCATTCCCCCGGGCGCAAGGAACTCCTGCTCAGGGAGTCTGCCTCCTGGTTCTCCATCCCAGGAAGTAAACCGCCGAGATGCAGAATACATTCTCCTCTGCCCAAATAAAGGTCTGAGGCACCTCCTGGAGGGCTCGCTTGCTCCGAGTCCCGCCCTGGTGAATTGAAGTAGGAGACCGAATGGAACTGGATCGCAGGACCCCTGAGATGGGGAATCAAGTGAAGAAGCACAAAACAGATCGCTCTCAGCTCCAGGAGATTGATGGGTAAGAGGGCCACCTGCAGCCCCGCTGGCCCTGAACTTCGTCAGCCCAAAAAAATACCATTTTGTGAATACTCACCTGTAAAATGGGTACTGTAAGTATGTCACACACCCCGCTTCAAGACATTCATTACATGTGGGTATACTGACCTGTAGATGGCGATCTTGCAGAGATTATATCAAAAAAAGGTAAGACCCTCCCGGCCCATAAATACCTGGGACCTCCCACTCATTCCCCAGTATAAAGATAGCAGTAAGATCAAGAGACCAGGAAAGCCAATTACAACTAACAAAGGTTCACCATATAAAGGATCCAGAATACAAAAGGGCAGGGTGAAGCGGGGTGTGCGACATACTTATAATACCCATTTTACAGGTGAGTATTCACAAAATGGTATTATTCTAAGTATGTCACACACCCCGCTTCAAGACATTCATTACATGTGGGACATCCAATAGCAGTGTCCATAAAGGGCGGGGATACAAAAAACAAGGCAACAAGGCACAAACTTAAACCACTGCAGCTTGCAGAACTTTGCGGCCAAAAACAGCATCCGCTGAGGCCCGCACATCAACCTTGTAAGACTTGGAAAAAGTGTGAACCGAAGACCAAGTAGCAGCCTTACAAACCTGCTCAACAGAAGCCTGGTGCTGGAAGGTTCAGGACGCCCCAACAGCACGAGTAGAATGAGCAGTAACACGAAAAGGGGGAACCTTCCCCTTGGCAGAATAGGCCCCAACAATGGCCTGGCGAATCCATTTACTAATGGAAGACTTGGCAGGAGCCAAACCCTTCCTAGGCCCAGAAAGCACCACAAAAAGGGCGTCAGTCCTACAAAAAGGAGAAGTAGCCACCAAATAGTACTTCACACAGCGAACCACATCCAAAGAATGCAAAACCCTCTCCCTGTCATTGCTGGGCTTAGGACACAAGGAGGGAAGAACAATATCCTGATTCAGATGAAAAGCAGAGACCACCTTAGGAAGGAAATCTGTCTTGAAGCGGAAAACAACCTTGTCCTGATGCCTCTCAAAGTAAGGAGCCTTAATAGACAAGGCTGCCAACTCCGAAACACGCCGAACAGAAGTGATGGCAACCAGAGAAACAACCTTCTGAGTAAGCCTAGAAAGTGAAATATCCTGCAAAGGTTCAAAAGGAGGACCCTGCAAGGCAGACAAAACCAAATTCAAATCCCAAACTGGGAGCAAAGGCTTCCTAGGAGGCCGCACATGCGTAACCCCCTGGAAAAAAAAGTCTTAACCAGAGGATGAAAAGCAAAAAAGACTTTTGAAAGAAAACCGCCAGGGCAGAAACCTCCCCTTTCAGCGTACTAAGCTGCAAACCTTGGTCCAGGCCATGTTGCAGAAATTTCAAGACCCTAGGGACAGAAAACGCCCTGCAAGGCAAGGCCCTGACCTCACACCAATCAATATAAGACCTCCAAGTCCTATAATAGATGGCAGAGGAAGACTGCTTCCTAGCCCTAACCAGAGTCTGAACGACAGCATCAGAAAGACCTTCCTCCCTCAAAATGGAGGTTTCAGCAACCACGCCGTCAAAGCCAGCATTGGTAAATTGGGATAGAACAGTGGACCCTGAGTGAGTAGATCCGGCAGAAGGGGCAGAACTAACTGATCTTCTGCCAACCTTACCACTTCTGCGAACCAAACCTGTCTTGGCCACCTTGGAGCCACCAGGATTGCTGACGCGCCCTCTAGGGCCAGCTTGCGCACCACTTTGCCCACTATGGGAAATGGAGAGAACAGGTACAGAAACCCCAGATCCCTCCAGTTCAGAGACATGGCATCCGCTGCCAGAGCCAGCTGATCCCGCGAGAGACACACAAATGCCGGAAGCTTGTGATTGTGACGAGAGGCAAAGAGGTCCACCTCCGGAGTCCCCCACTGGTGGCAAAGCGACCGAAACACCTTAGGGCAGAGCGACCATTCCCCCCCGGCGACATGACCTCCTGCTCAGGGAGTCCGCCTCCAGGTTCTCCACTCCCGGAATGTACACTGCCGAGATGCATGGGACATTGCCCTCTGCCCAATCCAGAATCAAAGACACTTCCCTGAGGGCACGCCTGCTGCAAGTCCCTCCCTGGTGATTGATGTAGGCGACCGCCGTCCGATTGTCCGACCGAACTTGAACTGGTAGTCCCCGTAACTGATGAGACAAGTGAGCCAGAACCAACCTGATGGCTCTCGGCTCCAGAACATTGATGGGAACGTGAGCCTCCAGAGGCCCCCACAGTCCCTGAAACTGAAGATCCTTCCAAAATCCCCCCCAACCTGACAGGCTGGCATCCGTGGTGACCGTCTTCCAACGAGGGATCACAAAGGACCTGCCCCTCATCAGATTGCTCGGTTTCAGCCACCACCGAAGGGAATGCCGCACCCGGGGGGACATCAGAAAGGACTGATCCAATGACAGCTGGGACCCGTCCCAGGCCGCAAAGAGATGGAGCTGGAGCGTCCTCGTGTGAAACTGGGCAAAGGGAACCGCCTCGAACGATGCAACCATCAATCCCACCAGCCGCATCCCTAGCCGGATGGACGGGCGGGGGATGGATAGGAGACCCTGAGTCAATTCCTGAATCTTGGCTCGGGGGAGAAATACCCTGGCCTGAGAAGTATCCAGAGACATTCCCAGGAACTCCATCACCCTGGAGGGAGTGAGGCAGGACTTGGGATAGTTGATCACCCAACCGAAACTCTCCAGAGTGGACACCACAGTCCTGGTATCCAGCTGCGCCTGACTGAGGGAAGACGCCATGATGAGAAGATCGTCCAGATAGGGCATGATGCGGATACCCCTGGCTCTGAGGATGGCCATCACTCCTGCCAACACCTTGGTAAAAACCCTTGGAGCCGAGGTAAGGCCAAACGGAAGAGCCACAAACTGAAAATGTCAATTGTCCACGACAAACCTGAGGAATCTCTGGGGTGCCGGAAATATTGGAATATGCAGGTAAGCATCCTTGATGTCTATGGACGTCATGAAGTCCCAATGACAAAGTGAGTGGATGGCTGAGCGCAGAGTTTCCATACGGAACTTCCGGAGACGGACAAACCTGTTGAGCAACTTCAGATCCAGAATAGGACGAACGGATCCGTCCTTCTTGGGCACCGTGAACAAATTGGAATAGAAGCCCAGGCCCCGGTCTGAGAGGGGCACCGGACAGATGACAGCCATGTCCAAGAGACTTGCTACTGCCGCCCGAAGCCCCTGGGCGGCCAGAGGATCTGACGGCACCCGAGACCTGAAGAATCTGGGAGGGGCCGCAACTCAAACTCCAGCTTGTAACCGGAAGACACCACTTCCTGAATCCACCTGTCCGAGACCTCTTGGACCCAGACCCGGGAGAAGAGTTGCAGCCGTCCCCCCACCCGCAAGGGTGAGGGCGCCCCCTCATTGCTGAGCCGGCTTGGCAGCGGCTCTAGGCTTGGAGCCCCAACTGTGTTCTGGACGGGCCCGACCCCTGCCCCTAGGCCAGTAATCACCTCTGGACGAAGGGAAGGCCGAACCCTGCCAACTCTAGCCCCACGAAAGGACTGAGAGAAGGAAGCCGCCCCCCGAAAGGGGCGACGCTGCTTCTTACGCTGAGGTAACTTACCTCCCTTTGCCACCGAATCCAATTTTTCTCCAAAGAGCCGCAACTCCACAAAGGGAAGGGCCGTGAGCGACTTTTTGGACACAAAATCAGCCGTCCACTGGCGTAACCAAACCGACTGCCGGATAGCCACAAGCAAGGCCGAAGCTCTGCTACACATCACCAATGTGTCATCCAGGGCGGACAGCACAAAGCACAAAAATAACTCACAGTGCTTAAGGTCGGCAAACTCCTCACTAGCCTGGTCAAGCCCGGAAGGGGTCAACAACACTTTAACAACCGACCTAGCAGCTACCAATAAAAGCGCAGATGCACAAACCGGCCGTAAGGTCGATCCAACACTGGCAAAACCATGACAAGCCATCTGGTCAATGCGTTTATCCTCACCATCCTTGAGAGTAGTGCACTCTGGAGAATGGAGGACTGAGGAGCTGGACAACCCCAAAACAGGAGCATCCACCTTGGGGGGTGACGACCAGTGCTTCACCGCGTCCGCCGGAAAGGGATATTTCTTGTCCCAACCCGGTGGGTTACCCGGAAGCCAAGTCGGTCTCTCCCATTCCTTGAGAATGATACCATCAAAATGCTTTTGATAAGGAAATTCCAAGCGCGGCTTGGTCACTTCAAAAGAACTCCCCCTTCAGCGGAGAAGCCGCCTCGGGGGGAGAAATAGCCAGGACCTCAAACATATGAGCCAGGACCCTAGAGGTATCCAAGGAATCCCCCTGGCCCTGCTTGGTATCAGTGCCCACAAACTGCTGATCATCGGAGTCATCAGACTCCTCATACAGCTCCCCTTCCTCACGCGGGGACACCAATCCAGGGAGTCAAAATCCTCCCTATCAAGGGCCTGTGCAGCCGTATACAAATGTTTTCTCTTTGCCGTGGCCTTTTTAGCAACGGCACTGGAAAACTATTTTTCAAGATTGGCCAATCTGGCACACACCTCAGATTGCGACTCCCTGCCAAAGACCACATCATACGGGGTACGTGTCAAGCGAGGGGGAGACGGAGAGGAGACTGGCGGAGCAGAAACGGAAGCCTGAGATCCGGTCTGCCGCGTAATAGACCGCTGCGCACAGGGTACACAAAGAAATACCTCATCCCCCAAAAGGGATACCCCACACCCCAAACACAGCCTGGATTGCCCCGAGGGGGGCAATAGCCCAGTATCCGGGGATGCCTCCATATGGTGATTTTTTAAATATATAAATATATATATATATATATATATATATATATATATATATGTACAATGCTCCGAGGGAATGCAACCCGGGATGCCCCTTTAAGTCCCGTGGGAGGAATTTTAAGCCAGCTAAATTTAACCAGGGACCCTAGGACCGGGAGAATCTCCCTTTAATAGTATCAATGGTCCACCTGGAACACACAAACAAAACACACACCATGCTGGCAATGTCCAATAAGGAGTTAATGACAGAAATCTGATGGGCCACAGGCCACTCACCCGACCTTCACCCCACCTGAGCACCGCACAGCAGGCAGGAGGGACAGTGGAGACACGTAGAGAGCAGTAGGAGAAGGGAGAGCGGGCCGGCGCGGTTACCCGCCCCCCCCCCCCTCTCTAAGGGAATCCGGGAGAGGAGGAATCCATGCCAGGGTAGGGCCAAGGGACGGGGCATCCCAAACCGGGATCACCAACCCGGATAGCCACCTACCCCTTGTTATGGGGTCTCACGCCTCCTAAGCACCTGGGGTGCCAACTACCTTTGCCCGGACCAGCAGCCTAGGCTGGGAGGCAAGTAACTTAAAGAAAATTCCCGGGCAGAAATAGAAGAATAGAAGGCCGGGAGTCATCCCGGCTACCTGCAAGGAGGAGACATCCAACTTCTGACTTGCTCGCCTCTGCAGAGATGAAAGACTGGGGAATGAGTGGGAGGTCCCAGGTATTTATGGACAGGGAGGGTCTTACTTTTTTTATTGACATCTCTGCAAGATCGCCATCTACAGGTCAGTATACCCACATGTAATGAATGTCTTGAAGCGGGGTGTGTGACATACTTAGAATAGACATCACCGCGCGGCCCCGCCCCCGAAAAGGCGCGAGATGTGCGCCCGCCCTTCATCCTCCTCAGCACTTTAGAGTCCGCAAAATGGCAGAGGTCCCCGCCGAGATAAGGCATGTCCAGCCTTCGGCGGGGCCCCCATACATAGGACGACGCATCCCCGTGCCCAGTCGGCAGCCGCAGGGGCTTAGCCCCCTGTCAGGTCGCCGGCAACCCCCCCCCCCCCCTTCACAGCGGAGCGAGCTCCCTGGTGGAGGGAGAAGAGCAGGAGGAGAGTGCCGAAGGAAACAAGAAAGGTGAGTAATACAGTAACACAAAAACACAACAATAATAAAGCTTGTGGGATAAGGGGTCACTGAGGTGGTTGCCCCCTAATAGGCTCACCATTGCCTATGGCCAGCTACCCTTTGGGTGACGGTCTGCGGCCCAGAGCCTAGCTCTGTGAACGCCTGACCCTCGGCGTTCTCCCTACCTTCACCCATTCCGTAGCCGAGTCTTGGAGGCAGGATAGGTCCACGGTAAAGGGTGGGAATAGGGATGCAGTGGCTAACAGGCTTAGGATGCCTCGCTCGCCTGCACAATCCTGAGAGAGTAGATACAGACGATCCTCGCAGTGGAACTGCAAGAAGAATTCTGGAACTCTATGGAGACAGCTCCTTTTATAGGAGGCCGGGGGGTGTTACAGCTCTATCCTTGCAGTAACTGGCGCCACTTTGTGGCGGATAACCCAACTGTCATTATTACGGAGACGGCCTGGACTGGATGTAGAGAAAAACATTGCTATAAAAACAGACACCCTTCATATGACCACTGCTGGGATTTCCTAATAGGATCCCTGAGCCCTTTCCAATCATAGCCCCCGGCCCTCAACTATGATACAATATGCTTATCTATGTATGGACTGTTAATACTTCTTTACCACCTTCTTGTGAGGGTCGCAGAGAAAGATACAGGATGAACAAGTCTAAGCAACTTCCAAGCACCGTTCGGTTATGTTCGCTTTAAAGGTTAAGGCTGATAACTGAAATGTTTCAGGTTCATTTTAAAAGTGGGCCAAAACCCAGAATTTTGAATATCCTGGGTTTTTGTCCTTGCCCCCAGGGCTCCCCGATACGCAATGCCCCGCTGTGTGAAACCCCGTAGGTCACAGCCTCTTGTCCAGTCTGTGCGCTTGGATCCGATCGCGTCAATTTGTGGAGACTCTGCTTCAGCACCAGTGGATGCGCCCAGACTGTCCTCTGACAGGGAACGTACCCATCATTCACAAATACCTGGCGTGGGTGCGCGTCGCTGCTCTTGCATGTGTCGTTGGATCGAGGGGGAAAGAGAGTTTACTGGGCAACCTGGGGGGTTTCACACAGAGGGGCATCCTGAATCTGGATGCACCGGGGGGAGGGAACTAAGTAGCCCTGGAATCTCAGATTCCAGGGTCGTCAGTCTTGATCTACTTTAATGGCCACATAAAAATATAACTGTAGGCCAATTTTTTTTTGATCCAGCAGTGTACCATGTGCCTGAGCCATTTCCCTGCCTGACCCAGAGAAGCACCATCAAACTAAGTACACTTTAAAGCAGAACAAAAGTAATAGACACGTGGGCTGGCCGCAGGCCTTCCCCTGGGGCACCCCAAGTCCTCTGCTGTTTGACCTCCCCCCTTCTCCAGCAAACTAACCTTCATGCTGGCTCCCTCAACCAATGTACATATCAGAGGCTACATCCCCAGCATATCTGGGCTGTGTGTAAGATCCTGCCCCCAGGCCATTCAGATAGGCTAGTGGCAGGAAAGTGCCTGCTTTCGCTCCCAATTATCTCAAACAGAGCCGTTTGCCGATAATTAAATATGCATGGCAAATGGCTCTGATAGGATGAGAGCATGCACAAGCATGCACCGGGGAATCCCAAATCAGGATGTGCCAGGGGCAAGGAACAAAACCCAGATAGTCAAAATCACAGATTTTCTTCTGCTTTAAGTGCTGGATCTACCTGGGACATCCTGACTTGGGACTCCCTTTTGTGTAAAACCCCCGAAATTGGCCGGTATACTCACCTCACTAGCGATTTCATGGCGTGGGCCCTAACCCCAACCGCCTTCATCACCTTGTGCACCGGGCATTTCTGAATGGCTGGCCTGGGTATGCAGAGGAGCAGCCAGCAGCTTGCACGCCATTCATCCTTGGCATGCCACTGAGGTCAGAGCAGCATAGCAAAGATGAACAGAAGCGAAAGTGGGATCGAAGCAGAGTTTTTACACCAACCAGAGGAATTTTACACACTGGAGAGAGACAAAGCCCAGTACACTGAGAATCCCAGGGTTTGTTCCTCTTTAAATGTAAAGGTTACATATTTTAGAGTTTGCTTAAATTTAAAAGGATAACATAAAATTAGAATTCGGGCTACATTTATATGCCTTCAAATGTATTATAATGTAAGCAGACCTCCGGCATTCCGCTGCCAACACTCTTATCCCCAAATCTGATTGCTGCTGACTGTGGTGCACTGCAAATCCAGATGCCCCTAGGAGAACCGTTGTATGCAATAACATTGCAATGAGCAGCAGACTCCTGGTCTCCCATCATACAGAGCTCCATGAACAAAGCATTTCCTTGCCCATCTGGAACCTACTTATCACAGAGTTGCCAGGAGGGTTTAGGACTGCTTTAAAGTATTTTTGTTAGGGTTATGGCAGGTTTAAAGCTCATAGTAAAAGTCCCTGTCCACCTTATCCCCTGTGAGAACAGAGTAGAATGAACCATTTTAAGGCATCTAAAAGGTCAGATTATATGTATTCTAAGCAAAGCCCCTTTTTCACTGTCTTTTCGAAGTTGTGGCTGGGCGGGGCTTTACATGGCATTAGGACTCATGCACATGCTCTGATGTTGCCTTACTCGCTCACACTGAAAGCACCAAGGGGTAAAGTGGCTGTATTTTTGCATCTGTTATCAATCCGGATGGGGGGGGGGGGGGGGTTAATGTATCTTAGAAAATGTTTGTTGTGTAACCCACTATCCTGCCTCGGTCCCAGGGGAGGGGTTAAAAACAACTAGACATCCACTTTAATCCTTCTGCACATTGGACTTGTGCTGAAGTTTTGGAAATTCACATGCAACTGGGGTGTCTCTGCGAGCCTGTTGTGCACAATCTTCTGATTTATACTGTATTTATTGCATTTCTACCATAAATAGCATTACCAAACCCCTAGGCAAAAAAATGTGACTGACCCAAAAGGTTGTATGAAACCGTTTTTACACTTTTTAAAAACAAGAACCTAAATTATTTTCTCTAGTGCCGTTTAGTATTGTTTTATGCAATATTATAGTAGCAATAGGTGAAACCTATTTGATGTGCACTGCTGATCATTGTAAATTAATACTGCTGATAATACTACTAATACTTCTTAGTTACCTCTGCTTATTCTACTGCAGAGATGCCAACCTTGGAGACAAGTTTGCAGGGTGTGGGCTTTTGTGGATCAAATATTTTTCTAATCACCCCCATAGAAATTTGCCATAAATACATTATGCATGGTGCAGGGTGGAGAGTCTATAAAACTGTAGGGCTGGTGTTCTCTTTGGGGGCCTTCTGATCTCGAAAACTTTAAAACGCTTTTTTGAAACATTTCTGGAGATGCCACAAGTGTTCTACATATTGCTGGGTTCTTACCAAAAGCGCTGTTTGGGGAGACTTCCTGTTTGGGTATATGAAGTGATGCGCTGCGCCCCCGATGTTCATAACTCCACCTTTTCTCCTCTTCCATGGAAGGTGGGGACATTTCTCTGCGTGTACTTTCCAAATCAGGCTCAAGACGTCGTTTAACCTCAACATCCAGGTTGTTGTCCAAACATTGTTCCCTCGTGGAGTAGACATTGCTGATGTCTGTGGCTTGATTTGTGCTCTGGCTTTGCAATAAGAAAGGAGATGGAGTTTCTACATCATATGACTTGTTGAGCTCTGCTGGTGAATGATGCTTTATTTCCAAAGGAACATATGGCTTCTGTACAGTACTAGCATTTGTAGCTGGAAGGTCAACATGATGGGTTAGCATGCTGCACTCGCTGATATTTGTAATAGGAGCTCCTCTACTCAATATAGTATGGGGAGCATCTGTAACAGCTCTTTCATTGACCCTTTTGTCATGGTCAGTTTTCGAGCCTACAGGATTATATCTTGACGGCATATTTAAACTGGAATCCAAACCAACATTTTCCTCTAAGGAATGTCTTTTTCTGAATAAAAGACCTCCTGAAGTTCCCTCGCAGCTTGGCACATATGATAACGTTCTCTCATTTGCTTCAGGTTGTCTCTGTTCTTTCAGGTTACCTTTAACATTAGGACTTAAATCATAAGCATTTACAGGATGGTTTATGACAATATTACCAGCGGATAAAGGTCTGGGACGTCTTCGGTGCATTTTGGGGCTTAAGCTTGGCTCTGGGCTGGGCAATTTGGCATACGAACCTGTGAGGCTTTTTATAAGGCTACTGTCACACCCAAGGACACAGGCTTTCTTAAGTTCTTCATCAGACTCCGTATCTGCTCCCGATGAAGTTTCTTGTCTTAAAGCAATGTCCAGTCTCGAGGAAGATGGCAAGACATTTGAAGACGATTTACTACTGTGAATTGAGGCAGCTTGTAGCAAGCTATTTGATTTATTGAGGGTTGGCTTATCCGCCAGTAATGGACTACAACTTCTGCTCCTGTTTGCAAGTCTGGCCTTGTCTTTTAAAGAGTCACTTATTTTAATAGCATCATTTTCCTTGTCTGAATGGCTTTCTACAGAACTTTCCTTTGAAATGCTCTTCAAGCTTCGACGGATTTGCCCTCTCTCAATGTACTCTCGTGACTTCTTAAGGAGATTTTGAAGACTCATTACATATGGATCCGGAGGATCCTTGGTGGCAGCTTGAGACTCCTCTGGGGTGGCAGAATTTATGGTTCCATCAGTAGAATGATCTTTTAATGTAGGATTCCTGCATTCAACTTGAGGTTTACAATCAAGACATTCCTTCGCTTCCGTGGTTTTTATAGATTTATCATGGCCATAGATAAGATTTTCGACTGACTTTTCAAACCTTGCAGGTCCGTTTTGGCCTGCGAACACTGGGAAGTTGATAGCATTTGGGAGAATAGCAAAGCCATTCATGCTTTTCAGTTCAGAGTTCTGTTCTATAGTCGTGCTTTCAGTATTGGGCAAAACGCTGGGCAAAGTTTTGACCTAAAAATAAAAATACATGTTAAAATGCTAAATAAAAAACAGTAATTAATAAATACAAAATAACAGATGTATGAATCGTCATTTAGATTGTAAGCTTGCAAAGGCAGGGTCCTTTAGCAATGTACATCTGCATCTTATGTGTTTAGTTGCACTTCAATTGTATGCGACACATAAAACCGTGCGTATTATATACATTGTTGTCATTGTTATACAAAAAATATTTTACTAATTTATACCTTGTACAGCACCACAGACTATGATGGGCTCATAAACAATGTACAAAGAAGCTATTTATAAACACTAGCCAGCCCCTGGGGGCATCCTATAGCAGCATGCCCTGCTGTGTGAAACCCCTGGGGTTACCGGTAAACTCACTTTTCCAAGGCCACATCCCTGGCTTCCCTCTAGCTGTGCGAGGGAGCATGCCTAGCCTTTCTGAATGGCTGTGCGCAGAGTGCCGGTGATGCGGCCATCCGGCTGCACCTTGTTAAGATGGCATCTTTAAGAGAGCCATGGCCGAGCCAACAGCAGCACTAAAGGTACTGGGGCGCTTGATGATCCTTGAAAAAGTTTGATATAAAAAGGACCATTTTATTGCTTTACAGAATTGGGTAACCAAAGAACCAAGAGGAGTACATGATACTTGAAAAAAGTGTGGTGACCTACAAATAAAGGTATGGGTCCTGGCCACAAAGTTCCTATCTACTTGTTGATGGAGTCCCTTTGTGGCCAGTCCTCTATAAACCTGTTGTATATGTCAAGTAGTAATTAGACTGTCGGACAAATGAGCAGGTACAGTGGCTTTACATGTGGTTCAGAAAAAATGGGGCAGAAAAAAAAATAATCTACTCAATGGGAAAGGCCTTATTAATAACCATGTAGAAGTCCCCCAAGAATACGACACATCCAATTAGGATTTGTCAGGTCCAGGAGCACAGTCCAAAACATTCCCCTTGCCGAGACCCCTTCCTATTACCATACACCATGGCAGTGTGCCAACAATGATGATGTTTAGAGGTCAATGCCTCCCTTGGACCTTGAATGACCAAAGTATAGCAAGTGCCACCTCCTGTTTATCTGGGGGAAAAAAATGCAAAGTGAAAAAAAGACCAGGAAACTAGAAATAAGATTGTCAACTAGGTTATATGTGAGGGATGAAATCGCTTTCCTATAGTTGAAACTATTAAAAGGGTGTAAATCCCAAGTATAATGATGATGTTAGGTAACCAAGTTTTATTTACCACAGATAGGGGAGTGCTATAGCATTCTGAACTGCTATATATAAAAGTGTATATAATATAGAGATGGTTCCTATCAGTAAGAATAGCCCATACGGAGACATATATCAAGCTCTAAGCAGGAACCTGGAAGCCAAGTATATACTGTATGGGGAATACCAAAAATAAGATGGTTATATCATGCTGCCAACAGGCAGCGCGCCCATCTCCTGAGACACTGAAAGAAGAGGAGTTTCCTTAGTGCCTCCTGACTGCAAGTAATATATAGCCAGCCCTTACTAAACTGTGTGGGTCCCCTATAGAACAATACGAAAAACTGAATTTCTATAAGCAACCTAAACTTGAGCAAAATCATAAAAAAGGCCTGTAGCAATTTATAAGATTACTTTTTTGGTTCTCTATAACATAGTCATGCTGTACAACAGCATAGAGCAAGTACAAGGTAATTTCACATAATTACACACACATTACACACAGTAATAAACACTTACCGTACACAAGACAAGTAATGCAGCGTCCTAACCAAGGTTACAAGCAGGTTTGAGGCAGAGCAGGCAAGTGATTACAGCATGGAGTAGTCACTCAGAGACGCACAGGGGGCGCACAATGAGCTAAGTGTTTATTGTTGTCCTTCTGCCTGGTCTATATGGCCTAGCTATTCCCAAGCCATGTAATGGTTACCAGGCAATGCATAGTAAACATAGCAATCAATTCAGAGGCACAGCATGGAGAGATCAACTGCCACAGTCTGCTGAATGGGTTATGGTTCACGGATTATGAAAAAATATAATTAATATTTGAGCATTTTAGAAAACAAATTATTAAAAAAAAACAGATTGAGAGTATGAGAAAAGAAAGATAATAAAATGCCCTGTAGTCATGTAATCAACACATAGCTGTATGTACTTTCTGTAACCCAATGCTACATGTGGCTCTTAGAGCCACAACCTTTGGATAAGGGCCCTGACCTGCTGTGGGGAAAGTGGGAAGGGTAAATAGAACTGGCATGTAAAGGTAAATAGAGGCTCAGTAAGGATGAGAGGTTGCAAGGAGGCCGATATAGGCGGGGCACATTGCCAAATATAGGTTGGGGCAGTGGCTTGGAGAAACAAGGTGACATTGATAGTGCAGCACCATATAAAAAATAACAGCCATGCTGCTGCCTGAATTCAGGGTTATGGGCTATAAATATGGGACCCATATATATGGAGAGCTAAGGCAATAACAGCATGTGTATAGCTAGTATGTGGGGATAGTTAGATATAAATGTGGTAATAGGGTGGTGTGGTGGAAGATCCTATGAGTAAAAAAAAAAAAATCTATGGAGTCTGTGGAGACAGCGACTATGTTTTGGTACTCACCAAGTCTCACCCCTTATACAGCAAGAGGCATCCGCCCTAGTGCTGATGAGAGCGTAAAGCTCGAAACACGTGTCCACTAGTTGGATGTGTCTGGCTGTATAAAATTCAAAGCTAATCCTTGGCATTGCACCCTTAGCGGTTCTAAGGGCTTGGATGGCACAGAGACGTAAAGAGATGATTTGCATAGCTCCGCCTACTACAAGGGTAGATGGGTAATGCTATCTGTCCTTGGACTGGATACTGTGCAAATACTTTCCGTTCTAGGAAAGCCACTCTTTTTCTTTTTCATGATTGTTGTAGAAAATCCATTCCAGTTTTCAAATAGCTAATATTGCTCATGCTCTTCAAAAAGGGCAGATTCATTAGTTCTTAACTTAAAATCTCACTATGTTAAGAATTCAAAATGCAAAGTGAATGAACAGAATGGACTTCTAAATCAAATCCACTATTTGGTGTGTCAAACCAGTGCCTTTACAACAGCGTAGCAGTTTTTGAAGGAACTCTGCAGGAGCTTCAAATCATCTGAAATGGACCACAAATTGTCTGTGGATGTCAGCTTGCTCTTGTATTCCCAGACAGATAGGATGAAGCCTGCTCTGTAACAGCTATATGCCCATTCCAATGACTCCACATTCTTTCTGCGGTTTTTCTTGGCTGAAATGTTTGGGGTTGTTCCCACTAATTTGCAATATATTTAAAGACAACTCCCTGATGCCACTGCAGGATAGAGAGGTATCTCCCTGTTTTTCTCAGCATCAAGTGCACATAAATCCTGTCCAAACCCCCAAACTTTACAGAAATGCAGCCCCAAACCTGCAAGGAGCCACCATGCTTCACAGTTTCCTGTGCACACGCATTATTTTACTGTTCTCCAGCCTCTTTAGCTAAGAAACTGCCCTCCTGTTACAGCCAGAGATATGTAATCTCATCAGGACTATGTGATCCAGAGCAACTGCTGCCATTTTCTGCACTTCAGGTCACATGTTTTTGTGCATAGTTAAGCTGCTTGGCCCTCCAAGTCGAAGGTATCGCTTGTTGGCCACAATTCATCCATGAAGACTTCTTCTGGGCAGACTTCTCTGAACAGTAGATGGGTGTACCTGAGTATCACTGGGTTATTCAAGGTTTGAGCTGAGGGCACTTATGGAAATCTTTCAAAGCAAAGTAAGCTTGATGTGCCTTTGATCTGTTGCTTCAAGTTTCCTTGGACTATCTCCACATTACTGGCACGCAGCGCTGCTCGTTTCTTCTCCAAATGGGGGCTGAATGCCACATTTTGAAACACCAGTCTACTTTTGAAATCTTTGCATGGGGGAGACCTTGCGGACACAATATAAACCATTTTGCATTTGGATGCTGCACTTAACCTTCTTCCACAACAGAGTTTGGCTGTTCCTCACCCATTCTATAAGATCCTAGCGCCATTGTACTTTTTTATGAGGCATCCCAATGTGTGACACCCCAGGGATCGCTTTGAAAAAGGAGAGCCTGCACATGTTCCACTCCAACCACTCTACTGAAACCGCCCTCAAAGTATCTAATGATCTATTACCAGCAAAATCTAAAGGCCACTTACTCCACCTTTATCCTCCTTGACCTACCTTTGCTTACAACACTGTTGACCATTCTATTTCAAATTCTGACATCTCTGGGAATTCAAACCATGTACTTTCATGGCTTTCCTCTTACCTTTCCTTTGTGTCCCACTCAAACATGGTTTCCTCTCCCCGCCTTCTGTAAGTTGGTGTACCACAAGGTTCTGTTCTTGGACCGCTTCTCTTCTCAGTCTACACCTGCGATCTTGGACAACTTAAACTAATTTGGCTTCCAATACCACTTCTATGCAGACGACTACCTCAAACCTACCTCTCTGGCCCAGATTTCTCTTCTCTCCTATCCTGTGTTCCTGACTGACATCTCATCATTCATGTCATCTCGCTCCCTCGAAGTAAACATGGACAAGACTGCAATTGTTTTCCACCATCAAACTCTCCTACTGCCTCCACACCAACTATATCCGTCACTGACCTCATAATTACTGCAATCACTTGCCATCTCCAACTCAAACATCTCCTGCATCTGCCCCTTCCGCTCACCTGATACCACCAAAACCCTAGTGCATACCATAATCATCTCCAGACTAGATTACTGCAACACTCTCCTTTGTGGTCTACCAACAGACAGACTGGCACCACTCCAATATATTCTCAACTCTGCTGTGCGACTTCCAATATATGAGAGAATTCAATTTAAAATACTAACCTTAACATACAAAGACCTCTACAGTCAGGCTCTTGCCTATGTTTCATCGCTTACCGACAAATACCAATCCAGACCCAGTCCTCGCTCTGCCCAGGACCTCTTCCTATTCACAACCCTAATCACCTTCTCCTGTGCCACCCCATCTGGAATGCCCTCTCTCATACAATCCGCCACTCCACAATTCAAGCCTTTAAGGGTGCCCTCAAAACCCATCTATTCAGACGAGCATATCACTTGGCCACAGCTGAGCCACTTCAGATCACTTGCCATCATACCAAGTATATAATACTTGTGACTAGGGGTGTGAATTGGCAAGAATCTGGCGTTACACATAGGACGATACGATATATCCCGATTCTGTCTCAAATTTATTGCGATTTTTTTTCCGCCCCCCTCCTCCTCTGGCCGGTGACCATCGCAACTGAACCACCGGGATGACGCCAGCGGGATTGACATCATCTGCCCCTGGGGGCGGGGGCGGGCTTGAATGGAGGCCCCCCGGGGGAAGAGGAGAGCCAGGCGCATCAAACGAAGGGACATATGAGTGTTTTTTTAACTTTTCTTTTACTGAAGTCAGAATCGATACTAGAAAGAAAGTAGTATCAAGTATCTTTCAGTATCGAATGAAATATCACGATACTTGACAGAATTGATTTTTTCTGACACCCATTCTTGTGACCTACCTTTTGTCTCTATCCTTATCCTTTAGATTGTAATCCCACAGGGACAGGGACATCTCTCCTAGAACAAACCCCAGTGAAAATCCTAGATTTTGTTTCTCTTAACGCTGCCTACACAGCCATTTCTGTTTCAGTTAATTACTCTTTTAGCCTACATAGCAAAATGATGATCATTATCACCTGTTTGGTCTAATTACTTAATCATACACTACAAACGTGCAAGTGTGCCTAGAACTGATGCCATATTGATGGCAAAAAGTGGTCTTACCAAGAACAAATTTGATTTATATCTCTCTTCTGTTCATTCACATTTGCAAATAATTGATATCAAATACATGTCTATTTTTAAAAGCATTCTAAAATTACAGCATTTAAAGCAGCACCTGCAAACTTTTGTATAGTAACATGCACACGCTTGCCTGTATTTGTAATGTCATTTGCATTAAACAGCATCATCCCATAGACATGCTAATATTAGCCTCTCATAATCTAGATAGACATCCGGGGAGTGCAGAATATAATTAATCCCTGGAGGTTTGATGCGAATAGTAACCAGACTTGTATTAAACACTGTAATACAAGGTGTTTCTAGAACAGCAGTGCTTATCAGACCAAATACAGGATTTTCTGTTTTCAACATTAATACATTAACTTGGAAAACCAACTCTGTGCAATCTAGCCCTAGAATCCACCATGCAAAAAATTAATTCTGAAACATTTCCGCGTACTAAATGTATAAAGAAAGAAAATACAGATCCCTGTCCTACTTGACCACTACCTAATCTTGAGCCCTGTATGCGCCAGCCTTTGCATAATCATGCTCCATTAGCCAATGCAAACTACGGCCTTGCATTTAAGAAAAAACACCCCACATTGTTAAAAGGAGGAGAGGAGTATCTGGCTAGGCCTGAGGGACAACCTTCTGTAACCCTGCAGAATACATTTTAGTACATTAGCCATGAATAGGATCCAGCTAGTGATTACAATAGGTGCCTATTGTACTTGATGCTGCAACTGCCAGTCTAAAACTGGTAAAATATTCTCTTAAATGAAGAAACTATGTAAGAGCATAATATGATTCAGGGTTGTGTACATTTTTACTACAAAAAACAATAATTACTTATATAGGGGTCTTGGGATTTTATTTTTTTACCATTCCACTGCTCATTGTATGCAAACAAACCTGCTGAAAGCGGTTAGTTAAAGTCCCAACCAGACACACACTAATTTCCTCCCACCTTATTATCCTTTGTGGCAGTGTAAAATGAGCAATTTTAAAGCATCTCACACTTTGCTGTGGTCGAAGACAGCCGCAAAAGGACCAAGGGGCAGAGTGGATTTAAGACCACTTTTTTTTGTGATCCTGGAGAAATGAAATTGAAAACAGGGCAAACTTTGAAGACCTGCATCAGGCACATGGGACAGGAATCAAGTAAACTGCTTGCTGCCTTATTGCCATTGGGTTTACAATCTCTTTAAAGCAAAATTACCAAATTAGATTGCATTGAAGTCATCTAACTTATCTCCCCCCTTTTAAGTGGGTATTACCTATATGACTTTGGGGAATAATATGTCCAATAAACAAAGGTTCTTTTTAACAACTGCCACTCAGGGGCATTATAATGACCAGGGCTAAGCTTACGAAAAATGACTATGTTTGAAACAGTGAATTGAAAGTCCCTCTTCAGGCAATTTATTTTCCAACCTGCACCCTCCTCCCCAAAAAGAAATACAAGTGGGCCAGTACTTGGGACAGACAAAAGCAATCAATCTAATGATTCTTTTGTCAAAATGAGTCTACCAGTGCACACTGGCTGGGGACTATACATCTGGCCAGCCACAGACACAGCACTTATCCATCTTAAGCTAGAAATATTACCAACAGTGCCTTGAAAATGTATTTCTACCCCTTTTATAGCCACAAACTTAAAGCGGACTTAAAGCGGACCAAAGGAGTACCTTTTGCCTTTTTTTGTGCTCTCGCTTCACTCTTATCCCAGATAATTGCCCTTGTGTTAGCTGTAAAGCTCCGCCTCCTCCATTCATTGCCATTGCCACACCAATGCAATGACTGATCTTCTGCCATCTCACAGAGAGGGACAGCAAAACACAGTGTTCCAGGATGATTCAAAAAATGAAAATATCCATTTCTAGGTCAACCCTCCTAGAAGGGAGTATCGCTAGGGGCTATGGCCAAATATATTTCACAAGTTAGGTGGGTTTTGGTCCGCTTTAAATGTTTATTATTGGAATTTTATGCAATGGATCAACACAAAGTAGCAAGTAATTGTGAAGTAAAAAGAAAATGATGCAAGCTTTTTCAAATAAAAAAAAGTGTCACTGACATTTAAGTGGCTGTATTATGTTTCAAAATGTGGAAGAATTTAAGGGGTATGAATACTTTTTCAAGGCGATGTACTTGATCTCTTTCAAATGAAGGAGTAGCTTCAGACATCTTTCTGGCTTGACTGACATGGGTGTGGCCTGTAAGACAGGTATTTTCATCACCCTGGCTGTTCTCCCTCCCTCCCAGTGTCCACAGTCTGATGATGCGGAGCTTTAGACCACCAGCTTTGCCCTATTATTGGTGGTCTATGGCAAAGGAATTCCGGGGGGGGGGGGGGGGGGGGCAGCTATACTCTTTGCCTTGTTTCTCCTTTAAGAAACATCTCTGTTCTAACAGAAAGGGAGGGGGCAGCCATGATGAGGTGAACTGCTGAATTACAGTTCATGCACTTTGCTTACAGAGTCCCTTTAATTAAATGGCTTCAGAGGGTGTTGTGTCGGTTGCAAAGCTATTGAAAGATCAGCGACTTTTTCTTTTGATAATTTCTATATTACCCTAAAGCTTAAAAAAAAAACAAGGAACAAATGGCCGCCTTGCTGAAAGAGAAGCTTCCAGGACCCGAGATGACAGTTACCTGAACAGTATCCAGGATCTCCTGCACACGGTTCAGCAAGGATTTCTTCTTGTTGCTCTGCCTCTTGTCATGAAGCTCAATGGCCCTTTGTCGATATTGCTGCATTTCTTGCCTCTTTTCTTCAGTGAGCTACAAGGACAATAAATATTTAACAAGTAAAATGGGGTTGTGGAAAAAACAGCTGTTATTTAGAATCACAATCACAAAATTAGGCTAGGAATCAAAAAAGATCGTTGCTTCAATTTTGTTATCCCAATATTCAATTCTTATTATCCCTAGGCTAAATAATCTAAGTGTCCAAAACCAGAATGCTTAGTTAACTGCAGAAAAAACTGCAGCAATATCAAAAATCTGCTTACCTTTGTGGAGTTTTACGAAGATTCTAGGTTCGTCCAGTGCCAAGGGAGCACAGACGATCTGCTTACCTCACCGCTGCCATTGATTGGTCCCCTGCAGCCCTGGTTTGTGAAGCTAAGAGCTTCACTTCCAGGATCCGGCAGGCGGGTGGGTGTGAACTGTGCAAGGATGGCTCCTATTAAAAACAATGGGTGTCTCCGTACTACAGAAACATTTGTGTATGGAGGCGTCCATTGTTTTTAATGGGAGCCGGCTGTACACGAGCCACATCCACCCACCGACAGAGCCCAGAGGTGCAACTCAGCTTCACAAACCAAGGCTGGAGGAGAACGATCTGCAGAACGGGAGTGGTAAAGTGAACGTTTATGCAACCTTGCCACTGCCCGGCCCTGAACGCTTTAAAAAATCCCACAAAAATGAATTTTACCTTTAAAACACATATTGTGACCCCATTGTGAAAATGCAGCCTATAACCTACTTGTCTTCCCATGCCCTAATTCTCAAATTATATTGGTTTTTTGAACCATATATTTAAAGCAATACTAAAACGTCAAATATGACTATAGGGCCACCTACTAGCCTATCTACCCCATACCAGATGCTCCCAATCCTGACCAAGGCTTAGAAAATCCAAAAATGAACTTTAGTCCATGCTTCAGCACTGCGCTCACAGCCCAAGTGACCACCAGCACTGACTTGGGTTTGCCAGGTCCACTAGTCAGGATTGTGAACCCAAAAACTGTGGTTTCCACAGCAGAGGTTCCCGGCAAGGGTAGAAATGCTCATTTTCAATCTTGTTTGTCCTGTTTGACTTTAGGTCTGCTTTAAAATAAGCCAACTAGGAACATTTTTGCCATTATTAGCACAAATAATATAAAAAGAGGTCCCAATTTATCAAGACTACTGAAAGAAAGAGTTGCCAAGTTCAACTAATCAGATGCCTAGTTCTATATAAAAACATTGTCACTGGGGATTTAAAAGGTCTACCAACAAATAAGACCTTTAGACATACCCCCAGACTAACAGATCTCATGGTTGCCTTATGTAGCAGAAGGTGGTAAGGGAAAAAGCATATCTTATCTATTCTAGGCAGCAGATCACGACATATTCAAAAGACGTTTCGGTCTTAAAGAGTTAAATATAACAGAGAAGAACATTAATATTGATCATGACAAAAGAAAAAATACATACTCAACCCTTCTACAAAGGTTATATTATTTTATACTATACGGAGGTTGTTGAACACACTGGGTTCCATTTATTTTATAACAGAACACAGATCGTTTTATAAGCAGCTATTATGTTTTGTGCTGTCTGTATCACTGAGAAAGCTGCATTGGAAACCTGGATCTCAAACATTAAAATAATTTAATGAGAATTTTAAAAAAAGCCAAGTGGATTATACAGAGACCAATTGTGTATGTGTAAAAATAATAATATTTAAATTATATATTGAAGACTGATCTGCCATCTTACTAGGAAATATACGGTAGTTGAATTATAAGAAAGGGAAATTGACACGAAACTCGATGGCTGTTTCTTAATTTACCTTCTAGTGCAACTTCTAACATTTATATAATAATTAATTTTAACTATTTTTTTTAATTATTATTATTGGTAAAGTTCATGGTAATGGCTACTCTTAAGTCTCATACTTTTCTCAATAAAAAGCACAAAAAAAAATTAATGGAGAAACGAAGCTCTTCGCCTGTCGCAGTGATCACTCTTGTAGACACTTGCGAAGTAAACATACATTAACAACTTTACAAATCTAAAGAAAAAAAAAAAAAAAGGGAATGGAAGGATACGTTGTCATAGAAAACATTATACTCACATTTCAAAAGACGAGGAGAAATAAATTTAATGTGGAGGTCTGCGGCATTTTCACCCAAATAGAAGTTCTCAATATCCTTCATTAAAAACAAACCCCGGGAGGTAGTAGTAAAGTATTTACACAAGCTCCAGCCTGTAACCTTCACCAGTTTGTAGAGTGGAGTAACTATAATGGACTCCGCTAGCTACTACACAATAAACGTTTGACAGTTTGTTTACAATTGCCAGGCACTGCAATGCCCCGGCCAATCAGGTAGTAAAAACGCGCTGGTCTAAAACCACAAAGGGTGTAATTATGTTGTCATTGTCATTTCACTTTCAGACCTATACAGGTAAAATGAACATCACAGATAAAGCAAACCAATAATAACCAATAAAATTGCCATGATAGCCAACAATAAATCTACTAGAAAAAAAAAAAAAAAACATACACAGTCACTTAATGGCTGCCGTTAAACAAAAACAGGATAAACCTCAGGATAAGGGGCAGGAAAACAGCTAGTACCTAAAGCATGGATGATAATGGAGAAAAAAAAGATAGCTAAAAAATTTAAATTCTGGTAATATTTGTCCTAGCGACACCCATGGCTTTGCTGTAGAGAAGCAAATCCTACAGGATCAATAATGGCAAAACATCCTAACAGACTACCTAACCCTAAAACAATGACAACTAAGCTATTTCTATGAATGAATTTGCAAATGAAAACTCTCCAAATCAACCATTAGTAGATGAGTATGGAACCGTGGAAACGCACACTATGAACAAGTGATGAATGTCTTATCGAAATACATGAGGAAACAGAAATCAACCTCAAATAGGACGTGGACAGCACAGGCAATATCACAAACCATTGCTGTAACAACTAGCAGACAAATCATCTTCTTTAACTATTTATCTGTTGATAGACATGGGCCAATAGTCTTACGAAGTAGCAGGCAATAATGTGTTAGACTGACCGCTTATCCCATGACCTATATCTACTAACTTCTGTTAAAGAATTTGAAATACATACTGCCACAAACATATTAGCCAATTTCCATTGTTAATGGAATGTGTGTCAAACACATCTAAACCTCACAAGAAAAACATTCTGTCCAGCAATAAGGAGACATTGATTGACAACTCTTAAGATAAGCGCCCTTTTAGCCGTTGGCAATGCATAATAGCATAGATCTCAAAGTTAACAACGAAGTGTCCAATGGCTTTGTTGTGGTCATACCAGATTGCAAGCCAATAAAACCAGTCTGTAATGAATACATGTTCAAGTGTGCTTCAAGGAACCTATGATGGTAGGCTTTAGTCATTTAAAAAGTGCCTATGAATAAAACTCCAACTGATAAATGGTCATTATGTACAATTGCAGTCTATGATGACTTCTGTTTGATGAAAGACAAAGGTCAGGTGACCCCACTTAGCAGGTTTTGTAGTACAGATAAAGCCTGAAGCCCATGGATTACATTTGCAGGCTGTATGGCTAGGTATTTGACCATGTCAAGAAGAGAAGTAGACAGGTATATGTTGCATATAAATATGTCCCATGTACACGGGCATAGGTGACCTAAATAAAGGACCAGTCCATAAAGCTGGAGTCCTGCAGGAGTTTAGCTACCTACACATAGTTCTAGCAATATGCAAATTTCAACCTGACAATTGCATGAGTAAGGAATAGGTTATGAGTAGCAGGTTGGGAATTAGAAGAGGTCTCGTCCATGCCAGGTTTTGAATTTCATATAGAAACTTAGCTATAGCACAAGTTATTTGCTTTAGCTCAATATCTTAGAGCACATATGCTCAACCTGTGGCCACCAGGGCCGTCTGATGTGGCCCCTGCCTTGCTGTGGGGAATGTGGGAGGGGTAAATAGAACTGTAAAAGGTAGTTAAATAGAAGCTCAGTAATGAAGAGAGAATGCAAGGAGAGCGATATAGGAGGGACACATTGGTTATAATGGTTATACAACATGGTTATAATCACAGACCAGAGGACCACGCCCCAAATATTTCAAACGATAAATTATAGGGTAAAACCTTGCTATCTCAGCAATTTTTTCGATTTAAAAATGGAAAACTATTTTGGGCAGTACCAAACATAGCCCCACACAATGGTCTAACAATTGCCTTTACCTGCTGTATCCTTTGAAGGATGAAGCCCACTGTATGCACTTATTTGCCTGAGAGCTAATGTGTTGCATGCAGAAACTATGACTTAGGACATAAAAAAAAAAAAAAAGGGAAATAGTAATGTTAAATCAGTAATGAACAGGATACCACATCTCTTTAGACTCCCTGTTCAATGTGCAGAACAAAAAGAATGAAAACAAATGTAACTGCCTTTATCGCCTAAAATATAAAGACTTGCTTCCACCAGATTTTGTCTGCTTTACCTATAACCAAGCTCAAAATATCAGCTATAGTCTGGTTCACACAGCAACCCTTGGGGCCACTGCACCCCCTGACCATCCTGATTTAGAATGCCCATTCCCTACTAATACCACCATGGAAATTCTCAAATACCCAATAAATGCTCAAAACAGGGCTTAATTTCTCATGTTCTGCACCACTGTTGGTCAACCGGGTTTGCCATCGATCACCAGAGGGTGATGTACTTGAGCATGGGGAGTGTATGTCATTCCAAATAATCAAAAACCAATAAACAAATGGACCTGTTAAAGCATCCTAACCAGTCATAGTCAGTTGAACAAAGTCTTACTTCCTAAAAGTAGAAAAATAACTTTATAAATTCTCCACAATCTAAGCCTTATTAAAATTGCACGTGCACCCAAACAGCTTGCTGGGGGTGCAGCCAGGTTTTTCGTCACATTTTTGGGCTCTACTACTAATACAATTAAGGCTGCGCTCTTAAACCACAACATACCTTAATTGTGCAGCCATAAAGAAAATACAATTCTGTGAAATACTCACCTGTAGAATTGGTATTATAAGTATACAGTACGTCCTGCTCCAGATATAATACTTACACTTGGGTTATCCTCCGCCAGATGGCGCTGCACTGCAGAGACATGTAAAACGGGCTCCTCCCGGCCCCTCAAATACCCAGGGACCTCCCACAAATCCCCAGCATTGAAAAGCAGTGAACAGGAAGCCGGGAGAATTTAACCACCAAAAACTGGTAACCATAACAATGATAACCATACAGGGGATCCAGAATAATGCAAAAACCAGGGTGGGGTGGAGCAGGACGTACTGTATACTTATAATACCAATTCTACAGGTGAGTATTTCACAGAATTGTATTATTCTTAGTATACAGTATGTCCCCAACAAAAAGGTAACAGCAGGCAGTTTAAACCACTGCCGCGTGCAAAACCTTGCGGCCAAACATAGCATCAGCTGAGGCCCTAACATCAACCTTGTAAAACTTTGAAAAGGTATGAACAGAAGACCATGTAGCAGCCTTGCAAACTTGTTCAACAGAAGCCTGGTGCTGGAAGGCCCAAGAGGCACCAATAGCACGAGTAGAATGAGCAGTAAGGCGGAAGGGAGGTACCTTCCCCTTGGCAGAATAGGCCTGAATCACAGCCTGACGAATCCATTTGCTAATAGTAGACTTGGCAGGAGCCAAACCCTTCCTAGGCCCAGAAGGCACCACAAAAAGAGCATCAGTCTTCCTGAAAGCCGCAGTGACCACCAGGTAATATTTCAAACACTTGACCACGTCCAAGGAATGCAGAACCCTTTCCTTATCGTTGCTAGGATTGGGACACAATCAAGGAAGAACAATATCCTGATTCAAATGAAAGGCAGACACCACCTTAGGCAGAAAGTCCGGTTTAAAACGGAACACCACCTTGTCCTGGTGTGTCTCATAGTACGGAGGCTGACTAGACAGAGCCGCCAGCTCAGACACATGCCTGACCGAAGTAATAGCCACCAGGAAGACAACCTTGAGGGTAAGAACAGCCAGAGCAGCATCATGAATAGGCTCAAAGGGAGCACCCTGCAAGGCAGACAAAACCAAGTTTAAATCCCAAAAGGGACCATAGGTTTACGTGGGGGACGCACATGAGTGACCCCCTGAAAGAAGGTCTTAACCAAGTGATGCTGAGCAAAAGACTTCTGAAAGAAGACGGACAGGGCAGAAACCTGACCCTTCAGAGTACTGAGTTGTAGACCTAACTCCAAACCATGCTGTAAAAACTCCAGAACCCTAGGGACTGAAAACTCCCTACAGGGAAGAGACCTAGACTCACACCAATCAATGTAGGTACGCCATACCCTATAATAGATGGCAGAAGAAGTTTTCTTCCTAGCCTGCACCATGGTACCCACCACCGAGGGAGACAAGCCTTTCTCCATCAAGATGGAGGTTTCCGCAGCCAGGCCGTCAAAGCCAGAGTTTGTAAATTGGGATGGCGTAAGGAGCCCTGAGTGAGCAGATCTGGCACCCCTGGCAGGACATACTGGTCTACTGCCATTTGTACCACGTCTGCGAACCACACTCTTCTTGGCCACCTGGGGGCCACTAGAATCACTGGTACCCCTTCCAGAGCAATCTTGCGCAGAACCCTGCCCAGCAGGGGGAATGGCGGAAAGACATACAGGAGCCAAAACTCCTTCCACGACATGGACAGAGCATCCGTGGCCAAGGCCAGAGGATCCTGAGACAGGGAGACAAAGGCCGGGAGCTTGTGATTGTGACGGGATGCAAACAGATCCACATCCGGCAGACCCCGACGGTGACACAGAGACTGGAATACCCTGTTGCAGAGGGACCACTCCCCCTGATGGGAAGTCCCCCTGCTCAGAGCGTCTGCTAGCAGATTCTCTGCCCCAGGGATATACACAGCCGAAATGCATTGGACATTGGCCTCCGCCCATGTCAGAATCCGGGACACCTCCTGGAGGGCACCCCTGCTCCGGGTCCCTCCCTGATGGTTGATGTAGGCAACCGCCGTCCTGTTGTCTGAGCGTACCTGCACCGACAGACCCTTCAGGTGATGGGTCAACCGCTCCAGTACCAACCTGACTGCCCGTAATTCCAGAATGTTGATGGGTAAGTGGGCCTCCTGAGGGCCCCACCTCTCCTGGAAGCGCAGGGACTTCCAGAATCCCCCCCCCCCAACCTGATAGACTGGCATCCGTTGTGACCGTCTCCCAGAAGGGGGCCAGAAAGGACCTGCCCCCTAGCAAGTTCCTGTGGTCCAGCCACCATGCAAGGGACTGTCTGACCAAGGGGGGGAAGCACACAGACCCCGTCCAAGGACGTTGGGTTCTTGTCCCACACTGACAGAAGGTGAAACTGCAGAGGCCTCAAATGGAACTGAGCAAAGGGCACCGCCTCGAAGCACGCCACCATCAGGCCCACCAGCTGCATTCCCTGCCTGACGGAGGGCTGGGGGCACGAGAGCAGGAACCTCGCCTGCGCAGTCAGAGCTTCCACCTTCTGTTGAGGAAGGAATATCCTTGACTGAACCGTATCCAGAATCATTCCCAGGAACGGAGTCACCGAGGAGGGGGACAGAGAGGACTTGGGGTGATTGATCACCCAGCCGAAGGACTCCAGGGAGGACACCACCAGCTGAGTGTCCAACTCTGCCTGCTGCAGAGACCGAGAGGTGATGAGTATATCGTCCAGGTAGGGTAGCACGCGTATGCCCCTTAGCCTTATCAGGGACATCACCCCTGCCAGCACCTTGGTGAACACCCTGGGAGCCGAAGTGAGGCCGAATGGTAACGCTGATCCTGCAGCGCAAATCTGAGAAACCTTTGGTGTCCTGGAAACACCGGGATATGAAGGTAAGCATCTTTGATGTCAACGGACGTCATAAAGTCCCCTGGGCGCAGAGAGCCGATGGCCGAGCGCAGAGTTTCCATGCGAAAGTGCCTGTTCTTGACAAACTTGTTGAGGATTTTTAAATCCAGAATGGGCCTGACTGACCCATCCTTCTTGGGTACTGTGAAAAGGTTGGAATAGAACCCCTTGCCCCTGTCTCTTAAGGGGACCTTACAAATGACCCCCAGATCCAGGAGACCCTGCACAGCCAGCATCAAGACCTGAGCTGAAGCAGGGTCCTGTGGGATCCGGGACCCAATGAACCTGGTGGGGGGCCGCACAGCAAACTCTATCTTGTAACCGGAGGACACAACCTCCTGAATCCACCGGTCTGAGACGTGGCGCCTCCAGACATGCTCGAAGTGCTGTAGCCGTCCCCCCACCCTGGCGGGCGAGGGCGCCCCATCATGTCTGAGGGGTCTTGGTAGGGGCTTTGGGCTTGGACCCCCAAGAGGAACCAGGACGGTGTCCTCTGTTCCTGTGCCAGGAATCTGCGCGGGACCCAGCAAAGGACACTCCTTTTCCTTGCTTAGCCCCTCGGTAGGGGATTGAAAGGGGGCCCTGGCCCCGAAAGGACCGAGACTGCCACCTGCACCGGGGTAACTTACCTCCTTTAGCAAAGAGGTCTAGGCGGTCCCCAAACAGGCGTAGCCCCTTGACTGGAAGCCCAGTAAGGGCTTTCTTAGCAGCATTGTCAGCAGCCCACTGGCCCAACCATACCGCGCGGCGTATAGCTACCACCAAGCGCGCCAAGCCAGGTCCCTGCCCCCCCCGAAGAGCGCGAAGCTCTAAGACAGTAGTCATGTTGTCAGGAGAAGCGAAGTCTATGACACACTAAGAAAAGTGATTTGCCAATGAAGACGACGCCGCCCAGCGCAGCACATCCAATAAAGGAAAAAGAAGCATGCGGCGGCGGCAGATACACAATAAGAATGCAAACAGCGCAGCGTCTGACACCCAGTCTACAAGTCAAGGGACAACACTAAGGCCATGAGCGTGTAATCACACAACACTGAGGCCACCACACACACCCCCCCCTTTCTTTCCCCAAGAGCTACGGGGGGGAACGAGGGAGGATGGCGACCCTTTGTACAGGGCCCACCGCTACACGGGGTATGGGGTAATAATGCGGGAGGGGCATCCTCTAGAGGTTCACCATCAGCCTAAACCGCCTACCCTTTGGTGGGGGACAGCGGTGGAACATGGCTCCATAAGCACGCATGGTGCTGCCTACCTTCACCCGACCAGCGCAGCCCAGGCTGGGAGGCACATCACAAGGAGGACGGGTGGGAATAGTCCAACAGGGCCGCAGGCTTAAAGTGGACCAACACCCACCCCGGGCCGATCACCTCCCTCCCCGCGGGACATCCGAGATCGGGATGTCCTGCGGGGTGAAACCCCCCCAAACTCCTTACCTTATCTTCGGCGGTGGCCGGCGCCGCCTCCCTCGCGCCCCTCTAGGCGTGCGCGCGCCCGCACCGGCCGTCTGCGAATGGCCGGCGCGCGCGCGTCAAGAGGGACGCGCAGGAGGCGGCGGCGGAGGAGCCGCTTGTCCGTCGGCGCTGGGAGCGGGGAGAGGTGAGTTGTTCGGGGGGTTCGGGGGGGTTTCACACAGCGGGGCACCCCGATCGGGGGTGCCCCACCGAAGTGGACCAAGACCCAGGATAGTCAAAATCCTGGGTGTTGGTCCACTTTAAAAGCCCCGCTCACCTGCGAGAGAGTGATACTTCATGTCTTCGCAGTAAGCACTGCAGAGAAATCTGGGGATTTGTGGGAGGTCCCTGGGTATTTGAAGGGCCGGGAGGAGCCTGTTTTACATGTCTCTGGAGTGCAGCGCCATCTGGCGGAGGATAACCCAAGTGTAAGTATTATATCTGGAGCAGGCCATACTGTATACTAAGAATAGATGAGTGGACATTAGACACAATTAAAAGAAGGCAACAATTTCCTCCTGAATTCATGAAAATGCATGAAGGAAAGTTTAGTCCAATTTTAGTTTTGGATCAATTGAGAGAAAGTTAGCATTTCTCTCCCTTGTGGTGATTTAGTCAATATCTTGACCAAACATGCAATTTATTCAACCAAAAAAGCCATTGTCACATGAGGTGCATCACAGGCACAGGACCTAATGTTTTCTATTATTCTCCACTTTTCAGTTCCAAAGTCATCTATGGATTTCCTGGTAAATAAATGCATCTCGAAGAGATTGCCAACACGCACCCTACTACAAAAACTGAGAATTCTGGAGGATTAGGGTTTAAGGTATTGTTGTTTCTGAGCATTTATTTGTAAGAGATCTTCAAACAGGTGATTTTGTAATATAAGGCTGACAGAATGGTCCCCGGGTAAAACAATGTCATCATCCAATGATATGAATTTATGGAGAGGTTAAACACTTGATATGTGCATCAACTATTAGGTAGAGAGCCTCAAGGCCTTCATGTAGACACCAAATATTTGTCATGCCTATTTGTGGAAGCAAGTTTAACTTTGGGTGGGTTTTGGGTGTGAACTGGGACATTAGAATGGGCTTTTTTATTTTAATATGGAACAATACCCACCAGCGGCAGCTCTGGAATATAAAATATTCCAAGGCCAGCCATTGGCTTTCCCCAGGGGCATCCTGAATCAGGATGCTTTGCTGTGTGAGACCCCCCAGGGTGCCGGTATTCACTTACCCTGTCCAAAGGCGCATGTGCGGGCTCTTCGTCCAATGACAGCTGTCTGCAGTGACTATGTCGTTCAGCTCTCATTGTTTTCAATAGGGAGCATGTGCTGCCGCATGCCCGGCTGCTTGTGTGGACTCCCGCCCTAGCCATTCAGACAGGCGGGGGAAAGCACGCTGCCGGGTTGGCAGCAGCATGCACTCACCATTCAAGTCATGGAGAGCCATTTGCTTAAGGATAAAGAAAAACGCTCTGATTGGCTGCGTGCCCGCACATATGCTGTGGAAATGTGTAAGAGGAGAATTGTACTGCTGGCCATTCTCGGGGGGGGGGGGGGGGGGGTTAGGAGAAATGAATTTGAACATTAATTTGTTTGTGTACAAGTAAGAAAACTGCCTAAGATTCAATCAATTCAACCAAAAAAACACACCCAAAGTAAAACTTGCTGTGCCAGATAATTAGCATGACCCCTATTTCTCAAGACATATTAGAGACTGAGGCTCCTTGACTGATTAATTTTAGGACTGGTAGAATTTAGCCTCTGTATTATAGATAAGGGAGTAATCCCAGCAATTGGAATTACTGAAGAACATAATCTTGTCCACTTTATCTAAATGGTTAAACTCATGCCTAGGTTTACAACTTTAAATCCAGTTTAAAGGACTCGGATTAAAGCTAATTCTGGTTTTGTAAAGCTGTGAAATTATAGTGGAGAATATTAGTATAAGGAAGAGTAGCATTAGGCCAGTCTATATCATAGCAACTGAACAGCGGCTTCATGCTTATGTGTAAAATAGATAAGTTCCCTGTTAATAACCCCCTACCAGAGGCAAGAGGCTGAACTGCTAAATTCTCCAGTATGCAGAATTAGAGAAGTGTAGTTCTGCTGATTTGTGGAAGAGCTGCTAGGAAATAGAATAAGAAAGCTAATCAAGTATCAGTTAAACTGACTGACATCTGACCTAAACCTAAATGTGTCCGATCCTCCCCTCCATCGGGTCCTGCTTACCTTTTCGATGTCGCTGCCACCTGATGAGGCGAAATCAAGCTGCGCAGAGCCTGGATGCAAGATGCCGCTGCCCGTTGGGAGGTCACCAGAATCTGAGGGACCCAGAAGACTGATGCCCTGGCGAGAGGTTTAAAAATTGCCCAAATGTATAAGCAGGGGGGGGGCGCAGCAATCCGGTAAGTTTTAGGGGAAGTTTTAACCTCCCCTGAAAGCAAAGTCAATTGTTACATCATTGTGTCGGGCTATGGTTGGCACAGTCCTAAAGTGTTTTACGTTATTAAAATTGAGGAATAAATGGCCGAAAGACGTTTACAGTTTCACTATAGGATTTCTCATCTGAAGAAAGTGGACGTGGCCCTTGGAGCTGCGATGCTGTAGAATAATCAGCGTTATGGGTGGGGTCTGTAACAGCTTGAGATCCTGCTTCAGACACCCTGGCTGTGCTCCCGCCCTCTTTCTCTTTTGCTTGGCGACTCTGGATGCCTAGATCTGCACTCCCAAACACATGCACGCACCCTCCCACTCCCAAACACATGCATGTATCCCCACACTCCCAAACACATGCACGCACCACCCCCACCCCCGCACGGTTTCCAGTTTTAAAATTGACTGTTAAAGATGTTGCGGTTTGAAGTTTTACCTCCTAAATGCTCATCTCAAACACATGTAGCCTGGGTGCAATGATGCAAGCAGTTTTCTTTCTTAAACCGGACCTTCAGTGTGATTTAATGAAAAGCCCAAACTCTTAAAAACGATTCCCCAGCATCTAAAATTAATATATTTTACGTTTTTAGTCACTAACTTATTATTCTTTCCCCCACTGGGCTGCAATCTGTTCAGGAATTTAGGATACGGGCGCCACCATCTTGACTCAGAAGCATCACACTTACTGAGGAGAGGAGAGTGGGATAAGGTACAGGGGGGCGGGTTATAGCTGTGCTTTGCTCAGACAAAGCAGAGCTGGGGTCAGGTAACAGTCAGCAGTCCCAGAATGCAGAGCAGCACAGTCAGGAGGCACTTCCTGTTTGCAGGCTGCCTGATAAGATGGCGGCTTCCATAAGCCGCCATCTTGGATGTTTAAAGGCTCATAACATGCAGTAGATGCAGGTAGGATGATTTTTAATGTGGACAATCTGTATGTACAGGGTGTGGGAAACATATAAGATAGACTCTTATTCAGGGTGAAGGTCCACTTTAAAATCAATGTTCTGTAAGGTCCAAACTTTCAGACAGTACTTATATATTACTCAGATTGTCTTGTACTTCTCAGGCGATTCTAATATGATATGTTGCCTTTATATTTCATGAATTAAAATATTCCATTTATTTTACATGCCTTTTCATCAAGCGATCTGAAAAGGAAAGCTGCCACCTGGCAGACGTAATTTCTATTCTTTGCAACATTTGTGTTCTCCGTTGTTATTTGTACACAACTACCAACCTAAGCAGATTTTTGTCCAAGACTAACTTGGCTGAGTTTAAAGAAAACCTATGACGCATACAACTCGGGGAAGTACATTGCTGGAGGTAATGATAGATTATTATAGTTACACATGAAATACAGTCAGCAGCAGAATAATGTGTGTCTATTGACAACTGGAAAGGCTCACAATAGGTACAATGCCAGAGCTCATTTGGATCAGCAAGTAGATGCAATTATTGTATGGACTAACTAGTACATCAATTATGTCAAAAGTATTGAGAGGTACCTGGCATCCTTACTATTCCCAGCACAAAACCTGTGTGCCCTCCCTACTGTACAAACATTGTTTTCAGTCAGACAAATAGAAGAACGATCCATGCACAGAAGGGATCCTTCAACTGAGCTATGGAATCACATGGTAACATGTGATGTTACAAAATAAAAAAATAAGTGAAGTAAGACGGGTGCAGGTTTAACAGAGAAAAAATAAACCAAGATGATAACCGAGGATCATGATAGCATTAAAGCGGACCATAAAACGGGATTTTGACTAGCTCGGGTTTGTTCTGTTCTGTTCTGGGATGTCCCGCTGTGTGATACCCCTCAGATCACACATAACTCACCTCTTACCTGGTAAACAGCACATGCACAGGCTCTTGTCCAATCAGAGCTGTTTGCCAGAACAATGTCAATAGGCAAAGGACTGATTCACTTTAATGGGAAGTGCAAGTTGGCTGAGGGGAGCGAGTGCGCACGCAGCCCCAAGATGCTGGGCGTGCGGTCACTTGAAGTCCCTATTGAAAACAATCAGGAGCAGTTTACTGAATTACATAGTCATGGCAAACGGCTCTGATTGGACGAGAGGCCGCGCATGCGCCGTTAGACAGACATTTACGCCTAATTTAGCATATGTGAAAAACTTGTCTGCAATGGTCCCATGCATCTGGCTATGCATGGAGTGATGGGGTGCGCTATTCTCAGTTTCGAAGCGCCCGGAGCTCTTTAACACCGGCCCACTCTGCCCTGCATTGGTACCTCACCCTCCAGAACGTGTGGGGACATCTACAGCGGAGACCGGAAAGAAAGAGTGTGGGTTCCTTCCTCCATCTCAAGGTAACTGTGCAGGCCGTGCACATTCAGCATCGTCGCTAGGGTGCTTGGCTCGTGGGGGGGGGGGGGGGCAGAGGTATGAATGAGCTGAACAAGTGCCCAACTGGGGATGGCCCAACGTGTGAAACCTTTCAGATTGCCCATTAAAAAACTCACCTTTCAGGGCCTATGGAGCATGCGCGTCCTCTCATCCAATTAAAGCCGATTGCTGCGCATATTTAAGTGAACCAACACCCCTCAAGGCTCAAGGCGCGGGTGTTGGTTGCCACCGTTACTAAATGACTGTCTGGGGGGGGGGGGGGGGGGCATCCGAAATTCTGGAGCCCCCCTTCTGCACATAACCGCCCAGAACGCCCGTAATCCTTACCTCGGTCTACCACAGAGAATCCAGGACCGCTATTGGTCACCTGGTGCTCATGTGGGCAGAAACATGGATTATCCCCCCCAACGCCAGTGGTGACCAACACCCTTGCCACTTTAATGGCGCTTTAATGCTTGGTAATTGGGAGCAACGGTGACCCTGTTTTACACACTGATTTGGGATGCCCCAGGGGGAAGGCCAGAGGCCAGCCCTGGCTGCTCAAGGTTCTGTTCTGCTTCCAGCTAATCTCCTGGCAAATACCTTCAAAATATTCATTTCCCCGATTATTAGACAAGCTACCCGATAGGACACGGTTTCATGGCATCACAAAATTTGATGACCACTCCAGCACAAGAGGAGTGAAAGGGCAGTAAAAATACAATTCTGTGAAACTCACCTCTAGAATTGTTTTTTTAATATATCCAGTCCAGGTCGTCCCAGAAATAATGACATGTGGGTATTCCGCCCCCAGGGGGTGCTCGACTGCAAGATCAAAAGCTGTCGCTCCTCCCGGACCCCTATAAAAACAGGTGTCTCACTATGATTCCCAAGTGTTTAAACAGCAGTATGAAAAAAAGAGACAGGCCGGGAGGCCAAAAAACCATGTTACTTCACATAGCTTCAGCATGTACTCTCTCCAACAAACAACTTAGGGCGAACGGTCCAATATAAAAATGGTAATCACCATAACAGGCAAACCAGAAATTATGAAAACAAGGGCGGGGTGGGACGACCTGGACTGGATATATTCAAAAACAATTCTACAGGTGAGTTTCACAGAATTGTATTTTTCCCTATATCCAGTCCAGGTCGTCCCAGAAGTAATGACATGTGGGACATACAAAAGCAGTGTCCATTAGGGCAGAATCCCAGTGCGGAACAGCATGTAGTTATTACCGCCTGAAGCACCTTTCGGCCAAAGACAGCATCAGCTGAGGCCCTAACATCTACCTTGTAAAACTTGGTAAAGGTATGAACTGAAGACCAAGTGGCGGCCTAA
Source organism: Gastrophryne carolinensis (assembly GCA_027917425.1). Taxonomy (NCBI): domain Eukaryota; kingdom Metazoa; phylum Chordata; class Amphibia; order Anura; family Microhylidae; genus Gastrophryne; species Gastrophryne carolinensis. Next base: position 88,096,169 of record CM051240.1, on the reverse strand, counting down.
CAAACTTGTTCAGATGCCTGGTGCTGAAAAGCCCAAAAGGCACCAATAGCTCTGGTAGAATGAGCTGTGATCCAAAAAGGGGGTTCAGTCCCCTTGGCAGAATATGCTTGCACCACCGCCTGTCTGATCCACTTACTGAGAGTGGACTTGGCTGGTGGCAAGCCCTTCATAGAACCCTCTGTTAGGACAAAGAGCAAATCCGACTTCCTGAAGGATTCAGTCACAACCAAGTAATACTTAATGGCTCTGACCACATCCAAGGCATGGAGGGTCCTTTCCTTAGCATTAGTAGGTGCTGGACACAAGGAAGGCAAGACCAATTCCTCATTAAGATGAAAGGGAGAAACAACCTTAGGCAAAAAAAAAAAAAAAAAATCAGGTTTAAAACGAAAAACCACCTTATCCTTATGCCGCTCAAAATAAGAAGGCTTCATACAAAGCGCGGCCAGCTCTGACACGCGACACACCGAGGTGATCGCTACCAAAAAGACCACCTTGGAGGGTCAAAATAAGCAACGCAGCATCACACAAAGGCTCAAAGGGAGGCCCCTGGAGAGCAGAAAGTACCAAATTCAAGTCCCACACCGGTATTACAGGCTTACCCAGTGGACGAACATGGGTGACTCCCTGGAGAAAGGTCTTGATCAATCTATGATTGGCAAAGGATCTCTGGAAAAAGATGGCCAAGGCAGAGACCTGGCCCTTGAGGGTGCTTAGCTGGAGAGCCAAGTCTAAACCGTGTTGTAAAAACTCCAAGATCCTAGAGATAGAGAAAGTGCGACAAAGGGGACTCTTGGATTCACACCAAGCAATGTAGACATGCCAAACTCAGTAGTATATCATTGAAGAAGACTTCTTCCATGCCCGAATCATGGTATGCACAACCGTGGCAGACAGGCCCTTTCCCATCAGAATTGAGGTCTCAATAGCCAGGCCGTCAAAGCCAGCATCTGTAAATGAGGGTGCCGCAGCGACCCCTGTGTGAGAAGCCCTGGGTCGTTGGGCATGAGCGATCCACTGACATCTGAACTATGTCCGCAAACCAACTCCTTCTCGGCCAGCGAGGAGCCACCAGGATGGTTGGGACCCCTTCCTGGGCTATCTAGCGCAGCACTCGGCCCAGATTGGAAACTGAGGAAATGCGTAAAGGAGCCTGAACTCCGTCCAAGGAATTGCAAGAGCGTCTGTGGCAAAGGCCAGAGGATCTCGACAGGGAGACGAACCTTGGGAGCTTGTGATTGTGTCTGGACGCAAACAGGTCCACATCCGACTAGCGGAGACACAGAACATGAAAGATCTTGTTGCCGAGAGACCATTCCCCCAGACGAGAGCCTCCCCCTGCTCAGGGAGTCTGCCTCCTGGTTCTCTACCCCGGGGATGTAAACCGCCGAGATGCAGGGAACATTCTCCTCTGCCCAAGTCAGAATCTGGGTCATCTCCTTGGAGGGCTTGCTTGCTCCGAGTCCCACCCTGGTGATTGATGTAGGCGGCAGCCATCTGATTGTCCGAGCGAACCTGGATCGCACGACCCCTTAAAGTGGACCAACACCCACCCGTGATCGGCCCGGGAATCTATAAGATTCCCGGGCCGATCACCTCCCTCCCCGCGGGACATCCGAGATCGGGATGTCCCGCGGGGTGAAACCCCCCCAAACCCCCCAAACTCCTTACCTCCCTCGCGCCCCTCTAGTCGTGCGCGCGCCCGCGCCGGCCGTCTGTGAATGGCCGGCGCAGGCACGCGCGCGTCAACAGGGACGCGCGGGAGGCGGCGGCGGAGGAGCCGCTTGTCCGCGGCTTGTCCGTCGCCGCTGACAGAGGTGAGTTCGGGGGGTTCCACACAGCGGGGCACCCCGATCGGGGGTGCCCCACCGAAGTGGACCAAGACCCAGGATAGTCAAAATCCTGGGTGTTGGTCCACTTTAAATGGGGAGTCAAGTGAAGAAACACCAACCGGATCGCTCTCAACTCCAGGAGATTTATGGGCAAGTGGTTCTCCTCCCCACTGACCCTGGATCTTCTGCGTCTGCCAAACGCCTCCCCAGCAGGTAAGACTGGCATACGTGGTTATCATCTCCCACCAGGGAGTCAGAAACGACTTGCCCACCAACAGGTTTCTGGGGTCCAGCCACCACAAGAGGGACTGTCTGGTCGGGGGGGGGGGGCAGTGAAAATTCCTGTTCCAGCGACTCCTGCATCCTGTCCCAGCCGGTCAACAGGTTCAGTTGAAGAGGTCTCATGTGGAATTGAGCGAAGGGCACTGCCTCGAAGCATGACACTATTAGGCCCACCAGCCTTATCCCCAGACGGATCGATGGCCGCTGACAAGACAGCAAAGTCTGCACCTACGTCTGAAGGCCCAACACCCTCTGCTGTGGCAGGAAAGCCTTGACCTGAGAGGTGTCTAACGTCATGCCCAGGAAGGACCTCACCATTGAGGGAGTGATCGAATACTTGGGGTAATAGATTACCCATCCGAAGGCCTCTAGAGTGGATAACACCAACCGGGTGTTGCCTTCAGCCTGCTGAAGGGACTGAGCTGCAATCAGTAAATCGTCCAGATAAGGCAGCACACGAATGCCCCGATTCCTCAGAATAGACATGATGCCCGCCAGCACCTTGGTGAAAACCCGGGGGGCTGAGGATATCCAGAATGGCAGAGCCACAAACTGGTAATGCTGGTCCTCCAGAGCAAATCTCAGGAACCTCTGATGTCCCTGGAATATCGGGATGTGCAAATAGGCATCCCTGATCCCTGATGTCATGAAGTCGCCAGGCCAAAGCGAGCTCACCCCTGACCGTAAGGTTTCCATGCGGAAATGCCTGACTCTTACAAACCTGTTGAGACCCTTCAGGTCCAGGACAGGTTTTAACGTTCCGTCCTTCTTGGGAACCGTGAAGAGGTTGGATTAAAAACCCTGGCCCCGCTCCTGACGAGGTACAGGGCAAATCACACCTAGCCGCAGGAGGTGCTGCACGGCCATTCTCAGGCCCTGTGCCTTCACTGGGTTCTGGGATATGCGAGACTGAAGAAATCTTGAGGGCGGCCTGACTGCCAGCTCTATTTTGTAACCGGAGAATACTACCTCCTGAATCCACCGATCCAAGGCGCGCTGTCTCCAGATATGAGCAAATAACAGAAGCCGTTCCCCCACCCGGATGGGTGAGGGCGCCTCCTCATGCATGAGGAGCTTTGGCAGGCTTGGACTTGGATCCCCAGTAGGGATTGGATCGGCCGCGGGACCTACCTCGTCCCCAGGAATCTCTGCGGCCACCTGAAAATGAAGAGCCTCTTCCTCCACGAAAGGAGCGATAGGCAGAGGAACCCTGAAAGGGCCGCGCAGGCTTCCGTCGCTGAGGGAGTCTACCATCCTTGACCAGGAGGTCCAGACACTCCCCGAACAACCTGTGCCCCACAAAAGGGGATACTAGTGAGCGACTTCTTGGCCGCGGCATCAGCCGACCATTGCCGCAACCAGAGTGAGCGACGAAGCGCAACAAGCAGGGCCGAAACCCTGGCACCGAGCCGGACACCATCGTCCATGGCAGACACAACAAAGGCAACAAAATCCATGCAAGCTTTGAGGTCTTTATACTCCTCCGCCCGCTTGCGAGACTTAGCAATATGCACAAGACGTCTCACCTTCTTTCTGATGGCTAAGGAGACAATAGCCGCAGCACACACAGGGCGAAACCAAGCAGCAGCAAAAAGGTGAAGGCATGACAAACTAACTGATCAATGTGCCCGTCAGCTGGATCACGCAAGGAAGCAGTATCGGGGACGGCATAGCCATAGTGTTGGATAACCCCGACACAGGGGAATCCACTTCGGGGGGGACGGGACCATAGGCGGACCGCCTTGTCCAGGCCCTTAGGCACCGACGGTAGCTTGTTAGGCCTTTCCCACTCCTTGAAGATCATATTAGAAAAATGGGACTGCTCAGCAAAGACAAGTCTGTCTCTCAGGCCGAAACAAATCACCCTGCTTCCTCTTAGCCGCTTTAGGAGGGACAATGTGCAACATCTCAAAAACTGAAGTCAGCAACTTCTCCGTATCATCAGGGAGCCACATGTCCTCGCCCGAGGAAGAGCCAGGCCCGTTGTCATAGCCGGCAGACTAATCCACAGTGGAAATGGGAGTCCTCATGCAACTCGCCTTCCTCCATGGAGCCCAGACCTCCAAAAAGATCATCATCATCATTATCTGAGTAAAACGGGCTCAATGTGCCGCTTCTTACTCGTGGCCTTCCTAGGAGCAGTGCGAGAGATCTGTCTCTCAAGGCTGGTGACCCGGTATGCCAAATCAACTTTGGCCTTGCTGGCTTCCCCCTCGCTGGGGGCTGAGTGCAGTAGCAGGGGTTCTGGAAAGGCCGCAGGCAATAACGGGCTAGGAGCAGATACGCCCGCTCGATCATGCTCCAAAAAGACGCTCCTGGCGTAAGTGACACAAATAGTGCCGAGTCCGCCCAGAGGGCTGGCACTGCACATGGGGCAGAGCTTCACCCGCCCAGATGGGGCCCCTAGCTCACTATCCCCAGAAGCTTCCATTATGGTGATTAGCAGACAAAAATCGTTATGCAGGTTACAAGGCACTGACAGCCCAAACCTATGTAGCCCTCCTATATTTCCTCTTTTTGTGATCCCTCTTAATAAAAGGAGGGGGGGGCGGGGGACTGGGAGGAACCACAACCCACAATCTATCAAAGGGCCCAACCTGAAAGACACAAGCAAGAAAGGGCCATAAGCATCCCACAGCACATGCGCATAACAGTAAGGCAATAGATATTGATAAAGGGGACTCCAGACACCGACAGTGATGGCTACACTGGAGGGGTCCCAGACAGCAAGGCAGGAGAATCAAAATGGCCCAGAGTCAGCAGCTCCGCACGTTCCTCGAGGGGCAGGCCGCACAGCAGTGACGCGAAAAGCGTCATAATGCGCCCCCCCCCCCCCCCCCCCCGATGGCGCGAACAGCAGCGCCCGCCTCCTCACCCCTGCACCAATAGCCAAGATGGAGGCCGTCCGCCAAGAGTCCACCATACTGCCGCAGGGCAGCCCATAGCGGGGCCCCTGCACAACGCACGCACCGGCCCGCACCGCGCCGGACACAAAGACCTGCGGCCTCAGGAAAGGCCGCCTGAACAGAGTAGTCGACAGTTCATTGAGCTTCGTCTGATCTACCTACCTGCAGCCGGTCCTGTCTGCCCGACCACATCTGATCTACCTTTCTGCTGCCGACCTCACCTGTCCAATCACATCTGACCTACCTGCAGCCTACACTGTCCCATCTGCTCACCTGTTGCAGACCCAGCCTGCTAGACCATGCACCTGTCTTCATCCCTCGATCACTGCTTTCAGCTGTACTGGTCACTGTACCAGGTCAATCACCTGCTACTGCAACCACCGGAAGGGACTGCTGTTTAATGGCCCTCAATTGGGGTTCAGGAGCTACCCCCAGCTCCTGTGCTACAGCTGCAACTATGATCTGTGTGTCTGTAGACTGTGCTAGGTGGTCAAGGATGAGATCTCTCGAGTTTGGACCCCTAACTTCTTGGATGCTTTCATCCAGTTAACTGCCCAAATGAACCGACTGCCTTAGAAAAAGGTGCCAAGAGAGGTCCTTGTCTTTATAGAGAAGTCTTTCTCTCCTCTAATGTTTACGCCAGCTCATGCATTTGAGGACAATAGATTGTCCACTGAAGAGAAAGACCTTAGACATAAAGAAGGACTCTGTCTCTACTGCTGGAAAAAAGGTCACCTGCGACTTCGATATACATATCAGCCGCAGGACAAATGTTTGAGCGACGGTGAGGGGATCACTCAGAAGCAGGTTCCTTATCCTTACTCTTGTAAGTTATTTTTCCCTGCAAATGTTTCTTGGGGGTCTGGTCAGCATTTCTCGCTGGCTTTCACGAAATCTGGGTCGGCTTTCACCATCACTGCCATTGACGGAAATCCTCTGGCTCGTGACACTCTCGTAAGGTCTCTGTGAAGCTTCAACAGGGGTTCCGCCATATTCCTAGTCATATAATGCTGTTCGTAGAGCAAAGTCCTTCCCTTCAAGTGAAAGGGGCGACTGGGAGCACTCACTATGCGCAGCCCCGGCCACTCATTCACTTGAATGGATGGACGGGAGTGGGCATAGCTCAGGGAGGAATGTGCTATAAGATCAGCATCACACGCCAACAAAGATGGCATCGCCCAGTGCTCAAATTGAGCAGTCAGTGGTGCTGGATTCCAGGGCAAGTAAGAGTTTTTTTTTCCTTTTAATGTAGACCTGCCTCAGCACTAGAGAAGGCTGACAGCTGGGGGGGGAGGGGACGAAAATGCTGGCCAGACTTTTGTTCTTCATCAGTTACAGGGAACCAAAGATGCATCAGCCCTAGTATGGCTCTACAACCAGAAAGTGACAAATAGTACATACTGACATTGTATTAGTTACAGATTCGGGGGGGGGGGGGGGGGGGGGCAGCAGCGATAAGCTGATTAGGTAGAAAATATTTTATCAAAAGCCATTAACAATATAGTTGCCCGTCACTGGCTGATAACCTTGCCACGTGGTAACACCCACCTTTTGCCACCACCTCAGTAATATTAAAGCAGATCCTAAATGATTTTTGACTGCCAATGGAGCAGATAAACGGACCGTTCTCTCAGCAAGTGAATGACCATACAAATCTCCTGCGACTTAATATCTGCCTTCAGACGACGCAGATTTGTTGGTTATTTGTTCGCTATATCGATCGCTCGTTCTCATAGCATCTTTTTTGTTGGGCAAATTCTGTTCCCAAATCAGGGTGCCCCAGGGAGAGGGAATCACACAGCCCTGGAGTCACAGACTCGAGAGACGCTTTTGGTCCACTTTAAGATGGCCCATGGTTATCCCAGGGATATTTACATTCACTTACTGTTACTTTTCCAACCACTGGAAGTTAATTCAAAGTATCCACTACGCTGTCAGTAAAATAAATTGACAACTTCCCTCCATCTAGCTTCAGGCTGCAACTCCTTGTTCTATCCCAAAGTTTCTTCTTAAAACATTTACCTGAACCTTATTTAAAACTTTCACATATTTAGAGGTTTCATCATGACAAGAACAACAGAACAGCAGCAAAGGTATGTCTGGAATCTTGTCATAGGATTGAAAGGCTTGCGGAAGAATAACCAATTTTTATTTACATATTTTATTAGTACAGCGTCTAACTAGTTATTTACTCCTTTTTGCATCATGTCGGTTCCTTTAAATGCCGATACAGAGTCGATTTTCAGATCGTACACAATTATGGGAGCCGCAATTGAACTGCGCTTAAGTTTTATCCTCGGGCCAAAGCCATTACAGTGGGGAAAATAAGTATTTGATACACTGCCGAATTTCCTTATTTGTTTTCCCACCTACGAAGAAAGGATGGGTCTGTCATTTTTATCATAGGTACACTGCAACTGTGAGAGACAGAATCTAAAAAAAATCCAGAAAATCACATTATAGGATTTTAAATAATGTATTACATAAAATAAGAATTTGGTGCACTAGAAAAACTGAATTTTTGGCACAGTGACAATTACAGTGGTCAGATGTTTCCAGCGGTTCTTAAAGTGGACCAACACCCAGGATTTTCACTATCCTGGGTTTTGGTCCACTTCCACGGGGCACCCCGACTGGGGGTGCCCGCTGCGTGAAACCCTCCAGAATGGCAGGAAAAAAAACTCACCTCACCCCGCTCCTACGGCGCATGCGCGGGCCTCGTCCAATCAGCGCGTTAAGAGCCGCTGTAGTATGCACGGACAAGGGACGGACAACCACAGCGGCTCCAAGCACACTAACAGCGGCTCCAAGCACACTAGCAGCCGCTTCTCCTGTTAGAGGGAAGCGCGCCCGCGCTCTGCTAGAGAGAAGCACGAGATGCGGCCCGCGCATGCACCATTGGAACGGGGGTAAGGTAAGGTGAATGGGGCGTCCTGGGGGGTTTCACACAGAGGGGCATCCCGATTTCGGATGCCCCACAGGGAGGGATCTGATTGGCCCAGGAATCTTATAGATTCCCGGGCCGATCAGCCTGGGTGTTGGTCACTTTAACCAAGTTTGTACACAATGCAGCAGGGATTTTGGCCCACTCCTCCATACAGATCTTTCAGGTTTCGGGGCAGGACTAAACGGATTTTCAGCTCTCTCCAAAAATGTTCTATTGGGCTCAGGTCTGGGAACTGGCTAGGCCACTCCAGGACCTTGAAATGCTTTTAACACAGCCACTCAGTTGCCATGGCTGGGTGGTTTGTTATTTTTTTCATAGCTGTGCTGGAAGATCCTGTCACCATCTATTTTCAATGCTCTTACTGAGGGAAAGAGAATATTCACAAAATCTTGTGAACAATGGCCCATCCAGACTTTTTCCCAATGAGTAAAAATATTCCTTCCATCATCCTGGAGGAGTGTTTTCACAGATGAGTATGCATTTTGCAGGATTAAATATAGAGGTATAGTTGGTTTTAAAGTGACATTCTAGGAAAAGGGTTAATGTAGCTGCTTCCTGCTCTCCCCATGCTGGCTATCAGATGCAACATCTTTCTTTCAGGCTGCTTTATATTTTCTAAGGCAAGGCCAAGGCAACTGTCTTCCTTGTGCTCGACCTCTCGTGCTAGGATCAGCCATCAGCTATGAATCTTTATGGCAGATTGAAAATGTAAACACGGGACCCTGAAAATTGAGTCAGTAGAAGAGAGCAAGTTGCAAGTTTCCATCTTTAGTACTCGAGCCAGGAGTGGGAATGGAGGGAATGCCCTGAATTCCTGAAGCCTGAATGCTAACCAAGGGTCAGGGCATCTACTGCCACAGCCAGAGGGTCCTTGGACCGGGAGACAAACCTTCAGAAGTTTCCGATTGTGGGCGGGCACAAAGAGGTCCATGTCTGGGAGCCCCCAGTGGTTGCATAGGGCTCGAAAAACACCCTGACTGAGGGACCATTCTCCCTGATCCAATGTCGCCCTGCTTAGATGATCGGCCTGCATATTGTCTACTCCTGGTATGTGGATGGCCGAGATGTAGGGAACATTCTTCTCGGTCCAGAGAAAAGGTCAGTGGTTGAAATAGGCCACCGCCTTCATGTTGTCTGCTTGTACCCAGATGGGATGACCCAGCTCCAGAATATTTATAGGTAGTCTGTCCCTGGATCGTTTGGGACCCCATGATGCCATCCCAACCAGTTAAGCTGGCAAACCTGGTGACCATCTGCCACCATACTGGAAGAAATGACACCAGAGGGATCCATACCCGCCATCAACCCTCAATCCACGAACATACTCCATCACATGATTCCAGGGAGGAAACACAAAAAACACTGAGGGCCGAGGGGAAGGGCTTTAATACTTTGTGTCACTTGTTTGTTTGTGTTTTCTGTTTAGGGAGAGGAAGTGAGTGGCTAAGCTGTCCTGGGGGGGGGGGGGGGGGAGGGGAATCCTGGATTTTGGTCCACTTTAAAAGACATGACTCATCTCCTTTGTACGAGCTGACAGTAGCATGTGCCCAAAAGATACAATGTGTGTGTTAGTTAACATTATCTCAGCATCACATTATATAACACATTTGTAACAAATGACAGCTGTACGGCCAGGAGAAATTGCTACTACAGTCATTCATAGGAGTAGTATGCAGTCAAAGTTTTAGGATACAATTTAGAAATTATTTTACACTTATAATACGCTAAATTAGGCGTTAATGCGGCCCCATCCATTCTCCCTTTAATATGGGTGGAGAAGTCGTCCTGTCCCCTTGCTTTACTGTTGGGAAAGTGCCCTTAGGGTTGTACGCAACGTTCTGTCTACAAACACAGAAAGTGGTGTGGATACCAAAAAGTTCTATCTGACCACTTGACCTTCACCCATGCCATCTCTAGACATGTGCTGGTGTGAGCAGGGGGACCTTGCGTTCCCTGCAGTATTTTATCCATGATGGTGTAGTGGTACTAATGGTAACCTTGGTGGTCCCATCTCTCTTCAGGTCAATGACTAGGTCCTCCTATGCAATTCTGGACTTATTCCTGACCCAATTCCTTTTTTAAAATCATCCTTACGCCATGAGTCAAGATCTTGCAAGGAGCCCCAATTCTTGTTGGTTTGTAGGTGAACAAATACTTATTTATTACAATAAAAAGCAAAAAAAAAAAATATACAATGTGATTTACTGGATTTTTCAGATTCTGTTTCACACAGTTGAACTTTAACTACAATAAAAATTACAGACTTCTTTATTTTTTGTAGACCCATAAAGAAGAGACACCTATTACACAATCAGCAAATAAGAATAATCCCTCCTGAATAAAGGAAGTGCTAGAGCCAGGCCAGGCAGCTGATCATTCGGTTGTCACCCCCCCAAACAAAGTAAGAGGAGGAACAGATTTTTTTCCCCATGAAAAAAAAATGTTTTAAAAAGGGAAAGTTTACCGAATCCTTCCAAGAGACCCCAGACCAGAACCAGCGTTACAGCACAAGGCTTGTCTGCTAACCTACAGCCACTCCTATAGTGTCTATCGCTCCTCTCAGGGTCCAGTGTCTACAATATTCTCAAATCAGGTTCCAAACTTCTGGCTTCAGTCTAACCAGATGTGTGTATGGCGGGGTACAGGACCAGGCCAAGGCACCCATACTCGACACGTGCCCAGATCGGAATCAGAAGCTAAAAATGCAGGACCCAGCAAGAAGATCACTAACCAGGAGTAGAGCAGTAGATGCCACAGAATCAGCTGCAGATAACAGGGGAGATTTATTACACAATGGAAGTTCTTGTCTGGGGACTTTTTAATGAACTCCACCATCCCTTTAAACTCCCCATAAATTATAATTGTCATAGTACTGCACTACAAGAGATTGGTGACAACTTACCAATGGAGAAAGGACGGCTACTCCATGAAAATGGATAACAGACACTCTAGGTGGATCCAATGGGTCGGAGTGAACAGTCTGGCCCTGCAGCCTAGCAAGGTGTCTTCCATAGAACTCTTCATATGGCTCCATTATTCTGCAATCAAACTGATAAGGGGAACACAGTATTATGAAGATGTTAGAAGATTAGGTTTTGCATAACAAATAAGAAATAATGGATGTAAAATGGAAGCATATGACTTAAAGCACTGCTCCCAAGCTTTAACAGGTGAGGTTTCGCAGATCTCTGCACAGGTGAAGTAACTGTATATGGAGATCAACAAAACCCGACCATGGTAGAGGCCAAGTTTGAGGACCACTGACTTACAGGAACAAAATAAACTTCATTTATTAATGTGTTTGGCAAGTCAAACAGTAAAAAATATATATCAGTAGCTTATCTTTCATTGAGTGGCTGGAGTGCTAATTACTCTTCTGTCGGTCTCCTTAACTCATTCGGCTTTCAGTCTCCACCCCACTGTCCTGGTCCATCAATTAACCTTCAGTGGGCCAAGAACAGAAACTGAAACTCATCACAGTGTGCTTACATCATATCGCTGTTTCCACACCCACCGTTTCTCTTTATTTTTACTCTGTATCTCCAGTGCTTTAATACTCAAATAACTTAGGAACTCTGGGGCTTTTTGAAAACGAATTGAAGTTTAGAATGGTGGAACATGTAGCCTGAGACAATGGGACAACAATCGGGCTTGTCTTTAGTATAACTTTAAGTTTAGTAGATTTGAAAGGTTTTCCTCCACTTAGCTACACGGATGTGTGCGGTTTACAAAAAAAGAAAAAGCAAACACATTTCCTGAGATATATGGAAAATCATGGCCATTTTGAAGAGAAAACATGGATCTGTTTTAAAGTGGACCAAAAGCCAGGATTCTATCCTGGGTTTTGGTCCTTTCCTCCGGGGCATCCCGAACAGGCGTGCCCTGCTGCGTGAAACCCCCCAGATCGTAGAGCCCAACTCACCTCTTCCTGGTCCTACGCATGCGTATGTGCGGCCGCTCGTCCAATCAGCATTCTCGGAGCCACTGACGTCACGTCGTCTAAGCCATCATCTAAGGCCAGCGGCTCCGAGAACACTGGTGGCCACATCCCCCCTTCCCTCTAACAGGGAGTGTGCCACACCAACCATTCACAAATGCCTGGCGCCGGCACGCGCCATGATAGAGGGATAGCGGGGATGCAACCGCGGCTCACGCATGTGCCCTTGGACCGGGAAACAAGGTAAGTGTATGGGGCAACCTGGGGAGTTTCACACAGGGCGGCATTCCGATTTTGGATGCCCCAGGTGGAGGGAACCGATCGGCTCGGGAATCTTATAGTTTCCTGGGCCGATCGTTGCGGGTTTTGGTCCACTTTAAGCAACAGTCTAACTGCAGACTTGCATATGTAAAGCCAGACAAGACACCTGAAACTCACTAATCCTTCAGGTTAAAGTGGACCATCACCCTCCCGTGATCGGCCCGGGAATCTATAAGATTCCCGGGCCGATCACCTCCCACCCCGCGGGACATCCGAGATCAGGATGTCCCGCGAGGTGAAACCCCCCCAAACACCCCAAATCCCCTTACCTTGTCTTCAGCGGCGGCCGGCCGCCGCTGCCTCCCTCGCGCCCCTCTAGACGTGCGCGCGCCTGCGCCGGCCGACTGTGAATGGCCGGCGCGCGCGCGCGCGTCAAGAGTGCCGCGCGGGAGGCGGCGGCGGAGGAGCCGCTTGTCCGCGGCTGTCAAAACGCTTGTCCGTCGGCGCTGGGAGCGGGGAGAGGTGAGTTTTTCGGGTGATCGGGGGGGTTTCACACAGCGGGGCACCCCGATCGGGGGTGCCCCACCGAAGTGGACCAAGACCCAGGATAGTCAAAATCCTGGGTGTTGGTCCACTTTAAGGCCACCAGCTATCAGTCACATTCTTTGTGTACAGGTTAAGAGTGACAACACAATAGGCCCTAGAAGGTCAAAGGTCAATCCAAATAGGGAAAGAGAAGTGATCCACAGTCTACTCCTGGACAAGTCTTTCAATAGACCTCAAGACCAGGCTGACATTTTACATAGCAAAGCCAAGTCATTATGTAAATATTCTAATATAACTGGCAAATTATAAGCTTTTGGTAGACATTAAAGTGGACCAAAACCCTGTCTGGTCAGCCCTGGACCCTTGGACCAATACGGCAATGAATAGAGTGAGCATGCAGAGGGGCATTATTTTTTTTAATGGAGGTCTGCACGTCTGATCGGCATTGGGCGCTTGGTTTCATAAGTTTTAAAAACGCCAAAGCCAGGCAAAAAAGCTGCAGAGGACAAAACAAATGAGCATAGGTTTTTTTTTCCCTGGACAATCGCTGTATTATAGTGATCTAAAAATAACCATATTTCAAGCAGGATTTACCCATGATTCTTAGCAGTAACTGGAGCCATGCAATTCATTTCTTTTCTTCTTTGTGAATAAGGCATCCAGAAGGAACAGGTCTGCTGTGCAATGCTTGAGTAAATCTTCTAATATTTGCACAGTCCTTAAAGTGGACCAAAACTTAGGATTTTGATTATCCTGGATTTTGGTTTATGCCCCGCTGTATGAAACCCCCCAGGTCACCCAAGCGAACTCACCTTTCTCCAGTCTTGCAGCGTATGCACGGCCTCCTTTCCAATCAGCACACTCGTCTCTAGCGGCTGCATCCCCACTACCCTCTAACCGGGAGTGTGCCCATACACAAATGGCTGTAAAAGGTATAGCAGGGCCACTTGCGCATGCGGTGTTGGATCGGGGGGGAGTTTACTGGGCAACCCGGGGGGGTTTACACAGCGGGCATATCAAATCTGGATGCCCTTGGGAGAGGGAGTTTGATCCACTTTAATACGGAACAATCATTCACAAAATGGGTATTGTTCCTAGCGCAGTGGAGTATCGCGATTGACTAGCGCTAATCTAAGTACCCAATGTCACCAGGGTAGCAAGGACAAAATACAATTATGTGATTACTCACCTGTAGAATTGGTATTATAAGTATACAGCACGTCCTGTTCCAGAATATTCCTTACACATGGGTAATACATCCACAAGATGGCGCTGGACTGCAGAAAACAACTTGTGGCTCCTCCCGGCCACATAAGTCAGGGACCTCCCACATATTCCCCACTATTGACAAGCAGTTACACAAAAAGCCGGGAGAACAATAATAACAAAAATCCAAAATGAACAATTGAACAATCACCATACAGAGGTAACTAGAAAAAAAGATAAGGGTGGGATGGAACAGGACGTGCTGTATACTTATAATACCAATTCCACAGGTGAGTAATCACAGAATTGCATTATTCCAAAGTATACAGGACGTCCTGTTCCAGAATATTCCTTACACATGGCACATCCAATAGCAGTGTCCGTAAGGTAGGGTGGGATCCCCAAAAGTAACAGCGGGCAGATTAGACCACTGCCGCCTGGAGAACTTTGCGACCAAAAGCAGGATCAGCTGAGGCCCCAACATCAACCTTGTAAAACTTAGAAAAAGTATGAACAGAAGACCAAGTAGCGGCCTTGCAAACTTGTTCAACAGAAGCTTGGTGCTAAAAAGCCCAAGAGGCACCAATAGCATCAGTAAAATGAGCAGCAAGGCCGAAGGGAGGTTCCTTCCCCTTAGCAGAATAGGCTTGAACCACAGCCTGACGGATCCACTTGCTGATAGTGGACTTAGCCGGCGCCAAACCCTTCTTAGACCCCGAAGGGAGAACAAAAAGAGCATCAGTCTTCCTGAAGGATTCAGTAGCCACCAAATAGAACTTCAAGGTCCTGACCACATCCAGAAAATGTAAGACCCGCTCCTTAGGGTTACTAGAATTAGGACACAGAGAAGGCAAAACAATGTCCTGATTGAGATGAAAAGCAGACACAACCTTAGGCAGAAAATCTGGCTTAAGACGAAACACCACTTTGTCCTGGTGTCTCTCAAAGTAAGGAGGTTTGATGGAAAGCACCGCCAACTCAGAAACACGCCTAACAGAAGTGATAGCCACCAAAAAGGCTACCTTAAGTGTCAAAATAGACAAAGGGGCCTCACGCAAGGGCTCAAAGGGAGACCCCTGCAAGGCAGGTAAGACCAAGTTCAAGTCCCAGACTGGTAACATAGGCTTACGTGGAGGTCGCACGTGAGTACCCCCTGAAAAAAGGTCTTAACCAGACGATGGTTGGAAAAGGATCTTTGGCAGAAAATAGCCAAAGCAGAAACATGACCTTTGAGGGTACTAAGTTGAAGACCCAAATCCAAACCACGTTGCAGGAATTCCAGAATCCTGGGGATAAAAAACACCCTACAGGGAAGCGACTTAGACTCACACCAGTCAATGTAAGCATGCCATACCCTATAGTAGATAGATGACGAGGACTTCTTTCTAGCCCGAATCATGGTATTAACAACAGAAGCAGGCAGACCCTTTTCCATCAAGATGGAGGTTTCAGCAGCCAGGCCGTCAAAACCAGCGTTTGTAAATTGGGATGGCGTAGCTGCCCCTGAGTGAGCAGATCTGGAAACTTGGGCAGGGCGTACTGATCTACAGCCAACTGCACGATGTCTGCGAACCACACTCTTCTTGGCCAACAGGGGGCCACCCGAATGGTTGGCACCCCTTCCTGGGATATCTTGTGCAGCAGAGGAAACGGAGGGAATACATAAAGGAGCCGAAAGCTCTTCCAAGACATTGCTAGTGCATCCATGGCCAAGGCCAGAGGGTCCTGGGACAGAGAGACAAAGACTGGAAGCTTGTGATTGTGACGGGACGCAAACAGATCCACATCCGGCTGCCCCCAGCTGTGGCACAGGGAGCGAAACACCCTGCTGCTGAGGGACCATTCTCCCAGACGAGAAGTCCCCCTGCTGAGGGGGTCTGCCTCCAGATTTTCCACCCCCGGGATGTACACAGCTGAGATGCAGGAACATTCTCCTCTGTCAAAGACAGTATCAGGGACACTTCCTTGAGGGCCCTCTTGCTCTGGGTCCCTCCCTGATTGATGTAGGCAACCGCTGTTTGGTTGTCCGAGCGGATCTGAACCGCCTGAGCCCGAAGGTGTGGAGTCAACTGGGCGAGAACCAGTCTTATCGCCCTCAGTTCCAGAATGTTGATAGGGGTATGGGCCTCCTGAGGGCCCCACTGACCCTGGAACTTCATAGACTTCCAGAAGCCCCCCCCCCCCAACCTGTCAGACTGGCATCTGTGTCGACTGTCTCCCAGCAAGGGGCTAGAAAGGATCTGCCCATCAACAGGTTCCTTGAGTCCAGCCACCACGAAAGAGGAAAGAGACCGCCTGGCCAGAGGGGACAGAACAAACACCTGATCCAGGGACACAGGATCCCAATCTGATACTGACAAGAGGTGAAGTTGGAGAGGTCTCATGTGAAACTGAGTGTATGGGACCAGCTCGAAGCAAGACACCATCACGCCCACCATCTGCATCCCCTGCCAGATGGAGGGATGAGAGCAAGACAGAAGAAGCCTGGCTTGAGCTTGAAGACTCTCCACCTTCTGCTGAGGGGGAAGAATCTTGACCTGAGATGTATCCAGAGTCATGCCCAGAAAGGACCTCACCAGTGACAGGGAAGACTTGGGGTGATTGAGCACCCAGCTGAAGGACTCCAGTGTGGACACCACCAGCTGGGTATCCAGCTCAGCCTGCTGGAAGGACTGAGACGTGATGAGAATGTCGTCCAAGTAATGAAGGATGCGAATGTCCTGAGATCTCAGCAGAGCCATTACGCCCGTCAGAACCTTGGTGAATACCCTGGGAGCCAAGGTGATACCGAAAGGCAAGGCCACAAATTGGTAGTGCTGATCCTCCGGAGTGAACCTGAGGAATCTCTGATGACCTGGAAAGATTGGTACATGAAGGTAAGCGTCCTTGATGTCTACAGAGGTCATGAAGTCGCCCAGGCGCAGAGAATTGACAGCAGAGCGCAGGGTTTCCATGCGAAAATGCTTGAATCTGACAAACTTGTTGAGGTGCTTTAAATCCAGGATGGGTCTGAGGGACCCATCCTTTTTGGGGAGAGTGAAAAGATTGGAATAGAAGCATCTGCCCCTTTCCCTGAAAGGCACATGGCAGATGACCCCCAACTCCAGAAGGTTTTGGACAGCAAGGCACAGACCCTGAGTTGACAGGGGGTTTTGAGCCATCCGGGATTTGATGAATCTTGGGGGGGGGACCAGGCTGCAAGCTCTATCTTGTAACCGGAGGACACTACCTCCTGAATCCACCGGTCTGAGACGTGAAGCCTCCAGACGTGAGCAAAGAGCCGAAGCCGCCCCCCCCACCCGGATGGGCGAGGGCGCCCCTTCATGCCTGAGGGGGCTTGGGGGAGGACTTTGGCTTGGGACCCCAGGAGGGGCCGGGGCGGCCACGTCCTCTGCCTCTGCCCCAATGGTCTCCGCGGGCCCCAGCAAAGGAGACTTCTCGACCAGTTCTGGCCATCTTCTATCTTTGCAGCCCTGACTGCTGATAAGAACTGGGGAATTTGTTGTGCTGTGCTGTATACTTGGAATAGGTAAGATTTCTCTGGTTTAACAGGTTTAATGCTCGGGGGGGACACTAGCAATCGTGATGCACTCTCTTTTGGGGTGGACCAGGTATGGGAATAAATTAGGTTCTGCTTGAGGGAACAAAACCCACCCGCTGGCCTTCCCCCTGGGGCATCCCAAACCGAGATGCTCCAGAATCAGGATGCTCGGCTTTGTGAAATCCCAGGGCACACTTAAACACTCACCTTTCCTTGCTCCAATGGTGCATACGCAGGCTCTCTTCCAGTGAGAGCCAACTCCCATGACTATTGGGCAGAAGGCTCTCATTGTTGTAAATAGGATGTGCGAGAGCACCTGCCCAAGCTATTCAGATAGACTGTGGGAGAGCGCACACCACTGGGGATGCAGCAGTGCGCTACCCATTCCAGTCAATGAATGCCGTTGTGTTAGATGGCGCTCTTTGGATGAGAGCCCCGCACATACCACATTGGAGCCAGGAAGAGGTGAGTGAAAGTGGCGTTCTGGGTCCCAGGGAGATAGAACTAAACCGGGAAAGTCAGATTCTGTTCATCTTTAAAGGGCTGCAATTGCCTTGAGAGAACCTTTTAGATGAAGTGATATATGTGTGGACATGCTCATGGGAGAGAGCTTTTTATCTGCAGAAAGGAGATTTGCCAAGATTATTGGCAACCACCAGAACCTCCCCCCCCCCCCAAGGCCAACAACCACTGGTCTGCACTAACCAGACATCCTACAATAGCCAAATACCATAAATCAAAGCTGCTCATACATGCACTTATGTTTGAGGTAGGTCTTATTTTCAGGGAAACAGGGTAGTTATCAGCAGTCTAATAGGCTTCTAGGGGGGCCAGCACATGCACAAGCATGGTGCAGCATACATGGCAGAATCACCCTGCCATAGTTTACATACAGTAGTGCTGCCCCTGGGACTACCTTGCAGCAGCATTGTAGCCCTGTGCCACCCTCTGGCCCCGGCAGGGCCACAGGCCATGTGTAGCCATGAGGGATTTGGAAAAATATTAGCAAACAAATCATGCGGGCTAAACACCTAATAAGAATACTTCTCTTATTTTGCCAGGTTACACAACCTTCACTGATATTTCTACTTTACAGCCCAGTTGTATCCAATGGCAACACATCACAAACAGCCCAGAGCTACAAAGTGACATAAATCAACTCCACAGAATGACAACAAAATAAGCTTTGTTTAGACGCGGAGCTCGGCAATCTTTCAGGACTCCAGGGCTGCCCGCTCTAGGCTTTGTTTCACTTGAAGCCTTTGCCTTCTGCTGGGACTTCTCAGCAGCAGACGATGACTCATGTTTCAATGTGAGGGTCCCCCAAGAAGGAAATTCATTTTTCAGTACCCTGAAAAATGAGTTATCAGAAGGGAGCAAGTTCTATAGGGTTTATCAGGGAATGCGAAGTGCCGGTGGATGAAAGATGTGGCCTCTGACAACCAGCATGGAGCAGACAGAAAACAGGATAATTAAACTCTGTCTGGAATGTCCCTTTTTAGTCCCTTTCCTGGGTTAAAGTAACAAACTGCCAAGCCTCACAATTGTCAGCCACAGGAGCTTACTCCTACCTTGGCATGCTAAAAAGTATCAGGTGGCGTACTGGCACGTTCCCGCAGCCTCCTGCAGAGGAAATGCATCTAGGCAGTGCCTGGGATGCGTTATATTGAATTGAGCCGTGCACTTCAATCACTGTGACAGAAGCTGGGAGTCATGTCCACCTATTCGTTTGCTAATAGGTTATGGCATTCAAAGAAATCCCTTGGCGTGTGCATGCCATGGGACTAGATCTTACAAAAAGAAACACATTGATGTGCTGGATTAACAGGGAGGAACAGCCTTATAATTGCCAGGACAATCATTTTAAAAACAAAAATTGGACCTTGCCCTACTAGGCCTACAATTATACAGTGAGCCTATATCCATACCTGCAGTAGCAAGAGGCAAGGGGGCTCAATGGGTTTATATAGTCTAAACCAGGGGTTCCCAACAAGTAGTGAGAGTAACTAGGTGGTACGGAAGTTGTTGGGAGGAGTTTATGAATAATTAAATGCTGTTGGGGGGGGGGGAGATTATTAAAGTGAACCAAAACCTGGGATTTCAACTATAACCGGTTTTGGTCTTCGCCCCTGGGGCATGTCTACATGGGATGTCCCTCTTTGTGAAACCACCCAGGTCGCCCATAAAAACTCACCTTTCAACGGCGCATGTGCGTGCACACAGCCAATCAGCTCCATTTTCGGCGGAAATGTGGAGCCAAGCACGCCTGCATCAGCTGTTCATAAGTACCTGACGTGTATAACAGAGTGGCCGCAGCCCGTGCATGTGCCTTTGGGTCGGGGATCAGGTAAGGTTTTACAATGGACTCTGAGGGGTTCATACAGTGGGGCATCCAAAATCGGGATGTCCTAGGGCATGGGTGTCAAACACATTTTCACCAAGGGCCACATCAGCATTAGGTTTGCCTTCAAAGTGCTGGTTAATAATAAACACAACAAAAAAAGGAAGCACAACCATTCAAATAATGAAGGGCATCAGCTGATTTTATAGGCTCTGTGTCTAGGGACTGGATTAGAGGTGGTACTGCGCTTCAAAGTGGGGCACAGCACTCAGCAGCATCACATACACGAAGCCTTGAGGTGACAGGGGTGGCTAGAAGGGGGCATCGCCCAGCCGCCGCTGTCTGGCACCTGTCAGAGGGCCACATAAAAATGCTTGGAGGGCTGCATCTGGCCTCTGAGCCTTGAGTTGGACACATGTGTCCTAGGGAAAGGGAATCAGGCGGCCATGGAATCATATTGATTGTTGAGGAGGTGGAGGTTTTTGGTCCACTTTAACTAAAAGCACCTTGGTCACCATAGGAAGGAGGGACAGAAGCTGCAGCGCACACTGTAGCAGCCAGCGCCTCTTACTGAAGGAAAAGCTGCTAGTTGCAGAAGATCTAGATGGGGAGATGTACTGTGTTGCTCACTGAGGGGCAGCACATTTTTTTCCAGGGAGGCTATTGGCCGACTTGTGGGATTGCTGAAGTATGGTGTAAGGTCTGCTTTAAATGTCCCAATGCGCTCTGCAGGTTTTGTGACACTTTTTCTTTTTGGAAAGGGGAGTGATTTAGACATTTATGGCCATTGTATGCTTATACGCTAATTTTTCCTCCGCTTCAGTAATGTCCCAGACAGGAAACGTACCTGCCACCCTCAGGTCACATGATCCCTTCCTTTAACCCTTTAAGTGCCAGCCTACCTGGAGTTTTTGTCACCCTTTTTTGCACTATTATGCGCTCCCCATGTTCAAATGTGATTTTTGAAAGGATTTCCAGGGATATTGTTTTTTTCAGCAGAGTCTGTGCTTTAACATGAAATGTCTTGTTTGTCATGTTTTAGGTGTATTCTCAATATTTTTGGGTGAAATATGTGCAAAAAAAAAAAAAAAAAAAAAATCTATTTTTCACAATTTGTAGTGTTTTTTTGTAATAAAAAATGTAAGTTTGTCAATAACAAAAAGAACCTGCACGTTGTGCAATTAACCCTTCTAGTGCCAGCTACGTGAGTCTCACGTAGCAGCCTCTACTCCACTTAAGTGCCAGCTACGTGAGACTCACGTAGCTGACTTTAAACCCCCACAGTAAAAAAAATATAAAAGTAAAATACTCACCTGACCCCTCGTTGGATTCAGCCGGGTCTCCTCTTTAATTTGGTGCCATCCGATCCCCCGTGGGGGGTCGGATGGCTCCAGGAGAGCCCCCGGAATAGCACCCCCCCCCCCCCCGTTTGGCAGCAGCAGCTGCTAACTGTAAAAAAAAAAAAAATACAAATGACATTTACTTACCTGCAGTCGCGCTGCCTCCCTCCGGGTCTCCTCTTCACTGGGGGGGCCTCCGATCGCCCCCCCCAGCCTCTTCAGCTTCAGGGGAGAGCCTGAAAGGGCTCTCCCCTTCCTCTCCCGACGGGCGCCGCCATCTTGCTGTTAAGCCCCGCCCCTTTGGGGGCGGGGCTAATGACGTCACCGCCGGGTGTCATCGGGGCACCCGGCAGTTCTCTTCTCAGATGCCGGTGATGGCTGGGCGGAGAAGGAGGGAGGTAGGCGATCCTCCGATCGCCTGCCTCCCCCCTTCTCTGCCCAGCTGTCACCTGCATCAGATCGCCGCGGGACAATGCATATGAAGATCGGAGGTGAGTAAAGGTAAAATGTTTTTTTTTTTTTTTAATAAACATATTACAAAACCTGTGTCTGTCTTTTTTCTTATACTGTTAACCCTTTGTGAACTGGTAAGGGGTCCATGACCCCTATACCAGTTCACAAGGCTGGGGGGATGGCAAGCCACCTGCGCTAGCAGGTGGCTTGCCATTAACCCCTGGCACCCCCATTACCTGCCTCCCCAAAGGCAGGGGGGGGGCAGAAGAGCCCGGGCCCACATGGGCTATGTGGGCTCGTAGGCTGCAGGGTGGGGGGGGCACAAAAGCTGGCCCCCCCACTCTGTGCCTACAAGCCCCCATAGCTGGTCCCGGGCTGGTTACTGTGGGTAAGGGGGACCCCACGTCATTTTTTTTTTTATTTTTAAGGGTTTTTAACCCTTAAAAATCAAAAAAAAAATGGGGTCCGCCCCCCCTGGGAGGGGGGACCCTATGTCATTTTTTTTTTTTATTAACCCTTTGTGTTCTGTCATCCAGCAGCTATAAAAGGCTTCTTGCAAGTGAGCAGAAGCCAGTGATCGCCGAGGGACAGAGTGCTCCAGGATGGATGGGAGGTGAGTACAGTGTAAAAAAAAAATAAAAATTAATAAAATATTTTTTTCTCTGCTTGTGTCTGTGTGATTATTTACTTTTAACCCCTTGTGAACTGGTAAGGGGTCCATGACCCCTATACCAGTTCACAAGGCTGGGGGGATGGCAAGCCACCTGCGCTAGCGGGTGGCTTGCCATTAACCCCCGGCACCCCCATTACCTGCCTCCCCAAAGGCCAGGGGGGGGCAGAAGAGCCCGGGCCCACATAGGCTATGTGGGCTCGTAGGCTGCAGGGTGGGGGGGCCACAAAAGCTGGCCCCCCCACTCTGTGCCTACAAGCCCCCATAGCTGGTCCCGGGCTGGTTACTTTGGGTAAGGGGGACCCCACGTCAATTTTTTTTTTGATTTTTAAGGGTTTTTAACCCTTAAAAATCAAAAAAAAAATGGGGTCCCCCTCCCCTGGGAGGGGGGACCCTATGTCATTTTTTTTCTCGATTTAACCCTTTGTAGTGTGGATGGTATTTGTATTTTTTTTGTGAATGTTATAAAATACTTGTTTCAGTTAGAGGGGTCTCCTGGGCAGGAACAGGGGGCTACCGATAAATATGTGGTACCGTTCTAATCGGTAGAAATGGGGCTTTCTCATGCAATATGATTTTCCTTAATAAAATACATTTTTTATTTAAAATAAAGGAGTCAATTTTCAAAAAAAATTTTTTATTTATTTATTTATTTTTTTTACTTAATAATATTGTAAAAAAAAAAAAAATGTACAAACAAGACATTTCATGCTAAAGCCTAAACTCTGCTGCAAAAAATATATATATATAATTTTCCTGAAAGTTCCAGCAAAAATGGCGCAAAACATGGCGAAAACATGACGCAAAATGGGGAAAAATGGCCTGTCAACAGAGGGTGACAAAATCTCAAGTAGGCTGGCAATTAAAAGGGTTAATAGTACCTATGCATGTTGGGTATTGTTCTGTTCGGGAGACCTTGCGCTTTCAGACTTAGCTTGTTTTTTCTGGTTTGCATATTTAAATTTTAGGAAAAGGTGTTTTTTATTCAGCTTTTTAATAAATTTTTTAGGGAAACCCTGCGCAACCAAAGAATTCTTTGAGGTAATAATTCCAGAAAGATGAGCCCACTAGAACAAGTTGGGTACCCTTAGAAAGCTTAACGTGTGTACTTTCAGGGAATATATGGTTTATGGGGGATATTCTAAATGTCAAGGGTTGTTTTGGTTGAAAAATCGCAAGGTGCGCACTTTGTCTGCAGAGCTGAAATTTTCAAGTAAAATTACCGTTACGCACATGCTTTACTTTGGGGTGTTTGGCAGCTCTTCCCTTGACAGTAGCTATGCATGTTGGGTATCGTTCTGTTCGGAGGTTGTTGCGTTTTCAGATTAAACTTGTTTTTTCTTGTTTGTATGTAGTTTTTTAGGAAAATGTGGCTTTGATTCTGCTTTTTTATCCTTTTTTTAGGGAAACTCTTTGCAACCAAAGAATCCATTGAGGGATTACTTCCAGAAAACTATGGCCACATCAACAAGCCTGGTACGCCTAGAAAGCCTGAGGTGTGTACTTCCAGAGAATATATAGTTTGTTGGGGGTATTTCAAATGTAAAGGGTTGTTTTTCTGGAAAAACTGCAAGGTGCGCATATTGCGTAGCATAGTTGTATTTTATCTGAAAATCCCCTAAAGCGCTGTTTCAGTTTGGGGGAGTCTCCTGGGCAGGAAAGGGTGTCTACCTATACATATGTGGTACCGCTGTAACCGGGAGAAATTGGGATTTCACACGCAATAAGATTTCATTGACAAACTTACATTTTTTATTACAAAAAAAACTACAATATGTAAAAATTTTTTTTTTTTTTTTTTTTTTTGCACATATTTCACCCAAAAATATTAAGAATACACCTAACAAATGACAAACAAGACATTTCATGTTAAAGCCCAGACTCTGCTGAAAAAAACAATATATCATTTTCCTGGGAAATCCCTGGAAATCCCTTCCAAAATCACATTTAAACGTGGGGAGCGCAAAATAGTGCAAAATGGTCTGGCAACAGAATGTGACAAAAACTCCAGGTAGGCTGGCACTTAAAGGGTTAATAATTCAGCACCATCAATCCATATGTTAACGAGTGAGGGTGTGCCAAAAGAAAGGATCCCAAAAACAACTACGGTATGTAATATACACCAAAAGATAATTTTGTGGCCCAGTATGCCACAAGCAAGGGAATTATTTCAGAAGCACCACTCTTCCTCACCTAATAAACCATCAGAATCTTATTACTTCATATCAAAAGGATTTTTAATTCATCAAAATTCATAAAAAAAAAAATCACATTAAAAATGACAAACAAAATTAATCACAAGACATTTAAAAAACATATACATGCCTAAAAAGCCCCCACCCCAGCAGAGGGAACCCTAATTATTCCATTCCCTGTGCAAAATTGTAACAATATAACATCCTACAAATACACACATCTCAACCTATATTAAAGTGCCTATGTGCCAATAATAAAGTGCTAACAATGTAAACAATTAAAAGGTTATATATAAGTAAATCACCTCAATGAAAGATAAGAAAGGGGAACCCTCTGCTGAGTCAAATGATAAGCCACCCACGCGTTCCGTGACGGATTGTCACTTTATCAAGGTGCAATTATGTGTGCTGCCATCTCCTCCATTTAAATACGCTCTGAAAGGGCGCCAAGACTGTGTTCCCACCCCCCATCCAGCGTGCGGCGTCCCCGGCCGGCGGCCGCCCACACACCGGAAACAGGGGCAGAAACACACCCGCACCCAATCAAATCCCTATCTGGGTGACGTCACAGCCAAGCCCCTCGTCCGTCCCCCAGACCGACACCGAATGACACGCCCCATATGTCAGCGCCGTATAACGGCGCGCACCTTGGCAGCGGCCACCGGGTCAGGGGGGGCGGGGAGCTGGGCGGACATCAAAACATACGATCCCTCAGGTGATACATTGATAAATTGGATTCGTAGCAGTAATGAAACGCCATCTCCCCGTCAGGGAATTGAACCCCGACGGGGTTTTCCAGCCCAGGAGACTCCCCCAAACTGAAACAGCGCTTTAGGGGATTTTCAGATAAAATACAACTATGCTATGCGCACCTTGCAGTTTTTCCAGAAAAACAACCCTTTACATTTGAAATACCCCCAACAAACTCTATATTCTCTGGAAGTACACACCTCAAGCTTTCTAGGTGTACCAGGCTTGTTGATGTGGCCATAGTTTTCTGGAAGAAATCCCTCAATGTATTCTTTGGTTGCAAAGAGTTGCCCTAAAAAAAGGATAAAAAAAGCTGAATCAAAGCCACATATACCTAAAAAAAACTATATACAACCAAGAAAAAGCATAGCTACTGTCAAGGGAAGAGTTGCCAAACACTCCAAAGTAAAGCATGTGCGTAACAGTAATTTTACTTAAAAATTTCGGCTCTGCAGACAAAGTGCGCACCTTGCGATTTTTCAACCAAAACAACCCTTTACATTTGGAATATCCCTCATAAACCATATATTCCCTGAAATACACATGTTGAGCTTTACAAGCGTATCCAGCTTGTTGTAGTGGGCTCCTCTTTCTGGAATTAATCCCTCAAAGAATTCTTTGGTTGCGCAGGATTTCCATAAAAAAATGTATAAAAAAAGCTGAATAAAAAACACCTTTTCCTAAAATATAAATATGCAAACAAGAAAAAACAAGCTAAGTCTGAAAGCTCAAGGTCCCCTGAACAATACCCAACATGCATAGCTACTTTTAACCCTTTTAATTGCCAGTCTACTTGAGATTTTGTCACCCTCTCTTGACAGGTCATTTTTCCCCATTTTGCGCCATGTTTTGCAACATTTTTGCTGGAATTTTCAGGAAAATTATATATATTTTTTTTGCAGCAGAGTTTAGGCTTTAACATGAAATGTCTTGTTTGTAAATTTTATTCTGTTTTTTACAATATTATTATTAAGTAAAAAAAAGAAAATTGGCTTCTTTTATTTTAAATAAAAAGAATTTTATTAAAGAAAACCATATTGCATGTGAAAGCCCCATTTCTACCGATTAGAGTGGTACCACATATTTATCGGTAGCCCCCCCCCAAACTGAAACAAGTAATTTTTAACATTTACAAATAAAATACAACTACCATCCACACTACAAAGGGTTAAATCGAGAAAAAAAATTACATAGGGGGGTTCCAATTTTTTGGGGATTTGCCATCCCCCCAGCCTTGTTAACTGGTATAGGGGTCCCATGGACCCCTTACCAGTTCACAAAGGGTTAAAAGTAACAAATAAAGACGCAGATATAAAAAAATGACTTTTTTTTTAACTGTACTCACCTCAGATCCTAGGTCCCTAGTCGCTGTCCCGCGCCGCTCACCCAGCCCCGGCATCTGTCAGATGCCGATAGCGATCGGCGTAGGGCGGATGAGAGGAGGCTCCGATCGGAGCTCGGTGAGCTCCCACAAAAGGCGGCCATCGCCACCATTAGAAGTGGTGAGGACGCGGAAGAGGGTCCTCACCGGAAGCCTGCGGAGCCCGGGGGGGGGGGTGGAAATCGGACCTTGGTGAAGAGAAGACGGCGCAGAGGGATCGGGCAAGGAGGTGACTGTTTTTTTTTTTTTTTTTTTACAGATGACTGTCAGCGCTGGAAACGGGGAGGGGGGGCGGCCGGTTTCGGGCCCCCTCCTGAAGACCGAAGACGCCGGGGGAGGGATCGGATGCCCCCCGTGCTTGGCACTTAACTGTAGGAGAAGCAACCACGTAGAAACTACGTGCTTGGCATTTAAAGGGTTAAGCGGACCGAAACCCACAGCGATCGGCCCGGGAATCTTAGAGATAGATTCCCCCTGCCCGGGGCATCCAAATTCAGGATGCCCTGCTGTGTGAAACCCCCCAGGTTGCCCATACACTTTCCTTCTTTTCTGGTGCAACGGCACATGCGCGAGCCGCATCCCCGCTATCCCTCTAGCGGGGCGCGTGTCCGTGCCAGCAATTTGTGAATGACTGCACCGGCAAGCTTCCTGTTAGAGGGTAGTGGGGGATGCGGCCCTCAGCGCGCTCGGAGCCTTTTAACTTAGACGAAGGGACGTCAGTGGATCCGAGCGCGCTAATTGGACACCGTAGGACAGGGAAGAAGTGAATTTGTTTTGGCGACCTGGGGGGTTTCACATAGCAGGGCACCCCCCCCCCCCCCCATCAGCCCCGGGGCAAGGACCAGAACCCAGGACAGCCAAAATCCTGGGTTTTGGCCACTTTAACCAATATCCATGGTTGCCCCTAAATAAGTCATCAAGGTGGAAACTCATTAGACTTCTGGGGTGAAGCATCTAAAAGGTGCCAGATTTTTCGGTGGGGACCTTGCGATCCAGTACAGTACAGTACAGGTCCTCTTTAAACTGCTAAAAAAAAACCTGAATGGCAGGCCCGCTCCTGGGGCATCTCAAAACTCACCTTTGCCCAGACTGCCATGGCTGGTGGCTGCATCCCCAGCATCTCTGGACCCTCACCTCACTCCCTTTTGCTGAGCTCTGTCTAATATACACGGCACACAGCGATGATTGGATGAGAACCTGTGCCGTGGGACCAGGGAGACGTACGTTATCGGACAATATAGATGGTTTCACTTAGCGGGGCATAGCAAATCGGGACGCCCCTGGGGCAAGGATCAAAAACTGGGATTGTGAAAATTGAGTATATGTTTGGCTTTAATGCAAACAGAAAATGTATCACACAAACAGAAAATGTATCACACAAACAGAAAATATATCACACCATGTGACACCTATGAGTGCTGGCGTCACTATTGACACTGACAGCTGAGGGGTCATGTCAGAGGGGCTGCATGGGATAGACCGGGTGAAAGATAGGGCACGTACAGATTTTTTTTTTTATGTTTGGACTAAACAAACACTTGAATTCCAAAGGAATAATTTTACGCAAAGCATATTTATTTAGTGGCAGCACATTCCACAGCACTCAGAGTATTCACATCAAGACAATATATTTATTTATTTATTTATTTAGCTTGTTTACATATTCTGCAGCACTTTATTTATTTGCCCTATTTCTATAGATAACATTGTCGGCATCACTTTAAAGGGCAAATATTTGCTTATACTATTTATAAAGTGCTAACATACTTTGTTGGAAGCATTCACACCATATAACACATGCACTCAGTAAGGCGCTATTAAACATGCCAGGCAAATATTCTGTAGAGTGCCGTGGTATATGTCAGTGTCATATTAGCACACTGGATATTCTGTAAGTCCTGCCGCATACATAAGTTTATGCTTGCCCACGATTGCTCCATCCGTACTCTGTAGCCACTATATACTCCATACAGTGCTGGGGAATATGTCAGTGCCATATACTGTACCCCCTAGAGCATTGTGGAATATTGGCATAGATCGCCATGGACTATGTCAGTGCCATATTACTCCATAGATCGCCATGGACTATGTCAGTGCCATATTACTCCATAGATCGCCATGGACTATGTCAGTGCCATATTACTCCATAGATCTCCATGGACTATGTCAGTGCCATATTACATCATAGATCGCCATGGACTATGTCAGTGCCATATTACTCCATAGATCGCCATGGACTATGTCAGTGCCATATTACTCCATAGATCTCCATGGACTATGTCAGAGCCATATTACTCCATAGATCTCCATGGACTATGTCAGAGCCATATTACTCCATAGATCGCCATGGACTATGTCAGAGCCATATTACTCCATAGATCGCCATGGACTATGTCAGAGCCATATTACGCCATA
The DNA here is from genome assembly GCA_027917425.1 of Gastrophryne carolinensis. NCBI lineage: Eukaryota > Metazoa > Chordata > Amphibia > Anura > Microhylidae > Gastrophryne > Gastrophryne carolinensis. The sequence continues at coordinate 88,067,166 of CM051240.1, read as the reverse complement.
GATCGCCATGGACTATGTCAGAGCCATATTACTCCATAGATCGCCATGGACTAGGTCAGTGCCATATTACTCCATAGATCGCCATGGACTATGTCAGAGCCATATTACTCCATAGATCGCCATGGACTATGCCAGTGCCATATTACTCCATAGATCGCCATGGACTATGTCAGTGGCATATTAATCCATAGATCGCCATGGACTATGTCAGTGCCATATTACTCCATAGATCGCCATGGACTAGGTCAGTGCCATATTACTCCATAGATCGCCATGGACTAGGTCAGTGCCATATTACTCCATAGATCGCCATGGACTAGGTCAGTGCCATATTACTCCATAGATCGCCATGGACTATGCCAGTGCCATATTACTCCATAGATCGCCATGGACTAGGTCAGTGCCATATTACTCCATAGATCGCCATGGACTAGGTCAGTGCCATATTACTCCATAAATCGCCATGGACTATGTCAGTGCCATATTACTCCATAGATCGCCATGGACTATGTCAGTGCCATATTACTCCATAGATCGCCATGGACTATGTCAGTGCCATATTACTCCATAGATCGCCATGGACTATGTCAGTGCCATATTACTCCATAGATCGCCATGGACTATGTCAGTGCCATATTATGCCATAGATCGCCATGGACTATGTCAGTGCCATGCAAGCTAAAGAATACTAAATAATACTAAAGAAGCTAAAGAATACTGTGACACATGACAGAACCATATATATATTTTGTACAGCCCTGTACAATACGTCGGCGCCATGTGCCAGAGCTACAGTATATAGACCCCTGTAGAGGTACAGTGAGCTGATGAGTGGTCAGAACCACACCCCATCCAGCACAGGCCACCTCTCGTATTCCTCAGTGAGCCGGGCAAGACATGCTGCGACTTCTAGTCCCCCCAGCTATAGCGGATGCCTTATTTACGGACACGTACCTGAGGCAGCGCCGCTGCTCCACACACATCACCCGACACTGAGCTGCTCCGCCGCCCGTTACACACAACAATGGCTGCTGGCTGACAGCTCACAGCCTCCGCCTCCTCCCCGCCATATTTCGGGTCTCCGGCGGCAACAACTTCGCCTGGCAACGGTTTCTCGCAGTCCCTCCCCGACCCCGCCCACCAGAGGCCAGGATACGGTCAGTCGCCTCTCATTGGTTGAGGGGAGCGACATGGGCCTGTTGTAGGAGAAACTCTTCCGGGTGTGGGCGGGGCCGCCGCTGCGCACATGTGCTGGGGTGGGCGTCTCTATGGGATGGGGTCCTGTCTCTATCACCCGCTCCCACACCCGCCATGGGAGAGCTGAGTGACGCTGCCTGCATTGGGACTCCAATACTAACCCCGCACACCGTGTCATCTGTATCAACCTCGCGAGGCCCTTATAGTGTAACAGCCCTCTCCATTCACATTATGATCACGCAGGGCTGGGGGAAGATAGCCGTACATTATAAGGGCAGCACAGGTTATTTATAGCATTCCATGATACATTCAGTTTTATATAACAGGTCAGCTGTGGACAAGATAAAGAAAAAAAAAGATATTCAGCTTTCCCTGCAGCTCAGGACCCCCTATCTGGAGCAATGTCTAGGCCCCCCTCATAACTAATATGTAATGGCTTGGCCCCTAGTTTAAAGTGGACCAAAACCCAGGATTTTGACTATCCTGGGTTTTGGCCCTTGCCCTCGGCTGTGTGAAACCCCCAGATCGCCGAATGCAACTCACCTCTTCCCGGTCCTACGGCGCATGCACAGCTGCTCATCCAATCAGCACACTCAGAGCCGCTGACATTACACCGTCTAAGGCCAGCAGCTCTGAGTGGCCACATCCCCGCTTCCCTCTAACAAGGAGCGTGCCTGCGCCGGCCATTAACAAATACCTGGCACGGGTACAAGCCCTGCTAGAGGGATAGGCTCGTGCATGCGCCGTTGGACCGGGAAGCAAAGTAAGTGTATGGGGCGATCTGGGGGGTTTCGTACAGTGGGGCATCCCGATTTTGCATTCCCCAGGAGGAGGGAATCGATTGGCCAGAGCATATAGGAAAGAAAAACTAGGGGCCCAGAGACAATATACGCTGTATAGAGACTGGGCCCCTCTATAGCCTATTTGTGATGCTTGGGGCCTTAGGTTGAATTGGACCCCTGTCCCCATGGCAGCCAGGCTTACCCATCAACCCCCATTAACCAAGGTTGCAGCAGCAGGGAGCTGCTGTAACTCACCTCTGGCCAATCCTCTTCCTGACAGCAGAGTTGTTTGAAGCTGGCCCCAACCAGTGCTACAAAAAGATGGCCGCCAGCTCCCATGAGTGAGGACGCCCCTAGTGCTGACACTGGAAGTGTCCTCACTCATGGTAGCCAGAGGCCATCTTTTTGTATCCTCGGCTGACAGGAAGATGGAGACCAGGAATAAAGTTCTGCTGACCTTACCAGACCCGAACTTCTGGGGGTTCACCCATCCCTACGTACCTATTCTGGCTATAAAGGAAACTGAAAATCAGACTAGGGGCCCAGTCATCTAATGATAGGTTAAGAGGGTCTGGTCTGGCCCCTCTTTAACTATGTGTGATGGTTTGGCCCCTAGTTTATATTGGGCCCCAAGGCAAACCAGCCCCAAGGCAAACCTGGCCAGGGGCACCCTTCTCACAGCTGGACCCCTTGGGCACTGGAATTGGAATCTACTAAATGGGTAGCTTTTAAAGCAGGGGACCTAGAGTGATCAGTTGCAAAGCAAGTACATTCAGTACCTTTTTTCTTTTAAAGAGTTTGGGCAAAGAGGAAAAACAATGATCACCTGCCATCTTCAGGCTTGATCCTGAAGGCTGTAGCGCTATCCACTCCCAACCAGCCCCGACTGCGCATCTGGGTGTCCAACATTAATAGCGAATCTGTGGTGGACACTTATGTGATGCAGCCAATCAATGAGGCTGGTTGGGATATGTATGACCAGGAGATGATAACACTGCAACCAGATCATCCAGGAATATTGCTGGGCTACTGGCAGTCACTTAGGGTCAGGTCTTCAATAAGAAGTAAGGATTGCATGAGTATTAGGGCTCCAAGACCCAGACCAATGGTCCATACGTGGGCGTCCAGTCAGAGCCGTTTGCAGTGCCTGTCATTCAGCAAAAAGCTCTGATATTTTGCAATGTGCAGCGCAAGCGGCTGCATCCCCAACATCTTCAGCTGTGCACATGCTCCCATCCCAGCCATACAGACACACGCTTCTGGGGATGCAGTCGCTTGCGCTTGCCTTTGCAGACTATCATAGCTATTTGCCTAATGACACAGGCACGACAAATGGCTCTGATTGGACAAGAGCCTGCGCCGTTGGACTCGGAAGAGGTAAGCTGTTCCTGCTGATCTGGGGGGTTTCACACAGCGGGGCATCCCAAATTAGGTACGGAACAAAACCTGGGAAAGTCAAAATCCCGGCTTTTGTTCCATTTTAAGGTAGCAGTCCAGCCCGAAAGAGATACTCTCCTTTGGTCCCCCGAAGCTAAGTGGTAGCCCAGCCTGGCACACCACCTCCACTAGCGTCGCAGTGACTGATGGTGGGAGCAGCAATTCATTGTCGGGAGATCACGGCTGGGGGACACAGGCAGGGCCGGATTAGGTGTGGTGGAGGTCCCTGGGCACAAAATCTGGTGGAGGCCCCTGATACAGTATCTTTTTTCCTTTAATAATAATACAACAAAGTAACTGATTGATGGTTGTCTGGCACCTGCCTACTTACTGGAATGTCAAATCGAGTTCCCTGCATTGAGCTGCTGGCGGCTGTGCTTGGTGGTTTATGTGCAGTGAGTGGCCACCGACTGACTGCTCTGCACCCACCCATCACTGTAGCGTTGCTGATGGCGGCTTCGCTGCTTTCCATCCTGCCTTGTGGTGGCTTTGGCTGCCCAGGAGAGCGGGGGGGGGGGGGGGGGGGGGCAATGATGCTGATAGCTTTGTTGCTGGCCCCACGGCTCATCAGATCAAAGACTGAAAAGCCTCCTGGACCAGACCATAACCAAAAGGTTGGTGGAGGCCCCTTTTGCAAGGCAAGTGGTGGAGGCACCGGGGCACGCGTCCCCTCATAATCCAGCCCTGGACACAGGGCTCGAACTTGTGATTGCAGCTTTTGTATTTTCCATTTATTTTTCTTTCATTTTTTTGTCTTTTCTCTTTCTTTTTTCTGTTATTCTTTCTAATCTTTTGTTTTTTATTTCTTTCTGTCATTCCATCCATCTATACTTTGTTGTTCTTTTTAGTTTTTCTTTCTATACTATGGCAGTATTCACCATACATGCAACTGTATGGATTATTATGATGCTCTGCAAGGGATCCATTGAGACTTGATCGCTCAGGGCCCGAATTAACCTGGAGAAGGCACAGGGTTGGACCCACCTAAATGGACAGCCAGTGGCCTCCTCATCCAGGAAGTATATGCTACTCTTAGATTAGGACTTGGCTGCTGTCATGCAAACACAAAGGGTATATCAAAGGACCTTATTTATCAATCACTTCTGCCAGACAATGCCACACCGGTCCAAATAGTAGTAGAAAATATCATACATTTTTTTTCACACTTGCGTATGTTGCTGCACTACAAGAAGCACATTTACTACAACATTAGCAGTGGAGTAACATGCTGAAAAATGTATAAATCATATTGTGCACTATTCTAATTTGCAGTGAAATGGCATTGTCTGGCAGAAGTGCTTGATAAATCAGGCCCTTAATGTGCAAGGTCATCAGCTTTTGTGGGCAAGTCTCGCCGTCTGAGATCTCTTCTGCAGAAAGCTCAGTGCTGAATCAGCTGGCCTGGGGACAAGTCGATTTTATTTTACACTACAGGCAGACTGCAATTAATTAAATCTAGAGGTGGAAATCTTTGCCAATGATAAGGATGCATTTATACAACTAGAAGGCTTTAATTATGGGAAGGGTATTTTTTCTTTCATTGAGTATGATGGGCATGCCTGCATTGCAGCCATACCTTTAGAAGGTGTCATAGATCAGGGTAAGTATGTTATAGCTAAACAATGGGGAATGTTAAAAATGCATTCTTATGATGCCGGGCTGTCATTAGCACTCCTTACCTAGGTGTGGTTTCTTCTGGATCTGTGCCCAATCTCTAAACACAATCTGCCATTCTATAAATGCCTTGATCAGTTATGCAGAATATCACATATTAAAATTAGATTCATGAGTATGGGAACAGAGGGAATGATGCCTGCAAATGGCAGAGGTGCCAGGAGAAGTTCATGGATTCTATTTCTTTACAAGATGGGAGTGCTTGCTGCCATTCTGCATACCTCATATATGGTCCTCATATTACTGATGGGTCCCACTAGCCAAGGGCTCCTATAACTATTTGTAGCCCACCCATACATTAAATACTTTTTGTTACAATTGTTGTTACCCACCAATACAATCCTAAAGCCCACCTTAAACTGGACCAACAGCCTTGCACAGTTGGAAACAAACTCCCCAAAACTCCCTTGCCCCACTGATTTTTTAAAAAAATCAATAATGGCTTTATTAATGGCAGTCTAAACATTGGTATAGCTGCCATTGTCTGTGCAAACACTATCCTACTCATAACCAAAAATCACACATCTAACAAGTAAATTTAAATTATGATTTACTAAAGTATACACTTACATACAAACATAAGAAAAAATTACTATTAAAAGAAAGAAACTGTAGCAAACCTAAGGCTATGTTGACAACTATCCATTGTTCTTTTTTTACAGGCGTGTTCCCTCCATCGAGATTGAGCTGAACAATGCAGAAAAAGTGGATAGGTGTGAACACTGCCTAAGGCAAAATAAAAGTGCCATAAAATTTTGTGCGGATGATACAGTAAACAGAAGTATATAACTGTATTACAGAAGGATCTCAAAATTCTAAATAAAGTGGTGCAAAGCAGTACATATTCATATATATCTTACTATTATCTAGAATTATTTACGTGCCACAATCTTACTATTGCTTGGATGTCAAACTCATTTTCATAGAGGGCCACATCCGCATAATGGGCCGGTAATACCAAACACAGAACAAAATGCAAACACCACTATTCGAATGTATGGTTACAAAGAATTATTTTGGCCAGGACAGATTCAGATGCAAAAATTATTTTACCCAGGACAGATGCTGAATTATTTTACTCAGGACAGAAGCTGAATTATTTTACTCAGGACAGATGCTGAATTATTTTACTCAGGACAGAAGCTGAATTATTTTACTCAGGACAGATGCTGAATTATTTTTCCCAGGACAGAAGCCGAGTTATTTTACACAGGACAGATGCTGAATTATTTTACCCAGGACAGAAGCTGAATTATTTTACCCAGGACAGATGCTGAATTATTTTTCCCAGGACAGAAGCTGAATTATTTTACCCAGGACAGATGCTGAATTATTTTACTCAGGACAGAAGCTGAATTATTTTACCCAGGACAGAAGCTGAATTATTTTACCCAGGACAGATGCTGAATTATTTTACTCAGGACAGAAGCTGAATTATTTTACCCAGGACAGAAGCTGAATTATTTTACCCAGGACAGATGCTGAATTATTTTACACAGGACAGATGCTGAATTATTTTACCCAGGACAGAAGCTGAATTATTTTACCCAGGACAGATGCTGAATTATTTTACTCAGGACAGAAGCTGAATTATTTTACTCAGGACAGATGCTGAATTATTTTTCCCAGGACAGAAGCCGAGTTATTTTACCCCGGATAGAAGCGGAGTTATTTTACACAGGACAGATGCTGAATTATTTTACCCAGAACAGAAGCTGAATTATTTTGTGCAGGACAGATGCAGAGGCTGAATTATTTTGCCTAGGACAGATGCTGAATTATTTTACCCAGGACAGATGCAGAGGCTGAATTATTTTGCCTAGGACAGATACGGAGGCTGAATTATTTTACCCAGGACAGATGCTGAATTATTTTACCCAGGACAGATGCTGAATTATTTTACCCAGGACAGATGCAGAGGCTGAATTATTTTGCCTAGGACAGATATGGAGGCTGAATTATTTTACCCAGGACAGATGCTGAATTATTTTACCCAGGACAGAAGCTAAATTATTTTACCCAGGACAGAAGCTGAATTATTTTACACAGGACAGATGCTGAATTATTTTACCCAGGACAGAAGCTAAATTATTTTACCCAGGACAGAAGCTGAATTATTTTACACAGGACAGATGCTGAATTATTTTAACCCAGACAGATGCTGAATTATTTTACCCAGGACAGAAGCTAAATTATTTTACCCAGGACAGAAGCTGAATTATTTTACTCAGGACAGATGCTGAATTATTTTTCCCAGGACAGAAGCCGAGTTATTTTACCCCGGATAGAAGCGGAATTATTTTACACAGGACAGATGCTGAATTATTTTACCCAGAACAGAAGCTGAATTATTTTGTGCAGGACAGATGCAGAGGCTGAATTATTTTGCCTAGGACAGATACGGAGGCTGAATTATTTTACCCAGGACAGCAGCTGAATTATTTTACCCCAGACAGATGCTGAATTATTTTACCCAGGACAGAAGCTGAATTATTTTGCGCAGGACAGATGCAGAGGCTGAATTATTTCGCACAGGACAGATGCAGAGGCTGAATTATTTTGTCTAGGACAGATGCAGAGGCTGAATTATTTCGCACAGGACAGATGCAGAGGCTGAATTATTTTGCCTAGGACAGATGCAGAGGCTGAATTATTATGCCCAGGACAGATACAGAGGCTCACCTAGCATTGACTAGCTAACATTTACTCAACTAGCATTTAGATCAGATACAATCACACCACACATATACCACCTGAGCTCAACCGGTCAACAGGCTCTAGAAATGAGCCCACATTTCAGTCCTGTAGCCTGCAACTGTACTCTCCAAACATTTACAAACTTTTTAGGGATACCAAGTCTAGAGGCGTATATCCCAGTCTTTTGTTAACAATGCTTTTCCATGCCAGCACGGGTGGCTGTGCCAACTAAAGTAGACATTTCCTGGCATAACCAGGGATTTTTGGGTGCTGTTTTCCACCAACGTGAGCAATTGTGTATCCTATATCACTTAAGAAACTATATTGAAACTAAAAAATGATCCTTACTTCACTGGAAAAACAAGGTCTCTCACTTGTTAACATGCTCCGTTGCTAGTGCCAGTGATTTATGTTATTTGTGTTAGTGTGAGCAAAACCAGGGAATTTGACTTTCCCGGGTTTCGTTCTGCGCCCTCAGGTCATCACAAATTGGGATGCCCTGCTGTGTGAAACCCCCCAGTTTGCCCCTAAAACTCACTTTTACATGTTCCAATGGCACAGGCTCCCGGCGGTTCTCATTAATTTAAATTGGGGGGGAGGGTGCGACTGCATCCCTCGGTCGTGCACGTGCTCCCACCCTAGCCTATCTCAGTAGCTGGGGCGGGAGCACAATGCCAGGGAGACAGGGGATGCCCTGAAGAAAAGCCAGCAGCCGGCCCTGGAATCTTTTAGATTCCAGAATGGTTGCAGGTAGGTTTTGTTCTGCTTTAAAAGTTAAAAAGCTCACCAAGATGTAGGTTACACTTGCCTCACCAAATAATTAGCATGCCCTCAAATGTATCTAACAGTGCCGAGTTGTGGGCACTCCTGCCATCTGCTAAATCTTTCAGTGCCGAGTCATTTTGTTGTTTTAGATAAGTCTCCTGAGAAAGCCAATACAAAATATAAACATATAAAGTAAACTTTACTAGTATAAAGATATATATTTTTTTATTACAAATTTGTAAATAATAGCACTCAATAGGTTATCCCTTCCCCCTGAGCGCTCCATAGAGTTCTGTTATTTACATATTTAAAAAAAAATATATTATTGCAAACATTCTGCACCTTGCACTTGTTGATTTAAAGTGAACCAAAACCCAGGATTTTTACTATCATGGGTTTTGGTCCTCCTCCCCGGGGGTGCCCCGCTGAGTGAAACCCCCCAGATCGCCAATGCCAACTTAACTATTCCCAGTCCTATGGCGCATGCCAGGCTGCTCGTCCAATCAGCGTGCTCAAAGCCACTGACATCACATTGTCTAAGCCCCGAGCCCTAAGCTCTGAGTGTGCTGGCGGCCGAATCCCTTGCTTCCCTCTAACAGGGTGCGCGCCCGCGTAGGCCATTTGCAAATGCCTGGCGCAGGCATGCACCCTGATAGAGGGATAGCGGGGATGCGGCTGCAGCTCGCACATGCGCTGTTGGACCAGGAAAAAGGTAAGTGTATGGGGCGACCTGATTTTGGATGCCCTGGGGGGAGGTTATTAATTATTCCCGGGCCAATCAGCGTGGGTTTTAGTCCATTTTAAAGTGGACCAAAATCCGGGATTTTCATCTCTTGTTTTGCTCGTCTCCTTGATTGCTCGTCCAATCAGCTTCTCTGGCCCCGCATATTAATGTTCAGCTGGAGAAGCTCAATCTAATCCACAGCCACAGACATTGGTGCACAGCCAATATGGGATGCAAGTGATGCTGACCGCGCGTGTGCTGTGGGCCCGTTGGAAAGGTAAGATTTGTGGGTAAACCGAGGGGTGTCACACAGCAGGGCATCCCAGCTGGGATGAGGAATCATATCTCATAGACTCCAGGGTCGTTTTTTTTTTTTATATATTCTTTATTTAGAATAAGTCAAGACAAATTATTACAAGACATTCAGGCAATGTGAATAAGCTGAGTCAATATAATCAAACATATATGGACATAATAAAAATAACGCCTGACAGACTTCCCTGTTTACTTGTCATTATTGTCGTCGGGCACAGCCGAAACATCACTAATTTTGTGGGTCCACCTGGAAGGGCCACCCTATAATCTCACAATCGTTCGACGTCTCTCACCATGTCGTAGGTTCAAAAAACAAGCAAGTCGCACGAAAGAAAACACAGAAAAACAATCAAATAAGGACACAGGGAAGGGAAAGAGGGGGGAGCTAGAAGGGAACAGGAAAGTGCAAAAAGAAAACAACACCACCCCTCTAGTTTCACTGAACTGTGTCAGTGAGAGCCTTGTATTCAGGGGAGTACACGAAAGCGTCGCAGCTGGCCCACTTGCGGTTGTGCACCTCAGACATCTAATTGCGCTCAGCGATGATGCCCTCATACCTTTCCATCTCCGAGACCCTACTGAGCCACAGGAGAACGCTAGGTGGCTCAATCTTTTTCCACAGCACCGGAATGCACGCCCAACTGACCCAGGATGGACTTCCGGTATCTCTTTGCGGGCAGCTCTGAATGGTGGAGAAGAAAGAAGGCCGGGCCCCCCGGTAGAAACATAGAAACATAGAAGGTTGACGGCATTAGGAGACCATACGGTCCATCTAGTCTGCCCTTATGTGTATACTGTATGTACTCTTTATCTTAGGATAGATGTGTGCTTATCCCAGGCATGTTTAAATTCAGTGACTGTTGATTTTTCAACTATCTCTGTACAAATTAAGTTCTTTAAGTCTCTCCTGATAAGTTTTAAGTTTAAGTCCTTCCACCATTTTCGTTGCCCGCCTTTGGACACGTTCTTTTGAATAATGTCTTTTTGCAGGTAAGGTTTCCAGAACTGCACACAGTATTCTAGCTGTGGCCTTACCAGGGCTCTATACAGCGGCATCACAACCTCCCTCTTCCTACTGGTGATGCCTCGAGCTATGCAGCCGAGCATCCTGCTTGCTTTTCCCACTGTCTGGCTACACTGTCCACTCATCTTGCAGCTATCAGTAATCAGTACCCCTAAATCTCTCTCCTCCGAGGTCCTGGATAACACAGTGCTGCCCATACGGTACTCAGAGCAGGGATTCCTTCTACCCAAGTGCATGATTTTACATTTAGAGACATTAAACTCTAGTTTCCACAGTTTTGACCATCTATCCAGTAAAGCTAAATCATTTTCCATGTTGCAGACACCTCCAGGAATATCCACCCTATTACTAACCTTTGTATCATCAGCAAACAGACAAACTTTTCCTACCAAGCCTTCTCCTATGTCACTTACAAATATATTAAAAAGAATGGGGCCCAGGACAGAGCCTTGCGGCACACCACTTGTAGCCCACCTTTGTTCGGATTGCACACCATTTACAACAACACTCTGATACCGATCCCTCAGCCAACTGGAAATCCACTGAACTATCCAGGGATTGAGTCTTACCTTCAATAACTTATCTATGAGCTCCTTATGTGGTACAGTGTCAAAGGCTTTGCTAAAATCCAGATAGGCGATATCCACAGCACCACCTTCATCTAACACTTTAGTGACATTGTCAAAGAAATCAATAAGATTGGTCTGACATGATCTGCCCTCAGTAAAGCCGTGCTGTTTTGGGTCCAATAGGTCATTAATTTTTAGATGGGAAATTATCTGTTTTTTTAAGAGTGTTTCCATTAATTTGACCACTATAGATGTTAAACTAAATGGCCTGTAATTACTGGCTTCTTCTCTACTCCCCTTTTTATGGATTGGTACGACATTGGCCATTCTCCAATCATCTGGAACCTCACCAGTTGAAAGGGAATGGTTAAGTAAATCAGTCAGAGGGGTTGCAATCACAAACCTAAGTTCCCTTAGAACTCTGGGGTGGATTCCATCTGGACCCATCGCCTTACTTACCTTTAGATGTGCCAGCTCGGTAGCGTGTCCCCCAACACGTGCTCTGCTATTCTCTTAACCTCTGACCAGAAGCCAGTCACCTTTGGGCAGGACCAGAAGATGTGGAGGAGGTCCCCTCTCCCCCGGCCACAACGCCAGCAGAGAGGAGACACCTCTGGAAACCATTTATGTAAGGTAGCGGGCACTCTGTACCAGCCAGTGAGGATTTTGTAATTGCACTCTTTGTACCTAGTACATCTGGCAGAGTCGTGTGCCAAGCTAGCCATCTTAGACCATTGCTTGGTAGTGAAGGATGTGTCTAAGGCTTCCTCCCACCTCCGGATAAAAGTTGGTGCTCCCTCTTCTTCCGGGCAAATCAACATTTTATACGCCATAGAAAGAACATGCTGGATCGGACCCTCCTCCTCACATAGCTTCTCGAACTGGGTAAGTTCCCTAGCTCCCAATGCCTGTCTCTGAATAGAGGAAAGGAAGTGTTTCAACTGTAGCTCCTGCCAAGCATTCCATCTATTCAGGCCCCTGGCATCTGCAATGTCAGCAAGCAGTATCCAGGCCCTGCCACGCTGGAAGAGTCTAACCCTGCCCATCCCACCTTCTATCCACCTCTCAGCCGTCCCACTCGGTAGTCCCGGTGGAAACGCAGGGTTCCCTAGCATCGGGTATAGCGGTGAAAAGTCAGGAGAGATGCTACTGCAAGACTGAAATTTTTGGAAAACTTTAATGGAGCCTATTGTTGGGTGCCTCATCATTGCACCCAAGTGCTGTTTTGGACAGAAATCTCAGGGGGAGGGGGGTGTTGCCCTGCTCAATCTGGACCCACTGTTTGTGTTGCGAGTGTCTGCACCAGTCAACTAATCGGCACAAATGTGTGGCAGCGTAATATAGGCTGGGGTCTGGGAATCCTATTCCCCCATTCTCTTTTGATCTCCTAAGGACTTTTTTACTCACTCTGGGACTTTTCCCAAGCCAAAAAAACCTAGCGAATAAGGATCCCACTCTAGCGGAAGTGCCTGCATCAGATACAAGAGGCGAGGTAGTAGATTAATTTTCAGAGCATTACATCTCCCAAACCAGGATACATTTTTAAGACCCCACGCCTCTGTGTCTCTGACAATGCTCCGCAGAAGTGGAGGAAAGTTTAGGGGGAATATTTTATCTAATGTTTTACCGATTTTAGTGCCTAAGTATGTGAAGAAAAGACGTTTTGGAGGTTGGTCTCCCTACTTCTCTCTAGGTTAAGATTCAGGGCTTCAGATTTTTGTAGGTTTATCTTATAATTCGACACGCCCCTGTAGGCATCCAGCTCCTGCATCAGATTAGGGAGGGTAATTTCAGGACAGGACACAAAGAAGATCAAATTGTCCGCGTATGCCGCTGTTTTGTAATGGCCAGAGGGAAGGGAAACCCCCCCGTATGCTGGGATTCGCCCTCACTCTGCACAAGAGTGGCTCCAAAGTCATGATGAAAATGAGCGGTGAAAGGGGGTACCCCTGCCTTGTCCCGTTCCCAATGCTGAAAGGCTCCGACAGGAGGCCGTTAATTCTCACCACAGCCGATGGATGGTGATAGAGACTGGAGATCCAAGTTATTATACTAGGCCCTAGGCCCATGTGTCGTACCCAGGGTCGGTTTTGGCTAAGACTCTGAAAACTCTGTTATCTAAATGAAATTAGTGAGGAACTTCTCCTCTCACCAAGTTGTGGATTACCCCTATTTGTGGGCATGCACAATGTTCATGGATTTAACTAATAGCACTGCAGTTGGTCATACATCCCTGGTCCAGCACCAGGTCTCTGTGTTAAAGAGGACTGAAAGCCACAGTACACTATGCCATAGTTAGCCCCACCTATTGAAGGGTATTGGCAGTTACACTGGATTTCCACTTTAAACCAGACCTTCAGCCCAAATCCTCTAAAAAACTATTCCCCAGCATCTAAAATGTAATATATTTATTTAATTTTTACTATAGACAAGGGGGTAGGACGGCACCAAACAATACCTAAACCGGACTTTCACCCTGAATAAGAGTCTATCTTATATGTTTCCCCCACTCTGTACATACAGATTGCCCACATTAAAAATCATCCTACCTGCATCTATTGCATTTTCTGAGACTTTAAACATCCAAGATGGCGGCCCATGGAGGTGCAGGCTGCCTGCAAATAGGAAGTGTCTTCTGACTGTGCCACTCTGCATTCTGGGATTGCTGACCTTTTCCTGACCCCAGCTCTGCTCTCTTTGTGCAAAGATGTATGTGATGTATGTGATGCTACTGAACCAAGATGGCAGCGCCCATATCCTAGAGTGTTGAACAGAGTTGCAGGCCAGTGAGGGAAAGAATAAAATCTAAGTGACTAAAAATGTTAAATATATTAATTTTAGATGCTGGGGGATATTTTTTAAGGGTTTGGGCCTTTCATTAAATGATGCTGAAGGTCCGCTTTAATAGGTGTGGTGCTCTGCTCTGGGGGACTCTACTAAACCAATAGAATACATATATGGGGTGCCCCAAGCCCCCAGACTAAAGCCCTAGCCAGAGACTTATACTAGCACTCACTAAATAAAGTATACAAAGTTTATTGAGACATCATAGTATCATAACAATAAATTATTAAAATGCCCATTAAAAACACACAAACAAAACATTTACACAATCCGCCATTGGGGGGTGCTGTTATACAGTGAGGCCAGGGTATATTAGTAATACAATGTATCAATATAAATTGCAAAAATTATTATAAGTGTCAAGTGCCTCCAAAGTGCATCAATATTCAATAGAACATTAATCCATTAGTGCAAAAAATCTGAGGTAGGTGCAAAGCATACAAAAAACATCAAAATTTGTCTAATCTTACATGTCCATATAGTGAATCAACATGGCAGCCACTGTGACCCCCCAAGGAAAAAGCAACGCGTTTCGTGACGTGGAGTCACTTCTTCAAGGCAGAGTGTTTAGTTTTTAGTCACTTACATCTTATTCTTTCTCCCACCAGGCTGCAACTCTGTTCAGGACTCTAGGATACGGGCGCTGCCATCTTGTCTCAGAAGCATCACATACTGAGGAGTGGAGGGCGGGGGGTGGCTTCTAGCTGTGCTTTGCACAGACAGAGCAGAGCTGGGGTCAGGAAAAGGACATCAATATCAGAATGCAGAGCAGCACAGTCAGAAGGCATTCCTGTCTGCAGGCAGCCTGAGACTCCATGTGCTGCCATCTTGGGTGTTTAAAGGCTCATAACTTGCAGTAGATGTACAGGGTGGGGGAAACATATCAGATAGACTCTTATTCAGGGTGAAGGTCCGGTTCAAAGGGACAGTTCAGGCTAAAACAAATAAAACTCACCTTTTCTTGCTTGCAGCTGCAGGTACGTTTTTGGCACTCAGAAATATACCCAATACTAAGATTGAATTCCACAGCTTGCATGTCTCTCAGGATTCCTTTGGCACCTGTCCACTGTTCACAGACAAAATGGTGGACAAAGCCCCATCCCCACATCAGTCATAAAACACACCCAACTCCATTCACTGCAACAGAGGGGGCATGGTCAGCCCCTGGGGGGGGGGGGGGGGGGGTGGAAGCGAGAATCATAACATTTCTGAGTGCTGGACCAAGAGGAAGCTGATTTTGGGAATCCAAAACAGTCCCTTCAAACCTTACTTGCATCAGGCTGATAGCCAACCCCCGCGTTGACGCCCAAAATGCTCTCCTTCTGTTCTCATGCACACCAAACTGGCTCGCACACTCCTATCCTCAAGCTCCATTGCTAGTAGAAGGTAGGTGACAACACTATATTCCTTCTGCCCAGCATCCCCAGTTCTGCCTGGGAGGGGAGGGGGGGCAGAAAATGGAGGCAATTTCAGGAGCTGGTGTTAATTCTTCAGGGACTAGGAAGATTATTTATTTTCTTAACCTTGTCACAATGGCCCCTGTGTGTGCTTTATTGTAGCAACCCCAGCACACAACAAAGCTCCTACGGGGAAACCTTGCCGTGCCGGCTTTTCCACAGCTCAGTGGCTGTAACCTGCAGCTAGGGCTTTGCCATGTATCCCTATGGACACAAACCAGCCTGGGAATGCCGACCGATGTGTGTCCTGACCAACCCCGAACTTCACATAGTGGATCTGCATTCACGTGTCATTCATTCACTTGATGCCTGACCCTCTGAAGCAGCAACACATGTACCAGGCTTCCTATGCACCAGTTACCCCAGCAGCATATGTGTATACACATGTATCTTATCTGCAAACGTACCCACACAGCCAAGAAAAATAAAGCATTGGACCTTACTCCCTATACCTGCTTATCCACATCAGCCAGACACTAAACATTATATAACACAAAACCCCCCTGCACCAGAGCTACAACCAAACCGGAAATAACTGGACCAACAACCCTACTCATTTCACAACTTAACTGTGACCATAAACTGGACCCACAAACATCTTCAGAACTACAACCAAACCTAAAATAACCTGACCCACAACCCAACCTGGCACCTAGAAGATGACCTACAACCAAATCTAAAACCTACAACCCAATCTCAAACCTAGAAGATGACCCACAACCCGACCTGGCACCTAGATGATGACTCACAACTCAATCTGAAACCAACAAGCTGACCCACAACCCAATCTGAAGTCTACAAGCTCACCCACAACCCAATCTGAAACCTAGAAGATGACCCACAACCCAACCTGGCACCTAGAATATGACCCACAAGCCAACCCGGCATCTAGAAGATGACCCACAACCCAACCCGGCATCTAGAAGATGACCCACAACCCAACCCGGCATCTAGAATATGACCCACAACCCAACCTGGCATCTAGAAGATGACCCACAACCCAATCTGAAGTCTACAAGCTCACCCACAACCCAATCTGAAACCTAGAAGATGACCCACAACCCGACCTGTCACCTAGAAGATTTCTCACAACTCAATCTGAAACCAACAAGCTGACCCACAACCCAATCTGAAACCTAGAAGATGACCCACAACCCAACCTGGCACCTAGAATATGACCCACAACCCAACCCGACATCTAGAAGATGACCCACAACCCGACATCTAGAAGATGACCCACAACCCAACCCGGCATCTAGAATATGACCCACAACCCAACCCGGCATCTAGAATATGACCCACAAACCAACCCGGCATCTAGAGGATGATCTACAACCCAATTTGAAACCTACAAGCTGACCCACGACCCAATCTGAAACCTACAAGCTCACCCACAACCCAACCTGGCACCTGGAAGATGATACACAACCCGATCTGAATCCTACAAGCTGACCCACAACCTAACCTGGCACCTATAAATGCCGGGCACGGCGGTTTTAGTAATGGGTGGAGAGCAGGTTCAGGATCAGAGGGCCTGGTTATTGGTTGCGGTAATCTGGGAGTGATGTCACGCCGCCCCGCCCCCTCCGCACAGCTGTAGCTGGGAAGAATCCGGCTGAGACCGGAGCTGCCGGTACCGGGCAGTCGCCGCCATGATGTTGGATGAGGGGCTGCTGCTCTCCTTTAGCGGGTTGTTTGTGGTGACCTATGTGCTCACCCGCAGCCCCCCGTTCTCCTGCCTGCTGGTGGGCAGCCTCTACCTGCTCCTCCTCTGCTACCGATTCCCCCCGGTGCCCGAGTCCCGGGCCCAGCAAGTCCTCCGGCCCCGGGGCAGCAGCGTCTCCGCCATCGCCCACCGAGGAGGCGCCCACGATGCCCCGGAGAACACGCTGGCGGCCATCCGACAGGTCAGTACCTCTGTCTATGTGTTTATGTGTCATTATTGATATTTAAAGGGCAACGCCATAGCTTGTTTAGTTTGTGACAGGGGGCGGGGTTATATCTAATCCCGCCCATATTGTCGGCTGAGCTCCAGCCATCACTTCATTACAATCGCACTTCCTGTTAGGGCAATGAGACTAGAAGTCTATTGAGCCATAGATGATGAGTGTCATCAGATGCAAGCCAGGGCCTCTCTGTCCCAGTGAAACCCATAGATGCTCTGTAATGCTATGAGATCACCACTGGGGGGCGTAATACTCCACCAAGGGAGGATGTCACAGATCACATGATAAAACCGGTATCATTCTTATGCAGCCCAAGTAATGGATGCTTACAATTGAGGCAGATGCAGTAGGCAGCTGTTTCCAGGTCCCCGTCGGACAAGCAGCATCAGAAGAAAATATGTCAGCATTCAGTGGGGCAGGGAGGATGTATATGCTTTTTAATCCAGTAGACCCTAACTGTAGGGCTTGTGAGCGGTCAAAGGGGGTGAGGGGTTTAGTTGTAATATAAAAGAAGACAAGTAATCTCCCTTTGCAGTGCTAAGAGACTGAAAACCACTGCCGAGCTGGAACCTGCTATTGGATTGGGTGTTAATTTATGTATCGTTAGGTGAGGGTGGCGTCAGTCTAGAGTAATCTCTTCACTTGTCATTGGCGCTTTGGATGGCAAACCCCTGCTCCCGATACTTGTTCATGTGAATAGTCATGTGCATGCACAGTGAGGGGGATGCCGCTCTGTGCTGCCTCATCCAGGGATAACGAAGAACACTACTGGATTGCAGCAAAGCTAAAGTGGACCTACAATCCAATCTGGACTTGATTTATCTGAATGGTGCATACCTGCCTGGTACCTGGTTAGGATATGTAGATGGGTTTGCATTAAAGTGGAGCAAAACCCACCCTGGAATCTAACAGTTTCTAGGGCCAGCCACTGGCTTTTCCCGATTCGGAATGCCCCGCTGTGTGAAACCCCCCCCAGGGTGTCGGTAATCGCCTACCTTCTCCTGGTTCAATGGCACATGCGCTCTCGTCCAATGAAAACTGCCTGCCGTGACTATGTAATTCGTCAAAATCAGCTCTCATTGTTTTCAAAGGGGAGCGCGTGCTGCCGCATCCCCTGCACTCTCCTTCCCCAGATAGACTGGGGTGGGAGCGCCCTGTGCAGCAGGGGATGCAGCGATGCACGTTCCCCTTTGAAGCCAAAGAGAGCCATTTGCCGAATGACATAGTCACGACAGACAGCTCTCATTGTACGAGACCGGGGTTAGATAAGTGATTACTGTTTTTTCTCGGGGGCTTTCACACAACAGGGCATCCCAGTTTGGGAGCCCTCGCCTCTAGCCATGCGTGCGTGCACCCTCGCCCGGCATTTTGCTTGGCTGCGTAGCCGTTTGCAGAGCCGAAGATAGCCGAGTGAAAGCAAGCCAATCAGCATGCTTGGTTTCGGCTATGTGAGCGACAGGAAGGTGAATGTATTAGGGCGAGCTGGAGGGATACACACATCACGGGATGCCCCCCAGAGAGGAACAACAGCCCGAAAAGTGAAATTTCGGCATGTGGTTCCTCTTTAAAGTCAACCCAACCAATAGAAGACTCTAGGTCCAGTTAAATACCTGCCCCTGGTGCATTACAATTTGGGATGTGCCATGGGACCATCAGCATTACAGGTTGCATTTCCTACATGTGTCTAGTCTCTGCGTGGCTGCACCTTCCCTAACTGAAAGCAGAATAAAACCCTGGGGAGTCAGCATCTGCCCCCCCCCATGGCATCCCAAATCGGGATGCTCCACCTTGTTAAATCCCCCCCAGACCCCTGCAAATCTCACCTTTACCCTGGCTCCCAAAGCAATGTAAACAATGCCGGCCGCATCCTAGGGGTTATAAGCTCCTATTCAGCCTTTTTAGCCTCATTTATACTGATTGGAGCAGAGAAGCATCTGCGTCATATGATCACCGGCAGGGCTTCATACAGCTGGGCATGACAAATTACAATACCAGAGGGACAAGAACCCGTGATGGTGAAACCCTGAGTTTTGGTCCACTTAAAGTAGAAGTCCAGTCTCTAGGTAACCCCTCGCCCTGCCAAGCTCCTCTGGTGGGGCAGTTGTGGCCTAGAGGTAAGGGAGCCGGAGGGTGACAGGTTCGAATCCCAGTCCTGGGACATGACTGAAGTGCACTTGAGCAAAGCACCTACCCCCCCCCCCCCCACTGCTCCCCGGGCACTGTAATTAGGGCAGCCCACCGCTCCCGGCATGTGTACGGATGGGTTAAATGCGGAGGATCAAAGGAGGGGTGGCAGCCACTCAGACCATTTTATAACTAACCTGGGAGGTGCATGTTAGCAGGGCAATTAGGATACAAAAGTCTTAAAGGGAGCCACAGCACTCAAACCAGTTAGCTTGCTGACCAACCTACAAGCTGTCTCTAAACTTGGTTAAAAACAGAGGGCTCGGTCACACACATCTGCAGAAGTATGCTTAAGCTGCACTTGAGGTTTAGGGCAACCTCAGGTAAGGCTGCTCCCAATTTATCTATTGCATTTTATGTCCCAAATGGGGCTCTCAGAGATTAGAGTTAGGACTGCACCTCACAGAGGCACCTTGGCACTGGTGGTGCAGCTTAAGCATACTTCTGCAGATCCGAGCCCTCTGTTTTTAACCAAGTTTAGAGACACATTGTAGGTTGGTCAGCAAGCTAACTGGTTTGAGTGCTGTGGCTCCTTTAAGACTTTTAAATGTGGATGATGAATTCCTATGTGTGCGCAAGCATCTAAAAATTGTGTTGTGTCAGGGCAGAGGGGATGCAAAGAAAAAAATAAAAAGTACCTTCCGGTACGGTCCAAAGCCGTTCTAGCGGGTCCATGCGGCGGCCGCCGAGAGGGACACAATGGCATCCCCCACACTGTGCGCACTCCTGCCTGCCCATTTACTTGAATGGATGGGTGGGAGCGTGCATGGATGATGCTGCTTTGTGCCTTCTTCCCTGACCCAGGATCTGGAGCTCATTAAATATAAGTATAAATGACTGTATGCCCCTACTGTCACCTAGTTGAATGATTCCCATACGTCCTATGTTACAAGTCTTTCCTAGCTAGTCCATTCAACTGGTCCTATTGTATTTTCTTGTTTACTTCAGGCAGCAAAGAATGGGGCAGTTGGGGTGGAGCTGGACCTGGAGTTCACTAAAGATGGAATCCCTATTCTCATGCATGATGACACAGTGGACAGAACAACCAATGCTACAGGCAGGCTACGTGACCTTACCTTTGATGAGATCCAAAAGCTTGATTCTGCTGCCAAACACAGGTTATGGTGAGTACCGAACCCAAACCCAGCTGGATTATGTCCTGTGACCAGCAAGCCGGACCTGCTGTCCAGGAAGTGCTGCCACTCTAACCCACTGCAGTCTGGTTCTTTTTTCATATACTGCAGTCACATTTTAGGGCTCATATATGTGGGGTGTGCAAGGTCTGCTTCCTAAAGATGTGAATGCATTTTAGCTGGCCATATAATGTAACCCATAGAAATGAGTTGACTTCAGTTTACTTTATCTCAAAGATTGCTAAATTTGATGTCACTCTGATATGAGCTGGTTTAGTTCAGCGATCATTTGGTGAGTTTACTGGAATATTACTAAAGATGATTCTTGTTGTTTTGTGGTAGTGGGTGGGTCCAGACATGGCTAGATTGTTGTGTCCACCCAACTTCAGCATCCGCTACTGGAAGACCTATGCAGAGTTGGTTCAGATAGCCAGGCTTCTTATCTGATGCCTGTCCCTTGACCATGTGGTTGCACAGCTGCCATTGTCCCTCAGTGTTGAGCGAACCCCCACATTTGTGACCACCCTGGCTTGTTCACTGTAGGGGTAGGGGCACCGATCGTGGAAAAATATAAAGGGAAAGGGGACAAACTTTGTAGCTCTTTCACAGCAGGCTGAAAGAGAGGCACATGGTAGGAGCTTCAGGTAACCTAACTTGTCGCATTATTGTTGATTTAGCCTGGGCTTTCTCTTTATAAGAGAAAGGAACTTATGTGACAGGGTACCTAAGTATACAAAGGTCATCATGTTAGCTAAACTAGGAGAAAAAGTTTTCTCGCAACATGAGCTGAGGATCTATGGCTACTAGATGAATATTGTAGATGCTTCCTATAATACAGGTACATCTGATTTGTCTTGTAGGTGGATGGTGTGTTAAAAATGTGGTATGTGTGACATACACCCCAGGCATTGTCCCAGTAATAGATAGGAAGTGTTTCAGATTATAGTGGACAGTTGTTTACCTTAAAAACCCTGAGCACACTGTACTTCCAAAAGATGTGGCTGTGCGTGATCTGATAAGGTATAACTCCAAGGATTTGGATGGAAAGGGGGAGGAATACCTTATTTCATTTGAAGTGAAGCCGATCTTTAATTCCTGTCTGTGGCCAAAAGTTTATTATTGTCTCTATTAATACTGGTACCTAGAAAATATTCAGCAGAAAACGTCTTGTAAAGCTGAAGATACCCAATCGCCATATTTTTTTGTGATTGATAGTCCTGTTGGGATTCTTTGCCATGGTTTGTCTGACAAGACGGTGATAAGTCAAGTCCTCTTTTTAAAAGAAATTATAGTTACACACAGCTGGCTCTGCAGTAATCCTTAGCGTTGGTGGTCAATGGGTGGGTCCACATCTGGAACACAGGGACCAGGGGTAGTAAGAACCCCACCCCATAGAACCCCAAAAAAGGCAGTATGCTGAATCCCCCCCCCCATCACCCCATAACAGACAGTGTGCAGAATACCATAACAGGCAGGGTGCAGAATTCCACCCCCCAAGAATCCCATAACGTTCAGTGTACTGCCCCCCCCCCCCAAATAACCCTGTAATAGACAGTGTTCAGAATCCCCCCCTCAGTCACCCCACAACAGGCAGCGTGCCAATTCCCCCCCTCCATTCTCTCTGTATGTAGAATTCTTCCCCCCCCATAACAGGAACTGTGCAGAATCCCCCCCCCCCCAATCACCCCATAACGGGCAGTGTGCAGAATCCCCCCCCCCCCCCCCCCCCCCCAATCACCACATAACTGTCAGTGTGGTAGCATTTCCCCCATTCAACCTATAACAGGCAGTGTGGCAGAATTCCCCCTCCCCCAGTCACCTAAAAATTGGCAGTGTGAAGTCTGGCTCCCCATCTTCCACCAAACAGAGCTGCTGCCGCAACTACTCACACTTTTAAAGAAAGGTCCACTCACCTTACTTGTGTTACCGTACCACTGATTATGCTTCTGCGTATGGAAGCTGGCTGTACACAGGCCACGCCCAACCATCAGCTGTAACCAGGGATATGGGAGAACGATCAGTGGACTTTTCCTTTCCAGCCCCACATTCGCTCACTTTTTTTTTTTTTGTGGGGGGTGTCTTATGGAGCAAAAAATATGGTGCATCAACCTTTTTTGTGGTGCTGAAACACCCCCTTCTGTTAGAGCGTCTTACACCTGCTGGGAGCACTGCAGGCCCGGTTGCGCTAGTACACTTTAAGTGACTACAACTCTTTTCGTGGTCACTTGAAACTGAAGTGTTCAGTGATGATCTGGAGGTCCAGGTTTGGCCCGATTCTTATAGTAGATGGCGGTATAGATGTTTTTTTAGTATTTTTTTCTCTAACTACAGGCATCTGTATAAGTATGAAAAAGTCCCCACCTTACAGGAAGCTGTTCAAGAATGTATGCAGCACAATCTGGTGATTTACTTTGATGTCAAGGGCCACGCCGAGCAGGTAACAACGGCATGATCTGACTGATCACGGTAACGGCTTTAGTGGAACTAGCATCAAAACTCGCACAAATGTCTTGTACATGTCTCTGCTTACTACTGCCATCCTCAGCCCAGGAGGAGAACGTTGGCATTGTATGAACGCAGTACACAGGTTGAGAGCATGGTCTAAAGGTAGAGACTGGAGCTGAACACACTCGTGTTTTTGTCATTGCCTCTGGGTGGAGCTGGAAAGAGGGTGCATAGATTATTGAGAGATATTTCTTGACCGTTTTTCTTCAATGTATGATTTCTGTGGAAAAGACACTTTGCTTTCAGGCTCCACATCAAAGGCACATTAAAGTGGACCCCTTGTCTAGTTTATCAACCCAAAAGGTTATGCCCGTAAAGGTCTATTTTGCCATGCTAGAGGATGACAGTAAATAAATATACACTAATTGCTAACCCCACCAGGATACACCTTGATATTTCATACTGGATGCTTTAGTTGGTATGTTATCAGGTCTTGCTGTCCCGCTTGGCTCCAAAAATGGCTCTACAGACCTAAAAAAAAAAAAAAAAAAAAAACACCCTATACTGACCTTAACTTGCCCCAAGCTAGCTGCTCCAGTGTAGAGCTGGTAGCAGACCTGCTTATATTAATGGCTTACTTTAGCAGTGTGTATCATCATTCGATGAGCATGCTTAGTGCTCTTGTAAGTGCATCACATTTCGGCTGCATTTTGTTGCAATATACTAATCTGTTTAGAAGACCCAACTCCAGCTATTTTTTTGAGTTGTCCAGTCATTGAGTAGCAGGAAGCATCGGGCGATCAGGCCAGGCGGCGTGGAACGTAGATCAGCCGATTAGATAAGACAGTCAGCGTTGGACTCAGAGCAGCCCTCTGCTGGAGACAAAAGGTAAGTATACAGCTTTTCTTTATTTTAGCCTGGACAAGGACTAGCCATGGTTTTCTGTTAACAGTCATGGCCTGTAAATGTTGGCACCGCTTTTTTAGGAAAATTAAGTATTTCAGAAAAGGATTGTAGTAATTTTTTTGCTGTACACATGTTTATTCCCTTTGTGTATTGGAACTAAACCAAAAAAGGGAGGGAAAAAAGCTAATTGGACATAATGTCACACCAAACTCCAAAAATGGACTGGACAAAATTATTGGCACACTTTCAAAATTGTGGATAAATAAGATGTTTCAAGCATACAATGCTCCTTTAAACACACCTGGGGCAAGTAATAGGTGTGGGCAATATAACAATCGCACTTGAAAGCAGATAAAAAGTGAGAAGTTTACATAGTCTTTGCATTGTGTGGCCACGCTAAGCATGGAGAAAGAGGAGAACAGGACTGACTGAGGACTTGAGAACCAAAATTGTGGAAAAATATCAACAATCTCAAGGTTACAAGTCCATCTCCAGAGATCTAGATTTGCCTTTGTCCACAGTGCGCAACATTATCCAGAAGTTTGCAATCCATGTAGCTAATCTCCCTGGGTGTGGACGGAGGAGAAAAATTGTCAACGCTGGATAGTCTGGATGGTGGATAAGCAGCCCCAAACAAGTTCCAAATCTATTTAAGCTGTCCAGCAGGCTCAGGGTGCATTAGTGTCAGCACGAACTAACAGTCGATGTTTAAATGAAATGAAATACTATGGAAGGAGCCCCAGGAAGACCCCACTGCTGACACAGAGACATAAAAAAGCAAGACCACATTTTGCCAAAATCCTTCTGGGAAAACGTTTTGTGGACTGATGAGACCAAGAAAGAGCTTTTTAGTGAAGCACATGATTCTACTGTTTTCCAAAAACAGAATGTGTTTTGGGTCTTTTTTATTTGCTGCCTCTGGCTCTGTATGCCTTGAATGTGTGCAAATCTCAGGACAGATTTTGGGTCGCATGTACAGCCCAGTGTCGGAAAGCTGGGTTTGCTTCCAAGATCTTGGATCTTCCAGCAAGACAATGACCCCAAACATACGTAAAAAACACTCAAAATGGATGGCAGCCAAGCGCTGGAGAATTTTAAAGTGGCCAGAAATGAGTCCAGATCTAAATCCTATTGAACACCTGTGGAGAGATCTTAAAATTGCTGTTGGGAAAAGGTGCCCTTCCAATAAGAGAGACCTGGAGCAGTTTGCAAAGGAAGAGTGGTCCAACATTCCGACTAAGGTGCAAGAAGCTTATTGATGGTTATAGGAAGCCACTGAAATTTTGTGCCAACATTTACGGCCATAACTGAAAGTGTGACCGTAGGCTAGAAGTAAGGCCCCTTTCACATGCATTGTGGTGGAAACTCTCAAGCCCAGCGCAGTACACAATTGTGTGCTGTGTCTCTAAGTACCACTGCAGAACTACATGCTGCCCTGCACCACACTGTTGTTTCCAGTTCCCCCATAGCAGAGGTGGCGCAGACACCCTGGAGTTGGAGGCGGCAGCAGGATAAGGAGGTAGAAGTGTTGGTGGATGGCACAGGCTCCCAGCATCGGCAATAGAAGGAAACGGTGAGATTCGACATCCTCCTCTGGCCTGGTAGTTGTTGTAGCCACCTTCTTGGGATCCTTCAGTCCTCTGCTCCAACAAGGACTCGATGGAAGGACCCAAGGAAGGTGGGCTGGAGGCCCATGACAGCAGCGGGTGACAAGGTGGTGGTACGTATGTTCCACAGCAACGCAGATTAAACACAATACAGAGATTCTATGGACTGTGATGCAGGCGTAACAGAGCAGAGAGATGTAAAAGGGCCCATTTACATTCATGGACTGCATTTTTTACTTGTTTGTGACACGTAGTATTTCTACCCCAACAAGACACAAACTGCTAAGTGTGTTTGTCTTTGCCTTTGTTTAATTAGTTATTTCTCCTCCCGATTAAAAAAAAAAGTAGAAAAATAGATGGAGTTGGGATTTAGAAGAAAACCATCCACTTTCAGGGCTGCTATAGTTACCCAGGCAACTTTCAGATGTTCCTTGAAATGGGAGTCAGGGAGAGGAATAATATTAGGTTATTGGGTATAATCTAGTCACCTGCCCTTAGTAAACTTTTACAGGTTTAACATGCCCTCTTGTACACCTAAACTGCTTGCCTGAGGTGCAGAGTCTATAGACATGCCATTTTTATGCCTGCCCCTAAAGGTGGGGGTAGACTTCACTGTGTGGTGCCCATGAGCCTAGTTTGTTTTACTGATGCTTGGAGTATGTAAAAATTACTCCAGAGGGAGACAGGCTGCTGCCATTGTAGTCAGTAGGGCATCTCAGAAATGGGTAGATGGGCTGGGGTTGGCCCAGGCATCTCAACAGCCTAGCCAATAAGCAAACCAGGATCATGCATGCAGAAGCAATCAATGTCCGTAACTAAATGGGTTGTTTAAATGCCTATTTTGCATAATGATGGCATGTGCTCCTGGGCAAGCATTTTTGGACCAGGCAAAGATTGTATGGTTAGGTCAGATAATATTTAAAATATGGTCCTTGGTAGGGTGTTGCTAAATGGCCATTTTGGGGCAGTAGGGTGGTATAAAAGGGTGTTGACTGGACTTGGTAATGTAGCCAATTCTGCATTGGCAATCGAGGTAAATGGGGGGGGGGAGGGGTTTTACCATCAGCTGTTATGGGCCAAGGATTCTTCGTCTCTGGTTGCCAATGAAAGGCTACTTGTCCCTGTCAGACCTCCTTTTAGCATTAACTAAAAAAATGGACTGCCCAAAGAGCAGAAGACCAGAAGCAGTTAAGATGGGAAATAGAGGCAGCTTGCTGCCACTGTAGATCATCTTTCAGTACTGCTCCCCAAAACAATGAGCTCTACTGGATTGTAATGTATATATTCATTTTGTAAGCAATAAGTGAACATTTGTTTTGTCTCCTAGGCCGCTGAAGCTCTCAGGAAGCTGTATTTGGAGTTTCCACGCCTCTACAACACCAGCATTGTCTGCTCTTTTGAGCCGAATGTCATCTATAAAGTAAGTAAATGGTGTGGTTAAAAACTGGGCATTTTATGACATTTATATTGCCTCATTGTAAGCCTCTGGTTTCTTTTGAACATCACAGGCAAAACTTAATTCTTTACTTCACATTGTTGAATGAAATGCTTTCTTTAGCATTCAATTTCAGCGCAAACTGCTTCCTGGCTAAGCCCTCGTTTATACCTGTCAAGTGCTATATGCGTTTGTGTTTGCAGCAGCCTCTGCAGTACTGCAAAGAAAATTAACAATGGCACCTCTATGGCCCCCTTTTACGACTCTCCGGTGTGGTGGGGAGGAGTAAGAAATATTGGCCTCAAAAGTCTTGGCACCCCATTAAAGTGCTTACGAAGGCATGTTAAAATTAAAACACGCAGGTGCAAACACAAAATGGGTTCCTACCGTAAACGCTACCCGACGGGTGTGAGCAAAGCCTTACTCAGTTTGGGCTCCAAGGTTACATTCTCAATGGAGCTCCTCGCTTCAAGTTCCTGGCAGCTCCTTGGCTTCCTTTCAGCGCTTTTGTTCCAGTTTAAGTTTGTACACATAAGCATGTTTGGCTGCCCTCTCCAAGACCCTTCCACCTCCCTCCCCGCGGGACATCCGAGATCGGGATGTCCCGCGGGGTGAAACCCCCCCAAACGCCCCAAATCCCCTTACCTTGCCGGCTCCCTCGCGCCCCTCTAGACGTGCCCGCGCCAGCCGTCTGTGAATGGCCGGCGCGGGCGCGCACGCACGCGTCAAGAGTGACGCGCGGGAGGCGGCGGCGGAGGAGCCGCTTGTCCGTTGCTGTCAGATCGCTTGTCCGTGGCCACGTGGGAGCGTGGAGAGGTGAGTTTTCCGGGTGATCGGGGGGGTTCCACACAGCGGGGCACCCCGATCGGGGGTGCCCCACCGAAGTGGACCAAGACCCAGGATAGTCAAAATCCTGGGTGTTGGTCCACTTTAAAGCGGCACAAAAATAAAATTCTGTGATTGGTATTATATGTATACAACACATCCTGTTCCAGAATATTCCTTACTCCTGGGTAATACATCCACAAGACGGTGCTGGACTGCAGAAAACATCCTCTGGCTCCTCCCGGCCCTATATAAGTCAGGGACCTCCCAAAAATTCCCCAGTATTGACAAGCAGTTAACAAGAAGCCGGGAAAACAATAATAACAAGAATTCAAAAATGAACATATGAACAATCACCATACAGAGGTAACTAAGAATGATAACAAGGGCGGGATGGAACAGGACGTGCTGTATACATATAATACCAATTCTACAGGTGAGTAATCGCAGAATTGTATTATTCTATATACAGCACATCCTGTTCCAGAATATTCCTTACTCCTGGGACATCCAATAGCAGTGTCCGTAAGGTAGGGTGGGATCCCCAAAAGTTTAAACCACTGCCGCCTGCAGAACTTTGCGACCAAAAGAAGCATCAGCTGAGGCCCTAACATCAACCTTGTAAAACTTAGAAAAAGTATGAACAGAAGACCAAGTAGCGGCCTTGCAAACTTGTGCTGAAAAGCCCAAGAGGCACCAATAGCACGAGTAGAATGAGCAGTAAAGGAAGGGAGGCTCCTTCCCCTTAGTAGAATAGGCCTGTACTACAGCCTGACGGATCCACTTGCTGATAGTGGACTTAGCTGGAGCCAGACCCTTCTTAGGTCCAGACGGGAGCACAAAAAGAGCATCAGTCTTCCTGAAGGATTTAGTGGCCACCAAATAGAACTTCAGAGTCCTGACCACATCTAGAGAGTGTAAATCCCCCTCCTTAGGGTTACTAGGATTAGAGCACAGAGAAGGCAAAACAATGTCCTGATTGAGATGAAAGGCAGATACAACCTTAGGTAGAAAATCTGGCTTAAAGCGAAACGCCACCTTGTCCTGGTGTCTCTCAAAATTAGGGGGCTTGATGGAAAGCGCCGCCAACTCAGAAACACGCCTAACAGAAGTGATGGCCACCAAAAAGACTACCTTAAGAGTCAAAATGGACAAAGGGGCCTCGCGCAAAGGCTCAAAGGGAGACCCCTGCAAGGCAGATAAGACCAAGTTAAAATCCCGGACTGGTAACATAGGTTTACGTGGAGGACGCACGTGAGTAACCCCCTGGAAGAAGGTCTTGACCAGACGGTGGTGAGCAAAGGATCTTTGGAAGAAAATAGCCAAAGCAGAAACATGACCTTTGAGGGTACTAAGTTGAAGACCCAAATCCAAACCATGTTGCAGGAATTCCAGAATCCTAGGGATAGAAAACACCCTACAGTGAAGCGACTTAGACTCACACTAGTCAATATAAGCATGCCATACCCTATAGTAAATGGATGACTTCTTCCTAGCCCGAATCATGGTATTAACAACAGAGGCAGGCAGCCCCTTTTCCATCAAGATGGAGGTTTCAGCAGTCAGGCCATTAAAGCCAGCGTTTGTAAATTGGGACGGCGTAGCTGCCCCTGCGTGAGCAGGTCTGGATCCTTGGGCAGAGCATACTGATCTACTGCCAACTACACGACATCTGCGAACCACACCCTTCTTGGCCAACAGGGGGCCGCCAGAATAGTTGGCACCTTTTCCTGGGCAATCTTGCCCAGCAGAGGAAAAGGAGGGAACGCATAGAGAAGCTGAAAGCTCTTCCAAGACATTGCTAGTGCATCCATGGCCAATGCCAGAGGGTCCTGGGACAGAGAGACAAAGACTGGAAGCTTGTGATTGTGACGGGACGCAAACAGATCCACATCTGGCTGACCCCAGCGGTGGCACAGGGAGCGAAACACCCTGCTGCTGAGGGACCATTCTCCCAGACGAGAAGTCCCCCTGCTGAGGGAGTCTGCCTCCAGATTCTCCACCCCCGGGATGTAAACAGCTGAGATGCAGGGAACCTCTGCCCAAGACAGTATCAGGGACACTTCCTTGAGGGCCCTCTTGCTCCGGGTCCCTCCCTGATGATTGATGTAGGCAATCGCCGTCTGGTTGTCCGAGCGGACCTGAACCGCTCATCCCCGAAGGTGTGGAGTCAATTGGGCGAGAACCAACCTTATCGCCCTCAATTCCAGAATGTTGATATGGGTGTGGGCCTCCTGAGGGCCCCACTGACCCTGGAATTTCAGGGATTTCCAGAAGCCCCCCCAACCTGTCAGACTGGCATCTGTGGTGACCGTCTCCCAGCACGGGGCCAGAAAGGATCTACCCACCAACAGGTTTCTTGAGTCCAGCCACCACGAGAGAGACCGTCTGGCCAGAGGTGACAGAACCAATACCTGATCCAGGGGCCGAGGGTCCCGATCCCATACTGACAAGAGGTGAAGTTGAAGAGGTCTCATGTGAAACTGAGCGTATGGAACCGCCTCGAAGCAAGACGCCATCAGGCCCACCAGCTGCATCCCCTGCCGGATGGAGGGATGAGGGCAAGACAGAAGAAGCCTGGCTTGAGCTTGAAGACTCTCCACCTTCTGCTGAGGGAGAAGAATCTTGACCTGAGATGTATCCAGAGTCATGCCCAGAAAGGACCTCACCATTGACTGTGATAGAAAAGACTTGGGGTGGTTGATCACCCAGCCGAAGAACTCCAGTGTGGACACCACCAGCTGGGTATCCCTCTCAGCCTGCTGGAGGGACATGATGAGAATGTCGTCTAAGTAAGGAAGGATGCAAATGCCCTGAGATCTCAGCAAAGCCAGTATGCCTGCCAGCACCTTGGTGAATACCCTGGGAGCCGAGGTGATACCGAAGGGCAAGGCCACAAATTGGTAGTGCTGATGCTCCAGAGCGAACCTGAGGAATCTCTAATGACCTGGAAAGATTGGTACATGAAGGTAGGCGTCCTTGATGTCTACAGAGGTCATGAAGTCGCCCGGGCGTAGTGAATTGACAGCTGAGGGCAGAGTCTCCATGCTAAAATGTTTGAATCTGACAAATTTTTTGAGGCACTTTAAATCCAGGATAGGTCTGATGAACCCGTCTTTTTTGGGAACAGTGAAAAGATTGGAATAGTAGCCTCTGCCCCTTTCCCTCAAAGGCACCTGGCAGATGACCCCCCCCCAACTCCAGAAGGTTTTGGACAGCAAGGCACAGACCCTGAGCTGACAGGGGGTTTTGAGCCATTCGGGATTTGATGAATCTTGGGGGGGGCCAGGCTGCAAACTCTATCTTGTAACCGGAGGACACTACCTCCTGAATCCACCGGTCTGAGACGTGAAGCCTCCAGACGTGAGCAAAGAGCCGGAGCCATCCCCCCACCCAGATGGGTGAGGGCGCCCCTTCATGCTTGAGGGGGCTTGGGAGAGGATTTTGGCTTGGGACCCCAGGAGAGGGCAGGATGGCCACGTCCTCTGCCCCTTCCCCAGTGATCTCCTCCGCGGGCCCCAGTAAAGGATACTCCTCGGCCAGTTCTGGAACCACGGAAGGATGGTAGAAAGGCACCCATCCCCTGAAAGGACTGTGACGGCCTCCTACCTTGAGGTAACCTACCACCCCTGGCAAACAAATCCAAACGTTCACCAAAAAGGCACAGGCCCTTTAAAGGGAAACCAGTGAGAGCCTTCTTAGCAGCATTATCAGCTACCCACTGACGTAGCCAGACAGAGCGGCGTATAGCCACCAACAGGGCAGAAGTCCTACCACACATTCTAATGGCATCATCCATGGCAGAAAGAATATATGCAATAAATTCCCTACAAAGCAGGAGAGATCTATACTCTTCTCTACCCATCCAAGTGACACTTAATCACTCCTTTAATGGCAATAGCCGTGATAGCAGAGGCACAAAGCCGTCCCCACACAGGCAAAGGCGTGACAGGCCAGTTGGTCCAAGCGCCGGTCCTCCCCATCCCGCAGGGTAGTAGTATCAGGAGAATGCATGACAGATGTATTGGACAGCCCGAGAACGGGCGCATCCACCTTGGGAGGACATGACCAACGCTTAACAACATCAGCAGGAAAGGGATACCTCTTGTCCCAACTCTTAGGCACCCCTGGCAGCTTGTTAGGCCGTTCCCATTCCTTGAGCACTAGATTATTAAAGTGAGACTGCTCAGGGAACTCCCAGCGTGGCTTAACCGTATGAAAAAGCTCACCCTGCTGCTGCAGAGCCGCTGCCAGGGAAGAAATACAAAGCACTTCAAAAATATGACTCAGCAATCTGTCAGTGTCATCAGGGGACCACGTGTCTTCCCCAAAGGGGGTCCCAGTACCACCGTAAATCTTAGGTTGTTCCTCAGAGGATTCAGAATCAGAAAATAATTCCCCTTCCTCAAGGGGGTAGGGGCCTGAGAGTGAGAAAGGGCCCTCATCTTCTACAGGGAAGAGGGAAACCGCGGATGAGAAATGCCGCTTCTTAGCAGAAGCCTTACGCGGGGCAGACCCAGCAAGATGTTTTTCAATGGTGGCCACCCGTGCAGCTGAATCAGGTTGAGACTTCCCGCTAGTATGCCCCTCGGTGGGGGTCAGATGTAAGCGTGGGGGGGTAGGCGAAGCCAGAGGGGGCGCAGCACCAGGCCCAGTAACGGGCAACCCAGGCTGCAGCGCAAACACTTGCTGGGCACAGGGTACACATACCCTGACGACATCACTTATGGGGGATACCTCACACACAACACATAGCCGGGCTTGTCCCGAAGGAACCCCAAGCACATTATCTCCAGAAGCCTCCATATGGTGATTAGAATGGCACAACAGGCCATTATAGGGTTAACTCTAATGATAGCGACCCGGGATGCCCCAAAAGCCCGCTAGGGAAGTGGGAGTTATGATGGCAATAGCCTTAACAAAAAAGGAGGAGGACCGGGAGAAACCACAATGAGGTCTACCCGCCTGAAAGACATAAGAATACATTCCCATAAGAATATAACAATAAAATATATAACTAATAAAGCCACCCCGCAGGGGCAATCATGGACCGCGATAGGGACAGCCGACATGCAGCACAGGGAAGGCAAAAATGGCGTCCGCATATACCTCGAGGGGCGGGCCGCAGAGAAGTGATGCGGAAAACATCATCCGTAGAGCCCCCCCCCGAAGAGCGCGAAACGCGCCCACGTGATCCCATCGTCCAATGACGGCGCGGTAGCGCCTGAGGTAATATCGCCGCCGTTCGCGGAGCACTGTACAAGCGCGCGGCGGTGGATCACAGTAAAACGCATTAAGCACAGTAAAGTAGGCAATTCAGGCTGCTTGACCCGCACCCCCCCCCCCCCCCCCCCCCCGACAACCCCCCCAGGGAGAGCGAGGCAAGGGCGCAGCAGTCACATAACGCCCAAAGTGAAATAAAAAGGATAGGAGGGGGCAGACACCTAAAGGGGATACGGATTAAGGGGGAACCCCGGAGGCGGGAGGGGGCATCCCACAAGGCTCACCACAGGCCTATACCGCCTACCCATGTCAAAGCGGGGACTGCGGTCGGAGCAGCGCTTCTCAAGTACCTCACCCGAACCAGTTAGCCGAGGCTGGGAGGCAGTGGGTCCTGAACGGGTGGAAATAGTCCTGCAGGGCCGCAGGCTGGTAAGCCCCGCTCGCCTGCGTATATAGAGAGCCATCTTATATCTTCGCAGTCCAGACTGCAGATGAAAACTGGGGAATTTGTTGGAGGTCTCTTACTTATATAGGGCCGGGAGGAGCCACAAGACGTTTTCTGCAGTCCAGCGCCATCTCGTGGATGTATTACCCAGGAGTAAGGAATATTCTGGAACAGGACGTGCTGTATACTTAGAATACCCTAATTTGCTCTGCATTGGTGCTTAGGTTAAAGCTTATTCCTAGAGTTTATCAAAAGAAAAATGTGTTTTTTGTGTTATTTCACCTCTAAACCTCTATGTTAATGTGTGTATTAAGAAAAAGTGCCGCATTCAAGGATTGCTTGCTGTTAGTTGCCAGGGTTGTTGTTTCCAACAACATGAGGCAGCCAAGAAAGAGGTCAGCAAGGCTGTAATCTTTGAAGTCAAGCAAGTATCACTGTAGACTCCTTGCAGTGTCTGCTTTGTATTCCAGAAACAATGTGTACTCTGTTTTGAAAGTGAACAATTACAAGCTGTATCGCCAAATATTAAAATTCCATATAAACATGCTGGATAGTGAGAGGAGGAGCTACTTATAGGAAGGAAAAAAATGGGGACTTTCACTATACCCTATTCAATCTGTAGGAGGTGCCACTCCCAAAGCTGCAAAAGAGCTCAAACCAGGAACAAAAAAAGCATGTAGGGAGGCACTCTCAACTCAAAAATACATTTTTATTAATTACATATTTATAATCACTACATACAATACACTCAACATTCCCTTAAAAAACACATAAATGGGACAATAACACACAAGACAAACCAACATGAAGGTGTGTAGGTGATGGGGAGAGTCTTACCACAGTAATTGATATCAAATGCCTAGATACTGTATATGTGCTAAATCATTCAACAAAGTGTTCCAACAGTGCAACTAAACATGTGCAAATCCTGCCTATGATCCGGATCACTACAAAATCTATACATAAAGTGCAAGTGCTAATTATACACCCCATATAACCCTGGCAAACTTGCCGCTATGCCTTGCTCACGTGTACCGACTATTGACCAGCGTTTATGTAGTGTTTGCGCTTCTGATCACTATCGCAAATACCATCGCTGCAAGAACGCCGCTTGCAGGGCAGTGATCACCCCACAACAGTGAAACACTGCCCATGGAGATCACCTTGCAATCGCCCTTTTGTGAAAGTAGCCTTTGGAGGCCTCAGCTGACAACATCACATCTGGTAGGGGGGCCAATTTTAAATAGTCCACTAAAGGGAGTTGTTCAGTTTATTTAGATATATTAAAGAGGGACTTCAAAGGCCCTGGAATTTAAACGACTCCAGGGCCGCCTGAGTCCCACTCCTTGGGTCATCCCAAAATAGGATGCTGTGCGAACACCCCAAACCCCCCCCCCCCCCCCCCCCCCCCCAGGGCTAGATCCACTTACCTGTTCCCGTAGCCCTCGTCGTTTCTGAAGGGGCGACACAGGCATGTAACAGCTAGAATCTGAATGGGGGATGCAGCTGATGGTGCACTCCGCTTTGCTCTGCTGATTAGCTGCTCAAAAGGAAGGCTGAGCCGAGTGGAATCAAGCCTTGGGTTCAGTCTGCATCGTGGGAACGCAAGGAAGGTGAGTGGATTGAGCAAACTGGGGGTTCACAACACATGGGAAAGTATAGCGAAACAAATGTGGGACGTACCACTGTGTGAACCCCCCCGGGGCACCGTTAAACGCACCTGCTTCCTGGCTCCCTTGCCAATGTCATCCATCAGGTGGCCGCATCTTTGGGCGCGCTCCTGTCCGCAGCCATTTAGATACGCTGGGTGTGGGAGCATGCCCACTGCTGGGATCCGGCCACTCACACTTCTAATTACCATCAACGGAGTTGTTTGCCGAGCACTAAATATGCACGGCAGACTGCTTTGATTGGATAAGGGCCCACGCATGTGCCGTAGGACCGGGAAGGGGTGAGTTTTGTATGGGTGATCTGGGGGATGTCACACAGTCCGGCATCCCAATAAAACCCAGGAGAGTCGAAATCACAGGTTTTGTTCCGCTTTAAAACCGCAAATGTGCCCTGAAACTATTTCTCTGCTTTACACATGGTCAATCAAAAGAGGAACATAAGTTTAAATAGTTTGAGACATGAATGTATGTTCTACCACCTGATCTTACACATGATCTTTTCTG
Source organism: Gastrophryne carolinensis (assembly GCA_027917425.1). Taxonomy (NCBI): domain Eukaryota; kingdom Metazoa; phylum Chordata; class Amphibia; order Anura; family Microhylidae; genus Gastrophryne; species Gastrophryne carolinensis. Next base: position 88,031,358 of record CM051240.1, on the reverse strand, counting down.
GATTTGCAGATGAGACAGGCAGATGCAAATGTAGTCACAGCTCTGACACACAGAGTCTGGAGTCTCAGCCATTTAGGGGACGGTACGCCTCGATATGAGTCCACATGCAAACATTTCTTTTACATGTCCATGGATATGCTGCTGGACTGGGCATTACACAACATCCTGTGGAACTTCTGTGGGGTATCTGCTTTCTTAATGCAGAAGAATTGCATCTCAAAGTAAGTGAATGCACCAATTTATGTACAAAATTTCCATCCAAACTATTGGGTATTTTTGGACCTAAATTTGTAACAGCACACAGGGCAAATCTGTACCCCCCCAACCTACCTATGTTCACTGTTACATTCCAGAAAATGTTACATTATTATATCTCTTCTTGTTCCTAAAAGCTCCACAGCTGTATCCGTTTTATGGCTGATGGCCAATAGGGTTGGTGGATGGGTGGGTCCCTTTGGCTAAGCCTATTGGCCTCCATTGTTAGGTAGGCCTCAGGATCGTTGTGGGAGTATGGAGGGGGTGAGATAGGCCAAACTTTAGCATTTCTAGAGACCTAATGCAAACTGACACCTCAAACCGAGGGATACAGTGGTCCAAGGTCCGCTTTAACCCCTTTATGCTATATTGGGACATAGCGTAGTCCTGTGTTGTGGAGAGCCTACACTTACATTTAGAGGGTCACATCTGTGTTGCTTTTTTAGCCTGTTCCCTTAGCATGTTGTTAGCCCAGCATATGGTATACCCCTTATAGTTACGTTTGATCCAAAGTACTGGTTGCGGGTCCTCAGTTCTAAGAGTCCAGGGCTGGCCGCTGGCCCTCCCCCAGGGCTTCCCAAATCATTTATGAGCTACAGTGACTGGAGCACTGCAATACTATCTATATAAATTCGCTGATAATTTGCATAAAGGCGGCCTTAGAGACCCCTCAGTTATGCCGATTCTAATTACAAAACATGCTCGCTTCACAAAGCTTCACAAAACCCAGGGAAGACCAGCCGGCCGTGGAAGTCTGGCCATTGGCCTTCCCTGGGGCATCTTAAATTGGGATGCTCTACTGTGTGACCACCCCCTCCCCCCCAGATCCCCGCAATCGGCTCCCATTTCCCCGGTCCAATGGCACATGTCCAATCAGAGCCATTTGCTGTTCCTATGTAATTCAGCAAACAGCTCAAACGGTTTTACAGTGGTGAGCATGAGTGGGCACATCCCCTGCATCTTATGACCATGGCCATTCAGATGGGCCCTGACGAGCATGCACACAGCTGGGGGTTGCACCCGTTTGTGCTCCCAATTGAAGTCTATCGGAGGCGTTTGCCAAATGACATGTCACGCCAAGCGGTTCTAATTGACACACGTGTCATTGGGCCAGGAAAAGGTGAGGCATTTCACACAGCAGGGCATCTGGATCTGGATGCCTCTAAACCCCGGATAGTCAAAAACCCTGGGTTTTGTTCTGCTTTAAAAATGTCAACCCTCAATATCTTGCCCAAATCTCCTCTAATTTAAACATGGAAAACAGTTTAGGACAGTGCCAGGGGTAGCCCGAATCAGTGGGCCTACCCCATGGTTATGCTTAAAGAATGATATGAATATTCTCAATCATATTCCTGGGGGTGCTGCTTTTTGGCATCCATCTACCAGGCCTTACAGTTCCTTTTTAAAATGATATTCATATGTTTATAAAAATAGTATCAGTGGTTAAACCAAAGACCCAGAACCGCGCTACAAAAATTAAACCTAAATATTACAAAGAAAAATTGCTCAACGTGATAAAGTCCTTATCTCAAAAAAGACCCAATATGATCAATATATAATAAACACAGAGTACAAATATAAGTGAATTCCAACTCTCAATTAGTGAATCATGAATTAATCAAACAAAAAAAAGTCCAAAACATAAAAAGGTTGAAAAAAAGGTTAAGTATCCCACGGTGCATGCACTTCACATGTACATGTGCAAAAAAAAAAATCCTCCACCAAACGTGCAAACTCTTACCGACTTCACAGCAAATGGAAAGCCTTCAAATAGTGCTATACAGCGTTGTTACCACCAATGGACTTCAATGTAGATTATAAACTCAGACAATGCTCGAGCTTTGTATAGTGCTTCCAATTGATGTATACACAAAGGTACCACTTCAAAGAGACTGCAGTCTCAATATTTATCAGATTTGACTCAGATGGTATAAATTCATTTCATTAATGTGAAAAACAAAGAAAAGCGAATATAGTGTAATACTGCAAAACTTCACTCCTTTAATAAAGAATCAGGAAATACACTCACATGGTAAATGAATAAAATGGGCATTAAAACATAATGATGATCTCACCGGCGCTGGAATCCAACAGTCACCAGCTGCGTCCCGTATGCCGGGCAATGCTGTTCCAAATATTAAAAGTTGCAAACTAAAAAAGATCCTGGATCCACCGCTCGCCACCGCCGACGCGTTTCGTCGCCGTAAGGCAACTTTAACTAGACTGGTGGCGCGGCAGAGCGGTGGGAATTAAATACAAAAAAAGGGTCCGGTCACGTGGTTAAGGTCCTCCAGTTGTCTAATCAAATATGACATAATTAAATGCACTAACTACAACCAGAGATAGCGAATACCTAAAAAACCTCATAAAGTATTAAGAGGGTAATTAATTATATCTATACCGACAACCTTTCCAACAGATAATAGCAAAACATTCGTCTAGGTCCTGCGGCATCACTCTCGCGCGGCCTAGCACGTGCATCCAGCAACCAATAGAAAATTCACCAATGGGAAGACGACTTGGCCGGTTGCATAGCAACGGACTACCGCACAATGTCAGACCTTCCAACGAACGCTTACACGCTAGCAGCATAACACTGTCAGCACCTAACTAGCAGCATAACACTGTCAGCGCCTGACTTTATATATCAGTTTAGCCACGCCAAGTGCTTTTGTTAATAGTTACTGGCTATCAATTTAGATGGCAGCACAACACCGCCAGCACGATCATACATCTGGCAGTCCTCACCTTAAGCAGAAGCATATATAATTAAAACCTCTTTCTGTTAAGCCAATCAGAGAATCTCCAATGGGAAACCGGCTTGGCAAGTTAAATAGCAGGAAGTAACAACTGCACATAATCAGGCCATCTAAAAATATAAACGTTCTCACTGGTGACAAAAACACTATCAGCACAGTGCTGCATATGACAACTTAGCCAAGTCAAATGCTTTTATTGTTTGCTCCTGGTCTTCCTAAAGCACCAGCACAGCGCTGTCGGCACAATCATATGCATGAACATTATAGCCACAACTAGAACTTATATGGTTAACACCTGGCTATATAGAATGTTCAGGAAGAATAGATCAACAGGACAAAGGTTAAAAATGTTAAGAAAACTAATGAATAAGCTGTCCTGGGTGTTGGTCCACTTAGGTGGGGCACCCCGATCGGGGGTGCCCCGCTGTGTGAAACCCCCCCGATCGCCGCAAAAACTCACCTCTCCCCGCTCCCACGTGACCTCGTCCGGCCAATGACAGCGCTCAGAGCCGCTCTGGTATGCGCGTCCAAAGCCGCTTGGACGCGCATACCAGAGCGCTGTCATTGGCTGCGTCTCTCGCTTCCCTCTAACAGGGAGCGCGCCTGCGCCGGCCATTCACAAAACGGCCGGCGCGGGAGCGCACCCTGCTAGTGGGAAGCGAGAGACGCGGCTGCGTCTCGCGCATGCGCCGTTGGATCGCCGGTAAGGTAAGGATTGTGGGCCTCCTGGGGGGTTCCTCCCCGCGGGACATCCCGATTTCGGATGCCCCGCGGGGAGGGATCTGATCGGTCCGGGAATCTTATAGATTCCCGGGCCGATCCCCCCTGGGTGTTGGTCCACTTTAAAGGTCAATTCTTAAAAAGAAATTTGTATAGGTGAGCATCTGGTTCCAGCGCCAGAGAAATACAATAAAAACACATACAGAACAACAAACAAACAGAATCATATAAACAACACATACACAAATTCAAGATATATTACACCATAAAAAATTATTAAAATTAGGATGCAATAAAACAATTTAAATCAAAGTCTATATTCAGACCAGCCGGGTGTAAGGTGTCCAATGTAAAAATCCACCAACCCTCTTTTTTGGAGATGTCATTGACTACGTCAGACCCCCGCCAATTCGGTTCAACGTAGTCAATCCCCATAAAGGACATACAAGTGGGATCGCAGTTGTGATGTTTTTTAAAATGTGCCGATAAGCTATGGGATTCATAACCGCGCTTAACGTTGTATATATGCTCACGGATGCGAATCCTAAGCTCCCGAGTGGTGCGTCCTACGTATAATAATTTGCAGGGGCACCAGATCAAATAAATTACCCCTTTGGACCAACAGGAGATAAATTTAGAAATTGTAAACATTCTTCCAGTTTTGAAGTTTTGAAAAGAGGTTTTAGGTTTATCTAGTACAATACAGCACTTACACCCTGCACAGACCCCACATCTATAAAAGCCAACAGGTAGATTTTTCCCCACCGGTCTGGTCTGTGGTGGATCCACATAGCTCTTCACCAGGCGATCCCTAAGATTGGGGGCCTTTCTATAGATCACTCTCGGAAGCTCAGGTAGAGTTGGGCCCAGTATGGTGTCGGCTTTTAGAATATGCCAGTGCTTACTCAGCAAAGTTCGAACCTCTTTATGTTGAATGTTAAACCCAGTGACAAAAGGAACTTCATTTCCTATCTTAGCTCCAGCTACTACCATACCATCTTTGGTCTGATTAAAAAAAGATGATCTGGGGCGCTTATGAATCAATCCTCTCTGTTCACTAATTGTTTGCTTGTTATACCCTTTGTCTGTGAACCGTCGCATGAGCATTGCTGATTGTTTATCATAATCTTCCAAATATGTACAGTTACGTCTTAACCGGGTAAACTGACCCCTGGGTATTGCTTGTAGCCAATTGGGGTGATGGAAGTTTACCCGGTTAAGACGTAACTGTACATATTTGGAAGATTATGATAAACAATCAGCAATGCTCATGCGACGGTTCACAGACAAAGGGTATAACAAGCAAACAATTAGTGAACAGAGAGGATTGTGCGGTAGTCCGTTGCTATGCAACCGGCCAAGTCGTCTTCCCATTGGTGAATTTTCTATTGGTTGCTGGATGCACGTGCTAGGCCGCGCGAGAGTGATGCCGCAGGTCCTAGACGAATGTTTTGCTATTATCTGTTGGAAAGGATACTGCTCCCTAACAGGTTGTCGGTATAGATATAATTAATTACCCTCTTAATACTTTATGAGGTTTTTTAGGTATTCGCTATCTCTGGTTGTAGTTAGTGCATTTAATTAGACAACTGGAGGACCTTAACCACGTGACTGGACCCTTTTTTTGTATTTAATTCCCACCGCTCTGCCGCGCCACCAGCCTAGTTAAAGTTGCCTTACGGCGACGAAACGCATCGGCGGTGGCGAGCGGTGGATCCAGGATCTTTTTTAGTTTGCAACTTTTAATATTTGGAACAGCATTGCCCGGCATACGGGACGCAGCTGGTGACTGTTGGATTCCAGCGCCGGTGAGATCATCATTATGTTTTAATGCCCATTTTATTCATTTACCATGTGAGTGTATTTCCTGATTCTTTATTAAAGGAGTGAAGTTTTGCAGTATTACACTATATTCGCTTTTCTTTGTTTTTCACATTAATGAAATGAATTGATACCATCTGAGTCAAATCTGATAAATATTGAGACTGCAGTCTCTTTGAAGTGGTACCTTTGTGTATACATCAATTGGAAGCACTATACAAAGCTCGAGCATTGTCTGAGTTTATAATCTACATTGAAGTCCATTGGTGGTAACAACGCTGTATAGCACTATTTGAAGGCTTTCCATTTGCTGTGAAGTCGGTAAGAGTTTGCACGTTTGGTGGAGGATTTTTCTTCCAATCCATTCCATACACTCCTTACTCTTGGGTTTCCTCCTCCTTGCTGATCACGTGACTGCAAGAAAGAAACAGGCGCGGCCCTCCCGGCCCATAAGTAGCAGCTGCCCCTAATCAGATCAGTTTTCTTTCTTGCAGTGGCAAGATGACTGACTGAAGATTCAGGTAGCTCTCAAGATTCAGGTAGCTCTCAAGGTTTTGGCAGCAAGCGAGGGACTGAACCCTGTCTGCTCTCTGCGGAGCCTTATTCCCATGGATCCCTCAAGACCCAAGTTTATGCCTCCACAGCATTGGCTGTTTTGGGGTCCGTGAAGGTAAGGTGGAAGCGCCGGGGTCTTGGGGCGCATACAGAGTGTATATGCTCTGGGCTGCAGGCTTCTCAGAAAGCAAGTCAGCCGCAGGTTTCTCTCTGGTGTACCTGCTGAGGATATTTTTATTTTCACCCAACCCTTCCTTCTTCCAGTTTAGGTAGGCTTTATTTAGGAAAAAAGGAAAGATTTTTTTTCTTTGGTATATGCCTTTAAGAGCTTGACTGAGGTCACACAGGTGGAGGTGGAGTATACCAGAACCACCTGGCTGTTCACTCACTCTCCTTCTTGTGCTGGAAGGAGGTGGATGTGCTGTCTCTGTTTAGCAGGTAAGAAGCTACGCTTGTGACCTGTGCTATGCCCCCCTCCCCTCGCACTTATCTTCGGGTGTGCATTAAGGATGGCTGTGCGCTCTTTTTTTTCCCTCTCCTTAGCAGCGCAGCCTATGTTGTAGCCTGGGCCTCCGATCCCCCCCCCCCCCCCAAACCCTGATATGCGCGCCGGGCGCCTCTCCCCCAGACCTCCCCTCTTCAAGATTTCAAGCGGCCATTCTATGGCCAGGGGGACATGCGTGTAGGAGGTTTTGTGAGTTGCAGGTGAGGCCTGATTCATTAATAAGTGCCTGTGTAGTTTGATTCTGCCATCTCCCTTTCAGGTTGAAAACTAGCAGCAAGGTGAGTGGAGGTTTTGTGAGTTGCAGGTGAGGCCTGATTCATTAATAAGTGCCTGTGTAGTTTGATTCTGCCATCTCCCTTTCAGGTTGAAAACTAGCAGCAAGGTGAGTGGAGGTTTTATGAGTTGCAGGTGAGGCCTGATTCATTAATAAGTGCCTGTGTAGTTTGATTCTGCCATCTCCCTTTCAGGTTGAAAACTAGCAGCAAGGTGAGTGGTTATATTATTATAGAATATAAGGATTTGACTTTGGTTTGGATTCTTTATATCAATCCTTTATTAAACAATTTTAAATATTTTTAAATATTGTTTAAACTTTTTCCAAGTGTCTTTTATACTAATGATCATTATATTTATTTTTTACAGTATTAGTTTTTTTTTTTTCTCTTTAATAATAATTAGTGTTCTGTTTTTGTTATCAATTTAATTATTTTGTATTTACTCATAAGATAATTATTTTATCGCTTTTATTGCTTTTATTTATTATAATATCATTACAATGTCATTATAATATCTTTAAGATATTACTATAATACTCTTATATATAATCGATTAAAAGTAAGTTCATTTCTTGAAAGAATGCTTTTAAAGAAGGAAGAAAAGAAAAGAGGGAAAAAGATCAGTTATTAATCCATTTGCCTCCTCTTTTATTTTTAGATTTGGAAGAAGGACAAAAAACAGGGTTGCGGTTCCTCCCGGTCCCTTTTTTAGGGGATTGGTTCAGGCTCAGGCCCTCTTGGGTCGGTTGATATATATATATATATATATATATATATATATATTATATAAAAAAAGATATATATAATAAACACCATGTGGGAGGCATTGGGGATAGCGATACGGCATCCCTCTGGAGCAGGAAAAGATCTGCCCTTTGTGCAAAACTGCATCCTCTAGGCAGCTTTTGGCACAGTATGTTCCGCCTGCGCCGTTATGATCGGCCTAGATCACAACAGAGTGGCTGATCGAGTATCTAGCGCAGCGAATGCTGGAGGGAGCACGGCGGCTCATCCATCCCCTGTTTCCCCTCAAGGGGGTGAAAGCAGTGATGGACAAACAGGTTTTGCTTACAGGCTGAATAATCTGGAGAGGCAGTTGTCTTTGGTTTTGCCAAACGGGCCACCTATAAGAAAAGACATTTAGAGCCTGTGGCAGTAGTTGCCTCCTTCGGTGAAGAAGAGGATGAGGATTATATGGACGAGCAGGCCTCTGAGGGCAAGCTGCAATCGGAAGAGGATAGTAACTCCATTTTGTTTTCATCCGATGAGGATCCTCTCCTTGTGAATGAGACTGAAGGTCTACTTTCGGTAGTTTTTGATACCTGGAATATCTCCCCTCCTGAGGTTGTGAAAAGAAAGAAGGATGATCTGTTTAAGCCTGTCAGGCAAAGCAGGTGTTCCTTGAACAACCACACTTTTCTAGGATGTTTCTTAAGGAGTGGGAAAACCCTAATAAATTACAGGCCATTCCTAAGATTCTAGATGTCAGATATCCTTTCCTGGCAGACATAATCAAAATTTGGTCTTATCCGCCTGATGCGGACTCCCCGGTGGCAGGGTTATCTAACACTTCAGTGATGCCATCCGCTACTATGGGGTCCCTTAGAGATCCCACAGAGAAACATATGGATCAGTTTGCCTGCCATGTCTTCGCCATGATAGGCTCCCTTCTCCGCCTGGTTTGTGCCACGGCCATTGTATCCCTGGCGTAGAGAAAGAAGATGAAGAAGAAACTAGCCAAGGCCAGGTCGCGCAGGCTGTCCCAAGAGTCCAAGGACTTTAAGGACTGTTTGGACTTTAATGCATTTGCCATTACTGCAATGGAGGATGCAGTCAAGTTGGCAGCCAGAACTTCTGCGCTCCTTGTGGCATTACGCCGTTCATTATGGCTTAGACCAGACCTGGGCAATGTACGGCCCGCGGGCCGTATACGGCCCTTTGCTAGGCTCTTACCGGCCCGGGCTATGCTGGCCGGTAAGAGACGCAGAGGAAGGGAGAACACGCCAGACCCGACGAGCCGATCGGCTGCTGCTTAACTTAGGCCTGTGTGCAGTAAGCAGCAGCTCATCGGCTGCTCGGCTCGTCTGGGGGGTTCTCCCTTCCTCTGAGGAAACCAGACCCGATGAGCAGGTAATTGAAACCCGGGGACTTGGGCAGGGCAGAGTTGTGGCTCCAGAGCCGTCTCCACTCACTGGCTGGCTGTAGCAGTTCCTCTCATTGGTTGTGCAGGGGTTAATTGCAGATGTAGCCACGCTGCGGGCTGTCTGGCCGGGAGGTTTGCTGTCTGTCACACAGCCTGTTTCTCTTTGCAGGTAAGCTGGAGGGAGGGGGGCAGATGGAGGGGGGTTGCTCTGCTGCCAGTGTCTCACACAGTGTTTGGAGAGGGGAGGGGAGATCGCGCTGAGCCACAGGACATGACAGGCAGAGCAAAGCTGTACTGTGCTCAGCCAGCTGCTGCCATAGTCTCGGGCTTTGCAGAAGAATTAAAAGGAATCCTGCAGCGCGGGGGATGGACTGTGACGTTGGTGCTCAGTAAGTCTGCTCAGAAAGATCATGTAGTTTGCTTGTGTTTACTATCTCCCCACCCTTCTGCTTCCTTCCTGCCTGCTGTCTCTTTTCCACCCTGCTGTACCTGCCCACCATGCTCTCACCTGCCCCCCCCAGCAGCCCACCATGCTCTCACCTGTCCCCCCCCCCCAAGCTGCCCACCATGCTCTCACCTGCCCCCCCCCCAGCAGCCCACCATGCTCTCACCTGTCCCCCCCCAAGCTGCCCACCATGCTCTCACCTGCCCCCCCAGCAGCCCACCATGCTCTCACCTGCCCCCCCAGCAGCCCACCATGCTCTCACCTGCCCCCCCCCAGCAGCCCACCATGCTCTCACCTGCCCCCCCCCAGCAGCCCACCATGCTCTCATCTGCACCCCCAGCTGCCCACCATGCTCTCACCTGCCCACCATGCTCTCATCTGCACCCCCAGCTGCCCACCATGCTCTTACCTGCCCCCCATGCTCTCACCTGCCCCCCCCAGCAGCCCACCATGCTCTCACCTGCCCCCCCAGCTGCCCACCATGCTCTCACCTGCCCCCCCAGCTGCCCAACATGCTCTCATCTGCACCCCCAGCTGCCCACCATGCTCTCATCTGCCCCCCAGCTGCCCCCCATGCTCTCACCTGCCCACCATGCTCTCACCTGCCCCCCCAGCTGCCCACCATGCTCTCACCATGCCCCCTTCCTGCTGCCCACCATGCTCCCCAGCTGCCCACCATGCTCTCACGTGCCCACTATGCTCTCACCTGCACCCCCAGCTGCCCACCATGCTCTCACCTGCACCCCCAGCTGTTCACCATGCTCTCACCTGCCCCCAACTCTCACCTACCCCCTCAGCTGCCCACCATGCTCTCACCTACCCCCCCAACTCTCACCTGCCCCCCCAGATGCCCAGCATGCTCTCACCTGCCCCCCAGCTGCCCACCATGCTCTCACCTGTCCCCCAAGCTGCCCACCATGCTCTCACCTGCCCCCCCCAGCAGCCCACCATGCTCTCACCTGCCCCCCCCCCAGCAGCCCACCATGCTCTCACCTGCCCCCCCCAGCAGCCCACCATGCTCTCATCTGCCCCCCCAGCTGCCCACCATGCTCTCACCTGCCCACCATGCTCTCATCTGCACCCCCAGCTGCCCACCATGCTCTTACCTTCCCCCCATGCTCTCACCTGCCCCCCCCAGCAGCCCACCATGCTCTCACCTGCCCCCCAGCTGCCCACCATGCTCTCACCTGCCCCCCAGCTGCCCACCATGCTCTCATCTGCACCCCCAGCTGCCCACCATGCTCTCATCTGCACCCCCAGCTGCCCACCATGCTCTCATCTGCCTCCCAGCTGCCCACCATGCTCTCACCTGCACCCCCAGCTGCCCCCCATGCTCTCACTTGCCCCCCCAGCTGCCCCCCATGCTCTCACTTGCCCCCCCAGCTGCCCACCATGCTCTCACCATGCCCCCTTCCTGCTGCCCACCATGCTCCCCAGCTGCCCACCATGCTCTCACGTGCCCACTATGCTCTCACCTACCCCCTCAGCTGCCCACCATGCTCTCACCTACCCCCCCAGATGCCCACCATGCTCTCACCTGCCCCCCAGCTGCCCACCATGCTCACACTTTGCCCCCCAGCTGATCTGAGCTCTCCTTCCAGACTGCCAGAAGCCAAGGGCTTCTCTGATTGTCTGCAAAATGACCACACCAGAACGTTTGAAGTGGACCAAAACCCTGCTGCATCAGCCCAGGAAACGTATAGATCCCCTCCCTGCAGGGCATCCAAAATTGGAGTGCCCCGCTGTGTGAAACCCCCCAGGTCGCCCATAAACTCACCTTCTTTCCCGGTCCAATGGCCCATGCGCGGGCCACAGCCACATCCCCGCTATCCCTCTAGCAGGGTGCGTGTCTGTGTCAGCCATTTGTGAATGGCCGGCGCAGGCACGCTCCCTGTTAGAGGGAAGAGCAAGATGCAGCCACTGAGCTTAGACGTCGCTTAGATGCCCATAGCTCAGCGGCCCTCCACAATATTTTTAGTTTCTCATGTGGCCCCATGGAAAAAATAATTGCCCACCACTGGCTTAGACAATGGTGAGCGGACGCCGCCACTAAGAAGGCACTGACGGATTTACCCTTTTTAGGGAGCAGACTTTTTGGGGAAAAGCTGGACGGTATGGTTAAGGGCGGCAAACTGCCTCAGAGGAAAAAATCGACTAGGCCTTTTCAGAGGTCATCATCTTTTCGGCCCTTCGGAGGGGCAGAGGGGCCTTTCGGCCTTCCTCCCGCAAGAATTTTTGGGGTAGAGGAAGAGCGCGTAATAGGGCAGGAGGATCCTGGTGAAGTAGGCCTAAACCTCCAGCCAAGTCCACTTCAGCATGAGAGGGCCCCCTCACCCGAGCGGGTGGGGGGACGGCTTTTGCAGTTTGCTCATATCTGGAGGCGCCGCGTAAGGGATCAGTGGATCCAAGAGGTAGTGTCCTCAGGTTACAAGATCGAGTTTGCAGCCAGACCGCCCGCAAGGTTCCTTCGGTCAGGGGCATCCCGGAACCAGTCAAAGCTAGATGCCCTGAAGTCCGCAATTCAGCATCTTCTTCAAAAAGGGGGTAATTGCTCGAGTACCCTTTCAGGAAGGTCAGGGGTTTTACTCCAACCTGTTTACAATCCCCAAGAAGGATGGGTCAACTCGTCCCATTTTAGACCTGAAGGATCTGAACAAGTATATCCGCGTGAGACACTTCCGCATGGAAACGGTGAGGTCAGCTTTAACAGTAGTTCGACCCGGGGATCTTATACTACCATAGACATAAGGGACGCATATCTGCATGTGCCAATTTTTCCGGGACATCAAAGATTCCTGAGGTTTGCCCTGGAAGACGAGCATTTCCAGTTTGTGGCACTCCCGTTGGGGATATCCTCGGCTCCAAGAGTTTTCACTAAGGTTTTGGCAGGTCTCATGGCAATTTTCAGGAGCCAGGGGATTTGTATTGTCCCCTATCTGGATGGTCTTCTAATATCAGCCGGATTGCAGCAGCAGATCCTGAAGGACACACATATGATCCGATCGGCTCTGGATGAATTCGGCTGGGTGATCAATTACCCGAAGTCTCATGTCACTCCGGCACCAGTAAGGAACTTCTTAGGTTTGATTCTGGACACCGTCCAAGTCAAGGTGTATCTTCCAGAAACAGAAGACTCGACTAATCCAAGATCAGATAATGCTTTCTGGCTTGCCGACAGCCGACTATTTGGCTGGGTATGAAGTTGATGGGCCTGATGGTGGCCTGCTTTGAGGCGGTGCCCTTTGCTCAGTTTCACATGAGGCCCCTTCAATGGAATCTATTGGCGAGCTGGGATCGAGCCCCACAGTCGCTGGATCAGATCTTTGTACTAACGCCCTTGGCAAGACATTCCCTTCTGTGGTGGATGGACCCTCTTCATCTGTCTGTAGGCAGGTCCTTCTTGACTCCACAGTGGCAGTTCATTGCCACGGATGCCAGTCTCACAGGATGGGCGGCATTTGGCAGACTCAAAGTCCAGGGCCAATGGGGACCGAGAGAAAATCAGCTTCCCATAAATGTATTGGAATTAAGAGCCATCGGGCTAGTTCTTCAGTATCTGACCCCCAGCTTGAAGGGACAGGCAGTCCAAGGCCAGTCGGACAACCGGATGGCGGTTGCTTATATCAATAATCAGGGGGGTACCCGGAACAAGGGTGCTCTTCGGGAGTTAAGCCGGATTCTGATCTGGGCAGAGGAGAATGTTCCCTGCATCTCGGCAGTTTACATCCCGGGGAAATCAGGAGGCCGACACTCTGAGCAGGAAGATTCTGCATCGGGGAGAATGGTCCCTCAGTTGGAAGGTTTTTTCAAGCCATTTGTCTTCGCTGGGGACGTCCGGAAGTGGATCCCTTTGCATCCAGACACAATCACAAGCAGCCGAGATTCATGTCCCTGTCAAGAGATCCTTTGGCTATAGCCACGGACACCCTTTCGGTCCCTTGGACAAGGTTCAAGCTCCTGTACATTTTTCCCCTGTTTCCGCTTCTGAGTCGAGTACTAAGAAGGATAATTCAGGAAGGAGTACCTACCATTCTAGTAGCTCCTCATTGGCCAAGAAGAAGTTGGGTCTCAGACATAACAAGGATGGCGGTAGACCAATGGCGCCTACCGATCGAGCCAGATCTTCTCACTCAGGGGGCGCTTCGGCACCCGAATTTACAGATGCTGGCTTTGACGGCTTGGCTATTGAGACCACGGTCCTAGCTGAGAAGGGATTATCGGCTAAGGTCATTCATACCATGATTCAGGCCCGGAAGAAGTAGTCTTCCATGATTTATTACAGGATCTGGCGGTCATTCATATCCTGGTATGAGGCTAGGAATGTCTCATGCAGATTGTATTCAATTTCCAGAATTCTAGAATTCCTTCAGAATGGCTTAGAAATGGGTCTACAATTAAGCACTCTAAAGGGACAGGTATCTGCCTTATCCATTTTTTTCCAGAAGTCTATCGCTAGTAATAGACTCATTAAGACTTTTTTTCAGGGAGTCACTCATGTTCGTCCACCACGCAAGTCTATTCTACCGGTGTGGGACTTGAATTTGGTGCTCCCTTTGAACCTATGATTGATTCTCCAATAAGCATTTTGACGCTTAAGGTAATATTTTTAGTGGCAATCTCCTCTGTGCGGCGTGTTTCAGAGTTAGCCGCTTTATGCATGAAGTCTCCTTATTTTGAGTTACACAGAGACAAGGTAGTTTTTCGTTTTAAGCCTGATTTTTTACCTAAGGTCATCTCTCCTTTTCACGGGAGGTACTATGCCCAGTTCCGGCTAATGCTAAGGAAAGGGCGCTTCATTCTTTAGATGTGGTTAGAGCCATCAGGTATTATTTGGCAGCTACAGATGCCTTCCGCAAGACGGTTTTTCTTTTTGTCATTTCAGAAGGACCAAAAAAGGGGGCTTTCGCCAGCTAAGGCCACTGTCAGTAAGTGGATTAAGCAGGCAGTAGCTAGAGCTTACTCGGCCAAGGGAAAAGAACCCCCTTTTCATGTCACAGCCCATTCCACTAGGGCCATTGGGGCTTCCTGGGCTTTTCAGCATCAGGCTTCGGTGGAACAGGTTTGCAAAGCGGCCACCTGGTCTTCTGTTCATACTTTCACCAAGTTTTACAAAGGTGGATGTTAGAGCCTCAGCTGACGCTGTTGTTGGTCGGAAGATTCTACAGGCAGTAGTGAAGTGAACTTCCTGCCGTTCTGCATTAGAGGATCCCGCCCATAGATGGCACTGCTTTTGGAGATCCCAAGAGTAAGGAGTGTATGGAATGGATTGGAAGAAAAAACACAATTCTGTGAGATACTCACCTGTAGAATTGGTTTTTCTGGGAATCCATTCCATACACTCCGGCCCACCCGTTTTTTGTGGGTCATGTTATCTTCCGATGCTTTTCTGATGGTGTGTTTAATCATTTTTTGATTATTAATTCAGAGCATTTAAAGAGAAAGAGAAGATATATATAAGATTATATATATATATATATATATATATATATATATATATATATATATATATATATATATATATATATATGCATAGAGATTTATGAAGAGATAAAAAAAAAAAAAAAAGAATATAAGTAATATGACTTAATTTTGAGAGCATTTTTTGGTTGAGTTTGATGTGTACTAACATGGATTCTTATTGCGGCCTCCCGGCCTGCCTCTAAATTATTTACTGCTTTTTAAGTAAACTGATCTGATTAGGGGCAGCTGCTACTTATGGCCCGGGAGGGCCGCGCCTGTTTCTTTCTTGCAGTCACGTGATCAGCAAGGAGGAGGAAACCCAAGAGTAAGGAGTGTATGGAATGGATTCCCAGAAAAACCAATTCTACAGGTGAGTATCTCACAGAATTTTTTTTTTTGCACATGTACATGTGAAGTGCATGCACCGTGGGATACTTAACCTTTTTTTTCAACCTTTTTATGTTTTGGACTTTTTTTTGTTTGATTAATTCATGATTCACTAATTGAGAGTTGGAATTCACTTATATTTGTGCTCTGTGTTTATTATATATTGATATTCATATGTTTACTTACAAGATTACTTTGTAAACTGATTGTGGACTGTTGGGGTCATGTTGCCTTGATAAATCTGGATTCGGAGAGGCCATTCTGGTCAGTGAAATAGAAATGCCAGGTCACCACTTACAAGGACTTACTGCTTAATGTTTGTGTTTTGCAGGGACTATGTGGACAAGTGGAATAACCGTGGCATTGAGGTTGTGGCATGGACCGTCAACACAGCCTCTGAAAAGTCCTATTATGAACACGTGTTACGCACTAACTACATCACCGACAGCCTGGTGGAAGACTGTGATCCCCACTACTGAGCTACCCAGCAGCCTCTGGGCTTTATGTTCTATGGTGCTATTCTGGGGAAAAAACCTGCGTTTATATTGCATGTGGGTGCCACTTTCTAATACCATATGTAAGACATTTTGTTTATTTGCAAGCTCCATCCAGTGGTGTCTGCCCCAGTGAGCACTGATTAAATTTACATGAATTGTGTGTTTAAAGTGCTTAAAAAAATCTGTGTACAACCATACAAATGTTGTATGTAGAAAAACTCCATGCATACTACATTATTAGTTCAAAAGAAACATATATTCTGTATACAAAACCTATAAAGCAGCCCAAACCCAAAACAGCCCTCATGTGACCTCTTCCTGGCCATTACGAGATGCTTGGGATGTTCATCTACTGATTACCCATGGAGAGATTAGAATATTGAATATTATAATTGCCCTTCCACATTCTTGCCCTGCTCTTTTCCATTAGAGGCTTTAGGTCTGCTTTTATGAAACCATACCGCAAAATATTCTGTGTAGTGTGTGGAGTTTACTGCTTTACAACAAAATGGTGATCTCTGTGATTACAATAAAATTATTGGTATAAGGGATTTAAAAAAGATGATTAGAGATGGGATGTGGCGGAATCTTGAATGTTAGGTTATGTTGTTCCTTCTTGCAGAGAAATAATAGCAATTAAAATAAATAAACTGAACCCGTAGCAGTATTTATGGCTGCAGAGGTGACAGCCAGGATATTATACTCCCTCCATTATCACCTCCCACTCCAGCCCAGCTAGGCCTCTGAAGCCAGTAAGTGGAACCTGTAACTTGAACTCTGCAGCCCGACTCGGGGACGCCTTCCTTGAGGGTGGTATTGGGCCATTTGCCCCTGCTCCAAGACACCTGCTTTGCAGAACCCTATTTTGGCAGGCATCATTGCTCCAGATACTTGTAACATGCTGCCTGCTGATGTTCATTATCTCCACCCCTGGCACAACCCAATTGGGAGTTGGAGGACACAACAGACTATAACTGTCATGGCTGGTACATACCTCTGCAGAAGTGGTGTCATCAGTGAACCTTGCTGTGTGGTTCAAGTAAGTAAAGGTTTTCTTTAACGTACTGCTGTCTCTCCATTCCGGTGAATAGGGAATTCTGGTAAGCCAGCGCTATGTCTGTGACCAGGAGAAGATCACCGGCACAGAAACTCTATTGTGTTCACCAAATTTCACCTTGTGATTCTCCGCTGAGCCTCTAGTCACTTGTGACCAAAATGCAGAATGGCGGCAAGTGAAAAAAATAGTTTCGTTAATCTAGTAATTTTAAAGTAATTAGTGAGGTGTAATCTAGTTTTTGCCCCCTAATCAGCTTGAATCGGACAAACCTCCAACTATTCCCCACTTGTGCCTGGAATTCGAAGTGTAGTTTATTAGATACAAGCATATGGCTGCTTTGCTTTTGTATTTATTTTGTCCTCCTCAGTTGGGCTTCAGTTTTGCTCCCAGTGTGTCTCTTTAAAGGGGATCTTAATCTTGGTTCTGGTTCACAGGGACACTAAATGAACTTTAAGTGATACTGCAGGCAAAAGGTAATTGTTACACCATTGCGTCAGGCTACATTATGCACTGTCTTAAACCGGACCTTCAGCGTGATTTAATGAAAAGCCCAAACTCAAAAAAATGGTTCCCCAGCATCTAAAATTAATATATTTTACGTTTTTAGTCACCAACTTATTATTCTTTCCCCCACTGGGCTGCAACTCTGTTCAGGAATTTAGGATACGGGCGCCGCCATCTTGACTCACACTTACTGAGGAGAGTGGGATAAGGTACAGGGGGCGGGTTATAGCTGTGCTTTGCTCAGACAGAGCAGAGCTGGGGTCAGGTAATGGTCAGCAGTCCCAGAATGCAGAGCAGCACAGTCAGGAGGCACTTCCTGTTTGCAGGCTGCCTGATAAGATGGCGGCTTCCATAAGCCTCCATCTTGGATGTTTAAAGGCTCATAGCATGCAGTAGATGCAGGTAGGATGATTTTTAATGTGAGCAATCTGTATGTACAGGGTGTGGGAAACATATAAGACTCTTATTCAGAGTGAAGGTCCGCTTTAAGCTGTTTTACAATTTTTACTTTTCGGTTGTTCCTCTCAGTGGGGGCATTCCGAATTGAGATGCCCCGCTGTGTGTATTCCCCAAGGTCGCCCCATTCACTCACCTTCCTGTCGCTCCCACGGCGATCTGTATGTCGAGGAGAAGGGAGGGACCAACAATTCTGTCCCGTTTTGCTGAGCTGATTGGGGACAGAAAGAAAAAGAATGTTATTGGCTCAACCTGTAAACCCAATCCTCTGTCCCCGCCGGCTTAGCTGTTTGAAAAGCATGGCTAAGCCTTGCTGTCACTTACAAAGTCCCACGCCACTCAGCGAAATCTCGGGAGAGTTCAGGCGGCTCCATTGCATCCCAAGTTCGGGGGCCCTGGGCAGTACCTGATGAGATGCAAGATGGCACCGCCTGTCGGAAGGTTGCCCAGAATCTGAGGGACCCAGAAGATGGATTCCCTGGCAAGGTGAGAAAATGGTGCCCAAAGCTAAAATCCGAGGGGGGGGGGGGGGTGCAGGAGATCGGTTTGGGGGAGGCTTTAACCTGGTGTAACAACTAACTTTGTCTGCAGTAGCACTTTAACTCTTTTGCCTTGTTTTGCCTCCAGACATCCAAAAAACTACAGTTGTCAAAAAGCAGCGCCCTTCCCATGGACATTCCAACTTTTATTCAACTGATAAAGTCATTGACGTGAATTTGTGTTATTTATATTTGTCTTGAATTTACATCTGCTGGTGCTCTTGAAGCTGCTCTATCTTGAAAAATGTTTTAATATGAAATATGTACTAAACCATGCTAAATGGCAAGAAAAGGCCCTACCTTCACACCCTGTGCGAAAAAAATAATCCCTCCAAGCTTGTTTTTCCTTTTTAAAAAGGAATATCGGACCTTTTCTGACGTTCTTCTTTAAACACCCCTCCCTCACTGCCTTTTGGATGTCGTCATTATCTAAAACGCAGACATCCGGCAGTATTTCTAGGCTGTTTCCACCCCCCAAGCCGTCCCAGAGTGACAGCTACACGCTTAGCCGACCTTACCTGTCACCGTTTTCTCTTCAAATGTCTTGCGCCGCTCCTCAGTTATTGCGCCAAGTCTCATTGCAGCCTATGCAATGACACTGCACATGCGCTAGATCTGAGGGGTGGCGCGGTGCATGCTGGGATTCCAAAATGGTGCTGCCCGATGTAGGACGAGCTCAATGCAACTAGAGAGGTAAGTTCAATTTTATATTTTTGTAAACCAGAGGGGCAGGGGGGGTGGGCAAGCCATGTCTGGGGAGTTTTTACTAACTCCCCATGACCTCAAATGTTCCTCTTTAAAGAAAGAAATGGGGGTGAGACGTTTTTCAAGATATCATTCTACTTTTACAGGAGAGGACTGCTGGACTCCTGAACCAGCTTGTTCTTCAATACTAGGTTATTGCCATTGATTTTATTCTTTAGGCAGATATGGACATTTATGCTTCCCACAAGCTGGCTCAGGGAACGTGTGCAGTGAGGAGGCTTCCCCAGTGAAAGTGGAATGGTACACTCAGACCAGGGGCTTACATAGTCCTGATGGGGCCCCATAGCAGGGCAGCCATTATGGGGCCTCCTCAGCACTGGCAACCCCCACCCTTCCCCATGTGGACACTTACCCATCAGGTTCGCATCTGAGAGAGGGAGGCGCGCGTCCTGCAGAGGAGCCAGCGTGGAGGTAGGAGGCGTCATGGTTTTGTAAGTATACGTAAGAAGTACATTGTACAGAAGCAGTGGAGGCAGCTGGCACCGGCCCCCCTTGTTTCATGGGCCCAGGGGCATGTGTCTGCACTGCCTCTATGGTATGTACGCCCTGACTCAAACCTGTTTTCTTTTCCAGTAAAATAGATGTGGCTTCACTGAGTTTTGTCCACACAGGGCGTATAGGTTACCCCTTCTCTTTACATTTAGCATGTTTATGCAGATTTTCAATATTAAACTAATGACATGGAGCTCCTTTAGATTTAACTATACAGATTCAACCAAGTGCCTGGGAGAATTTGAATGAAGGGATACGTTAGATTCACTCCTCCTGGACCTATAGATTAGTGTGACACGAACCTTGCGATTGCACAGGGTTACTGTGTGGCTAGTGGCTATTCATCAGGGATTTCAATAACTGGGTACTGTTAATATATTTATTATAGAGACTATAAAGGCAAAACAGAAAAAAACACCAATACTCACCTTTTCTTCCCCACAGCTGCTTCCTCACAGTTTGGCATTCAGAAGCAGCGGTTTCTAAGTTCGGGTCCCCTGGCACCCGTGCACATTTCCGTCACCTCCCACGTTGGTACGTGCATGTGTAGCCGCAATAGAGGGGCATGACAGTAAATGGAGGTGGGCACATGCACTGTGATGTGGTGAGAGAGTTGTCACAACAGTGTGCACCCAAGAGATTCTGTGGCGTGTGCGTGCCACCCGACTCGGCAACATGCCGGACTGGGGGAAACTGCTTCACGGCAAAAAAGTTTTTTTTTTGTTGTTTTCCTTTACTGTCCATTTTTAACTTAAAATGCTTAAAATGTCTGTTTTTAATAATTGTATGAAACTAACTGAATAAAACATTTAATCAGTGAATGTCTGATTGCTCTTTTACAACAAGCTTTATTAGATACTGAAGGCTGAAAGGGATACAGAAGGCAATGACTTACCTTTTGAAATATTTGGGCATGGCCCTTGGCTATGTGATGCCGCATAATAATCAGCATTATGGGTGTGGTCTGTAAGACAGGTATTCTCATCACCTTCTCTCCCAGTGTCCACAGTCTGATGATGTGGAGCTTTAGACCACCATCTTAGCCCTATTATTGGTGGTCTATGGCAAAGGAATTCAGGGGGTGTCACTACTCTTTGCCTTGTTTCTACTTTTAGAAGAAGTTGACAGGAAGGGAGAGGGCGGCCATGATGAGGTGAACTGCTGAATGACCGTTTATGCACTTTGCCTACAGAGTCCTTTTAAAGCGGACCAACAGTCAAAATGAATTAAACCATTAAACCAGACCAGCACAACAAATAGTGCTCATATACACCAGTCCCCAGGGCAATTTAGATTTCTGCACATAAAAAAAAATGTACCTTTTTCTAATGCCTGCTTGGTACATTTTAAAAACAAGATGGCCGCTTATGGGCTTGCAGGCCACCTGCAAACAGAAAGTTGTGCTGGGCTCCCTTTTACTGTGCATTTCAGTTATGTCAGTTGGGAGAGGCCACTACCTTTCTTTTCCAACTATGCCAGGCTGTTGGTCCAGTTTAATATGAACAAATCATACATGATAATAGAAACACTGTACAAATAAATGATAAATACCTGATGTAGCTTTTCCACACCTTTCACACTGCATTATGTTTGCCTGTAGTCTTTTGCATTGCTTGAAGGCCTCAGAATGGGGGAGTATGACCGGATTCATCAAGCAGGGCATAGGAGGCACAATTACCACCATGCGTCCAGTTAAAGGGGTGCATTGTGACCTTAAAATAACAAAGATGGAGGCCCTAGACCCGCCCCCCAAAAAATCCTATAATGCTGCCGCACACTAACACATGTTCAAAAATGTATCCAATTCCATATAATAAAATTTATGTATGAGTTTATTAGGTAAAGTTAGAAGTCACATACTGACAATACACAGAAAACTCATTAAAAGCACACAAACACACTTAAAACTAAAAGGAGGGATCCCTACTGGGGCTATAAATATACTAGAGATAATTGATAGATTACTAGATCTTACTCCATAACAATTAGTATTATATATATAAAATGATGTGGCCAGAGAAAAAATGGGATAAATGACAAGGGATATTTAAAGTGCAAAAAATAGTGCTTAAAGATAATACCAAAGATGCAAAAAATGCGTATGTGAACCAATATCCACATAAATAGAAAAAGGTGTGGATTACAGTGAAGATATAAACTCATATAATTTCACAAACTTCACCCAGGCGAAGTGGCGACAGGCCACGCAGCGCGTCGGTGACGAGCTTCTTGGAAGGGGTCCCCTGGAGGCTGATTAACATGGTGATGTAGAGATTTGTTTCTCTTTATGATGTATCAGTATTTGTTTACTCCTTGATACCTTTTGTGGCCACTTTTAATAGAATGTTTACAAATGTATCCTTTGCACTCTGCACTTTGTAATCCTTGCACTTTGTAGTTTGTGAAATTATGAGTTTATATCTTCACTGTAATCCACACCTTTTTTCTATTTATGTGGATATTGGTTCACATACGCATTTTTTGCATCTTTGGTATTCTCTTTAAGCACTATTTTTTGCACTTTAAATATCCCTTGTCATTTATCCCATTTTTTCTCTGGCCACATCATTTTATATATATAATACTAATTGTTATGGAGTAAGATCTAGTAATCTATCAATTATCTCTAGTATATGTATAGCCCCAGTAGGGATCCCTCCTTTTAGTTTTAAGTGTGTTTGTGTGCTTTTAATGAGTTTTCTGTGTATTGTCAGTATGTGACTTCTAACTTTACCTAATAAACTCATACATAAATTTTATTATATGGAATTGGATACATTTTTGAACATGTGTTAGTGTGCGGCAGCATTATAGGATTTTTTGGGGGGCGGGTCTAGGGCCTCCATCTTTGTTATTTTTTGGTCTTTTTCCTCCACTGCCAGCACCTATCAAGTACACCCTAAATTGAGTAGATTCAGGTGGTGCACGCTTATTTTTGTTTAATTGTGCATTGTGACCTTGTCTAGACCAGTTCCTTTAGAAAATGCCACTACAGTGTTTTTCTGAGCTCCATGGTTGACAGGCTTCGGATTATGGTGCCACGTGGCGTGGCTCTGGTCTTTGATCCAACCTTTGCATGTTTATTTTGAAACCACAAATATTAAATGCGACTGGATTTCAGTGATCACACCAGTTGGCTTCTTGCTTTCAGAATATAAATCGCTCACCCTTTCTCAGGCCTTCATGCACTACAACTGTCAAACCACATTATAGGTGAATAAAAATACTGTGAATGGCTTATAACTACTGACAAAACCTGAATAGCCCGGTGCTTGTCCATGACACCATTATTAAAGCGGAACAAGGGCTGCCTGAATCGGGGTGAAACCCCCCTCCCCCCCAGGGTGCCAGTAAATACTTACCTTTTACCACTCAAACAGTGCATGCGCAGGCTGTCGTCCAATGAGAACTGCTTGCTGGCGCGTTTGCTGCCGCATTCCCTCCATCCTCGGCGGCGTGCGCCCACCTGCCCCAGCCATTCTGATTTGGGCTGGAGAGAGGATGCAGGGGATGCGCCAGCGCACGTTCCCCATTCTAGACAATAAGAGCCATTTGTTGAATGACATAGACATGACAGACGCCTTTAGAACCAGGAAGAGGTGAGTGAAAATCAGCGTTCTGGGTGGTGGTGGGGGGTGTTCATAGCGGGGCATCCCAATTTGGGTTGTACCGGGGGACTGGAATTGTTCCACTTTAAAGGACAATTAGGATTAAACACCAATGAAAATGAAATGCTACACTTTGTACAGCGCCATGGAATACGATAGCGCTTGATAAATAAACAATACCAAGTCCTATTATATGATAGGACAGGCTATGAAAATTTTAAGATGGCAGTTACAAGCTTAATAATCGGATCATTTTCTAGGATCCGACTACCAAGAGGACCCATGCGAGCCCCCAGAAAACATACCATTTTTAATTGACTTAAGGTCTCCTTGCAGTAATGGCACAGGGACATCCCCATTCGGATGGCCCTGATGCTTTTTACTGTGCCACAGCCCCGATTGCTGCACTTCTGAATCCTCGGCTGCCCACGTGATTGCAGGCAGCCAATCGGATTCTAGGACCTGGATTGCGGCAGGGCATCCCAAATAAGGGTGGGTGTTGGGGCAATGTTTCTCATGAGGGTGGTCTGCCATCAGACAGAACTCTATGGGGCCCGGTCAGTGCCATATTTAGGGTTCATGCTGTCTTAGGCACTTTTAGTGCTTATGGCCTCGCTTGCCGAGTCTGGTCACGGTCTACAAGTATAAAAATCAGATCCTGCATTCTGGTCAGGGTGCTGCATGTCTCCTGCAGATGTTTGCCATGGGGCTGTCTTAACCCTTACGATATCCAGTATAAAAGGTCTGCTAAAGTTATTTCTGCAGACATCTTTCATATTGGCATCCGTGCTGTAACAGACGTGCACTGTACTGGCTGTGCTCCCATCAGCTCACATGTTAATGAAAACAAAGGGGGCCTGGGTGTGGCCCTGATATTGATGTATGGGGCCCAAGCCTTTCTAACCACGTCCCTCCATCCAGGGGACCACCAGCAGCTTATTGAGTGAGTGCATCCGTTATATTATGATATTGGAAACCGTCGAAAACGGACTGGCCATTGGGATACCCGGGACAATGTCCATGGGCCGCACAGCTTTGGGGCCAGTTGGGCTGCTGGTTTTAACACCCGCATTTAATCCCTGCCCCCTTAGTCTCCCTCTCAGCCCCCTGTACCCACAAGCCAAGGAACTCCAGCCCCCAATGCTATAGCGCCGGAATCAAAGTGGTGGGTCTCAGCAGAGACATCTTGGCCAACCAGGGCTGATTTTTGGCCCCAGTGCGGGGGGGGGGGGGTCCTAAAAGGAGATGACCCTGTGCTGAGACACTGAGGTGCCTCAATCCCTGCCCTTGTTACAAGTGTTGGAGGCCCCAACTTTCTGAGAGGAAAGATGGACATATGGCTGCCAGACCCCCCCTGAACATAAAACATCCCAATATTCTTAGAGGAAATATGGACATATGGCTGCAAATCCTGCCCTGAGCATAAGAAACACCCCAACTTTCTGAGAGGGTAGATGGACATATGGCTGTAAAACCTGCCCTCAGCATAAGACACCCCAACTTTCTGAAAGAAAACACATGTCTGTAATTAAGAGGGAGGGTGTAAGAGGACAGCAGCAGCGACCACACATGGGCCAATGAGAGGTCAGGAGGTCCGCCATTGTTGCAAATATTGGAAGTCCAGGATGGAAGCCCCTGCTTTTCCTCCAACTTCAACCCTGTCCTGAGCATAAAACCCCAAATTTCTGAAAGGAAAGATGGACACTGCATGTAATTACAGGGGCAGCCTCCGCATGGGGGGCGTGAGGTCAGAAGGGCCTGCCCTGAGCGTAAAACCCCAACTTCCTGAAAGGAAAGATGGACACTGCCTGTAATTACAGGGGCAGCCTCCGCATGGAGGGCGTGAGGTCAGAAGGGCCTGCCCTGAGCGTAAAACCCCAACTTTCTGAAAGGAAAGATGGACACTGCCTGTAATTACAGGGGCAGCCTCCGCATGGAGGGCGTGAGGTCAGAAGGGCCTGCCCTGAGCATAAAACCCCAAATTTCTGAAAGGAAAGATGGACACTGCATGTAATTACAGGGGCAGCCTCCGCATGGGGGGCGTGAGGTCAGAAGGGCCTGCCCTGAGCGTAAAACCCCAACTTTTTGAAAAGAAAGATGGACACTGCCTGTAATTATAGGGGCAGCCTCCGCATGGAGGGCGTGAGGTCAGAAGAGCCTGCCCTGAGCGTAAAACCCCAACTTTCTAAAAGGAAAGATGGACACTGCCTGTAATTACAGGGGCAGCCTCCGCATGGAGGGCATGAGGTCAGAAGAGCCTGCCCTGAGCGTAAAACTCCAACTTTCTGAAATGAAAGATGTACACTGCCTGTAATTACAGGGGCAGCCTCCGCATGGAGGGCGTGAGGTCAGAAGGGCCTGCCCTGAGCGTAAAACCCCAACTTTCTGAAAGGAAAGATGGACATTGCCTGTAATTACAGGGGCAGCCTCCACATGGAGGGCGTGAGGTCAGAAGGGCCTGCCCTGAGCGTAAAACCTCAACTTTCTGAAAGGAAAGATGTACACTGCCTGTAATTACAGGGGCAGCCTCCGCATGGAGGGCGTGAGGTCAGAAGGGCCTGCCCTGAGCGTAAAACCCCAACTTTCTGAAATGAAAGATGGACACTGCCTGTAATTACAGGGGCAGCCTCCACATGGAGGGCGTGAGGTCAGAAGGGCCTGCCCTGAGCGTAAAACCCCAACTTTCTGAAAGGAAAGATGGATACTGCATGTAATTACAGGGGCAGCCTCCGCATGGTGGGCGTGAGGTCAGAAGGGCCTGCCCTGAGCGTAAAACCCCAACTTCCTGAAAGGAAAGATGGACACTGCCTGTAATTACAGGGGCAGCCTCCGCATGGAGGGCGTGAGGTCAGAAGGGCCTGCCCTGAGCGTAAAACCCCAACTTTCTGAAAGGAAAGATGGACACTGCCTGTAATTACAGGGGCAGCCTCCACATGGAGGGCGTGAGGTCAGAAGGGCCTGCCCTGAGCATAAAACCCCAAATTTCTGAAAGGAAAGATGGACACTGCATGTAATTACAGGGGAAGCCTCCGCATGGGGGGCGTGAGGTCAGAAGGGCCTGCCCTGAGCGTAAAACCCCAACTTTTTGAAAGGAAAGATGGACACTGCCTGTAATTATAGGGGCAGCCTCCGCATGGAGGGCATGAGGTCAGAAGAGCCTGCCCTGAGCGTAAAACTCCAACTTTCTGAAATGAAAGATGTACACTGCCTGTAATTACAGGGGCAGCCTCCGCATGGAGGGCGTGAGGTCAGAAGGGCCTGCCCTGAGCGTAAAACCCCAACTTTCTGAAAGGAAAGATGGACATTGCCTGTAATTACAGGGGCAGCCTCCACATGGAGGGCGTGAGGTCAGAAGGGCCTGCCCTGAGCGTAAAACCTCAACTTTCTGAAAGGAAAGATGTACACTGCCTGTAATTACAGGGGCAGCCTCCGCATGGAGGGCGTGAGGTCAGAAGGCCCTGCCCTGAGCGTAAAACCCCAACTTTCTGAAATGAAAGATGGACACTGCCTGTAATTACAGGGGCAGCCTCCGCATGGAGGGCATGAGGTCAGAAGGGCCTGCCCTGAGCGTAAAACCCCAACTTTCTGAAAGGAAAGATGGACACTGCCTGTAATTACAGGGCCAGCCTCCGCATGGAGGGCGTGAGGTCAGAAGGGCCTGCCCTGAGCGTTAAACCCCAACTTTCTGAAATGAAAGATGGACACTGCCTGTAATTACAGGGGAAGCCTCCGCATGGAGGGCGTGAGGTCAGAAGGGCCTGCCCTGAGCGTAAAACCCCAACTTTCTGAAATGAAAGATGGACACTGCCTGTAATTACAGGGGCAGCCTCCGCATGGAGGGCGTGAGGTCAGAAGAGCCTGCCCTGAGCGTTAAATCCCAACTTTCTGAAATGAAAGATGGACACTGCCTGTAATTACAGGGGCAGCCTCCGCATGGAGGGCGTGAGGTCAGAAGGGCCACCATTGTACCACTGTTGCTCCTCCACTTTATATACATAAGCGGTGCTAACTTGGCATTTGTGTAAATTTCAAATCAAAAATAAATTAAGACGCTTATTGTAAAAGCCATAATAGACCCTATTTAATGTCCAGGGCCCCGCCAAGTTGAAGTATACCCACAGTACCAATATTCTAAAATCATTTAATATCAGCTGCTTATACTTGATGATAATGGGATATGGGGAGGGTCAAAGTGGGTCACTTTGGAGCTGGTCAACCCTCTTTTCCAGTGAATGCGCTTATATCACTAAGTAGTCAATACAGTTTACACAATTTACAGCGGACCTGAGAACGTTTCGCCGAACGAGTCCAATGCGCATGCGCGCAATGGCTGGCACCTCCTGGACTACGGCGATTCGCCAGCCGCAACATGGCGGAATGTCAAAGGTTAAAGCAGTGAAGCTGTCACATGACGCTAAAGATGGCTGCTGTACAGTGGTAAGAAAGCTGTTTCCTCTTTTTAATGCATAATAACGGGAATGACAGGAAAAACAAGCGGGAATGCATTGTGTAGATGGGGCGGGTGGCAGTGGCGCCTACACAGCGCAATTCATGACGCGAAGCTGACGCTTTATATTGGTATAAAGCTGCATTATAGGCTATATCTAGGGAGATGGGGGATGAGAAATGCCAGAGCGCTGCAGTGAAGAAGCATCCCCGGGAACACACACAATAAGTGCACAGTTCCAGCTACTGCATGTTACACCTCAAAGAGGGGCAAAGGAGAACAACGAGGGACAGGGGGACATTGACTCAAAATAGGGACAGTCCCTCCAAATCAGGGACGCCTGGGAGGTATGCTTTTACATGTGTGTCAGCTGAACTTTTATATTTGTGGGGGCTTAACTTCTATTCTAGGTTGTTGTGGATGAAAACCCAGCAATACAGGGGTATCCCAATTTGGGACGCCCCTGTTTGTGAAACCTGCAGTACCTGCTGTATTCTTACCTCAATCCATGTTCCCACGTCTCTGCCAGGCACTGGCTCTTGTCCAATCAGAATTCACTATGCTCACCAATGAGTTTTTCAATGGCCTCTGCCAGCCATTCTGATATGCTGGTGTCAGATGCACGCATCAACCAGAGGAGCGCCGTAGACCTGTGCATGTGCCATAGTATCCATTACTAAAATTAGTTTACAGGTGACCAGTAGGGTTTCACACAGTAGGGCATCCCAAATTGTCTGCAACCGCACCCTCTAGTCTTTTAGACCAGTGGTTATCAATCTTTTTACACCCGTTCCTCTTTAGTGACAAGCAAGTACCCCGAAGGAGGAGATTGATTATTTATGCTGCCAAAATAAGGCCCTGCAGCAATTTTTAAAGACGGAAAAAATAGAGGAACACCACAGCAATTTTAACGTTTTGGAGGTGTTGTTCATCAATGCGATGGCATCCCGAATTGTGATGCCACACTGTGTGTATCCCCCGCAAGTCGCCCCATAACTCCCCTTCCTGTCAGTCCAATGGCGCAGACCTCTCAGCCAATCAGCACACTCGCTTTCACTTGGCTCTCTTTGGCACCGCTAGCCGCATCCCCTGCTCACCTTCTAGCCATGGAGCGCCCACGCCACCCTCTCAGAAGGGCCGGGCGTGGGTGCACTTATGACTAAAGGAGAGCTGTGCAGAGATGTGATGAGAATTCGGGATGCCCCAAGGAGTGGAAATCAAACAGTCCTGGAGTCGTTTAGACACTAGGGCCTGCAAAGTTCTTCTTTAAAATGATCTACCAGACCTGTCAGCCACCTGTTTTGGTGTCCCCCCCTGTGCTACTTGTACAGCAGGTTTAGAAATGGTGTTTTACACTACCCTCCCCTTTTCCCTGCTCCAAAAACTAAAACAGGTTTTGTCTAGATTTAAGATTTAAAGCTATAAATTCCCCCTCCCTACAGACAGCTCCTAAAGAAGTGCCAGTGAGTGCATTAGGAGCCTACAGGAGGGAGGGAAGAAATGCTAGCCCTGTAAATCCTTCTCACGCTGCCATTAGGAAGCTGGATAGGCTTTCCCATGGCTCCGTACAGGATGTGGGTCTGCCTATATTATTTATATTTGTGTTGCCAAGGCTTGTGAGCAGACTAGGTGACTAAATTTGACAGGGCCCTGGTGCGAACCCCCCCCCCCCCCCTCAAATAGCCTTTTGGTCCGTGTTGTGTTATTGTTCCACTTCAAGGGGCCGCAATAAAATATAAACCGCAAAAAATCCCAAACATTTACTGCAGGAAAGCTGTAATATTAAAGCATTGTATATGCAGAAGTAAGCAAGTGTGGGAAGAGGTGGGCAGGACTGAGGTGGGCAGAGGTGACAAGAAGTAAATAGAGTTGGGGTGAGCAGAGGTGAAGTGGGATGGGCAAGGCGCCATACAAAGGTAAAATGGAAAGAGCAGCAGTATCAATGTGACAGTACACAGGGAATCTATTATGGGATCAAGCAATGGATGGTTTTACATTTGGGATAATTCTGTCCATCTATTACATACCCCTTACCCGGGGCCGCATGTAACAGCCTCTGTGTCCCTATCTACCCTGATTGATGACACCACATTTTCTGCCTCAGCTCATGCAAGAGAATGCCGACCCTACATAGGAGTTGTGTATATTTTGGGAAAACCTTTTCCTACTACTATTTGGCTGATATAATGTACCACTGAGAGCTTCATCGCATCAATGTATAGTCTCTCTGCACATGGGCAGCGCCAGGCAAGTGGGTATTTAGTGTCATACTCAAGACTGACAAGACAACAGTTACTAATATCTGTTTTATAAGATAGGAACCTCTGCTGCCTTCTTGGGGAGACCAGACCCCTCTTTCTCCTTATACATTTTTTAAGTTCAAACATTGATATTAATGCAGAACAAAACCCTGGATTTTGCCCTGGGGATGCCCTGGTTTGGGATGCCCTCCTGTGCGAAACACCCCAGATTGTTCATACAAGTGCATCTTTCCTCAGTCCTTTGGGGGATGTGTGGGCTTTCTGCCAATCAGAGCCATTTCCTGTTAATATTAAAGTGGACCAAAACCCAGGATTTTGATGATCCTGGGTTTTGGTCCTTGCTCCCGGCTGTGTGAAATCCCCCAGGTCGCTGAACCCAACTCGCCTCTTCCCGGAGCATCCACGGGCACTCGTTCAATCAGCACGCTCGGTCCTCTGACGTCATGTTGTCTAAGGCGAGCGGCTCAGAGTGAGCTGACGGCCGCATTCCCCGTGACCCTCTAACAGGGTGCGTGCCTGCTCTGGCCCTTCACAAATGTGAAAGTGACCACTTCCCTAGACGCAGGTACGCTACCGCCCACAGCCTATCTGAATGGCTGTGCATGGGAGCGTGCCTCAGCCCTGAGAGGACGGGGCTGCAACCACCCTTGCTCCTGACTGGTTTAACCCATTCTGCTGCAATGTAACTTCTTCATTTTGGAAGAATCACAGTCTTGTGTTCCTGTAGGGTTAATAGCCGGGTTCTCAGCT
The DNA here is from genome assembly GCA_027917425.1 of Gastrophryne carolinensis. NCBI lineage: Eukaryota > Metazoa > Chordata > Amphibia > Anura > Microhylidae > Gastrophryne > Gastrophryne carolinensis. The sequence continues at coordinate 88,000,657 of CM051240.1, read as the reverse complement.
GGATAGGTCATTAGGCTGCTTAGTCATGGCCAAAGCTGTTAAAGAGTTCACCTGTAACATTGGAGGGATTGTGGGACTTTATTTCCATTAGTCCATTATTTTTAATCAACGCCATGAAAACTTCTCCCACTGTTGCAAAACAGGGCCCCAGGAATATGAGAACCATAGAAACAGCATGCTGATAAGTAAATCACAGTTCTGGGGGCACAATCCTAACACAAATGTTTATTTTACTTTCCAAAAGAGGAAAACAAGGCAGAACACCAAAAACCTGACAAAAAGGGACATCTCTTTCCACCTCGCCTCTGTCCATCACTTTTCACAACATCTTACCTTAGGCCACCTAACCTAACTTCACCTCTGCCTACCTCTACCCACCTCGACTTACCTCTTCCCATATCAACTCTGTCCACCTCACCTCTGCTCAATATATCTCGCTCTGCCTTACTTTTTTCCATTTCTTCCTGTCTTGCCCACCTTTATTTGCCTCTTCTCGCCTCTGATCACCTCACTTCTTCCTCTCACCTTTGCATATGTATAAAGGCATATTCAGTGCTTTAAGGTTAAAGCTTGCCTCCAGTAAATGGCGCTGTTGGCTGCCTAAATGTTATTGCAGCCCCTTGAATAGGAACAATAAGACAATGCTGCCCCTTTACCAAAAAGGTTGTGCTCCCCTGCTCTATAGCAATGCTATATCTCTAGCGTCAGCATATAAAGTACTAGTGCGTTGGTATTACTCCCTGCATGTATTGATACATTTCAGCTACCAAAGCCCTCGGGTTGGTGTTGATCTGTTTAAATGCTGGAATATCACCATGCCTGATAACACCTCTGATGATTGTGTTTTATTATATCTCACTGTCCAGGCGCTCACGGGAAAGACATTATGCAGCAGAAATGGAATCCTGCAGGCTGGAGAGAGTCCCTGTAGATTATGGAGATTACCATCCTTTAAAATCCATAACTGTAAGTGTTAAATACTGAACATAGCCAGGCTTGCACTGGGTGAATCCCTAGCTGGCCTCTGAAACTCAAGCCCACTGCCTTTACTTCCTCAGCCCTTTATAGTGGCCCTGCGCTTTGTATAGCCTGTTACACATATACACACACATACACACACTACAGTTTGACATTATGTCATTAAGCACAACTTAAAGTGGACCAACACCCAGGATTTTGACTATCCTGGGATTTGGTCCACTTCGGTGGGGCACCCCGATCGGGGGTGCCCCGCTGTCTGAAACCCCCCATAAAGCCCCAAAAAACTCACCTCACCCCGCTCCCACGCTCAGAGCCGCTGTGCTCTGAGCGCTGGAGGCCACGTCTTACGCTTCCCTCTAACAGGGAGCGCGCCTGCACCAACCATTCACAAACGGCCGGCGCAGGTGCGCGCCCTGCTAGAGGGAAGCGCGAGACGCGGCTCGCGCATGCGCCGATGGAACGGGGCTGAGGTAAGGTTTGTGGGCCTCCTGGGGGGTTCCACCCCGCGGGACATCCCGATTTCGGATGCCCCGCGGGGAGGGATCTGATCGGTCCGGTAATCTTATATATTCCCGGGCCGATCCCCCCTGGGTGTTGGTCCACTTTAATAAAACACAGGTAATATTTGCATTTAGGCAGAGGGTGTGCTTTGAAAATCAGTTCTCTTGGGGCCAAGACACCTCAGTTCAACACTGAAAACATCTGAAGGTTTCAAATATTTTTTAGGGTAATTTTGATGTCAAATTACCACATTTTCACTCCATAAGACGCATCGCAGGGGAAGAATAAAAAGCTGGTGAAAAAGAATACATTACAGGCACTCCGCGGCTTCTGTAATGGGGGATGCCTGTCACTGGCGGCTGTAACGGGGGATGCCTGTCACTGGCGGCTGTAACGGGTGGATGCCTGTCACTGGCGGCTGTAATGGGGGATGCCTGTCACTGGCGGCTGCAACTGGTGGATGCCTGTCACTGGCGGCTGTAACGGGGGATGCCTGTCACTGGCGGCTGTAACGGGTGGATGCCTGTCACTGGCGGCTGTAACGGGTGGATGCCTGTCACTGGCGGCTGTAACGGGTGGATGCCTGTCACTGGCGGCTGTAACGGGGGATGCCTGTCACTGGCGGCTGTAACGGGGGATGCCTGTCACTGGCGGCTGTAACGGGGGATGCCTGTCACTGGCGGCTGTAACGGGGGATGCCTGTCACTGGCGGCTGTAACGGGGGATGCCTGTCACTGGCGGCTGTAACGGGGGATGCCTGTCACTGGCGGCTGTAACGGGGGATGCCTGTCACTGGCGGCTGTAACGGGTGGATGCCTGTCACTGGCGGCTGTAACGGGTGGATGCCTGTCACTGGCGGCTGTAACGGGGGATGCCTGTCACTGGCGGCTGTAACGGGGGATGCCTGTCACTGGCGGCTGTAACGGGGGATGCCTGTCACTGGCGGCTGTAACGGGGGATGCCTGTCACTGGCGGCTGTAACGGGGGATGCCTGTCACTGGCGGCTGTAACGGGGGATGCCTGTCACTGGCGGCTGTAACGGGGGATGCCTGTCACTGGCGGCTGTAACGGGTGGATGCCTGTCACTGGCGGCTGTAACGGGTGGATGCCTGTCACTGGCGGCTGTAATGGGGGATGCCCGTCACTGGCGGCTGTAACGGGTGGATGCCTGTCACTGGCGGCTGTAACGGGGGATGCCTGTCACTGGCGGCTGTAACGGGTGGATGCCTGTCACTGGCGGCTGTAACGGGGGATGCCTGTCACTGGCGGCTGTAACGGGTGGATGCCTGTCACTGGCGGCTGTAACGGGTGGATGCCTGTCACTGGCGGCTGTAACGGGTGGATGCCTGTCACTGGCGGCTGTAATGGGGGATGCCTGTCACTGGCGGCTGCAACGGGTGGATGCCTGTCACTGGCGGCTGCAACGGGTGATGCCCGTCACTGGCGGCTGTAACGGGGGATGCCTGTCACTGGCGGCTGCAACGGGTGGATGCCTGTCACTGGCGGCTGTAACGGGGGATGCCTGTCACTGGCGGCTGTAACGGGGGATGCCTGTCACTGGCGGCTGTAACGGGGGATGCCTGTCACTGGCGGCTGTAACGGGGGATGCCTGTCACTGGCGGCTGTAACGGGGGATGCCTGTCACTGGCGGCTGTAACGGGGGATGCCTGTCACTGGCGGCTGTAACGGGTGGATGCCTGTCACTGGCGGCTGTAACGGGTGGATGCCTGTCACTGGCGGCTGTAATGGGGGATGCCCGTCACTGGCGGCTGTAACGGGTGGATGCCTGTCACTGGCGGCTGTAACGGGGGATGCCTGTCACTGGCGGCTGTAACGGGTGGATGCCTGTCACTGGCGGCTGTAACGGGGGATGCCTGTCACTGGCGGCTGTAACGGGTGGATGCCTGTCACTGGCGGCTGTAACGGGTGGATGCCTGTCACTGGCGGCTGTAACGGGTGGATGCCTGTCACTGGCGGCTGCAACGGGTGGATGCCTGTCACTGGCGGCTGCAACGGGTGATGCCCGTCACTGGCGGCTGTAATGGGGGATGCCTGTCACTGGCGGCTGCAACGGGTGGATGCCTGTCACTGGCGGCTGTAACGGGGGATGCCTGTCACTGGCGGCTGTAACGGGGGATGCCTGTCACTGGCGGCTGTAACGGGGGATGCCTGTCACTGGCGGCTGTAATGGGGGATGCCTGTCACTGGCGGCTGCAACGGGTGGATGCCTGTCACTGGCGGCTGCAACGGGTGATGCCCGTCACTGGCGGCTGTAACGGGTGGATGCCTGTCACTGGCGGCTGTAACGGGTGGATGCCTGTCACTGGCGGCTGCAACGGGTGGATGCCTGTCACTGGCGGCTGTAACGGGTGGATGCCTGTCACTGGCGGCTGTAACGGGTGGATGCCTGTCACTGGCGGCTGTAACGGGGGATGCCTGTCACTGGCGGCTGTAACGGGGGATGCCTGTCACTGGCGGCTGTAACGGGTGGATGCCTGTCACTGGCGGCTGCAACGGGGGATGCCTGTCACTGGCGGCTGTAACGGGGGATGCCTGTCACTGGCGGCTGTAACGGGTGGATGCCCGTCACTGGCGGCTGCAACGGGTGGATGCCTGTCACTGGCGGCTGTAACGGGGGATGCCTGTCACTGGCGGCTGTAACGGGGGATGCCCGTCACTGGCGGCTGTAACGGGTGGATGCCTGTCACTGGCGGCTGTAATGGGGGATGCCTGTCACTGGCGGCTGCAACGGGTGGATGCCTGTCACTGGCGGCTGCAACGGGTGGATGCCTGTCACTGGCGGCTGTAACGGTGGATGCCTGTCACTGGCGGCTGTAACGGGGGATGCCTGTCACTGGCGGCTGTAACGGGGGATGCCTGTCACTGGCGGCTGTAACGGGGGATGCCTGTCACTGGCGGCTGTAACGGGGGATGCCTGTCACTGGCGGCTGTAACGGGGGATGCCTGTCACTGGCGGCTGTAACGGGGGATGCCTGTCACTGGCGGCTGTAACGGGGGATGCCTGTCACTGGCGGCTGTAACGGGGGATGCCCGTCACTGGCGGCTGTAACGGGGGATGCCCGTCACTGGCGGCTGTAACGTGTGGATGCCTGTCACTGGCGGCTGTAACGGGGGATGCCTGTCACTGGCGGCTGTAACGGGTGGATGGCTGTCACTGGCGGCTGTAACGTGTGGATGCCTGTCACTGGCGGCTGTAACGGGGGATGCCTGTCACTGGCGGCTGTAACGGGTGGATGCCTGTCACTGGCGGCTGTAACGGGTGGATGCCTGTCACTGGCGGCTGTAACGGGTGGATGCCTGTCACTGGCGGCTGCAACTGGTGGATGCCTGTCACTGGCGGCTGCAACGGGTGGATGCCTGTCACTGGCGGCTGCAACGGGTGGATGCCTGTCACTGGCGGCTGCAACGGGTGGATGCCTGTCACTGGCGGCTGTAACGGGGGATGCCTGTCACTGGCGGCTGTAACGGGGGATGCCTGTCACTGGCGGCTGTAACGGGGGATGCCTGTCACTGGCGGCTGTAACGGGGGATGCCTGTCACTGGCGGCTGTAACGGGGGATGCCTGTCACTGGCGGCTGTAACGGGTGGATGCCTGTCACTGGCGGCTGTAACGGGGGATGCCTGTCACTGGCGGCTGTAACGGGGGATGCCTGTCACTGGCGGCTGTAACGGGTGGATGCCTGTCACTGGCGGCTGTAACGGGTGGATGCCTGTCACTGGCGGCTGTAACGGGTGGATGCCTGTCACTGGCGGCTGTAACGGGTGGATGCCTGTCACTGGCGGCTGTAACGGGGGATGCCTGTCACTGGCGGCTGCAACGGGTGGATGCCTGTCACTGGCGGCTGCAACGGGTGGATGCCTGTCACTGGCGGCTGTAACGGGGGATGCCTGTCACTGGCGGCTGCAACGGGTGGATGCCTGTCACTGGCGGCTGCAACGGGTGGATGCCTGTCACTGGCGGCTGTAACGGGTGGATGCCTGTCACTGGCGGCTGCAACTGGTGGATGCCCGTGACTGGCGGCTGCAACGGGTGGATGCCTGTCACTGGCGGCTGCAACGGGTGGATGCCTGTCACTGGCGGATGTAACGGGTGGATGCCTGTCACTGGCGGCTGCAACTGGTGGATGCCCGTGACTGGCGGCTGCAACGGGTGGATGCCTGTCACTGGCGGCTGCAACGGGTGGATGCCTGTCACTGGCGGCTGCAACGGGTGGATGCCTGTCACTGGCGGCTGCAACGGGTGGATGCCTGTCACTGGCGGCTGCAACGGGTGGATGCCTGTCACTGGCGGCTGTAACGGGGGATGCCTGTCACTGGCGGCTGCAACTGGTGGATGCCTGTCACTGGCGGCTGCAACTGGTGGATGCCTGTCACTGGCGGCTGCAACGGGTGGATGCCTGTCACTGGCGGCTGTAACGGGTGGATGCCTGTCACTGGCGGCTGTAACGGGTGGATGCCTGTCACTGGCGGCTGCAACGGGTGGATGCCTGTCACTGGCGGCTGCAACGGGTGGATGCCTGTCACTGGCGGCTGTAATGGGGGATGCCTGTCACTGGCGGCTGCAACGGGTGGATGCCTGTCACTGGCGGCTGCAACGGGTGATGCCCGTCACTGGCGGCTGTAACGGGTGGATGCCTGTCACTGGCGGCTGTAACGGGTGGAGGCCTGTCACTGGCGGCTGTAACGGGTGGATGCCTGTCACTGGCGGCTGTAACGGGTGGATGCCTGTCACTGGCGGCTGCAACGGGTGGATGCCTGTCACTGGCGGCTGTAATGGGGGATGCCCGTCACTGGCGGCTGTAACGGGTGGATGCCTGTCACTGGCGGCTGTAACGGGGGATGCCTGTCACTGGCGGCTGTAACGGTGGATGCCTGTCACTGGCGGCTGTAACGGGGGATGCCTGTCACTGGCGGCTGTAATGGGGGATGCCTGTCACTGGCGGCTGTAATGGGGGATGCCTGTCACTGGCGGCTGCAACGGGTGGATGCCTGTCACTGGCGGCTGCAACGGGTGGATGCCCGTCACTGGCGGCTGTAACGGTGGATGCCTGTCACTGGCGGCTGTAACGGGGGATGCCTGTCACTGGCGGCTGTAACGGGGGATGCCTGTCACTGGCGGCTGTAACGGGGGATGCCTGTCACTGGCGGCTGTAACGGGGGATGCCTGTCACTGGCGGCTGTAACGGGGGATGCCTGTCACTGGCGGCTGTAACGGGGGATGCCTGTCACTGGCGGCTGTAACGGGGGATGCCTGTCACTGGCGGCTGTAACGGGGGATGCCTGTCACTGGCGGCTGTAACGGGGGATGCCCGTCACTGGCGGCTGTAACGGGGGATGCCCGTCACTGGCGGCTGTAACGGGGGATGCCCGTCACTGGCGGCTGTAACGTGTGGATGCCTGTCACTGGCGGCTGTAACGGGGGATGCCTGTCACTGGCGGCTGTAACGGGTGGATGCCTGTCACTGGCGGCTGTAACGGGTGGATGCCTGTCACTGGCGGCTGTAACGGGTGGATGCCTGTCACTGGCGGCTGTAACGGGTGGATGCCTGTCACTGGCGGCTGCAACGGGTGGATGCCTGTCACTGGCGGCTGCAACGGGTGGATGCCTGTCACTGGCGGCTGCAACGGGTGGATGCCTGTCACTGGCGGCTGCAACGGGTGGATGCCTGTCACTGGCGGCTGCAACGGGTGGATGCCTGTCACTGGCGGCTGCAACGGGTGGATGCCTGTCACTGGCGGCTGTAACGGGGGATGCCTGTCACTGGCGGCTGTAACGTGTGGATGCCTGTCACTGGCGGCTGCAACTGGTGGATGCCTGTCACTGGCGGCTGCAACGGGTGGATGCCTGTCACTGGCGGCTGTAACGGGGGATGCCTGTCACTGGCGGCTGTAACGGGGGATGCCTGTCACTGGCGGCTGTAACGGGTGGATGCCTGTCACTGGCGGCTGTAACGGGTGGATGCCTGTCACTGGCGGCTGTAACGGGTGGATGCCTGTCACTGGCGGCTGCAACGGGTGGATGCCTGTCACTGGCGGCTGCAACGGGTGGATGCCTGTCACTGGCGGCTGTAACGGGTGGATGCCTGTCACTGGCGGCTGTAATGGGGGATGCCCGTCACTGGCGGCTGTAACGGGTGGATGCCTGTCACTGGCGGCTGTAATGGGGGATGCCTGTCACTGGCGGCTGTAACGGGTGGATGCCTGTCACTGGCGGCTGTAACGGGGGATGCCTGTCACTGGCGGCTGTAACGGGGGATGCCTGTCACTGGCGGCTGTAACGGGTGGATGCCTGTCACTGGCGGCTGTAACGGGGGATGCCTGTCACTGGCGGCTGTAACGGGTGGATGCCTGTCACTGGCGGCTGCAACTGGTGGATGCCTGTCACTGGCGGCTGTAACGGGGGATGCCTGTCACTGGCGGCTGTAACGGGTGGATGCCTGTCACTGGCGGCTGTAACGGGGGATGCCTGTCACTGGCGGCTGTAACGGGGGATGCCTGTCACTGGCGGCTGCAACGGGTGGATGCCTGTCACTGGCGGCTGCAACGGGTGGATGCCTGTCACTGGCGGCTGTAACGGGTGGATGCCTGTCACTGGCGGCTGTAACGGGTGGATGCCTGTCACTGGCGGCTGCAACGGGTGGATGCCTGTCACTGGCGGCTGTAATGGGGGATGCCTGTCACTGGCGGCTGTAACGGGTGGATGCCTGTCACTGGCGGCTGTAACGGGTGGATGCCTGTCACTGGCGGCTGTAACGGGGGATGCCTGTCACTGGCGGCTGTAACGGGTGGATGCCTGTCACTGGCGGCTGTAACGGGGGATGCCTGTCACTGGCGGCTGCAACTGGTGGATGCCTGTCACTGGCGGCTGTAACGGGTGGATGCCTGTCACTGGCGGCTGCAACGGGTGGATGCCTGTCACTGGCGGCTGCAACGGGTGGATGCCCGTGACTGGCGGCTGCAACGGGTGGATGCCCGTGACTGGCGGCTGCAACGGGTGGATGCCCGTGACTGGCGGCTGCAACGGGTGGATGCCCGTCACTGGCGGCTGCAACGGGTGGATGCCCGTGACTGGCGGCTGCAACGGGTGGATGCCCGTGACTGGCGGCTGCAACGGGTGGATGCCCGTGACTGGCGGCTGCAACGGGTGGATGCCCGTGACTGGCGGCTGCAACGGGTGGATGCCCGTCACTGGCGGCTGCAACGGGTGGATGCCCGTCACTGACGGCTGCAATGAGGGTGATTGAGAGGGGGTATTTTAGCACACCATTTGGATCAGAATATTTTTTTTCCTTCTCTAAAACCTGGATGCATCTTATGGGGTGAAACATACAGTACAGACGCTATTTTAAAGAGTAACATTTGAGGCCCTGGAGTCTTTTAGGCTCATCCGAGTTCCACACCTTGAGGCATCCTGAATCACCAATTGCCAGTTTCACTCACCTTCTCCTGGAGCCCGGCATCCCCGCTCACCTCTATCTGTGTACGCGCAAGGCTGCCCTGGGGGGGGGGGGGTACACACAGCGGGACATCCCAATTCAGGATGTTGAAGGGACAGTCAAATCCCTGTGTGGTGTTCCTCTTTAATCTGTCATTGGGAACATAGAAATGTTGCTAGTATGAGGCATTGTCTTTTACTGCTTTAAAGTTAAAACCCCCCAGATCACCCAAACCCAGCTCACCTCTTCCCAGTCCCACGGTGCGTCTATGAGCAGAAGCTCCGATGGCCGCATCCCTGCCTCCCTCTAACAGGGAGCGTGCATTTGTTAATGGCCGGCACGGGCGCACTCCTTGTTAGAGGGAGGCGGAGGATGCGGCCATCGGAGCTGCTGCTCTTAGATGCGCTGTGGGACCCGGAAGAGGTGAGCTAGGTTCGGGTGATCTGGGGGGTTTCACATAGTGGGAAAGGACTAAAACCCAGGATAGCCAAAACTATTGGTCCACTTTAACAATAGATCTCCTATTAGAGCTGAGCTCATGTACTGTACATAGTGCTCTGTTTACATTCTTTCTGACATTAGCCGAAGCAAGTCCATGAGGAAATGGAAATGAAAGTGATCCCCTGGATTTCTACACCAGGGCTGCTTGTTGTGATTGGAGGGGATGCATACTGTTAAATTCCTCTCTCTATAGTCCATTATACAATGATTTATCTGTGCTTTTTGCCTCTGCCTTTAGGTCACAGAATCTAAATCTAAGAAAGTGGGGCGTAAAGAGAGCACGTCCTCCAGCTCCTCCTCCTGCTCCTCTAATTCCGTTGTAGATCCATTGAACAGTGTTCTGGATGGCACTGATCCCCTGTCTATGTTTGCTGCAACGGCTGACCCAGTGGCGACTGGTATGGTAAGTAGGCACCTTCATTTAGTAGAGATATTTGTGTTTGTTTCAGCGCGAATATACCAGATGGTGGTTTAGATGCACCTTTGGTAAGGCGAACCTGTCCTTTTGGGTAACTGAAGTGGGTGTTTACTTATCCTGATCCTATAGTTGTTCTAGGAAAAAGGTAAGTATTAGGTGCGCTGTGGATGGAATTAAGGTTAGTAGGAGAAATGGTTGGCACAAGTGAAGATACGTTCTTGTTAGGAGGTTTGGTTAGCGTTGCAGGTGATTCTTCTAAGTCCGCTTATTAGAGGCTGGAAAACTGGACCGTAAGTGCCCAGTTCCGTAGATGGCTCTATTGGGTACTTCTTTTTGTAAACAAGAGGTATTGTAATTACCGGTGGTGCACAATGCTGGACTCACCTGTCTTCATAGGTTGATTGAAGTCTTGAAGGCTGCAGACCAGCCTTCAACAGCATCATCATCCTCAAGGAACCCCAGTCCACTCTCAAGTACTTACCTTAAAGCAGACCTATACTTCAAACACATAATTAAACTTCAAGATTTCAATCAACCTATGAAGACAGGCGAGTCCAGCATTGTGCACCACCGGTAATTACAATACCTCTTGTTTACAAAAAGAAGTACCCAATAGAGCCATCTACGGAACTGGGCACTTACGGTCCAGGTAACCATTAATTTGGTGACCAGGTAGAGAAAAAATCTCCAACAACTTTGGAGATTTTTGAGGCCTAATCAGCCAGAGGCAATGATACTGGTTGTCGCTGGTTTGATTATCTGGTAGAAATACCAACCTCAAACATTCTTAACCCTAACCCTAATTTTTTTTCCAGCCTCTAATAAGCGGACTTAGAAGAGTCACCTGCAACGCTAACCAAACCTCCTAACAAGAACGTATCTTCACTTGTGCCAACCATTTCTCCTACTAACCTTAATTCCATCCACAGTGCACCTACCGTAATACTTACCTTTTTCCTAGAACAACTATAGGATTAGGATAAGTAAACACCCACCTTCATTTAGTATCTAATCCTTTTAGGCTCCGTTCACACTGGCGCAATGCTCACTGAGGGACAATAGAGATTGCTGTACAATCGCAAGGGAATCGCCACCCATGTAATCCTATGGGCTCTTTTCCATTTGTAATCTCAGATTGCTATTGCCAGCTAAGATTTTGGAGAGCAAGGTCAAGCACTTTAAAATGGCTGTGAAATTTATGGACCGGGTCTGTTAGAATCTGGACACTCACGTTCCACACACGAAATGAGAAAATAATTGCCAAAATGACAAAGGAGCATACATTTTATTGAAATTAAGGTTTGGTACAAGCCAAAGCTAGATAGTTTAACTTTTAAAAATTAAATTGACCTGGTCTATCTAAAGGCCAAGCCAAACAGGCTTTGGGAACCAAAGTGCTGTGTCCATAAACCCTATGCTCCCTATAGCTGGGAGTTCCAGCTTCCTGGGGGATTCTTATTCAAACCTAAAATAGACCCCTGTAGCACATATATGTTATTGCTGTGACTGGGGAAAAGCTGGATCAATAACGGACACCTACTGCACCCCCACTTCCAAGTTGACTTCAGAATTGTGGCATCCAAGGCTTCACAACACTCACTTGTGACAAGCAGGCATGTTATACAGGTCAATAGGGAGAAACATTTTTTGTGTGTGTGTGTGTGTGTGTGTGTGTGGGGGGGGGGGGGGGGGGGGTTCTTGGCCACAGGTTTCAAGACATTTCAACCCTGCCACACATGAGCCATAGTGGATCTACAACCACAAGGGGGGTTAGAACCACATTGCCACCACTGATCTCCAGCACCAGGTCTCCCCTGTGCAGAGGAACTGGGAGCAGAAGCAACTCACTAATCAATTCAGATGTTGGCTGAAGCAGTGTGTAGTGGCTTCTGGTTCCCCAGAAAAAGGAAATTGGGAGACCTAGGTTTTCCAAGGGAAAACCGTGAGTGTGGCTCTGATTTAACCCTTAACTGTCTTAGTGAAATAGAAAAATCTAAAACATTATTATTATTGTTTATTAGCGCCATCATCTTCCGTAGCGCTTTACAAAGTAGTAATTACAGACAGTGTAGAAACATACGGTACATATACTATTTCAAATGCAGTTTTACAGATTTGACAGTGGATATTCTGAGTACATGATACAATAGGGAGAGAGCCCTGCCCTTGAGAGCTTACAGTCTAAAGGAAGAGGGGTGAAGACGAGGGGGAAGGATCACAAACAGTCAGTATTGAGCTTTGTGGCATGTGCCCTTTAGAAGATTGGTTAGGCCAGATTATATGCTTGTCTGAAAAAGTGAGTTTTAGGGGTGCCTTTTGAGGTTTTGAGGGTTGTGGAGTGGCGGATTGGGTGCGGGAGGGCATTCCAGAAGAAGAAGTTGCACGTGAGAAGTCCTGGAGGCGGGCGTGAGAGGAGGTGACCAGGGTGGAGGACAGGAGAAGGTCGGCAGCAGAGCGGAGGCTGCGTCTAGGTTGATACTGTTGGATTAGCGATGAGATGTAGGGAGGGGCCTGGTTGGAGAGAGCTTTGTATGCGAGAGTTAGAGTTTTGAACAGGATTCGCTGTGGGACTGGCAGCCAGTGTAGGGATTGGCAGAGAGGAGCAGAACTGGAGGAGCGAGAGGAGAGATGGATGAGGCGAGCAGCAGAGTTCAGAATAGATTGGAGGGGTGCCAGTCTGTTAGTTGGTAAGCCACGAAGAAGACTATTGCAGTAATCCAGTCGGGGTATGACCAGGGCGTGTACTAACATTTTAGTGGTGTCAGGTGAGAGGAAGGGACGGATCCCAGGCACCGAGCTTGGGGAGTTGCTGTTATTGTGTAGTTGTTGACAGAAATAGATATGTTAGAGAGGGGAGGGGAGTTAGATGGTGGGAAAATGACCAGTTCTGTCTTGTCCATGTTTAGCTTGAGGTAGCGAGATGACATGAATGAAGAAATAGCTGAGAGGCAGTTGGGGAGGTGAGATAGGAGAGAGGAGAGATTGGGGCCTGAGAGATATATCTGAGTGTCATCCGCATAGAAGTGGTATTGGAAGCCTAGTGAAGTTATAAGTTTGCCAAGGCCATAGGTGTAGACTGAGAAAAGTAGGGGGCCTAGGACAGAACCTTGTGGCACACCGACAGAAAGGGAACGTGAGGATGAGACCGTGTTAGAGTAGAATACACTGAATGATCTATCAGAGAGGTAAGAGGTGAGACAAGAGAGTGCAAGACCTTGAACCCCAAGAGAGGAGAGAATATCAAGAAGCAGAGAGTGGTCGACCGTATCAAAGGCTGAGGAGAGGTCAAGAAGGATGAGGATGGAGTAGTGACCTTTGCTTTTGGCAGTGAGCAGATCATTGGTAACTTTGGTGAGGGCAGTTTCAGTGAAGTGGTTACGGCAGAATCCTGATTGTAAGGGGTCAAATAAGTTTTTAGTGGATAAGTATTGTGACAGTTCTGAGTGGACATGTTGTTCAAGAAAATTGGAGGAGAAAGGGAGTAGCGAGATAGGGCGGTAGCTGGAGAGGGCAGAGGGGTCGAGAGAGGCTTTCTTGATTATCGGAGTAATAACTGCATGTTTGTAGGAAGAAGGAAAGGTGCCAGTGGAGAGGGAAAGGTTGAATATAGCGGTTAAGGATGGAGTGAGGGATGGAGACAGTTGAGGGATAAGGTGGGATGGAATATCCAAAAACATGTCTCCAGTAGCAGGGGCAACTGCCGACTAACAGTGCTGAGTGTGGGGTCCTGGCACACAGGGTGAGCAGTTTGCTCAACCAAACCTAAAAGCTCCTTTTATCAAAAGGGCAAAACACAGGAAAAACAGTTGGGGGTTTAAAAAAGAAATGTAGCTGCATGCAGCTTAAAGTGGACCAACACCCACGGGTGATCGGCCCGGGAATCTATAAGATTCCCGGGCCGATCACCCCCCACCCCGCGGGACATCCGAGATCGGGATGTCCCGCGGGGTGTAACCCCCCCAAAACCCCCGAAAAACCCTACCTGATCTTCGGCGGCGGCCGGCCGCCGCCGCCTCCCTCGCACCCCTGCAGGCGTGCGCGCGCCCGCGCCGGCCGTCTGCGAATGGCCGGCGCGGGCGCGCGCGCGTCAAAAGGGACGCGCGGGAGGCGGCGGCGGCGGCAGCCGCTTAGACGTCCTGGAATAGAGCTTGTACGTTGGGGCTGGGAGCGCGGAGAGGTGAGTTTTTCGGGGGGTTGGGGGGGGTTTCACACAGCGGGGCACCCCGATCGGGGGTGCCCCATCGAAGTGGACCAAGACCCAGGATAGTCAAAATCCTGGGTGTTGGTCCACTTTAAATAAACCCAAGAGCTGGGATTACGAACATTGGTTGGAAAAGCATCCCAGAAGACCCAAAAAGCTTTGCAGGGAATTCCCTGAATAAGGAGGGGGAGTGAGGGGATCTTTAGACCCCAGGACCAGAAACATTATTAGGGCCAGAGACATACTTAGGGATTTTTTTTTGAGTGGGGGTCGCACATTTATTGCCATTGGAAATGTTTCCTCTCTTTAACCCATCTGTGCAGTGAGTATACGGCAATTGGGGGTTTAGGTGCCTTGCTCAAGAGCACTTCAGTTATGTCCTGGCTGAGAACTGAACCGGCAACTCTTCCAGTCCCAGGCTGCATCCTTAACCACCATGTCTGCCCTATTGTTCCTCTGTACCTCCGGGTTTTGTTCCATGAATTGTGAAACCCCCAGTACACCCAGTAAAACTCGCCTCTCGTCGGTCCAATGAAGCACGCGGGGGCTCTCATCCAATCAGAGCCAAACAGCAAAGGGCTCTGATTGCCTGTCTGAATGGCTGGGATGGGATCGCGCACATGCCATGTAAGCATTACCCGTTGTAAACAATCATAGCGGTTTGCCGAAAGGTAAATGGGTCTCACTGGATGAGAGCCTGCGAATGCGCCATTGGACCAGGGAAAGGTGAGTTATTACTGGTGTCCTTGGGGGGTTTCAAACAGCAGGATATCCAGATTCAGGATGCTGGCTTTTCCCCAGGGTGGCTGCTTTAACTTCTTGCTTCTGTTTTGAAGAATAATTCTCCTCCTGCAATAGACCTCCTGTCCTGAACTTTAGTGATTGCACTACTTTAAGGAATGACGTGTGCAAATGACAGGATACATAAAGGCAATACAGTCACCACTCACTTATCTTCGGTCGACAGCACGGCCGGTGTGCCCGTGTCCCCGGCTTGTGCGCGAGCACGGCTTACCTATGCCCTCTGGTGGCACTGCAGACTCCACGCCCGCCGAAGGTTAGTTTAAAGGCCAATGAGCCCTAATAATACTGATGGGCGTAACGCCCTTGTCACGATCACGCTCAGCCCAGCCAGACAGAGTGTGATAGTACAAGGGTTAAGAGCCACCAGACCCCTGGGCATGCACTACTAGTCCCAGCAAGTCATCAATTAACCCTAATAAACGTGTATCACCAGAGCTTCCCTCAGGAAGGTGAGCTCATCTATTTAGAGGTCAAAGACTAGAGCTGATTAATTAAACATTTAATCTGATAAAAGGTATCACAGTGCTGGATGTAATTTACAACAATAAAATGACATACAAAAAATACAGAGAGTATACAGCAAATAACAGTTCAAAAAAAAAAAGTCCTTACGCAGTCCCTTCTTGTTGGAGTTTTCTGTGGTTGCTTGTTGCTTGGGACGATCTTATGATCCCAGGTCCTTAGCTTGAAATGCACACCAACATGTCAGCTCTCCTAGCTTTTTGTTAGCCAGAATTTGGAGGGAAAAATGGCTTAACAGGACACCTTCCATTTCCATGGAATTCCTAAGGGTGGGGTGGAGATTCTATTTCCCAGGTCCCCTTATCTGATTGCCGGTTTATGGCCAGAGCAAAGACAACAGCCTGGCACTTCAAAGAGGAAGTATCACAGAGTCTTAATTAAGTTGGAATGTACACGCTGCATGGCCCTGTTTTTATATAGGAGGGTGTTTTATGGCACACTGGTGGAGGGGAAAGCTGCTGGTCCATATTCAAATATACACACACATATATACACTCATAATACGTATGTTCTATAATCATGCCCTGGGCATGACACCTCCCCCTTAAGATGGGGCAGAGAGATCCAGCCTATCCAGGCTGATAAATCTGCACCCACTAACAGTCTATTTCCCCCTGACGCGATAGTCCATCTGCATTTTGATGCAGGCTTCCTTTCCTGTGTTGGACTGTGAAATTATATTGTTGGAGGATAAGACTCCAGCGAAGCAGTTTTCCATTGTTACCCGACACCCTGTCCAACCAATGTAGAGGATTGTGATCCGTTATGACAGTGAAATCTCTTCCGTACAGGTAGGGTTGTAATTTTTGCAAAGCCCAGACCATAGCTAGACATTCTTTCTCTATGACAGCATAGGCCACTTCTCTAGGCAATAGCTTCCTACTAAGGTATAGTATGGGGTGTTCTTCTCCATGGGAGTTCACTTGGCTAAGAACAGCCCCCAGCCCAAAATTGGAAGCATCCGTTTGTACCACGAACCTCCTGCTGAAATCAGGGGCCTGGAGGACCGGAGAGTTGGACAATGCGGTCTTGAGGGCGACAAAGGCCTTATTACAGTCCTCAGTCCAGGTAATTTGCTTGGACACTTTCTTTTTAGTCAAATCGGTGAGGGGTTTGGCTATCTTGCTATAGTCTGGGACAAATCTACGATAATAACCTGCTGTTCCCAGGAAAGACACGACCTGTTTTTTGGTCTTGGGAATTGGCCAGGCCATAATAGACTCCACCTTACTGGGCTCGGGGCGTAGGGTCCCTCCTCCTACCCGATGTCCCAGATACTGCACTTCTGTCATGCCAACTTGACACTTTTCTGGTTTGATGGTAAGCCCGGCCTCAGCTATTTGTTTTACCACCTTGTGCAGGTGAATCAGGTGCTCCTCCCAGGTCTTGCTAAATATGGCAATATCATCTAAGTAAGCTACTGCATATTCCTTGTGGCCCTCTAGCAGCTGATCGACTAGTCGCTGAAAAGTGGCTGGGGCATTTTTCATCCCAAAGGGCATGACACAGCACTCAAACAACCCAAAGGGAGTAATAAAGGCTGACCGTTCCTGGGCCTCTGGAGTCATGGGGATCTGCCAGTACCCTCGGCTCAAATCCATAATAGTGACGTATTGAGAACCTGCTAGCTGATCAAGCAGTTCATCTATTCTGGGCATTGGGTAGGCATCAAATGTGGTCACGGCATTTAACCTTCGGTAATCCACACAGAACCTGGTGGATTTATCCTTTTTGGGCACTAGCACTACTGGGGAGGCCCAGGGGCTTTTAGACTTCTTTATTACCCCTAGTTTTAGCATGTCCTCGATCTCCTTCTGTATGTGGGCCTTTATTTCTGGGGATACCCGGTAGGCTACCTGTCTAAGCGGTGGCTGGGCCCCCGTATCCACATGGTGGGTAGCTACGGTAGTTCGCCCTGGCTTCCCAGTAAAGTTGGCACTGAAGGGGCCTAACACCTGATGTAGCTGCCTCTTCCTTTCATCTGGGAGCTGTGGATTGACCTGCACATCCTGAAGGGATCCCTGGCTCTTAGCTTCCTCCACAAGATCTAGTAAGGGATCACTAACCCCCTCTTCCTCTGGTGCACTGCACACACTGAGTACCACATCCTCCGGGTCATAGTAGGCCTTTAACATATTAATGTGGTACTGTCTCTGTCTCTGACTTTTCTTATCAAGGGCTACTACATACGTGGTTGGTTCTGGGCGCTGTAAAATGGTGAAAGGACCCTCCCAGGCAGCCTGTAACTTATTCTGCCTAATGGGGTTTAGAACCATTACCTTCTGTCCCACCTCATAGACCCGGTCCCTTGCATTGCGGTCATACCAGTGTTTCTGCCTGGACTGTGCTGCTCTGAGGTTATCGTGTACTAGCCCAGTCAACACCTGCATTCTGTCCCTAAACTTTAGGACATACTCCACCACCGAAGTTGCAGGAGTATGTTGCACCCCTTCCCACTCCCCTCTAACTAAATCTAGGGGCCCCCGCACTTTGCGACCATACAATAATTCAAAAGGTGAGAAACCTGTAGATTCTTGGGGTACCTCCCTGTAAGCAAATAACAAATAGGGTAAGTACTTTTCCCAGTCCCTGCCTTCTGACTCTACAAAGGTTTTTAACATTTGTTTCAGGGTCCCATTGAACCTCTCGCAGAGACCATTTGTTTGGGGGTGGTATGGGCTTGCTACCAGGTGCTGTACGTTTACCTTCTTACAGAGACTTTGCATTAGATTGGACATGAACTGGGTGCCCTGATCAGTGAGCATTTCTCTAGGGAACCCAACCCTGCAGAATATACTGATCAGCGCATCTGCCACCTTATCTGCCCGGACAGAAGATAAGGCAACAGCCTCAGGGTACCTGGTTGCATAGTCCACCACAGTGAGAATAAACTGTTTCCCTGTGCTGCTGGGTATAGCTAGAGGCCCCACAATATCCACTGCCACTCGCTCAAAGGGTACAGATATGATGGGTAGGGGCACTAGGGGAACACGAGTTACATCCCCGGACTTACCCACCCTCTGGCAAACATGACAGGACCTACAGTAACTAGCAACAGCAGTACCCATACCTGGCCAGTAGAAATTGTGTGCCAACCTGGACTTTGTTTTGGCCACTCCCAAGTGTCCTGCCAGGGGGGTCTCATGGGCTAACCTCAGTAGCTCTTTCCTAAACTGCCTAGGAACCACCAACTGCCTTTCTCTCTCCTGGGGCCCTAGCATGGTTTTGGAAAGGGACTCCCAATACAGGATATTGTTTTCCCAATATACCCGATGCCCATCTGAGTTAGCGCCTGGCTGCTCAGCACGCTGTCTCAGCCCTTCAAGGGAAGGATCACTGCGCAGAGCTTCCCGGAAATGTTCATTGCCCTCCCCCCACCTCGTGGCATCAGGGGACACATTTCCCTCAGGTGAACTACCATCTCCACCCTCCTCTGCTTTGGCTTGTGAGTCATCACCATCCTCCCTTCTTTTTACAGCTGCAGCTTTGGCACACTGCTGACGTGTAACCACTGCCACCATTGATATGCCTCCCTGGGGTTTACCTTCCTCCCCCTCAGTCCCGGACATAACATTGTTACAGGCATCATATACAGCTACATCACTCCTTCCTCCCTCCTCCTCCTCAGCCATCTCCGGCTTACAGGATGGGGACACATCACTCACTGCTGGTCCCTCATCCTTACCTGTCACCAGGGGCCCACCAACCCCTCCCCCTAGCCCATCTCCGCTAGGTTTTGACAAAGGTAATACATTGGCATTACATTTCACAATACACCCCACTCCACTTTTGGAAGACACAACTGGTTCAGTTACAGGTAAACATTTATCAGCCCCCTGCACTCCCTCCCAGTTATCACATTTCACAGTGTCCCCCAAAGTCTCGTACAGTACCTCTGAACGATCAGGGCTGTCTCCTAGCCCTTGTGGTGTGCAGGCAGTGTCCTCTGGAGCATAATGGCATAGCATCCGACCCAAATCATTCCCCAGCAGAACACTGACAGGGATGTCCTCAGAGACCCCCACCTCCCGCAAACCTTTGCCTGTACCCCAATCCAGGTACACACGGGCCATGGGTACAGCCGGGCGCACACCTCCAATTCCTTTTAAAGCCATGGTTTTTCCAGGGATGATGTCCTCGGTATCCACCACTTCAGGCCGCACTAAGGTAAAGGAGGCCCCCGAATCACGTAGACCCACGGTCACCCGGTCACCCACAGTTACGCTCTGCAGGTTATCCGCTCTCTTCTCCACTGTTCCAGACACCAGAAAAACGGCTGGGTGTCCTTCAACTGCCGGTGGAGAATTCCTTTTGTTGGGGCAGGTGGCACTCAGGTGCCCAATCTTGTTGCATCTGTAACATCGGCGGGTGTCCCCCTGACCCGATGTGGTTCCTGTTGCTCTTGGTGTGGACGGCAGGAATCTCCCAGTTGACCTACTGGCACTCTGTGGGTGTGCAGCTCCCTTCCAGGTACTTGATCCAGCTTGTGCAGAACCACGCTTCGCTGTTGGTGCACGGTTATTAGCAAAGTCATCTCCTAGTTCTGCGGCTTCTGCGACTGTCTTGGGCTTGCGGTCCAAAATCCACTCTCTGGCTTCACAGCTCCTTGTTTGGAGGAACTGATCCAGAACCATCAAGTCCTCCAGGGCCTCATAAGTGGTGACTTGTAGGCCCCCAGTCCATTGCCTGAATGCAGTCCTCAGCTGACCTGCATGTTCAGTGCAACTCTCTGTGGTGCTCTGTTGTAAAGTCCTAAACTTCTTCCGATAGGTTTCTGGAGTCAGATTAGCACTTTTTAGCAGGGCAGATTTTATTGCCTCATAGTCCTGGTCTCTTTCAGAGGGAAGAGAAGCAAACACATCCAGAGCTTTTCCTCGCAGCCGTGGGGTTAGGTATCGTCCCCACTGCTCTTTAGGAAGATGAAACTGCCGGCAAACCTTTTCAAATCCTCTCAGGAATATGTCCAAATCACCATCTTTCTCCATCATGGGGAAATGTTCCAAGCGGGGTTTGTGGTCACCCTCACCCTGCACATCACTGCGTGCGGATAAAGCGTCCCCTCTCAGCCTCAGGACCTCCAGTTCATGTCTGCGCTCAGCAGCTCGTGCCTGGGCCTCTCTTTCTGCTGCCTGGGCCTCTCTTTCTGCTGTTTGGTACTGGAGAAGCAACTGGAGTTTAATATTAGCATCCACATCTCCAAGGTGTTGTAAAGCATTCCGCATATAAGAGTCCAAGGCTTCATGTGGAGTACTGTCCTGATGGGGAGTAATGTGGTGTCCCTCATTCTCCGCTGTAGGACTTAGCCTCACATCACTCAGCTCTGCTGCACGGGCATCATATTCCACAAGATCGGCAATAAGCTGGTCCTTGGTCTTTCCCGCTGTAGGGATCTCCTTTTCTTGGCACATTAACTCCAGTGCGGGCTTGGACTGCTTGCGATATGCCTCCATATTTCCGATATGAAGCAGAGGGAGTAAAACAACAGATGGGAAGGACAGAACTGTCTTGCACTCTTTTTTTTTTTTGTATGTCACTTAGATCAGCACTGAGCTCTGTCTTTGGGAATTTACACACAATAAGATGTATGCAAATTTCTTTTAGTGCTTAGGATCTTCGGGTAAAATCCAGCAAGCACTAAAAATCTCGACGCTGCCACCAGTTGTCACGATCACGCTCAGCCCAGCCAGACAGAGTGTGATAGTACAAGGGTTAAGAGCCACCAGACCCCTGGGCATGCACTACTAGTCCCAGCAAGTCATCAATTAACCCTAATAAACGTGTATCACCAGAGCTTCCCTCAGGAAGGTGAGCTCATCTATTTAGAGGTCAAAGACTAGAGCTGATTAATTAAACATTTAATCTGATAAAAGGTATCACAGTGCTGGATGTAATTTACAACAATAAAATGACATACAAAAAATACAGAGAGTATACAGCAAATAACAGTTCAAAAAAAAAAAGTCCTTACGCAGTCCCTTCTTGTTGGAGTTTTCTGTGGTTGCTTGTTGCTTGGGACGATCTTATGATCCCAGGTCCTTAGCTTGTAATGCACACCAACATGTCAGCTCTCCTAGCTTTTTGTTAGCCAGAATTTGGAGGGAAAAATGGCTTAACAGGACACCTTCCATTTCCATGGAATTCCTAAGGGTGGGGTGGAGATTCTATTTCCCAGGTCCCCTTATCTGATTGCCGGTTTATGGCCAGAGCAAAGACAACAGCCTGGCACTTCAAAGAGGAAGTATCACAGAGTCTTAATTAAGTTGGAATGTACACGCTGCATGGCCCTGTTTTTATATAGGAGGGTGTTTTATGGCACACTGGTGGAGGGGAAAGCTGCTGGTCCATATTCAAATATACACACACATATATACACTCATAATACGTATGTTCTATAATCATGCCCTGGGCATGACAGCCCTAGTTATGAATTGGCCAATCAGCCCATAGTTTGTAGCTGGGCCAATGATCCCTAGTGTTCCCCCTAGCCAATCCCGTCCACTTCCCTTCTTTAAAGGTGTTTCCAGCTCGCTCTCCCACTGCCCGTGATAGCGTTCTGCTGGGTGCTATTGTTCCTGTGATTGCTAATTGTTATACCGTTGCCGACCTAGCTTGCCTGACCATTCCGCCTTCCACTTTTGCCTGGAATCCGAATAAGTTCTCTCCTCATACCTTGTTCTGTGAACCCTGTGATTACCCGGTTTGACCCTTGACCCTTCTTGTGCTTCTCCCTTGGCGCTGTGTATCGTGAGGACTGATTTTTCTATCTATGACCCCGGCTTGCCTGATAATGCCCAGTCTATCCTCTGGTTCATCCTCCTTCACCCCTGTAAGTTCACAATATTTGAGCTACCAAGTCCTGGGGGCAACAGTGTCCGGCAGGCGTTTATAAAGTGGACCAAAACCCAGGATTTTGACTATCCTGGGTTTTGGTCCACTTCGGTGGGGCACCCCGATCGGGGGTGCCCCACTGTGTGAAACCCCCCAGAAAGGCCCGAAAACTCACCTCACCCCGCTCCCACGTGACCGCTGCAGCCAATCCCCGCCACCGGACAAGTGAGAGGCAGCGCCGGACAAGCAGAGCGCGTCCGCCGCCCGCGCGTCCCTCTTACATGGAGCGCACTCACGCCGGCCATTCACAAACGGCCGGCGCGGGAGCGCGCCCTGCTAGAGGGACGCGCGGGAGGCAGCGGACGCGCATGCACCGCTGGAACGTGGAAAAGATAGGATTGTGGGCTTCCTGGGGGGTTTCACCCCGCGGGACATCCCGATTTCGGATGCCCCGCGGGGAGGGATCTGATTGGCCCGGGAGTCTTATAGATTCCCGGGCCGATCCCCCCTGGGTGTTGGTCCACTTTAAAGTGTCCTGGCGAGGGCTTGTCTATAGGTGAAGCTAGCTGCGGAGATTGGGGGTTGTGAACTTACCAAGAAGGCGGGTGTCCTCGGGGTTTTGACAAATACAAGTTTACATAGTTGCCTCCCTGCTGCACTTTTACTGTTCATGTCATCCAGCACAGTTGCCTGTCCTGGTCTAATTGGGATGCACAGTGTAATAATGTAAGTGGGGACAATGCTGTCTACTCTCCCTGTGCCTCCTGGGGCAACAAACATCTTAGAATATATTCCTGAACGTTTGTACTTTAGTAAAACTTTTAAAAGTGGAAATTTGTTGTCCACTCATGCAAATTGTGGTCCCTCTGTAACTGTCACATGCTTACCACCAGGATAAACGCTTGTCTCTTTTCCAGGATATCAGCAGAAAAAAGAAGGAAAAAGACGAATACATAGGAAGTGACTTTGAGCCATGGTCGAGCAAACGCGGGGAGATCCTGGCCAGATACACTACAACTGAAAAACTTTCCATAGTAAGTTTGTGAGGCTTTGATATGGCACAATACATATTTCGTGCTTCTTTCACAAATATTGTGCTCCTGTCCTTGTGTTTTCAAGTTGGCCAAAGAATAAAATAATGAGCTGGTCAGACATAACATGGGTTCTTTGCACTAGCGCACTTTCACACCATCCCGCTGGCTTGCAATGGAGTAAGAACACTTACATGCAAAGCAAGCGGAGATACAATCCTGCCCATTGAAATCAATAAGCACTTACCAACCTATGCACAGTGCCCATTGATGTCTATGGGGAGCTTTTATCTATTGTATTTACTGTAATATGTGTTGCGTTGCTGTGCAGGTACATACTCGCATTTGCCTCCTGCCATCTGTCCTGGCTGGTTTCTTCATCACTGGGCGCCTCTTCCAGCATCTGTTTAAGCCACCTCGTTGGGTCCTTCCACGGACTGGGTCCTTCTACAGGGTCCCCCTCTGCTGGGTTGTCCTGCCGTAGCACGTCTTTGGCGAGACTGTCATGATACAATGCCTGTGATGCACTGTATTATTTCTCCCATTGTCCTTCATCCATGGAGAGAAAGGGACAAATTAAAAAGCTCCACCTCTTCCCCCAATCCTCAGTAATTTGTTTCTCTGGGAAACCTGTGGCCTTGGGGTCCGTTGCAGCACCAAAACACTGGCTGTGCTCCATTCTCTACCTCTGGTGGGTCGGTTCTGTGGGCACTAAACAGGCCTCTGGCATCAGCTGGTCCCACAGCAATACAATCTCGCTGGAGAGGTCGGCATCTTCATGGAGCAGCTGTTAGATGATGTGTATCCCCTGTTGCGCCTGTTGACTTCCGAGTCATAGGCGACTTTGGGCCTGCGTTCCATGAGGTGCTTCCTCTTTGCAGGGAGGGCATGCAGGAGGTGGTGTCAGCAGCAGCCAACAGCAGAGCAGACTACACCAGCGCATTCCCCTGGGCTGCGGCAGTGTTTTTTAAGGAGACAGTGGTCCACAAACAGCCTGCATCATGCCTCACCAGGATAAAATGGTGACATGTATCTTTTCTGCTCTCTATGGGGTTATATAGGCTATATATCTTGTTATCCCTGCACCCTTTAGAGTTTTTAACTCACTGGGGAATCCTTTTTGTCTGTTTTGTGTTCTGCAGCCTCCTCCTAAGACTAAAGAAAATGATATTAAGAGGAAAAAGGGACACTGTTATGCCCCATTTAGACATTAAGACAGTTAGACTCTTGAAATTGCCCTACTATTTTGTCTGGGTCCTGGAATAGGCCTGTTGTCGGGCCTGTTTAGAACACAGGTCAGAAAATGGGGCAAACGGCTATTTCATAGAAATGATGGGCTATATGCGAACCAAGGTCCTCAACTTTGGAGATTTGCAGATCCAGAGTTCGGGCCACGACTTGAACCTCTAGGGATCCCAACCCCTCCCTGTTACTGGATACCCCCAGTCCAGCTCTGGTGCCAACTCATTCCACCCCACTGTCCTGGTTAAAGCACCAGAGCCAGTGTAAAGTAAGGGAATAGTATCATCCAACAAAGATTCCCTTAACGAGGGCTTTGGTCTCATATCTGAGGAGAAACCTAGCTCCAGAATGTCTATGAGTAATGTTTTAGAAGGAACCCTATATCTTCTAGAGGACATTTATGATACAATGTGGATCCGCACCGAGGATCAAACCCCGCCTGCATAGGATGCATTGTATCATAAACTCTTGATTAAAAAAGATTTTCCTTCCTGACTTGGTTAAGAGAAAATTTCCCTTGATGAGTCAGAAGGTTAGACGCTTCCTTAGCTCAGGTATCCAGGGCCGTGGACCTTAGCTTTGAAGATTCAGGAACCTTGCGTGATCCTATGAATTGTCGCACCAAGGGTATCCGGAGAAGAGCTTGGGATGCGGCAGCTTTTACGTTTAAACCAACCTTGGATTGTGTCACCAGAAACCTTGAGGCCTGACTAACCAATCTAAAGAGTTTTATAGAAAAGGACACACCCAAACATTATTAGACATGTTTCCCTATATGTTTAGAGCTATTTCATCCCTGGAAGATGCTTCGGCCGAGGCAGTAAGGACTAATGCCAAGGCAACAGCTCTAATCAACAGCACCAGTAGAGCATTCTGGCTCCAGACATGCCAGGGGGATTTGGCTTCACAAGGCTTAGTGGGATCCCCTTTCAGGGAGTTCTTATATTTGGATCTATAAGATTCCCGGGCCGATTCATTCCCTCCCCGCAGGGCATCCAGAATTGGGATGCCTTGCTGTGTGAAACCCCCCAGGTCGCCGGCTACACTTAACCTTAATCCCGGTCCAATGGCTGCTGGGCGGGCCGCGGACGCATCCCCCGCTATCCCTCTAGCAGGGCTTGTGCCTGCGCCGGCCATTTGTGTATGCAGTCGTCAGCACACTCTGAGCAGCTGAGCTAGTTCCGAGTGCGCTGATTGGAACGAGTGGCCGCGCATGCGCCGTAGGACCGCGGTGAGGTGAGTTTATTGGGGAGATCTGGGGGGTTTCACATAGAGGCGCCCCGGGGGAGTGGACCAAAACCCAGAATGGTCAAAATCCTGGGTTTTGGTCCACTTTAAAAAGGCACAACCACCCCATTTAGTCTGGGCAATGGTCTCTATATGAAACCCCCCAGGTTGCTGATTTAGTCCCCTCTTCTCAGAGCCCTGGCCTATGCTGCATCCCCAACATACCTCTAGCTGTGGCCAGGCTGGTCATTCAGAAAGGCCTTGTGTAGGCACACCCACAGCTAGAGGTAAGCGGGGATGTGGCTGGTGGTGCCCTGATCTGGTTTCCTTGCCGCCCTGAGCTCAGAATGGAAATGCAAATTTGAATCAAGTGAGCGCGGCTAATTGGCTGAGCGTCCCGCATGGGAACCAAAAACAGAGTTTTTTGGGCGATCCCAGGGGATTACACACATCAGTCCCAAATTGGAATGCCCAGCCAGAGACATACAAAGCCAAAAAAAGTAAAATTCTTGGATTTTGTCCCTCTTTAAAGTTAGATGGCATGGGACTCGATCTGATGATCAGGTAAAATCCGGAGTGCCAAAGAAGACGCAATCTCCAACGGGCAAAAAATACTTAAAGTGGACCAAAACCCAGGATTTTGACTCTCCTGGGTTTTGGTCCTTGCCCTGCTGTGTGAAACCCCCCAGGTCGCTGAGCAAACTCACTTCTTCCCAGTCCTACAACACATACACAGCTGCTCGTCCAATCAACGCTCTTGGATCCACTTGAGCCCCCTCATCCAGGAGGTCGTATAATCCGAGCGCTGCTCACGTATGTGCTGTTGGACAGGAAGTGAAGGTGAGTTTTCAGGCGACTTGGGGTGTTTCACACAGCGGGGCACCGAGTATGCCTGCCCTGGAGACCCCAGGGTGGGTTTTGGTCCTCTTTAAGCCAGACCAAAACAACAAACATGCATCCCTCCCCAGGGCAATTTAAATTGCTACACATAAAAATTAATTTACCTTTTTCCAAATCCTGCTGTGGCAAATTTTAAAAACAAAATGGAGGATCATGCATCTGCAGGCCGCATGCAAACAGGAAGCACTGCTGGCTTTCCTGTTAGTTACTGTATAGGGTCCCCACACACCCCAGAAATAGTACCAAGACAGATGTTTAAAGAATTAGGGCACTACCCTCATAGTGATGTATAAAATATATATAATTTTATTGTAATATACACACAATCAAAGACAATTAGCAACAAACATATTAAAAAACATAAAGGACAATCATATAAAAACACACACTAGGGGGCGCCAAATTATCACATAGATCTCATAGTAAATGGTTCCAATAACAGACCCAAATAGGCTGGAAAACTATCAATAAGTGCAATATCCAAAAATCATTTCACATCATTTGTGTAAAAAAGTCTATATACATGTGCAAATAATCCTGACAATAAAAAACAAGTGCCTGTGCAATATAAACTGTGCCAAACAATGACTCTAATTCCTTCTACTGTATTCCCAAATAAGAGCCAGCCAGGGCAGATGGAAAAGTCATGGAACAGTGAAAATAGTATAAACAGGTGTACCAAATGGACCTACCCCCTATACGAACCCGCCAACGCGTGTCGCAGCGGCCACACGCTGCTTCCTCAGGGCTTTCCTGTTAGTTTGCATTGACAGTTATGGCCATTGAATCCAGGCAGCAGCATGGCTTAGATGCTGGGAGAGGAAGCTCCAAGATGGCCACTACCTTTTTTTCCAACTGTGCCAGGCTGTTGGTCAGGTTTAACTCCATAGTCATTCAATAGAATACATTTATAATTTAAAATGTGTTTTCAGTATCATTTAACCTACCTCTGTTCTTGTGTTTATTTGTTTGGTAGAATCTCTTCATGGGATCAGAAAGAAGTAAGTATTTCACTTTCATGAATATTTTTGTATGGCATGTATGTCTGAATCGAGTTTAATGTGAAGCCTGTTAGGACTGGGGCTAATGCCTCTGTTGGGGTAGATTGTCTTGTGAAGCAGATCCTTAGGCAGCGCCTTTTGCCTCTTTACACCAAGCTCAGGGGAGAGAGAGCTCTGAGTAACACAAACGCATCCGACTCCTGTCAATTCAAGCAAAATCTTTAGTTTCTTGGCTGAAATTTACAGTTTATAAAGTACTTATGAGTCATAATCTTTAATGCACTTGATTGGTTGCATTAATTCGTTCGGGGGCAGAATTATACATTGGCAGAATTACATAGATTACTTTCTATTGGCTAAACAATATTTCACACAGAATTTATGAATAGAATATGTTTACCTTAGATGCATCATCTTTGCAGCTTATTTTAAGTAGACCAACACCCAGGATGTTGCCCCGCTGTGTGAAACCTCCCAGATCACAGATGCCAACTCGCCTGTCCTTATCCTATGGAGCATGCGCGGCCGCACGACCAATCACTGTTCTCAGAGCTGCTGATGTCACAACGTCTAAGGCCAGTGGCTCCGAGCGCGCTGGTGCCCACTACTAATTGGGATACCCCGCTGTGATTCCCCCCCCCCCCCCAGGAAGCCTGAAAAGACTCACCCGCCACGCTCCAACAGCACGTGCGTCGTCCGATTAGAGCCACTTGCTGTGACGTCATTCCACAGCCGGCTCTCATTGTTGACATAGGCAGGGATGGGAGTTTGCGAATGGGCGGGGATGCAACAGCGCGTGCTCATTGATTTGAATAAGACCAGCCTGCTAAATGGTGTATACACAGCAGGCAGCTCCTATTGGATGAGAGACCCGCACATGCACTGTTGGAGTGTGGTGGGGTGCGTTGTTTTTTTCTTGCTTCTGGGGGGGGGGGTTGGTGACACAGCGGGTATTCCGTTCTGGGATGTCTGGGGCACGGAACAGTACCTCCAGGTCGCCCCCGAAAACTCACCTTCGTTCCCGGTCCAACGGCGTATGTGCGAGCAGCACCCGCGCCAGACATTTGTGAATACCCAGTGTGGGCACACCCTGTTAGAGGGAAGTGGGGGATGCGGCCTCCGGAATGCTTGGATCTGAGCGTGCTGATTGTACGAGCGCCTGCGTATTGGGACCGGGAAGAGGTGAGTTTGTTGGGGCGACCTGGGGGGTTTCACGAGGTAGGGCACCCCGATCGGGGCAAGGGCCAAAACCCAGGATAGTCAATATCCTGGGTATTGGTCCACTTTAAGGGGTTAATATGTAGCATTCATCTGTGGCAGTATCAGAAATGTAGCTTGATACATTGAATTAAAATTAAAGGTAGTAATTCTGTAGGATAGGTCTATAAATGTGGCAAGAGAACCATACTGTGGTCCTCAACGTTAGACTGATTATTGGTTGAGCTCCAAACCAGCAGAGCTTTACAAGATGGATTATATTGAACAGCTCTGCTGGATATGCTTCATGGCTCAGTGCCTTCAGAATAAAGGAAAAGCTAAAAAGGTGGAATAAAATCCAAGTATGTCAAAGCTGTATTTATATATGATCATGGCCATTTATTTCAGACAAAACCTCAACGCCAGGATCTGCAGTATCAGAAAAAGTGAGGACCCGCCTGGAGGAGCTTGATGATCTGGAAGAAGTAAGTGTCAGGGATGTATATTTAATACATTACGTTGCTAATGTTTAACCAGACCTCCAGATATATCTAACTCCTGCTCTGAAGGAGACCTAGAACCAGGCCGTGACTTTATGGCTGCTGCTTTACCTAGTTCTAACCCCTTCATATAAAGTGTTTTTAATTGAGAAAAAAAAGGATTTCTATTGAAATTGTCTTCATCTGTTGTCATTAAACTGAAAGCATGAGGAGATTGACTTTGTTGTATTTGTATTGTTCCAGGGATCGCAGAAAGAACTTTTGAATCTGACCCAACAAGATTACATCAGCAGAATTGAGGAGCTCAACCAGTCTCTGAAGGATGCCTGGGCCTCTGACCAGAAAGTGAAAGCTTTGAAGATTGTTATCCAGGTCACTATCATTCTGCTTTATTTATCTGGTAGAAGTCTATTATTTTAAAAAATGATGTGCAGGGGTCACCATTCCTTATCAGCTAAAATATAGATTTATTTTCTAGTCTTTCCTTGATACTGAAGTCTGATCATTCCAATGCTCTGCCTGCTCAGCAGAGATGACATGAGCATGCGGTGGGGTAGAGGGGGGTTAGGCAGTGGCCCAAAGATCTGTTTTGACATTTGGTGTCAGTATATCTTGGGAGGTAATGATGATCAGTAGTGGTTAGATCAACGTACATTAATGTACATTAAATCTCAACCAAGGTAAGAAAACTATATACATATGTACAAAATGGGTCCAGGGCTGAAAACTCTTATGTCAAAACATTTTTGGACCCATACTAGATTTATCAGTCTGATTTTTGCCGTTCTATCACCTCTGTGCTAAATTCAATCAAAATCAGACAAATGCTCACTGCATAAAAACGGCAGAATGCTGTTTCAAAGTTGACTTTAATAATTCCAGCTTGAAAACAATACATCTCCTATTCATATGTCCACCACATAAACGCACGTTTCGGCTTATCTGTTAATTCCGGGGTGCTCAATGGTTCGAAGAGCAAGGGCGGGCTGCTTGGGTGATCTCAAAACTGGTTGCGGGCCACATTGAATGGGTTACGAATTTTTTCCTTTTAAAAGAATAATGAAAAATTTCTACAACAATCAGGATGCCCACTGTCTCCACAAACTTCATTAGAGTGATTTTTTACACTCTATATCAGTTATACTCAACTAGCGGACCGGGGTCCGAATGCGGACCTCAGCGCCAGATTTCTGGACCCCTGCCCTGACAGCCCTGCGCTCAGTTGATTCTGTGTTGCCGTGCTCAGCACTGCCCCCTTTACTTGATCGGTGATATAGTGCTTAGTCTCCCTGCCAGTGTCATGGCTCCCTGGCAAACTCCTACTCACAAACTTTATTTCTCTGTTTCTGCCCCATTCAATCCTGTTCCGCTGCCCCAGCTCAGCCCCATCCATCCCCATCCCCCCAGCTTTGCCCCAACAATTCCTGTCCCCCCAGCTTTTATAGTTTTGCCTGTTGAGCCCCCCCATCGTGCATGGATTTCTAACTATCCACCCCCCACGACAGCCCCTGCCCGGACCTTCAGCTCTCACCGGATGCCTGTATATGGACCTTTACAAGAAGTGGTTGAGTACCCCTGCTCTATATGTTTCCACCACCACCCCAATAATCCCCACATTCTGTCAATACACATGCCGATTGCGCTACCCAGTGGCGTAAGCAAATGTGACGGGGGGGCCTGGTGCGAACTTTAAACCGGCACTTCACCCTGAATTATAGCCTATCTTATATGTTTCTCACACCCTGTACATACAGATTGCCCACATTAAAAACCATACTACCTGTATCTACTGCTTTTCTGGGCCTTTAAACATCCCAGATTGCGGCCCATAGAGTCTCATTATCTTCTGACTGTGCCACTCTGCATTCTGGGATTGCTGTCCTTTTCCTGACTCCAGCTCTACTTTGTCTGTGCAGAGCACAGCTATAACCCCACCCCCTGCATTTTCACCCCTCTCCTCCTTTATGTGATGCTTCTGAGGCAAGATGGTGGCTCACGTATCCTAGAGTCCTGAACAGAGTTGCAGCCCAACGAGGGAAAGAATAAAAAGTAAGCAATTAAAAACTTAAAATATATAAATTTTAGATGCTGGGGAATCGTTTTATAATGGTTTGGGCTTTTCAATAAATGAAGCCGGTTTAAATGGGGCTTTTTCAAGGATCACACAGTATACATTTTTGTCATTTAAATCAAGTATGGGGTCGACTGGTGCTTCCTTTCTCTAAATGATGGCAAATGAGCACAAATATGATAAATAAGGCAGAGAAGCAACAATGATGGGGCCCCCCTGACCTCCTGGGTGCAGTCACAATCCCTATAGTTATGCCCTTGAAGCAACCCATCTAAACATTGCCACATTATTGTACCAGTCCATTTAATTGTGTTCCTCCAAGCTGGCGCTGCCACTTATATTTGCCAATGCGCCCCTCCTATACCACTCTTCTTACAAACTCCCATCCGTATTGTGCCCCTATTTACTGCTACCTTTACATACCAGTTCTATTTGCCCGTCACACTTTCCCCACAGCAGATGACTCTGAGGGCCCCTTGTAGCCACAGGTGTTGATGTATGTGTTAATTTAATACGGTAGGCCCCCCATATGCACGGCCATCTCCTGACCCCTGTGTGCTCTTGGGGGAGTCTCAAAGGCTTTACAATTTCTTGGCACAACAAAGACAGAGAATGTAGCGATAACCTTTATCGCCGGAGGGCTTCCCCACCAGAGACGTCCTTTTCCCAATGGTGAGAGGTGCTGCAGGAATCCCAGAGTCATCCGTGAGGAACCAGGAACAGCCCTTACAAGGGCTAGTGAATTGTAATATAGCGTTTCCCCCAATAAGAGACAGAACTTCAGTATTGAGGGTGAAGATGAACTTAACTTTACTAGTGCCACCCTGTGCCTTATATGCAAGGCTCCATGCAAGGGGACCTCCCCCGTGGACCTGATGGAGAACTGCATGACAAACCCACAGACCAATGGGAGCAGGGCACACAATCCCTCAACTCTGCCGGTAACACAATCAGTAGAACAATAGCAGTCTGTAACACAATCAGTAGAACAATAGCAGTCTGTAACACAATCAGTAGAACAATAGCAGTCTGTAACACAATCAGTAGAACAATAGCAGTCTGTAGCACAATCAGTATAACAATAGCAGTCTGTAATACAATCAATAACACAATGGCAGTCTGTCTGGGACATGCTCAAGAAAATGAAAGTAATGGGTCTATGCAAAAACAGTGCCTTTAAAATTTAATGGCAGAGTCTGTCACAGAGAATGACACACCTCAATGTCTCCTTATCATTCCAAGATGCTCTTACATATGTGTTTTCTTCCCATCTCCCAAGCAAGTGCATGCCTTATTTGCTGTGGCATCAGTGGGCTCCCCAATGTAAATTAAGCCCTGGCACTTGTCCAGGTGTGAAGGGTTTTGACACTGGCCATGTCCATATGCCTGGTAAAACATGCAGGTACAACAAATGTGGCAGACCGGTCTTGCCATGCGGTGATCCAGCTGCCTGTCTTTGGTCTTATAATTTGTGCCCTCGCTGTTGTAAATCAAGCTGGGCAGTTATTTACTGACCCCCTTGGGCACCTCCACTGCGTCTGTTTGCCCACTTTGGAGACAGGATATGCCAGTTGCCTGATCTTCAATGATGGGGATTGGGAACATCTGGTTGGCTAAGTATCCATTTCATATTGTGACTCTCAAGGGGCCCTGCAGCAAATCAACATACCTGGAATTCCATTAAAATAGTTGTGATTACTGGCCTTGTTTTCTTATTCTTGGTGTGCCACACACCCCGCTTCACTTCTTAAATATTCATTACTTCATGGGTTAATCACCTGCAGGTGACGTAGTGCAGAGAGGAAGTCTTGTAACGAGCCCCACCTTCCGGCCTATATATACCTGGTACCTCCCTTCAATCACCAGTATTTTTCTCTCTGCGTGACAAGCAGAGGTTGGAAGTTTCCTGCTTACAGGTAGGTCGGGGCTTACCCCGCCACCCCCCTTTTGGTCTATTTCTGCCCGGTTTGAGTTGTATACCTCTATGGTGGATAGGAAGCCTCCCAGCCTAGGCTGCTCACCGGGTAATTGGTAGACGGCACTATGGGTGCCTAGGAGCTTATCTCCTCCGCTCGTCCCCCTCCTTTGGGGGCAATGCGGCAATCCGGCATGGTGATCCGGAAATGGGATGCCCCTGTCCCGAGGGTCCCCGTAGCCCTTACTCCCCCGTTCCGGTCCTTTCTCCCTTCACTTGGGGGGGGGGGGGGGGTATAGAGGGTTGTGTATCTTGTATGATGTTTTCACTGTATTGTTATTTCTGTGTGTTCACTTTTACATAGTAACAGACTGCGCAGCAGGTGCGCTTTGTCTGTTTTTTTGACCGGGGCTCCGGGCAGATACTTTAGGCATGGCCAGTGTATTTGGTCTGCTTTATGGGGGTGGGGCAGCGGACCGCGCTCAGCTGGCTTCAGTTGGTCCCCTCCCGCCTCCCTTCCTTCCCCGCTGCTCCGTGCGGCAGCCTGTGTGGCTGCGCTTGTGTCTCCTTTCCCCCTCCTCCTCCTCCGCCGCCTGGCTTGGTGTCAGCCAGCGCAGCTGGTGGCAATCCCCCGTTGATTTGAGCAGGGCGGCTCCCTGTGACGCGGGGGGGCGTGGCGCCGGCGGAAGCGGCGCTCGGCGGCCTCAGCCTCACTTCCTTCATGTTTGCGGTGAAAAGAGGTCACGTGGGGGGGGCGCGCGCTGCAGCAACACATGGGTTTGTGTGCTGCGGCTGCTACATGTCCCTCCGGTCTGGCTCCTGGCGTCGGTAGCAGGTAAGCGGCCCCGCTTTTGTGGGGCCAGAATGAGTTTTACTCATGGGGCTAACTTTTAAGGAGGCACTCTCTTTGTTGTACTATTGTGAACATGCTGCTTTGTTACACTCACAAGGGATCTGATGGTTTGTTTTTTTTTCTTTCCTTTCAGATCCTGGGATCCCTCTTTTATTGCGGCCTCCGGCTCTATATTGCCTGGCTAGTCATTCTTGATATGAAATTGCACATTTTGGATATATATATACATATATATATATATTTATTTTGAGACTGTTAAGGGGGACCTTTTTTCTCTTAAAAAAAAAAAAAAAAAATATAAAGTGTATTTAAAAAAAAAAAAAAAAAACCCTCCCTTCCGGGACATTCTTTATAAAGGGGCATCCCGGGTTGGCTTATGCCTTAAAAGTCCCAGTATTTGCGATACCATAAATCACCAATATGGAGGCTTCTGTTACTACCGGAAACGACTCGTCAGAGCCGTCCAGGGGGTGTGTAAAATGTGGGGCTGCGCTCCCTGCTGATGATATCTTTATTTGCATTTCTTGTGCAAGGCAGATTGTTGCGCGTCAGTCTGTTGATCCGGCTGCTGACCCGTCGCAACCTCTATCATCTCCTGCCTCTCCCTCCCTGTTCCGGACCCCGCATGACACTGTCAAGGGTGGGGATTCGCAATCCGAGGTGGTGGTAAAATCAGCCAATCTTCGGGAAGTATTGCCCGTTAAAGCGGGGCTAAAGGCCTCTGCAAAACGGAAGCGCCTGACTCCGGTATCTTCGGCTCCTCAGGACGAATTATGTGAGCCTGTGGAATGGTCCGATGGCTCCCCGGATGAGGGTGAATTCCTCTTGGAGTCAGATGAGCCGGCAGATCAGCTTAAGGCTGATGCGATTGGCGATTGGTCGGCGGGGGTTGCCCTTGACACCCCCTCCATTCTGGCACAAATGTTTGAAATTTTGAATTTAGATCCGCCTGAAGCTGTCACCCTGCCAAAGGGTCAGTTGTTTGAAGAGCCTCAGCCGCGTTTGGTTTTTCCCAGGCAGCACCACTTTGAGAGGGTGGTCCTGAAAGAATGGGAACATCCCACACGGTTATCTGGAATCCCTTCCAGTTGGGAAAAGCGTTATCCTTTTCCGCCAGAATTGCTGAAGCTTTGGTCCGTCCCTCCTGAGGTCGATACCCCTGTGCTAGGGCTATCTAGCTCCGCTATGGTACAGTCTGCTGAGACCTCTGTCCCTAAAGATGGGGAGGATCGTAGGATTGACCAGTATGCTCGCTATGGCTTTGTTTATGCTGGGTCAACGATGCGCCCCCTGTGCGCTTCGGCCCTTCTTCTTTTAGCGGTAAGATCTGTTATCCAGGGGCTATGCGAGGATCTCAATCCCGCTTGTGATGAGTTCGCTGCGCTTAAGCAGTGCGATTCTTTTGTGTCTTACGTTCTATCCGCTCAGGACGATGCGCTGGCTATGAGTAGCAAGACAGCGGCAATGCTGGTCGCTATTCGTCGGTCAGTATGGCTGCGACAGTGGTCGGCGGACTCAGCTTCTAAAAAGGTGCTCACAGCTCTCCCCTTTTTGGGGTTGCGGCTGTTCGGGGAGAAAATTGATTCAGTCGCAAAGGGTGGCAAGATGCCACAACGCAAGAGGCCTCGACGCCCCTTTAGAGGGGCTGTTTCTGGTAGGCTGTCCT
This sequence comes from Gastrophryne carolinensis, assembly GCA_027917425.1. Classification (NCBI taxonomy): domain Eukaryota; kingdom Metazoa; phylum Chordata; class Amphibia; order Anura; family Microhylidae; genus Gastrophryne; species Gastrophryne carolinensis. The sequence continues at coordinate 87,964,841 of CM051240.1, read as the reverse complement.
TTCGAGGATACAGAGCGGGTAGGGGGACTTCCCTTCCCTCTACCAGTCGTACAGGTTGGACGCGGGGGAGGGGCCGTGGCCGTCCCGCCCAGTCCTGGGGCTCCAAGCCCAAACCTGCGGGTAAGCCCACTCAGCAATGAGGGGCCGCCCTCACCCGTGCGGGTGGGGGGACGATTGCGACACTTCTCCCAGGTTTGGAACCGGGAGGTTCCGGACAGGTGGATTCAGGAGATAGTGTCGTCCGGTTACAAACTGGAGTTCGAGTCTCGCCCTCCTTCACGGTTCTTTCGGTCTCGGGTGCCCATCGATCCTTTGGCCGCACAGGGGCTCCTGGCGTCGGTAGAGAATCTGTTAGAGATGGCGGTCATCCGGCCGGTACCGCGTTTAGAGATGGGCCTCGGTTTCTACTCCAATCTGTTCGCAGTCCCCAAGAGGGATGGGTCGGTTCGTCCCGTCCTGGACCTGAAGTTGCTCAACAGGTTCATCCGTTTTCGGAAGTTTCACATGGAAACCTTGCGCACTGCCGTCGGCTCTCTTCGGCAAGGGGACTTCATGACGTCTATAGACATCAAGGATGCTTATCTGCATGTTCCCATCTGCCTCCCTCATCAACGCTTTCTTCGATTCATGATGAAGGATCGGCATTATCAGTTCGTGGCACTTCCGTTTGGCCTTACCTCAGCTCCAAGAGTGTTCACCAAGGTGCTGGCAGGGGTCATGGCCATTTTCAGAGCTCGGGGCATTCGTGTCGTACCTTATTTGGACGACCTTCTTATCATGGCTCCGTCACCCGATCAATCGGAGAAAGACACCAGGGTGGTGCTCTCCACGCTGGAAAGTTTCGGTTGGGTGATCAACCTCTCCAAGTCCTCCCTCGCTCCGGCCAGGGTGGTGTCCTTTCTGGGGATGCGGTTAGACTCTCATCAACACAGAGTGTTTCTCCCTCAGTCCAAAATTCTTCTGATTCAGGAGTTGGCTCGGGTCCTACTCTCCAATCCTCGGCCGTCCATCCGTCTGGGGATGAGGCTGGTAGGGTTGATGGTTGCCTCCTTCGAGGCAGTTCCTTTTGCTCAATTCCACACGAGGACGCTTCAGCTTTATCTGTTGGCGTCTTGGGACCGGCAGCCTCGGTCGCTGGATCAGCCCTTCCAGTTGTCCTCCCGGGTCCGGCAGTCCCTCCAGTGGTGGTTGGTCTCGACCAATCTCGTGAAGGGCAGGTCTTTCCTGGCCCCCCTTTGGGAAATTGTCACCACGGACGCCAGTCTGTCGGGATGGGGCGGATTCTGGAAGGAGCTGCAGTTCCAGGGGCAGTGGGGACCTCGGGAGGCCCTCTTACCCATCAATATTCTGGAACTGAGAGCCATCCGTCGGGTGCTTACTCTCCTGACTCAGCACGTTCTGGGCCTTCCGGTCCAGGTGCGTTCAGACAATCGAACAGCGGTTGCTTACATCAATCATCAGGGAGGGACTCGCAGCCTGAGTGCTCTCAGAGAGGTGTCCCTGATCCTGACCTGGGCAGAAGCCCATGTTCCTCGTCTCTCGGCGGTATACATCCCAGGAGTGGAGAACCTGAAAGCGGACCGCTTGAGCAGGGGCTCTCCCCGTCGGGGAGAATGGGCCCTCCATCCTCGGGTATTTCGCTCACTGTGTCGCCAATGGGGGACTCCAGAGGTGGACCTGTTTGCCTCTCGTCACAATCACAGGCTCCCGAGCTTCGTATCGCTCTCCCAGGATCCTCTGGCTCTGGCAGTGGACGCCATGTCCCTGAGCTGGGGGGATCTGGGGTTTCTGTACCTGTTTCCTCCGACACCCATGCTAGGCAGAGTGCTTCGGAAGTTGGCTCTGGAAGGGGTGTCCGCCGTCCTCGTGGCCCCAAGGTGGCCGAGGCGAGTGTGGTTCGCAGACATCGTTCGGCTGGCAGTGGACCAGGTCGTTCTGCCCCTTCGGCCCGATTTGCTCACTCAGGGTCAATTGTGTTACCCCAATTTACCAGCGCTAGCTTTGACGGCCTGGCTGCTGAGACCTCCATCCTAAAGGAAGAGGGTCTTTCGGATTCTGTCGTTAAGACTTTGATCAGTGCCCGAAAGAGGTCTTCTTCTATCATCTACTATAGGACCTGGAAAGCCTATATCGCTTGGTGCGAGATGAGATCTTTTCCTTGTAGGGTATTTTCGGTCCCCAGGGTTCTGGAGTTTTTACAATCTGGGCTGGACTCTGGTCTTCAGCTAAGTACGTTGAAAGGGCAAGTTTCTGCCTTATCTATCTTTTTTCAGAAGCGTGTTGCGCTTAAGTCTTTAGTTAAAACCTTTTTCCAGGGGGTTACGCATGTGCGGCCTCCCAGGAAACCATTACTCCCGGTTTGGGATTTGAATTTGGTTCTTTCTGCTCTTCAGGCTCCTCCTTTTGAGCCTTTGCAAGGGATTGCTTTATCTACCCTGACTCAGAAGATTGTCTTCTTGGTAGCGATCACTTCGATCCGGCGTGTCTCGGAATTGGCGGCCTTGTCTATTCAGGCGCCCTACTTCGAGAAGCATCGGGATAAGGTGGTCTTTCGATTCAAGCCAGACTTTCTTCCTAAGGTTGTTTCTGCTTTTCATTTGAACCAAGATATTGTTCTTCCCTCCTTGTGTCCTAATCCTAGGAATGACAAAGAGAGGGTTTTGCATTGTTTGGATGTAGTACGCTGTGTTAAGTGCTACTTGGTTATCACGTCTCCTTTCCGTAGGACGGATTCCTTTTTTGTTGTGCCCCATGGGCCTAGGAAGGGTTTGGCACCAGCCAAATCTGCCATTAGCAAGTGGATACGTCAGGCCGTTACTGCGGCCTATTCTGCCAAGGGAAGAGTTCCCCCTTTTCGTATCACTGCTCATTCCACTCGCGCTGTTGGGGCGTCTTGGGCTTTTCAGCACCAAGCTTCTGTTGAACAGGTTTGTAAGGCCGCCACTTGGTCTTCTGTTCACACTTTTTCTAAGTTTTACAAAGTTGATGTGCGGGCCTCAGCGGATGCTGTTTTCGGCCGCAAGGTTCTGCAGACTGCAGTCGTTTAAGTTATGCTTCACCTGGCCTTGAGTTGCCCAGCCCTTGTGGACACTGCTTTTGGATGTCCCATGAAGTAATGAATATTTAAGAAGTGAAGCGGGGTGTGTGGCACACCAAGAATAATACCATTTTGTGAGTACTCACCTGAAAAATGGATATTGTTGGTGTGCCACACACCCCGCTTCACACCCGCCCTTTTCGGTATTACCGAAGCCTTTATATGGTGAAGCCTTTTTTATATCAAATTTGATTTTGAGGTTACTGGTGGAATACTGGTACCTTGTATTACTGCTTTGTTGATTATACTGGTGATTGAAGGGAGGTACCAGGTATATATAGGCCGGAAGGTGGGGCTCGTTACAAGACTTCCTCTCTGCACTACGTCACCTGCAGGTGATTAACCCATGAAGTAATGAATATTTAAGAAGTGAAGCGGGGTGTGTGGCACACCAACAATATCCATTTTTCAGGTGAGTACTCACAAAATGGTATTTTCCTATATGTCCGATATGCCTGGTAAGGCCACAGCTAGAATACTGTGTGCAGTTCTGGAGACCTTACTTGCAAAAAGACATTATTCAAATAGTGTCCAAAGACGAGCAACGAAAATGGTGGAAGGACTTATACTTAAAACTTATCAGGAGAGACTTAAAGAACTTAATTTGTACAGTCTGGAGGAAAGAAGGGAGGGGGGGGGGGACATGATTGAGACCTTTAAATATGTGAAAGGATTGAATAAGGGTCAGGAGGGAAGTGTTTTTAAGAAGAAACTTAATGATAGAACAAGGGGGCACAACCTGAAGCTAGTCGGGGGGAAGATCAGGAGCAATGTTAAAAAATATTATTTTACAGAAAGAGTGGTAGATGCTTGGAACAAACTTCCAGCAGAGGTAGTTGAAAAATCAACAGTCACTGAATTTAAACATGCCTGGGATAAGCACACATCTATCCTAAGATAAAGAGATCATACAGTATACACATAAGGGCAGACTAGATGGACCGTATGGTCTCCTTCTACCGTCAACCTTCTATGTTTCTGATTGATATTTTTCTCATTGCAGTGCTCCAAGCTTCTGTCTGACACAACAGTCATCAAATTCTATCCAAGCAAGTTTGTGCTGATTACTGACATACTTGACACATTTGGTAAGTGCGTTTACTGAATGCTCGGTAAGAATTATTGTAAAGGGTAAATCCACTTTCAATGGAATTGAAAGTGTACATTTTTCCTGGTATCCTGCTCGGGTCGCTTCATTCTTCACAATTGGGTTATCCACCACAAAGTGGCTCAGCTGACTGGAAGACAAAACCTATGGCTCCTCCCCGCCCATAAAAGGACAGCAAATTCCCCATAATTCCTAGTTTTTCTCTTGCAGTCCGGACTGCGAAGATGAATATCGCAGACGAGCGGGGCATCCCAAGCCTGTCTGCCCCTGCAGCCCTATTCCCACCTGATTCCGGGACCCATTCTGCCTCCCAGCCCGGCTGCAGACCAGGTGAAGGTAGGGGAACGCCGTTGGGTCAGTCGCTCACAGAGCTAGGCTCTGGGCCGCAGACCCTGACCCAAAGGGTAGCCGGCCATAGGCTATGGTGAGCCTATATGGGAGGGGGAAGGAACCACCTGGAGACCCCTTATGCCTGATTTCTGTGTATCCCACATGCCTTATTGGATTGTGTGACTTGTGTTCACTTGTTGCTTCTCCTGTGGGGAGCGTTTTCTTCTTCATCGGACGCACTCTGATCCTTCATCCCTGGTCTGGCTGCCGTGCTGCTGCTCCTGCATTCGCCTTCTGTCTTTTTGTGCGGCTGCTATGCATGTGCTGTGGGGCGCTCATTTTGTCCCCCTTTTGTGTCTTTCAGGCAGGTCCTTTATTACTACGGTGGTTTCTCCCGGTCCATCCAGGCCCCCCCCCGGGGTTTTCAGGTACTATTGTGGGGGGATTCCGGGTTTGGGCCCTTAGCACCTGTTACCCGTGGATTCATGTTTTTTTCTCTAATCACCATATGGAGGCTTCTGGGGATAGCGAGCTTGCGGGCCCCTCAGGGCAGACTAAGCTGTGTCTCATGTGTGGTACATCCCCGCTGAGCGGTCGCAGCGCGATTTGTGTCCCCTGCTCCCAGAGCGCCATTGCGGAACAGGATGGGGCGAGCGCCACTCTCCCCAGTCCTATTTTGCCTGCGGCCTCGCCGACACCCCCGCGCTTGCATTTAGCCCCCAGCGAGGGGGAAGCTAGCAGGGGGTCCCACTCGGATCTGGCGCTACGGGTGGCAAGCCTTGAGCGGCAGTTGTCTCGCCCGTCCGGCGGCAAGGCCTCGGGTAAGAGGCGGCATTTGGAACCGGTTTACTCCCTTTTTGCCGACGATGAGGCGCTTGGAGGCCGTGACTCCATGGAGGAGGGCGAATTATCCATGATTCTGACTCCTCAGGGGATCGACCGGGTGATTTTGATAGTGACTCCGGGTCCCCCTCAGACGAGGACATGTGGCTCCCCGATGACACGGAAAAACTATTGGCTGCGGTTTTTGAAACCCTGCACATTGTTCCCCCAAAGGCGGCCAAAAAGAAACAGGGGGATCTTTTCGCCCTGATAGACAGCGTCTGTTTTTTCCTGAGCAGGGTCACTTCTCCAAAATGGTTTTTAAGGAGTGGGAGAGACCTAACAAGTTGCCTTCGGTGCCTAAGGCTCTGGACAGACGGTATCCCTTCTTGGAGGATCTGGTCCGTCTGTGGTCACTCCCGCCGGAGGTGGATGCTCCTGTTCTGGGGCTCTCCAACACCTCGGTTGTGCCGTCTCCTGACACTATTACCTTGCGTGACAATGCTGATAGACGTATGGATCAACTCGCTTGCCACGCCTTCACTTTTGTGGGTGCTCGTCTGCGGCCGGTCTGTGCCGCGGCCATTTTTTCTATTGCCATCAAAAAGAAGGTTAGGCGACTTGTGGATGTCGCCAGATCTCGCAAGCGGGCGGACGAGTATAAGGAGCTTTCGGCTTGCGCAGATTTCATTGCCTTGTGATCTCAGCCATGTATGATGCTGTCCGGCTTAGCGGCAGGGCTTCGGCCCTGCTGGTTGCTCTTCGTCGGTCTATCTGGCTGCTGCAGTGGGCGGCTGATGCTGCCGCCAAGAACTCCCTCACTTGGATCCCCTTCTTGGGGCTTCGTCTTTTCGGGGAGCGCCTTGATCTCTTGGCGAAGGATGGGCGGCTCCCTCAGCGCTGGAAGCAGGTTCGGCCCTTTCAGGGCTCCTCTTCCTTTCGTCCCTTCCAAGGGGGACGAGGTTCTTCCTTCCCTGGGGGCCGCAGGGACTCCTTGGGACGAGGTAGATCCCGCGGTCGTTCCAGTCCCTCCTGGGGGTCCAAGTCTAAACCCCCTGCCAAGCCACCCCAGGCATGAGGAGGCACCCTCACCCATCCGGGTGGGGGGACGGCTTCTGCTTTTTGCTCACGTCTGAAGACAGCACGTCTCAGACCGGTGGATTCAGGAGGTGGTGTCCTCCGGCTACAAGGTAGAGCTGGCAGCTTGGCCGCCCCCAAGATTTCTTCGGTTCCGGATTTCCCAGAACCCCTTGACGGCGCTGGGCCTAAGGTTGGCTGTTCTACGACTGCTGTCGTCTGGAGTGATTTGTCCTGTGCCTCTTCAGAAACGGGGTCGGGGGTTCTATTCCAATCTTACCACTGTGGACATCAAGGATGCCTACCTGCACGTTCCTATTTTCCGGGGACTTCAGAAGTTCCTGAGGTTCGCCTTGGAGGATCAACACTTCCAGTATGTGGCACTGCCGTTCGGAATTTCTTCGGCCCCTCGGGTGTTCAACAAGGTGCTGGCGGGTGTCATGGCCCTACTGAGGAGCCAGGGCGTTCGTATTCTTCCTTACCTGGACGACTTGTTGATTGCTGCTCAATCTCTTCAGCAGGCCGAGAGCGACACTCAGAAGGTGTTGTCCACTCTCAAGGCATTCGGTTGGGTGATCAACTACTACGTTGGACACTTCTCAGGTCAAGGTGTTCCTCCCTCAGCAGAAGGTGGAGGGTCTTCAGATGCAGGCGCGGGCCCCGTTGTCGTGTCCTCACCCATCCATCCGTCTGGGGATGCAGTTGGTGGGACTCATGGTGTCTTGCTTCGAGGCTGTACCTTTTGCCCAGTTCCACATGAGACCTCAGTTGAACCTCTTGACCGTTTGGGATCGGTCACAGGAGTCCCTGGAGCAGGAATTCACTCTGTCCCCTCTGGCCAGACGGTCGCTCTCATGGGGGTTGGACTCTAGAAATCTTCTAGTGGGCATGTCCTTTCTGCCTCCGTGCTGGGAGATTGTCACCACGGACGCCAGTCTGACCGGTTGGGGAGGGTTTTGGCCGCTGAAGTTCCAGGGCCAGTGGGGCCCTCAGGAGACCCATGTGCCTATCAATCTCCTGGAGCCAAGAGCGATCAGGTTGGTTCTCTTCCAGTTGACTCCCCACCTACGGGGTCGTGCGGTCCAGGTCTGCTCGGACAATCAGACGGCGGTCGCCTACATCAATCATCGGGGCGGGACTCGGAGCAAGCGAGCCCTCAAGGAAGTGTCCCTGATCTTGTCTTGGTCGGAGGAGAATGTTCCCTGCATCTCGGCGGTTTACATCCCAGGGGTGGAGAACCAGGAGGCGGACTCCCTGAGTAGGAAGACGTCTCATCTGAGGTAATGGTCTCTCAGCAACAAGATTTTTCACGCCCTGTGTTACCGCTGGGGTCAGCTGGACGTGGACCTGTTTGCCTCCTGTCACAATCACAAGCTTCCAAAATTCGTCTCTCTGTCAAGAGATCCTCTGGCCTTCACCACAGACGCGCTAGCAATTCCTTGGACGGAGTTCCGACTCCTCTATGCATTTCCTCCCTTTCCTCTCCTGGGTCGCGTGTTGCGCAAGATAGCCCAGGAAGGGGTACCGACCATCCTGGTGGCCCCCCGCTGGCTGAGAAGGTGCTGGTTAGCGGACATTGTCCAGATGTCAGTGGATCAGTACGTCATGCCCAACTATCCAGGGCTTCTCACTCAGGGACTGCTACACCACCCCAATTTACAAACGCTGCCTTTGACGGCTTGGCTGCTGAAACCTCCATCCTTTTGAGCGGCATCAGGATAAGGTGGTTTTTCGTCTTAAACCGGAATTCTTGCCTAAAGTTGTCTCTGCCTTTCATCTCAATGAGGACATTGTCTTGCCTTCCTTGTGTCCTGTGCCTTCTAATTCTAAGGAGAGGACCCTCCATTCCCTGGATGTGGTCAGGACGCTTAAGTACTATTTGGTTGCTACGGAGTCCTTCTGGAAGTCGGGTTCTCTGTTTGTCCTTTCTGACGGACCTAGGAAGGGCTTGCCTCCAGCCAAATCCACTATCAGCAAGTGGATCAGACAGGCGGTGGAGCAAGCGTATTCTGCCAAGGGGAAAGAAGCCTGTTCCGTGTTACAGCTCACTCCACTAGAGCCATTGGTGCCTCTTGGGCTTTTCAGCACCAGGCTTCTGTTGAACAGGTTTGTAAGGCCGCTACTTGGTCTTCAGTTCATACCTTTTCTAAGTTTTACAAGGTTGACGTTAGGGCCTCAGCTGATGCTGTCTTTGGCCGCAAGGTGCTTCAGGCAGTAGTGTCATGAACTTCGCGCTGTTGCTCACTGGGGATCCCACCCTTTCTTGAACACTGCTTTTGTATGTCCTAATTGTGAAGAATGAAGAGTGAAGCGACCCGAGCAGGATACCAGGAAAAATACAATTCTGTGAATTGTTTTTATTGGTATCCTGCTCGGGTCGCTTCATCCCACCCTTGTTTTTTGTTATCCTCTTTTGCCTTGCTATGGTAATTGCTGCTGAGAGAGTTTATAGTGGGGCTGTGTGAGTTTACATGGTCTCTGGCCTCCCGGCTTTCTCTGTATTACTGCTTTTCAACACTGGGAATTATGGGGAATTTGCTGTCCTTTTATGGGCCGGGAGGAGCCACAGGTTTCGTCTTGCAGTCAGCTGCACCACCTTGTGGTGGATAACCCAATTGTAAAGAATGAAGAGTGAAGCGACCCGAGCGGGATACCAATAAAAACAATTCTACAGGTGAGTAATCACAGAATTGTATTTTTTTGTGCCGAGCTGACCTAGTATTTTTTTTCTTACCTTAACAAATGCGTGTTTTATGAAAGTAGTTTTCACTACCTGCAATCTGTTGCTATTGGTAATGTAAACCAAGTTTGTGCACCAAAAAGAGAGAAGTGAGCCGTGTACACACAGAACACTGCTGCTATGGCCACTGCGGAGGTGAGGGAGCTCACTCACTCTTACACGGGTCAAACTGCAGTGTTCTGTGCAAATATCTGCAATCTGTTGCTATTGGCAAGGTACATCAAGTTTGCACTTGGTGTACAATTGCCAATAGCAACAGATTGCAGATAGTGAAAACTGCTTCCATAAAATGCACATTTTCTAACATAAGAAGAATAAAAAAATACTAGATCAGTTCAGTACATTTAAAGTGGACCAAAACCCACACCGATTGGCCCGGGAATCTATAACATTTCCGGGCCGATCGATTCCCTCCCCCGGGGCATCCAAAATCGGGATGCCCCACTGTTTGGGGTTACTAGCAGCCTTCACACCTGTGGAGGTAATAACCCCCCTGTGCTGCCACTAATTTATAAAGAAAAGAAAATAGAATTGTAATGCTGCAGCATGGAGGGGTCAGCACAGAAACTGAATGAGCCTCTGAGGAGGCTGCACATTGGGGCTCCTCATTACTATCCAATGGGCTGTTTGTGATCTGGTGCATAGTGTGGTGTGATGAAGTGCACTTGCCTGCCAGGACCACTGAAGGCCCCAGCACCAGCCTTGAGCTTAAAGTGCTTCTGTGACACTTTTGGCTATAGATGACAGCCAAACCTGAAACAAGGTGCCTCCGACGTTGCCTGATGTCCCTGCTTTTAGTATCACTTAATCCCTCCATTTGGTAGCGCTTGCTTGGCCTATACAAGCCTTACTTACTGGCCAAAAAACTTCAAGTGACCAGGAAGCTTACTAATCCATCTAAGGATACCGGGTACAGTAATGGCATCTAGAGATGCTGTTCTGGAAGGGACACCGGGCAATGCTGGAAAGTATTTGTAAACTTTGTTTTGACAGTGATCATCAGTAAGCCATGAAAGATATAGGCTCTGTTCATACATCTGCGCTTTCTCAGCATTGCTGCGCTGCGTTGCAATGCAATTACAGCGCAGGGAATACTGTACATTGTTCTAGATTGGATAGCTCACACATCTGCGCTGCATTGCGCAACACATTAAAAAAAGTTGTGGACACCTTTTTCAGCAAAATGTAGTAACACCACAGGTCAATAGAAGTCTATGGCAACACAAGCACAGCGCATGTATAATGCCATAGAGTTTACCAGTTACTTATTGGGCTTTTTTTGAGCGGTATCCCACATTACAGGCAGTGTGCGGTATCCCACATTACAGGCAGTGTGCGGTATCCCACATTACAGGCAGTGTGCGGTATCCCACATTACAGGCAGTGAGCAGTATCCCACATTACAGGCAGTGAGCGGTATCCCACATTACAGGCAGTGAGCAGTATCCCACATTACAGGCAGTGTGCGGTATCCCACATTACAGGCAGTGAGCAGTATCCCACATTACAGGCAGTGAGCAGTATCCCACATTACAGGCAGTGTGCGGTATCCCACATTACAGGCAGTGAGCAGTATCCCACATTACAGGCAGTGAGCGGTATCCCACATTACAGGCAGTGAGCAGTATCCCACATTACAGGCAGTGAGCGGTATCCCACATTAGAGGCAGTGAGCGGTATCTCACATTACAGGCAGTGAGCAGTATCCCACATTACAGGCAGTAAGCGGTATCCCACATTACAGGCAGTAAGCGGTATCCCACATTACAGGCAGTGAGCGGTATCCCACATTACAGGCAGTGAGTGGTATCCTACATTACAGGCAGTGAGCGGTATCCCACATTACAGGCAGTGAGCGGTATCCCACATTACAGGCAGTGAGCGGTATCCCACATTACAGGCAGTGAGTGGTATCCTACATTACAGGCAGTGAGCGGTATCCCACATTACAGGCAGTGAGCGGTATCCCACATTACAGGCAGTGAGCGGTATCCCACATTACAGGCAGTGAGCGGTATCCCACATTACAGGCAGTGAGCGGTATCCTACATTACAGGCAGTGAGCAGTATCCCACATTACAGGCAGTGAGCGGTATCCCACATTACAGGCAGTGAGCGGTATCCCACATTACAGGCAGTGAGCGGTATCCTACATTACAGGCAGTGAGCAGTATCCCACATTACAGGCAGTGTGCGGTATCCCACATTACAGGAAGTGAGCGGTATCCCACATTACAGGCAGTGAGCTGTATCCCACATTACAGGAAGTGAGCGGTATCCCACATTACAGGCAGTGAGCGGTATCCCACATTACAGGCAGTGAGCGGTATCCCACATTACAGGCAGTGAGCAGTATCCCACATTACAGGCAGTGAGCGGTATCCCACATTACAGGCAGTAAGCGGTATCCCACATTACAGACAGTGAGCGGTATCCCACATTACAGACAGTGAGCGGTATCCCACATTACAGGCAGTGAGCGGTATCCCACATTACAGGCAGTGAGCGGTATCCCACATTACAGGCAGTGAGCGGTATCCCACATTACAGGCAGTGAGCGGTATCCCACATTACAGGCAGTGAGCGGTATCCTACATTACAGGCAGTGAGCAGTATCCCACATTACAGGCAGTGTGCGGTATCCCACATTACAGGAAGTGAGCGGTATCCCACATTACAGGCAGTGAGCTGTATCCCACATTACAGGAAGTGAGCGGTATCCCACATTACAGGCAGTGAGCGGTATCCCACATTACAGGCAGTGAGCGGTATCCCACATTACAGGCAGTGAGCAGTATCCCACATTACAGGCAGTGAGCGGTATCCCACATTACAGGCAGTAAGCGGTATCCCACATTACAGACAGTGAGCGATATCCCACATTACAGACAGTGAGCGGTATCCCACATTACAGGCAGTGAGCGGTATCCCACATTACAGGCAGTAAGCGGTATCCCACATTACAGACAGTGAGCGATATCCCACATTACAGACAGTGAGCGGTATCCCACATTACAGGCAGTGAGCGGTATCCCACATTACAGGCAGTGAGCGGTATCCCACATTACAGGCAGTGAGCGGTATCCCACATTACAGGCAGTGAGCGGTATCCCACATTACGGGCAGTGAGCGGTATCCCACATTACAGACAGTGAGCGGTATCCCACATTACAGGCAGGGAGCGGTATCCCACATTACAGGCAGTGAGCGGTATCCCACATTGCAGGCAGTGAGCGGTATCCCACATTACAGGCAGTGAGCGGTATCCCACATTACAGACAGTGAGCGGTATCCCACATTACAGACAGTGAGCGGTATCCCACATTACAGGCAGTGAGCGGTATCCCACATTACAGGCAGTGAGCAGTATCCCACATTACAGACAGTGAGCGGTATCCCACATTACAGGCAGTGAGCGGTATCCCACATTACAGGCAGTGAGCAGTATCCCACATTACAGGCAGTGAGCGGTATCCCACATTACAGGCAGTGAGCGGTATCCTACATTACAGGCAGTGAGCGGTATCCCACATTACAGGCAGTGAGCGGTATCCCACATTACAGGCAGTGAGCGGTATCCCACATTACAGGCAGTGAGCGGTATCTGGGTACAGGGGGCGGTGGGCAGCAGCGACAACTATGGGGACAATTGCGGAGGAGGCAGCGGAAGCTGGTAATCTCTGTGTGTGTGATTTTATATCGGTGGGAGACGGCTACTGAGGCATGGGAGCTGGGAATGTAAAATTTTTTCTTGTATTTGCCCGATAAGACAAGCTGACATTTTCCCTTCACTTTTGGGGAAAAATAAGTGCGTTTTATAGGGCTAAAACTACGGTAATCTTAAGTGGTTGTCAGTTGAATCAACATTTTATTTTTATTTTTGCAGGAAAGCTAGTTTATGAGCGAATTTTATCAATGTGTATGGATAACCGATCACCGTTACCTGGTAATGTAAATTTTCATAAACATTTTGAAAAATGTCATTTTATTAATCTGTACTAATATATACTAATATATACTATATAGTTCAGCAGGTTAGTACAAAAGTATTCAGTTGTAGATATTAAACATTTTATTTTTTTGGTTAATTAGTTGTCCTCTTTACCACCTAAATCTCACAGCAACTGCTCTGCTATCCTCCCCTTGGAGGATCCTGATTACAGATGTGATCAGTTTGTCTAAAAAGGGGCACGAAACTCCGGCTTGCCCAGCAAACTCCACTGTCCGCCTGTAGTCATGTCAGACTGTCAGGAGAAGTGTGTTTCAGTGGTTAGTAATATGGTCAAGTTTGGACAGGTCCTTTTTAGGCATCCCAAATAGGAGTGAATTGGACTTCTCACCTGGTCACTAAAAATTATTTTTCCCCCCAAAATTATTTATTTACTATATATGCTACCACTATCTTAATCCTTATCCAGTTCTGGGTGGCAACCTGGCTCCCATGGCCCTTTTGCCACAGGGAGATGGTGGGCCCTTAGAGGTGGGGCCTCTGGGGTTTCTTAGCATCACATTGATGAATATTGCATCACTGGATAATCCTCAAGTGGCCCCAATTAGGGTAGAAAAGCATGTTCACCGGACCTCCAAATGTGATTGAATGGCCACCCGGTCCTTCAGTCCTCCCAGGGTGAGCAGGTCTGGCAAGTCACACTTCCTGGCTTGCTCCTGCTGGGAGCACTGAGGGACTAGGGCAGCCATACAACTGCAGTTGGAGTGTGGTCATGGAAAAATGGAATATAAAAGGATGGGCAAACCTTGTAGCCCTGCTACAAAATCTACAGAGCACTGCAGGAAATATAGGAGAGGCACATGGGACAGACTTCAGATGATCTCTTTGGCACTTTATTGTTGCCATTGCCTAGACTGTCCCTTTAGCAGAAAAGAACAAAGGAATTTTAATATCTTAATGTACTAAACAGGTTTATGTGTATTAGTTGATATCATTGTGATAAAGGGGATTGCTGCCATTTAAATTGTAACATCCTTTGACCTTTGCTGGATGTAAAGAAACCCTTATTAATACTTATTGCATTTCTAGGTACTATAAAAATACACTGGTATACATGGCCTTTATAGGGATTTTTCCGGCAAAAAGTTAAAAGAAAGAAACCGCAGCTACCTTGCCAAGCATTCCTCCAGTGCCGGCACCCTGTATGAGGAAATATACTTCCTCACATGCCCTTCCAGCACCACCCTGCTGATGTGGGCCACCAATACTAGATCAAGCAGCTAGTCCAGACCACGCTCCTCTGTATTGATGGCTTAAATAGCACTCTCAGAGCTGCCTTTCAAACCCAGCTCACCCATCCCTCCTCCTAGCAAGCGCTTTTGCTACCAGCACAGACCCATCCATTATGCTGATTTTGATTCAACATCACAGCTCCATAGGCCCACGCCCACTTGCTTCAGAAGGTAAATCATGAGGTCAAACTGTAAACCTGGATATGTTAGCCATTTCTTCTTCAATTTAAAAAAAGGAAGACTGTTTATAACAGTGCCAAACGTAGCCTGACACAATGCCTTAACTATTACTTTAATACCTGCTGTAGTAAAGTAGCATGAAATGAGTGTTGGTGACCATTCTCTGTTTATTAATTATATATCAAATATCATATATATAATTTCCTCTACAGCAAATTTTACCCCAGACCATGTGAACGACACTGCAAAAGAGACTTGTCTGAATTGGTTTTTCAAGATTGCGTCCATTCGGGAACTTGTACCTAGATTGTATCCTTTATAGAAATTATACAATAGAGAAACACAAATATTGTGAGATGAATAAAGGGGGGTGGGAGCAGCTCAATCACTATTATTTATACAAATGTATTATTATTCAGGGCCTGGGAACTAATTTACCGCCCAGTTTAACCCTCTCATCATCTAAATATCAAGCAACAAACATGTCTAACTATGTGGAAAGACAGAGATTTGGTTGCATATATCTGCAGATACATGTGGAAGCCACACTGCCCCGGCAAGGCACTCTGTGTTTAGTGTGGTCCCTACTCTTAATTCTGAGTCCCCAAAGTTGGGACATGCAATGCAGACAAATATCTGGGAGCTACTCACCTGGGAAGCTGCCAGCCTCCCTTTAGAACACTTCACAGGGAGAAATCCATATTGACTGAATTCCTCCCTGCTTGTGCTCATGGCAATTCAAATGAATAAAGGGGGGTGGGAGCAGCTCAATCACTATTATTTATACGAATTTATTATTATTCAGGGCCTGGGAATTTACCACCCAGTTTAACCCTCTCTATCAACAAACAACAATATCTCTATTGAGATAGTAATGTACTTTATTTGCTAAAATGGTGGGGGGTTATTTATTTTCTGGGTAAGCTCTGAGCTGCCTTTTTAGATATATCTTTTCATGGTGTTTCATGGTGTGGAGTGTTGTGTTGCTTTCTTCATCAGTACTGTCACACTTGATATACTGCTACACTCTCATACCTTTTTCTAGTTGAGAAACAAGGAGTTAGTTGTTCTTTTGTTAAAATATTACTACTACTGCTTCTTGATGTATAATTCCCATTGATTAGACATTTACCTTTAAAAGGATTGTCCAGGAAACTACATAGGCATATAAGCACATAGCCCTTAAGCTCCTAATGTTCCCAGGTTCTTTTTTTTTCTCCAAAATTATCCCCCCAAAGCAAAACTCATTTGGAAGTTTTCATTCATTTTTTTAACTCTCCAGTACCATAGCAGGCAGTGTTTTATATCTGAATGCTTTTATACCTGATCCCAATGTTTCAATACACAGCCTGTCATGGGGGGCAGAGTTATAGACCAGTCAAGCCCTATGATTGCTGGTCTACTGCTTGGGGAATAATGGGTAGTGCCAGAAGTCAGTGCCAAGTTTTTGCTTCTAGGTGCTGGGAGGTTACAGGAGGAGGAGTGAGGGCAGACCTGACGAGGTAAGCTGCTGTATCATGACCATTATGTGCTTGCCTTACTGTCTCCCGCAGCTGCAGCTTGTGAAGCCTGGACCTGAATGTGACGTATTGGCTATAGGTATTACCCAAAAAAGTATGACACTGTCTCTGTATTAGACTTTGAAATGCTTGTAAAGAGTGGCTCAAGCTTCTGCTGTGAAAACCTCAACAACCCTGGGAATTTGACTTCCCCAGGTTTGAGTTTTGCGTCCCTCCGGGGCATTTCAAATCTGGATGAAACCCCTCTGTTCACCCTGTAAAACTCAACTTGCTATGCTCCAATGGTGCATGTGCGGGCTCTCATCCAATCAGAGCCGTCCACTGTGACTACGTCACCTGGCAGACTGCTTCTATTGAGCTGAATGGGGAGAGCTCGCTGCCGTATCCCCGATTGTGTGTGTGCTACCACCCCAGCCTTTTTTAATGGTTAGGGCGGGAGTGAGAGCACCACGCCAGGGCTGTGGCAGTGCATGCTCTCTATTGTAAACAATGAGAGCGGCCTGCCAAATGATGTAGTTATAGCCGACGGCTCTCTTTGAACCAGAGCCCGCGCATGTGCCATTGGAGCAGGGAAAGGGTAACTGTTTATGGGAGAACTGAGGGTTTCACACAACAGGGCATCCTGATTCGTGATGCCCCAGGGGAAGAGCTAGCGTCTGGCCCTGGATTCTTTTAGATTCCAGCCTGCTGCTGCTGGGTGCTGTTCTGCTTTAAAGAGGAACATCAGACCTGGTGATGATTTCCTCTCAAAACATCCATCCTGCACTACCTTTTGTGTAGAAATTGCAGACATTCTGCTGTTTTACATGTTCCTATTCCCCACCCGGCACCTCAGCCAGAGATGATAATAGGCTCTAGCTATACTTAACTCTCCAAGAGCGGCTGAGGAACTCCCGTGGGATTTGCGCCTGTGTCATCACAGCCTATGCAATGTCACTGCACATGCAATGCGCGAGAACAGTGGGGAGGCTGAAGGCTCCCAAGATGGCGCTGTCCTCTAAAATACGCTGAGGGAGCATGATGCGCCCAGGATGGTAAGTAAAGAAATGCTAAGTAAAAAACGAGGGAAGCCAGGCAAGCCAAGTTTGCAGAGTTTTTATTAACTACCCAAACCTTTAGATGTTCCTCTTTAAACTTACTTGGCTCTGCACGTCTCTCTTTTCCCTACATCCAGTCCAGGTCGTCCCAAAATGATGACTTGTGGGTGTTCGCCCCTAGGGGGCGCTTGACTGCTAGATCAAGATTCAGCTCCTCCGGCCCCCTATAAAGGCAGGTGTTCCTCTTATCATTCTCCACTTGTTCATCTTGCAGTCTTGGCTGCAGAAGATCGTTCGCACTCTCTCTCAGATACATGGCAGCAGAGCGGGGCCACCTAGCCCGTCGGCCGCTGCGTGCCCTATTTCCACTGATCCCTCCTGACCCACTCCAGCCTCTGGCTGCTACGGGATCGTGACAGTAGAGTGAACGCCGGGGTCTGTTGCCGTTCGGCAGAGCTAGGCTCTGGGCCGCAGACCCTATACTAAAGGGTAGCCGGCCACAGGCTGATGGTGAGCCTTAGGGGGAACCACTTGATGTCTATGGTTGTTGTGTCCCTCCCTGCCCACTAGCTTTATTTGTGTTTTGGCTGTGTTTGACCTGGACTCACTGTGCTTTTGACTTGGCTCCTCGCTGGCGCAGCGATGAGCGCTCTACTCGCTCACCTCCCTTGCTCCCTCGTCTGGATGAGGGGCCGCCGTGCCCCGCGGACCTTCCACATCACCACGCGTGCGGCGTTGTCTGTGACGGGGGGGGGGAGGCTGAGACTGTAGGGGCTGCGGGCCTTGGACGCCGCCGCTGCCATTTTCGCCCGAAGCTATGCTGAAGGGGCGGGCGTCGTCTCGGATGCGCTGCGGAGGGGGCGCCGCACGTGATGACGTCACGCCGGCGCCACACCCCCCGAGGAACATTTTAAGCCTGGGCGCGCTGCTGCTGGGGGCCTGGCTGGACGCTGCGGTTGTGTGCTGCGATCCGGCTGCTCGGCTGAGGATCATGCTGCGCTTCTGGCTGTGGAGTCCCTCTGTCTGTGTCGTGAGTCCCTCTCTTTTTGGCTGCATTTATTTTTTTATTGCATTGTGCCTACTTTGATTATGGTCCCTTCTCCCTTTTTCTTGTATAGGTCTTGGGCTTGAGGTTGAGGGCTGTGGCTCCTCCCGGTCCCCCTTTTTATGAGGGATCGCTTTATAGGTTTGGGCCATTTGTGTCTTGTAACCTTTTGATTTTGACTATTTTGAATCACCATAATGGAGGCATCATGGGATAGTTAGCTGGGGCCCCATTTGGGCAGGATAGGCTCTGCCCCTTGTGCAGTAGGACTCCTCTGAGTGGATTCAGCACTGTTTGTACCAATTGCGCCAAAGGCATTTTTTTGGACCATGAACAGGCGGGCGTCCCTGCCCCTAGCACTGCGCTGCCACCAGCCTCTCTGGACCCTCCGTTGCTGCACTCAGCCCCCAGCGAAGGGGGAGCCAGCAAGGGGTCTCATGCTGACCTTGCACATAGGCTGACGGATCTTGTTGTCAGCCCCTAACAAGGCCTCGAGTAAGAAGCAGCATCTCGAGCCCGTTTACTCGGATGATGATGATCTTTTTGATGGTCCGGGCTCTGTGGAAGAGGGTGACTAACGCTCCACGGTGGATTATTCTGCTGGCGATGACAGTATGACTGGTTCTTCCTCTGATGAGGACGCGTGGCTCCCGGATGATACTGAGAATTTGCTTTCCTCTGTGTTTGAGACACTACACATTGCCCCTCCCAGAGCGGCTAAAAGGAAGCAGGGAGACTTGTTTAGGCCCGAGAGGCAAAGGCGGGTCTTCCCGGAGCAGTCCTACTTTTCTAACATGATACTTAAGGAATGGAAAAGGCCTAACAAGTTACCGTCGGTCCCTAAGAGTCTGGATAGGCGGTATCCCTTCCCTGATGAGCTGGTTCGGCAATGGTCTCATCCCCCCGAGGTGGATCCTCCCGTGTCGGGGCTGTCCAACACTACTGTTATGCCGTCACCTGACAATGCTTCCTTACGCGACCCTGCCGTCAAGCGCATGGATCAGCTGGTCTGCCATGCGTTCACCTTTCCTGGTGCCCTGCTTTGCCCTGTGTGTGTCTCGGCGATTGTCTCTCTAGCTAACAGAAGGAAGGTGGGACACCTTGTGGATAGAGCTAAGGCTCGCAAGCCGGCGGAGGAGTATAAGGAACTCAAGCCCTGCTTGGATTTCATTGGCTTTGTTGTTACTGCCATGGATGATGTGGTCCGGCTTGGTGCCAGGATTTCGGCTTTGCTTGTTGCTCTACGCCGCTCACTCTGACTTCGACAATGGTCGGCGGATGCGGCTGCCAAGAAGTCTCTCATGAGTATCCCTTTTGTGGGGAACAGCCGGTCGGGGAGCGCCTGGACCTTTTGGTCAAGGATGGTAGACTCCCTCAGAGAAGGAAGCCTGCTCGGTCCTTTCGGAATCCCTCCTTCTATCATTCCTTTCGAGGAGGAGAAGGTCCTTCATTTCCAGGTGGCCGCAGAGATACCTGGGGCAGAGGTAGGTTCCGCGGCAGACCCAACTCCTGGGGAGCTAAATCCAAGCCCCTTGCCAAGCACTCTCGGGCATGAGGGGGGCGTCCTCACCCATCCGGGTAGGGGGACGGCTTCTACTGTTTGCTCAGATCTGGAGGCAGCGCGTCTTGGATCGGTGGATTCAGGAGGTAGTTTCCTCCGGTTACAAGATAGAGCTGGCAGTCAGGCCGCCCACAATATTCCTCCGTTCAAGGATATCCCGAAACCCGCTAGAGGCCCAAGCCTTGAGAACGGCTGTGCAACACCTCCTGCGGATAGGTGTGCTCTGTACCTCGACAGGAACAGGGTCAGGGATTTTACTCCAACCTGTTCACGGTTCCCAAGAAGGACGGAACGCTAAGGCCAATCCTGGACCTGAAGGGTCTCAACAGTTTTGTAAGAGTCCGGCATTTCGTCATGGAAACATTGCGGTTGGCGGTGAGATCTCTTCGGCCCGGTAACTTCATGACCACGGTGGACATCAGGGATGCTTATCTGCACATCCCGATTTTCCATGGACATCAGAGGTTCCTGATGTTTGCTCTCGAGGATCAGCATTACCAATTTATAGCACTTCCATTTGGGATATCCTCAGCCCCCTGTGCGTTCACCAAGGTGCTGGCAGGCATCATGGCTATCCTGAGGAGTCAGGGCATTCGTGTGTTACCCTATCTGGACGACTTGCTGATTGCGTCCCAATCCCTTCAGCAGGCCGAGAGCGATACTCGGACGGCATTGTCAACCCTGGAGTCCTTCGGCTGGGTAATCAATTACCGCAAGTCTTTTGTCACTCCCACAACAGTGCGGTCCTTCCTGGGAATGACGATAGACACCTACGTCTGGGGATGAGATTGGTGGACCTAATGGTGTCCTGCTTCGAAGCAGTGCCCTTTGCCCAATTTCACATGAGACCTCTTCAATTGAACCTGCTGACCTGCTGGAATTGGACTCAGGAGTCCCTGAAACATGGCCTTTCGCTGTCCCCCCTGGCCAGGCAGTCCCTTTTGTGGTGGTTGGACTCTCGGAACTTGCTGGTAGGCAAGTCCTTCTTGACTCCCCATTAAGAGATAGTTACTACGGATGCCAGTCTGACAGGCTGGGGAGGCATTTGGCAGACCCAGAAGATCCAGGGTCAGTGGGGTCCGCAGGAGAACCGCTTACCCATAAATCTCTTGGAGCTGAGAGCTATCCGGTTGGTGCTTCTGCGCTTGACTCCCCATTTTAAGGGGCGTGCGATCCAGGTTCGCTCGGACAATCAGACTGCTGTCGCCTACATCAATCACCAGGGTGGGACTCGGAGCAAGAGAGCCCTCAAGAAGTCGACCCAGATTCTGACTTGGGCAGAGGAGAAGGTTCCCTGCATCTTGGTGATCTACATTCCCGGTAAGAAAACCTGGAGGCAGGCTCCCTGAGCAGGAGCGCCTGGGGGAATGGTCTCTCAGCAGCAAGACCTTTTACGCTCTGGGTCTTCGCTGGGGTCAGCCGGACGTGGACCTGTTTGCGTCCAGACACAATCACAAGCTTCCAAGGTTCGTCTCCCTCTCAAGAGATCGCCACAGACGCTCTGGCGGTTCCTTGGACGGAGTTCAAGTTTCTGTATGCGTTCCCTCAGTTTCCACTCCTGGGCAGAGCCCAGGAAGGGGTACCAACCATCCTGGTGGCTCCTCGCTGAGAAGGAGTTGGTTTGCGGACAAAGTTCAGATGTTAGTAGATTGCTACATCATGCCCGAGGACCCAGGGCTTCTCACACAGGGGTCACTGCTGCACCCAAATTTACAGATGCTGGCTTTGACGGCCTGGCTATTGAAACCTCAATCCTGATGGAAAAGGGATTGTCGGCCACAGTTGTGCATACCATGATCTTCTTCTCCATGATATACTACAGAGCTTGGCACGCTTATATTGCCTGGTGCGAGACCAAGAGTCTCCCTTGCCGCATATTTTCTATTTCTAGGATTCTGGAGTTTTTACAACACGGCTTAGACTTGGGTCTCCAGCTGAGCACCCTCAAGGGTCAGGTCTCGGCTTTAGCCATTTTTTTCCAGAGATTCATTTCCAACTATAGGTTGATCAAGACTTTTTTTCCAGGGAGTCACCCATGTCCGGCCACCGCGTAAGTCAGTATTACCGGTTTGGATCTTGAATTTAGTACTTTCTGCTCTTCAGGGTCCTCCCTTCGAGCCATTGTGCGATGCTGCATTGTCTATCTTGACTCTCAAAGCGGTCTTTTTGGTAGAGATCACCTCTGTGCATCGTGTATCAGAGCTGGCCGCGCTTTGTATGAAACCTCCCTATTTTGAGCGGCATAGGGATAGGGTGGTTTTTCGCTTTAAACCAGATTTTTTTGCCTAAGGTCATTTCTCCCTTTCACCTTCCTTGTGTTCAGCACCAGCTAATTCCAAAGAACAGACCCTCCATTCCCTGGATGTGGTCAGGGCCATAAAGTATTACCTGGCTGCCACTGAATCCTTCAGGAAATCGGATTTGCTCTTTGTCCTAACAGAAGGTTCTAGGAAAGGTTTGCCTCCAGCCAAGTCCACTCTCATTAAGTGGATCAGACAGGCGGTGGTGCAAGCATATTCTGCCAAGGGGAAGGAACCCCCTTTTCGGTTCACAGCTCATTATTCTACCAGAACTATTGGTGCCTCTTGGGCTTTTCAGCACCAGGCATCGGTTGAACAAGTTTGTAAGGCTGCCACTTGGTCTTCAGTTCATACTTTTTTTTATTTTTATAATTCTTTATTTATTAAATTTTTCAATGAACAAAAGAGTACCTCCTTTAACATAGGTCTGATCAACAATTAGTAAGGCATAGTACATGTCACACGTCTCCATAACAATAATGCAATAAAGTGAAGAAAAAAGAAGATCAGTCTCGTCATTGTTTTTTGTCTCATGGAAGGATTAAATATGAGCGGCATATACACTCAAACCACATCTTGTGTTAAAGCTATGTGAGCAACAGCAAGGAAACAGCAGACTCTAAGAGAGGACTCATATAAACAAACACAAGAACAGGGGAAGAGGGTGGAGGGAAAAGGGGGGAAGGGAAAGGGCCAGGGCAATGATGGCACTGATGTGGGAGCGGGGTCATGTCATTTTCAACAGATCTTTGCCCTCTGGGGACTCAGTGAAGGCCATCCAATCGTACCAGGTAGACATAAATTTCTCATATGTACCCTCTCTCGAGGACGCCACGTTTTCATATCGCATTATGTCATTGACTCTCTGGCACCAGCCTGCAATGGAGGGGGGCTCCTCTTTTTTCCACATCTGGGGGATGCCCGCTTTGGCTGCGTTAAGCAGATGGCGGACCACTGACTTGCGATATCGCTTCATGGGCATTTCTGACATGTGGAGGAGACAGAGAGCAGGATCGTCCGGGACTGGGGTCCCCGATACCTTCTCCGCAGCCTGCCGTACCGAGTCCCAATAGCCTTTCAGTTTACTACACGACCAGAAGATATGCAGCAGGTCTCCCCCTTCCCCGCCGCATCTCCAACAGTTTGGAGGGACAGCTGGGAACCACCTGTGCAGCTCTGTAGGAACCCTATACCATCTCGAAAGCAGTTTGTACCCGCACTCTTGGTAGCGGGTACAGATCGAGGTCTTGTGCTGCAGCTCCATCACCATGCGGCGTTGTTTGGGGGACCATGACGTACCCAGGTCTCTTTCCCATTTGTCCAGGAATGGTGGGTCGTCTGCGTCAGGGGGATCAATCAGTAGTCTGTATATCCTTGAAAGTGTATGCCTCTCCGTCTCCGCACTCTGGCACAGCTCCTCAAAGATGGTAAACTCAGGTCTACCCGCACTGTACTCCTGCAGGGAAGTCAAAAAGTGCCTGAGTTGCATACACTGCCAGGATGACCAGTTAGGGATCCCCAGCCTTTCCGCTATATCGTTGGGGTTCATCCAGTCCCCTCCCGTGCGGAAGTGCCCGACCCTGTATACTTTGGAGCTGATCCAAGTCTTTACTTTATGTCCCTCGCACCCTGGGGTAAAGCGTGGGTTGCCCAGGACCGGATACATTGGGGAGGGAGAGGGGGATATCCCCTGGCGTTGAAGCACAGTCTTGCATACCCCAAGTGTGGGACCTATGGTAGGGTGCTGTCTTCCCACCCTGTCACCCCCCTCCGCTAGCCATGGTGTCCCCTGGATCGGCACCTCTAAGAAACTCGGGTTCAAGACCCACCCACTGCTTATGTTGCCCATGGATACACCAGTCAACCACCCTGCAAAGGTGAGCTGCCGACTGATACATCATAGGGTCTGGTAAACCCACTCCTCCCCGCTCCTTCGTCCTAGTTAAGATCCCTCTCCCTAGTCTCGGTTTCTTCCCCGCCCAGATAAAGTTGGTAAAGATCGAGCGGACTCTTTGAAAGTAGGAGCGTGGGATAGCCACCGGGAGGGCTTGCAAGAGATAGAGGAGTCGGGGAAGTAGGGTCATCTTGACAGCGTTGCACCTCCCGAACCACGAGAGCTTCCCCTTACTCCACCTGGCTGTTTCTGTCTCGAAGCCTCTCAGCAGTGGGGGAAAGTTGAGCGCATATATCCTGGAGAGGTCTCCACTGATATTCGTTCCCAAATATTTAACGCTCTCTTTGGCCCAGCGGAATGGGAAGGCATTTTTGATCGTCTCAAATCTACGTGTAGGGATATTAATGTTGAGAGCCTCCGACTTCTGCAAATTAATCTTATAGCCCGAAAGAACCCCATATGCCCTAAGTTCCTGCATGAGATTAGGCAGCGTAATCTCGGGGCCTGTCAAAAAAAAGATCAAATCATCAGCATATGCCGCTACCTTGTAATGCCCCGAGGTGCTTCCCAGCCCCTTAACATCCGGATTGCCGCGTACCCTACACAGAAAGGGCTCCAGAGCCAGTATAAAGATCAACGGCGACAGAGGACAGCCCTGCCTTGTCCCATTTGAGATTCCAAAGGAACCTGACGTGAAACCGTTTACTCTCACCGACGCCGAGGGGAAGCTGTATAGACTCTCAATCCAGTGCAGCATGTTTGGGCCTAGGCCAACATGTCTAAGCACCGACCTCAGGAAGTCCCAGTTCACTCTGTCAAATGCTTTCTCGGCGTCGGTGGAGAGCAACAGGGTGGGCACGCGCTGCCTCTGTGCCAAATGAATCAGGTTCAAGACCTTGGTGGTATTATCTCTGGCCTCTCTGAGAGGCATGAAGCCCACCTGATCTGGGGATATCACTGTGTGCAGGTGTGGAGCAATCCGCGATGCCAGAATCTTTGCGAAAAGTTTAACATCTGTGTTAAGTAACGAGATCGGCCTGTAACTTGCACATAGAGTGGGGTCCTTTCCCTCTTTCGGGATCACTGCTATGTGTGCCCACAATGTATCATTTGGGAGGGGAGCTCCCTCCAGGATGGAGTTCATCATAGAGAGGAGCTTAGGGGCCAGGATGGGAAACAACTTTTTGTAGTATTGGATATGCAGCCCATCAGGCCCCGGCGCTTTTCCGGAAGCCGCCTCAGACACGGCGGTCTGCAACTCCAACATTGAAATTGGACCTTCCATTTCCGAGACAGCCTCCCCTGAGAATCTGGGCATGCCCGAGCTCGCGATATATTGATCGCATTTCTGACCCAGGTCACTTTCCTGGGAACGTGGCAAGTTGTAGAGATCCCCATAGAACTTGCGAAATGCATCCGCGATTTCCTCAACGCGATGCACCATCTTCCCCCGGGAGTCTGCCACTCTGGGCACGAAGGTTCTCGCCCTCTCCATCCTCAAGGCCCTAGCCAGCATCCTTCCACACTTATCTCCTGACTCGTAGAAAGCCTGCCGGCATCTGGCCGCCTGCGCCTTCAACTTGTCACAACAAACTGATTTTAACTTTTCTCGCAGCTCCGTAAGCGTCGGCAGAAGTGCAACCGATAGTGACTTCTTATGTGACGCTTCCAGTCTCCCTATCTCTTTAAGGAGCTTCAGCATGCATTCCATTTTCTCCTTTTTAACCCGTGCCCCCTGACTGATCAAAGAACCCCTAATGACGCACTTGTGAGCCTCCCAGACCGTCCCAGGGGAAATCTCCGGGCCAGAATTTGTCTCAAAATAGTGTTTAAGGTCTCTTTGCACTACTTCCAATACAGCCTGGTTCTCTAGAAGTGAACCATTCAGTTTCCAAGACCAGGATTTGGGCACAGGGGAGGGGTCCTCAATCGTGATGGAGATAGGTGCGTGGTCAGATAGTGTGATGTGACCAATAGTGGTGTTAATCACTCTCGCCAGTTGGGAGTGTGGTATTAGGAACATGTCAATCCTGGAATAGGAAGAGTGTGGGTGCGAGAAAAAGGTGTAGTCCCTCGTGCTCGGGTGCTGGATTCTCCAGGGGTCCACTAGTTGAAATAAGGTTAGAGTTTTCTTCAGGTGTTTTAATTTGGCATAGGCAGAGTGGGGTCCCCCCTTGGAGGTGTCTAGGGCTACATTAAAATCCCCACCCAAAATCAATTCCCCGGCCCGAAAATCTTCCAGGGCCTCCAGGACACCTGCTATAAAGGGGATTTGGCTCGTGTTTGGTGCATAGATATTAACCAGGGTATACATTCTAGCTTTGATTTTCCCCTTCACCATCAGCCATCTAGCCTCTTCATCTGCCCTGTAATCTACGAGTTCCCATGCTAATGTTTTTGAAATCACTATGCTAACCCCACGAGACCTAGAATCGGGCGAATAGCTATGATATGCCCTAGGGAAAAATCTATCCCCCAGGGTAGGCGGGTTGGAGGCCCTGAAGTGCGTCTCCTGTAAGAACCCTATCTGAGCCTTAAGGCCTTTCAAGTTTCTCAGAACCAGCGACCTCTTCTCAGGGGTATTCATGCCTTTTGTATTAAGGGAAACAATTGTGATTCCTGCCATGGCCGATTTTTCTCCAGAACGCCCGACAGTGACCGCTTCGTAGGTTAGTGGTATCCTATGCCCGTAGGGGTCTAGCTTTACCCTTGGGAATTAGGGGGAAGGGAATGTGGGGGGGGGGAAGGTATAGACAACAATAAACACTAAATACAAAAAAGGAAAACCCTATTACAATCAATATAGATAATCTCTAACAGTCCTATACGGAGAAAAAACAAGACTCTTCAGGTCCTAAGGAACCTCGAGTCGGCCCTATCGGGGGGAAGAGTGCCCGTCGACACGGAGAAGCGACTGGTACCTCCCTCCCCCGCACCAGGCCCTATGATTAGGCTAGATTGCCTAGACAACCAGCCCCGCCGTTGAATAGCAGCAGATCCAGTTTGCGTAGGCAATGCAGCCAGGAACATCAAAAAGATAACAGTAACATTTGGTCGCAACAAATAAGCAAGTGTCACTCTTCAAATAGAGCCCCCCAACTCGCGGGAGGGGCACCCCCGGCAGTCGACGGATTAGGCGTAGGCGTCACATAGCTCGCTCAGCGCCCCTGCAGGCCCGTCAGCAAGCATATAAGAAGGGTGCCAAGGACGCTCCCCCCGGCGAGGAGGGCGGCAATAATGCAAGACAGTAAAAATGAGAGAATAAGAAAAGAGGGTCAATATTCAAGTTTCTACGTCATACGGCCTGCCTTGTCGCCGGCCACGACGCTGTCTTCCGCGACCTCTCGAGCCGATAGGAGCCCTTCGTGCAGCATTCCGGGGCAGTGGTGCAGGCGCCAGTTTCGCCGCCAACCAGTCTGGCACCTCTACCGGCTCGCAGCCCAGGAAGGAGAACAAATCAGGGAGGTCTCTTGGTGTTCTGAGCAGGAAAGTGTCTCTTTCTTTCCGTATGACTAGATGGAAGGGATAGCCCCACCTGTAAGATGCCCCTCTGCTCGTGATGACTTCCAGTAGCGGTTTCAGTGTTCTTCTCATCAGGAGGGTTCTTCTTGACAAGTCTTGAAGAATCTGCACACTGGCCCCATCAAAGTCCACGCTGCCCTTACTCCAGGCCTTGCGAGTGATCTCTTCCTTTAGAGTGTACTTGTGAACTCTGCAAATCACATCTCGCGGCCTCAAGGGGTCTGTGCTGGGCGGACCCAGAGCTCTGTGAACCCTGTCCAGTTCGGGTAGTCGGGGCCCTCTCCAGCACTGTATTGAGAATGACTGTCGTGATGTGAGTGAGGTCCTCCCCCATGGATGCCTCCGGGATGCCCCGAAGGCGCAGATTATTTCTGCGACTCCTGTTTTCAATGTCATCTATGTGGAGCATCTGAGCTTGTAGCAGCGTTTCTTGCATGTCACAACGTGCTTCAAGTTGTTGCAGACGACTCGACACCGAGGGCGTTTCAGCTTCAAGGCCAGCCACTCTGTCTTCAACTGCCCGTATATGATTCTTGACTTCGGCCAACTCGCGTCTGTGGGCCTCTTCATATTTCGCTATTAAGGCCTCAATGTCTGCTTTAGATGGGAGGCCCCGCAGCAGAGAGATAGTTTCCAAGTGGATATTCGTCTGTCGAGAGGGCGCCGGTATGTATGCAGTCGCTGAGCTTGGCATCCCCGAGGGCAGTTCCAGGGCCTGCACTCCAGTTAGTGGCACCCATGGGACCTGTGGGGCCGCCTCTTGCTCTGGAGAGAAGCATGGCCTCGTCGGCGACATCTCAGTCGGGCTTGGTCCATTCCCAGACCAAGAGATCTCTGGAGAAGGCAACAAGGGGGATGCCGGAGGGCTGGGGGATCTAATCCCCAGGGAGCTGACAATCACCCTCGGTTCCAGAGGGATTGGTTGGCGGGGTTTCGGCTGTCGCTGTGGGAGACCAGCAGGGGGGACCGCTTCACTCTTACGCTGGGCACCAGCAGGGCGGACACTGCTCTGTCCTCCTTCCTGCCTGGGCAAGTATGCAAAGCGTTCCAGGCGCGGTTTTTGTGACCTCCCCGGAGAGGAATTGCGCTGGGGACTTCCACCAACTATGTCACCCTCTATTTGTGGACTGGGGATCTCAGGCTGGGCATTTGGCAGGGTTTCTGCTGTGAGAGTGATCAGGGTGGGGGGAGAAGCTGCCCGCTGCCCCCCTGGTGAATCTTTGTTCCAGGGCCTGTCTGGGCACTGCTGTGGCGTGGGCTCGCAGCGTGGGGGGGGCGCTGATGACCCCACTGCACTTGCACCCATGGACTCCCGTCTCCCTGACATGTGATCTTTCATTCCCCTTGGTACTTCTGGTGGAGACAGTCCCAGCCACATGCCGATCCCACCAGCCCCCTCCGCACGCTCACCTACAGCCGCCATCTTGAGTCCTCCAGGGCCGGTCACCGCTGCCGCAGCTAAGTTTGAGGAGTATCTCCCGCAGTCCCTGCCAGGCGATCCGGGCGCTCGGGTGTCGGATGGCGAGCCTGGCATCCGGCCGCCCCCAGACGAAGTGCCGGTCTGTGGTAGGCGCACAGCTCGTTGTCCTTTCTCCTCCTGCTCCTGGCCCGCCGTCAGCATAACACGTGGGCTGCCGACCGCAGCACACAGCACATTGCCGCCCCGCCGCGTCTCTTCCCCGGACACTGCAGCATCGCCTCCGGACTCTCGATGGTCCTGCTCCAACTGACCTGGAGCGATCACCTCCACCTCGGGCTCCCTCTCCTCCGAGGACGTCCCGTCCCGAGCCGCCATCTTTTCCTCCTGGGCCGCCAACGGTAAGTCCAGATGCTCGCCGATATAGCGATATCGGGAGCCTTGTCTGCCGCCCTTACCCTTCTTCAGGGTAGTCTTCTTCCTGCCCATAATCTCTGGGTCAATGAAAGTGATGGGATTGCTGCTATATAACTCCAAATTGGGCAAAGGTGCGGGAGCACAGGGAAATGCAGCCTCACACCACCATGGCTAGGACACGCCCCCCAGTTCATACTTTTACAAAGTTTTACAAGGTGGATGTCCGGGCCTCAGCTGACACTGTTTTTGGCCGAAAGGTGCTTCAGGCGGTAGTGAAATGAACTACATGCTGTTCCGCACTGGGGAACCCGCCCAAATGGACACTGCTTTTGGATGTCCCACATGTCATTATTTTGGGACGACCGATGTAGGGAAAAATACAATTCTGTGAAACTGACCTGTAGAATAGTTTTTGGATACATCCAGTCCAGGTCGTCCCACCCCACCCTTGTTTTCATTATGTCCTGTTTGCCTGTTATGGTGATCAACCATTTTTGTTAATAGGACACTGGTTTTTCTAGTTTTTTTGTTTAGAGAGAGTACAAGCTGAAGCTATGTGAGGTAACATGGTTTCTTAGGCCTCCCGGCCTGTCCTCTTTTTTGTGATTACTGCTTTTTAACCACTGGAGAATGATAGAGGTACACCTGCCTTTATAGGGGGCCGGGGGGAGCTGTATCTTTGATCTTGCAGTTGAGCGCCCCCACATCATTTTGGGACGACCTGGACTGGATGTATCCAAAAACAATTCTACAGGTGAGTTTCACAGAATTGTATTTTTCTGCCACATGGAGAAGGGAGGCTGGGAAAGCTGGCTATGACTACAGAAGCCTGGTAAGTAGAACTAAGGACACTACCCCGCCCACACTCTACACTTGGCTGTGCGACCCTCTCTCACTCTGCATTTTTATTTTGCAGGGGGATCCATTTGCACGTTCCCGGGGCATCCGAAAACAGGATGCCCCACTGTGTGAAACAGGGGTCGCCAGTAAACTAGATTACTGAGAAAAAAGTGCTGCCTGGGCAGTGCCTCTCATTGGGATCTTGATATGATGAATTTTTATAGGGCTACTCTCCTGTGCAACCTTTTTGTGTAGTATGCCCTTGCTATTTACTTTATTTACTGGATCCTTAACCTACATTTTTCCCAGCTATGTGGAGGCAGCAATACTAAAATGCAACAAATTTCTCTCCAGAACGTAAGGAGTTTTCTACATAAAGACTACGTTATGCTATTTTTATTTTGCAGGGGGATCCATTTGCACGTTCCCGGGGCATCCTAAAACAGGATGCCCCACTGTGTGAAACAGGGGTCGCCAGTAAACTAGATTACTGAGAAAAAAGTGCTGCCTGGGCAGTGCCTCTCATTGGGATCTTGATATGATGAGTTTTTATAGGGCTACTCTCCTGTGCAACCTTTTTGTGTAGTATGCCCTTGCTATTTACTTTATTTACTGGATCCTTAACCTACATTTTTCCCAGCTATGTGGAGGCAGCAATACTAAAATGCAACAAATTTCTCTCCAGAACGTAAGGAGTTTTCTACATAAAGACTACGTTATGCTATAATCCACGAGTCTGTCCTAACATTCTGTGCCCTCTTTTATACCAACCTGATGCCACATACTACCCAAGGGTATTGCATGTGCTCCACCTATAAGGCCTCATCTCAGAGCTCTCTTTACCATCCATACTAAACTACCCTAGGGACCACCCACACCTTTTATACAAGTCTTCCTCCCATACCAGTAAAATAAACTCTGAAAACATAATGTCCAGTGGCCCCATACCTTCTAAGGGAACCCATTGCATTCTATGACCTGTCCAAACCATCCTGATATCTTTTAAAGTAAATTCTTAACATCCTGTGGCTTCCCCTTAACATTTAGGTTCCATGCCGTCAAACCTAGACCACCCTGTGACCTATCATACCTTCTTTCAACCTCCTAACCACTCTTAAAGTGCACCAAAACCCAGGAATTGTCCTTTTGTTCCAGTCCTCCTGCTGTGGGAAACCCCATAGCATGCCGCTTTTCACTCCTCTCTTCCTGGTTTCAACGGCACATGTGCTGGCTGTTGTCCAATGAGAGCCATCTGCCGTGACTATGTCATTCAGCAAATGGCTCTCATTGACTACAGTAGGAAGCTATCCGAAAGGCTGGGACTGAAGTGCACCGCCGGAGATGTAAGGGATGCTGCAGAGCGCGCTCCCCATTCACAACAATGAGAGCAATTTGCCGAATGACAGTCACGTCACGTTATTGGACGAGGGCCTGTGCATACGTCATAGAGACGGGAAAAGATGAGCGTTTATGGGGGGGTTTCACAGAGCAAGGCATTCCGCCCTAGGCCCAGGTGAGTTTTGTTCTGCTTTAAAAAAAGCATGCAAGAGTGAAAATGACAAGTTTGGAAACTAGGGTTCTGGATTGTGATTGCATAGTCTCTGGGTTCCATAAAATCTAAGTAATGTATTGAAGCCTTCATTATCATAAATTATATTATGATTAGTCATCAATAGGAGTGAACATTTAATCCAAGTTTGCTTATTAAATAGGAATGCAAAAGGGGTGGCTGCAAAATTATTATACGCTTATATTATTATTATATTGTATTATATTATTATTATATTGAATGCTTTACCCAAGCAATGCCTCACCCCGGTGATCACTGTGAGCTTTGGAAATAGCCTAAAATATGTAAATAGATAATTTACATAGCTCTACTTACTGCAAGGGATTCTGGGAGAAACCCTATTATCTTTGGTTTGTTTACACTATGTAAATACTTTCTGTTCTTAAGAAAGCATTCTCTGTCATGACTGTATGTAAGTGACAAGACTTGGTGGTTTGTAGACTCTCCTCCAATTGCCTCATTGAGCAGCCTTGTGAAAGTGGTAATACAGTATTTATATTGTATCCTATGGCTGCCATAAGAATCATTTGTGCCCTATTCAACCTTATATTCTTAGTATACAGTACGTCCTGCTCCAGATAGATTACTTACACTTGGGTATTACTCCGCCAGATGGCACTGAACTGCAGAGACATCGGAAATAGGCTCCTCCCGGACCCTCAAATACCCAGGGACCTCCCACAATCCCCAGATCTTCTCTGCAGTCTGGACTGCGAAGGACAAGAAGATGGCTCTCTTTTCTCGCAGGTGAGCTGGGCTATTAGCCTGCGACCCTGTAGGACTATTCCCACCCGTTCCATTAGTAATTTGCCTCCCAGCCTTGGCTGTGCTGGTCGGTGATGGTAGGCAGCACCCCTGTCAGGTGCTTAGGAGTGCTGCTCCACCGCAATCCCTCACCAAAGGGTAGGCGGTATAGGCATATGCTGAGCCTCTATGGGATGCCCCTCCCGCACTATTGCCCCTTGACCCTGTCTATCGGTGGGCCCTGTTAAGTGGCCGCTGTCCTCCCTCGCTCTCCCTTGTAGCCCTCGGGGGAGGGGGATGTGTGTGTGTACGTGTATTGGCCTTTGTGCTTCACTGTATTATTTTATTATGCTTGGTGTCAGTCGCCGCGCTGACTTGGTTGCACTGATTGTCTGTCTTAAAATTGCTGCGTGCGCGTCCACTGTTCCGCGCTTGGCGGCGGTGTTACTTCAGGCGCTGGTGCGCCGTTATTGGCTGGTTGTCACGTGTACGGCTTTGCGCTCTTCAGGGGGGAGTGGGGCCCGCTTTTGGCGCGTTCCGCGTTACTGTCCCTGCGGCCCGCCCCTCGAGATATACCCAACTCCATTTTTTTTTCTTGGTTCCGGCTGCTACGTGACGGGCTTCTACCTACCGCGGTCCGTGAGTGCCCTCGGGGTGGCTTTATTTACCATTGTTATTTACTTGGCACTTACGGCTTCCCTTTGCTTATGTCTTTCAGACGGGCCGAACCCTCTTGGCTTCTCCTGGCCCTACTCCCTCTATTTAGTTAATTAACTTGTGAGGCCTAGTGTTAATATGGAGGCGTGTCAGGATAATGTGCTTGGGGTTCCTTCGGGACAAGCCCGGCTGTGTGTAGCTTGTGGGGTGTCCCCTATTAGCGCTGACAATGTGCGGGTCTGTGTACCTTGTGCCCAGCAGGTGCTTGTGCTGCAGCCTGGTTTTCCAGTGGCTGGGCCTGCGCCTCGTATCACTTCGCCTACTCCCCCAAGCTTAAATCTCACTCCCACTGAGTTGCATACAAGTGGGGATTCTCAGCCTAATGTGTCTTCCAGACTGGCTAGTGTTGAGAAGTTGATTGCTTGAAGTTGATTGCTTACCTTCTGGTGGCGCTTAAGGCCTCTGCAAAAAAGCGGCACTTAACGCCTGATGTCACTCTTTTCCCTATGGAAGCTGATGAGTTTTTGAAACTGTCTGGCTATACCCCTCTGGAAGAAGGGGAGCTATTCTCTGACTCAGGGTCATCTGATGAGAGGCCCAGGGGTCATGACGATTCTGGCTCTGACCCCTGGGCCCCAGATGATACTGATAGACTGTTGGCTCAGATTTTTGAGGTTCTGTCTATTTCTCCCCCTGTTGCAGCCCCCAGGCAACAGGGGGAACTTTTTCATACGCTTGGAATTTCCTGAGCAAGCCCATTTTAATAACCTTGTGCTCAAGGAATCGGAGCGCCCCAGCAGGCTTCCCGGTGTACCTAAGAGTTGGGAAAGGAAGTATCCCTTTCCTGCTGATGTGGTGAAGTGTTGGTCATCCCCTCCTGAAGTAGATGCCCTGGTCCTAGGGTTATCTAACACCTATCTCATGCACTCCCCTGACTCTACTACCCTGCGGGATGCTGAGGACCGGCGCATTGATCAGCTGGCGTCCCATGCCTTTGCATGTGTGGGGACGGCGCTGCGCCTGGTCTGTGCCATTACGGCTGTGGCTATCAGGACCCTGCTCAGAAGTATCCTTGATGGTGCCCCTGATGATGTGTCTAGGGAGGAGTTTAATGCACTCTCTAGTTGTGATGTTTTTTGTGACCTATGTCCTCTCTGCCTTGGATGACACCATTAGAATGTGTGGCAGAACCTCTGCCCTTGTGGTGGCTATACGCCGCTCGGTTTGGCTGCGCCAGTGGGCTGCTGACAACACTTCCAAGAAAGCCCTCACTGGTTTTCCCTTCAAAGGACTATGCCTGTTTGGGGACCGCCTGGATCTATTTGCTAAGGGAGGCAGGTTACCCCAGCGCAGGCGGCAGTCTCGGCCCTTTCAGGGTCAGGGCTCCTTTTCCTCCCCCTACCGTGGTGCTAGACAAGGGAGGGGGGTTTCCTTTACTGGGGTAGGGGCAGAGGACGTGGACGTCCTGGCTCCTCATGGGGCTACAAGCTTAAGTCCTCTCCCAAGCCCCCTCAGGCATGATGGGGCGCCCTAACACCTCCCCGTGTGGGGGGGGCGGCTTCAGCACTTTTCTCACGTCTGGAGGCTTCATGTCTCAGACCGGTGGATTCAGGAGGTAGTGTCTTCCGGTTACAAGATAGAGTTTGCTGCCTGGCCGCCCCCAAGGTTCATCAGATCCCGGATTCCTCAGGACCCTGTGTCAGCTCAGGATCTAGTGCAGGCGGTGCAAAGCCTTCTGGAGCTGGGGGTCATCTGCAAGGTCCCTTTAAGGGAAAGGGGCAAGGCCTTTTATTCCAACCTCTTCACAGTGCCCAAAAAGGATGGGTCAGTCAGGCCCATCCTGGACTTGAAGAACCTCAACAAATTTGTCAGGTGCAGGCGCTTTCGCATGGAAACTCTGCGCTCTGCCATCAGTTCCCTGCGCCCAGGGGATTTCATGACGTCTGTGGACATCAAAGATGCTTACCTTCATATTCCTGTATTTCCAGGTCATCAAAGGTTCCTCAGGTTCGCTCTGGAGGATCAACACTACCAATTTGTGGCATTGCCTTTTGGTCTCACTTCAGCTCCCAGGGTGTTCACCAAGGTGCTGGCAGGAGTGATGTCTCTGCTCAGATGTCAGGTCTGCCTATTCAGGTGCGCTCGAACAACCAGACGGTAGTTGCCTACATCAATCACCAGGGAGGGACCCGGAGCAGGAGGGCCCTCCAGGAAGTGTCTCTGATCCTGACCTGGGCGGAGGCCAATGTACCCTGCATATCAGCGGTGTACATCCTGGGGGTGGAAAATCTGCAGGCAGACTCTCTGAGCAGGGGGACCTCTCGTCAGGGTGAATGGTCCCTCTGCAACAGGGTGTTTCAATCTCTGTGTCACCATTGGGGCCAACCAGATGTGGATCTGTTTGCGTCCCGGCCTTTGTATCCCTGTTCCAGGATCCTCTGGCCTTGGCCACGGATGCCCTAGCAATGTCATGGCAGGACTTTCAGCTCCTGTATGTCTTTCCTCCATTCCTCCTGCTGGGCAGGGTTCTGCACAAGATTGCTCTGGAGGGGGTGCCCCCAGGTGGCCAAGAAGAGTGTGGTTCGCAGACGTGGTGCAGCTGGCAGTAGATCAGTAGGTTCTGCCCAGGGTGCCAGACCTGCTCACTCAGGGTTCCTTACGCCATCCCAATTTACAAACTTTAAAAACTTACAAACAATTTACAATCTTGATGTAGAAGGGGCTGTCTACCTCGGTTGTTGATACCATGATAAAGGCTAGAAAGAAGTCGTCTTCTTCTATTTATTACAGGGTTTGGCGGGCCTACATTGACTGGTGTGAGTCTAAGTCTCTTCCCTGTCGTGTGTTCTCTATTCCCAGGATCCTGGAGTTCATGCGACATGGGTTGGAGATGGGGCTCCAACTCAGTACTCTGAAGGGTCAGGTTTCTGCCCTGGCTGTTTTCTTCCAGAAGTTCTTTGCTCAGCATTCTCTGATCAGGACTTTTTTCCAGGGGGTTACCCATGTGCGTCCCCCACGTAAGCCTATGTTGCCTGTTTGGGATTTGAACTTGGTTTTGTCAGCCTTGCAGGGTGCTCCCTTTGAACCTTTGCAGGATGCTGCCCTGGCCATTCTTACTCTCAAAGTTGTCTTTTTGGTGGCTATCACCTCTGTTAGGCGTGTGTCTGAGTTGGTGGCGCTCTCCATCCAGCCCCCCTACTATGAGAGACACCAGGACCAAGGTGGTGTTCCGCTTCAAGCCAGACTTTCTGCCTAAGGTTGTGTCTGCCTTTCATTTGAATCAGGACATTGTTCTTCCGTCATTGTGCTGTAATCCTAGTAATGCTAAGGAGAGGGTCTTGCATTCTTTGGATGTGGTTAGGTGTCTGAAGTACTATCTGGTGGCTACTACACCTTTCAGAAAAACTGATGCTCTTTTTGTGGTCCCTTCTGGTCCTAGGAAGGGTTTGGCTCCTGCCAAGTCTACTATCAGCAAATGGATTCGTCAGGCTGTGATTCAGGCCTATTCTGCTAGGGGAAGAATCCTCCCGCCTTACTGCTCATTCTACTTGTGCTATTGGTGCCTCTTGGGCTTTTCAGCACCAGGCTTCTGTTGAACAAGTTTGCAAGGCCACTACTTGGTCTTCTATTCATACCTTTTCAAAGTTTTACAAGGTTGATGTTAGGGCTGACGCTGCTTTTGGCCGCAAGGTTCTGCATGCGGCAGTGGTCTGACCTGTCTGTTAGCTTTGGGGATCCCACCCTACTTTATGGACACTGCTATTGGATGTCCCAAGTGTAAGTAATCTATCTGGAGCAGGACGTACTGTATACTAAGAATAATACAATTCTGTGATTACTCACCTGTAGAATTGGTATTATGAGTATACAGTACATCCTGCTCCACCCCACCCTTGGTTTGCATTATCTTGGATCCCCTGTATGGTGATTGTTATCATTGTTATAGTTACCAGTTTGGGTTTGTTTAATTCTCCCGGCTTCTTGTTAACTGCTTTTCAATGCTGGGGATTGTGGGAGGTCCCTGGGTATTTGAGGGGCCGGGAGGAGCCTATTTTCGATGTCTCTGCAGTCTAGCGCCATCTGGCAGAGTAATACCCAAGTGTAAGTAATCTATCTGGAGCAAGACGTACTGTATACTCATAATACCGATTCTACAGGTGAGTAATCACAGAATTGTATTTTTCTGGGCCCTCTACTCACAATGACGGTGTTCTTTATTATATCATATTGATGCTGAAACCCTTGTTCCACAAATAATGTTTTGATGGAAGCACCTTTCTGCCATTATATTTTGTGTTTATCTGCTCCTCTTTTCTGTAGTGGAATCCCGGAGAGCCTTCCAAGGTTAACATGTATGATAAAAGGCATTGGAGACCCCCTGGTATCTGTGTACGCTCGCGCGTACCTATGTAGGGTAAGCTCACCACAGACCACTTACATGTTCATTATTATGCTATGGAAACTCCTGTAGATGCCGACATCCTTATTTTCCATGTTCCAGGTGGGCATGGAAGTGGCTCCACAGCTGAAGGAAAATCTCAATCAGAATTTTTTTGACTTCCTTTTGACGTTTAAACAAGTAAGAGCCCCTTCTTTTATTAAGGCCTGTAAATGAGAAAAAACACAAAAAGAGTTACCTTGAAATCTCCTGAGTGCCCTTTCAAACATCTGCTGGGCAAGAAGGGATGGCCAGTGGATATGAATGTGCGGTGTGTGCACGTTTCTGAATTTTTTGCCACCCCGTCGCTGTTCAGTTGTGTTCATAGGAAGGAGAGAGCCTCTGATGCTCCTGTGTTTTGCCCAGTTGCCAATTCAAACAGATATGGGAGAAAAGTGGTTCATCCAGATAATGTAGGTATGCCCCAGTCCCTCAATGGGGCTTAAATCGGAATTAAAGTCCTCTGTTACCCCCCCCCTCATTGCCAGCCTTTCCTTTCACTAAGGTAGGACAGGAGGTTACAAAGTTAAAACCCTTACCCAGGGCCAGGTCCAGGTTTGTGGGGGCCTTGAGCAAGGGAGTCTTAGTGGGGCCTAAAGTAGTGAGTCACATGATGTCACCTATCAGCTCCGCTGCCACAAATGGCTCATCTCCTGCTGCTGATTGCACTCCAGTCCTTGTCAGTTGTCACCTGGTTCTGGCCTCCTTTTGAGCTTCCATCAATTGCCCCCCTCTATTCCATGCCACCATTTCAATTGTTGCTGGACATCCCCTGTTGCTGAGGCCAGCCATGAGCAGGTCTGTACACAGCATCTGGCGTTTGGTGGTTCGGGTCCACTGTAAAATAATACCGTGGCCAAGTGTGAGCCTGAGTGGGCCCCGGCAATTGACCAGGTTTGCCCTGTGCTGGCACCTGCCCTGCCCCCTGCTTGAATGGGCTGTGGCAATGTGCACAGGTACGGGGAATGGGCTCTTCGCTTTCAGCCAAGATGGTGGTGGCCAGGATCTGGAGTGGCGGGGGAATGGTCAGGTAAGGGTTTTTTTTCTTTGTAACCTTCCCGTCCTTCCTCAGCAATAGGGAAGAGTGAGAGAGCGGGGTAATAGATGACTGGAATTCCACTTTAAACAGGTAATTGCCTTTTTTTTTTTACACAAGTTAATAATGAGCTACCAATGTTTTTATTGCCGTAATAAAAGATAGATTAATTTTTACTAGGGGAAATGAAACTTTTCCGTTAGAAACCTATTTATTTTAAATGATAGATATATACATTTTGTAATATTTTTTTTACTTGGCACTTGGGGTTTCCAGTAGCAATAAAACAATGCAATTATCGGTTTGCTTTAAAGGTTTATTTAAAAAAGAAAAAAAGTGAAGAAGAATAGCTCTGAATGTTGCCTTGTATTTTACAATAAAAAAGACCTGCTGTAGACATGAACTAAGGCAGGGAATATTGTAGGCTTTGAGGACAAGTTTGGGAAACCATGCTGTGCTGGAGATTGAAATGCCCTAATGACTGCTTTTTTTATTGCATTGCAATTTGTTTGTGTCTTGTGTTTTATATTTGAATTCGTATGAAACGCAGCACTCCAGGATATAATGTATTTTCTCCTAATGAAGACACAGATGGCAATAGCAATCTAACACGTGTTAACCCCTTCCCTGACCCATCCAAAAAGTTTACAACTCTGCAGTGCAACTTATTTCTCCTGTTGTGACTGTGTCATGTAGCGTTACTTTTGCAATTACACTTTAGTTCTGGATTATGCATATGTCTGTTACAATAATATTAGCCTGATGCTTTACTTTATCAGCTATTGACCTTTAAAAGTGGAGACACTATGTAACAGAGACCAAAAACATGTTCCTTGTCTCTTCCATTCTGAGGCACCACCATTAGCAATGCGTGGGGTAACCTCAGCCAGGCTGGAACTGCAAGATAGAAAAAAATGGGACCCCTCCCAGCCTATATAGGTCAGGTTGTGGCTATACACCCC
This sequence comes from Gastrophryne carolinensis, assembly GCA_027917425.1. Lineage (NCBI taxonomy): Eukaryota > Metazoa > Chordata > Amphibia > Anura > Microhylidae > Gastrophryne > Gastrophryne carolinensis. The sequence goes on along the minus strand of CM051240.1, from coordinate 87,925,286 downwards.
CCAGTTATATTCTCGCACAGGACTGTGAAGAGGATTTTTTTCGGCTCCTTTTCAGTGCTATCAGGGAGTGGGGACTTTACTTCGTCTCCCAGCTTTTCACTGTCTGGAGCTTTCCCAGAGACCTCCAACAAGATGCCTGAATTAATTCCCTAAGCCGATAGCATGGGATTGTGCAGAGTGCAGGGTGTGTGCACAGTTCAGGTAGGCACGCAGGGGCTCGACCTTCGGTCTGAATCCCAAGGGTCAAGATCCTGCTCCAGCAGGCTACCTGACCTCAGGGCATTTCATGGTGTCTATTTTGGGTTCCCCTTTCCCCGTTTCCCCTCCCTGGGGAACATTCCTTCCGGCCCCCACTATGCCCTCTGCCCTGGATGTGTCTGCTGCGGTAGACCAGCTAAAGTGCTGGGGTCCCAGGTGTCTTTTACACTCGCTGGCAAACTGGAAAGCTCATTTTGAGGTCGCCTGCCAGCATGGGGGGTGGCGGCGCCACTGTGTGAGAGCTTGGTTTCGGCCATTCAAGCCTGGCCAGTGGAGGACTGGTGAGGGGTCTGGCACACTCGAGGGGTTTGCGCTTTCGCCCCCTTCTCCTCTGAGAGGATCACGAGGCATTGCTATTTTGGCGCTGTGGCAGTTCCCTGCTATGCGCTATGGCCTGCATGGCTACTTTATCCAGATCGGCTGGCGTCGTTCCCTGCGCGGCTGCTGGCCCACGGTTTTCTCCTGGGCTCCCCTCGGGGGCAACTTTTCTTTTCATCTGTTCCTCTTCACTGGTTCTGGTGATGGTTTTCTCTGTCTGTTCCAGGGTGGGGGTTTGTAAGCTGTTGCATCCGCCAGCGGTGGATTGATCTCAGCTGACGGGAGTTTCTTGTATTTATTTTTTTGTAATGGTCAGCCATTAGGCGGGTGGGTATAGGGACCAGCATGCTTAGCTGTCTGGCTAGAAGTCAGAGCAGCCATTAATACCATGTGGGCTACTTCTACATTACGTACCAGTGTGGGCGGATCAAATATCTGACACCTGGGTCCAGGAAGTTGTCTCCTCTGGATACAAGATCGAGTTTTGGACCAGGCCTCCACACAGGTTTGTGGCGTCCAAGCCTTCCCGCGTGCAGGACAGGGCAGTTGCTCGCAAAGATACAATAAATCTCTTGCAGGACCAGAGAGTGGTAGTGGTAGTCAATCCTCTTCGTTGTCCCTAAGAAGGATGGATCCTTTCGGCATCCCCACCATCTGAACGTTTTGTTCAGGTGCTGCATGAAATCTCTAGATCGGTTGTGACGTCGCTGGAACAGAGGGATTTCCTGGCCACGGTGGATATATGTACATGTCCCGATATATTTCGGTCCACAGAGTTGTCTGCATTTTGTGGTGGGCACTAGCTATTTCCCATTTGTGGCGCTGCTATTCAGCCTGTCCACGCCTGTTTACGAAAGTATTGTCAGTGGGGGGGTGAAGGCGCTCCTGCAGAGTCAGTGGGTTTGCTTCGCCCTATACCTCGACGACTTGCTCATCAGAGCTCTGCCTGGATCAGGCAGGTGGGCACACAAGCCTACGCTTGCAAAGGTAAGGAGGCACCTTTCCGGGTCACTGCTCACTCTACCAGGTGATTGTTGCATCTTGGGCCTTTCCGCAACAGGCCTTGGGGCACCAGATGTGCAAGGCGGCGACCCGGTCATTTCTCCACACTTTCACCAAGTTTTACGAGTTGACGTCTGGGAATCGGCCAATTCTGCCCTGGACATAAGGTGTTGCAGCCGGTGGAGAACCCCTTGCCAGGGGTCTAGTCTTGATGTTCACTTCAATCATTCCTTATTATGTTGATGCAGCCGACCGGTTGCGGTTTTGACACGGTCCCACCCTTAGCGAGGGTACTGCTTTGGGACATTCCACGCTTTGCTGATGGTGGTGCCTAGAAGTGGAAGAGACGAGAAAAGGGACATTTGTGTACTCAACTGTAAATTTTTTTGAAAGAAGTTGGTTCCTTTTTTCTATACTTTACAAGGACTATTGGGCCATCCATATATAATCTCCGCTATTGTAGTTCACAAGTTTTGGGCCAAAACCAAAAATTGATGATTAAAATGAAGTAAGTTGCGTTACATAAAAATAATAATATGAACAGTGCGAATATAATGGAAGTTACAATGTCCAGAATTGTAAGCAGAGTGTTGAAGCTAATTCAAGCAGGGCCTTTGTCTCCTGCCCAGCCCCCGCAGGGGTTCAGCCATACTGGCTGTGTGGCAGCCTTCCATTCTGTATGCTGTGGGTTGAAAGTCATCTTCCATTTCGGGGCACCACACCCGCGCTGTTTTTTGTTACAACTGCGTGGGTCGATGGATGCCTTGAGTTTAATTTTTTTTGCTGAATTCTGAACAAGTTATACATAGGTTAGCGTTTCTGCCCTCCCGGGGCTGTGGCTGGACTGCTTTTTAATTAACTGGGGGTGTCTAGCCACAGTCTGTCCTATATAGGCCAGGGGGAGTCTCTCTTTTTTTTCCATCTAGCAGTTCCTGCCTATGACTGAGGTTAACCCACGTGTTGCCCCGGGAATGGAAGATGACGAGAAAATAAATATACCAGTGATTACACAAATTTCCTTTTTTCCTTGTAAGCTCACTTCATTCTGGATAATAAATATTAACCCCTTGTAAAAGTAGAAACAGGACTAAGGATCACTTTTCCAATACAAACATTAACTTTAATCCATTAAAATGTTCAGCTAGAAAGATACATAAAGTACATCACCGTTACAAGCATGGATTGTTCTATAGTCTTAGATGTGACCTGAGACCTGACCCCACACCCTTTATCAAATATCAAGTAAATGTACCTGCCCTCTCTGGAAATCTATTGTACTCCCCCTCTCCCCAAAACATCCAAATAATAGAGGATTGCTCAAATACTGGAGGAGATTGCTAGGAGAGGGAAAGCACTGGACGGTGGATATTACCATGGCAGGATGGCCATTTTCAGACCCGCTTTAATGTGATTCTCCTATGAGGTTTATCAGGACAGGGGATAAGGTCTACTTGGTATTTGATAAAGGTTGTGGGGTTAGGTCTCAAGTCACATCTAAGACTATAGGTCGCTGCTGTAATTGGTTGCCCACTGGTCACAGTATCAACAACAGTTGCCCTGCTCCAGGTATTGGTTGACTGGACTGTCACAGCCAGAAGAATCATGGCAAGGAGTTTCTTTTTAAAGCAGACTAAAACTCACATTTTTAACTTGCATCCCCTGAATTGCTCACCCCTTGAAGAGCACCTTTTGTCAATCTTACTTGCTCCTGCTCCACTCTAATCCCAGATAATGGCGCCTGTTTTAGCTGTAAAACTCCGCCTCCTGCATTCATTGCCATCGTTGTGTGTGGCAATGATGTCATTGCCACACCTATAAAATGACTGATCGCCTGTCATCTTACAGAAAGGGACAGCAAAAAAACTGTTTTTCAGGATGATTCAAAAAACGAAAATATATATTTCTAGTTCTACAACATAGGAAAGGATTATTGGCAGGGACTTTGGACAAATTTATTTCACAAGTTCGGTGGGTTTTGGTCCTCTTTAACAGGTTTAGCTATGTTGGTAAAAGCAGCCTTTACACTTTTATAGTTTTTTTTTCCTTCTATGGACAATACACACAATGGAGTGCATTCAGTAAGAGATGAAAACATTCTCTTGGTAGTTAAAAAAAATTACTTTAGGTGAAAAAATCTTGAGAATTTCATTGTTGCTGAATCACCAGTTAGAGAGAATGAAAGGCAATGGCACTTTTTACTCCTGTAGTAAACTTTACGGCTTTTTACTCTTAATAAAAAGTGTCATTGGTAGTCCTGAATTCAGGTAAATGTTTTTTTTTTCTTGACTGGATACTAGTTTGAGTCTGTCGCCTTGCTATGCTTTCTTATGATGTATTGCACTTTCTTCCACCTTTTTTAGATCCACAGTGACACGGTACAGAACCAGCTAGCAGTTCAGGCAGTTGAGATCCCTATATACCTCACTCTGTACTCCCCTGCCATAGACTGGATGCTAAGGTGCATTGCTTATCGTGCTCCAGAGGTACATATTTTATTGTGGTTTGCAGCTCATGTGTCACTTTTTTTCTACCTTTTACTTGTCAATGGCTATAAGTAATAGTTTTTTTATCAAGTACTTGAACATACGTAGTTGCTTCATAAATGTATTCTGCATGGCAGTCAAATAAATAAGAGCTATACTCACTTGCAAACCCCCACAGGTGATCACTGATAGCCTGGTGCTCAGACACTTTCTGGTGATCCATGCCTCACCGCCATCTTAAAGCCACTTGCATCCATTCAACTCCCGATGGACCTCCCAGAGGCATCGTCACAGGAACTATGGAACTTCCCCCTCCTTTCACAGCAGTGGAGGAGGACGTGCCTGTGACAAATCCATCAGACATTGAATGGTCGCAAGCAATGATGGCATGGTATTGGAATCGGGCAGTCTGGTAAATGCCTCACTATCGGCGCTCTCCTGCGAAGGATTAAAGGCGAGTATATCTTTTTTTTTTTTTTTTTACTGCCTGTAGAATGACTTAATACATATGATGAATTTATGAAGCGGGCTTCAGGCTGCCTCCACCTGGGACCCTCTGAGGACATTGATGTTGTCTAAGCTTCATAATATAGGAATCATACTGCACCGCACAAAGTGACTTCCAACTTCATGTACTTTGGATTTGTACTTTTGTGGACTTCACCTTTATATTCAACTAGAACATTCTCTTGATTTTTTCATTTGTTTAATGTCATTTGTGTAACAGGCTCTGCTTACAGAAATGATGGAGAGGTGTAAGAAACTCGGAAACAAGTGAGTGTTCTCCCATTTCTGCGTGCATTAAATTAGGGGTCCCACTGCCATTGCATTGTAGGTCACAAGCTCAGGAGCACAACCAAACCAGGTAATGAATTAATCAATCCAAAGGGCAAATCCAAGGAATGCAGTTAGCAGTAAGATATCCAGCCTCCTCTTGCCTTAAAACGTAACTTTTAATCCAAAGTTTAATAATGCCAAAATCCACATGAGAAAATGTTTTCCATGCACAAAAATCAAATCATCCATAAATACCCGGTGGTAATATACCTGGTTTAAGTGTGCCCCCCAGTGGGCACCCTGTGACGCATTTTGGGCATAAGCTTGCCCTTAGTCAAATCCAAGGAATGGTCAAGGTAGCTGGGTCAGAGCACAGGAGATCATATGAAACCAGGAATACTAAGCAATACGGGATGGCTGAAGACCACAGGAACATCCAGCATACCAGGAACCATTGAAGATCACAGGAAACCAGGAACATGCAGGAATCTCTGAAGTTCAGCACTGTGATGCTATAACCATCACAGATTTTCAATTGGATTCGGGTCTGGGCTCTGGCTATTACAGAACTGTTCTTTTGTTGATGTGAAGTTATTCTTTGGCTCATTTTCCTGCTGAAAGGTGAAATTTCTCTTCAGCTTTTTAGCAGAGGTCTGAAGGTTGTGGCCAAAATTCACTGATATTTGGAACTTTTTATAATTCCCTCCACTTTTACCAACGCCCCAGTCCTAGTTGCAGAAAAATGGCCCCAAAGCATAATTCTGACTCCATGTTGCATTCGTGTTTATTGTAAGGCACAGTATGTTTTGTACTGATCTATTCCCTTACCTGTTTTTTGTTTTTGTGTGATGATATATAATTACCTATTGAGAATATGCAGATACATTTTTCTAATTTGTGCTTTCTATTCAATAGTGCTCTGCTGTTAAATTCTGTTATGTCAGCATTCAGGGCTGAGTTTATTGCAGCCAGATCGATGGACTTCATTGGAATGATTAAGGAATGTGATGAGGCTGGCTTCCCTAAGGTATCTTTAATTATGACTCGCATAATGGCTGACATATTGTATCTGGCAGCTAGTGCAGTGGATGAGCTAATCATAGTTTCCTTGACAAATATTCCAATGATGTTCTCCTAAAGCGGATCTCCAGTCAAAAAAAAGATTGATCCCCCTAAACCTTGTCTCTTGCAATCAGTGATGTAATATATTTGAGAGGGCTCGAATACATTCAGATGTTTTGGGATAGCAGGGAGATTCTGTGCTATTGAACTGCATGAGGGCAGCCATCTTGCCACAATTCTGACAGGCCTGCTAGTGAAAAACCCAATGATACAGTTAAAAGCACCCTAAATCTCCATGAAATAATGTTTCATTTCTAGCTAGAAGTAAAAAGCCATCAACTGTAATGACTCGGCACTGCTCAGAAGCTCTCCGCACTTATGCACAGATGATGTAATTAGTGCTAAGTCCACAGCTCTGTCTGAAGACTAATTATTATGCCTGTGCATCTGTGTGGAGATCTGCAAAACCCGGCCTGATGGTGGCTCTTGAGGAGTAGCACGTGTCTTAAAACATAGTTGTATACAACATTGTGAACTAATCTGTAGCAGCCAAACCCTTTAACTTACATTTATTGATACATACAGTAGTAACATTCATCCCCTCCAGCAGCTGTTGATTCATTGTGTAAGTGTGTGTAACATGACAGACATGCTGATCCCCTTTCTGTGGTAAATCTCTGTTTGGTGTGGGAAGCTATAGCAAAATCCCAAGCTCCAAAATCCTGTGTGTAGAGAGAATATCGCACAGACATACTGCAGCCATGTTGATCTTCAATGCAGCCAGCATTATCTCCTTCTAACATTTTGTGTGGAAACAGGTAAAATCTCTCTGGCTGGTTGGACTAATCATAGGGAAGCTCCCAGATCAACTGCAGTGTGTCTCTACTCCAGCAAAGCCCCCCCCCCCACCCGTTCATGCTTATGTGTTAGCAGGGCTCTCAGGTGTAATCCAAGATGGTGACTTCCATGTGTTGCCCTCTCTTATAGGAGGAAGATCTGCTGGTAAAAGGTAGGTCAGTATCTCCTTCCATGGTTGCAGTGTGATGGTGGACAGGGTCTCACAGCGGGACTACAACTTGACACGCAACATCGCTGTGACAGGTGTTTAGGAAAAGACCACATTGAATCCTTTAATGGGTCAGGGCATGTGACACAAACTGTATTTGAAGGCTTTGTGAGCTGACATCCATTACTTTGTGCAGGCCTTTTCAAATTTCACGTGGGAGAGGTACGGGGGGTCGTAAATCTTCTTTTCCATAGCCTATTATTTCATAGCATTTAATTTTCACTAGCACTGTTGGAAAAGAAAGGTAGCGGCCATTTTGGAGCTTCCTCTCCCAGCATCTCAGCCATGCTGCTGCCTGGATTCAACGGACATAACTGACAATACACAGTAACGGGAAGCCCAGCAGCACCTTTTTGCAGGGGGTCTGCAAATTCATGAGTTGCCATTTTGTTTCTAAAATTTACTAGTTAGAAAAAGGTAAATACATTTTTATGTGCAGCAATCTAAATTGCCCCGGGGAGGGATGAATATGAGCACTGTTTGTTGGGTTGGTCTGGTTTAAGTCATTTTTGACTGTTGGTCTGCTTTAATGATAGGCGTCCTTTAAATAATGTGTTACATTAAGTGAGACTGCATAAGCTGATGTATGCCATTTACTCCTTTATTACCATCCCTTCCCACTACTAATCGGCTCCCTAGGGACCTTGCTGTCCTGCTGTGTGAGAAATGTTTCCCTTGACTTAGTGATCAGTGTCCATATATCATACATTACTAGAAAACAGAACAGCTGCACAGCCTTGCAGTCCCGCTTTAATGACCATACTTTTCTCTTTTTCAGCATCTATTATTCCGCTCTTTGGGGCTGAATTTGGCGTTGGCGGACCCCCCTGAAAATGACAGACTCCAGATCCTAAATGAAGCCTGGAAAGTGATCACAAAGCTGAAGATCCCACAAGTACATTTGATAACAAATAGTTTTGCTTTCTTCAGTTACTGTTTTATCAAATTCTGAGATCACCCTGTTTTAGCCCCCCACCCCACCCCAGAATGTTGTCCATTTCCTGGCTGCACATGTGAATTACCCCCTTAAATAGGCATGTTTCTTTTACTGCAGAGTGTATGAGCTCACTGGCTTCTTATAACCAAGTTTCATAACCATACGATAGCAGAGCCAGGAAGTCTGTGAAACTTGTTTATAGTATCTCAAGGGTTATGTGAATGGGCATCCCACTTTGGGATGCCCTCCCTGCATCACTCTATATCTGTATTCAGCTAAACTAGCCATAACTGGATGGCTGTTGTGGCCATGCACAGCCATCAAGGGATGCAGGGGGTGCTGCCGCTGCCAATCGCAAAAGCTGTTATGCTCCCATTCAGCTTTTTAAGACGCACATTTACCATATATTCTTAGTATACAGTACGTCCTGCTCCAGATAGAATACTTACATTCGGGTACTACTGGACTGCAGAGACATCGAAAATAGGCTCCTCCCGGCCCCTCAAATACTCAGGGACCTCCCACAATCCCCAGATTTTCTCTGCAGTCTGGACTGCGAAGGACAAGAATATGGCTCTCTCCCTACTCGCAGGTGAGCGGGGCTATTAGCCTGCGGCCCTGTAGGACTATTCCCACCCGTTCCATCAGTAATTGCCTCCCAGTCTTGGCTGCGCTGGTCTGGTGATGGTAGGCAGCACCACTGTTAGGTGCTTAGGAGCACTGCTCCACCGCAATCCCCCACCAAAGGGTAGGCGTTACAGGCATATGGTGAGCCTCTATGGGATGCCCCTCCCGCACTATTGCCCCTTGCCCCTGTCTATCGGTGGGCCCTATGTTAAATGGCCGCTGTCCTCCCTCATTCTCCTTGTAGCATTCGGGGGAAAAGAGGGGGGGTGTGTGTGTGTATGTATATACGTGTATTGGCCTATGCTTCATTACTTTATGCCTTGTGTCAGCCGCCGCGCGGACTTGTATTACTTTTATTATACTTGAAATTGCCGCCGCGCGCGTTTTTTCCCAGTGTTCGCGCTTGGCGGCGGCGTTACCTCAGGCGCCGGTGCGCCGTCATTGGCTGCTTGTCACGTGTTGGCTTCGCGCTCTTCGGGGGGGCGGGGCCTGTCTCTGGCACGTTCCGCGTCATTGCTCGTGCGGGCCCGCCCCTCGAGGTATACCGACGCCATTTTGTCTGCTTGTTCGGCTTCTGCGTGACGGGCTTCTACCTACCGCGGTCCGTAAGTGCCCTTGCGGGGGGCTTTATTTCCTTTTTTTAATTATTGTTTGCTTACGGCTCCCTTTGATTATGTCTTTCAGACGGGCGAACCCATTGGCTTCTCCCGGCCCTCTATTAGTTGGTTAACTTGTGAGGCCTAGTGTAATTACTCCCACTTCCCTAGCGGGTTATTGGGGCATTCTGGATTGCTGTATAGCGTTAATCCCTATCGGCCTATTGTGCCGCTATAATCACCATATGGAGGCATCTCAGGATAATGTGACCGGGGTTCCTTCGGGACAAGCCCGGCTGTGTGTAGCGTGTGGGGAGTCTCATGTTGACGCTGACAAGGTGCGGGTCTGTGCACCCTGTGCCAAACAGGTGCTTGAACTGCAATCTGGCCTTCCAGTGGCTGAGTTTACGATTCGCTTCGCCTCACCTACTCCCCCAAGCTCAAATCTCACTCCCATTGAATTGCATACAAGTGGGGATTCGCAGCCTGATGTGACTTCTAGACTGGCTAGTGTTGAGAAGTTAATTGCTAATACCTTGGCGCGGAAGGCCCCTGAAAAAAGCGGTACTTAACGCCTAATGTCACTATTTTCCCTATGGAAACTGAGGAGTTTTGGAATCTTTGTGGCTATACCCCGTCTGATGAAGGGGAGCTTTTTTCTGACTCAGGCTCATCTGATGAGAGGCCCAGGGGTCATGACGATTCTGGCTCCGACCCCTGGGCCCCGGATGACACTGACAGATTACTGACCCAGATTTTTGAGGTTCTGTCCATTTCTCCCCCTCTTGCGGCTCCCAGGCAAAGGGGGGAACTTTTTCATACTGCTAAGTCACGCTTGGAATTTCCTTAGCAAGCACATTTCAATAACCTTGTGCTCAAGGAATGGGAACGTCCCAGTAGACTTCCCGGTGTACCTAAGAGTTGGGATAGGAAGTTTCCCTTTCCTGCTGATGTGGTAAAGTGTTGGTCATCCCCTCCCGAAGTAGATGCCCCGGTCCTAGGGTTATCTTACACCTCTGTTATGCACTCCCCTGACTCTACTACCCTGCGGGATGCTGAGGACCGGCGCATTGACCAATGCCTTTGCATGTGTGGGGACGGCGCTGCGCCCGGTCTGTGCCTTGGCCATTATGGCTGTGGCTATTAGGACCTTGCTCAGAAGTATCCTTGATAGTGCCCCTGATGATTTGCCTTGTGAGGTGTTTAATGCAATCTCTAGTTGTGATGTTTTTGTGAATTTTGTCCTCTCTGCCTTGGATGACACCATTAGAATGTGTGCCAGATCATCTGCCCTTGTGGTGGCTATACGCCACTCGGTTTGGCTGCGCCAGTGGGCTGCTGACAACGCTGCCAAGAAGGCCCTCACTGGTGGTTTTCCCTTCAAAGGACTACGCCTGTTTGGGGACCGCCTGGACCTTTTTGCTAGGGGAGGCAGGTTACCCCAGCTCAGGCGGCAGTCTCGGCCCTTTCGGGGTCAGGGCTCCTTTTCCTCCCCCTACCGTGGTGCTAAACAAGGGAGGGGGGTTTCCTTTACTGGGGCCCGGGGAGACTTCTGGGGTATGGGCAGAGGACGTGGACGTCCTGGCTCTTCCTGGGGCCCCAAGCTTAAATCCTCTCCTAAGCCCCCTCAGGCATGATGGGGCGCCCTCACCCATCCGGGTGGGGGGACGGCTTCAGCACTTTGCTCACGTCTGGAGGCTTCATGTCTCAGACCGGTGGATTCAGGAGGTAGTGTCCACCGGTTACAAGATAGAGTTTGCTGCCTGGCCGCTCCCAAGATTCATCAGATCCCGGATTCCTCAGGACCCTGTGTCAGCTCAGGAGCTAGTGCAGGCAGTGCAAAGCCTCCTGGAGCTGGGGGTCATCTGCAAGGTCCCTTTAAGAGAAAAAGGCAAGGGCTTCTATTCCAACCTCTTCACAGAGCCCAAAAAAGATGGGTCAGTCAGGCCCATCCTGGACTTGAAGATCCTCAACGAATTTGTCGGGAGCAGGCGCTTTCGCACGGAAACTCTGTGCTCTGCCATCAGTTCCCTGCACCCAGGGGATTTCGTGACCTCTGTGGACATCAAAGATGCTTACCTTCATATTCCTGTATTTCCAGGTCATCAAAAGTTCATCAGGTTCGCTCTAGAGGATCAACACTACCAATTTGCGGCATTGCCCTTTGGTCTCACTTCAGCTCCCAGGGTGTTCACCAAGGTGTTGGCAGGAGTGATGTCTCTGCTCAGGTTTCAGGGCATCCGCGTGCTGCCTTATCTGGATGACATTCTCATCACCTCCCAGTCTCTACATCAGGCAGAATTGGATACTCAGCTGGTGGTGTCCACCCTGGAGTCATTTGGATGGGTGATCAACCACCCCAAGTCCTCTCTGTCGCCCTCCTTGGTGACTCCATTCCTGGGAATGAATCTGGATACTGTTCAGGCAAAGATTTTTCTTCCTCAACAGAAGGTGGACAGTCTGATTGCGCAGTCCAGTTCCTGCTATCTTGTCATCATCCCTCCATCAGGCAGGGAATGCAGCTGGTGGGCCTGATGGTGTCGTGCTTCCAGGCGGTCCCTTATGCTCAGTTCCACTTGAGGCCTCTGCAACTCCACCTCTTGTCAGTATGGGACAAGGACCCAGCGTCCCTGGACCAGGTCTGTGCGCTTTCCCCCCTGGTCAGGCGGTCCCTCTCATGGTGGCTGGACTCAAGGAACCTGCTGGGGGGCAGATCCTTTCTGACCCCCTCCTGGGAGATGGACACCACGGATGCCAGTCTGTCAGGTTGTGGGAGTTTCTGGAAGTCCCTGAGGTTCCAGGGGAGGTGGGGCCCTCAGGAGGCCCACACACCTATCAACGTCTTGGAGCTGCGGGCGATCAGGTTAGTCCTGGCTCAGTTGACTACTCACCTTTGGGGCCGGCCTGTTCAGGTGCGCTCGGACAACCAGACGGCAGTTGCCTACATCAATCATCAGGGAGGGACCCGGAGCAAGAGGGCTCTCCAGGAAGTGTCTCTGATCCTGACCTGGGCGGAGGCCAATGTTCCCTGCATATCAGCTGTGTACATCCCGGGGGCGGAAAATCTCCTGGCAGATTCTCTGAGCAGGGGGACCTCTTGCCAGGGAGAATGGTCCCTCTGCAGCAAGGTTTTCCAATCTCTGTTTCACCGTTGGGGTCAACCAGATGTGGATCTGTTTGCGTCCCGTCACAATCACAAGCTCCCGGCCTTTGTCTTCCTGTCCCAGGATCCTCTGGCCTTGACCACGGATGCCCTAGCAGTGTCATGGCAGGACTTTCAGTTCCTGTACGTCTTTCCTCCATTCCCCCTGCTGGGCAGGGTTCTGCGCAAGATTGCTCTGGAAGGTGTGTCAGAAATTCTGGTGGCACCCAGGTGGCCAAGAAGAGTGTGGTTCGCAGACGTGGTGCAGCTGGCAGTAGATCAGTACGTTTTGCCCAGGGTGCCAGATCTGCTCACTCAGGGCCCCTTACGCCATCCCAATTTACAAACTCTGGCTTTGACGGCCTGGCTGCTGAAACCTCCATCTTGATGGAGAAGGGGCTGTCTACCTCGGTTGTTGATACCATGATAAAGGCTAGGAAGAAGTCTTCTTCTTCCATTTATTACAGGGTTTGGCGTGCCTATATTGACTGGTGTGAGTCTAAGTCTTCCCTGTCATGTGTTCTCTATTCCCAGGATTCTGGAGTTCCTGCAGCATGGGTTGGAGATTGGGCTCCAACTCTGAAGGGTCAGGTCTCTGCCCTGGCTGTTTTCTTCCAGAAGTCCTTTGCTCAGCATTCTCTGATCAGGACTTTTTTCTAGGGGGTTACTCATGTGCGTCCTCCACGTAAGCCTATGGTGCCTGTTTGGGATTTGAACTTGGTTCTGTCAGCCTTACAGGGTGCTCCCTTTGAACCTGTGCAGGATACTACCTTGGCCATTCTTACTCTCAAAGTTGTCTTTCTGGTGGCTATCACCTCTGTTAGGCGTGTGTCTAAGTGAGTTGGCGGCGCTTTTCGCTTCAAGACAGATTTTCTGCCTAAGGTAGTGTCTGCCATTCATTTGAATCAGGACATTATTCTTCCTTCATTGTGCCCTAATCCTAGTAATGCTAAGGAGAGGGTTTTGCATTCTTTGGATGTGGTTAGGTGTCTGAAGTACTATCTGGTGGCTACTGCATCCTTCAGAAAAACTGATGCTCTTTTTGTGGTCCCTTCTGGTCCTAGGAAGGGTTTGGCTCCTGCCAAGTCTACTATCAGCAAATGGATCCGTCAGGCTGTGATTCAGGCCTACTCTGCTGAGGGGAAGAATCCTCCCTTGCGCCTTACTGCTTATTCTACTCGTGCTATTGGTGCCTCTTGGGCTTTTCAGCACCAGACTTCTGTTGAACAAGTTTGCAAGGCCGCTACTTGGTCTTCTGTTCATACCTTTTCAAAGTTTAACAAGGTTGATGTTAGGGCCTCAGCTGATGCTGCTTTTGGCCGCAAGGTTCTGCAGGCCGCAGTGATTTAAACTGTCTGCTGTTACCTTTTTGGGGATCCCACCCTACTTTATGGACACTGCTATTGGATGTCCCGAATGTAAGTATTCTATCAGGAGCAGGATGTACTGTATACTTAGAATAATACAATTCTGTGATTACTCACCTGTAGAATTGGTATTATGAGTATACAGTACGTCCTGCTCCACCCCACCCTTGTTTTTTGCATTATCTTGGATTCCCTGTATGGTGATTTTTATCATTGTTATAGTTATCTGTTTGGGTTGTTTTAATTCTCCCGGCTTCTCGTTAACTGCTTTTCAATGCTGGGGATTGTGGGAGGTCCCTGGTTATTTGAGGGGCCTGGAGGAGCCTATTTTCGATGTCTCTGCAGTCCAGCGCCATCTGGCGGAGTAGTACCCGAATGTAAGTGTTCTATCTGGAGCAGGATGTACTGTATACTCATAATACCAATTCTACAGGTGAGTAATCACAGAATTGTATTTTTTCGCTCCATAAGAGTGCATCCCTCATTACAGCCCGTAAGCGTCATCCCTCATTACAGCCCGTAAGCATCATCACTCATTACAGCCCGTAAGGGTCATCCCTCATTACAGCCTGTAAGCGGCATCCCTCATTACAGCCCGTAAGCGGCATCCCTCATTAAAGCCCGTAAGCGGCATCCCTCATTAAAGCCCGTAAGCGGCATCCCTCATTACAGCCCATAAGCGGCATCCCTCATTACAGCCCGTAAGCGGCATCCCTCATTACAGCCCGTAAGCGGCATCCCTCCATTACAGCCCGTAAGCGGCATCCCTCCATTACAGCCCGTAAGCGGCATCCCTCATTACAGTCCGTAAGAGGCATCCTTCATTACAGCCAGTAAAAGGCATCCTTCATTACAGCCAGTAAGCGGCATCCCTCATTACAGCCAGATGGCAGCCAGTGATCAGCATCCCTCTTTACAGCCAGTGAGCAGTAACCCTCTTTACAGCCAGTGAGCAGCATCCCTCATTACAGCCCGTAAGCGGCATCCCTCATTACAGCCCGTAAGCGGCATCCCTCCTTACAGCCCGTAAGCGGCATCCCTCATTACAACCCGTAAGCGGCATCCCTCATCAGAGCCCGTAAGCGGCATCCCTCATTACAGCCCGTAAGCGGCATCCCTCATTGCAGCCCGTAAGCGGCATCCCTCCATTACAGCCCATAAGCGGCATCCCTCATTACAGTCCATAAGAGACATCCTTCATTACAGCCAGTAAAAGGCATCCTTCATTACAGCCAGTAAAAGGCATCCTTCATTACAGCCAGTAAGCGGCATCCTTCATTACAGCCAGTAAGCGGCATCCCTCATTACAGCCAGATGGCAGCCAGTGATCAGCATCCCTCTTTACAGCCAGTGAGCGGTAACCCTCTTTACAGCCGTTGGGCAGCATCCCTCATTACAGCCGTTGGGCAGCATCCCTCATTACAGCCGTTGGGCAGCATCCCTCATTACAGCTGTTGGGCAGCATCCCTCATTACAGCTGTTGGGCAGCATCCCTCATTACAGCCGGTGGGCAGCATCCCTCATTACAGCCGGTGGGTAGCATCCCTCATTACAAGACAGTGAGCAGCATCACTCATTGCAGCGCCCCCCACCCCATCCCTTGTGTGTGGAGCATGCAGACCCGTGAGGACCCGCAGTCGCTTTTTTTTACAGTCGCTTCATAAGATGCACAGGCATTTTCCTGGTGATTGGCGGGGTTTCACACATGGGTCATCCCAATCAAGGAAAGGTACCAAAACCCGGGATAGTGAAAATCCCTGATTTTGGTCCACTTTTTGGACCACTGAAAACAAATATCAGTGCAGTGAGATACATGAAAGCATTACACAAGACAATTCAGTGTGCAGGTAAATCCCCTTCCATTATAAAAAAAACCTTGCCCACGCAAACCGGTTGCCCAGTCCAAAGATGTTATAGCAAGTAAAAAATACCTGAAAGGCCACTTACTTGAAGCCTCCTGATTTGGGCTGACTCACCGGCTCCAAATCAATAGGTAGACTGACATTTGGCAAAATACTTCCTTTCTCTGGTCCAATGGTGGCAGTGGCTGCACCTGGTCCCCACTTGAGCACCAGTCCTGCATTCTCTGCTCCACTGGTGACGAATAAAGTTCACCAGGTAAGCGTGCATGTGTCGCCTGGTGAACCCTATTGCTCACTGTCACTGTGGGACATGCCAGTGGTGTGGAATTGCAGGCCCGGTGAGTTATACTCTGGCTTTGTTTTACTATTTTTTTTTACCTGGGGTGAGCAAATAGGTGGACCTTCAGTCATTCTTTGATTGGCTGTCCAGTTTAAACAGCAGAATTAAAACCTAGACCACGTTAGAAGGCTGGAAAGCAAAGTGCAACACTGGTTCTGACAATGCCCAGATTTGGGTGCTGGGTAACCCTTCGCTTCAAGGCTGTTCTTAGACCTCCTGAAGCAGATATCAGAAAACTGGCTATCCAAACATGGGTGTGCAGGCCACCTGTGTCTCCTGAGCTTAATCTATCCATCGACCGCTATACATTTGTCTTTATTATGTATGTTTTGGCATCACTAAAGTTTGTTTTTATTTTTAGGATTACATTAACTGTGCAGAAGTTTGGGTTGAGTACACCTGCAAACATTTCACAGTAAGTCTCAAGTTTTCTATGTTACAATATAAAATTACAAAGAATGACCACATTTTAGCAGATCTTTTAACCCTTTCGCTGCCAGCCTACCTGCAGCATTTGCCACTCCCTGTTGCCAGACGATGTTTCACCATTTTGCGCTACACATATTCAACTGTCATTTTTGAAGGGATTTCCAGGGATTTCCCAGGAAAATTATATATTGTTTTTTTCAACAGAGTCTGGGCTTTAACATGAAATGTCTTGTTTGTATTTTTTAGGTGTATTCTCAATTTTTTTGGGTGAAATGTGTGAAAAAAAACAAAAAAAAAACATTTTTTTACAATTTGTAGAGTTTTTTTGTAATAAAAAATGTAAGTTTGTCAATAAAATCTTATTGCATGAGAAACCCCAATTTCTCCCGGTTACAGCGATACCACATATGTATAGGTAGACACCCTTTCCTGCCCAGAAGCCTTTTATAGCTGCTGGATGACAAATGGTTAATTAAAAAAAAAAATGACATAGGGTCCCCCTTCCCGGGGAGGGGGACCCCATTTTTTTTTGGATTTTGAAGGGTTAAAAACCCTTCAAAATCCAAAAAAAAAAATGACGTGGGGTCCCCCTTACCCAAAGTAACCAGCCCGGGACCAGCTATGGGGGCTTGTAGGCACAGAGTGGGGGGGCCAGCTTTGGTGGCCCCCCCACCCTGCAGCCTACGAGCCCACATAGCCTATGTGGGCCCGGGCTCTTCTGCCCCCCCCTGGCCTTTGGGGAGGCAGGTAATGGGGGTGCGGGGGTTAATGGCAAGCCACCCGCTAGGGCAGGTGACTTGCCACCCCCCCAGCCTTGTGAACTGGTATAAGGGGTCTCATGGACCCCTTACCAGCTCACAAAGGGTTAATGTGAAAAAAAAACACTACACAATAATAAAAAGTATTTTATTAGAAAAAAAAAAAATTTTTTTTTACTGTACTTACCTTCGATTGCAAGCTCTTGTCCCTCGCCGCTCAGCTGACAGATGCCGGTGATCGGCATCCAGAGAAGGAGAAGGCAGGAGATCAGAGGATCTCCTGTCACCTCCTTCCCCTGTGCCGATCACCGGCATCTGAGAAGCTGAGAAGGCTGAAGCCTGAGATCGGGGCCGGGATGACTTCATAAGCCCCGCCCCCAAGGGGGCGGGGCTTAGAGGCATGATGGCGGCCGCCATCGTGCAGAAGAGAGGAGAGAGCCTCCCAGGCTCTCTCCTGAAGATCGGTAAGTCCTGGGGGGGGATCGGAGGCCCCCCAGGTGAAGAGGAGGGACAGCGGGAGCCAGCGCACACACAGGTAAGTGAATGTCATTTTTATTTTATTTTTTTTTTACAGTTAGAAGCTGCTGCTGCAGAAGCGGGGGGGGGGCGGCCTATTCCGGGGGCTCTCCTGGAGCCATCCGACCCCCCACGGGGGATCGGATGGCACCAAATTAAAGAGGAGACCCGGCCGGATCCAACAAGGGGTCAGGTGAGTATTTGTTGTTTTTACTTTTTAAACTACAAGCGAGGAAAGTCAAGCACGTAACACCTACGTGCTTGGCACTTAAGGCCCAGCCAAGCCAGCACGTAGGTGTTACGTGCTTGGCAACAAAAGGGTTAAAGCCTAACTTTTCATAAGCCCAAAATGTTGAGATGGCCTCCACCTTTTGGGTCAGAGAGCCTAAATGTTCTGGTTTCCCATCACTAAAAAGTAAGACCAAATGAGGCCACATGCTGCAAAATGGAAACTAAAATTGACTCTGCTCTATTAAAATCTAAAAGCTATATTATAAGATTAAAAAGACAACTGTGCCTTTAAAGCAGTATTCACAATAAGCTTAGTCTTTGATTTAGCCAAGCACAGGCCCTCACGCCACCAGCAAAGTGGTAACTGCCACAGCTGGACAGAATATGTTTCTGCCAACACAAGCACCTGACTCCTGTTCCTTGCTTTGTAAGTCAGAAAAAGCAGATTGTTACAATCAGGTTGTGTCACCACAATTGGTTCTAACGAACTAGGGCTTCCTGCAACTTCTCCTACTGACCATTAACAAACAATGTCTCCCCTAGAAACACATACCACTCAATGTAAAAATAGATCCTCTGCCTATAAATAAAATATCAATTAACCTGGCTATCCACTAAGAATTTAAGCTGGTTTCCCATATATAGTTCATTGAATTTCGCCAACTTTGCTAATGAAGAATCACTTGTTTCCCCAGGCATCCTCCAGGGCGGCTAGCCACTACTTCCTCTCCCTAAACAGGAAACACAAAACTGATAGAGTTTTACAGCCCCACCCCTTCCCCTCGACCCTCAGTGTTTTTATGGAGAGTGGTACTCGAAGAAAAACGGCTGGGAACCCCTGCTCTAGAGGTTTCCTAGATAACGTAGGATTAGAGTAAATTTTCCACAGAGTATTAATTCTAGTGATCTGTACAAGGTACATATGTTCCCCTTTCCTCCCAGGCATGTTGGTGCAGACATTACACGGTTGGAGCAGTATTCTGCATTGTGCTGTGTATATGTATGTATATATATATATATATATATATATATAACTGCAGCAGGCTGGAATCAGTGGCTATAACACCTCATTTGGCCTGTAGCAATATGGAGCATTAGCACACCTCTGGTACAGAACTGTAGGTAAGCGGCAGATATGAGCCTAATGTTCCCTGTATGCTTGATCTGCAGAAGAGGGAGGTGAACACCATCCTGGCTGATGTCATCAAGCACATGACCCCCGATCGGGCATTTGAAGATGCTTATCCGCAGGTAACAAATGACAATAAAGTTGCATTGCTTTTTTGCTCCTGATATTTGGTGACCACTCTCTTTTTGGGGAGTCGCTGTGGACAGTGGACACCCAACAATTCCTGGCAGACCCGTTCAACTTTGTAGCCTTAAGTGTCCCTGCCAGTGGTAGCATTTACAATAGATGTCATTTTTCTAGTGCCTTTAAAGTGGTCCTATCTTCAGGATTTTCACTATCCTGTTGATAGGTCCTTGTTCCTGGGACATCCTGATTTGGGATGCTGCACTATCAGACACCTCCCCAGAACTCCCACACCACTCACCTTTCCACAGAGCATGCGTGGGCTTCTGCCGGTCAGTTTTGCCAGTCATACTAGTGCACTGCATAAAGCGTTGGTTAGGACTGAGAGTTGGCATTGGAAGCAGGGGCAGCTGCATCCCTTGTTCTGGTGGAGTGCCTGGGATGCAGGGATACCGCCCACGATTGCAGCAATGGACCAGCAGAAGGGTAATCGATTGTGGGCCACTGAGGGAGGCTCACACAGTGGCACTTAATTGGCTGGCCTCCCTTTATGCCAGTAGGAGGGGGTGGCAAGGCTCTACATGGCAGCTGTGGACCTAAACCGGAACACAATGGGGGGGACATCCTGATTCCCGATGCCCCCCTCTGAGAACCTGTAAAAGCAAAATTCTTACCTTGTGCATCGTTCCCCTGGGGCAATCCAGTAAAGCTATTGGCCATCGCAGTGAAGTGGTCACTGATGGCCTCCCCATGTATCCGTCTGAGCGAGACCGCATGACCGCTATTTGAAAGGTAAGATTATTTGCTGGGCTTTGGCGGCAAGTGGGCGTTCAAAACACAGACAGACAGTATATTGTGGTGGTCCGGTTTAAAGCGCATAATCTCCTCTGCCAGCACTGAAATCTAAAAGATTCCTGGGCTGGCCGCTTGCCTACCACCGGGGCATCCAATAGCAGGATGCCCCACTGTGTAAAACCCCCAGGGTCGCAGGTATATCGCCTGCCACCGCTTCCCCAGCTTCCCTGTAGCTGTGTTTATGCCCAACCTATCTTGACAGGAGCACGCGGATGATGTTAAAGCTGGGGATAAGGCTAGCTGGCTAGTCCACGTCACCCGGCACCTTTGAGATCAGCCAATCGTCATCCCCGGCATCCCTGCAGGTGTGCGTGCTCCCTAGCCATTCAGATAGGCGGGGACCTCAGGAGTGCATACTCCACAGGGGAGCCAAGGATGCTGCTGCTGCCGTCGCTCCCTAGCACGGCATGCTGTCCAAAATAACGGACATACTAATGCACGGCATAATTGATTGGACAAGCACCCACACATGCGCCGTGGGAACGGCGGAAAGGTGAGTGGAGTGGTCGATCTTAGGGGTTTCATACAGCAGGGCACAGCGGATGCCCCTGGGCAAAGACCGATCACCAGCATAGTCAAAATCCTGGTTATTGGTCCACTTTAAAAACTGTATAAACGTTGTTGCAGTGCTCTCCAGCAGCAGAGGCCATTGACTTACATTAATACATAGTTACATTCATCTCCTCCAGCAGCCATTGATGTCAGTGTGGGTGTTTGTAACATGACATGACTCTTCCCCACTCCTGGGAATGAGACCCGGGAGGAGCACGCACCCTAGAATTCTTTGGGCATCCAGCCCATTCTTGCTGCAAAGGCTGGCTCTGCCCCAGTGCATGCCTAGCTCCATTCACTGCAATTTAGGGTGTGTGTCAAAGCAGTATCTGGCATTCCCTACACATTACAATAAATAGAGTGCGTGTGCACGCTGGGCATGGTGGGTACAGGAGTGTGTGAGGACACTAGGAGACCCAAACTTAGAAAGCAGTACATTTCTTATATCCAGACCAGAGAGGCAGCTGCAGGACACCAATAAACCATGTTAATAAATGATCTTTCTTTCCCCAGCTCCAGTCCATAATTACCAAGGTTATTGCATATTTTCATGACTTCTCGCTCCTCTTTTCTGTGGTAAGTCACTTGATCTGGCGAGCTGAGATAACCTAGCGCAATCAGAGATTTATTTTACTATTCTATTATTATTATTGTTTATTTATTAAGCTAAACCTAGATCCTTTGTTTTAGGAAAAGTTCCTGCCATTTCTGGACATGTTCCAAAAGGAGAGTGTCCGAGTGGAGGTGTGCAAGTGCATCATGGAGGCGTTTAAGAAGTAAGTTAAAAAGAACCCAGCCATAGACACGAGATGACTGACATAACTGTTCACTGTCTCATGGGACCTGGGAGTGTCTGTCTAGATCCACTACTTTGTCAATTTCACTTTTGTCAATTCAGAAATTCCTGGCTTCTGTCTTTTGAAACCCTTACTCTTCCGCCTTCCTCTGGTGACACAGCCCTGGGAGCATAGGAAGGTTCTACCTTATGCACCCTTTTCACACATAGTATGGAGCTGCATGGCTCCAGGTGTCTGGCCATGGTCCTTAAAGCGGACCTTCACTCTAAATAAGAGTCTATCTTATATGTTTCCCACACCCTGTACATACAGATTGCTCACATTAAAAATCATCCTACCTGCATCTACTGCATTTTATAAGCCTTTAAACATCCAAGATGGCGGCTTATGGAAGCTGCCATTTTTGCAGGCAGCCTGCAAACAGGAAGTGCCTGCAAACAGGAAGTGACTGTGCTGCTCTGCATTCTGGGACCGCTGACCTTTCCCTGACCCCAGCTCTGCTCTGTCTGAGCAAAGCACAGCTATAACCCGCCCCCCTGTACCTTATCCCACTCTCCTCTCCTCAGTAAGTGTGATGCTTCTGAGTCAAGATGGCGGCGCCCGTATCCTAAATTCCCGAACAGAGTTGCAGCCCAGTGGGGGAAAGTATAATAAATTAGTGACTAAACATGTAAAATATATTAATTTTAGATGCTGAGGAATTGTTTTTTAAGAGTTTGGGCTTTTCATTAAATCATGGTGAAGGTCCGGTTTAAACAGCACAGGTGTCCCCAACAGGTATGTGGCTAAAGGCCGGTGCCAGATACGCTGAATTGGAAAGTAAAAGAAAAAACAAAGCAAGCACAGCTGAGGTAGCAGGGATGGTGCTGTGAATTACTGAGCCCAGGAGGGGGGAGGAGTGCGGTCCTCTGAGAGGATTCCCAAATTGGGATGCCTCCTTAGAGTTAGGTTATACAGACCAAAAGTCATTTGTAACTTTTGGTCCAGTTAAAGCAGCTCATATGAGACCCTAGCTGAAGGTTGGATGATTTGGCTGACTGATGTTAAACCTCTCTCCATCCACAATACATGAAAGCAATTTTATACACAGAAAGCTTGGTATGTGTCCCCTTTTATCCTCAGCTCAATGTCCCAAAACGGCCTGTTTTTTTTTTTGGGGGGGGGGGGGGTTTACTAACGTTTTTTTTGCTTCATAAACGCACCTTTTTTTCCCCCAAAAGCTGGGGGAAATGCCTCTACGTCTTATGAAAAACTTACATTACAGGGGTTCCTATGGCTTTTGCAGCAGCCCCGGCTTCCTCCCTTTACTTTGGTGGGTGAGCATGGCCTATGAAGTCGGCCATCCCAGGCGTGGCCCATAAATAGGCCATGCCCACCCACAAAGCAAGGAAATCAGCTGTCCCAGAGACTGTAGGTATTCTGGTGTGTTTCTGTGTGTGTGCATGTGTCTTTATTTCATGTGCATGCGTATATCTGTGTGTGGAGCGCTGGGCATTGGAGGACTGGCAGGCAGCAAGTGTAAGTTTATCTGCTTTCTGCTCACTAGTCTTTGTTTGTTGCACTCTCTCCTCACACACATGGTTGGGGAGGGGATGGCGCTCACTGGCTGTAACGAGGGGTGGCGCTCACTGGCTGTAACGAGGGGTGGCGCTCACTGGCTGTAACGAGGGATGGCGCTCACTGGCTGTAACGAGGGGTGGCGCTCACTGGCTGTAACGAGGGGTGGCGCTCGCTGGCTGTAACGAGGGTTGGCGCTCGCTGGCTGTAACGAGGGGTGGCGCTCGCTGGCTGTAACGAGGGGTGGCGCTCACTGGCTGTAACGAGGGGTGGCGCTCACTGGCTGTAACGCGGGGTGGCGCTCGCTGGCTGTAACGAGGGATGGCGCTCGCTGGCTGTAACGAGGGATGGCGCTCGCTGGCTGTAACGAGGGATGGCGCTCGCTGGCTGTAACGAGGGATGGCGCTCGCTGGCTGTAACGAGGGATGGCGCTCGCTGGCTGTAACGAGGGATGGCGCTCGCTGGCTGTAACGAGGGATGGCGCTCGCTGGCTGTAACGAGGGATGGCGCTCGCAGGCTGTAACGAGGGATGGCGCTCGCTGGCTGTAACGAGGGATGGCGCTCGCTGGCTGTAACGAGGGATGGCGCTCGCTGGCTGTAACGAGGGGTGGCGCTCGCTGGCTGTAACGAGGGATGGCGCTCGCTGGCTGTAACGAGGGATGGCGCTCGCTGGCTGTAACGAGGGATGGCGCTCGCTGGCTGTAACGAGGGATGGCGCTCGCTGGCTGTAACGAGGGATGGCGCTCGCAGGCTGTAACGAGGGATGGCGCTCGCTGGCTGTAACGAGGGATGGCGCTCGCTGGCTGTAACGAGGGATGGCGCTCGCTGGCTGTAACGAGGGATGGCGCTCGCTGGCTGTAACGAGGGATGGCGCTCGCTGGCTGTGACGAGGGATGGCGCTCGCTGGCTGTAACGAGGGATGGCGCTCGCTGGCTGTAACGAGGGATGGCGCTCGCTGGCTGTAACGAGGGATGGCGCTCGCTGGCTGTAACGCTGTATACTGTATACTTCCTTTAATGGGGGATGCCGCGCGCTGCCTGTAATGGGGTGATTGGGAGGGAGTAATATAAGCACACCATTTCGTTAGGAATATTTTTTTTTCTTATTTTCCTCCTCTAAACCATGGGTGCATCTTATGTGCGGTGTGGCTTATGGAGCAAAAAATACTTTACTAACTGGATGTAGACTTATGGTCGAATGGCAGCCATATGGCTCCCTAGCCATTCAACATTGCCTCCTGTGCTCTTCAGCAATGATTCATTCAGTCACACTTCCCCTCCGGGGGAGGAGTGGGTCCTTTAGACAAGCATATGACACAGCAGCCTATATCTAAGAAAAAAAATTCTATGTGACAGTAGTGTTTTCAGATGTATTGCAGTTATTATAAGTAATATGTTTGAACCCTTCCTCCTCTCTCCAGCCTGTCGGAGTTTCTGTGTGAGGTGGTTGCTGCTCTCGCCCTTAGCTGAATCACGCTGTAAGCAGCTTGGGCTACCTCCCTCCCTCATTTCGTTCTGGGCTTGTCTGACTGATTACATAATTGCTGGAGAGCACCAGAGGGCACTGTTACATGGCCAGAGAGCCATATGTCTACCATTCAAACATTACACTGCATCCAGTTAGTGTGTTTATGAATATTGAGGCTTTAGCAAAAAAAAATACAGTCTGTTTTAGGGCACTGAGTGGGGATAGAAGGTGATATAAAGGACTCCTTTTTGGGTATAGGATGACTTTAATGCCTTTGCATGCCCTGTCTGCAGCACTATGTACCTAGGGCTGTGACTGAATTTAACATGGAAGAACATGGAAATGTTACATTAAATTCTGCAGTTTAGTTTTAACTTTAATTCAAGTCAATAAACCGAGGTCTCGGTTGTACACATTTTGCAAATGCATGAGAAAACATCAAGTGTGATTTTGGTCCCCACTGTAATCTGGTAGAGCCCCACAATTGGGAAATGAACAGCAATGGATACATTGACAACTAACTTAGGTGGAGGCTGCTCAATGAATGAGCAGAATGCACAACTGAGACCTACCCAAGGTTCAAGTAAGAATACCGGGGGGGGGGGGGGGGGGACTCCCTGCAGCAAAGCTCCTTTCAGCACTCCTACTACTCGTAAATGTGAGCAGCTGACTGGAGAGGAGCCCGCACATGCATCAAGAGCAAAGTAAGAATCCAGGGGGATCCTGGAGAGAAACTATCACTGGGCTAGTGGAATTCCCATTTATGTTTTCCTCTTTAAAGTGGACCAACACCCAGGATTTTGACTATCCTGGGTTTTGGTCCACTTCGGCGGGGCACCCCGATCGGGGGTGCCCCGCTGTGTGAAACCCCCCAGAAACCCCAATAAACTCACCTCTCCCCGCTCCCACGTGACTGCCCGGTCCAATCCCCGCCAACGTCCAGGCGGGGAACAGGAACGTCCAAGCGGCTTCCGCCGCCGCTGCCTCCCTCGCGTCACTTTCGGCGCGCGCCCGTGCCGGCCGTTCACAGACGGCCGGCGCGGGGGGCGCGCACGCCTAGAGGGGCGCGAGGGAGGCGGCGGCGGCGGAAGATAAGGTAGGTGATTTGGGGTGTTTGGGGGGGTTTCACCCCGCGGGACATCCCGATCTCGGATGTCCCGCGGGGTGGGAGGTGATCGGCCCGGGAATCTTATAGATTTCCGGCCCGATCACCTCTCGGTGTTGGTCCACTTTAAAGGACCAAACCAGCATGAGATATTTGGATTGTACTTAAAGGAGCACTATCGCGAAAAATAGCCCAATGATAAAAATCTGTATAAATATGTTGGATGGCAGGCGGAGGGATACACCCAGCATCAAGAAATATCCAGCCAGGCTTGTTTTTTTATTTTAATGGAAGGAAGAGGAAATCACAGGTGACAGGCTCTGTCACCCCTGATAGACTAAACCTGTCACCCCTGGATTTTATTCCTACCAGGAGAAGAAAACCACAAGCTTGGCAGGAGTTTTATTCAGTTTGAGTGTATAAATGACCCCTCCTCTCATTAGCCAACGTGTTTATATGGATTTTTAATATTACACAATTTCGCGATAGTGCTCCTTTAAGCTTCTTTTTCTTATTAATGTCCCAGATATTTAGATCCTGAATGAATTCTGTGTTTGAATGGCAGCACCATTATCTTTAGAAAGGCAAACTGGTTCCATGATTTTGCCTGGGGAATTTCCTGCTAATAATTCTCGCTAATAATTCTCCTGTTGGTTACCTCTAGGCATCAGCAGGAGGTCACAAAGGACCCAGTTATTCTGAATGCCCTGCTACACGTCTGTAAGATGATGCATGATTCTGTCAAGTAAGTCGAACACTTCCGGTAAAACTGGCGATTTAGGATATAGCAAGTGAAAATAGATTCTGCTTAGCTACAGTGTAACAGACACATTTCAAAAAGTTAGAAAAGGACCATAGTTTTGCTGCACTATATAGCAGTGGGGCAACGTGACCCGGATATTGGGCTGCACATTGCCACCATTAAAACATAAAACCGGGCACCCGGATACTCACCGCTTCCATACCTCTTCTGCAGCCGCTGCAGCGCAGCTTGTCAGCCTCCAGGATGCTCCCATGTGACCACGAGCAGCTTATCAATGCAGCCAGCGGCCGAACCTGCAGCCGATCAGCGCTGGCCGCCGCTGGATGATGGGCTGCTCCGTGGCGGGCGCAGAAGAGGCCCAGAAGCGGTGAGAATCCAGTCCCTGGTTTATTGTGTTAATGGCGGGGCAGCATGAACTATGGTCATTTTTAACCATAGTTTCGCTTTAAAGTGGACCAAAATCCCCGCCCCGCTGTGTGAAACCTCCCAGGCCGCCTAAACTAACTCACCTCTTCTCGGTCCACTGACGCATGTGCGGCTGCTCGTTCAACCAGCGCGCTTGGATACGCTTGAGCCCCTTTGTCCAGGAGCACGCCTAATACGAGCGGATCCGAGCACACTGGCGGCTGCATCCCCACTACCCTCTAACGGCGTGCGTGCCCGTGCCGGCCTTTCACAAATGCCTAAAGGAAAAGCAGGGATGTGGCCGCAGCTTACTCGTGGCAGCTCACCCTGCCTTTTGGGGGCAGAAGCAAGGCCGCCAAGATGCAGAAATGAGAGGCCACCGCATTGGGAGACTGAATCGCTGGATCCCAACCTCGATAAATATGAAGATGCCAGCATTGGTCAAAGGAGCTGCACTGGGCAGAGGAGCTGCGCGGGCACAACGGGCCTACACTGAGGAGCTGTGGGGGACAAAATGTGAGTTTTTTCTTTTAGCCTGGACATTACCTTACATTACATCTATTCAGTTTTTGTTCGGTGCCCCACTCTGTAAAAGCCTGCAGGAAACCCCCAAAAAACACCATGCAAAGGCGCATATGCAGGCTCTCGACCAATGAGAGACGCCTGCTATCACAACGTCATACTTCAGGCCACTCTCATTCTAATCAATGGGGATCACGCGCTGCCGCATCTTTGGCTTTGCGTGTGCTCCCGCCCCAGCCTATCTAAATGGCTGGGACGGGAGTGCTCGCATGGCGCTGGGGATTAGGTAGCGCGCACTCCCCATTGTAAACAATGGGAGTCACCTAGCGTATGACGTTGTGAGAGCCTGTGCATGTGCTGTTGGAGAGTGCCAAGGTATTCTAAGTATGCAGCGTGTCCTGCTCCAGATAATGATTCATAACAGATGGGAATTACCTCCGCCAGAGGGCGCTTGACTGCAGAGATGACAAAAAGAGGCCCCTCCCGGTCGCATATATACCCGAATTCCCCAGTTTCTTTTCTGCAGTCACCGTTCACCCGTTACACCCGTTCCACCTATTACTTATGCCTCCCAGCTTTGGCTGCGCTGGTCGGGTGATGGTAGGCAGCACCTATCACAGGTGCTCTCTTTACGGAGCCTGGCTCCGACCGCAATCCCCCCCCAAAGGGTAGGCGGTGCAGGTTATGGGTCTCTTTAATTGACATCCACTCTCCCCCCTCTCTCGTTGTCCCGTTCGGGAGGGGGGGGGGGTGTATGTGCGTTTATTGCCGTGTGTGTGATTGCACTGTAACTTTCAGGGCTCCATGCTCTGTCTTCACTTTGTCATTTTGAATTTGCCGCCGCTGACACGCACGCCTTGTGGCGTCAGCGGTGGCATCATCATCATCAAGAATCCCTGCGCGCCCATTGGCTGTTACGTCCCGGCCTGTCTGCACGCTTCCTGGAGGGGGCGTGGCTTGTCTGTTGGCGCGCTCCGCGTCGTCTCCTCCTGCGGCCTGCCCCACGAGGTTCCTCCAGCGCCATTTTGGTCCTCTCCTGGTATGATTGCTGGCTCCCCACCGCGGTCCGTAGTGCCCCTGCGGGCTTGGCTTTTGTTCATTTGTCATTTCGGTGTACTTATGGGGTGTCATTGTAATGTAATGTAACTGTTTTAAGAGGTTTCTCCCGGTTCTATCCCTTTTATTAGTTATATTAACTTTATTAGAGGCCTACACTGTAAAATCCTCCCACTTCCCTGGTGGACATTTGGGGCATCCCGGGTTGCTTGTACGGCGTAATTCCTATTGGCCAGTTGTGCCACTTTAATCACCATATGGAGGCTTCACAGGATATTGTGCTCGGGGTCCCCTCGGGACAAGCCCGGCTGTGTGTGGTGTGTGGGGTATCCCCTGTGAGCGATGATGTGCGGGTCTGTGTGCCCTGCGCCCAGCAGGTGCTTGCGCGGCATTCTGGGCTATCTGTGACTGGGCCTGCGCCCACTATGTCCTCACCCACTCCCCCTCGCTTGATTAGGACTCCCAGTGAGCTAAATACTAGTGGGGAGTCTCAGCCTGACGTGTCCTCCAGGTTGGCTGACATTGAGAGGTTGATTGCTAGCTCTGCGGCCCGTAAGGTCCCGGCTAAAAGGCGGCATGTGGCGCCGGGTGCTTCTGCCTTTCCTATGGAGACTGAGAATTTTCTTGATTTGTCTGACTATACCCCACTTGAGGAGGGGGAATTGTTCTCAGATTCAGAGTTATCTGATGATCAGCATTTCAGTGGTGCTGACTATGGCTCTGATCATTGGAATGCTGATGACACCAATAGACTGTTAACTCAGATTTTTGATGTGCTTTCTATCTCCCTCCCTGCTGCGGCTCCCAAGCAACAACGGGAACTTTTCAGTACTGCTAAACCGTGTTCGGAATTTCCAGAACAGGGCTATTTCAATAATCTTGTTCTCAAAGAATGGAATCGTCACGGCCAGCTTCCTGAAATCCCTAGGGGCTGGGATAAAAGGTACCCTTTTCCCTCTGATGTGGTTAAATGTTGGTCAACCCCCCCAGAAGTGGATGCACCAGTATTGGGCTGTCCAACACATCTGTGGTCCATTCCCCGGATTCCACTACCCTCAAGGATAGTGAGGACCGGCGCATTGACCAGCTGGCTTCCCATGCCTTTGCCTGTGTGAGATCTGCCTTGCGCCCTGTCTGTGCTTCTGCTATTACTGCTGTTGCAGTTAGGACTCTCCTCAAGGGTCTGTTGGAAGGCGCCCCTGACGATACTTCTAGTGCCGAATTCAGGGCCTTGTCGCAGTGTGAGATGTTCATTGCATATGTCCTTTCTGCCTTGGATGACACCATTAAGATGTGTAGTAGAACCTCTGCATTGGTGGTTGCTATACGCCGCTCTTTTTTGGCTGCGCCAGTGGGCAGCTGATAACGCTGCTAAGAAGGCCCTCACAGGGCTCCCCTTTAGGGGGCTGCGCTTATTTGGTGATCGCTTGGACCTGTTTGCCAAGGGGGGTAAGTTGCCTTAACGTAAGAAGCAGTTGCGACCCGTTTGGGGGCCTTTGTTCCCTCCTACCACGGATCCAGGTCCGGGAGAGGGGTCTCCTTTGCAGGTTCTAGGGGAGACTTCTGGGGCAAGGGCAGAGATCGTGCCCGCTCCGGAACTTCCTGGGAGTCCAAGCCCAAATCTGTTGCCAAGCCCCCTCAGCCATGAAGGGGCGCCCTTACCCATCCGGGTGGGGGGGCGGCTGGGGCTCTTCGCTCGTGTCTGGAGACAGCAGGTCTCAGACAGGTGGATTCTGGAGGTTGTGTCTGAGATTTTCTGAGCAGGGGGACTTCTCGCCTGGGGGAATGTTCTCTCAGCAGCGAGGTCTTCCTATCCCTGTGTCACCGTTTGGGGGGGGGTTCCGGAAGTGGATCTGTTTGCATCCCGCCACAAGCTCCCAGTCTTTGTCTCTCTGTCCCAGGATCCCCTGGCCCTTGCGGTGGATGCTCCGTCTCCGGTATCTTTTTCCTCCATTCCCCCTGCTGGGCAGGGTTCTGCGCAAGCTGGCTCAGGAAAGGGTGCTAGCAATCCTAGTGGCCCCTCATTGGCCAAGACAGGTGTGGTTCGCAGATATCGTTCAGCTGGCAGTAGATCAGCCCCTGGTTCCGGACCTTCTCACTCAAGGGCGGCTTTGCCATCCCAATTTACAAACGCTGGCTTTGACGGCCTGGCTGCTGAAACCTCCATCTTAAGGGATGAGGGGCTATCTGATTCTGTGGTTAATACTCTAATCAGGGCTAGGAAGAAATCCTCTTCTACCATCTACTATAGGATCTGGCGGACCTACGTTGACTGGTGTGAGTCTAGGGTCCTTCCCTGTCGGGTGTTTTCCATTCCTAGGATTCTGGAGTTCCTTCAGCATGGTCTGGATCTGGGACTTCAGCTCAGCACGCTCAAGGGTCACGTTTCTGCCTTGGCTTTCTTCTTCCAGAGATCTTTTGTTCAACATCCTCTGGTCAAGACTTTCTTCCAGGGGGTTGCTCATGTGCGTCCCCCTCGCAAACCTCTGTTGCCAGTTTGGGATTTGAATTTGGTTTTGTCTGCCCTTCAGGGCCCTCCATTTGAGCCTGTGCAGGAGGCTGCTCTGTCTCTTCTTACTCTTAAAGTTGCCTTTTTCGTGGCTATCACCTCGGTCAGGCATGTTTCGGAGATGGCGGTCCTTTCTATTCAGGCCACCTACTTTGAGAGACACCAGGACAAGGTGGTTTTCCCGCTTTAAACCTGATTTCTTGCCTAAGTTTGTTTCTGCCTTCCATCTCAATCAGAACATTGTGGATCCTCTGTATGGTGATTGTTATCCTTGTTACCGTTGTTAATTATCATTGGCTTCTCCTGGTTCTCCTTACTGCTTTTTAATACTGGGGAATTTGTGGGAGGTCCCGGGTATATATGAGACTGGGAGGGGCCTCTTTTTGCCATCTCTGCAGTCAATCGCCCTCTGGCGGAGGTAATTCCCATCTGTTATGAATCATTATCTGGAGCAGGACGTACTGCATACTTATAATACCAATTCTACAAGGTGAGTAAACACAGAATTGTAGTTTTCGGGGGTTCCTGGGGGTTTCCACACCGATTCGGTATGCCCAGGAGAAAATCCAATGGCCGACCCTGGAATCTTTTAGATTCCAGGCCGGCAGCTGGTAGGTTTTGCTACGCTTTAAGATCCACATGCGCTTAGTGATGTGGGACATTAATATGATTTGGTAAGGAGGAACCAAATCTGACAGCATTTATGATCCTATATAAGATTTGATCATATCATTATGTGTTTGTTTTTGTGCAGTGCTCTGACACTTGATGATGAGAAAAGGACGTTGGCTCATCTTATCAATGGATTTATAAGAATGGTAAGGAAATCCAGTTGTTGTATGGTCAGTGCTCTATACTTACACCCACGACTTCCCTATTAAAAAAAAGGCTTAGGGGAAAAAAGTGAGGCCAAAATCTCTGCAATGGGGTCAGAAAACGTTCTCTGACTCTTCCCCACTCTGTCCAAAATTTGATTTTGATTGAAATTAAAGGGACTGTTCAGGAAGGAAAAAACAAAAAAATCAAGTCATACCCTTTGCCCCGCCTCCCCACACACACACCCTTTCCTACCTGCTCCAGTTTGTTTGACTTGGACATACCCTGAATTTTTAGAGAAAAAGTTTATGCACATCCTAATAAACACGTCTCTTGGATTAACACATCCAAAGCTTTTCCTTTTTTGTAGAGTACAAAAGCACATTGAATCAAGGTGTATGAGATCTAAGGCAGTATTGTGTAGGTGTGGTGTAGTGTAAGTGTAGTGTATTGTAGGTGGAGGAGTATAGGTGTGGTGTAAGTGTAATATAGGTAAACATGTAGCGTAGGTGTATTGTGTGTCCCTTTGTGCACAAAGGGACAGAGTGGCTGTCTGACCATTTTTTGTGTGGTCCTGGGGGAATGATTTTAAAATGATAGGCAAACTTGGAGCCCTGCTATAGCTTCTACCTAGGGCTGCAGGAAATAGATGAGAGGCAAATGGGAGAGTCATCAGATGAGCGGCTTACTGCCTTATTGCTCCTGTTGGGTTTAGAGTCTCTTTAAGATATTTTTGAGGTTGCATAGGTTTGACCATGTGTTATCCTTTTGTGTTGGTGAAGCATCCACTGACTGCAGGGCTGGACAGAGTTGTGCTATGCCATCCAAACCCTTTTCTTCCCTGTTGTTGCATTAAATGAGAGCTTTGAACATAACAGGGAATAAAGATTATAAAGGATATAATCGGCCACAATGTCGAATGTAGTAGAAACAGATGGTACAATGGGGTGTAGTTTAGTGATAAGTCAGCAGGTGGCGCACTATGTATCTTTGTTACTTATGGTCTGCAAACATACATAACTTACACATTACTAAATATTTTAAAATAAATTATGCCATTAACCTGGGATTTAATGTTTTAAGGTGTCACCTTAAATATTAAATTACCTTTTAGCTGCTATGCAAGTGTGAAAACTACAAAACAAAGGCTAATCCTAAAACTCTGTGTTATCTCCGCTACTATTATAATGGGAGAGTAATTTAAAGAGAAACTATGGTTCGAAATGACCATAGCTCCTCTTTTATATGCAGCAGCAGAGCAGCGTGACCTGCTGCTCCCATGTGAATCGCGGTGAAAAAAAAAACGATTGTCCGGGTACTCGCGCTTTGGGGATCCTCTTCTACAGCTTCCCATGCCAGCGGCAGCTGTGCTGATCGGCCATGCTTATAGGCTGCATGTGGTCACATGAGGGGAGTACACAGACTACGTTCTTTGTTTTCTTAGCGCAATAGGGCAGCAGCCCGGGTCACGCTGCCCCACTGCTGCATATTAAAGACCATAGTTCCTCTGACCATAGTTCCTCTGACCATAGTTCCTCTGACCATAGTTCCTCTTTAATGCCAGCAAATTGCACAATGACCATCATTTCTGATCCCATCCTAAATGTCTGACACTGAATTGAAAATGATGATGTGAAAAGAGTGTGAAATCCTCTTGTCTCTCTACATACCCTCCTCGATACAGGATCCCACAGCACATATGCAGCATCCTCTTCCTGCCAGCACGGCAAACTTGAGTGTGGGGGATTAGGTGATGGGGTGCAGACCCGCACATGTGCACTGGGATCCCAGATTAGGGAATCTATGGTGAAACAGGGGCCTTTCACACAGCAGACCATGCACTGTGCTTTTGGTCTGCTTTATCAAAAAGTTGTACTAAGCTTGATGCCATTGTTCTCTGAATTGTAGGTCTCCTTTGGTCGGGACTTTGAGCAGCAGCTCAGTTTTTATGTGGAAGCCAGAGCAATGTTCTGCAACCTGGAACCTGTACTGATCCATCTAATTCATGTAAGGCTGTGGAGGAACCCTGACCTGCTGTATGTCCAAAAAAATTAACATCTAATATAATATGTTCGTTCCATATAGATTTTGATTTAATTTATTTTCAAGATCATCAGTGAGTTTACAGTCCCTCTGTAATAAACTCTTTTTTTTTTTTTTACCTTTCTGCAACCGTGAAGGTTATGTAGCCAGGGCATAGACTGGCTGATTGATTGAGTGGTGCGGCCTGGTTAGATTTTAGGGTGTAGGTTTACTTTAATTTTAGGCAGTTAGTCTTACCTATAAAACTCTGCTCAGACCCAAACCAGTATACTTCTGTGCAGCATTTGGTAAAGGTTGCCTTCATGCTGCCATATGCCCCCAAACCTCTCATCAACTGGCTGCCAGTAGTCACGTGGGGCATGAGAGAACAGACCTAGTAAGTAATCTAGCCAATCATCAGACTTTAAACCTATTTTTAAAGAAAGGAGTATCATAAATCAGGATGGCGGAGGGGGTGGTTAAGGGGCTTAACCCCTCCCTAGCAACTTTGTGGCAGGTAACCCACTTATTCCTACTGCCTGTAAGCACTTACTTTTTCTCATGGAACTCTGTATGATAGGGGACCAGGAAACCAATGCCCCCTGCAGTAATCCTTGCCACTTATTGGAGAAGGCATGGCAGCTACACATGTGTGTAGCTGTTTTCTGTCTCTTGTAGGATGAAACGGCACAGAAAAATACAATTCTGTGATTTTCACCTGTAGAATTTCTTTCTCTCTTCTTCTAGTCCAGGGAGTTGCCGAATCAGATAAGAATGGGTTAACTCTCACCTGAAGGGCGGGACTGCATGAGGTGCGGGAGCTGGAAGGTGTGGTTCCTCCCGTCCTATATATACTAAAGGCTGCCTTCCACAATCCAGTAATTAAAGAGCAGTAGGAACAGCCGCCCAGGAGGATGAAGGCATCTTAAGAGATCCCACGTTTAGTTAGAAAACAAGAAGACAAAAGCAGTGTCTTTCCTCCAGGGTGGGAATCCCAAGTGTTGACCTTGTTCATCTAACCTGAGGAGTAAGCCATACCAAAAAAAAAAAAATCTAAACCTCAGCTGAAGAGCTAACTACTGCTTGCAATACCTTCCAACCGAAAGCTGCGCCCACTGAGGCTCTAGCGTCTATGTATGAACTGAGGACCAGGTAACAGACTTGTTCCACTTAAGCCTGGTGCTGAAAAGCCCAGGATACCTCGATAGCCCCAGGTAGAATGGGCCGTAATCTGGAAACCTAGGCTGTAATCACTGCCTGTCTAATCCATAGGCTAATGGAGGGCCTGGAAGGACTGATAAGACTAAACTCAAGTCCCGAACAGGCAGAAAAGGCTTTCGGGGAAGTTGCACATGGGTGACCCCCTGCAAAAACCTCCTTATAAGTTTATTTTCTGCACTAGGCTTCTGAAAGAAGAAGGATAATCTGTCCCTTAAGCGTACTCAACTGAAGGCCCTCTGCAAAAATTCTAGGATTTTGGAGACAGAAATTGTCCTACAAATGCAACCCCTAGATTCGCACCGAGATCCGCCAGACTCGATGATAAATTCTTGACTAAGTCTGCTTCCGGGCCTGAATCGTTGTCCTGATGACCCCAGCAGATAGGCCTCTCTCTGCCAGGATGAAGGTTTCAATAGCCAGGCTGTCAAAGCCATAACTCATTTATTGGGGTGCCGCAGAGGCCCTTGTGTGAGGAGATCTGGATCATCAGACTGCCAGTGTTTGCCTTCCGACATCCTTACTATGTCTGAAAACTAAATTCTCCTTGGCCAGTGGGGAGCTACCAGCATGGTTGGGATCTTTTTGCGAGTTACCCTCTTAAATACCTGACCCAGGTGTGGAAATGGAGGTAATGCATAGAGAAATCAGGGCATCTACTGCTATAGCCAGAGGGTCCTTGGACCGGGGAGACAAACCTTGTATGTTTCTGATTGTGGCAGGACGCAAAGAGGTCCACATCTGGGAGCCCCCCAGCAATTGCATAGGGCTTGAAAGATTACCTGCCATTCTCCCTAATCCAAAGTTGCCCTGCTTAGATGATCGGCCTGTACGTTGTCCACTCCTGGTATGTGGCACGCCGAGATGACCCTTCAGATTGGAGGTCCAATGTGTGAGTGACAGCAGAATCGCTCTTGGCTCCAGAATACTTATAGGTAATCTGCTCTCCCTTGATCCCTACTGTCCATGGATTGTTTGGGACCCCATGACCCCATCCATGGTCTCTGTGGTTCTATCCCAAATAGAGAGAAATTCCAACTGAATGGTTCTTTTGTGGAATTGTGGAAATGGCACTGCTTCGAAGCAAGACACAATCGAGCCCAACAGACGCATGCCTTGATGGATCGTCGGGTGAGGACAGGCCAAGAGAGCCTGTACCCTGGCCTGAAGCAAGAGTCTGTCAATCACAGAAAGGAGATAACTCCTGAGGGAATGATATGCGCCTTTGGATAGTCAATAAGACGGTCTTTGTATCTCTCAAGACCTGCTGAAAAGATGGGGCTCTGATCAAAGGATCTTCTAAGTATGGGATGATTTGTATCCCCTGGTTCCTTAAAAGAGCCATGAGGCCTGGCAGAACCTTGGTAAAAACCCTTGGAGCCAAGGACAGACCAAAAGACAGTCCTTTCCAAAACTAGAAATGTAGGCCATCTACTGCAAAAGGCAAACATTTCTGATGGCCTGAAAAGATAGGGATAGGTATCCACTGTCATCATATTATCCACTGGCTGATGTGCAGCCATTGTGGATCCTAATAATTCCATGGGACATCTTTGAAGTCGTATAAAACTGTTGAGGCTCTTGAGGTCCAAATTTGCCTGGGAAGGCTTAGAAAGGGTTTTAGCCTTGTTTTGCCAGAAGGAGGATCTGGTCTTGTTCTGGGTCTTGGGTTTATTCCAGAAATCTTCTTGGCATCTTGAAGTGGCCGAGTATTGGAATGCTTCCTTCTTTGCGGCAGTCTAGTAGACTTTGACCCCTGTGGCTCTCTTCACAATATCCTCCAAACGCTCTTCAAACAGACGACCTGGCAGAATCTTCTTGGGAGTCGTGTTGGCCGACCATTGCTTAAGCTTTAGAGAACGCCTCTGAGCCACCAACATGGCTAAACCCTTGGCAATTAGTTTAACAATATCATCCATAGCAGAGAGACATACTTTTAGACTTTCATGTTGGACTTTATCAACTGAGAGCATAAACTATGGGAGTGACCAGCCCAACTTTGAGAACTCAGCTGTTTCAGCCACTTCTTGCCTAACATGGATGCAGCGCAGACTGGCCGTACGGCGGACCCTACCATAGAAAAGGCATGTCTGGATACCTGATCCAGGTGCTTATCCACCTGGTCTCTTAGCGAAGCACTGTCTCAAGTAGGAATAACTGTGTTCCTAGAG
The DNA here is from genome assembly GCA_027917425.1 of Gastrophryne carolinensis. NCBI lineage: Eukaryota > Metazoa > Chordata > Amphibia > Anura > Microhylidae > Gastrophryne > Gastrophryne carolinensis. Next base: position 87,888,448 of record CM051240.1, on the reverse strand, counting down.
AGTCCTGAAACAGGTTCATCCACTAGGAATGGGAGCTTGTCAGGCGTTTCCCATTCCTTTTAGATAAGCTAGGTAAAATGAGACTGCTCAAAAAACAGCTGCCTCTGTTTCTCGGATCTGTATGGATCCCCTTTCGCCCTTTTAATAGCTCTAGTTGCTGGGATGCCCAAAACCTCTAGAATAGAGGAAGTCAGATTACTCATTTGCTCCTTGAATATAGAAGACCCCTGTTCAGAAGAAGAACCCGAATCCGAATTACTCTCTTTCCTGCTGGATGAAAGCTCCCCCTCTGAAGAATCTTCCTAACATTCTATGGCAGCATAAATATCCTCCTCCTCTGAATCAGAAGACTCCACAGAAACTAAATGTTTCCACTTCTTAGATGCCTTTAACCCTTTTGCTGCCAAGCACGTAACACCTACGTGCTGGCTTGGCTGGGCCTTAAGTGCCAAGCCCGTAGGTGTTACGTGCTTGACTTTCCCTTCTGCTGGTTTAAAAAATAAAAATAAAAAATACTCACCTGACCCCTTGTTGGATCCGGCCGGGTCTCCTCTTTAATTTGGTGCCATCCGATCCCTCGTGGGGGGTCGGATGGCTCCAGGAGAGCCCCCGGAATAGGCCGCCCCCCCCCCCCCCGCTTCTGCAGCAGCAGCTGCTAACTGTAAAAAAAAAAAAAAAAAAAAAAATGACATTCACTTACCTGTGTGTGCGCTGGCTCCCGCTGTCCCTCCTCTTCACCTGGGGGGCCTCCGATCCCCCCCCAGGACTTACCGATCTTCAGGAGAGAGCCCGGGAGGCTCTCTCCTCTCTCCCCCTCGATGGCGGCCGCCATCTTGCCGCTATGACGTCATCCCGGACCGTCTCCGCGCCAAGCCCCGCCCCTTTTGGGGGCGGGGCTATGACGTCATCCCAGCCCCGATCACTTCAGGCTTCAGCGTTCTCAGCTGTCAGATGCCGGTGATCGGCAACGGGGAAGGAGGTGGCAGGAGATCCTCTGATCTCCTGCCTCACCCCTTCTCTGGATGCCGATCACCGGCATCTGTCAGCAGAGCGGCGCGGGACAAAGGAGCTTACAATCGGAGGTAAGTACAGTAAAAAATTTTTTTTTTTAATAAAATACTTTTGTGTGGTGTCTTTTTCATTTAACCCTTTGTGAACTGGTAAGGGGTCCATGAGACCCCTTATACCAGTTCACAAGGCTCTGGGTATGGCAGGTCACCTGCGGCAAGTGGGTGACTTGCCATAACCCCCAGCCCCCCATTACCTGCCTCCCCAACGGCCAGGGGGGGGCAGAAGGGCCCGGGCCACTTAGTGGCTATGTGGGCTAGTAGCCTGCAGGGCCAGGGGCCACCAACGCTGGCCCCTGCGCCCTGTTCTACAAGCCCCCATAGCTGGCCGGGTCGGTAATGCTGGGTAGGGGGGACCCTACGTCATTTTTTTTTTGGGATTTTTAAGGGTTTTTAACCCTTAAAATTCAAAAAAAAAATGGGGTCCCCCCCCCCTAGGAGGGGGAACCCTATGTCATTTTTTTTTAATTAACCCTTTTGTTTTCTGTCATCCAGCAGCTATAAAAGGCTGAAAGAGTGCTCCACTATGGATGGGAGGTAAGTATTAAAAAAAAAATAAAAAATAATAAAATATTTTTTCTCTTTGTGTGTCTGTGTTTTTTTTTTACATTTAACCCCTTGTGAACTGGTAAGGGGTCCATGACCCCTATACCAGTTCACAAGGCTGGGGGAGGTGGCAAGTCACCTGCGCTAGCCGGTGACTTGCCATTAACCCCCGGCACCCCCATTACCTGCCTCCCCAAAGCCCAGGGGGGGGCAGAAGAGCCCGGGCCCACTGGCTATGCGGGCTTGTAGCCTGCAGGGCCAGGGGCCACAAAAGCTGGCCCCTGCGCCCCGTTCCTACAAGCCCTACATAGCTGGTCCCGGGCTGGTTACTTTGGGTAAGGGGGGGCCCATGTCATTTTTTTTTTTATTTTTTAAGGATTTTTAACCCTTAAAAATCCCCCCAAAAAATGGGTCTCCCCCCTCCCGGGAGGGGGGACCCTATGTCATTTTTTTTCTCGATTTAACCCTTTGTAGTGTGGATGGTAGTTGTATTTTATTTGTAAATGTTAAAAATTACTTGTTTCAGTTAGGGGGGTCTCCTGGGCAGGAACAGGGGGCTACCGATAAATATGTGGTACCGTTCTAATCGGTAGAAATGGGGCTTTCACATGCAATATGGTTTTCCCTAATCAAATACATTTTTTATTTAAAATAAAGGAGGCAATTTTCTAAAAAAAAATTTTATTTATTTATTTTTTTTTACTTAATAATAAATAAAATTAATAATAAATAATATTTACAAACAAGACATTTCATGTTAAAGCCTAAACTCTGCTGCTAAAAATATATATATAATTTTCCTGAAAATTCCAGCAAAAATGACGCAAAACATGGCGCAAAACATGGCGCAAAATGGGGAAAAATGACCTGTCAACAGAGGGTGACAAAATCTCAAGTAAGCTGGCAATTAAAAGGGTTAATAGTACCTCTGCATGTTGGGTATTGTTCTGTTCGGGGGACCTTGCGCTTTCAGACTTAGCTTGTTTTTTCTGGTTTGCATATTTATATTTTAGGAAAAGGTGTTTTTCATTCTGCTTTTTTATACATTTTTTAGGGAAACTCTGCGCAACCAAAGAGTTCTTTGAGGGATTAATTCCAGAAAGGTGAGCCCACTACAACAAGCTGGGTACGCTTAGAAAGCTTAACATGTGTACTTTTAGGGAATATATGGTTTATGGGGGATATTCCAAATGTAAAGGGTTGTTTTGGTTGAAAAATCGCAAGGTGCGCACTTTGTCTGCAGAGCTGAAATTTTCAAGAAAAATTACCGTTACGCACATGCTTTACTTTGGGGTCTTTGGCAACTCTTCCCTTGACAGTAGCTATGCATGTTGGGTATCGTTCTGTTCGGGGGATGTTGCTTTTTCAGATTATACTTGTTTTTTATATAGTTTATATAGTTTTTCTAGGAAAATGTGGCTTTGATTCTGCTTTTTTATCCTTTTTTAGGGAAACTCTTTGCAACCAAAGAATACATTGAGGGATTACTTCTAGAAAACTGTGGCCACATCAACAAGCCTGGTACACATAGAAAGCTTGAGGTGTGTACTTCCAGAGAATATATAGTTTGTGGGGGGTATTTCAAATGTAAAGGGTTGTTTTTCTGGAAAAACTGCAAGGTGTGCATAGCGCATATCACAGTTGTATTTTTTCTGAAAATCCCCTAAAGCTCTGTTTCAGTTTGGGGGAGTCTCCTGGGCAGGAAAAGGTGTCTACCTATACATATGTGGTACCGCTGTAACTGTGAGAAATTGGGGTTTCACACGCAATAAGATTTTATTGACAAACTTACATTTTTTATTACAAAAAAACACTACAAATTGTAAAAAATTGATTTTTTAAATTTTTTTGCACATATTTCGCCAAGAAATATTGAGAATACACCTAAAAAATGACAAACAAGACATTTCATGTTAAAGCTCAGACTCTGCTGAAAAAAACAATATATCATTTTCCTGGGAAATCCCTGGAAATCCCTTCAAAAATCACATTTGAACATGGGGAGTGCAAAATAGTGCAAAATGGTCTGGCAACAGAGTGTGACAAAAACTCCAGGTAGGCTGGCACTTAAAGGGTTAAAGATCTCGAGACCGGAGTATCTTCAGGACCCTTATGTTGGAAGCAGTGGTTTTCCAGGCAGGCCAATCTCTCAGCCATATCCAGCTGGAAATGAAAACCTGGATTATCGGAATGGGGTGGAGCTGCCGGAGGAGCAGCAATCCCAGAGGAAGCTGGCCTGAGGCTTCCATGGATGGAAATACCTCCAGGGGTGGCAGCTGCCTCCACAATCTGGAAAGTACCACCGTGGTTGTGCATTCCGAGCAAATGGGGCTGTTCTCTTCTGGAGACCTCTGCAGGCACAGAGGTCATGGTGCGACACTCTGCTAACATGCCAGACACGGACGCCCCAGATGCCTCAGTCATGGTGAAGTCCGTCTGTTATCTCTGAGGGCCTAAGACCGAAGTATATGAGGAATCTTAATAATCACAGGTGATTACACCCAATCCCTAGGGGTGGACCACAACCTAATATCCCTTATCCACAAAATCTAAAAACAAGAAGAGAATGGCATACATCTCTTAACTAAACCTAACCAAATAAAATACACAATAGGAAAATAACATGAAAGGTCCTAACAGATCCACAGCTGAGTCAATCTGAGGAGGGCAGTGCAGATGCAACCTTAAGAGTGACATGGCCCAGAGGGGTTGCAGGCAGGCACAGGTGGAGGACTGGGCAGCAGTCCCTTCAGAATAAAACCACCAGTCATTGGGGGTCACCTTCACAAAATGAAGTGACACCCCGTAGCACCTTAATTTAACCCTGATCCGACGCTATTTGCCTAATAGACTCCAGGAAGTATAAATGGGTCCACCGGATCAGCGGGAATGTAAGGGCCTGGAAGACAGACAGGTTTAGACCCCCCTTGCTTCCTGAACAACCACATATACAACGAAAAATAAATGAAGTTGAGGAAAATAAATCCAAGCACAGCCTTCGCAGGCTGTTTAAGGGACCCTTTCTCAGAGTCCCAAAAGTTTCTGTGAACCAGATGGGGAGAAAGTGCTTTGGGGGATTGCAGGTTATTTATTTTTTTTATTTTGGGATATTGCTGCCAGAACAGTCTGTTCAAAGTTCATCTCCAAGAATCCTCCTCCTGCTTATTCTGATTTGCATGTTAAAAAAAAACATTCTCCTGGTCTTTTGGGGTGAGCAGAACCTCCAGTTATATTTGAGGGGAGGCACACTTCAAATATAAAGATACCAGCTAACAATATTTTTCTTGGTTTTAATAGGGTGCAGCATCCACTATAGGCTGATAAAATATGTGGTGGTTATTTTATATCCACAGAGTGTCAACCATCTAGCTATGGAGACAAAGCGGGTGATGAAAGGAAGCCATTCAAGGAAGACGGCCTCCTTTGTCCGGGTATGGTTCTTTAAATCATTGTGTGGATAGTTTGGGAAATGCTAAATGCGTTGGGGAAATGCCCTGATGCCGGATAGGGCGAGTTTCTTAATCTGCCAACAGACAGGGGGGAAAAGGGCTCTAAAGTCACCAAACTGGTGACCAACTACTTAGTATTGCCAGACATGGGTAGGTTAGAAAAGGTGAGGTCCAGACTGAATACAGCCAACACAATGATTTTCCAAATGGTTTGATGAGTTCAATAAGAATATTGTGGCATACTGCAGGAACAGGGCAAGAAAGTTAGAAAATGTCGATCCACCTAGGACAGTCATCAAAGCAGTACAGGCATAGGTCATTTATGGGGCCCTGTGGAAAAGATGTTCTGATGGGGCCTTATCTAGCTTGAGTTTCCTATAATCACAAAGTTAAACACCTTGTGGGTGGCTGAGCTAATGCCTATGGGGGAATGAAGGTGTACAGTATGCAACAAGTGAACCATCAAGAAGATAGATCATGGACATTGGTGTCAGGAGCCAGTGAAGGATGTTGTGCTTCCCCCGTATCAAAACAGCAGAAGGGCCAAGCATATGTAACTGGAATATTGGACCTCCGGTCAAGTCACGGTGCCTAACCCTACAGGTGATCTGTCTTATCCAGGCATTGCCTATTAGAGACTATTCAAATATCCCCTAGGCACTAAGAAAAACTTGACTTTAACAGTTAAGTTGACTTTTTGAAGTTGAGCTTTTGAACCTTTACCACCTGTGCTCCATATTAGACTGGTGGCCCACTTGTAAAAATGATGGACAAATATCTGGCCATCAGTAGTTACAGGTTTTACCTACTTAATGTATTGGTATAGAATTCCTCACCAACTGGCAGGGGAAGCTTTGAAGACCTTTTTTTATTAAAAGTAAGGTCTTTTTCATTTGGTATTGGGTTTTTCCAGCAGAAATCTCAATATTTTTTGTGTCTTTTTATTTGTTCTTACAGGCTTGTGTTGCCTTCTGCTTTATCACCATTCCTTCACTAACCAGCATCTTCACCCGGCTTAACCTGTACCTACACTCGGGCCAGGTAGCTCTGGCAAACCAGTGCCTTTCCCAAGGTAACCTTCCTGATCCATAATGGTAAATAACCTAATCAAGAGGTTTGCATCTTTTTTTTTTTTTTTATATTAAGTACCACTTTCCAGTTTTTAATTATCTGGGGTACCATCTGTATAAGTATGTATGGGTTGTTGGTCAGCTAAAACTGTATAAAAATGCAGAAAACAATCATAAATCATTTTCATCACGTTTTGGAGCAGTTTTGAACATATGGAGCAAAATAGGTTTGGGTAAGTTATAGATGACAGACTCCAGGTCAAATGTTGGTCCTGTGTTGGATCTGTAAACCCAATCGCAATAATAAGGCAACAAGCAGCTCATCTGATGCCTGTCTCATTGTGTCTCTTCTCCAGTTCTTGTAGTGACGAGTAAGAGCTGAAGCAGACCTTCAAAGTTTGCCCCTCTTTACAATTTCATTCCTCCAGGCCCACACCAAAACAGATACTCTGTCCCTCTTCAGCTTTCCAGTAAGCCTGGACAGCTGCAGTGGTAACACAGCTGTCTCTGACCATTTTAAAGCATGCTCAAGATTTATAATAGCTGTGCCATGACATGCCCTTCCCAAGCTCAGCCACAACCCTCATATTAAACTATGTAAATGTATGTGGCTTCGCTTAGAATTTACATACAATCTGAGATTTTGAGATGCTTATTTCAAAGTCGCTGTCTAGGCCCACATTGACAATCTAAAGGCTATTGTCCAGACTGTCCAGACCTTCATTTTAAAGCAAACCTGTACCAGGAAAAAAGTAAAATGGTGGCACACAATTGTTGCTCAACATGAAGTGGAACTATCTATATCCTTACTTTTCGCTTAACCACCCCCTTGCTCAGAAATCTCAGACCAGGAAGTATATGAGGCTAATTAGCAGCCTGCATCTGTGTCTTTTCCTTTCCTTTAGCAAAAAACCTGCCTGCCCCTTATTACATGCTTAGGATGTGAGGCGGCTTCCTGTTATCACTGTAGCGGGTGATGCTCTGGGGTAGAGTAGCTTCCAGCTGCTGGTGTAAATGAGCTGACACTGAGTTTTTGGAAGGAGACGGCAATAGCAGATTCCTTTGATTTGGATGTGATAATGTGGATGGCTGGCACAAAGGAATGTACAGCATTGTGATCAAGCATTGCACGAAAACAAAAGAGATGCTAAATCAGGTGGTGTGTATATGACACAACTTGGTAGCAGCCTGTAGCTCACAAAACTGTGATCCAAAAAAAAACTGTGACTTAACAAAGTTTAAACATAGATTTAGGTCATTGACAACCAATATGCACCACCTAGGTGGTATTTATAAAATGGAAAGTTGTACTTACTGTAAAAAGGGGTTGGGAACCCCTGCTCTGATCTATGTAGGCAGTTCTGCACTTAAAATCCAAACCCATACCCCGTTATGTAACCTCAACAACACTGATCCTAATCTTACCCGTTTTGCAACCCAATTTATTTTTTGGCAAATTGTGTTGCCATAGACTGAGAAAAAAATTATCTTAATTGTTTTTTCCCTCGATAGAATAGTTTCTAGCTGTGCAAATTATTCAAACATTTGCAAAGCTAAAAATTCTTACAGTGCTGAATCAGCTCTGGTGGGATTCTTGACTGAGCCATCAAACCTTCCATTGTGATAAGTCTACTAGGGGTTTCTGTTTTGCTTGATTTCATTTTTACCCTTTAGTATGCAGCTAGGTGCTTATTTGCAAATCTAGGCATACAACACAGTATTTCTTCTGCTTTAAAATAGCCGGTGAATTTATTTTATTCCACAATGTATTTCTGTACCTCATCAGACATGTTAGCTACTTTTATAGTTGCTGTAGCGCTTCTGAGTAGCAGTCTGACTAGAGAAGCCTACACTGTGCTGCAAGGAGTATAAATCCCTGTTCTCCATATGCGGAGGCATGAACAGGATATAGAGGAGGTATCACGCACAGAAGAGGAGGATATAGAGGCAACACACACAAAAGAGAAGGATATAAAGGTAACACGCACAGAAGGGGATAAAGAGGTAACACGCACAGAAGGGGATATAGAGGTAAAGCGCACAGAAGGGGATATAGAGGTAACACGCACTTAAAGGGGATATAGAGGTCACGTGCACAGAAGGGGATATAGAGGTAACATGCACAGAAGGGGATATAGAGGTAACGCGCACAGAAGAGGATATAGAGGTAATGCGCACAGAAGGGGATATAGAGGTAACGCGCACAGAAGAGGATATAGAGGTAATGCACACAGAAGGGGATATAGAGGTAACGCGCACAGAAGGGGATATAGAGGTAAAGCGCACAGAAGGGGATATAGAGGTAACACGCACTTAAAGGGGATATAGAGGTCACGTGCACAGAAGGGGATATAGAGGTAACATGCACAGAAGGGGATATAGAGGTAACGCGCACAGAAGAGGATATAGAGGTAATGCGCACAGAAGGGGATATAGAGGTAACGCGCACAGAAGAGGATATAGAGGTAATGCACACAGAAGGGGATATAGAGGTAACGCGCACAGAAGGGGATATAGAGGTAACATGCACGGAAGGGGATATAGAGGTAACGCGCACAGAAGGGGATATAGAGGTAATGCACACAGAAGGGGATATAGAGGTAACGCGCACAGAAGGGGATATAGAGGTAACGCGCACAGAAGAGAAGGATATAGAGGTAACGTGCACAGAAGAGGATATAGAGGTAATGCACACAGAAGGGGATATAGAGGTAAGGCGTGCAGAAGGGGATATAGAGGTAACGCGCACGGAAGGGGATATAGAGGTAACACGCACGGAAGGGGATATAGAGGTAACGCGCACAGAAGGGGATATAGAGGTAACGCGCACAGAAGGGGATATGGAGGTAACGCGCACAGAAGGGGATATAGAGGTAACGCGCACAGAAGGGGATATAGAGGTAACGCGCAAAGAAGGGGATATAAAGGTAACGCGCACAGAAAGGGATACAGAGGTAACGCGCACAGAAGGGGATATAGAGGGAACGCGCACAGAAGGGGATAAAGAGGTAACACGCACAGAAGTGGATATAGAGGTAACGTGCACAGAAGGGGATATAGAGGTAACGCGCACAGAAGGGGATATAGAGGTAACGCGCACAGAAGGGGATATAGAGGTAACGCGCACGGAAGAGGAGGATATAGAGGGAACACGCACAGAAGAGAAGGATATAGATGTAACGTGCACAGAAGAGGATATAGAGGTAACGTGCACAGAAGGGGATATAGAGGTAACGTGCACAGAAGGGGATATAGAGGTAACGCGCACAGAAGAGGAGGATATAGAGGGAACACGCACAGAAGAGAAGGATATAGATGTAACACGCACAGAAGGGGATATAGAGGTAACGCACACAGAAGAGGAGGATATAGAGGTAACGCACACAGAAGAGGAGGATATAGAGGGAACATGCACAGAAGAGAAGGATATAGAGGTAACGCGCACAGAAGGGGATATAGAGGTAACGCGCACAGAAGGGGATATAGAGGTAACACGCACAGAAGGGGATATAGAGGTAACGCGCACAGAAGGGGATATAGTGGTAACGCACACAGAAGGGGATATAGAGGTAACGCGCACAGAAGGGGATATAGTGGTAACGCGCACAGAAGGGGATATAGAGGTAACGTGCACAGAAGGGGATATAGAGGTAACGTGCACAGAAGAGGATATTGAGGTAACGTGCACAGAAGGGGATATAGAGGTAACGTGCACAGAAGGGGATATAGAGGTAACGCGCACAGAAGAGGATATAGAGGTAACGTGCACAGAAGAGGATATTGAGGTAACGTGCACAGAAGGGGATATAGAGGTAACGCGCACAGAAGAGGAGGATATAGAGGGAACACGCACAGAAGAGAAGGATATAGATGTAACACGCACAGAAGGGGATATAGAGGTAACGCACACAGAAGAGGAGGATATAGAGGGAACATGCACAGAAGAGAAGGATATAGAGGTAACGCGCACAGAAGGGGATATAGTGGTAACGCGCACAGAAGGGGATATAGAGGTAACGCGCACAGAAGGGGATATAGAGGTAACGTGCACAGAAGAGGATATTGAGGTAACGTGCACAGAAGGGGATATAGAGGTAACGTGCACAGAAGAGGATATAGAGGTAACGTGCACAGAAGAGGATATTGAGGTAACGTGCACAGAAGGGGATATAGAGGTAACGCGCACAGAAGAGGAGGATATAGAGGGAACACGCACAGAAGAGAAGGATATAGATGTAACACGCACAGAAGGGGATATAGAGGTAACGCACACAGAAGAGGAGGATATAGAGGTAACGCACACAGAAGAGGAGGATATAGAGGGAACATGCACAGAAGAGAAGGATATAGAGGTAACGCGCACAGAAGGGGATATAGAGGTAACGCGCACAGAAGGGGATATAGAGGTAACACGCACAGAAGGGGATATAGAGGTAACGCGCACAGAAGGGGATATAGTGGTAACGCACACAGAAGGGGATATAGAGGTAACGCGCACAGAAGGGGATATAGAGGTAACGCGCACAGAAGGGGATATAGAGGTAACGCGCACAGAAGGGGATATAGAGGTAACGCACACAGAAGAGGAGGATATAGAGGTAACGCACACAGAAGAGGAGGATATAGAGGTAACGCACACAGAAGAGGAGGATATAGAGGTAACGCACACAGAAGAGGAGGATATAGAGGGAACACGCACAGAAGAGAAGGATATAGAGGTAACGCGCACAGAAGGGGATATAGACGTAACGCGCATAGAAGGGGATATAGAAGTAACGCGCACAGAAGGGGATATAGAGGTAACGCGCACAGAAGGGGATATAGAGGTAACGCGCACAGAAGGGGATATAGAGGTAACGCGCACAGAAGGGGATATAGAGGTAACGCGCACGGAAGGGGATATAGAGGTAACACGCACGGAAGAGGATATAGAGGTAACGCGCACAGAAGGGGATATAGAGGTAACGCGCACAGAAGGGGATATAGAGGTAATGCGCACAGAAGAGGATATAGAGGTAATGCGCACAGAAGAGGATATAGAGGTAACGCGCACAGAAGGGGATATAGAGGTAACGCGCACAGAAGGGGATATAGAGGTAACGCGCACAGAAGGGGATATAGAGGTAACGCGCACAGAAGGGGATATAGAGGTAACGCGCACAGAAGGGGATATAGAGGTAACGCGCACGGAAGGGGATATAGAGGTAATGCGCACAGAAGAGGATATAGAGGTAATGCGCACAGAAGGGGATATAGAGGTAACGCGCACGGAAGGGGATATAGAGGTAACACGCACGGAAGAGGATATAGAGGTAACGCGCACAGAAGGGGATATAGAGGTAATGCGCACAGAAGGGGATATAGTGGTAACTCGCACAGAATGGGATATAGAGGTAACTCGCACAGAATGGGACATAGAGGTAACGCGCACAGAAGGGGACATAGAGGTAACGCGCACAGAAGGGGATATAGAGGTAACGCGCACAGAAGGGGATATAGAGGTAACGCGCACAGAAGGGGATATAGAGGTAACGCGCACAGAAGGGGATATAGTGGTAACGCACACAGAAGGGGATATAGAGGTAACGCGCACAGAAGGGGATATAGTGGTAACGCGCACAGAAGGGGATATAGAGGTAACGCGCACGGAAGGGGATATAGAGGTAACACGCACGGAAGAGGATATAGAGGTAACGCGCACAGAAGGGGATATAGAGGTAACGCGCACAGAAGGGGATATAGAGGTAATGCGCACAGAAGAGGATATAGAGGTAATGCGCACAGAAGGGGATATAGAGGTAACGCGCACGGAAGGGGATATAGAGGTAATGCGCACAGAAGAGGATATAGAGGTAATGCGCACAGAAGGGGATATAGAGGTAACGCGCACGGAAGGGGATATAGAGGTAACGCGCACGGAAGGGGATATAGAGGTAACGCGCACAGAAGGGGATATAGAGGTAATGCGCACAGAAGGGGATATAGTGGTAACTCGCACAGAATGGGATATAGAGGTAACGCGCGCAGAAGGGGATATAGAGGTAACGCGCACAGAAGGGGATATAGAGGTAACGCGCACAGAAGGGGATATAGAGGTAACGCGCACAGAAGGGGATATAGAGGTAACGCGCACAGAAGGGGATATAGAGGTAACGCGCACAGAAGGGGATATAGAGGTAACGCGCACAGAAGGGGATATAGAGGTAACGCGCACAGAAGGGGATATAGAGGTAACGCGCACAGAAGGGGATATAGAGGTAACGCGCACAGAAGGGGATATAGTGGTAACGCACACAGAAGGGGATATAGAGGTAACGCGCACAGAAGGGGATATAGTGGTAACGCGCACAGAAGGGGATATAGAGGTAACGCGCACAGAAGGGGATATAGAGGTAACGCGCACAGAAGGGGATATAGAGGTAACGCGCACAGAAGGGGATATAGAGGTAACGCGCACAGAAGGGGATATAGAGGTAACGCGCACAGAAGGGGATATAGAGGTAACGCACACAGAAGAGGAGGATATAGAGGTAACGCACACAGAAGAGGAGGATATAGAGGTAACGCACACAGAAGAGGAGGATATAGAGGGAACACGCACAGAAGAGAAGGATATAGAGGTAACGCGCACAGAAGGGGATATAGACGTAACGCGCACAGAAGGGGATATAGAGGTAACGCGCACAGAAGGGGATATAGAGGTAACGCGCACAGAAGGGGATATAGAGGTAACGCGCACGGAAGGGGATATACAGGTAACGCGCACGGAAGAGGATATAGAGGTAACGCGCACAGAAGGGGATATAGAGGTAACGCGCACAGAAGGGGATATAGAGGTAATGCGCACAGAAGAGGATATAGAGGTAATGCGCACAGAAGGGGATATAGAGGTAACGCGCACGGAAGGGGATATAGAGGTAATGCGCACAGAAGAGGATATAGAGGTAACACGCACGGAAGGGGATATAGAGGTAATGCGCACAGAAGGGGATATAGAGGTAATGCGCACAGAAGAGGATATAGAGGTAATGCGCACAGAAGGGGATATAGAGGTAACGCGCACGGAAGGGGATATAGAGGTAACACGCACGGAAGAGGATATAGAGGTAACGCGCACAGAAGGGGATATAGAGGTAATGCGCACAGAAGGGGATATAGTGGTAACTCGCACAGAATGGGATATAGAGGTAACGCGCGCAGAAGGGGATATAGAGGTAACGCGCACAGAAGGGGATATAGATGTAACGCGCACAGAAGGGGATATAGAGGTAACGCGCACAGAAGGGGATATAGAGGTAACGCGCACAGAAGGGGATATAGAGGTAACGCGCACAGAAGGGGATATAGAGGTAACGCGCACAGAAGGGGATATAGAGGTAACGCGCACAGAAGGGGATATAGAGGTAACGCGCACAGAAGGGGATATAGAGGACTTCCCGTGCCTGGCTCAGAGGGATGAATAAAAGCAGACTTTGTTGTAAGATAACAGCTAGAATAAAGTAACCTACATGGAGCACCATTTGAATCGTGTCTGCTAGCTATATGAGGCTCCTGTTTTATGATGTAATCATCATTATCAGACAATAGAAATGGCCCCTCGCCATGGGGCTCCTCGCTTGATGTGAATTGTAGTGATGGCTGTGACAGATTCTCAGTGATGTAATGTGATTTTCTGCAGGATGTATTGTCCATAGTTTGACCACTCCCATAGATATGTCCCAGAAACTCATATCTTTTACCAAGAATTCCAGCATTCAACTGCTTCATGTTTCATGTCAGCCCTCCCTCCGATCTGCACTATATCTTTCCTGGAAATGGCTGCCAAGGCTTCATAGAGGCAGCACCCTCTCTAGGCATGGCTTTGATTGGATAAGATGTGTCATGGGTATATAGGAATATAATGTACAATGAGTCATATACTGTATTCATCACTCACAAGGCAGTTTTGATGGATTAAACCTTCAAAAAAGGAGGCTAGCAAGATGGATTGAGCAGAATCTTTTTGGACAGGGCCAGCTCCAGGTTTATACGGGCCCTTGGGCAATAGAGTCTTAGTGGGCCCCTTGGCGGTGTGGTATGATATTCGATACACGGCGATAAAAGTTGCATGTATGAATATAAAATATTTAAAAAACTGGAAATAAACAGAAAGAAAGAACAAAAGCATAGAACGCATGACAGGAACAACGAAAGAATAAAAGTAATGACAGAAAAAAGCATGAAAGACAGGGAGAATCAATGTGAGAAAAAGAAAACCTTAAAGATAGGAGGAAAGAAAAAATTGATGGACTGACAGAAAAAAATAGAATTAAAGAAGAAAGAAAGACGAAAAAAAGTGAGAAAAGGGTAATAGCAGAACAAACAGATGAAAGAAAGAAGCAAAAAATAGAAGAAAGAATGAATGAAAAATAATAGAAAGAAAGAAAGCATAGAATGACTGATAGAAAGTCTATCCCAATGGCCAATCTGCCCCTGCTTAACAGTCTTTAGTCCTAGTTACTGCACAGCCATGTGTCCTGCTGCCCAGGGAATAGGGTATGAGGTGGGCCCTCCGAAGGTGCAGAGGCCCCGGCATCTGCCCAGGTATGCCTAGTGCTGACGCCGGCCCTGTTTTTGGTTTTTATTATCAAGTGACAAGTGAAAATGCAAAAGCATATAACTATAGTGCATTCAGCAAAACGCACAAGACAAATGGATTTTACTCATACTGAGGCTCCTTTTCCCCTTTCCGGTAAAATGTATGGCTTGGATATCCAGTAGGCTTTAAAGTGGACCAAAGTGCCCCAACAGCCCTGGAATCTATAAGATCTATAAGCTAGATCACCTCTCCCCGGGGCATCCAGAAGGGGCGGGAGCGGATCTGAGTGTGCTGATTGGACAAGAGGCCACACATGCTCCAAAGGACCGGGGAAAGTCAGATCGGGCCACCTGGGGGCTTTCACACAGCGGGGCATAATCGGTTTTGGTCCACTTTAAAGCGGATCAAAAGCTCTTGGGACATCCTATACAAGAATGCGCTGCTGTGTGAAATCCCCGGGGTCGCCAGTAATCTTTCCCTGCGGCTTCCAGGATGCTGTGTCCTACGGCAGCGGCACCCCAAGCTTCTATGCAGCTGTGTGCACCCACGGCCAGGGACACCGGGTGTTTCACACAGTGGGACATCCTGCTATAGGATGCTTTGTGGGCAGGCTAGCGAGCCAAGAGTGTTTTGCTCCGCTTTAAAATACACTTCGTCTACCAAAGGTATCAATTTATTTCTTCCCATTTCTACTATTCTCAATAGCTAATACAGTGAACTCATTACCACTCCGGAGTAAAATCTACCTGTATGGTTTATAAAGAGGAATCCTTAAGGCACAGGTTCCTAATTCAACAAAATATGTGAACCAATGGCATTACTGAGATCTGGGGAGACCACAGAATAAGTCAAGTGACTTATTACCCCAGAGCTGGGGTGCACAACCTTTTTGGTGTATGAGCCGCATTATACCACTTCAAGGGGCTGCAATAAAATGTTAGCTGCAAAAATCCAAGTTAATTTAGTTTAGTGCAAGCAAGCACCTTAATGCATTGTATAGACTTTTATGTATATGTGCAGGTGAGCAAAGGTATGGCAGGAAAAGGTGAGACAAGCAGCGGTAGACAGAGGTGAGCAGGGGTGGATAGAGGTAAGCAGAAGTGAGGTAAGCACAGGTGGGAAGAGGTTGATAGAGGGAAGATTAGGAGAGGTATGATGGAAAGAGGTAAACTGGTAAACTGAGGTGAGAATCCGAAAGATGGGACAATGTGAGGTGAGGTGGAAAGAGAGTAGAGGCAGGCAAAGGTAAATAGGTGAAGTTAGCACTGTTATGGTGGGAAGGGGCGAGCTGTGCGAGTCTACATACATACCTAAGCACCAGTATCACAGGTGTTTAGGTATGTAAACAGGTATCTGTGCCTCACTTCCTGCTTTGGGAATCAGTGATGCACTGCCCTTTAGTGGCCAACTGCTTGCACTGCAGAAAAGGCAAACTCAGTTCTTTTTCTTCCTAGAGGTGCTGGGGGCCATAAATGATTGCAATGTGGGCCACATGTGGCTCCCGGGCCAGAGGTTGTGCATCCCTGCTTTAGAGGAATTGCTTTGTGCAGCACAGATTTGTACCTCTGCTGTTACCACCACTGTTTATCTGAGTTCCCCCAAAGCAAACTGTGGTTTCCCTTTCATTACATGCCTCTAGCTTAAAGTGGACCAACACCCAGGATTTTGACTATCCTGGGTTTTGGTCCACTTCGGCGGGGCACTCCGATCGGGGGTGTCCCGCTGTGTGAAACCCCCCAGAAACCCTGAAAAACTCACCTCTCCTCGCTCCCACATGACCGCCGCTGCCAATCCCCGCCGATGGACAAGCGGGAGGCAAGAGAGCGCGCCTCCCACGCGTCACTCTTACAGGGCCCGCGCCGGGCATTCACAAACGGCCGGCGCGGGTGCGCGTCCTGCTAGAGGGATGCGCGGGAGGCGGCGGCGGCAGGCACCGCTGGATCGAGGGTAAGGTAGGGATTTAGGGGTTTCTGGGGGGTTTCACACAGCGGGTGCCCCGCAGTCAGGGGCCTGATCGGTCCGGGAATCTTATAGATTCCCGGGCCGATCATGGGAGGGTGTTGGTCCACTTTAAAGCGGACCTTCACCCTGAATAAGAGCATAATCTTATATGTGTCCCACACCCTGTACATACAGATTGCTCACATTTAAAATCATCCTACCTGCATCTACTGCATGTTATGAGCCTTTAAACATCCAAGATGGCGGCTCATGGAGCACCAGACAGCCTGCAAACAGGAAGTGTCTTCTGACTGTGCTGCTCTGCATTCTGGGATTGCTGTCCTTTACCTGACCCCAGCTCTGCTCTATCTGTGCAAACCACAGCTATAACCCCGTCCCCCTGCACTTTATACCCTCTCTCCTCTCCTCAGTATGTGATGCTTATGAGGCAAGATGGCGGCGCCCATATTCTAGAGTCCTGAACAGAGTTGCGCCCGGTGGGGGAAAGAATAATAAGTGAGTAAAAACTTGCTGGGGAATAGTATTTTAAGGGTTTGGGCTTTTCATTAAATCATGCTGAAGGTCTGGTTTAAGCTTTGTCATTTTACTTGTAAATATGTATTACAGGTCTCTTGTGATTGGACGGGATTTTGGTTTTTACAGTTTTATTGTCTTGTATTTCCTCCCAGCGGATGCCTTCTTCAAAGCTGCAGTGAGCCTTGTAGCTGATGTTCCGAAGACTATTAATATAGATGGGAAGATGCGCTCCTCTGAGGCCTTTCTGCTCGAGTTTCTCAGTAATCTTTTCTCCACATTGCTGGTTGTTCCTGTAAGCCCCAACTTTTGCCAATATTTATTTATACAGAAAAGGGTGATCAACTGACATTAAAAACAAATGTTAGAGGGAATATATAAGTTATATGTAACAGAGAAGTCAGCAGAGGGGAACATGAAATGGTAGGTGCCAGTCTTCTCTAGCAGAGAGGTGACCCATTTATGGCTGGGTTCCTACCAGGCACCTCTGTTTTGGTTGGCCTACTCCTGCAAACCCCATGTGGTGTAGCTGGTTGGCTACTTTCTTTAAGTAATGACCACCCTCATTTTTTTTTACCAATTTGTTCCTTCAGTGGTGAGAGGTTATTGGTAGGGTGATTGTGGCCCCTTGGGACAGTCTCCTCTGTGACTCAAGTGCAGAAATCTGGTGGAGTATTTCCAGAATAATGGCAACTTGTGATTCCCCCAAATCTGTATAGTTTAACCCCCCTTCTTTTCTTTTTAAGAACACAATAATTTTTTACCATAAGAACTAGAAATCTGTGAAATAGCCTCCATCAGAAGCTTGCTACGGCATCAACTGCTGACATCTTCATAAAAAAGATTACATGTTATTTAGAAGAAAATTTCAACAGTTACTATAAGCTGTTATCAGTAAAAAATAAATAAAAAATAACTTCCTATACCCCAACATCCTTGGTTGAACTTAAACCGGACCAACACCCGTTATTACTTTAACGGGTGTTGGTCCCTCTCTCTCTCTCTGCTAGAAAGAACCTCGGGGGGGCATCCAGAAAGCTGGAGCCCCCTCGCACCTATCTGAATAGAACGCTGGGAATATTCACCTCCATTACGAGCCAGCGCTGGGAAAGTAGGCCTGCGATTGGCCGCCGGGTGGTCACATGGGCCCTAGTCGCATCCTCTGTGCCGGCCGCCAGCAGGACCTGCCCATGTGACCGCACGGCGGCCAATTGCAGGACTCCTTTCCCAGTGCTGGCTCGTAATGAAAGTGAGTATTCTCAGCGTTCTATGCGGTTAGGTGCGAGGGGGGCTCCAGTGTGCTGGATGCCCCCCGAGGTTCTTGCTAGCAGAGAGAGAGGGTGTAATAACGGGTGTTGGTCCGGTTTAATGGACATATGTCTTTTTTCAAACGTATTGGCTATGTAACGCAAATAGAAATATTCTAGATTTTTATTGTCAACACTGCTGAGCCATTTTTGGTGATAAAGCTGCTGCACAACGTGATAGTGATGCATTGAGTGATATGTTATTTTTTCTCCAGGACCATCCGGAACAAGGGGTCCTGTTCTTGGTTCGAGGACTTCTAAATGTGATTGAGAATTATACCTGGGAAGATAACAGTGACGATAAAGTCCGGATCTACACCAGTGTGCTGCACCTGCTGGCTGCCTTGAGTCAGGAGAGTTTTCTCTACCATGTAGACAAAGGTAAAGGTTTCTGAGCATAAGACAAGCGAACGTTACATTTTGATCTGTCAGATCATCAAAATTTAACAATCGCTGCACATGGTTGTTGGGCTCTTCTACGCCATCCTGGCCTTTGGGATGCAGGTAATGGGGAGGGGGGGGTTATGGTTAGTCACCTGCTTGCCGCAGGTGACTTGCCAGTCCCACCTTCCCTGTGAATTGGTATAGAGGTCTTTACCTCCATCCTTCTCTGACTGCTGCTGTCCCATGCCGCCTGATCACTAGCCAAACTGATAGTGATCTGTGGAAGCCTTTAGCGGGTCAGAGGATCGGTGTCCTCTGCCATGCTAATGGCTTCCACAGATCACTTCAGCTTCTGCCTCGAACTGCCCCCAGCCATATTCTTAGTATACAGTACGTCCTTCTCCAGATAGAATACTTACTATCGGGTATTACTCCGCCAGATGGCGCTGGACTGCAGAGACATCGAAAATAGGCTCCTCCCGGCCCCTCAAATACCCAGGGACCTCCCACAAATCCCCAGAATTTCTCTGCAGTCTGGACTGCGAAGGACAAGAAGATGGCTCTCTCTACTCGCAGGTGAGGGGGCTATTAGCCTGCGGCCCTGTAGGACTATTCCCACCCGTTCCATTAGTGATATGCCTCCCAGCCTTGGCTGCGCTGGTCAGGTGAAGGTAGGCAGCACCGCTGTTAGGTGCTTAGGAGCGCTGCTCCACCGCAATCCCCCACCAAAGGGTAGGCGGTTCAGGCATATGGTGAGCCTCCCGTCCCTGTCCGTCCCTGTCTATCGGTGGGCCCTACGTTAAGTGGCTGCTGTCCTCCCTCACTCTCCTGGTAGCCTTCGGGGGAAAAGAGGAGGGGGGGGGGTGTGTGTGTGTATGCTTATACGTGTATTGGCTTTGTGATTCATTACTATGCCTCGTGTCAACTGCCGCGCTGACTTTTTTAAAATTATATTTTTAAAAGTTGCGGCTGCCGTGCGCCTTTTTTTCAATATGTTCCACGCTTGGCGGCAGCGGCGTTACCTCAGGCGCCGTTGCACCATCATTGGCTGCTTATCACGTGTTGGCTTCGCGCTCTTCGGGGGGGGCTGTCTTTGGCGCGTTCCGCGTCATTGCTTGTGCGGCCCGCCCCTCGAGGTATACCGACGCCATTTTGTCTGCTTGGTCAGCTTCTCCGTGACGGGCCTCTACCTACCGCGGTCCGTAAGTGCCCTCGCGGGCGGCTTTATTACCACTTTTTAATTATTGTCTGCTTACGGCTCATTTGATTGTGTCTTTCAGACGGGCGAACCCATTGGCTTCTCCCGGCCCTCTATTAGTTGGTTAACTTGTGAGGCCTAGTGTAATTACTCCCACTTCCCTAGCGGGTTATTGGGGCATCCTGGGTTGCTGTATAGCGTTAATCCCTATCGGCCTATAGTGCCGCTGTAATCACCATATGGAGGCATCTCAGGATAATGTGACCGGGGGTTCCTTCGGGACAAGCCCGGCTGTGTGTAGCTTGTGGGGTGTCCCCTATTAGCGCTGACAATGTGCGGGTCTGTGTACCTTGTGCCGAGCAGGTGCTTGCTCTGCAATCTGGCCTTCCAGTGGCTGGGCCTGCGATTTGTTTCACTTCACCTACCCCCCCAAGCTTAAATCTCACTCCTACTGAGTTGCATACAAGTGGGGATTCTCAGCCTGATGTGTCTTCTAGACTAGCTAGTGTTGAGAAGTTAATTGCTAATACCTTGGCGCGTAAGGCCCCTGCTAAAAAGCGGCACTTAAAGCCTAATGTCACTCTTTTCCCTATGGAAGCTAATGAGTTTTGGCATCTTTGTGGCTATACCCCTTCGGACGAAGGGGAGCTATTCTCCGACTCAGGGTCTTCTGATGAGAGGTCCAGGGGTCATGACGATTCTGGCTCTGACCCCTGGGCCCCGGATGATACTGATAGATTGCTGGCCCAGATTTTTGAGGTTCTGTCCATTTCTCCCCCTGTTGCGGCTCCCAGGCAAAGGGGGGAACTGTTCCATACCGCTAAGTCACGCTTGGAATTTCCTGAGCAAGCACATTTCAATAACCTTGTGCTCAAGGAAGTAGACTTCCCGGTGTACCTAAGAGTTGGGATAGGAAGTATCCCTTTCCTGCTGATGTGGTAAAGTGTTGGTCATCCCCTCCCGAAGTGGATGCCCCGATCCTAGGGCTATCTAACACCTCTGTCATGCATTCCCCTGGCTCTACTACCCTGCGGGATGCTGAGGACCGGCGCATTGACCAGCTGGCGTCCCATGCCTTTGCATGTGTGGGGACGGCGCTGCGCCCGGTCTGTGCCTCGGCCATTACGGCTGTGGCCATGAGGACCCTGCTCAGAAATATACTTGATAGTGCCCTGATGATTTGCCTTGTGAGGTGTTTAATGCACTCTCTAGTTGTGATGTTTTTGTGAATTTTGTCCTCTCTGCCTTGGATGACACCATTAGAATGTGTGCCAGAACATTTGCCCTTGTGGTGGCTATACGCCGCTCGGTTTGGCTGCGCCAGTGGGCTGCTGACAACGCTGCCAAGAAGACCCTCACTGGTTTTCCCTTCAAAGGACTACGCCTGTTTGGGGACCGTCTGGACCTTTTTGCTAAGGGAGGCAGGTTACCCCAGCCTCCTTCTCCTCCCCCAACCGTGGTGCTAGACGAGGGAGGGGGGTTTCCTTTACTGGGGCCCGGGAGACTTCTGGGGTAGGGGCAGTGGACGTGGACGTCCTGGCTCCTCCTGGGGCCCCAAGATTAAGTCCTCTCCCAAGCCCCCTCAGGCATGATGGGGCGCCCTCACCCAGCCGGGTGGGGGGACGGCTTCAGCACTTTGCTCACATCTGGAGTCTTCATGTCTCAGACCGGTGGATTCAGGAGGTAGTGTCCTCCGGTTACAAGATAGAGTTTGCTGCCTGGCCGCCCCCAAGATTCATCAGATCCCGGATTCCTCAGGACCCTGTGTTAGCTCAGGAGCTAGTGCAGGCAGTGCAAAGCCTCCTGGAGCTGGGGGTCATCTGCAAGGTCCCTTTAAGAGAAAAGGGCAAGGGCCTCTATTCCAACCTCTTCACATTGCCCAAAAAAGATGGGTCAGTCAGGCCCATCCTGGACTTGAAGATCCTCAACAAATTTGTCAGGAGCAGGCGCTTTCGCATGGAAACTCTGCGCTCTGCCATCAGTTCCCTGCGCCCAGGGGATTTCATGACTTCTGTGGACAAGATGCTTACCTTCATATTCCTGTATTTCCAAGTCATCAAAGGTTCCTCAGGTTCGCTCTGGAGGATCAACATTACCTGTTTGTGGCATTGCCCTTTGGTCTCACCTCAGCTCCCAGGGTGTTCACCAAGGTGCTGGCTGGCGTGATGTCTCTGCTCAGGTTTCAGGGTGTCCGCGTGCTGCCTTATCTGGACGGCATTCTCATCACCTCCCAATCTCTACATCAGGCAGAATTGGATACTCAACTGGTGGTGTCCACCCTGGAGTCATTTGGATAGGTGATCAACCACCCCAAGTCTTCGCTGTCCCCCTCCTTGATGACTCCATTCCTAGGAATGAATCTGGATACAGTTCAGGCAAGGATTTTCCTTCCTCAACAGAAGGTGGACAGTCTGATTGCACAGGTCCATTTCCTGCTATCTTGTCATCATCCCTCCATCAGGCAGGGAATGCAGCTGGTGGGCCTGATGGTGGCGTGCTTCGAGGCGGTCCCTTATGCTCAGTTCCACTTGAGGTCTCTGCAACTCCACCTCTTGTCAGTGTGGGACAAGGATCCAGCGTCCCTGGACAGGGTCTGTGTGCTTTCCCCCCTGGTCAGGAGGTCCCTCTCGTGGTGGATTGACTCAAGGAACCTGTTGGGGGGCAGATCTTTTCTGACCCCTTCCTGGGAGATGGTCACCACGGATGCCAGTCTGTCAGGTTGGGGGGGTTTCTGGAAGTCCCTGCGGTTCCAGGGGAGGTGGGGCCCTCAGGAGGCCCACACACCTATCAACGTCTTGGAGCTGCGGGCGATCAGGTTAGTCCTGGCTCAGTTGACTACTCACCTTCGGGGCCTGCCTGTTCAGGTGCGCTCGGACAACCAGACGGCAGTTGCCTACATCAATCATCAGGGAGGGACCCGGAGCAAGAGGGCCCTCCAGGAAGTGTCTCTGATCCTGACCTGGGCGGAGACCAATGTTCCCTGCATATCAGCTGTGTACATCCCGGGGGTGGAAAATCTCCTGGCAGACTCTCTGAGCAGAGGGACCTCTCGCCAGGGAGAATGGTCCCTATGCAACAGGGTGTTCCAATCTCTGTGTCACCGTTGGGGCCAACCAGATGTGGATCTGTTTGCGTCTCGTCACAATCACAAGCTCCCGGCCTTTGTTTCCCTGTCCCAGGATCCTCTGGCCTTGACCATGGATGCTCTAGCAAGGTCATAGCAGGACTTTCAGTTTCTGTATGTCTTCCCTCCATTCCGTCAGGCTGTTATTCAGGCCTACTCTGCTAAGGGGAAGAATCCTCCCTTCCGCCTTACTGCTCATTCTACGCGTGCTATTGGTGCCTCTTGGGCTTTTCAGCACCAGGCTTCTGTTGAACAAGTTTGCAAGGCCGCTACTTGATCTTCTGTTCATACCTTTTCAAAGTTTTACAAGGTTGATGTTAAGGCCTCAGCTGACGCTGTTTTTGGCCGCAAGGTTTTGCAGGCGGCAGTGGTTTAAACTGTCTGCTGTTACCTTTTTTGGGGATCCCACCCTACTTTATGGACACTGCTATTGGATGTCCTGATAGTAAGTATTCTATCTGGAGCAGGACGTACTGTATACTAAGAATAATACAATTCTGTGATTACTCACCTGTAGAATTGGTATGAGTATACAGTACATCCTGCTCCACCCCACCCTTGGTTTTGCATTATCTTGGATCCCCTGCATGGTGATTGTTATCATTGTTATAGTTACTAGTTTGGGTTGTTTTAATTCTCCCGGCTTCTCGTTAACTGCTTTTCAATGCTGGGGATTTGTGGGAGGTCCTTGGGTATTTGAGGGGCCGGGAGGAGCCTATTTTCGATGTCTCTGCAGTCCAGCGCCATCTGGCGGAGTAATACCCGATAGTAAGTATTCTATCTGGAGCAGGACGTACTGTATACTCATAATACCAATTCTACAGGTGAGTAATCACAGAATTATATTTTTATACTGGCAAGTCAGCTGACATCCCCTTACCGGTATAAAAGGCCCCTCTCTGCGGCAAGCGAGCTGTCCGAAGCTGGGGCAGAGATTCTGTGTTCTGGCCATCTGGGCAGGGGAAGAGGAGACCCCTTGTGCTGGATCCTAGATGGAGAAAATGCCAGCCATATAGAATCTGTGGCACTGGCATAATAAAGGTTGGAGAGACACCACCTTGTTGGTTGCACAATAGAGATTCTTTGTAGATTCTATGTGTCATTTAAGCGATTAATAAGATCCCAAACGTAAACTCCCTCCACCAGCACTTAGTCAATTTGCTCTAAACGCTAGGGCCATGCCCCTGGCAACATGATGGTGCGCAGAGCGAAAGGAGCAGGGAAGATGCACCAGTGTAGCCTTGCTGCAGACCCCAGTGGGAATGAGCTCACTGTCTGGACCAGGTGATTTTATTTTTTTATTTTTAAACCCTTTAACATGACAGCTTTTATAATCGATGGAGAAGGGATGAGAAATAATAAGACTTGCTTTATGATTTTCATCCCTGTTCTTCACCTAGTTACTACACCATTTCCTTGCTGGTTTACACCAGGGGCCAACATTAAAAGTGAAGGTGGCAGTTAGGTGATCCTCTGCTGACATGTTACTTAACAAGACTGGGTATCAAAGCCCCATATCACATTGGTGTATATATTATCTGCAGGGCATCTTATTAATTAATTGGCACATTTAGTGAAGTCCTCAGAAAGCCTTATCGGTATAATAAAAATAAATGTCTGACTATAGAGCCATCTGTAGTCCAGCACAAGCTCATGATCGCACTATATAAATGGTTGTGGTTATTTGGGACGGGCAGAGCCAATTAGCAGTCTGTAAATACAGACAGTGAGCGGCCATGTTCTTGATGCACTCGCCAGCAGCTGCTGCTTACACTTGGCACGTCTCTGAGGAAACCAAAATAAAAGCCTGTCTAGCTTGCTATAGCCAATACGGTTTTGGTGTGCACCGCTAATCCCAAAACCCTGTTCATCAGGAGCGATTGTCATTCTCTGGAAAGCCCCCAAATCTAACAATAGCTAACCTATGTACTAATAATGGATAGGAGCTGCACACAATCCCTGCTGCCAAATGGAACACAGTCTCCATTAATGGCACTAGGGTTTCAGTGTTTTATTGGTTAATCTATTAATGCTTTCTTCATGGTTTATTATTCATCTTAACACATCCGACACATTGGTAATGATATCTGGCTCAGGACTATTTAAAGGAATATTCAACATTAAAAAAATCAAATCCCCCCCCCCCCTACTTCTTGCCTCATGATCACCCATCTACAGTTGCAAGAAGATTAAAGCGCTGCAGCAGGCAAGGGTAATTGTTACACCATTGCGTCAGGCTATATTTGGCATTGTCCTAAATGGTTTTCCATTTTTAAACTGAAGAAGAAATGGCCCACATATCAGGGTTTCTGAAAAAAGAAAAAAGTGGACATGGCCCTTGGATCTGTGATGCTGCATAATGGGCGGGGTTGTGGCTGGCTGTGCTTCATCCTTCTCCCCCTGTTGCTAGGCAACATTGGAGCCTAGACCAGCACTCCTAGACACACTCCTAAAGCGCATGCATGCACTACCTAACGCTCACTCCCAAATCGCATGCTTAGACCCCCCCAAGCGCATGCCCTGCACCCCCAAATCACATGCACGCACTGCCAAAGTGCCGGGAGAGACAGGAGAAGGTAGGGGGCAGGCACCGCGCTGCTCGCTCTCTGCATCGGCTGGGCGACCTTGCACATCATTGAGCAACCACCAGTACAATTGCAAATAGGCCACCGGGGGTCATAAATATGGTGGCCTGGGAATGGCATTACAAGGGGATGCACTAAAGGGCATCAGCGTTAGAGAAAGGAGATGGTTTTATGGTTAGCGGGAATGAGCATGCAGGGAATGAGAATATAAAAAACATTTCCACGTTTTTTATATTCTTAGTATACAGTACGTCCTGCTCCAGATAGAATACTTACATTCGGGTATTACTCCACCAGATAGCGCTGGACTGCAGAGACATCGAAAAAAGGCTCCTCCCGGCCCCTGAAATACCCAGGGACCTCCCACAATCCCCAGATTTTCTCAGCAGTCTGGACTGCAAAGGACAAGAAATGGCTCTCTCTACTCGCAGGTGAGCGGGGCTATTAGCCTGCGGCCCTGTAGGTCTATTCCCACCCGTTCCGTTAGTAATGTGCCTCCCAGCCTTGGCTGCGCTGGTCGGGTGATGGTAGGCAGCATCGCTGTTAGGTGCTTAGGAGCGCTGCTCCACCGCAATCCCCCACCAAAGGGTAGGCGGTTCAGGCATATGGTGAGCCTCTATGGGATGCCCCTCCTGCACTATTGCCCCCCGCCCCTGTCTATCGGTGGGCCCTATGTTAAGTGGCCGCTGTCCTCCCTCACTCTCCTGGTAGCCTTCGGGGGAAAAGAGGGGGGGGGTGTATATGTATGCTTATACGTGTATTGGCTTTATGCGTCATTACATGATGTCTTGTGTCAGCCGCCACGCTGACTTGTTTTTACATTATACTTTAAAAATTGCGGCCGCTGCACGCCTTTTTTCCCCTATGTTCCGCGCTTGCCGCCGGCGTTACCTCAGGTGACTGTGCGCCGCCATTGGCTGCTTATCACGTGTTGGCTTCACGCTCTTCGGGGGGGAGGGTGGGGCCTGTCTTTGGTGCGTTCCGCGTCATTGCTTGTGCGGGCCCGCCCCTCGAGGTATACCGATGGCATTTTGTCTGCTTGGTCGGCTTCTCCATGACGGGCTTCTACCTACCACGGTCCGTGAGTGCCCTCGCGGGCACCCCAAAGGTGGGGTGGAGCAGGACGTACTGTATACTCATAATAACAATTCTACAGGTGAGTATTCACAGAATTGTATTATTCTTAGTATACAGTATGTCCTGCTCCAGATAGAATACTTAGATTCGGGACATCCAATAGCAGTGTCCATAAAGTAGGGTGGGATCCCCAAAAAGGTAACAGCAGACAGTTTAAACCACTGCCGCCTGCAAAACCTTGCGGCCAAAAACAGCATCAGCTGAGGCCCTAACATCAACCTTGTACAACTTTGAAAAGGTATGAACAGAAGACCAAGTAGCGGCCTTGCAAACTTGCTCAACAGAAGTCTGGTGCTGAAAAGCCCAAGAGGCATGCGTAGAATGAGCAGTAAGGCGGAAGGGAGGCTCCTTCCCCTTAGCAGAGTAGGCCTGAATCACAGCCTTGCTGATAGTAGACTTGGCAGGAGCCAAACCCTTCCTAGGACCAGAAGGGACCACAAAAAGAGCATCAGTTTTCCTGAAAGGTGCAGTAGCCACCAGATAGTACTTCAGACTCCTAACCACATCCAAGGAATGCAAAACCCTCTCCTTAGCGTTACTAGGATTAGGGGCACAAGGAAGGTAGAACAATGAAAATTATAGATATATATTTTTGCAGCAGAGTTTAGGCTTTAACATGAAATGTCTTGTTTGTTATTTTTCTACTGTTTTTTAATATATTTGTAAGTAAAAAAAAAAAAAAAGGAAAAAAAATTGTCTCATTTATTTTAAATAAAACATTTATTTTATTAAAGAAAACCATATTGCATGTGATAGCCCCATATCTCTTGATTAGAACGGTACCACATATGTATCCGTAGGGTCCCGTTCCTGCCCAGGAGACCCCCCAAACTGAAACTAGTACTTTATAACATTTACAAATAAAATACAACTACTATCCACACTATAAAGGTTTAAACCAAGAAAAAAAATGGCGTGGGGCCCCCCTATCCAGGGGGGGCACCCCATTTTTTTGGGGAATTTTAAGGGTTTTTTAGGAATTTAAAATCCCCAAAAATGACATGGGGTCCCCCCTACCCGAAATAACCAGCCCGGGACTAGCTATGCAGGGCTTGTAGGAACAGGGCGCAGGGGTCAGCTTTGACCCCTGGCCCTGCAGGCTACAAGCCGGCATAGCCCATGGCCACGGGCTTTGGGGAGGCTGGTAATTGGGGGTGCCAGGGGATAATGGCAAGTCACCCGCTAGTCGCAATTGACTTACCAGCCCCCAGCCTTGTGAACTGGTATAAGGGTCTCATGGACCCCTTACCAGTTCACAATGGGTTAAATGTAAAAAAAAACACCACACACAGAAAAAAAATATTTTATTAGAACATGGGGTTAATTTAAAAAAAAACGACATAGGGGAACCCCATTTTTTGGGAATTTTAAGGGTTAAAAACCCTTAAAAATCCCCAAAAATGCCAACGTAACCAGCCCGGGACCAGCTATGCAGGGCTTGTAGGAACAGGGCGCAGGGGCCAGCTTTGGTGGCCACTGGCCCTGCAGGCTACAGGCCTGCATAGCCTATGGCCTCAGGCTCTTCTGCCCCCCCGGGCTTTGGGGAGGCAGGTAATTGGGGGTGCCGGGGGTTAATGGCAAGTCACCCGCTAGTCGCAGGTGATTTGCCAGCCCCCAGCCTTGTGAACTGGTATAAGGGTCTCATAGATCCCTTACCAGTTCACAAGGGGTTAAATGTAAAAATAAAAACGGACACTGAAAGAGAAAAAAATGACACTTCTGATTTTTTTATTTTTTTTTTTTTTTTTACTCGCCTCCGATCCTGTGTCCCTCGCTGCTGTCCCGCGCCGATGGAAGATGCCGCTGACAGATGCAGGTAGTGATAGGAGCAGGGCGGGGCTCCGATCAGAGCCTTCTCGCCTCTCACCCGCCCTGCGCTGCTACTACCGGCATCTGTCAGAGCCGGGTGTGGGTGACAGACTACGAGGAGCGGGATGACGTCATCCCGCTCCTCCCACAAAAAGGCCGGGCTATGGGCGGCGGCCATTAGAGGTGGGGAGGACCCTCTTCCGGGTCCTCACCCGAAGCCTCCGGAGCCCGGGGGGGATCGGAACCCCCCTTGGTGAAGAGAAGACCCGGCCGGATGGATCGGGCGAGGAGGTGAGTGAATGACTTTTTTTTTTTTTTTTTTACAGGCATAAGTGTCGGCACGGAAGCAGGGGGGGGGGGGGGGTCGGGCAATTTCGGTCCCCCTCCTGAAGCCGGGAGATCCTGGGGGAGGGATCGGATACCCCCGGAGGAATAGGAGACCCCCAGCTTTCCACAGATACCAGAGGTGAGTTTTTTTTTCTTTTCTATTTTTACACTAGCAAGGGGAAATGCCAAGCAGGTAGTTTCTACGTGCTTGGCACTTAACGGTCAGAGAAGCAACTACGTAGAAACTACGTGCTTGGCATTTAAAGGGTTAAAGTGGAACCAAGTAGGCATTTGGTCCACTGCCTAAGGTTCCAAATCGGGATGCTCCACAGTGTGCCAATCTAGATAAAAACCAAGATCAGCAACATCTCTCCTTACTCTTCTCTGCCCTGTCAAAGTCTAGATACATCCGGTGAAAAACCCTTTAACACTCTCCTTTTTTTCAGCCCTGTTCCAGGTCATTGGCTGATTTAGTGATTAGTTGGGCAGTGTGTCCTATATTAAAGAGACTCTGTGCATAAACTGCCATTCAGTAGCTCACCTCATCATGGATGCCCTCTCCCTTCCTATCAGAACACAGCTGCTTCTGAAAGGAGAAACAAGGCAAAGAGCAGTGACACCCCCTGAATTCCATTGCCATAGAACACCAATAATAAGGCTAAGCTGGTGGTCTAAAGCTCCTCATCATCAAACTGTGGACACTGGGAGAGAGAGAGAACAGCCAGGGTGATGAGAATGCCTGTCTAGCAGAACTCGCCCATAATGCTGATTATTATGCAGCATCACAGAGCCAAGGGCCAAGCCCAGATATTTCAAAACATCAATCATTAAGTGAAACTGTAAACCTTAATATCTCGCCCATTTCTTTATCAATTTAAAAACTTGTCATGTAGCCCGACACAATGGTCTAACAATTGCTTTTGCCTTCTGTATCCCTTTAAGCCTAGTTTAGAGGACTTTCCTCTCTGTCCGTCTACGTTTTATGACCCAAGTATTTCACAGAATACAAATCTATTGGTAATTGTATTGGCACATTTAATCCTTGTTCTCTATTTTTACATTTAGTTGATTCCAATGATAACCTCTATGGGGGAGATTTGAAATTCTTAACGGAAGTCAACAAACTCTGTGAAACCCTTATCGGGCAAATTCTGGAACACCTGAAAGCTCTTGGAAAAGAAAAGGTAAGTCTAGGTCCTGTCTACTTGATGGTAGAAGGGTGGAGCATAGCCTAGTAGCAGGAAGTGCATTACTAAGGGAAGATTGATATCGGTGTCCTTAGTATAGGTATATTGTCGTCTTCACAGTGTAGATTGAGCATTCCCCCTCTGGCAGTCTGCGTGATAACCCCTCCTTTCCCCTATATCCAGTCCAGGTCGTCCTAGTGATGACATGTGGGTATTCCGCCACCTGGGGGCACTCGACTGCAAGATCAAAAGCTGTCGCTCCTCCCGGCCCCCTATAAAGGCAGGTGTCCCTGTATCCTTCCCCAGTGTTCATCTTGCAGTCTTCACTGCTGAAGATCGTTGGATACTCTCTCTCGGATATTGGCAGCAGGGCGGGGCCCCCTAGCCCGTCGGCCGCTGCGGGCCCTATTCCCACTGATCCCGTCTGACCCGCTGCTACCATAAGCTGATGGTGAGCCTAACGGGGGGGGGGGGGGGGGAACCACCTGCTAGGGCTTAGATTGCCTGTTTGCCCCTCTCTGCCCACAAGCTTAATTGTATGTGTGCCTGTGTGTTTTTTTCACTGCACTTGCTCATGGCTGACTCGTCTGGCCCTGGAGACCTTTCATGCTCACCTCCCTCGCTCCCCCGCGGTTCCTCTCAGGCCCTGGACTCTCCCCCCCTCCATCTTGACTCAGTCACATACGCTGTGACAGGGCCGGGCGTTCCGCATCATTGCAGCGCGGCCCGCCCCTCGAGGAACAAACTGGAAACTGCTGGTTGCTCGTGCTGCTGCGCTCTCTCTGCTCCGCTGCTGCTGCTACAGGGGATCCCATCTGGATGCCATTGTCGGTGTCGTGAGTCCCTCTTTTGAACAATCATGCTGATCGTCATGTATTTCACTTGTTGAGGGGCTGATGGTATTCTCCACTTTTGTGTCTTCATAGGTCGTGGGCTTAGTTGAGTGAGGGTTGTGGTTCCTTCTATTAGGAGGGATCATATAGGTTTGGGTCGTTAGTGCCTTGTAACCTTTCATTTGCCAATTATTAATCACCATAATGGAGGCATCTGGGGATAGTGAGCTGGGGCCCCATCTGGGCAGGTAAAGCTCTGTCCCTTGTGTAGTAGGAATCCTCTGGGCCGATTCAGCACTGTTTGTACCAATTGTGCCAGGGGCATCATTTTGGACCATGACCGGGCGGGCGTCCCCGCCCCTAGCCCGTCACTGCCTGCGGCCCATGCTGAGTTGGCACATAGGGTGGCCAGTCTTGAGAGACAGATCTCACGGACCACTCCTAGGAAGGCTACGAGTAAGAAACGGCACATCGAGCACGTTTACTCGGATAATTACATAGTTACATAGTAATACGGTTGAAAAAAGACACATGTCCATCAAGTTCAACCAAGGGTGTTGGGGTAGGGGAAGTTATATTCTTAGTATACAGTACGTCCTGCTCCAGATATAGTACTTACACTTGGGTTATCCTCCGCCAGATGACGCTGCACTGCAGAGACATGCAAAACAGGCTCCCCTCCCCAGATTTCTCTGCAGTGCTGACTGCGAAGACATGAAGTATCACTCGCTCGCAGGTGAGCGGGGCTATTGAAGCCTGCGGCCCTGTTGGACTATTCCCACCCGTCCTCTTTGTGATGTGCCTCCCAGCCTGGGCTGCGCTGGTCGGGTGAAGGTAGGCAGCACCTTGCGTGCTTACGGAGTGCTGCTCCACCGCAGTCCCCCACCAAAGGGTAGGCGGTATAGGCTGATGGTGAGCCTCTATGGGATGCCCCTCCCGCATTATTGCCCCATGCCCCGTGTAGCGGTGGGCCCTGTACAAAGGGCCGCCATCCTCCCTCGTTCCCCCCGTAGCTCGGGGGGGAAAGAAAGGGGGGGGGGGTGTGTGTTGGTGCCACTGTATTGTGATTCATGCATTGGAATGTCTTTTGACTTGTGCTTGGTGTCAGACGCTGTTTTGTATTTAACTTGCGCAGCGGCAGTATCATAGTCCATGAGGTACAACTTGTGTATTTGCCGCCGCCGCCGCGTGTGCTTTTTCCTTAGCTGGATGTTCCGCGCCGGGCGGCGGCGTTACCTCAGACGCCTCTGGCTTCTCATTGGCTGCTGGTTGGACTTCGCGCTCTTCGGGAGGGCGGGCCTGGTCTGGCGCGCTCCGCGTCATGGCACGCTCTGATCCGCCCTTCGAGGTACTCGGGGCCATTTTGTCTATTCGGGCTCGATGCGTGTGCCGTTCCTGCTTACCGTGGTCCGTAAGTGCCCTCGCGGGCGGCTTATACTCATTGTAGTGTTTAGGTTCTGACACCATTCTCTTCTCATTGTGTCTTTCAGACTGGTGAACACCATTGGCTTCTCCTGGCCCGGTGTAATTGATAGCGGGCCTTGTAAAATTCTCCCACTTCCCTAGCGGGTCATTGGGGCATCCAGGGTTGCTTTATAGCGTCAATCCCTGCTGGCATATTGAGCCTAATAAATCACCATATGGAGGCATCTCAGACTTATGTGACCGGGGTCCCCCTGGGACAAGACCGGCTGTGTATAGCGTGTGGACAACCTCATGCTGACGCTGACAGGGCACGGGTCTGCGTACCCTGTGCTGAGCAAGCACTGGCCCTGCAATCTGGCCTGCCAGTGGCTGCATCTCGTTTCAATTCACCTATTTCCCCATGCTTAAATCTCACTCCTGCTGAGTCGCATACAATCGGGGATTTGCTGCCTGTTGCGGCTCCCAGACTGCCTACGGCTGAACAGATTATTGCGAGGTTGTCAGAGCGCAAGGGCCCTGGTAAGAAGCGGCACTTGACGTCTCATGTTACTGTTTTTCCTTTGGGAACTGAGGAGTTCACTCCTCTGTATGGCTATACCCCTTCTGATGAAGGAGAGCTCTTCTCTGACTCAGGCTCATCTGATGGGAGGCCGAGGAGTCATGACGATTCTGGCCCTGATTACTGGGCCCAGAGTGACACTGACGATTTGTTGATCAAGGTCTTTGAGGTTCTGTCTATCTCTCTCCCTGGTGAGGCTCCAAAGCAGAGAGGGGAGCGTTTCCATACAGCGACTGCACGTTTGGAATTTCTAGAGCAGGCACATTTCCATACTCTTGTGCTCAAGGAATGGGAGTGCCCCAGTACACTTCCAGGGGTCCCAGGGGACTGGGATAGGAAGTACCCTTTTCCCCCTGAGGTGGTCAATTGTTGGTCATCCCCTCCCCCCCCCCGTGGTGGATGCCCCGATCATAGGGGTTCCTAACCCCTCCTTTATTGCAGCCCCTGCTTATACTACCCTTCGCGATGCTGAGGACCTGCTGGCCTCCCACGCCTTTACATGTGGAGGGACGGCGCTGCGCCTGGTCTGTGCCGCGGCTATTACTGCCGTGGCCGCTAGAGCCCTCATCAAAAAGATGCTTGATCGTCACCCTGATGATCTCCCCTGGGATGTGGTTAATGCACTCTCCAGTTGTGATGTGTTTGTAAAATGTATCCTATTAGCACTGGATGACACCATTAGAATGTGTGCAAGAACTTCTGCCCTTGTGGTGGCTATACGTCGCTTGGTCTGGCTGCGACAGTGGGGTGCTGACGATGCTGCTGAGAAGACTCTTACCAGGCTTCCCTTTAGAGGGCTAGGCCTGTTTGGGGCCCGTCTAGACCTGTTTGGTAAGAAGGGTAAGTCACCCCAACGCAGGCGGCCGTCTCGGCCCCTTCGGGGCAGGAGCACCCTTCCTCCCCCCACCATAGTGTTAAACAAGAACCAGGGGTGTCCTTTGCGGGGGCTCACGCAGACTCCTGCCCCAGGAGCAGCAGACAACGTCCTGGCCCCTCCGGTGGGGCTAAGCCCAAATCTTCCACCAAGCCCCCTCAAGCATGATGGGGCGCCATCGCCCGTCTGGGTAAGGGGATGGCTGCGGCGCTTTGCTCTTGTCAGGAGGCATCACGCCTCATACTGGTGGATTCAGGAGGTAGTGTCCTCCGGATACAAGATAGAGTTTGCTGCGCGGCCTCCCCCAAGATTATCAGGTCCCGGGTACTCCTGGTCCCTGCCTCTGTTCAGGTGCTGGTGCAGGCGATGCAAGGCCTGCGGGGTCTGGGGGTCACTTGCAGATTGGCCTTAACAGGCAGAGGCAGGGGCCGCTACACCAACCTTTCCACAGTTCCCCAAAAGGAGGGGTCAGTCTGGCCCATTCTGGATTCACAGATTTCGGCAACTCGTCAATTACAGGCAGTTCCTGCATGGAGGCTCTTAAGCTGGGCCATCAGCTCCCTGCGCCCTGGGGGCTTCTTGCCGTCTGTGGAGACCAAAGATGCTTATTTTCACATCCCTGTGTCTTCTAGACACCGAGGCTCCTCAGGTTCGC
This sequence comes from Gastrophryne carolinensis, assembly GCA_027917425.1. Classification (NCBI taxonomy): domain Eukaryota; kingdom Metazoa; phylum Chordata; class Amphibia; order Anura; family Microhylidae; genus Gastrophryne; species Gastrophryne carolinensis. Next base: position 87,853,859 of record CM051240.1, on the reverse strand, counting down.
GTTGGAAGTCCAACTCTGCTAATTTGTGGCCTTGTTATCTGGCCTCTCTTCAGCTCCCAGAGTGCTCACCAAGGTGCTAACTGTGTTTTCTAATCCTGAAGATCTTAATTTTCCCAATAAGCATCTATGGGGGACAGTGTCAAATGCTTTTGCAAAATCCAGAACAACTATATCCACAGCTGCCCCTCTGTCCAGGCTTCTACTCACCTCCTCATAGAAGCCAATCAGGTTAGTCTGGCAGCTTCTGTCCTTAGTAAAACCGTGTTGGTTGTCACTTATAATATTATGGATAGTTACATATTCGTGTATGTTGTCCCTTAATAGTCCCTGAAGCAATTTCCCCACAATGGATGTTAAGCTAACAGGTCTGTAATTGCCCGGAGAAGACCTAGAGCCCTTTTTAAAAATGGGCACCACATTTGCCTTGCGCCAGTCCCTTGGCACTATACCAGTTGCTAGTGAGTCTTTAACCCTTTAAATGCCAAGCACGTAGTTTCTACGTGGTTGCTTCTCCTACCGTTAAGTGCCAAGCACGTAGAAACTACGTGCCTGGCATTTCCCCCAAACAGTTAAAGAATAGAAAAAAAAAACACTTACCTCCGGTATCTCCGTGAAGCTTGGGGTCCCCTCTTCCTGGGGGGGGGGGCATCCGATCGCCCCCCCCCGTCGTCCTCCGTCTTCAGGGGGGGGCCCGAAACCAGCCGCCCCCCCCCCCCCCCCCCCCGTTTCGGCGCTGTAAAAAAAAAAAAAAAACAAACTGTCATTTACTCACCTCTGCGCCCGAGCCTTCTGTCCGGGTCTCCTCTTCACCGATCCCCCCCCTGGGCTGCGCAGTCTTCAGGTGAGGACCCTCTTCCGGGTCCTCACCTCTTGTAATGGCGGCGATGGCCGCCGCCGCTTAGCTCCGCCCATTGTTGGAGGAGCGGGATGACGTCATCCCGCTCCTCCTATACCCCCTCCGAGCTCCGGCATCTGTCAGATGCCGGTGGTGATCGGAGCAGGGCGGATGTCAGGTGAGGAGGCTCCGATCGGAGCCCCCTCACCTGTCACCCGCCCTGCGCCGATCACCACCGGCATCTGTCAGTGAGATGATCGGCGCGGGACAGCGGCGAGGGACGTCGGATCGGAGGTGAGTACAGTGTAAAATAAGAAAAATAAAGATTTTTTTTCTCTGTGTCTGTGTCATTTTTTTACTATTAACCCCTTGTGAACTGGTAAGGGGTCCATGACCCCTATACCAGTTCACAAGGCTGGGGGGATGGGAAGCCACCTGCGCTAGCGGGTGGCTTGCCATTAACCCCTGGCACCCCCATTACCTGCCTCCCCAAAGGCCAGGGGGGGGGCAGAAGAGCCCGGGCCCACATGGGCTATGTGGGCTCGTAGGCTGCAGGGTGGGGGGGCCACAAAAGCTGGCCCCCCCACTCTGGGCCTACAAGCCCCCATAGCTGGTCCCGGGCTGGTTACTGTGGGTAAGGGGGACCCCACGTCAATTTTTTTTTTGATTTTTAAGGGTTTTTAACCCTTAAAAATAAAAAAAAAAAATGGGGTCCCCCCCCCTGGGAGGGGGGACCCTATGTCATTTTTTTTTTGATTAACCCTTTGTGTTCTGTCATCCAGCAGCTATAAAAGGCTTCTAGCAAGTGAGCAGAAGCCAGTGATCGCCGAGGGACAGAGGGCTCCAGGATGGATGGGAGGTGAGTACAGTGTAAAAAAAAAAAAAAAATTAATGAAATATTTTTTCTCTGCTTGTGTCTGTGTGATTATTTACATTTAACCCCTTGTGAACTGGTAAGGGGTCCATGACCCCTATACCAGTTCACAAGGCTGGGGGGATGGCAAGCCACCTGCGCTAGCGGGTGGCTTGCCATTAACCCCCGGCACCCCCATTACCTGCCTCCCCAAAGGCCAGGGGGGGGCAGAAGAGCCCGGGCCCACATGGGCTATGTGGGCTCGTAGGCTGCAGGGTGGGGGGGCCACATAAGCTGGCCCCCCCACTCTGTGCCTACAAGCCCCCATAGCTGGTCCCGGGCTGGTTACTTTGGGTAAGGGGGACCCCACGTCAATTTTTTTTTTGATTTTTAAGGGTTTTTAACCCTTAAAAATCAAAATAAAAAATGGGGTCTCCCTCCCCTGGGAGGGGGGACCCTATGTCATTTTTTTTCTCGATTTAACCGTTTGTAGTGTGGATGGTAGTTGTATTTTTTTTGTGAATGTTATAAAATACTTGTTTCAGTTAGGGGGGTCTCCTGGGCAGGAACAGGGGGTACCGTTCTAATCGGTAGAAATGGGGCTTTCACATGCAATATGATTTTCCTTAATAAAATACATTTTTTATTTAAAATAAAGGAGTCAATTTTTTAAAAAAAATTTTTATTTATTTATTTATTATTTTTACTTAATAATATTGTAAAAAAAAAAAAAATTTACAAACAAGACATTTCATGTTAAAGCCTAAACTCTGCTGCAAAAAAATATATATATAATTTTCCTGAAAGTTCCAGCAAAAATGGTGCAAAACATGGCGCAAAACATGACGCAAAATGGGGAAAAATGGCCTGTCAACAGAGGGTGACAAAATCTCAAGTAGGCTGGCAATTAAAAGGGTTAATAGTACCTATGCATGTTGGGTATTGTTCTGTTCGGGGGACCTTGCGCTTTCAGACTTAGCTTGTTTTTTCTGGTTTGCATATTTATATTTTAGGAAAAGGTGTTTTTTATTCAGCTTTTTTATAAATTTTTTAGGGAAACCCTGCGCAAACAAAGAATTCTTTGAGGGATTACTTCCAGAAAGATGAGCCCACTACAACAAGCTGGGTACCCTTAGAAAGCTTAACGTGTGTACTTTCAGGGAATATATGGTTTATGGGGGATATTCCAAATGTCAAGGGTTGTTTTGGTTGAAAAATCGCAAGGTGCGCACTTTGTCTGCAGAGCTGAAATTTTCAAGTAAAAATACCATTTTGTGAGATACTCACCTGTAAAATGGGTATTGTAAGTATGTCACACACCCCGCTTCAGATAACCATAACACGTGGGTAATACCAACCTGAAGAGGCGTTCCTGCAGAGATGATAGTAAAAAAGAAAGCCCCTCCCTGATCCATAAATACCTGGGACCTCCCACTCATTACCCAGTATACAGAAGCAGTAAGATAGGGACCAGGAAGAGGCAAATATAAAAACAACAAAGTTCACCATATAAAGGATCCCAAATACAAGAAGGGCGGGTGAAGCGGGGTGTGTGACATACTTACAATACCCATTTTACAGGTGAGTATCTCACAAAATGGTATTATTCTAAGTATGTCACACACCCCGCTTCAGATAACCATAACACGTGGGACATCCAACAGCAGTGTCCATAAAAGGGCGGGGATCCAAAACAAGGCAACAATGCACAACTTAAACCACAACAGCTTGCAGAACATTGCGGCCAAAAGCAGCATCCGCTGAGGCCCGAACGTCAACCTTGTAAAACTTGGAAAAAGTGTGAACAGAAGACCAAGTAGCGGCCTTACAAACTTGCTCAACAGTGGCCTGGTGCTGAAAAGCCCAGGACGCTCCAACAGCACGAGTAGAATGAGCAGTAACACGAAAAAGGGGGACTCCTCCCCTTGGCAGAATAGGCCCCAATGATGGCCTGACGAATCCATTTACTAATGGAAGATTTGGCAGGAGCCAAACCTTTCCTAGGCCCGGAGGGCACTACAAAAAAGGCGTCCGTCTTGCGAAAGGAAGACGTAACCTCCAGATAATATTCCACAACACGAACTACATCCAAGGAATGCAACGCCCTTTCCTTGTCGTTGCTAGGATTAGGACATAGAGAAGGCAGAACAATGTCCTGATTCAGATGAAAAGCCGAGACCACCTAGGAAGAAAATCCGGCTTGAAACGAAAGACAACCTTGCCCTGATGCTTCTCAAAGTATGGAGCTTTAATGGATAAAGCTGCCAACTCAGAAACACGCCTAGCCGAAGTGATAGCCACCAAAAAGGCCACCTTTTGAGTAAGTGAAGACAAGGCAACCTCATTCAAGGGCTCAAACGGAGGACCCTGAAGAGCAGAAAGAACCAGGTTCAAATCCCAAACTGAAACCAAGGGCTTCCTAGGCGGACGCACATGCGTAACTCCTTGGAAAAAGGTCCTGACTAAAGGATGAAGTGCAAAGGACCTTTGGAAGAACACCGCCAGGGCAGAGACCTGCCCCTTCAAGGTACTAATTTGGAGCCCCAGATCTAAACCGTGTTGAAGAAACTCCAGAATTCTAGGAATGGAGAACTCTCGACAAGAGAAGGACCTACCTTCACACCAATCAATATAGGACCTCCAGGCCCTATAATAAACAGTAGAGGAAGACCGCTTCCTGGCGCTGATAAGAGTCTGGATCACCGCATCAGAAAGGCCCTCCTCCTTCAAGATTGCGGTTTCAGCAGCCAAGCCGTCAAAGCCAGCGATTGTAAATTTGGATGACATAGCCGACCCTGTGTTAGCAGGTCCGGCCTCAGAGGCAGGGCGAACTGATCTTTTGCCAGCCTTACCAGATCTGCGAACCAAACGCGCCTTGGCCACCTTGGCGCCACCAGGATCGCTGACACTCCTTCCAACACCAGTTTGCGCACCACCCTGGCTAGCATCGGGAACGGAGGGAACAGGTAAAGCAGTCCCAGATCCCTCCAATCCAGAGACATGGCATCCACCGCCAGAGCCAGAGGGTCCTGTGAGAGAGACACAAAGACTGGAAGCTTGTGATTGTGACGAGAGGCAAAGAGATCCACTGCCGGGAACCCCCACCTGAGACAGATCGAGTGAAACACCTTGGGACTGAGAGACCATTCCCCCTGACGAGAGGAGGCCCTGCTCAGCAAGTCCGCCTCCGTGTTCTCCACTCCCGGAATGTAGACTGCTGAGATGCACGGAACGTTGGTCTCTGCCCACTCCAGAATCAAAGACACTTCCCTGAGGGCACTCCTGCTGCGAGTCCCTCCCTGGTGATTGATATAAGCAACCGCCGTCCTGTTGTCCGACCGGACCTGAACTGGCAATCCTCTCAGCTGACAAGTCAAGCGGAGCAGAACCAGCCTGATGGCTCTCAACTCCAGAATATTGATGGGCTCGTGAGCCTCCTGCGGACTCCACAGACCCTGAAACTGAAAGTCCTTCCAAACACCCCCCCAGCCAGAAAGACTGGCATCCGTGGTCACCGTTTCCCAACGGGGGGCCAGGAAGGATCTGCCCTTCGACAGATTGACCGACCCCAACCACCATAGTAGGGAACGACGAACTCGGGGAGTCAACCGGAATGATTTGTCCAGAGATGACTGCGACCTGTCCCAAACCTTCAGCAGAAGAAGCTGAAGCGTCCTCGTATGGAACTGTGCAAAAGGGACCGCCTCGAACGAGGCCACCATTAACCCCACCAGCCTCATCCCCAGCCGGATGGACGGATGAGGGGCCAACAAGAGAAGCTGAACCAGCTCTTGAATCAAAAGAATCTTGTCCTGGGGCAGGAACACCCTGGCCTGCGAGGTGTCCAGAGACATCCCCAGAAACAGCGCAATTCTGGATGGACGAAGAGAAGACTTGGGGCGGTTGATCACCCAACCGAACCTCTCCAGAGTGGACACCACCACTCCCGTGTCCAACTCCGCCTGGTTGAACGAAGAGGCCATGATCAGTAAATCGTCCAGATAGGGCACAATTCGAATGCCCCGCACTCTGAGCAGAGCCATCACCCCCGCTAGCACCTTGGTGAAGACCCGGGGGGCCGAGGTGAGACCGAAGGGCAGAGCCACAAACTGAAAATGCCGATTCTCCACCACAAACCTGAGAAACCTCTGGTGTGCTGGAAAAATCGGGACGTGCAGATACGCGTCCTTGATGTCTATGGACGTCAGAAAATCTCCCTGACGAAGAGAATGAATGGCCGAGCGCAGCGTTTCCATGCGGAATTTGCGCGGCCGAATAAATTTGTTGAGAAACTTCAGATCCAAGATAGGACGGACTGACCCGTCCTTCTTGGGGACCGTGAACAGATTGGAATAGAAGCCCCAGCCCTGCTCCGCGGGGGGCACCGGGCAAATGACCGCCATGTCCAAAAGATTCTTTACTGCCACCAGGAGCCCCTGCACCGCCAGAGGCTCCGAAGGCATCCGAGACCTGAAGAACCTGGAGGGGGGGCGGAGCTCGAACTCTAGCTTGTAACCGGAAGACACCACTTCCCGTATCCATCTGTCCGAGACTTCTTGATCCCAGACTTGGGAGAAGTGTCTCAGCCGTCCCCCCACCCGCCAGGGTGAGGGCGCCCCCTCATTGCTGTGCCGGCTTAATAGCCGGCTTGGGCTTAGAACCCCAATGGTATGCGGAACGGGCACGACCTCTGCCCCTGTTCCCGGAATCTCCTCTGGAAGATTGGAACGCAGATCCTCTGCCAGATCTGGCCCCACGAAAGGAAGTTGTAAAGGTAGGCGCCCCCCGAAAGGAACGGCGCTGCTTCTTCCGTTGAGGCAATCTGCCACCTTTAGTGACGGAATCCAATGTTTCACCAAAGAGCCTCAATCCTACAAAGGGTAAAGCCGTCAGAGACTTTTTTTGACATAAAGTCTGCCGCCCACTGGCGCAGCCAGACCGACCGCCGAATAGTCACCAACAAGGCCGAGGCCCTACTACACATCATTAAGGTGTCATCCAAGGCGGTTAACACAAAGGACAAAAACAACTCACACCGTTTGAGACTAATGAATTCAGAACTACCGGGGCGAAGCCCAGAAGATGTCAACAAGTCCCTGACCACGGACCTGGCAGCCAACACCATAAGCTCAGACGCGCACACAGGCCGTATGGCTGACCCAACGCTAACAAAGCCATGACAAGCCATCTGGTCAATGCGTTTCTCCTCCCCATCTTTAAGGGTGGAGCAATCAGGCCTATTTAAAACCGAGGAATTAGACAACCCCAAAACCGGGGCATCGACCTCGGGAGGGGAAGCCCAGCGCTTAACCACCTCCGCAGGAAAAGGGTATTTCTTGTCCCACCCCTGGGGGATACCAGGGAGCCTAGCAGGCCTGTCCCATTCCTTATCGATGATCTTGTGAAAATGCCATTGTGAAGGAAACTCCAAGCGTGGCCTGGATTCCTCAAACAACTCACCCTCCTGCTGAGACTCCGCCGCGGGAGGGGAAATCTTCAGAACCTCCGACATCAGCGCCAGGGCGTGAGGAGACTCCGACGATCTCCCCAACTCACTGAGCTCCTCATCAGCACCCGCGGACTGTTCAAACAATTTTCTCTAGGTTGGCCAATCTGGCGCACATCTCAGCTTGCAGATCCCTGCCCATGACAACGTCACACGGAGCGCGTGTCAGGGTGGGGGGCTGAGAAGACTCGGCCGGCGGTGCTGACCCAGACGCCTGGGCTCCCGACTGCCGCGTAATGGTTTGCTGTGCACAAGGTATACAAAGCAATACATCGTCCCCAGTAACGGATGCGCCACACAATATGCACTTTTTGGGATGCCCCGCAGGGGTCCCAGCCCCAGTATCTGGGGATGCCTCCATAGGTGAACTTTTAGTAGTCTCCAAGACCCAGGGAATTACGCTAATAAGCGACCCGGGATGCCCCTTAATGTCCCGAGTGGGAGGATTTATGCCAATAATGAACCCAGGGATCTAGGACCGGAAGAAAAGCCCCTAAATTACTAAAGAAGGGTCCTCCCGATAACACCACCACTCTAAAAAAGAAGGAAAAGAAAGGACCCAATAAATGACTGATAAGGAAGCAGTAAAATACAAAATTGAATAACCAGAAAAGGCCCAAGGGCCACTCACGTATCCTGATGCGATGAGCAATGGCGCCGCACAGCACGAGGTGCAGGGAGAAGGAAGAAGGAGGCGTGGCAGCGCGGACCGCGCGAAGATGGAGGACCTCCCAACTCCGCCCTCAGCAGAAGCCCAAGCTCCGCATCGGAGCCACCGGAGACCAGCTCAAGCAGCGGGGGGGGGGCGGAGCCGCGGCGCGCGCGAAGGCCCCGGCCACGCCCTCCCCCCCGACGCAGCCGGGAGGAGAGAGACAGACCGGCCAGGACACTGAGACCGGCGCCGCCGACTGCCGCGGCGCCGGTAAAGCAAAGGAACGAGCGGGCGGGTGTGACCGGCGGAGCACCCGTCCCGAGCCCGCACAGGCAGCGGAGAGCCGGCCGCGGCAGCCGCCGCGGCCCGGCCCCGCCCCCTGGAAGAGTGTGTGAGGGGAATGCTCCCCTCACAATGAACCAGCACCCCGGCCGTAATGGCGGCCGCGGTGCCCACAAGTACAGTAAAAACACACACACGCTATACAGTAGAAAATAAAGGCAGACAGGCAATAGGGAGAGGCCCCCCCCCCAAACCCCACTATGTAGGACATGGGAATTAAGGGGCCCCCCCGGGGCCCAGCACCAAGGGACGGGGCATCCCAAACCGGGGTCACCAACCCGGCATCCCGCCTACCCTCTTATTTAGGGTCTCACGGGGAAGCCCTGCTCCAAGGCACCATAGGTGCCAGCATACCCTCGCTCGGGCCCGCAGCCAAGACTGAGGAGGCATAAATTTTTAAGTCTGATAGGTAAAGAGAAAGCCCGAACGGAAATAGCAAGATAACAGGCCGGGAGTTGTCCCGGCTACCTGACATCCCCCTGTGCAAGGAGGAGGCATCATCTTCTGACTTGCTCGCCGTCTTGCAGAGATGGAAAACTGGGTAATGAGTGGGAGGTCCCAGGTATTTATGGATCAGGGAGGGGCTTTCTTTTTTACTATCATCTCTGCAGGAACGCCTCTTCAGGTTGGTATTACCCACGTGTTATGGTTATCTGAAGCGGGGTGTGTGACATACTTAGAATATTACCGTTACGCACATGCTTTACTTTGGTGTGTTTGGCAACTCTTCCCTTGACAGTAGCTATGCATGTTGGGTATTGTTCTGTTCGGGGGATGTTGTGTTTTCAGATTAAACTTGTTTTTTCTTGTTTGTATATAGTTTTTTTAGGAAAATGTGGCTTTGATTCTGCTTTTTTATCCTTTTTTTAGGGAAACTCTTTGCAACCGAAGAATCCATTGAGGGATTACTTCCAGAAAACTATGGCCACATCAACAAGCCTGGTACGCCTAGAAAGCTTGAGGTGTGTACTTCCAGAGAATATATAGTTTGTTGGGGGTATTTCAAATGTAAAGGGTTGTTTTTCTGGAAAAACTGCAAGGTGCGCATATTGCATAGCACAGTTGTATTTTATCTGAAAATCCCCTAAAGCGCTGTTTCAGTTTGGGGGAGTCTCCTGGGCAGGAAAGGTTGTCCACCTATACATATGTGGTACCGCTGTAACCGGGAGAAATTGGGATTTCACACGCAATAAGATTTCATTGACAAACTTACATTTTTTATTACAAAAAAAACTACAATATGTAAAAAATTTTTTTTTTTTTTTTTTGCACATATTTCACCCAAAAATATTTAAGAATACACCTAAAAAATGACAAACAAGACATTTCATGTTAAAGCCCAGACTCTGCTGAAAAAAACAATATATCATTTTCCTGGGAAATCCCTGGAAATCCCTTCAAAAATCACATTTGAACATGGGGAGTGCAAAATGGTCTGGCAACAAAGGGTGACAAAAACGCCAGGTAGGCTGGCACTTAAAGGGTTAAAGATCAACAACAGACGTGACGAGATAACGGAACTGAGTTCTAAGAGAACTCTTGGGTGAAGTCCATCTGGTCCTCCAGTCTTATTCACATTTAAATTATTTAGTTTTTCTTGGATGATATCCACGTTTAGCTTGTTAATTATTATACTTGGGCTATTGCTATCAGTGGCATCTACTGTGTTGGCTCCTTGCTCTTCTCTTGTATACACAGAGCTAAAGAATCCATTTAACAGCTCCGCCCTATCTTCATCCCCAGTGACCATTTCCCCGTTATCATTAATTAGGGCACCTACCTGTTCTGATTTAGTTTTCTTCTAATTAATATATTTAAAAAATCGTTTAGGGTTTGTTTTGCTTTCTTTGGCCACATCTTTCATTTTGTGCTTTTGCCAACCTTATTTCTTTCTTACACATTTTGACGATCTATTTGATGATCTGGGCTCTGTGGAGGAAGGTGAGTTGCCAGATGATTCCCGTCCCACTGTGGATTATTCTTTGGGCGATAACAGTTTGGCTCTTCCTCAGATGAGGATGCATGGCTCCCTGATGTTACAGATAAATTGCTTACCTCAGTGTTTGAGACACTTCACATTGTCCCTCCCAGAGCGGCCAAGAGGAAGCAAGGTGATTTGTTTAGGCCGAAAGACAGAGGCGGGTCTTTCTGGAGCAGGCCCATTTTTCTAATATGATTCTCAAGGAATGGGAACAGCCTAACAAGCTTCCGTCCGTTTTACTCCAACCTGTTCACGGTTCCCAAGAAGGACGGAACGTTAAGACCTCTCCTAGGTCTGAAGGGTCTCAACAGGTTTGTAAGAGTCAGACATTTCCGCATGGAAACCTTACTGTCTGCGGTGAGCTCGCTTCGGGCCGGCGACTTCATGACCACGGTGGACATCAGGGATGCCTATCTGCACATCCCGATTTTCCAGGGGCATCAGCAGTTCCTGAGGTTTGCTCTGGAGGACCAGCATAACCAGTTTGTGGCTCTTCTATTCAAGATTTCCTCAGCGCCAAGGTGCTGGCGGGCATCATGGCCTGAGGAACCAGGGCATTCGTGTGTTGCCTTATCTGGATGACTTGTTGGTTGCGGCCCAGTCTCTTCAGCAGGCCGAGAGCGATACCCGGACGGTGTTGTCAACCCTAGAGGCCTTCGGCTGGGTAGTCAATTACCCAAAGTCATTTATCAATCCTTCAACAGTGAGATCCTTCCTGGGCATGACGATAGACACCGCTCTGGTCAAGGTCTTTCTGCCACAGCAGAAGGTTTTGGGTCTCCGGGCACAGGTGCAGGTCTTGCTGTCTTGTCAACGGCCGTCCATCCGTCTGGGGATGAGATTGGTGGGCCTAATGGTGTCATGCTTCGAGGCAGTGCCTTTCGCCCAGTTTCACATGAGTCCTATTCAATTGAACCTGTTGACCGGCTGGGACCGGATGCAGGAGTCGCTGGAACAGGAATTTTCACTGTCCCCCCTGGCCAGGCAATCCCTCTTGTGGTGGTTGGACTCCAGGAACCTGCTGGTGGGCAAGTCCTTCCTGACTCCTCATTGGGAGATAGTTACTACGGATGACAGTCTGACCGGCTGGGGAGGCGTTTGGCAGACGCAGAAGATTCATGGTCAGTGGGGTACGCAGGAGAACCGGTTACCCATAAATCTGTTGGAGCTGAGAGCGATCCGGTTGGTGCTTCTTCGCTTGACTCACCATTTAAGGGGTCGTGTGATCCAGGTTAGCTCGGACAATCAGACGACTGTCACCTACATCAATCATCAGGGCGGGACTCGGAGCAAGAGAGCCCTCAAGGAGGTGTCCGAGATTCTGACTTGGGCAGAGGAGAATGTTCCCTGCATCTCAGCAGTCTACATTCCGGGGTAGAAAACCTGGAGGCAGACTCCCTGAGCAGGAGTGTCTCGCGCCTGGGGGAATGGTCTCTCAGCAACAAGACCTTTCACTCTCTGTGTCTTTGCTGGGGTCAGCCGGATGTGGACCTGTTTGCGTCCAGACACAATCACAAGCTTCCAATTTTCGTCTCCCTCTCAAGAGATCCTCTGGGGATTCCCTGGACGGAGTTCAAGTTCCTTTATGCTTTCCCTCCGTTTCCACTCCTGGGCAGAGTGCTGCGCAAGATAGCCCAGGAAGGAGTGCCGACTATCCTGGTGGCCCCTTGCTGGCCGAGAAGGAGTTGGTTTGCGGACATAGTTCAGATGTCAGTAGATCGCTACATCATGCCCGAGGACCCAGGGCTTCTCACACAGGGTCTTCCTCCATGATATACTACATAGTTTGGCACGCCTATATTGCTTGTGTGTGAGTCCAAGAGTCTTCCTTGCCGCACATTCTCTGTTTCTAGGATTCTGGAGTTCTTACAACACGGCTTAGACTTGGGTCTCCAGCTGAGCACCCTCAAGGGCCAGGTCTTGGCCTTAGCCATCTTCTTCCAGAGATCCATTGCCAATCATAGGTTGATCAAGACCTTTTTCCAGGGAGTCACCCATGTCCGTCCTCCACGTAAGTCCGTGATACCGGTGTGGGACTTGAATTTAGTACTGTCTGCCCTTCAGGGTCCTCCCTCCGAACCATTGTGCGATGCTGCATTGTCTATTTTGTCTCTCAAAGTGGGAGCGATCACCTCGGTGCGTCCCGTATCGGAACTGTCCGTGCTTTGTATGAAGCCTCCCTATTTTGAGCGTCATAAGGAAAAGGTGGTTTTTCGCTTTAAACCTGATTCTTTGCCTAAGGTCGTTTTCTCCCTTTCACCTTAATGAGGAAGTTGTCTTGCCTTCCTTGTGTCCAGCACCGTCTAATTCTAAGGAAAGGACCCTTCATGCCTTGGATGTGGTCAGAGCCATTAAGTATTACCTGGTTGCGACTGAATCCTTCAGGAAATCGGATTTGCTCTTTGTCCTAACAGAGGGTTCTAGGAAAGGTTTGCCGCCAGCCAAGTCCACTCTCAGTAAGTGGATCAGACAGGCGGTGGTGCAAGCATATTCTGCCAAGGGGAAGGAACCCCCTTTTCGGATCACAGCTCACTCTACCAGAGCGATTGGTGCCTCTTGGGCTTTTCAGCACCAGGCATCGGTTGAACAAGTTTGTAAGGCCGCCACTTGGTCTTCAGTTCATACTTTTACAAAGTTCTATAAGGTTGATGTTAGGGCCTCAGCTGATGCTGTCTTTGGTCGAAAGGTGCTTCAGGCTGTAGTGAAATCAACTACATGCTGTTCCGCACTGGGGATCCCGCCCAAATGGACACACGCTTTTGGATGTCGCACATGTCATCACTGGGACAACCTGGACTGGATATAGAGAAAAATACAATTCTGTGAAACTCACCTGTAGAATTGTTTTTGATTATATCCAGTCCAGGTCGCCCCACCCCGCCCTTTGTTCATTATCTCTTGTTTGCCTGTTATGGTGATTACCATTGTTTATTCATTGGACTTGTGTCCTTAAAGTAGACCAACACCCAGGATTTTCACTATCCTGGGTGTTGGTCCACTTCTGCGGGGCACCCTGATCGCTGTGTGAAACCCCCCAGAAAGCCCCAAAAACTCACCTGACCCCGCTCCCACGTGACTCGCTCCACCAATCACCGCCGACGGACAAGCGAGGTCCATCGACGGACAAGGTGAGAGCGCCCGCCGCCTCTCACTCGTCCCTCTTACAGGGAGCGCGCCCACGCCGGCCATTCACAAGCGGCCGACGCGGGTGCGCTCCCTGCTAGAGGGAATGCGCCGTTGGAACGAGGAACAGGTAGGATTTGCGGGCGTCCTGGGGGGTTTCACACAGCGGGGCACCACCTATCAGGGTGCCCCGCAGGCAGGGAGCTGATCGGCCCGGGAATCTTATAGATTCCCGGGCCGATCAGCGGTGGGTGTTGGTCCACTTTAAGTCTTGTTTTAGAGAGTACAAGCTGAAGCTATGTGAAGTAACATGGTTTCTTGGCCTCCCGGCCTGTTCCCTCTTTGTTTTTACTGCTTTTTAACCACTGAGGAATGATAGAGGGACACCTGCCTTTATAGGGGGCCGGTAGGAGCGACAGCTTTTGATCTTGTAGTCGAGCGCCCCCTGGGGGCGGAATACCCACGTGTCATCACTGGGACGACCTGGACTGGATATACTCAAAAACAATTCTACAGGTGAGTTTCACAGAATTGTATTTTCCCCCCTGGCAGTCTGCGTGATAATCCCTCCTTTCCCCTCTGGCAGTCTGTGTGATAATCCCTCCTTTGCCCTCTGGCAATCTGCCTGAGGATCCCTCCTTTCCCCTCTGGCAATCTGTGTGAGAATCCCCCCTTTCCCCTTTGCCAATCTGCATGAGGATCCCTCTTTTTCCCTCTGGCAATCTGCATGAGAATCCCTCCTTTCCCCTCTGGCAGTCCATATGAGGATCTCTCCTTTCCCCTCTGGCAGTCCATATGGGGATCCCTCCTTTCCCCCCTGGCAGCCCACCTGAGGATCCCTCCTTTCCCCTCTGGCATTCCACCTGTGGATCCATCCTTTGCCCTCTGGCATCCCACCTGAGGATCCCTCCTTTCCCCTCTGGCAATCTGTGAGAATCCCTCCTTTCCCCTTTAGCAATCTGCATGAGGATCTATCCTTTGCCCTCTGGCAATCTGTGCAAGGATCCCTCCTTTCCCCTCTGGCATTCTGCGCAAGGATCCCTCCTTTTTCCTCTGGTAATCTGCGTCAGAACCCCTCCTTTCCCCTCTGGCAATCTGCATGAGGATCCCTCCTTTCTCTTCTGACAGTCCATATAAGGATCCCGTTGAACAAAGGGTGGTGGGAGCAGCTCAATCACTATTTATACAAAATTATCAACATTATTATTCAGGGCCTGGGAACTAATTTACCGCCCAGTTTAACCCTCTCATCAACTAAATATCAAGCAACAAACATGTCTAGCTATGTGGAAAGTGCCTTGCCGGGGCAGTGTGGCTTCCACATGTATCTGCAGATATATGCAACCAAATCTCTGTCTTTCCACATAGCTAGACATGTTTGTTGCTTGATATTTAGTTGATGAGAGGGTTAAACTGGACGGTAAATTGGTTCCCAGGCCCTGAATAATAATGTTGATAATTTTGTATAAATAGTGATTGAGCTGCTCCCACCCCCTTTGTTCATTTGAATTGCCATGAGCATAAGCAGGGAGGAATTCAGTCAATATGGATTTCTCCCTGTGAAGTGTTCTAAAGGGAGGCTGGCAGCTTCCCAGGTGAGTAGCTCTCAGATATTTGTCTGCATTGCATGTCCCAACTTTGGGGACTCAGAATTAAGAGTAGGGACCACACTAAACACAGAGTGCCTTGCCGGGGCAGTGTGGCTTCCACATGTATCTACAGATATATGCAACCAAATCTGTCTTTCCACATAGTTAGACATGTTTGTTGCTTGATATTTAGTTGATGAGAGGGTTAAACTGGGCGGTAAATTAGTTCCCAAGCCCTGAATAATAATAATAATTTTGTATGCACGTCGGTATGCAACCAAATCTCTGTCTTTCCACATAGTTAGACATGTTTGTTGCTTGATATTTAGTTGATGAGAGGGTTAAACTGGGCGGTAAATTAGTTCCCAGGCCCTGAATAATAATAATAATTTTGTATAAATAATAGTGATTGAGCTGCTCATACCCCCCTTTATTCATTTGAAGTGCCATGAGCACAAGCAGGGAGGAATTCAGTCAATATGGATTTCTCCCTGTGAAGTGTTCTAAAGGGAGGCTGGCAGCTTCCCAGGTGAGTAGCTCTCAGATATTTGTCTGCATTGCATGTCCCAACTTTGGGGACTCAGAATTTAGAGTAGGGACCACACTAAACACAGAGTGCCTTGCCGGGGCAGTGTGGCTTCCACATGTACCTGCAGATATATGCAACCAAATCTCTGTCTTTCCACATAGCTAGACATGTTTGTTGCTTGATATTTAGTTGATGAGAGGGTTAAACTGGGCGGTAAATTAGTTCCCAGGCCCTGAATAATAATGTTGATAATTTTGTATAAATAGTGATTGAGCTGCTCCCACCCCCCTTTGTTCATATAAGGATCCCTCCTTTCCCTTCTGGCAGTCCATATGGGAAACCATCCTTTTGCCTCTGGCATCCTACCTGAGGATCCCTCCTTTCCCCTCTGGCAGTCCATATGAGGATCCCTCCTTTCCCCTCTGGCATCCCACCTGAGGATCCCTCCTTTCCCCTCTGGCAATCTGTGTGAGAATCCCTCCTTTCCCCTCTGGCAGTCCATATGAGGATCTCTCCTTTCCCCTCTGGCAGTCCATATGAGGATCTCTCCTTTCCCCTCTGGCAGTCCATATGGGGATCCCTCCTTTCCCCCCTGGCAGCCCACCTGAGCATCCCTCCTTTCCCCTCTGGCATTTCATATGAGGATCCCTCCTTTCCCCGCTGGCAATCTGTGTGAGAATCCCTCCTTTCCCCTCTAGCAATCTGCATGAGAATCCCTCCTTTGCCCTCTGGCAATCTGTGCAAGGATCCCTCCTTTCCCCTCTGGCATTCTGCGCAAGGATCCCTCCTTTTTCCTCTGGTAATCTGCGTCAGAACCCCCCTTTTCCCCTCTGGCAATCTGCATGAGGATCCCTCCTTTCTCTTCTGACAGTCCATATGAGGATCCCTCCTTTCCCTTCTGGCAGTCCATATGGGAAACCATCCTTTTGCCTCTGGCATCCTACCTGAGGATCCCTCCTTCCCCCTCTGGCAATCTATATGAGGATCTCTCCTTTCCCCTCTGGCAATCTATATGAGGATCTCTCCTTTCCCCTCTGGCAGTCCATATGAGGATCCTCCCTTCCCTCTGGCAGTCCATATGAGGATTCCTGCTTCCCCCTCTGGCAGTCCATATGAGAATTCCTGCTTCCCCCTCTGGCAGTCCATATGAGGATTCCTGCTTCCCCCTCTGGCAGTCCATATGAGGATTCCTGCTTCCCCCTCTGGCAGTCCATATGAGGATTCCTGCTTCCCCCTCTGGCAGTCCATATGAGGATTCCTGCTTCCCCCTCTGGCATCCTACCTGAGGATCCCTCCTTCCCCCTCTGGCAATCTATATGAGGATCTCTCCTTTCCCCTCTGGCAATCTATATGAGGATCTCTCCTTTCCCCTCTGGCAGTCCATATGAGGATCCTCCCTTCCCTCTGGCAGTCCATATGAGGATTCCTGCTTCCCCCTCTGGCAGTCCATATGAGAATTCCTGCTTCCCCCTCTGGCAGTCCATATGAGGATTCCTGCTTCCCCCTCTGGCAGTCCATATGAGGATTCCTGCTTCCCCCTCTGGCAGTCCATATGAGGATTCCTGCTTCCCCCTCTGGCAGTCCATATGAGGATCCCTCCTTTCCCCTCTGGCAGTCCATATGAGGATCCCTCCTTTCTTCTCTGGCAGCCTGCCTGATGATCTCTCCTTTCCCCTCTGGTGTTCCATATAAGGATCCCTCCTCTCCCCTCTGGAAGCTGTATTCTGTATCCATGGCTGCTGCAGGTTTAGCACCACATGAGCTGCTTTGGCAATGTAGCACAGCAGACAGATATGCAGGACATGTCTTCTGCTGGCGCAGACCAGGTAAGAATTTTTTATATAATATGCTGAATCAGGTTTATGGAGGAGGGGTTAGTAAATTTTAAATATGCATTAAAGTGAATAATTTAAAAAACTATACTACAACCTCTCCAGTCAGGGTCAGTTAAGTCATGAGATTTAGATCATTTGTAAGCTTGAAGAAGAATCTTCTGGCCTAAAATATCCCTGTTAATGTTTGACATTACTGCGGATGATTATTTAATATTGTTGGAAATCTCTAAAGCTTTTGGTATTTCTGATGCTTCCTCTAGTGATTATAAATACATGATGTCAGTGAATAGATTGGCCTCCAGTTATCTCATAGGAAGACTTAAGACACGGCCAGTGAGGCGCCAGTATTAGCACACCCAGATAGGGAATTCTCAGCAGGCATCTTCTGTGGCCCCATGCAGTGACATGGAGGTGGCGTCACAGGAAGTCATTGGCTAAGCGCTGCACACTTTTGTTGGTTTAGGCCAGGGTGGGGCTCTGATCTGCATTTAGATCAGGCAGCTGCTTTTTGTATCTTATGACCTCATGGTTGTAATCACATCCAGATTGTCATGTGCCGCCTTCAGGGAGATGAACGTTTCATGAACTGTGAGTGATACCCCCGATTACACAATCCTTCATTATCCTTTCTAATGAATAAATCGGCCCACTCAAGATCGCTTAGATGCACTGTGAACTTTATTTGAAATAAAGTAACCCTTTGCATCATTTAGGTGCTTCATAAAAAGGGGAGGAGCATACTTGAAGCAGAGCTTGGCTCAAGCTATCCTAATCCTGCTCCTCTGTGGGTACAGAAGACCCCCTACTGTTGGAGGATCCGTACTTTGCCTGGCTTGGTGCAGGTCTTAAGTTTCTGTTGACTATTGACTCCAGAACCCATAGTTAAGCCAGCAAATTGCCTTACATTGTCTTGTAAAAGTTTTTTAGTCAAAAACCACCATGGCAGCCATCTGCAATGGACAGGGAGGCAGTGATGCCAACTGAACTGCACCACAACAAAGTGCAGATATATGGGTGTTAAGTGTGCTGCCCATAGACTTTACCAACAACCCAACACATTGACAGGACCATATATGGGGTTCATGCTGCAATACGCACCATAGTGTTGTACCCCTCTTGTTGAGCCAGTTGCCAGTATAAAAATAAATCCCTGTGTGCCCCTCCCCCCTAGCCCCTAAGATAAGCATGCAGTGTACATGCACCCAGCAATCAGAAATATACTGCCCCCTTCAGTCTGCAGATATTCCCCTTTAATGTCCCAAATTAATATGCAGAGTGCATGTAAAACCCACTACCCCTAAAAATGTGCTGCCCCCCCCTCCAGTCCCAAAATGGCTGGTTAGTGGGCATCAAAATTTCATCTGAACTTTTTTCTATAGCAGTTTTGGCCGCACCCTCTGCAGGTGGCTGCCCTAATATAATATATATTCTTAGTATACAGTACGTCCTGCTCCAGAAAGATTACTTACACGTGGGTATTACTCCGTCAGATGGCGATGGACTGCAGAGACATCGAAAATAGGCTCCTCCCGGCCCCTCAAAAACCCAGGGACCTCCCACAAATCCCCAAAATTTCGCTGCAGTCTGGACTGTGAAGGACGAGAAATTGGCTCTCTACTCGCAGGTGAGCGGGGCTGTTAGCCTGCGGCCCTGTAGGACTATTCCCACCCGTTCCATTAGTAATATGCCTCCCAGCCTTGGCTGCGCTGGTCGGGTGAAGGTAGGCAGCACCGCTGTTAGGTGCTTAGGAGCGCTGCTCCACCGCAATCCTCCAACAAAGGGTAGGCGGTTCAGGCTTATGGTGAGCTTCTATGGGATGCCCCTCCCGCACTATTGCCCCTTGCCCCTGCCTATCGGTGGGCCCTATTTAAGTGGCCGCTGTCCTCCCTTATTCTCCTTGTAGCCTTTGGGAGAAACGGAGGGGGGGGGGTGTAAATGTGTATGCTGTGCATTCTGTGTTTTACACCTTATAATTCTTTCTGCCTTGTGTCAGCCGCCGCGCTGACTTGCTTTCCCTTACTGTTTTCAAAATTGCCGCCGCCGTATGTCACTATGTTCCGCACTTGGCGGCGGCGTTACCTCAGGCGCTGGTGCGCCGTCATTGGCTGCTTGTCTCGTCCTGGCTTTGCACTCTTTGGGGGGGGGGGAAGGGGCCCGTCTATGGCGCGCTCCGCGTCATCGCTGACTCCAGCCCGCCCCTCGAGGTGTACCGACGCCATCTTTAACCTGCCTTGGTTGGCCCATGCGCGACGGACCTCTACCTACCGCGGTTCGTAAGTGCCCTCGCGGGCGGCTGTATTTTTTCTACTTTTTATTACTGTGTGCTTACGGTCTCCTCCTCTTATGTCTTTCAGGCTGGGCGAACCCTTTGGCTTCTCCCAGCCCTCTATTAGTTATTAACTTGTTAGGCCTTGTGTAATACTCCCACTTCCCTAGTGGGTTATTGGGGCATCCGGGGTTGCTGTATAGCGTTAATCCCTATCGGCCTATAGTGCCGCTATAATCACCATATGGAGGCATCCCAGGATAATGTGACCGGGGTTCCTTCGGGACAAGACCGGCTGTGTGTAGCGTGTGGGCAGCCTCATGCTGACGCTGACAAGGCGCGGGTCTGTGTAACCTGTGCTGAGCAGGTGCTTGCATTGCAATCTGACCTGCCAGTGGCTGCACCTCGTTTCACTTCGCCTACTCCCCCAAGCTTAAATCTCACTCCTACTGAGTTGCATACTAGTGGGGATTCTCAGCCTGATGTGTCTTCTAGACTAACACCTAATGTCACTATTTTCCCTATGGAGACTGAGGAGTTTTGGAATCTTTGTGGCTATAGCCCGTCTGATGAAGGGGAGCTTTTTTCTGACTCAGGCTCATCTGATGAGAGGCCAAGGGGTCATGACGATTCTGGCTCTGACCCCTGGGCCCCGGATGACACTGACAGATTACTGACCCAGATTTTTGAGGTCCTGTCCATATCTCCCCCTGTTGTGGCTCCCAGGCAAAGGGGGAGCTTTTCCATACAGCAAAATCATGTTTGGAATTTCCCGAGCAGGCTCATTTCCATAACCTTGTACTCAAGGAATGGAAGCTCCCCAGTAAACTTCCGGGGGTTCCTAAAAGTTGGGATAGGAAGTATCCCTTTCCTGCTGATGTGGTAAAGTGTTGGTCATCCCCTCCTGAGGTGGATGCCCCGGTCCTAGGGCTATCTAACACCTCTGTCATGCATTCCCCTGACTCTACTACCCTGCGGGATGCTGAGGACCGGCGCAATTACCAGCTGGCATCCCATGCCTTTGCATGTGCGGGGACGGCGCTGCGCCCGGTCTGTGCCTCTGCTATTACTGCTGTGGCCACTAGAACCCTTGTCAGAAATATACTTGATAGTGCCCCTGATGATTTGCCTTGTGAGATGTTCAATGCACTCTCCAGTTGTGATGTTTTTTTTAAATTTTGTCCTCTCTGCCATGGATGATGCCATCAGAATGTGTGCCAGAACATCTGCTCTTGTGGTGGCTATACGCCACTCGGTTTGGCTGCGCCAGTGGGCTGCTGACAATGCTGCCAAGAAGGCCCTCACTGGTTTTCCCTTCAAAGGACTGCGCCTGTTTGGGGACCGCCTGGACCTTTTTGCTAAGGGAGGCAGGTTACCCTAGCGCAGGCGGCAATCTTGGCCCTTTCGGGGTCAGGGTTCCTTCTCCTCCCCTTACCGTGGTGCCAGACAGGGGAGGGGGGTTTCCTTTCCTGGGTCCCGGGGAAATTTCTGGGGTAGGGGCAGAGGCTGTGGACGTCCTGGCCCCTCCTGGGGTCCCAAAGCAAAATCATCCCCCAAGCCCCCTCAGGCATGATGGGGCGCCCTCACCCATCCGGGTGGGGGGACGGCTGCAGCACTTTGCTCACGTCTGGAGGCTTCATGTCTCAGACTGGTGGATTCAGGAGGTAGTGTCCTCCGGTTACAAGATAGAGTTTGCTGCCTGGCTGCCCCCAAGATTCATCAGATCCCGGATTCCTCAGGACCCTGTGTCAGCTCAGGAGCTAGTGCAAGCAGTGCAAGGCCTGCTGGAGCTGGGGGTCATCTGCCAGATCCCCTTAAGAGAAAAAGGCAAGGGCTTTTATTCCAACCTATTCACAGTACCCAAAAAACATGGTTCAGTTAGGCCCATCCTGGACTTAAAGATCCTCAACAAATTTGTCGGGCAGGCGCTTTCGCATGGAAACTCTGCGCTCTGCCATCAGTTCCCTGCGCCAAGGGGACTTCATGACTTCTGTGGACATCAAAGATGCTTACCTTCATATTCCTGTGTTCCCAGGTCATCAAAGGTTCCTCAGGTTCGCTCTGATGTATCAACACTACCAGTTTTGTGGCCTTGCCCTTTGGTCTCACTTCAGCTCCCAGGGTGTTCACCAAGGTGCTGGCTGGCGTGATGTCTCTGCTCAGGTATCAGGGCGTCCGCGTGCTTCCCTACCTGGACTACATTCTCATCACTTCCCAATCTCTACATCAGGCAGATTTGCTCAGCTGGTGTTGTCCACTCTGGAGTCATTTGGATGAGTGATCAATCACCCCAAGTCCTCACTGTCCCCTTCCTTGGTAACTCTGTTCCTAGGAATGAATCTGGATACAGTTCAGGCAAGGATTTTCTTCCTCAACAGAAGGTGGACAGTCTGATTGCACAGGCTCAGTTCCTCTTATCTTGTCCTCACCCCTCCATCAGGCAGGGGATGCAGCTGGTGGGCCTGATGGTGGCATGCTTCGAGGCGGTCCCTTATGCTCAGTTCCACTTGAGGCCCCTGCAACTTCACCTATTGTCAGTATGGGACAAGGACCCAGTGTCCCTGGACGGGGTCTGTGTGCTCTCCCCTCGGGTCAGGAGGTCCCTCTTGTGGTGGATGGACTCAAGGAACCTGTTGGGGGGCAGATCCTTTTTTACCCCTCCCTGGGAGACGGTCACCACGGATGCCAGTCTGTCAGGTTGGGGGGGTTTTTGGAAGTCCCTGTGGTTCCAGGGGGGGTGGGGCCCTCAGGAGGCCCACACACCTATCAATGTCTTGGAACTGCAGGCGATCAGGTTAGTGCTGGCTCACTTGACTACTCACCTTCGGGGCCTGCCTGTTCAGGTGCCCTCGGACAACCAGACGGCAGTTGCCTACATCAATCATCAGGGAGGGACCCGGAGCAAGGGGGCCCTCCAGGAAGCGTCTCTGATCCTGACTTGGGCGGAGGCCAATGTCCCCTGCATATCAGCTGTGTACATCCCGGGGGTGGAAAATTGCCTGGCGGACTCTCTGAGCAGGGGGACCTCTCGCCAGGGAGAATGGTCCCTATGCAGCAGGGTGTTCCAATCGCTGTGTCACTGCTGGGGCCAACCAGATGTGGATCTGTTTGCGTCCCGTCACAATGACAAGCTTCCAGCCTTTGTCTCCTTGTCCCAGGATCCTCTGGCCTTGACCTCGGATGCGCTAGCAATGGCATGGCAGGACTTTCAGTTTCTGTATGTCTTCCCTCCGTTCCCCCTGCTGAGCAGGGTTCTGCGTAAGATTGCTCTAGAAGGGGTGCCAGCGATTCTGGTGGCCCCCAGGTGGCCAAGAAGAGTGTGGTTCGCAGACGGGGTACAGCTGGCAGTAGATCAGTACGCTCTGCCCTTGGTGCCAGATCTGCTCACTCAGGGCTCTCTATGCCATCCCAATTTACAAACTCTGGCTTTGACGGCCTGGCTGCTGAAACCTCCATCTTGATGGAGAAGGGGCTGTCTTCCTCGGTTATGGATACTTTGATAAAGGCTAGGAAGAAGTCTTCTTCTTCCATTTATTACAGGGTTTGGCGTGCCTACATTGACTGGTGTGAGTCTAAGTCTCTCCCCTGTCGTATGTTCTCTATTCCCAGGATTCTGGAGTTCCTGCAGCATGGGTTGGAGATGGGGCTCCAACTCAGTACTCTGAAGGGGTAGGTTTCTGCCCTGGCTATTTTCTTCCAGATGTCCTTTGCTCAGCACCCTCTGATCAGGGGGTCACTCATGTGCGCCCCCCACGTAAGCCTATGGTGCCTGTTTGGGATTTGAACTTGGTTTTGTCAGCCTTGCAGGGTGCTCCCTTTGAACCTGTGCAAGATGCTGCCCTTGCCATTCTTACGCTCAAGATTGTCTTTCTGGTGGCTACTGTTAGGCGTGTGTCTGAGTTGGCGGCGCTTTCTATTCAAGCCCCCTACTATGAGAGACACCAGGACAAGGTGGTTTTTCATTTCAAGCCAGACTTTCTGCCTAAGGTAGTGTCTGCTTTTCATTTGAATCAGGATATTGTTCTCCCTTCTTTGTGCCCTAATCCAAGTAATGCTAAGGAAAGAGTTTTGCATTCTTTGGATGTGGTTAGGTGTCTGAAGTACTATCTGGTGGCTACCGCACCCTTCAGGAAGACTGATGCTCTTTTTGTGGTCCCTTCTGGGCCTAGGAAGGGTTTGGCTCCTGCCAAGTCCACTATCAGCAAATGGATCCGTCAGGCTGTGATTCAGGCCTACTCTGCTAAGGGGAAGAATCCTCCCTTCCGCCTTACTGCTCATTCCACTCGTGCTATTGGTGCTTCTTGGGCTTTTCAGCACCAGGCTTCTGTTGAACAAGTTTGCAAGGCCGCTACTTGGTCTTCTGTTCATACCTTTTCAAAGTTTTACAAGGTTGATGTTAGGGCCTCAGCTGACGCTGCTTTTGGCCGAAAGGTTCTGCAGGTGGCAGTGGTTTAAACTGTCTGCTGCTACTTTTTCTTGGGGATCCCACCCTACTTTATGGACACTGCTATTGGATGTCCCCCGTGTAGTAATCTTTGTGGAGCAGGACGTACTGTATACTAAGAATAATACAAATATGTGATTACTAACCTGTAGAATTGGTATTATGAGAATACGGTACGTCCTGCTCCACCCCACCCTTGGTTTTGCATTATCTTGGATCCCCTGTATGGTGATTGTTATCATTGTTATAGTTGATAGTTTGGGTTGTTTAATTCTCCCGGCTTCTCGTTAACTGCTTTTCAATGCTGGGGATTTGTGGGAGGTCCCTGGGTATTTGAGGGGCTGGGAAGAGCCTGTTTTCGATGTCTCTGCAGTCCAGCGCCATCTGGCGGAGTAATACCCACGTGTAAGTAATCTTTCTGGAGCAGGACGTACTGTATACTCATAATACCAATTCTACAGGTGAGTAGTCACAGAATTGTATTTTTCTATTCCAGGGCACCACTAGCAGGAATGACCTATTTGGTGGCTGGACCAGCAGTCGCTGGTCGGTCTTTCCTGCCAGTCTGGTGGGTCATCCTGACCACAGAAGTCAGTCTGATGGGTTTAGGTGGTGTTCTGGACAACCAGAGGGTTGGGGATTCCTGGGACCGGCGGGAGTGCAGTCTTCCAATCAATATGTTGGAACTGAGGGCAATTCTGCTGGTTCTCAGACATTGGTCTGCCCAGCTCCAGGGCCTTTCTGGTCAGGGTAAAGTGGAACAATTCCATAGTTGTGGCCTACATAAACCATCTGGGGGTACCAGGAGCTGGCAGGCATTCCAGAAAGTGAGTTGCATCATGAGGTGGGCAGAACTTCATGTTCTGTGCATCTTTGCGGTTCACATTCCGGGTGTAGAGAATCTGCAGGCTAATTTATTGAGCAGGGAGACTGTGGACCAGGGGATAATGGTCCCTTCACCAGGACATCATTCAAGCCCTCTGAGACCAGTGGGGAGTGCCGGAGGTGGACCTCTTAGCAACTTGGCATAATCAGGTCAAGAGGATTGTGTCCAATGTGCGAGACCCCCTCGCTGTGGTGGTCGACACACTGGTCAGGGTACAACCTGCTCTACGCATTCCCACTACTGCCACTACTGGGTCGCGTAATAATGAAGGTCAACTGAGAGCAGATTCCTATCATCCTGATTGCCCCACACTGGCCCAGAAGGGTATGGTTTGCGGATCTGGTCAGCCTGGCAGTGAAACTCCTGTAGCGACTCCCCAACCGCCCATATTTTTTGCGGCACCCCAGTTATCCAGCGACCTGGTTGTCTCCCCACACCTTCACCACACCACACCACACGGTGGTGGACCCCTCTCCGGGGGTCTAAGCTTGAGGTGGCAAAAAATCATTAGCAATTTTGTGGGGAATATGCCAACATTTACCTCACTGGTCTTGTCGGTGCCACCTCCAATACAAATACATGTTCATGCAGACAGAAGTACATAGCCAGCCGTGGCAAGCAACATGTGGCTTGTCCTCATTAAAGCCAATGTCCAGGCACTTCTGTTGACCTAATAACCAAGTAGCCCTACATGTCCTCATGCTCCTAGTTGTTTGTTTGTTTTTAAAGAACTTTGCAATGCAGAGAAAATGTACTTTGTTTTGTATTGATTTATACACTTCCCAGGCCCTGGGAGTGTTGCTTGTATTAGCATAAGGCTTTCCTTTAGTGTGCTGAGAGAGAAAGGGGAGAGCTCAGAGGATTGACAAGACGAGGAAAGGAGTGACTGGTTAGGAGCCAGGAGGGGAGAGGAATAGGGGCATAAATTCTGAATGGAATCCAGGTTGATCACCTTGATTGATGGACAACAACCATTTACCTGGGAGGGAGGGGGGTGCCAGGCAGGGGACCTGTATGGTAAGATTTAACCCCTGGCTGAACAATAACTTTAAATAGGCCTCCCTTCTCTGCCCCTTCCCTTGAATATCTGGGCCCAATAGTATTAACATACTTCAATTTAGACATCTTTTTCCAATTTAGATTAATCCTAGAGGCAAAGATATGCCAACAAATTGCTGGAATAAAATCCTCCCTGAGGGTGCTAGATCATAAAGTGAAATGTGTTGGAGGAAACAAACACAGTTCTATACAACTTGCCTTTAAACCAGCTATTTAAAATGTGTGCTTTTTATTGATCTTATTATGATTTTATTATGACAGACTAAATGCTATGGGCCCTCTGTACTGTCATTTATAATCAGTAAATCAATGTGATTTTATCAAATATGACTGTGTAAATATATATTTTTATTAGAGGTTGAGGTGGCACTGACAACATCAGTGAGGTATAGATGGGGGATATTTCCCCCAAAATTGCAAATGCATTTAATACACCCACACAATCGAAGGTCTGAGCCCCTCCCCCCAAAATTGATGATGTCAATGAGTAAATCTTGTGAGACGGAGTAGTATACAGGTTATATTGTCGTTTAGCCTTGGTTGATATTACACAACACATATTATTGTGGAGTAATAAATAAGGGGTGTTAATTTATAATCAAAAGGCTACTTTCACACCAGGGTGGTGCACTACAAAGTGCCCTGGCCCCCATTGCCAAGGTGTCAAAGTAGCCAAAAGCAAGCAAGAGGTGCTGAAGGTTTGGGCTACTCACACCATCGATTTCTTTTATTTTCAGACCCTGAAGCGGCAGAGCGCCCTGGCCCTGCTCTTCTTTAACAGTATTATTGCTCATGGAGACCTGAGGAACAACAAGCTGCATCAGCTGGCTGTCAATCTCTGGAATCTGGCCCAAAAACACGGCTATGGAGACACCAAAACGATGGTAAGTCCCACTCCAGGGTAATGGATGAACTTCATTTCATTTATCATTTTAAGTCATCTTATACCCAGAAAGAAAGTTTATTTTGTCGCCTTCTATTCCCATCCCAGTGCCCCCAAATCAGCCTGTGTTTCTTCTTTTACTGAAGCCTTTACCCAATATTCATAAAACACTAACAGGAAGCATATGATATCCAAATGGCAGCCATATGCTATTTCATTCAGATACAATGAAACTGTCACAAAATGGCAATTAGGTTGACGTGTTTGCCAATGCAGATGTGTACTATAACTGAATGTATCTTCACTGGAAAGCATCTGGGGGCGGGGCTGCTCGTCCAGGGAGCAATTTAGCCGACTGTATCCAGTTTGTGTTATAACAGTGCCTGCTCAGCCCGCAGGACTCCATGGGATTGAGTCTGTGGGTGGGGCATTAAAGTGATTCAGTAGCCAAATAAAAAAGCAAAACCGTACTTGCCCTTTGTCCCGCGCAGCTGATCGGTGCCTAATTGCTGGATTCGAACCAGCACTGTCTGGTGCTAATACATGGTGTTGGGTTTGCGATACCCTCTGCATTCATTGCAGTGGAGAGGTTGTACCTGAAACACCCCCTCCATTGTAGGGAGGGCATGGTGACACCCCTGTGACTTATGGTGGGACCCGGCCCGCAAGCGCCAGTGAATAGAGTTCAGGCCACGTGAAGCGAGGGCTCAGATTTATCGATCAGGTGAGTTGCTTCTCGCTGGACCAATCAGCTGCACCAAGAACCATTTTGTTTTTTTTCTTTGCCTGTTGGATGGCTTTTAAGAGTTATTTTTCTTCCTTCTGGCTTTACATGTATTTTAACATAGGCAATTGCCCCGATTACATTCTGTTCTCCCTTTTTTTCCTCAGTCAAGGAGTTGGTCCAGTCAAATTCAGGGGCCTGGATCCAGGGAGGATTTCAGTACAGAACATGTGATGCCATAGGACAGTGAAAACCTAGCACGAGGGAGCCTGCTCTCTGATTGGCAGAAGGGGGGCACATCACATGCATGTCCACCACTTCTATGCTATCAGCAGTGGGCACTGAGGACTAAATAGGAGCACACATTAGCCTCAGAGCTGATGGCTCTGAAAAAGGAGCACTGCTCCATAGACATAAGTGTAGTTTCTTTTTATATATGCCTGGACAGTTACCTGTTAAATAACCCTTTTAAATTTGCTTCTGTAAAATTAGGTGATGACATTGGAATACATAAAAAGAAGAAGCAAGCAATCTGAAGCCAGTTACCTGAGTGAGCTGGCCATGAGGCTGCCGCTCCAGTCCAGAACCTAATGGAAGCTCCATCCGATGCCATCCAATGCAGCACCTTCAGTCTGGGGATCATAGCGCTAAGTATTGCTGCACAGTCTGTGGAGTCTCTACATGTTTCCAGTCAATAATGTTACAGCCTTGTCCTGTGTTTGTCTGACAGATCAATGATCTATGCTGCCGACCAATGAGACTTCCCTACATTTTCTTTCAAGAAAAGTGAAAACATGGCCGCTGTGGGCTTATGTTTCACATATATACAGGTCACATGGCAATTGGAGGTTTTTTTTTGTACAGGTACATGTGAAGTTGTACACTGCATGTATTGTGGCAGTGCAGCAGATAGTAGATTACACCTCTGATGGTTTGTTGACAATTGCTTACCTTACCTCCCTCATTGAACCAGACATACGCCCCTGTTTTCCCCCCAACGGTAAGGCAGCAACTCCACACTACTTCCATTTTAGATCTACAGTGGAGGCGGGCTGTAGAGGATTTTGCCCACAATTGTCCTTTAAAAGGAAATGTTATTGCCATAATCGATAGATATTCACCATCAACTAACTACAATAAAAACATTCATTTTTTTCACCTGAGCCTAATGTGTGTGTATACATTTTTTATGTAAACTTTCTTAAAAAAAAAAAAAAAGTTTCCTTGTAACCAACCAAAAAGTAAGTAAAAAAAATACAATTCTGTGATTACTCACCTGTAGAATTGTTATTATGAGTATACAGTACGTCCTGCTCCAGATGATAATTCTTTATGTCTGGGTATTACTCCGCCAGATGGCGCTGGACTACAGAGACAGCGAAATTGGCTTCTCCCGGCCCCATAAATACCCGGCACCTCCCACAATTACCCAGTATTTAAAAAACAAAATCAACCACTAATGTAAACCAACACTGATAACAATCACACAGTCATACAGGGGATCCAAGAATAATGAAAACAAGGGTGGGGTGGAGCAGGACGTACTGTATACTCATAATATCAATTCTACAGGTGAGTAATCACAGAATTGTATTATTCTTAGTATACAGTACGTCCTGCTCCAGATAATACTTTACGCCTGGAACATCCAACAGCAGTGTCCGTAAAGTAGGGTGGGATCCCCAAAAGGCAACAACGGGCAGTTTCGACCACTGTCGCCTGCAGAACTTTGCGGCCAAAAGCAGCAAATGCCCGAACATCACCTTGTAAAACTTAGAAAAGCTATGTACAGAAGACCAAGTAGTGGTCTTGCAAACTTGTTCAACAGAAGCCTGGTGCTGAAAAGCCCAAGAGGCACCAATAGCACGAGTGGAACGAGCAGTAAGACGGAAGGGAGGATTCCTCCCCTTAGCAGAGTAGGCCTGAATCACAGCCTGACGGATCCATTTGCTGATAGTAGATTTAGCAGGAGCCAAACCCTTTCTAGGACCAGAAGGGACCACGAAAAGAGCATCAGTCTTTCTGAAAGGAGCAGTGGCCACCAGATAGAACTTCAGATTCCTGACCACATCCAAAGAATGCAAAACCCTCTCCTTAGGGCTAAGAAGAGGACTTTTTCCTAGCCCTGATCATAGTGTTAACAACAGAAGCAGGCAACCCTTTCTCCATCAGGATGGAGGTTTCAGCAGCCAGGCTGTCAAAGCCAGCGTTTGTAAATTGGGATGGAGTAGTGGCCCCTGAGTGAGCAAGTCCGGAACCCTGGGTAGATCGTACTGATCGTACAGCATGATATCTGCGAACCACATTCTTCTTGGCCACCAGAATTGCTGGCACCCCCTCCTGAGCAAGCTAGCGCAGAACCCTGCCCAACGGGGAATGGAGGGAAGACATACAGAAACTGAAAGTCCTGCCACGACATTGCTAGAGCATCTGTGGCCAAGGCCAGAGGATCCTGGGACAGGGAGACAAAAGCTGGAAGCTTGTGATGGGACGCAAACAGATCCACATCTGGCTGACCCCAACGGTGACACAGAGAGTGAAACACCCTGTCGCTGAGGGACCATTCTCCCAGGCGAGAGGTCCCCCTGCTCAGAGAGTCTGCCTGCAGATTCTCCACCCCCGGGATGTACACAGCCGAGATGCAAGGAACATTGTCCTACGCCCAGGACAGAATCAGGGACACTTCCTTGAGGGCCCCCTTGCTCCGGGTCCCTCCTTGATGATTGATGTAGGCAACCGCCGTCTGGTTGTCTGAGCGTACCTGAACAGGGAGACCCCGAAGGTGTGGGGTCAAGTGAGCCAGCACCAACCTGATCGCCCTCAGTTCCAGAATGTTGATAGGGGTGGGGGCCTCCTGAGGGCCCCACCGCCCATGGAACTGTAGGGACTTCCAGAAGCCCCCCAACCTGTCAGACTGGCATCCTTGGTGACTGTCTCCCAGCAGGGGGCCAAAAAGGATCTGCCCGCCAGCAGGTTCCTGGAGTCCAGCCACCACGAGCGGGACCACCTGACTAGGGGAGACAGAGCAAAAGCCTGATCCAGGGACGCAGGATCCTTGTCCCACACTGACAAGAGGTGGAGTTGAAGAGGCCTCATGTGAAACTGAGCATAAGGAACTGCCTCGAAGCACGACACCATCAGGCCCATCAGCTGCATTCCCTGCCTGATGGAGGGATGAGGGCAAGATAAGAGGGACTGAACCTGCGCTAGCAGACTGTCCACCTTCTGCTGAGGAAGGAAGATCCTTGCCTGAACCATATCCAGATTCATTCCCAGAAACGGCATCACCAGGGAGGGAGACAGAGAAGATTTGGGATGGTTGATCACCCAGCCGAATGACTCCAGCGTGGACACTACTCGCTGAGTATCCAGCTCTGCCTGTTGGAGGGACTAAGAAGTGATGAGAAGGTCGTACAAATAGGGAAGAATGCGAATGCCCTGAGATCTGAGCAGAGCCATCACTCCCGCCAACACCTTGGTGAACACTCTGGGAGCTGATGTGAGACCGAAGGGCAATGCCACAAATTGGTAGTGCTGATCCTCCAATGCGAACCTGAGGAATCGTTGATGACCTGGAAAGATGGGAACGTGAAGATAAGCGTCCTTGATGTCCACAGAGGTCATGAAATCCCCTGGGCGCAGTGAACTGATAGCGGAGCGCAGTTTCCATGCGAAAGCACCTGCATCTGACAAATTTGTTGAGAATCTTAAAGTCCAGGATGGGTCTGACTGACCCATCCCTTTTGGGCACAATGAAAAGATTGGAATAAAAACCCCTCCCCCTTTCTCGTAAGGGAACCTGACAGATGACTCCCAGCTCCAGAAGGCTTTGCACAGCCAGAACCAGAGCCTGAGCTGACAGGGGGTCCTGAGACATCTGGGATCTGATGAATCTTGGGGGCGGCTAGGCAGCAAACTCTATCTTGTAGCCGGAGGACACTACCTCCTGAATCCACCGGTCTGAGACATGACGCCTCCAGACGTAAGCAAAAAGCTGAAGCCGTCCCCCCCACCCGGATGGGTGAGGGCGCCCCTTCATGCCTGAGGGGGCTTGGGGGAAGACTTAGGCTTGGAGCCCCAGGATGGGCCAGGCCGTCAACGTCCCCTGCCCCTTCCCCAGAAATCTCCTCGGGCCCCTGAAAAGGAGGCCCCTCTCACCGTTCTGGATCCACGGTAGGAGGAAGGAAAGGAGCCTGAACCCCGAAAGGGCCGAGACTGTCTTCGACGCTGGGGAAGCTTGCCTCCCTTAGCAAACAGGTCCAGGCGGTCCCCAAATAGACGTAGACCCTTAAAGGGAAAACCGGTGAGAGCCTTCTTGGCAGCGTTATCAGCTGCCCACTGGCACAGCCAAACCGAACGGCGTATAGCCACCACCAAGGCAGAGGCCC
This sequence comes from Gastrophryne carolinensis, assembly GCA_027917425.1. Taxonomy (NCBI): domain Eukaryota; kingdom Metazoa; phylum Chordata; class Amphibia; order Anura; family Microhylidae; genus Gastrophryne; species Gastrophryne carolinensis. The sequence continues at coordinate 87,821,964 of CM051240.1, read as the reverse complement.
TGCCACACATCTTAATGGTATCATCCAGGGCAGAAAGGACATAAGCCAAAAATACCTCTCAACGCGAGAGTGCATGATACTCTTCACTAGAAGCATCATCAGGCGCTTCATCCAAGTCGGGAAGTCTGCTGGGACGCTCCCATTCTTTGGACACAAGATTATTAAAATGGGATTGTTCAGGGAACTCCAAGCATGGTTTAGCAGTATGAAACAATTCCCCCTGCTGCTTGGGAACCACTGCAGGGGGAGAGATGGAAAGCACTTCAAAAATCTGAGCCAACAGTCTGTCAGTATCATCTGGGGCCCAGGGATCAGAGCCAGAATCTGCATAACCCTTAGGCAGAGAACAATTCCCCCTCTTCCACCCCAACATGGGTGTTGGCCTCCTTATAGCCCTATCCCCCCCCCCCCCCCCACACACACACACAACCCCTGCGAACGACTGTAAATTACACCTTTCCTTTGGTCCTCTGCCCGGCATTCTGGATGCCCCGCAGCCAATCATATAGTGCCGGAGACCCACATCCCCGCTACACGTGTGTTGGTCCACTTTATGTCTTGTCAGGGCTGATGTTGAGTGGCAATGGGGCAATTGGCCAGGGCCTCACCACCAAAGCCCAATCCCCACCCCAATTTCAGTCCTGTAGGTGGGCCTGGGGATCCTATCAGGGATACTCTTGATATAAAGCAGTTTGCTATGCTCACTGAACAGAAGTAAAAAAACACCTAGAATGTAGTGCCCTGGAGGTCACCTGATGCTGCTAGGGCTGACCCCCTCCTAAATACACATCCAGTAAGATTTTAGCTTTTATTTTTAATAGTTTGTTGCTGATGGCAGGAAGGATTATTATAATAACTGAACAGAAGTAAAAAACACCTAGAATGTAGTGCCCTGGAGGTCACCGGATGCTGCTAGGGCTGACCCCCTCCTAAATACACATCCAGTAAGATTTTAGCTTTTATTTTTAATAGTTTGTTGCTGATGGCAGGAGGGATTATTATAATAACTGTCCCGTCCCCCCACCCCCCCACCCTCAGAATATCCTGTGAACACTCTCGCTATCGTATTCTGTGGACTGGTCGAAATGGAAGCTCAGTTACTCACGAGCTGCCTAGAACTCCAGCTGCAACTACATCCACTTTAGAGGGACTTTAAAAACCAATCATTGTTTGCTTACCTCCCATTCAAGGATGGATCCTCCTGTGCTGCTGAATAAAGCTGTTGTTGTCTAGATCCAGAACTTTTTCTGTAGCCCATATTTCATTTGTGTGACCGAGTCCTCTGTTTTTAACCAAGTTTAGAGACAGATTGTAGTTTGGTCAGCAAGCTAACAGGGTTGAGTGCTGTGGCTCCTTTAAGACTTTTGTATCCTAACTGCCCTGCTAAAGTGCACCTCCCAGGTTAGTTATAAAATGGTCTGAGCGGCTGCCACCCCTCCTTTGTTTCACAACAGTGAGATGGAGACACACAAACATGAAGAAGCATAGGAATTCCCCCGTTTTCACAGTATGATTGGAACATTCCCAGTTTCTTTCTCAGCCAGATCCAGAAAGCTGCACTGCTGCAAATCATTCCAACAATCCTTTTCTAAGAGATCAGACAACCAGAAATTAAGTGGCAGGTAGGACACATTGGCCTTCAAACCAACCACAGCATGCCCTGGGTCTCCGGCGGGAATATTATCATCCTGTTCTGTTTTATTTTAATACTTTTTTAATATTTCATTTTTCCTTGTAAACAGACCTCAATTTAACAAACAATAACAATTAAAACATTTTAACAAACCCAAATGAAATATGAAACCTTTCCACACATGTTCCCTTGGCTGGTATCAGACACACTCCTTCCCCCTGACTAAATGCTTTCAGATCATCTCAATTTTTGAAGCTCCAAAATCTCTAAGGCTTAGGCGCCACCCCCGACTCATCAACTCTAAGCACTGTGAAATCAAAGGAGTTACTGATACCCCAACCAAAAAAAAAAAATCTGGCCAAGCATGTGATTTTCCTAACTATAAATACCAGATTTGTAAACATACCATTCCACTTTTACGGGAAGGGGGAACGGCTCAACTTAACTACTTGTCATTTGAATCAGCCTGTGGGAAACTGTAGCCTTACCCACTTTAACATTTGCCCATTGCATGATGGGTAAAAGCATCTACATATGTCTGAAGTTTTGTAATAGCAGTAAGCTGTTATTGCAGTGCAAGCTGGCTCAGGGGACATTAGAGTTCAGTAAGTCTCCACTGAAATATCAGAATGGTACATTCAGAACTGGTGACCCCTGATGCTTCCTTCTTCCTGTAAAATACAACCATGGCTGGATTTCTTTTATGTCATGTGTATAGTGAGTGACCCATCTTCTAGTCTAGCACATGTATTTGGATTGTTATTTCTGGACCATTTCTTTACAATCCTTCTACACTTTCTTTTTTAAATCGCGCATAGTCTGTGTCAATACAAAAAATATTAATTTATTATACACACAAAATATATGTAAATTCCCAGTTATATTAGTCTGCCCACATTTAGGCAGCCCTGGATTTGATTTGGGGGAATTTGCAGTTGTTTTTAATCTTGTATGATTGATTGTGTGTGAGTATATATTTTGTGTGTACAATAAATTCATATTTTTTGTATTGACTTTATTGCATGGTGCTCCTTTTTGGGGTGAATGTAGGCAGGTTGTCTGCAGTCCCTCTTGTGAAAATAGTTACAGTATTTGAGTGTAGCATATTGGACTAATTTGGTGGTGCTCCTCCATCTGTGGCACACGCATAGTCTGTGCAGGTGGTGACTTTAGTGTTCCCTTCAGAGTTTTATTGGTGAATGGAGAAGTTATAACTGCTTTCACATTCTGTTTGCCCAGCATGACTTCCTGCCATCAGGATGGATAGGAGGTGAGCTGCACCAAGTAACACCAACCTAAGCTGCAGACAGGATGGTGACATGGATGGGCAGTCTAATTTAATGCCTGCCTCCCTGGTGTTGTGGAAGGACAAAATAACAAAACGGCTTTCCTTGCCCGGGATCCTGGACACAACCATCTTGGAGAGAAGAGCGGCATCTGCAAGGCTCTGTCTGGGATTCCCACTCTGTGCAGCTGCTGCCCAAGCACCAGTGACACCGCTCTGGATTCTGGATGAGATGAGGGTTTTTTTTTTTTGTAATCACCCTGGTCCTGCCTCAGCACTAGAGGAGGGAGAGGGGTTATATTACACTGAGCATCCACTTTATTACAGTACGTTTAGGCCATAGCTATGGCTGTCAGTGGGGAAGAAAGATTATTATGACCAGCTTGTTATCACAGACAAAAGTTTAGAAGGGTTAGAATCTGATGGAATTTCTAGGATTATGGTGTACAGATTATACTACAGCCTCACTCATCACTATTCTTTTATTTCTAATGCCGATCCCAAGTAATGGACAACTGAGGGGGAGCAAGCCTCCTCCCCCATCCTGTAATACACACAAGAAGCCATTACTGGACATAGGTCATATCATGTCTCCAGCTACAGGGGCAGGAATCTTCCTAAAATCCACCCCCACAGAGGAGGGCAATGACAGGGGGAAGAGCAAAGGTCTACCAGGCAACTGGACAACTAAAGTCTCCGAGCTGCTCCAAAGAATGCAATAGCTATTGTATCCCTCTGTGACATGTGTTTGTTGGGGCCTATTGTATGGTAATGCTTTCCTTGTGTGGGGGTGGTTGGGCTTGTTTCTGGGTTGTCAAGTGTTTGGGATTGGCTTTGGTGGTGGTGAGGGTTAAAAATACCATTTTGTGGTTGCTCACCTGTAAAATGGGTATTATAAGTATGTCTCACACCCTGCTTCGGAAATATTCATTACACTTGGGTTATGTCCAGCAGAGGGCGAACCTCTGCAGAGATGAATAGAAAAAAGAAGCCCCTCCCGGCCCATAAATACCTGGGACCCCCCACACATTTCCCAATGTAAGAAAGCAGTAAGGGGACCAGGAAGAGCAAATAAAATCTATGAGAAAAATAGTAACACCAAACAGAGGATCCAAGATACAACTCAGGGTGGGGCGAAGCAGGGTGTGAGACATACTTATAATACCCATGTTACAGGTGAGCAAATACAAAATGGTATTATTCTAAGTATGTCTCACACCCTGCTTCGGAAATATTAATTACACTTGGGACATCCAATAGCAGTGTCCAAAAAGGGTGGGGATCCCAATAGGCAAAAATGCACAATTGAAAAACCCCTGCCGCTTGTAGAACTTTGCGGCCAAAAACAGCATCCGCCAAGGCCCGCACATCAACCTTACAAAAACTTGTAAAAGGTATGAACAGAAGACCAAGTAGCAGTCGTACAACAAGGACACAAGGAAGAGAGAACCACATCCTGAATGAGATGGAAAACAGATACCATTTTAGGAAGGAAATCTGGCACAAAGCGAAACACCACCTTGTCCCGGTGTCTCTCAAAATAAGAGGCCTGAAAAGACAGGGCCGCCAACCCAGAAACACAGCGAACAGAGTTAATAGCCACCAAAAAGGCAATCTTTTGTGTAAGCATAGAAAATGCAAAATTCAAATCCCAAACAGACACAAGGCTTTCGAGGACAAAAGGCCCTAGAAGACCACCAGGACAGAGGCCTGCCCTTCAAAGTACTTAAGCTGGAGCCCCAGGCCCAGACCATGCTGATGAAAGTTCAAAATCCTAGGGAACGAAAACAAGCCTTGCAAGGCAAGGCCCTAGGCTCACACCCATCAATATAGGACCTCCAAGTCCTGTAGAAGATGTTAGAGGAAGACCACTTCCTAGCCCAGACAAGTGTCTGAAGCACAACATCAGACAAAACTTCTTCTATTAAGATGGAGGAGGTTGCAGCAGCCACGCCGTCAAAGCCAGCGTTTGTAAACTGTAGAACGAACCAAACCTATCTTGGCCACCCTGGAGCCACCAGAATTGCTGACGCACCCTCTTGAGCCAGCTTGCGCACCACCTTGCCCTCCATGGCGAAGGAAGGAAACGGGTACAGGAACCCCAGATCCCTCCAGGCAAGAGACATGGCGACCACTGCCGGTGTCAGAGGAACCTGAGACCGAAACCCAAACGTTGGGAGCTTGTGATAGCAACATGAGGCAAAGAGATCCACCTCCGGAGTCCCCCACTTGCGACAGAAGGACCGGAATACCTTGTGGTTGAAAGATCCCCCTCAGTGAGAGGATCCCCTCCCTGCTCAAGGAGTCCGCCTCTGTGTTTTCCACTCCCGGAATGAATGCCGCTGGGATGCATGGAACATCGCTCTCCGCCCATGCAAGAATCAGCGAAACTTTCCTGAGGGCACTCCTGCTGCGAGTCCCTCCTTGGTGATTGATGTAAGTGACCGCAGTTCAACTGGCTGATCGAACCTGAACCGGTAAGCCCTGTAAGTGATGCATCCAGCATGACAGAATCAACCGAATAGCTCTGAACTCCAGAAACATAGATGGGGGTGTGAGCCTCCTGAGGACCCCCCAGCCCCTGGAACTGAAAGTCCGTCCAGAAACCTCCCCTGCCCGACAGGCTGGCATCAGTGGTAACAGTCTCCCAACAAGGGGCCAAAAAGGATCTGCCCCTCACCAGATTGCTAGGCTCCAGCCACCACTGAAAGGACTGCCGAGCCCTGGGAGACAGCAGAAAGGACTGATCCAAGTACCGGATACATCCTTCCCAGTTCAGCAATGGATGGAGTTAGAGCGACCTCATGTGAAACTGAGCAAAGGGGACTGCCTAGAAGAAAACCACCATCAATCCCACCAGTTTCATCCCTAGCCGGATAGAGAGGCGAGGATTGTCCAGGAGAACACGTATCAGATCCTGAACCCTCTGCACCTTTGGGTGAGGAAGGAACACTCTGGCCTGACTGGTATCCAGATTCATGCCCAGAAATGAGATCTCCCTTGAAGGGGAGAGAGAGAACTTGGGGTGGTTGATCACCCATCCGAACCTTTCCAGCGTCGTCACCACCCTGGAGTCCATCTCCACCTGGCATAGAAAAGATGCTGTAATGAGTAGGTCGTCCAGATATGGCACAATGTAAACGCCCTGGGCACTGAGAAGGGCCATTATGCCGGCCAGCCCCTTGGTGAACACCCTTGGTACCGAAGTCAACCCGAAAGGAAGGGCCACAAACTGAAAATGCCGATCTCCCACCCCAAACCTGAGAAATCTCTGGCGTGCGGGGTAGATTGATACATAAAGGTAAACAACCTTGATGTCTATAAATGTCACGAAATCCCCCTGATGAAGGGAATTGATGCCTGAGCGCAGAGCCTCCATGCGGAACTTCTGGGATCTGATGAACCTGTAGAAAGGCTTCAAAAACCAGAATGGTTCTGATGGATCCATCCCGTTAGGGAACCATAAAGAGATTGGAATAATAGCCCCGGCCTCTCCCTGAGAAAGGCACCGGACATATGACCTCCATGTCCAGAAGATTTAGCCCTGCCAACAGGAGCCCCTGCGCAGCCCGGGGGTCCGAGGGAACCTGAGAACTGAGGAATCTGGGGAAGGCCGGTACTCGAACACCAACTTGTACCTGGAAGAGACCACGTCCACAACCCACTTGTCCGTGACCTCCCAGACCTGGAAAAAGTGCCGCAGCCGACCCCCCACCCGCCAAGGTGAGGGCGCCCCCTCATTGCTGAGCTGGCTCGGCAGCGGGCTTGGAACCCCAGACAGGTCCTGAATGGGCCCATCCTCCACCTCTGCTCCAGGAATCACCACTGAAGATAGAGAAGGCATCACCTCTGCCTGCTCTGGCACCACGAAAGGAAGGATTAGAGGAGCCTGCCCCCCGAAAGGAGCAACGCTGCTTCTAGCGTTGCGGAAGCCTGCCTCCTTCCGCAACTGAATCCAATTTAACTCCAAACAGCCGCATACCCAGAAGGGTAGCCCTGCAAGTGACTTCTTAGCCGCAATGTTAGCCGCCACTGGCGCAACCAGGCAGAGCGTCATATAGCCACAAGCAACGCTAAGGTTCTGCTATACAGACATATTGTGTCATCCAAGGCAGACAAGACAAATGGTCATGAACGATACACACCGCATAAGCGCTGCAAATTCATCACTGGCTGGGTCCAGCTGGGACCCCTCAACAGGCCCCTAACCACAGACCTGATAGCCACAACCGTGAGTACAGAAGTACAAACAGGCCGCAAGGCAGAACCCACGCCAGCAAAGGTTTGTCAAGCCATCTGATTAATACGACGGTCCTCACGATCCTTAATCGTGATGGCGTCTGGAGAGTGCACCACAGATGTGTTGGACAATTCCAGTACGGGCGCATCGACCTCGGGAGGTATCCCATTCCTGAGGAAAACCAGGAAGCCGGCTAGGTCCTTCCCAATCCTTAATAATCAGATATTAGAAATGAAACTGATTTGGGCATTCCATACGAGGCTTAGAGGTCTCAAGGAAAAAATTCCCCCTTCTGCGGAGGGGACTCCGCCGGAGGAGGAATAGCCAGCACCTCAAATAAATGGGCCAGGATCTTGGGGGTATCCACGGCATCCCCAAGCCCCTGCCCGGCATCAGCATCCCAAAACTGCTGATCCTCAGAGCCATCAGATTCCGTAAACAGTTCCCCTTCCGCAAGCGGAAAATAAACAGACCAGTCAAGGGAATCATGATCATCAAGAACCGGCACCGGTGACAGATATCTTCTCTTAGCCGGGGCCAACCCTGGCCACAGAGCTAGAAAATTTTTCGATGTTGGCCAATCCAGCACATACATCAGATTGCGACTCCCCGCTAATGACCAAGGCACTTGGGGTACGGATAAATCAAGGTGGGGTAGGTGATGAGGCCGGCGGCACTGACCCAGACTTCCGGGCCCCCGATTGCCGTGTTATGGCCTGCTGAACACATGGTATGCACCAGCAAAGTATCCCCCACAAGGGATACCCCCCAACCCACACACTGCCGGGACTGCCCCGAAGGGAGCCAGAGCCCGGTATCCTGGGGAGCCTCCAAATGGTGATTTGTATGGTAGTCGCAATGACCAGCTGGAATTATGCTAGAAGCTACCCGGGATGCCCCTTAAGTCCGTTGGTGGGAGGATTTGCAAGCCCAAGGGACCCCAGGACACATAACAAAAAGGGGGCCCCCGTAAATAAGGTATCAAGACAAGCACTCATACATGCAGAAAGCAAACAGAGAGTGGTAAAACATATAAAACAAATATATATACATATATAACATAGAATATAACATTGAGAGCAATATAGTATATAATACTAAAAACAATGCATAAAAGACTAACATGGCATGCTTACTTCTTATGTAGTAATACCAGACCCAGAAACCGCAAGATGGGACAATACGATCCCTAAGTGTACTAGGCCCGCGCTGCATGAGGCGCCTTAAGCATTAAAGAACAAACAAAGCCCTGCAGGGCACTCACCGCCAGCAAAACATGCGATCCTCAGTCTGACGGCAAAAGGAAGGAGAAGAAGGAGGGCGGGCCGGCGCGGAGGGCGGGCCGGCGCGGAGGGCGCCTGGCCCCGCCCCCTCCCCACGTTCAAAGCAACCGGGCGCCAGAGAGAGTGGGGCGGGCCGCCGCCAGTGCGTCGAGCCCCCAGCCAAATTAACGGGGCGCCAGAGAGAGAGTGGGGCGGGCCGCCGCCAGCACGCCGAGCGCCCGGCCCTGCCCCGCCCCCACTCCTCACAGCAAGGAGAGGGAGAAGCTCCCCTCAGCCTCCTCACCAGCGACTCCATGACAGTGCGGCCGGCTCTCACTATGGCCGCCGCATGTGAAAAAGAAAGTTAAATCACACACACGCACACTCATACAACCCCCTCCCATAGGGAATAAAGGGAACAAAGTAAAGGGAGGGAGGGATCCCCAACTACAGCAGTAGAAAATGGGGAAACGGAGAGGGCATCCCAAACCAGGGTCACCAACCTGGTAGCCGCCTACCCCTTGTTATGGGGCCTCACGGAGGAGCGTGGCTCCTATCAATCCACCTATTAAGTTGAATCCTACCCTCACCCGGACCTACAGCCAAGGCTGGGAGGCATTAGGGGACTTAAACATAACAAGGTCCGGGCAGAAATAAGGATAAAAATAGCCGGGTGTGAAACCGGCTTACCTGCAAGGAGGAGACTTCATCTTCTGACTTGCTCGCCGTCTGCAGAGACAATTACTGGGGAATGTGTGGGAGGTCCCAGGTATTTATGGGCCAGGAGGGGCTTCTTTTTTCTATTCATCTCTGCAGAAGTTCGCCCTCTACTGGACATAACCCAAGTGTAATGAATATTTCCGAAGCAGGGTGTGAGACATACTTAGAATACATTTTGGATAAAGAAGGGCTACATTGGATTTACCTCCCATAGTTGCTTGCCATTTTTGTGGCCCATTTTGTCGCCCTTGATGTAGTTAGAGATGTTAGGCAGTGCTAGAGCTCTAAAGCAGGGGTCTCCAACCCTCCTCTCCAAGACCTTCCAGCAAGTCATGTTTTGTGGCTATCCACATAGATGCACATGTGAAGTCATTAGTGTAGAAGCAAAGTTATAGAGCCATTCATGTGGGGATCCACAAAAGATGAGCTGTTGGCGGCCTTTGGGGAGGAGGTTCTGGGATCATTGCTCTAAATGATCTGTTTCCAAATTCGCATCAGTGACAAACTCCAGAGGAAGGGCCAGTATCTGGCTTCCCATGCCAAACAACAAAAAATAGACCAGAACTAGGTACATTTGTAGGGCCATTCAATCTCTGCCATCCCCTACTATTGAATGTCCAAATAATTTGTGCTTGCAGTAGGGCCATTTTAGATGTGTTAGGCCACAAAAATGAATCTAAGCCAGGTAGACTGTAAATTCTGGGTCCAAGATGGCCACCAATCTGACATTGTAACACTACAGCTTCTATTTACCCAGCATGTTCTAGTGCTATTGAGCAAGATGCAAATGTCCAGCACTCACAGGCTCCTCCACAGTTCTAAAAGGATCCTGTGGGCAAATGCTTCCTTTACGCTCAAAGTTTGTTATACAAGGCCATCTAATCATCAAACTTCAGAGACTTAGACGCACTCTTGTCTATATAGAACGCCTTCTTCTGTTCTGGCTGGAAGCCCAGGCCAATACCTCGATTCTGTTTCATGACCAGTGCTCGATCAAATTCAGCAAGGAGATTCCTCTCTAGCACTTGCTCCCCTTGCTTTCCCAGGGCCATATTGGGCCTTTCCTGGACTGGAGATGGTGACCTGGCAGCTTGGTTTCCCTTCTTGAATCCTCCCAGTAGTCTAAAGAACTTTGTTTGCTGCTCTGGGCTTTGAAATTTAGCAGTGTCCCACTGGCCAAACTTGCTTTTTTGCTGAGAAAAAAAAAATGGTCTAAGGTTAGTACAGAAATATTATCAGCCGCTGTGTTCTTCTCTTTCCACACCTACTGTAGGAAACCCGCAATTATGCCTGAAGAAGAAGAAGCTTGAACCGATTCCATAGCTTGCATTTTCAATCTTATTGCGTTAGCCAATAAATGGTATTACCTTAATCTTGGATTTCCTGCTTACATCGATGGCTAACACGGTACAACAACCTACTCACACCTACTGCATAAATTATTGTCACAGTGCCACAGTCTGCATTCATTATTATAATCTGGGGACCGCCTTCAACGCTAAGGTTGCAGAACTGTGATATAGTCCAAGCATTTTGTGTGCAGTGGTCACTTCCCCTTTTATAGGCAAACAAAGCAAGGAGATCACCTAAATGTGCTGGGGAGAAGCACATTATTGATAACTATTGAGCACCAGGGTATTATTAAAGTTCCTGTACAGGTATACACTAACTTCCTCCTAACTTGTCCTCCTTGGAAATCATATCATAAACATGCACTGCTGTGGTCTGAGAAAGCCAGGGGGCCACTGTGGTTTTTCATACTCACTCACACGGAGAGCAGCAAGTGTAGCTGTATGACCACTTTTTTGTGTGGTCCTGGAGGAATGACATTTAAAAAAAAAAAAAAAAAAAGATTGGAACCCTGCTATGGCTGCAATACTACACTGCAGGAAATAGAAGAGAGGCACAAGGGCCAGGCATCAGGTGAGCCGCCCTATTATTGCTGTCAGGTTTACAGTCAACTTAATGGATTTCCCCATGATGTCAATCCAGTAGCAGTCCCATTCCTTCATACAAAACTGTGAAACTGCTTCAATGTACCTTTATGAAAATGTGACTGCTTGGTGCACTGATGTGGGGGAAGCCATCTACTTATCCAGACCATATGAGGAAAAGGACAGGGGGGTTATTGGGAAACATCGCTGGGAATTTGTCTTCAAAGCACTTTGATGCTGTCCAAAAAATAGCAACTTTAGCATGATTTATCCAGATCTCACCAGGGAAGTGCTGTGCAGGTAATAGGAACAGGAGGTTATTGGCAATTGGGCTGCCCCCTCCACCCACTTGGACCAATACCCATTTTTTTGTAAATTGGGCGTTGGTCTGCTTTAAAGGACCCTAAACTCTTTACATCCAATTTACTGATCATTTTCTGGGAGCCCTAAAGTTTCCACTCTTCCTAGAGAACTCAATAATTGGAACACTAAGTGACCCCGTTCCTCTGCCTGCTCCTGGGAGATAACTCCAAGCAATTACTCTTCCTGCACACGCACCACTTCCGTCCTGCTCTTCCCAGACCCTGAATAATTGCTGTGCCTAACTTCAGGCGGCGGCCCCTAATAATCAGCTTCCAGTCAAGTCCCAATTGCTGCAATTCTTAAATGACGTGTCCTAATGATAATGCAGAGCCAGACACAGACCCCCTTATACCCTCAGTTACATGAAAATGGCTTTTATTCCGCAGCTGAGAGACAAATTGGCTGTCTTGCTCTATCACACTCTAAAATACACCGCATTCTGTGTATGGTGAATTGAACAAGTTTTGGGATGCCCCGCAGTTTGCGATCCTGGGGAAATTCACACTGTGGATGTGTTGGCTGCATCGGGCATTCCCAGAGGTGAGAGGCCCAACAGATGCTGGCTGCTCTCAGCAACTATCTCTAATGTAATGTATTATTCTATGAAATGCAGCAATGGGGCTGCCCCGCTGATAAGGACCAAAAGCTGGGATATGCAAAATTCAGGGTTTTGGTCTACTTTAGGGAATAGCCTGCTGCTAGTGTGAGCTTTTGCTTCCCGGACCTAAACACTTCTTAGCCTTGGGCCAGATGATCCAGCAATGAGCTGACAGATGTCCCAGCAACAACGCATTAACACACTGGCTTTGGCGCGCTCCTTATCCCCAGACTGGCAATGGTGAAGGCTGAGCTGATAACAGGAAGAGACACCTCTGCTACAGTCAGCTTGTAGTTGGAACATCTGTCCTGTGGATAAGGTAATTCTAGGCTTTATTTTACTTTTAGCTAGACAGGCATATCTCCGTATATACTGTATTAGAACTAATTATTACCTCATTTAAAAAACGGCTGTAAAAAAACAACTTCCCCCGGTCAGGTCTTCCCCACTCATGTCATATCGGGGTCATTCAGCCCAGTGATATTCACTTAAAGGTCGATGAAAACCACTCTCTGCATTGATTCCCATAAAGTGCCGCGGCCAGTAGTAATGGGATGATTTCTAAAACCTCGCCAGTAAAACTACCATGTGGTGGGGTCTCACATTAATAGAGCAGCAATGGACTTGGATAGCCCCAGACCTAGGAATTCTCCCTGTAGAAGCAGGCACAGGGGAGCCTTTAGATAAAAACTCAAAATCCTCCTCGCCGCTCTCAGAGTGGCTGGCGGCACGCCATCTAAGCCTTCGTCTAAGGTCAGTGGCTCCAAGCGAGCTGGCGGCCCCATCCCCCACTTCCCTCTAACAGGGAGCTTGCCCGTGCTGGCCATTCACAAATGCCTGGCGCGGCCACGCGCCCTGCTAGAGGGATAGCAGGGATGCGGCTTGCGCATGCGCCGTTGGACCGGGAAGCAAGGTAAGTGTATGGGGCGACCTGGAAGGGGGTCACACAGCAGGGCATCCCGATTTTGGGTGCCACAGGGGAGGGAATCGATCAGCCTGGGATATTTGTGGGTTTTGGTCCACTTTAAAACAAAAGTGTTGTAATAAGGTGCGGGTTGGAGGCATCCAGAATGCTGGAGCCTCCCCACACATCACCCCCCCCCCCCCCCCCCAGAACGCCTGCAATTCTTACTTGGCCAGGAATGAAGCCACGCAATTGGTGTCCACTGCTGGCGGCCAGTCTTGGGGCTGCATTTCCACTGGAGGATCGAGGGCCATGTAAGAATCGCGGGCATTCTGGGGGGTGATGTGCAAGGGGGGCTACCCCCAGCCCTGTTAGTGGGCAAACAGGTGCTGGTCAGCTTTAAATTGGCAATGGCAATACGTGGTGCTGGTGCATCATGTTATTTTATTTAAAGTGAAATAGCACCTGCCAGTAACAGTGTGGCTTCAAGGGCCCCATTGCCGCTCATCCAGATGGCCAGTCCAAACATTGCCACAGGTTGTGCAAGGTGAGGGAGGCAGCTTGCATGCCATGGGCCCAGTAGCAGCTGCCATCGCTGTCTCTATGGTATGTAAGCCACTGGGTTCTACCTTACCATAGGGGTAAGGGTATAAGGTAATTTTTTGCTATAGGCCTACGGTAACCTTTTTGTATAAACAGTAAGTAACTTTAGTGTCCCTTTTAAACTTTCCAATTTCATGGATTTTACCAGACACCTCAATTCAGGGGCTCCCCACTTACCCTACCCTTACCCTCGCCAATTGCTGTATATTTGTCTGTGACCAAATAGCCACAGGTGCCACATAAACAAGAGGGTCTCCAATTCCCCCTGATTTGCCCTCTAATCCTTCTCAACTATTAGTTTACATTTTTACATTTAAAGATGCCCCACATGTTCCCCCCTTTGAAATGTACATTATCCCAACTGCAGGTTTCAAGCAACTTACAGCTTCAGTCTTGACTTCATTTGCATGGTTTGGTTTCACTGCCGCCACAAGACCATCTTCAGCATCCTCCTAAATGAGAAGAAGGAGGATTGAGTTATTGTCCCCTCTTTCATACAAGCCACCTTAGGGAGAGACCCATGCAAAGTCGTTTTATTCCCATGCAGTCATGGCTTCCAGCCTGGTGGTGATGAGGGTCACTAGCCTGAAACATGTGTCCACAATATGGCTGTTTAAATATTAGAAGATAAACTCAAGGCTGAACCTGGTCCCAACCGCCACTTTGCTCCCCTGGCGTTCAAGCAATCACCATTTCCTGTGCAGACGCCAGGGGAACGGAATTGGTCAAGGATTATTTTTTACCTGTCCCCCCCCCCATCAAATTTAAAGTGGAAAAAACCTGTGCTTTTCACTTTCCTGGGTTTTGTTCCCCCGGGCATTCCACATTGGTATGCCCCACTATGTGAAACCCCCGCCATCACCGCATTCAGACTCCCCGCTTCCTGGTCGGGTTACTGTCGAATCAGAGAAGTCTGCTGACGTGATGTAATTCGACGAGAGCGGACGCATCCCCTGCTGCCTCTGATTGGCTACGGCGGGAGTGCGCGCAGCTGAGGATGTAGAGATCAGTGGACGAGAGCCCACGCATGCGCCGTTGGACCGGGAAAAGGTGAGTGATTACCAATGCCCTGGAAGATTTCACGTGGCGGGGCAGCCGCTGGTGAGTTTTGTTCCGCTTTAAGCCATAATCCAAACACACAAAACAGTTATTTAAACTGAATGAATCACACTAAAACTGGACAGATTTGTATTTATAGTAATGACTCTTGCTTGTAGTCTAGATGGCAGCAGATCAGGTTGTCGAGTACCACCAGTATAGACCCTGGTCTATAGCATTGCCCATCTGGACACTAATGCTACATGCTGATCTACTGGCTGCACCAGAAAAGGGGGTTAATGAAATCAAGGTTTTTTTTTTTGGAAGGGGGGGGTAATTTGCAGATATCTCTTCTCTCCTTTACATAAAGAATTTCATCCGCACTAGAAAAAAAACTAAAAATAAAACGATCAACAGTGTGTCTAATCTGTACATATGTACAAGAGCTGAACTGGCTGCACCACATTGTATCTTGCATTTGTCTGCACTAAAGCTCTCAGGAAGGACATCATGGGTCTGTGAAGATATTGGTATGTCCAAAACACTTCCAGGTCAAATTCAAGTGGTAAGTTTAGAGGCGTGCACCTTCCTGCATGGTGAGAGCAGCTCTCCTCTCTGGACAAACAAGGATTACTATAACTGCTCAAGCAGTCTATTGTCTCTGGTCGTTGCCTTGCTATTAACCGTTTCCAAAAAGATTTGAGAGAAGCGAAAAATCCATGTAGGGGGGATCTGAAGAAGAAGGTACCACCATAGTCTCTCAACGCTCGATCCCATCAGAAGTCTGTCTGTGTGGGAGGAGGGGCAACTGCTATGCACTGAACTAAATGGATCCTCATCCACCTGCATCAGGTGGATAAGATAAAGCTTGTGTGATTTCCAGGTAGGCAGAAGGTTTAGTAATGAGGTAGAAGAAAGAAACTGCCTCCCCCAGTGTATAATTAAGAAAAAGATGCCACTGAATAGCAGTGTTTTACACTTTTTTAATTTTTTTTGTCAAAGAGAGTAAGTATGTTGGGCCGGGGGCTTAGTGGTTGGCCTTCAAGTTTGCTTTGAACCCGTGCCAGCCTACCGGGAGATTTTTTCACTCTCTGTTGCCAGACCATTTTGCACTATTTTGCACTTCACATGTTCAGCTGTGGTTTTTGAAGGGATTTCCCAGGAAAATGAGATATTTTTCAGCAGAGTCTGGGCTGTAACATGAAATGTCTTGTTTGTCATTTCTTAGGTGTATTTTCAATATTTTGGGGTGAAATAAAAAAGAAAAAATATTTTACTAGTTTTTTTTTAATACTTACCTCCCATCCATCCCTGGGCACTGTGTCCCACGCTGATCACTCTGGCTTCTGCTCTCCTGCTGCTGCTGGAAGCCTTTTATAGCTGCTTGGCGATAGAACATAAGGGGTTAATTAAAAAAAAAAAAAGACATAGGGTCCCCCCTCCCAGGGGAGGGAGACCCCATTTTTGGAATTTTAAGGGTTAAAAACAAAATGATACGGGGGTCCCCCTTACCCATCATAACCAGCCTGGGGGCTTGTAGAAACAGGGCACAGGGGCCAGCTTTAGTGGCCCCCCCCACCCTGCCGGCTACAAGCTCCGTCAGCCCGGGCTCTTCTGCCCCCCCCCCCCCGGGCTTTGGGGAGGCAGGTAATTGGGGGTGCCGGGGCTTAATGGCAAGTCACCCTCTAGCCGCAGGTGACTTGCCAGCCTCCAGCCTTGTGAACTGGTATAGGGATCTCATGGATCCCTTACCAGTTCACAAGGGGTTAAACGTAAAAATAAAAACACAGACACAATATAAAAAATGACTTTTATTTTTTTTCTTTACTCACCTCCGATCCTCTGCTGTCCCCCGGCGATCTGCGATGACAGCTGCTGGGTGCTTGGTGGAGGGGGGCTGGGGGGGCAGGGATCACAGCCCTCTCCCCACCTCCAACCTCTCAGCACCCGGCAAGACTGATCTTCTCGGGTGTTAAGAAGCTGGCTGCAGGGTGACATCATAATGACGTCACTCGCCCCCCCGCGGGCCCGATTCCTCGCCCTCTCCTCACCACGGAGTAGCCTGGGGGGCAATCGGAGGCCCCCCAGTGAAGAGGAGACCCAACGGGAGGCATCGCGGGCGCAGGTGAGTAAATGTCATTTTTTAAATTTTCTTTTTACAGTTAGCAGCGGCCGCTGCTTAATTAAATTAAAAAGGAGACCCGGCCGGATCGATAGAGCGGTCAGTTGAGTATTTTTTTTTAATTAGCAGGGGGGGGGAAAGTCAAGCAAGTAACACCTACGTGCTTGGCACTTAACGCCGGACAAGCAAGCCCGTAGGTGTTACGTGCTTGGCACTTAAAGGGTTAAACTATTCATAAATTCTAAAAAGACTTTAGACTGTCGAACAGCCCCACTAGGGGGCATCCCAATTTGGAATGCAGATCAGAGCAGCCCATTCTTCCTCATCAAATGCATGTGGCTGCTGACAACCAATCAGGTTTGTTGCCACATGTATAGTAGGGAGCATGCAGGTTACCCACAGTAACGGAACCTGAAGGTATTTCAGCTTGTTCTCAGGTTTCCTATTTTCTATTACACGGAGGGGCATTTCAAATTATGATGCCCCCCGAAGAAGGTTGTTCCATTATAAAGCAAGCCTGTGGAAAAACACTCAAAAGATGCCCGAAGTTATGCTCCCCAAACCTCAATCTTCTGCACCAGCCCTCTGCCCTAGGTGCCACATCATTGTCTAGTATTTTCCTGGTCATGTGGGCACTCCTTAAAGTTGACCAAAACCCAGGATTTTGACTATCCTGGGTTTTGGTCCTTGCCCCTTGATCGGGGGTGCCCCGCTGTGTGAAATCCCGCAGGTCCCCCAAACAAACTCACTTCTTCCCAGTCCTATGGTGCAGGCACGGGCGCTCGGCCAATCAGCGCGCTTCGGGACGCTAATGTAGCCGTTTGTAATGTAATGTAATGTTACCGGGAAAGCAGGTAAGTGTATGGGGCATCCCGATTTTGGATGCCCCTAGGAGAGGGAATCGATCGGCCCGGGAATCAGTGTGGGTTTTGGTCCACTTTAAAACAGAGCTTATAGCAGAACAAAACCCGGGAATTTGACTCTCAGTCGCTTTGTTCTGTGCCCCCGGGGGAATTCCACTTCCCCGTTTATGCCCAGAAGACTCACCTCTCTAGGCTCTCTCGTCCAATGAGAGCCGCCCCGTGGGACGTCACTCGGCAGATGGCTCTTATTGTGTTGAATGGGCGGGCACAACGCCGGGGATGCGTCGGTGCGTGCTCCCCATTGTAAAGAAGAGACGCCTGCCGAATGACTTAGTCATAGCGGATGTCTCTCATTGGCCTGCGCATGTGCCAATGGAGCAGGA
This sequence comes from Gastrophryne carolinensis, assembly GCA_027917425.1. Taxonomy (NCBI): domain Eukaryota; kingdom Metazoa; phylum Chordata; class Amphibia; order Anura; family Microhylidae; genus Gastrophryne; species Gastrophryne carolinensis. The sequence continues at coordinate 87,804,016 of CM051240.1, read as the reverse complement.
AAAATGGGTGAACTGGGGGGGCCACAGCTGGACACCTCGAATTCGAGGAGAAGCCAGTGGCCGGCCCTGGATTCTTTTAAATTCCAGGGCGGCCGCTGCTAGGTTTTGTCCCGCCTTAAACTTTTATTATGCTAGTAAAATTGTAAAATAAAAAGGTAGCCCTAATATTTACCTGATTATTGCCCTGTGAAGTTTTGTTTTTGGACAGTATTTCTTTCTCCTCTTTCAATTTTCTCTTCTTTTTGGGAATCTCATTAAGAGCCACAGCTGCACCCTGCTGTTTATTTAATGCTGCTTCAGGTTGCTTTTTCTTCTTTGACATCTTTTTATTTTCCTCTGAATGAGAATTCATATCTTGAAGCTGCTCTGATTCCACAAGAAGCTCGGCCTTTTTTTTTTTAGCCTTTTGTTTCTTTTTTTCTTTGTCACAGATTTTATCCTGATCCTGAGAAGGATCCGCTTCTGTTACATGTTCCTGTAAAGTGTCTGAATCTTTTGGCTTGTCATAGAATGACACCCTTTTCTTTTTCATTTCTGTCTTACAAGCCTCACTAACATCACCAACATCTTGATGAACGGTTGTATCTTTTAAAATGGAGGAGGTGGCCTTACTTTGCTTTTTTAAAGTAGGAGCATCTGACGCTTTAGCCTCAGCCACAGAAGTGCCCTCATTGTCCGTTACCTCAGGAATACCTTTCTTTTTCATCTTTGTCTGTGTGGCCAAGACATCATCAGCTATATTCTCTGTTTGTGTTACCTCAGGATTTTCCTCAGTCTGGGCTTTCAGTTTCTTTTTTCCTTTTTGTGGGACATCTGCTTCATCCATATTTACTTTATCACATTTCTCATCTAGGTGTTTTTTTTTCTTCTTTTGCTTTGTTTTCTGAGGTAAGGCATCACTGACTCCACTTTGCCTTTCAGATAAGTCACTGTCTTTTTCAACCACATTTTTCTTTTTCTTTGTTTTCTGAGGTAAAACGCCAGTGACCTCATTTTCCCTCTTAGTTAAGTCACTGTCTTTTTCAACCACATTTTTCTTTTTCTTTGTTTTCTGAGGTAAAACGCCAGTGACTTCATTTTCCCTCTTAGTTAAGTCACTGTCTTTTTCAACCACATTTTTCTTTTTCTTTGTTTTCTGAGGTAAAACGCCAGTGACTTCATTTTCCCTCTTAGTTAAGTCACTGTCTTTTTCAACCACATTTTTCTTTTTCTTTGTTTTCTGAGGTAAAACGCCAGTGACCTCATTTTCCCTCGTAGTTAAGTCACTGTCTTTTTCAACCACATTTTTCTTTTTCTTCTTTTTCTTAGGCAAGACATCGATTACTTCATTTACCCTCTCATTGAAGTCACTGTCTTTTTCATTCACATTTTTCTTTTTCTTCTTTTTCTTAGGGAAGACATCGCTGACTTCATTTTCTCTTTCAGCTAAGTCCCTATCTTTTTCACGCATATGTTTCTTTTTCTTTTTTTTCTGAGGTAAGGCATTACTCACTTCCTTTTTGCTCTCAATTAAATCACTGTCTTCTTCAAGCATAGTTTTCTTTTTCTTGGTAATACAAGGATCAGCTTTTTCAATTTCGGCCTGTTTCGCTTCACTGCTTTCCTCAGAGAGACACTTCTTTTTTTTCTTTTTACCATATTCAGGCTCTAACACACTAGTCCCCACATTTTCATTTTCTTTTAACTTCTCTTCATTAGGCTTTTTCTTTTTTTCTTTTCGAGGAGGGACTTCATTATCCATTGTTCCAACATTGCTTTCTTTGTTACAAGATTTCTTTTTAGTTTTGTTTTTTTTGTTTTTCTTTTGTAGAGGCATTGCAGCATCTGCCTTCAGTTTAATGTCAAGGTTTTCCTCTTCCGATACCAATCCAGAGCTTGCCCCGTTCGCTTTATTACCTTTTGAAGCTCCATTTGTCCCATTTATACTGCCATCATTATTTAGAATGTCTTCAGAGTGGCCATTTTTATTTACCTTCTTGCTAGGTGCAACATTATCAGCAATTGTATCACCTTGGTCTGCCCCCTGCTTCTTTTTCTTCTTTTTGGGTACATCGGCATTAGTCAGGGGATCACCTTCCCCATGTTTCCTTTTATTTTTTTTCGGTACATCACCTGTAACATTATTATTGGACAAGTCTGTTATTGCAGTTTCTTTATCTGACATCTTCTTTTTCTTCTTCGCCACAAAGTCGGTTGCTGGCTCAGCCTGAATATCATCCATACTTTTAAGGATCTTCATGGTTATTTTTAGTATGCTTTCCTACACATGGCTCACCATCACACTGTGAAATAAAATCAACAATTAATTTAATTATAGGGCCAACATTTCATCCCCCTACTCACCCAAACACTAGACAGATGCCGTCAGAGGCTACTACTGCAGGTAACAAAAGCAATGAGACATTTTTATCCTGACTTTAAATCAAAATGGTTATAGCAAAATCATATTATGTGGGTTAAACTGTAAACCATAACCATGTGACTGCTACTGCCAATCATATTGCTCAATATCACTGTGATGAAAGGGGTCCTGTTTCTTGCACACACAGTCTTGACGGGCGAGCATCACTTCTTTTTTGTTATTTATTTCCCTTGCCCATGTGACCAGACAGTTTGACAGTGCATCCCCTGGAGGATTACAAATAAAATGTATATATATATTATCACTCACCTGCACACCATTGGGTGCCTTGTCTCCCAGTGATAGCTCCTACTGTACAGCTCCACTTCCACACCGACTGGCACTGACTGCTTATGCTGGGTTTACATAGTAATTATCCAGCGAGAAGTTGCTAAAGCGATAATTGCTCCGTGGAAACAGCCGCAGAGATGAACAAGAATTGGTTAATCTGTTGGCAATCATATAGTTTTGGCAGATTTGCAGGATGGGGCTTTGATGTAAAACCCCGCCTCTATGATGGTGTAGTAGGGAAGTACTGCCACCAATGGTTGCGTGGAAGTAAAGCGACTGCGTGAGGTAAAGGAAGGCTAAAGATATGGCAGCACGCCTTCACCAGATATGTGTGAATGGCTGGCGCAGGCACACATCCTGTTAGAGGACAGCGGAGATGCCACCACCTGCGCACTCGTCGGCTGGAGCCAAGTCTTAGACTAGCTTAGATGACTTTACATCAGCACAGTTGAGTGCGAAGCTTGAATGGGATGACACACATACTCCTTAGGACCCGGGCATCCAGTGTCGGAGGCCCCGGGGCAATGACTTTTGGTCCAATTTAAAGATGACCAACTACATACCTGGCTGGCCCTGGAGTCTCAAAGACGTCAGGGCTGGGCAAATAAAGTGGGTCAAGGACTCCAGGGCCATCTGATCCTCACTACCCAGGGCATCCCAAACCGCTGTTTGAACCCCCAGATTGCCTGTGAAACTTACCCGATTGCTGATCAAATGGTGCATGGCTGGGCCGTTGCTGTGCCACACTATACCTCATAGCAACGGCAATGGCCCAGCCATGTGGGCCAGGCATTTGTGACTGGCTGGTGTGAACATGCCCCCAACTCGAGCATAGCAGTGGCTGCACTTGGCTCAATTCAGCTCTCATAAGGCTAAGAAAAGCCAAATGAGCCAAGCAGTGATGATTGGCTGCCTGCTTGCGCTGTTGGATAGAGATTTCCCAATCAATATCAAGGTTGGCCCGCGACTCTATCCAAGATTTTAATTTTGGCCCATTGTGTACATTTTGAGTTTGACACCCCTGGTTTGTCATGTTACATCATGTCTAACAAAGAACAAAGTATCCTAGAAAGCTCAGTTATCCTACAAGGTATCCTCACTATAGGGGCGATTCAGCACCATGTGAGAAAACTCTACTACTTTTCAGGAGAAAAATCTGCCATTCATGTTCATTGTCTACCCGGAGGTGGATGCAGCACCAGGTGAAATGCTAAATCACTCCCTAGGTCAGTGGTACTCAACTGCCGGACCGGGGTCCGAATATGGACCTTGGCGCCAGATTTCTGGACCCCCTGCCCTGACAGCGCTGCACTCAGTTACTTCTGTGTTGCCATTGGTCAGCGCTGCCCCCTTTACTTAATCGGCGTAGTAGTGCTTAGTCTCACTGCCAGTGCCTGGAACCTAGCATTGCAGTATGAAGTACTGCACTGTTTCGTTGCCCCATCCAATCTTGTCCCCCTGCCCCCAGTTTAGCCCCATCCATCCCTGTCCCACCATCTCTACCCCATCCATTCTTTCCCCCCCAGCTTTGCCCCATCCATTCCTGTCCCCCCCCAGCTTTGCCCAATCAATCCCATCCCCATCCATTCCTTTCCCCCCAGCTCAGCCCTATTCATTCCTGTCCCCCCAGCATTGCCCCATTAATCCCATCCCCATCTATTTCTGTTCCCCCAGCTTAGCCCCATCTATTCCTGTTCCCCCAGCTCAGCTCTATCCATTCCTGCCCCCCAGCATTGCCCCTTCAATCCCATCCCCATCCATTCCTGCCCCCCCAGCTCAGCCCCATCCATTCTTGTCCCCCCAGCTCAGCCCTATACATTCCTGCCCCCCCAGCATTGCCCCATGGATCCCATCCCCATCCATTTCTGTCCCCCAGCATAGCCCTGTCCATTCCTGCCCCCCAGCATTGCCCCATTAATCCCATCCCCATCTATTTCTGTTCCCCCAGCTTAGCCCCATCTATTCCTGTTCCCCCAGCTCAGCTCTATCCATTCCTGCCCCTTCAATCCCATCCCCATCCACTCCTGCCCCCCCAGCTCAGCCCCATCCATTCCTGCCCCCCCCAGCTCAGCCCCATCCATTCTTGTCCCCCCAGCTCAGCCCTATACATTCCTGCCCCCCCCCCCCAGCATTGCCCCATGGATCCCATCCCCATCCATTTCTGTCCCCCAGCATAGCCCTGTCCATTCCTGCCCCCCCAGCATTGCCCTATACATTCCTACCCCCCCCCCCCCCCCACAGTTTTGCCCCAACAATCCCATCTCCATCCATTCCTGTCAACCCCAGCTCCGCCCCATCCATCCCAGCCTTGTTTAGTTTTGCCTGTGGAATATATTCCCCGCAACCCCAGTGCGCTGACTAACTGTACACCCCCCTGCGACAGCCTCCTGTCCGGACCTTCACCTCTCACTAGATGCCTGTATATGGACCTTTACAAGAAGTGGTTGAGTACCCTTGCCCTAGGTAAACAATGAAAGTTTCTCCTAAAAAATAGCTTTATTTCACCTAGTGCTGAATTGCCCCTTATGTGGAAGAGTGGCAGAGAAGCGGGGCTCTACCATGGGCTTGATGCCAGATGCTGACCAGAGAAGTCTCTTTCTTTTCCTTGTAACAAATCGGTAGTGTGGGAAAGGGAGGCTGGGACTAAGACTAGCAGAGAATTTCTGCCCCTTTGGACCTAATGACCTTTTTAGACTTTAAGGCTATTTTGAAGCGGACCAAAACCCACCCTGGAGTCTATAAGACTCCAGGGCAGACTTACCCCCTCACGCTGGGGCATCCCAGTTTGGGATGAAACCTCCCAGGGTGTTTAGTAAACTCACCTTTTCCCAGAGCCCACAGCACATGTTCCGGCATCACTCACACAGCCTGTGGCATTCCGCGTGCCATTTCATTCAGCTTCTTCAGCTGCGCATGCACTGCAGGGGAAGCCGATTGGAAGAGCAGCCATGCCTGCGCTGTGGGCTTGATGAGATGTGAGTTTGCCTGGAATTCTGGGGGTTTCACATAGCGGGGCACCACAATTCAGAGTACCCTGGGGGAAGAACCAAAACCTAGGATAGTGACAATGCCAGATTCTGGTCCACTTTAATATTTTCTTTGCTATCTGTGACCCTGTCACAGAAGCACAGAGGTGAGTCACTGGAGCTGAAATGAGATCTCTGCTCTTTTATGGTGTAGATGAGGGAGGTTTGCATGGATTTCAGGTGTTTCGTATGGTTACAGGTGAAAAAAAAATAAAGATATAATCAGCCTGATATCAATTTAGACATTGGTGCAGAAATGGCCCAGCAGTCAAAGGGTTACACGGGGCAAGTAACCTATAGAAAGCGAGAGCTGTGTTGGTGAGACTCCCCCTCACTTCCTGTCACCAGAGAGCTCAGTCCTCTCTCGTGCCTGCACTGCATGCTGGTACTTGTAGTTCCACAGGGAGGCACACTATTGCCGGTGGTGGGATATCGCCATAGTTACAGCCAGTACCTGCAGTGCAGCCGCCTCAGCTCTCCTCTCTGCTCCCCACGTGCTTCCTCTCAGCCGCCTCACCCGGAAGTCGCGCCTCGCCTCGCACGGCATCCTGGGTAAGATGGAACAGTGTTGATAGGTTGCTATGACAACCCCTCGCTTGACCATGGCTGCGGCAGAGACAGGAGGAGACCCCGGGAGCCTCTGGCTGCAGATCTGTGAAGGTATCATACCCCAATGGGAGCCCCTGTCCCTCCTTATATGCCTCGTGTTCTCCCCTCCAACCCCAGATATTTGCTGTTTTCATTCAAATGTGATGCTAAGAAAGTCGCTGCTTTTGAATGACTTTAGCACATTTGCTTTTTTGCATCTGTGACTGTAGGTGTGTTGAGGTGTCTCCTTTTGTTGGCTTTAAAAGTTGGGAGGTCATTCATTCAAACAAGGCAGCGTCAGACTGGCCCACCAGAGGATCCTCCGGTGGGTGCCAGGTCACCAGTAGGGCAGTACAGGAGAGCCAAAACTAACAGTGTTTTTGGTTTGCATCAAGTGTTCTGTAAGTTACTTATTCAGTTATTTGGTCATTACACGCTAAATTGTGCAACAGTCTAAGGTATTTTAGCTAAAGGGTGGGCTCCCAAATTGATTTCCCCTCTTGGGACCAAGGTGCTCCAGTCCGACCCTTGTATTTGGACAGATTTAACTTTACTAAAGAGAACCAAAACCCAAGGCGATTGGCCCAGGAATCTATAACATATCGATTCAAATGGCATACCGTGTTTCCCGGTCCAACGGTGCATGCACGAGCCGTGGCCGCATCCCCACTTTCCCTCTAGCAGGGTGCATGCCCACGAATTGCTGGCACAGGCCCGCTCCCTGTTAGAGGGTAGCGGGGGATGCGGCCGTCAGCCTGCTTGGAGCTGCTGGCCTTAGACAAAGGCTTAGATGATGTGACGTCAGCGGCTCTGAGCACGCTAATTGGATGAGCAGCCGTGCGTGCGCCATAGGACCGTGAAGAGGTGAATTGCCTTCGGCGATCTGGGGGGTTTCACGCTGCGGGGCACCCCCGATCAGGGTGCCCACGGGGGAAAGGACCAAAACCCAGGATAGTCAAAATCTTAGGTTTTGGTCCACTTTAAAGCGAAACAAAGCCCTCTTAGACTCCAGGGCCAGTAGCTGGCCTTCCCCTGGGGCATTATCAAGCTCTGTGTGAAATCAGCTCTTATATTCTGGGCATTAATATGCACAGCATACGGCACTGATTGGACCAAATCCAGCACATATGCGGTGGTACCGGGGGAAATTACATGTTTATGGGTGCTCTAGGGGGTTTCACTTATCAGCTCATGCCAAACTGAGACGGGAAGTTTTTGTTCCGCTTTAAAGTGGACCAAAACCCAGAATTTTGACTATCCTGGGTTTTGGTCCTTACCTCCAGGGCACCCCCAATCGGTGTGTGAAACCCCCCAGATCGCCAATGCCAACGCACCTCTTTCTGGTCTTACGTCGTCTAAGCCTTCGTCTATGGCCAGCGGCTCCGAGCATGCTGATGGGACGGGCACGCGCCCTGCTAGAGAGAAGCAGGGGATGCAGACACAGTTACATGACAGTCTGCAGGATCGATCCCTCGTAGTGCTGCGTTCTCATCCAGTTCAAGTGCAAAGCTATTAAAGCGGTCCTTCACCCTGAATAAGAGCCTATCTTATATGTTTCCCACACCCTGTACATACAGATTGCTCCACATTAAAAATCATCCTACCTGCATCTACTGCATGTTATGAGCCTTTAAACATCCAAGATGGCGGCTTATGGAAGCCACCATCTTATTAGGCAGCCTGCAAACAGGAAGTGTCTTCTGAATGTGCTGCTCTGCATTCTGGGGCTGCTGACCTTTACCTGACCCCAGCTCTGCTCTGTCTGAGCAAAGCACAGCTATAACCCGCCCCCCTGTACCTTATCCCACTCTCCTCAGTAAGTGTGATGCTTCTGAGTCAAGATGGCGGCGCCGTATCCTAAATTCCTGAACAGAGTTGCAGCCCAGTGGGGGAAAGAATAATAAGTTAGTGACTAAAAACGTAAAATATATTAATTTTAGATGCTGGGGAACCGTCTTTTAAGAGTTTGGGCTTTTCATTAAATCATGGTGAAGGTCCGGTTTAACTCCAAGCTGAGAGGGTGCTGCTGACCAGCCCCTGGTGCACATATACATACATAGCATTTACATTTGGCAATCAATGATTTCAGAGTCTAACAACCACCCACAGTCTCACACCTGGTCACTTCAGGTCTGCTTTGAAGTGGATTGAAAGCTCTTTTTACAATTATTCTGTATAATGATATTGGCACATCTAGTTCTTACTTGTTTTATTGGGCATCAGTCTCCTCTGGCAGAGGTGTGGATCTCTATGCATTTAGGTTGCTATGAGAGCTTCAAGAAGTTACAGGGGCCCTTGAAAGGCATGAGGGGTAATGAATGGTATCAGAGGGGTACAAGGTGTTGAGCTATTTTGTTAAAAGCCAGTTGCAGGTTTGTGTGCAGGAGATGGACAGCAGGGGCAGACTAACCATAGGGAGCACAGGGAGAATTCCCGGTTGGCTGCACTGCTTTAGGGACACTTCGGCTAGGTGTAGCCACCAGCATGCAGCTTCAGAGCCTACAATTATCCCATATCCACCCCTGCCCATGAGCTCTTCTTATATAGCATATGCTGATCAATGCACTTATTGATCAGCTGAGAAGCTCCTTGAGGGTGGGGCTAAGAAGCTCATGGTCTGATGGGGGGTTAGTCAAGGCCTGTGAATTCCTGGGCTGCATTTTGGCTGCAGTCTGCCCCCAGCCCGTGTACAATGGTGAAGGATATGCATAAGTCATGGGCGGGAGGTTGGGGTAGCAGAAGTGATCCTCACAGAGAGATGAGACCCTTGGGTTGTATGTGGGACACGTAGTGTAAGGCAGATCATGATATGCAAGAGAATGGCGTAGTGCAGTGGTACTCAAATGCCGGACCGGGGTCCGAATGTGGACCTTGGCGCCAGATTTCTGGACCCCCTGCCCTGACAGCGCTGCACTCAGTTACTTCTGTGTTGCCATTGGTCAGCGCTGCCCCCTTTACTTAATCGGCGTAGTAGTGCTTAGTCTCCCTTCCAGTGCCTGGAACCTAGCATCGCAGTATGAAGTACTGCACTGTTTCGTTGCCCCATCCAATCCTGTCCCCCTGCCCCAGTTCCACCATCTCTGCCCCATCCATTCCCCCCCCCCCCCCAGCTTTGCCCCATCCATTCCTGTCCCCCCAGCTTTGCCCAATCAATCCCATCCCCATCCATTCCTTTCGCCCCAGCTCAGCCCTATTCATTCCTGTCCCCCCAGCATTGCCCCATTAATCCCATCCCCATCTATTTCTGTCCCCCCATCTCAGCCCTATCCATTCCTGCTCCCCCATCATTGCCCCTTCAATCCCATCCCCATCTATTTCTGTCCCCCCAGCTCAGCCCTATCCATTCCTGCTCCCCCATCATTGCCCCTTCAATCCCATCCCCATCTATTTCTGTCCCCCCAGCTCAGCCCCATCTATTCCTGTTCCCCCAGCTCAGCTCTATCCATTCCTGCCCCCCCAGCATTGCCCCTTCAATCCCATCCCCATCCATTCCTGCCCCCCCAGCTCAGCCCCATCTATTCCGGCCCCCCCAGCATAGCCCCATCCATTCTTGTCCCCCCAGCTCAGCCCTATACATTCCTGCCCCCCCCACACAGTTTTGCCCCAACAATCCCATCTCCATCCATTCCTGTCAACCCCAGCTCCGCCCCATCCATCCCAGCCTTGTTTAGTTTTGCCTGTGGAATATATTCCCTGCAACCCCAGTGCGCTGACTAACTGTACACCCCCCTGCGACAGCCTCCTGTCCGGACCTTCACCTCTCACTAGATGCCTGTATATGGACCTTTACAAGAAGTGGTTGAGTACCCTTGGTGTAGTGGGATGGAGAGGCAGCACATTTTGCTGTAGGGACTTAGACCATCCTCATGGTGGCCCTGTGGGAACATCTATAGCAAACAGAGTATTACACAGAATGTTCCAATCAACCCCGCTTTGTTATTGTTTGGGTTTTAGAGTGAATCAAAATCCAACATTGGTGACATGGAGTCATAAAGGATTCCAGGGCCACCGACGTTGGGCTGATTCCTTGCCCTCAGGGCACCCTGATTTTGGATGCCCAGCTATGTGAACCCCTGTAGAAACCTGCCTCCTCCCCATTCCAATGACGCTTGCATGGCCATGTCCAGCATAAGCTACACCTTTAGCCAGGCATTTGTGACTGGTTGGCATGGGCACGCATCCTGGTAGAGGCTTTTTTTGGCTACAATAGGTCCTTAGCCGTAACTGAAAACTACATCCGAGCGCGCTGACTGGATGAATAGATTGAAATTGCAAGTTTTCAAAGTGATTCAAGCTTCTTCTTCAGGCATAATACAGATCTGTAACTTAGACACACATTTATACAGAAAACTACAGAGCAGGTACAATTGTTTTTCTACTGGCACCCGTGAATAATAGCAAAGTCGTAAAATCGTAACTGATAACAATCAGGGGGATTATGACAATTAATGGTGGGCTTATAAGAATGAGAGGGGGGGGAGAGTGTGTGGAATTTGCTCTCACATTAGCCTAGACAGACTGTTTAATATCAGACCTTGTGATGAGTCGAGTCTATTCAATCCATGTCATAATGACCCATACAATTATTATCCCTGCATAGCCCACAGCCCATCGAATGGAAGATTTGGATGCATTTACATCCCCACTCCAATCTCTCCTTTTGTGAATGGAATCCCCCTTTGAGCACTGCGAGTTTGAGGTCACATAGGCCGTGGCCTGGTCTACAGAGATCTGCCCAATGTAAAATGCTGAGGGGCACTGCATACACACGATCAGGTATACTACATTAGGGGATTTGCAGGTGAAACTACCCTGGATTTTGGAATCGAGTTGCATACCTGGTGTCTTTATTGTGTTGGTGTAGCCTTTAGAGCCGAGAACTGGGTTATGCTAAGGGAAGGAGGGGGAGCCACCACGCCATATTTAATATTTTTTTTAAGGATTTTAACCCTTAAAAATAAAAAAAAATGTATTTAACCCTTTATAGTGTGGATAGTAGTTGTACTATAAAGTTCTCTTTTCAATTTTGGGGGGGGGGGGGTCTGCTGGGCAGGAATGGAGGGCTACCTATACATATGTGGTACTGTTGTAATTGGAAGGAATGAGGTTTCACATGCAATATGGCTTTTGTGACAGACTCTGCCTTTGGATTTTAAAGGCACTGTTTTTGCATAGACCCATTACTTTCATTTTCTTGAGCATGTCCCAGACAGACTGCCATTGTGTTATTGATTGTATTACAGACTGCTATTGTTATACTGCTTGTGCTACAGACTGCTATTGTTCTACTGATTGTGTTACAGACTGGCATTGTATTGATGATTGTGTTACAGACTGCTATTGTTCTACTGATTGTGTTACCGGCAGAGTTGAGGGATTGTGTGCCCTGCTCCCATTGGTCTGTGTGTTTGTCATGCAGTTCTCCATCAGGTCCACGGGGGAGGTCCCCTTGCATGGAGCCTTGCATATAAGGCACAGGGTGGCACTAATAAAGTAAGTTCATCTTCACCCTCAATACTGAGTTCTGTCTCTTATTGGGGGAAACGCTTTATTACAATTCACTAGCCCTTGTAAGGGCTGTTCCTGGTTCCTCACGGATGACTCTGGAATTCCTGCAGCACCTCTCACCATTGGGAAAAGGACGTCTCTGGCGGGGAAGCCCTCCGGCGATAAAGGTTATCGCTACAGTTTTCTTGAATAAAATACATTTTTTTATCTAAAATAAAGCAGACAAATTTAAAAATATATAATTTTAAGCATAGTGAAAAATGATGATTCAACAGAGGGTGACATCTCAAGTAGGCTAGCAGTTAAAAGGGTTAAAAGTAGCCATGCATGTTGGCTATTGTTATTTTCGGGGGACTTTGCACTTTCAGATTTAATATTTAGATTTTTTCTTGTTTGCCTATTAATATTTTAGGATTTTTTTCTCTTCTTTTTTATTCTGTCTTTTTATACATTTTTTTAGGGAAATCTTGCGCAACCAAATAATTATTTGAGGGAAAAATTCCAGAAAAGATTTGCCCACTACAACTAGCTGGGTATGCCTAGAAAGCTTAATGTGTTTACTTTCAGTGAACATATTTCAGTGAATATGTTTGTGGGGGTTATTTATATAATGGGTTGTTTTGGTTGAAAAAGCGCAAGGTGCGCACTCTGTCTGCAGAGCTGAAATTAAAATGACCCTTACACGCATGCTTTACTTTGGGGTGTTTGGCAACCCTACCCTTGACAGTACCTATGCATGTTGGGTATTGTTCTGTTCGGGGGACCTTGCTTGCTTGTTTTTTTGCATATTGTTTTTTATTAGGAAAATGTGGCTTTGATCCTGCTTTTTTAAATCTTCAACCAAGTAATTCATAAAGGGATTACTTCTAAAATGCTGCACCAAAGTCAAGAAGCCTGGTAGGCCTAGAAAGCTTGGAGTGTGTACTTCCAGAGAATATATAGTTTGTGGGTATTTCAAATGTAAAGGATTGTTTTCCTTGAAAACCTGCAAGGTGCTCATAGCAGTTGTATTTTATCTCAAAATCTCCTGTTTCAGTGTGAATGAGTCTCCTGGGCAGCAAAGGGTGTATTACAATACATATGTGGTACCACTTTAAGAGAAAAAATGGGGTTCTTACATGCAATATGATTTTATTTAAAAACGTAAATTGTTTTATCACAAGAAACACTACAAATTTTAAAAAATGTATTTTGACATTTTTGTTTTTGCACATATTTCACCCAAAAATATTGAGAATACACTAAAACAAGACATTTCATGTTAAAGCCCAGACTCGGATGAAAAAAAACAATATATAATTTCCTTGGAAATCCCTTCAAAAATCACATATAGTTCACAATATTGAAAAATGATCTGGCAAAAGAGGGTGACAAAATCTCCAGGTAGGCCGACAGTTAAAGGGTTAAATCACCCCCTTAGTTCTTCATTACACTGTATTTGAAATTGGCAATAAAAATAGCCAGGAGTCTCGACCTAAACCCATTCATACATGAACTTTTCTTTTGTTATACACAAGAAACACTTTTACAGAGCTGATCTCCATTTAGGTGAGACGCAAGTTTCCCTCCTGAAAAGCTCTTGTTGTTTTACTAAAGCCTGATAAAATGTTCAGTAGCTGGAATAACCTTTCTTTTTCTTGTTAGAGTATGAGCGGGAGCAGCCATGCCGGCCTGCGGGTTTTAAATCAGGAGGAAAATCAATACTATGTGTGAGTACAAGCGAGCTGATTGATGTAACAATGGCAGCATATAAATCTCAGTGATGCAGCAGATTCCCGGGAACAGCATTCCCTCTGATGGGCTTTTAAATATATATAAGGTAACAGAGGACCTTGGCTTTTGGCAGACTTACTCTCATGGCGCTGTTCATTTCTCCTCCTCACTCCTGATTTGTCTGCATGAACACCCAAACAATCAACAACCTGCTCTTGTGCTAAGCACGGCAAGAAAGAGAAAAAAAAATTCATGAAAAAAATGAAAAAAGAAAAAAGAACGATAGCTGTAAGGGCAGGTAAGCAGAAAGTGGTCTCTCGCAGCTTTGGTCAGGGCCTCCCCAGAGGAGATAACAAGGGAACCTGGACAGAAAAAGGCATGAGTAAGCGAAAACTGGAGCAACTGGATCTGGCCCAAGGAGGTAATTCATCCAGGAATCTGCTACATCAAATATGTAGGTAGCATTTGAGGTAAAAAGACGAGTGAAAATGATTGAATATTAAAATTCCTGCTATGCTTGTATTACTGTTTCTGGTGAATGGATAGGTTCACATGTAAATGGAGCAACCTGCTTTACATGGGAGAACTGCTAATCCTTAAAGTGGACCAACACCCAGGATTTTGACTATCCTGGGTTTTGGTCCACTTCAGCGGGGCACCCCGATCGGGGGTGCCCCGCTGTGTGAAACCCCCCAGAAAGCCCCAAAATCTTACCTGTCCCCGCTCCCACGTGACTGGACGGTCCAATCCCCGCCAACGTCCAGGCGGGGATCAGGAACGTCCAAGCGGCTGCCGCCGCCGCCGCCTCCCTCGCGTCACTTTCGGCGCGCGCGCGCCCCCGCCGGCCATTCGCAGACGGCCGGCGCGGGCGCGAGCACGCCTACAGGGGCGCGAGGGAGGCGGCGGCGGCCGGCCGCCGCCGAAGATCAGGTAAGGTGTTTGGGGTTTTTTTGGGGGGTTTCACCCCGCGGGACATCCCGATCTCGGATGTCCCGCGGGGTGGGAGGTGATCGGCCCGGGAATCTTATAGATTTCCGGGCCGATCACCTCTCGGTGTTGGTCCACTTTAAAGTTATACTAAAGGCAAGCCAATTGTGGTGCCATTTCTTGGGCTACACGTTGCACTGTCCCAAACTTTAATCCATTTTCAAAAAGACCCTGTAGTTCCTAAGTTATTTGTAAAGGTATTAGAGCATTGTAGATGTAGAGAAACAGTGGGTGTGGCAACAGCGATGTGATGTAAGCACACTGTGTGCTTTAAATATAATAAAAAAGTGCATTGTTGTCCTCTAGTTATTACTGCCAGCACATAGTGTGACCAGAAAAAGGGGGTGGGAGATGCTGCAGGCTGAGAGCGTCTCCAGCCTGTCAGCACATAGTGTGGCCCGAGAGGAGGGCGAGGTTTCATAGCTGCAGAGAAAGGCAGCTAATCAGGACATCTGGGGGGGAGTGGGGGGTGTTTCCGTTCTCGGTCCACTGAAGGTTGATTGAAGTACCAGGTCAGCAGGGTGGAGACTGAAAGCTGAATGAGGAAGTGATTTCCTCACTAAGTAGATCGAAATAGCAGGAAGGAGAGTGCTGGAGGGACTCAATGTAAGGTAAGCTACTGATATTTTTTAACTTGTAAATCTCTTTTAATACCTGAGTCAGTCAGTTCTGCGTTACAGGGTTATTGCTGTTATAATTTAGCTGATGCGTGTAAATACTTTTACCCATCATGTTACTGTTTCCCAGGGGCTGGGAGACTCTTGGAGGGGTTGCTCTACCACTCTATGGGGTGTCCCAAAATGAAATGCTCTGCTGCATGAAACCCCCCGAGATCGCCCGTTTGACTTACCTGTCCAACCGCCGCGCCGCATCCCTGGCATACCTCTAGCTGTGGGCGCACCACTGGCGCCTACTCCATTTAGATTTTCTTGCATGGGTTCAGTGTAGCAAAGGAAATCTGAATGGCACAAGCGCTGCTGATTGGCTGAAAAGAACCCAATGGGAACCAGAAAGAGATGTGTGGGGATGCCGCATCAGAAAGCAACAGGTGGAATTTAGGAGCAACACCCTGGTAGATGAGGAACATATACATCTTATACATATAGAACATGATCTTTGCTTCTTGGATTTGGTTCATATCTGATAATAGGAATATAATAATAATAATAGTATAATAATAGGAACTGCCATTTCTAAAGCTCTAAAACACAATACTCTGACGACTACTTTGCAGTCACAGGACGCCCATCTGGATGCAGAGGAAGGTGAAACGCAAGAAGAGATATCCCCACAGTTGGATCCAAGGACCTGTAAGTTGGCTATTATGCTTTTCTCACCTGTTATATTCTTATACAGGACCCCTAAAAATATTCACACCCTTGGAAATGTTATAGTTTTACTGCCATAGTGAATTGCAGTTCACTTGATCTTCCATATAAGCCTACACCTTGGAATGGAAGCCTCTCCCAATCAGCATAAAAAGGACCTTCAGTTACTTACATTCGATTGGTTTACCTGATTCAGGGCTACAACCTCATCCTTGGGGAACCATGTGACAGACAAGGCTTATTTTTAAGTATTTGGGTCTGCTTTAAAGCACTTAGAATGTTCCCTAGGGGCATCCCAGTTTCTTGCTCGAGGAAGGGCTGGTCTATGCTACAGACTTGCATAGTTCCAGGAACCCGCAGTGGTCAAATGCAGCATTCAGCAAAGCATGCTGTAGGGTGGCGGCACCCCTGCTCCCTCCCTCTGCTCTGCTCCTTAATGCCGGTAGGCCATCAGACATCACAGAGCGAGGATGCTGCTGCAGAGCGCTATGCTGACCCTCAAGGCATCCAGAACTAGCAGAGTATGCAGCACAGATCGTCCCTTTTTATCTACATTTCAGGGCATCCCCAATTGGGATGCCACCCAGGGAACATTATGTGAAAGTGAAAATAGATTTCTGCAATGTGAATTCAATTAAAGGCAATAAAATAAACACTGATTGCCAGTCCCCCCAGGAGACTTGTTTCAGTCGAGACCAGTGTCTGCCTTTGTACCATTCTTTTGCCATCTTGATTCAGTCTCCATATGCATTCCCCTTCCGGTTCCGGCGAGTTCCAGATCTGCAACTCTGTGCTAACATCATTTAGTATGTCATTGCTTTTGTACTTTGTGTCGGAGGGGCATCCCGATTGACGGGAGTCCCTCCATGTATATTGCGATGTAAAGGCTCATATTTCTTACTTGCATGGCAAAATCCATTCTTCACAATTGGCTGCTGGCTGTCAGATGTTTTGACTTCTATTGGAAGACTTTGGACCATGTGACTACCAACGGGTGATGCAGATTAGATATACCAGGCTTTGTGGTTCAGTAGCGACCAACAGCCATTTTGTAACTGGAGTGTTTTAATATGAATCTTATAAAGGTATTTAAACGTGTGTATTTATATTGGATTTCTATTGGATTAATTTGTTAATGTATTATTCTGTCCAGAAACATGGAGTTCATTTATTCTCTGTTTTCACAATATAGGTTCACCCCACAAATATTTAGAAAACTACATCTTTCCCATTTTACTACCAGGAATGGCGGAGATGCTGGTTGAAGCAAAGAAGGAAAAATGCTTTGTGGTAAGTCATGTATAACAGTGACAAGTGAGAAATAGGTTTCCTCCCAACGTGTATGCATTTAGGGTTAAACAAAGTTGTAGCCTGACTTTAGCAGAAGCCAGACAGCTAACAGAGATCCACTGAGCTAACAGTTCAGGGTTAATGGGCTGACGATTTGTCTGTTTTTAGTGAATAAAACAGCACACTTACCCCCATCTATGTGACACACTGATGGAAGGAAGTCACGAAAGGCCATGCCACTGGGAAATATAAGGCTCCCTCCCTGCTGGCACATCATCCTGCCTGGTGGGATGCGAGGGGGGAGCTGTGACCCCCTGAATTTTAAATGCCAGCAGAGCAGCCAGTAAGGCTGCCGCTGCTGTTCGGAGAGGAGCCACTGGTTGGAGGAAGAGTCTGGAACCCGCCACTGGATTTGGTGAACTTGCAGAGAAGATGTGGGAGGCCTGTTCTGCTAATTTAGATTTATTCAAATGTTTTTTTTTCATACAGTGTGGATGTTTTTCTACATATACCAGTTCCAAGGGTAGGCAAGAGGTCAGCAATTATTGCCATTGCCTGAACTGTCCCTTTAACCCATTTGGTGCCAGCTACATGAAACTCACATAGCTGACTTCTCCCTGACATAAAAAAAAGTAAAAAAAAACACAGACTCGCCTCTGTCGGCGATTGATCCAGCCAGATCTTCTCTTGACCCAGGGGCCTCCGATGTCCCCCTCCCTGGGCTCTTGGGCCAGCAGGAGAAGGCCTGAAACAGCCTCCCCCCTTCTAACGCTTCTGAGAGAAAAAAAGTTATAAGATTGACACTCGCCTCTGCCAGTGGTCCCTCCGGCCAGTTCTTCTCTTCACCCAGGGGACCTCCGATGTCCCCCTCCGAGCTCCTCCACCATAAGGAGAGTGCCCAGGACAGCCCTCCCCTTTCAAATGTGCTGCTGGCAACCTCTAGTCCCGCCACTTTGGGGCGTGGCGGATGACGTCATCTTGCTCCCGGCACCAAGAGTCCTCAGATGCGGTAGTGATTGGTGGAGACAGGGTGGAGGAGCAGGTGACTTGCCATTAAACCCTGGTTCCTATTACCTGCCTCCCTAAAGCCCAGGGGGGCAGGTAGAAGGGCTTGTGGCCCATATAGGCTATGTGGGGTTGTAGCCTTCAGACTGGCCTCCGCGCTCTGATCTACAAGCCCCTCATAGCTGGTGCCCGGGCTGGTTTTACTGGGAAGGGTTTTATCTCTTAAAAATTAAAAAAAAAATCCTGAGGGGAACCCACACCCATATTTTTTTTAAAAATATAACCCCTGACAATGCAGATAGTTATTTTTCGAAAATGTAACAAAGCGCTCTTTTCATGTTGGGGGGGCTCCTGGGCAGCAACGGGGGATGAATGATACATATGAGGTACCATTGTAATCGTGAGGAATTGGCCTTATACACTCAGTATGGGTTTCTTAAAAAAAAAAAAAATCACAACATTTAAAAAAAATAATTTATTTAAAAAAAAATTCATTTAAAAGCACAGAAAAAATGACAAGACATTTTCATGTTAAAGCCCAGACTCCTATTGCCTAAAAAACAATATTTTCCTGGAAATTCCTGTAAAAATCACAGTTAAACATAGCGCAAAATGGTGAGTCAACAGAGGGTGACAAAATCCCAAGTAGTTAAAAGGGTTTAAAGTACCTATGCATATTGAGTATTGTTCCGGTTAGGGGACCTTGCACTTTCAGATTTTTCTTGTTTGCATATTGATATTTTAGGAAAATGTGTTTTATGTTGTGCTTTTTTAATACATTTTTTTAGGGAAACCCTGTGCAACCAAGTTATTCTTTGAAGGGATTATTTCCATAAAGATGCACCCACTACAACAAGTTGGGTATACCTAGAAAGCTTAACGTGCATACTTTCAGGGAATATATGGTTGTTTTGGTTGAAAAAGCAAGGCGAGCACTTTGTCTGCAGAGCTGAAATTTTCAAGTAAAATTACCCTTACGCACATGATTTACTTTGGGGTGTTTGACAATTTTTTCCTTGACAGTACCTATGCATGTTGGGTATTGTTCTGTTCAGGGGAACCTTGCCTTCTCAGGTTTAACTTGTTTTTTCTTGTTTGCAGTTATTTTTTGTAGGAAAATGTGGCTTTGATTCTGCTTTTTTATCCCTTTTTAAAGAATACCCTGTTCAACCAAAAAAAAAAATCATTGAGGGATTACTTCCAGAAAAATGCACCTACATCAACAAGCCTGGTTCTCCTATAAAGCTTGAGGTGTGAATAAGTATATATAGCCTGTGGGGGGATTTCAAATGTAAAAAGTTTTTCTTAAAAAGCTGCAAGGTGTGCATAGTAATTGTATTTTATCTGAAAATCTGCTAAAGTGCTGTTTTAGGTTGGGGGACTCTTTTCCGCAGGAAAGGGTGTATACCAATACATATGTGGTACTGTTGTAACCAAGAGATTGGGGCTTTTACATGGAATATGATTTTATTAAAAAACGTAATTTTGTATTACAAAAAAACCCTACAAATTGTTAAAATATTTTTTTGCACATATTTAACCTAAAAATATTAAGAATACACTAAAAATGACAAACAAGACTTTTAATGTTAAAGCCCAAACAATATATAATTTTCCTGGGAAATCCCTTCAAAAATCCCATATGAACATGTATAGCACAAAATAGGGAAAATGGCCTGGCAACAGAGGTTGACGTGGCTCTTCCAATTCGGGATGCCCCAGGGAAAATCCAGCAGTCGGCCCTGGAATCTTTTAGATTTAAAGCATCTCAAAATTGTTGTAGATACTGTGTAACAGCTTACAGCTTGTCTCTGTATGTGATCTGCATCTATATTGCTAGGTTAATGCAGTTTATATATTCTAAGCATACAGCACGTCCTGCTCCATCTATAATAATTACACATGGGTAATACTCCGCCAGAGGGCGCTGTTCACTGCAGACATGCAAAAACAGGCTCCTCCCGGCCCTTCATATACCCAAGGACCTCCCACAAATCCCCAGATTTCTCTGCAGTGCTGAACTGCGAAGACATGAAGTATCACGTTCTCGCAGGCGAGCGGGGCTTTACAGCCCGTGGCCCTGTGGGACTATTTCCACCCGTCCTCTTTATGAAGAATATGCCTCCCAGCCTGGGCTGCGTTGGTCGGGTGAAGGTAGGCAGCACCTTGTGTGCTTAACGGAGCCATGCTCCACCGCAATCCCCCACCATAGGGTAGGCCGTTAGGCTGATGGTGAGCCTCTAGTGGATGCCCCTCCCGCATTGTTGCCCGTGCCCCTTACAGAGTTAATCCCTGGACGCAGGTCCGCTTCTCCCTCGCTTCCTCCTGTAGCTCGGGGGAAAAGAAAGGGGGCAGTCCTAGTGTAATGTAACACGTTTAAGGCCTTTTTATCTTTCATTGTACTTGGGTGTCAGTGTCGCGCTCCTTGCTCCACATAAGTTTATGGTTGCGAGCCTGTTTGTCCTTCATTAAATGAGTGTACTGGCCAGTCGGCAGCATCATTGTCTAGCGTTACAGCAACTTTATGTATGCGCGTACTACCCACTACTACTTTTTCACTTTTCGTTGGTTAGAGCTTCGCGCTCTTCTTGGTGGGAGGCGGGGACTCGGCATGACGCGCCCCGCGTCACAGCCAGATCAGGCCCGCCCCTCGAGGTTCGCTTGGCGCCATTTTGACGGTCTTCGCGCGCGTGCGTGGTTGCGATCCGCCTACTTATAAAGATCTTTGAGGTTTTGTCAATCTCTCCTCCCGGAGAGGCTTCCAAGCCTAAGAGGGAGAGTTTCCACACAGCGACACCGCACTTGGAATTTCTGGAACAGGAGCATTTCCAGGCTCTTATATCCAAAGAATGGGATTCGCCTTGTAAACTTACAGGGGTTCCAGGGGTCTGGGATTGGAAGTACCCTTTTCCCCCTGATGTGGTTAACTTTTGGTCAGCACCTCCCGTGGTGGATGCACCAATTTATAGGGGTTACTAACCCCCCCTTCATGACTGCCCCTCATTATCGTACCCTTCGGGATGCTGAGGACCGGCGCATTGACAGACTGGCTTCCCACGCCTTTTCGTGTGCAGGGACGGCTCTGCGCCCGGTCTGTGCCGCGGCCATCACGGCGGTGGCCGCCAGGACTCTCATTAGAAAACTACTTGGTCACCGACCTGAGGCCCTCCCCTGGGAGGTATTTAATGCGCTCTCAGACTGTGATGTGTTTGTGAGGTTTATCCTCTCAGCGCTGGATGACACCATTAAGATGTGTGCTAGAACCTCTGCCCTTGTGGTAGCTATCCGCCGCCTGGTCTGGCTGCGACAGTGGGGTGCTGATGATGATACGAAAAAGGCTCTTACTGGCCTTCCTTTCAGAGGACGGCGTCTATTTGGGGCCCGTCTGGACTTTTTTGGAAAAAAGGGTATGGCACCCCTACGCAGAAGGCCGTCTCGGCCTCCTCGGGGCAGGGACACCCCTCCCCCTCCCTACGTTAGTGTCAAACGCGAACCTGAGGTGTGCTTCCAACTTTTCAGAGTGGATTTCCACCACGGGGTGGGCAGGCAACGCCCTGGGCCCTCTGGCAGGACTAAGTCCAAATCTGCCAAGACTTCCCAAGCATGAAGGGACGCCCTCGCCCCTCTGGGCGAGGGGACTGCTACAGCAGCTGACTCCTCTCTAGGAATGTATCTTCCTAGATAGGAAGATTTGCTGGGCGGCCCCCCTCAGTGGTTGTCAGGGTGCTTCTAGCCCCTGTTTTCCCCTCAGGAATTGGTGCAGGCCGTACTAGGCCTACAGAGTTGGGCTTACTTACAGGTTGCCCTTAACAGAATGGGGCTATGGCCTCTATATTAACCTTCCTCCTTCCCTCAACAGTATGAGGCATGGGCCACGCTGGCCTATGGTAGGCCTGGCAATTCTACTCTTACAGGTAGTCCCTATATGACATCCCTGTCTTGGGACACAGGCGCCCTGTGCAAGGGGGGCTTCCGGCCTCCTGTGGAGTTCTAGATCTTCTTAGTTCCCCCTGTGTCTGCTGGACACCAAGACCGTTACTAGGCGGTGTTGCAGGACCAACCCTGCGGATTGAGGCATTGTTTGTGGCCTCTCTTTCGCTCCCAGGCTACTCGCCATGGAGCGAATGGGGGTGATGTCTCGGACATGCCTGGGGGGGCGTCCGCATTAGGATCTACCGGGTCGTCTTTCCTTACTCCCCAATCTCTACATCGGGCCGAGTGGATTGGTCGGCTGGCGGTGTCCCCTGGGAGTTACTGGATGGGTGCTCAGTCACCTCAATCCCTCATGGTCCCTTATCCGCTATCTCCATTCCTTGGATTCGGTTCAGGCTTGAGCCTTCTTCCTTGGCAACAAGTGGACTCCTGGCTCTGTCCCCCTTTGCTGACATCTTACTTTCACCAGGCAGGATTGCAGCTGGTGGGCCAGTTGGTGGCGTATCAGAGGATGTCCCTTATATACCGAGCCCTTGGGCTCTTCGGCACAGTAGGTTATTGATCCTTCATGGGGTTCCAGCACCCCTGGGGCTTGGTCTGTGCTCATTCCCCCTTGGTAAGGTGGTTCCTCTTGAGCTGATCATATTCAAGGGCCCTGTCAGGGGGCACCCCCTTCTTTGCTTGCATCTTCCTGTGAATGGTCACCTTGGGTACCAAGTCTCGCAGGTTGGGGGGGGGGGGATTTCTTCCAAACCCCCCCGTGGTTCCTAGGTAGGGTTCCTTAGAGGGTTTATCTTACCTACTGGTTTGTTGAAATGGTGAGCCTTCCGTTGACTCTATACGGCTGGACTTCTCCTCCTTTAGGACCTGTCTATTTGGGGACTCTTGGCCTGTTGGAAGACAATGGCCTGTTTTATGATTGGTCTGGAGCTTGAAGCAGGATGATCCCTCTGGAGGGTTCCTGATCCTGATTTGGGCGGGGGTCTACGCCCCCTGCTTCTCAGCGGTATTCGCTCCAATGGATGCCTTCAGTGGCAGGTTATGCTATCCTGGTGTCGCTCTGAGAGCCAACTAGGGTGGCTCTGTTGGGTCTCGCTTATACTACAGGGTCTCCGCCCTTGTTTTTACTGTCCCAGAATATTCTGACTCTGGTCATGGGGGCTTAGTAAAATTATGCATAGACTTTCTATTTTATATGCCTTCTCTTCGTTCACCCTACTATGTGGGGTTCTGCGCAGGGTTGTGCTGATAAAGAGACCCGTGAGATTGATGGCCCCTGGGTGGCCTAGTGAACTGTGGTTCACAGATGCTTCTGCTGAGGTCTGCTGACCTGTACGCTCTCTCAGGAGTGCGGTTCTGCCCTTGTCAGGCCCCTTCTTTTGTCGTCCCAATATAGACTCTAGTCTGGGGCTTGACAGCTGATTCGTTCACCCCTTGGAGACGGGCTTATCTTCTGGGTGACTTGGTATATGGGGGGCTAGGAACAAGCTTCCTTGGCTTCCTCTTCCTCCGTCTATTGTGGTTTATGGTATACCCATATTGATTGGCATGAGTCTTGGTCTCTTCCCTGTTGGACGTTCTCGGTTCCCAGGGTTCTAGAGTCATTACAGCATAGGTTGGGGTTGGCTCCCCATCTAGGTACTCTGAAGGTTCAGGTTCTGTCCTGGCTGTCTTCCTGTAGGAGTCTGGTTCTGTCTTCCTTGCGAGGAGTTCTCTTGGGGATTGCTTAGGTGCATCTCCCAAGTAGTTCTATGGTCCCTGTTGGGATCAATTTTCATTCTGTTTGCCCTGCGGATTGCTCCCTTGGGACTTATTCTGGATGCTGTCTGAGCTGTTTTGTAGTCCAAGTCGCTTCTCCAGGGGCTCTTGCTTCAGTCAGACGTGTGCCTGAGAAGGTGGATCTGATTACTTAGCCTTCGCTCATTATATAATATATATATATATCTCTATATACACACCATGACGTGGTGGTATTCCGCCTTACGTCGGACCCCTTGTCCAAGTGGTGTTTTATGATCATTATTTAAGTCCTTTTAGTCTGCCTATGGGCCTTATTCTTAATAATGCTGAAGTAAGGGGTCTACATTCCCTCAACAGGTGTTGAACTTTTCCTGGTTGTTTTCTTGTCCCTTAGGGGGACTGATGCCCTTTGAGGTCTGCGGGCGCCTCCTTATGTATGCGCCTGATCTCGTTTGCTTCCAGGGCCAATGCGCCCTTTGGACTGATCTTACTTGGATGGTTGCCTTCCTGGTCCTGAGTAAAGGTTTCGGCTTCTTGCTGATCCTTGTTAATGAAGGGGTCAGTATCCCCGCCTGTCTGACGGGAGACCAGTTTTCATTTCCCCGTTGGGGAAAGTTCTAAGTTTTACCAAGGCTTCTGTTGCCTGTGGGCTGGTTGCACTGGCCTATTCCTTTTAGGGGGAAGATTCTCCCTCTCTCGTTTATTCCGTTATATTGGTGTTTGGGTACCTTTGGCCCTTCAGCACCAGGTTTTCTGTTGAATAAGTTGCTAGACCGCTGCTTGTCTCTGTTCGTACCTTTTCAAAGGTTTTGTTATGGGATTGACGTTAGTGCCTTTGCTCATGTCGTACTTGGTAGCAAAGTTTTGCAGGTGACAGCGCCTTTACTGTCTGCTGTGCCTTTTTTGGGGGGGAACTTTATGGACACTGCTATTGGATGTCCCATGTGTAATTATTATAGATGGAGCAGGATGTGCTGTATGCTTAGAATAATACAATTCTGTGAAATACTCACCTGTAGAATTGGTATTATACGCATACAGCACGTCCTACCCCACCCTGGTTTTACATTTTTCTGGATCCACTGTATGGTGATTGTTATCATTACTATTAATACCAGTTGGTGGTTGGTTTCTCCCGGCTTCTTTTCTCACTGCTGTTCAATACTGGGGATTTGTGGGAGGTCCCTGGGTATATGAAGGGCCGGGAGGAGCCTGTTTTTGCATGTCTGCAGTGAACAGCGCCCTCTGGCGGAGTATTACCCATGTGTAATTATTATAGATGGAGCAGGACGTGCTGTATGCGTATAATACCAATTCTACAGGTGAGTATTTCACAGAATTGTATTTTATGACAGTAAATGGTGCTGTTACATATATCTATGAGGTTGATTCAGATCCTGGTGAAATAACTCGCTTAAACAGATACAATTTCCATTCACTTTCATTGTCTACCTTGGAGCGGATTCAGAGCCAGGTGAAAATTTACACCCGGTAGACAATGAAAGTGGCAGTTTTATCTCCTAAAAAAGAAGTACGTTTTCTCTCCAGGCTTGTAATCAACCCCATGTGTAGCCTCTGTTGCATGTTTTGTTTCCTGTATATTAAGATTATCTCTATGACTTATTTTTCCTGTCTGTGTTATCCCCCATGTAAGGTGACCTTCTCTTACTGCACTCCTGTTCTAATAAAGCCAGTTCCTGTTACACCACAAATGTCTTTCTGGATTTGACTCACACTCTGCAACAAAAATCACTTATTATTAAAAATTCAATTAAAATCTGGATTGTGACAGTAGGCGCTACAGTACTTATATACTCAACTGAAAAAAAATCCTGCCAAGCTGGCGGTTTTCTTCTACTGGTAGAAATTAAATTCAGGGGTGACAGGTTTTTGGGGCCTACCATTCTAGTTTTGCAGGGGTGCTCCATTCTCCTGAAACAGCCTGTTGGGAGCAGCCAGTGTATTACATAGCCCTCATGGGGCCCTATAGCTGGGCCCCCATCAGCGGCTGATGGGTGCCAGATCTCTTCTGTAACAGACCGTTGTATGTTCAAACCCCGTTTTAAAGGAAAAAAAATGGGCTTGGCAGGTTTTGAGCAACTGTTGGGGGTCTGGCACATGTTCTGTGGATTACTATTTTTATGATAGTTTTCTATGATAGTTCTCCTTCAGAGTCAAGATTTCGTAACAACATCTTTTATCTTTAAAAATCAAAATGCAAGGAACCCGGATTTTCATTGTAGGATCTTATGTCTGACATTTTATGGCCGATTCAGAACCATGAGAACTACTATCTGACTGCTAAGCTTTGTGTCTGGACAGCTGCATAACAAGTGTCCCCTTGCCTCACAATCTGGCCTTAGATACAAAAGGGCTGATTCAGCACCATGGGATTTTTTTTTTCCTCACCTTTTTTGTGAGAAAAAAAATCTTTTTTTAATGGTGCAATTCAGCATCACTTTTAGCTTTGCAAATGTTTGAATAATTTGCACAGCTAAAAACACTTCTGAGTTGCACCGAGAAAAAATATCAGGATACCTTTTTTTTTCTCTCAAAAAAACGGGAGGAAAAAAAAATTCCCACGGTACCGAATCAGATCTTTTGTGTTTAAGGCCAGATTGTGAGGCAAGGGGACACTTGTTATGCGGCTGTCCAGACACAAAGCCTAGCAGTCTGATTTTTTTGAACAGTAGAGGGCAGTGTGATGAAGGAGTCTGTGCATTGGATCCATTATGGCTGCCAGCGTGCCCAGACTAAAGATGAGGCGATCGTGCCAGCAGACAGCGTGGATGAAATGATGGCAATTATTTATTATTCACCAGGGATGCACCAGTATTGATTTTGCTCCTTGTTCCTCACGTCTGCCAGGAGGCAGAATATGAATGTAAATAACGGCTGCATGTTTTAGAGCATATTATAATCGGCAGGGCTGTATTATTGACATGGTGAGGCTCCATTCATGTACCTAAAAAGAAAAAAAGCAGCACTCCGAGCGCCATCTGTCCAATGTGCCAGTCATGATGTTGACATTGTCAGTTGGAAACCTCCAGTGCCTGGTCAATATAGAAAAATAAGCCAAATGTTTTGGGATTTTAATCCAGCCCTCACCAACGCTAAAGTATGTCTCTGATAGCTTGCTAGCTGTTTGATTATATAGAAAGCACTCGAGTAACCTTGTCTCCTGGGCCACAAGCCAACACATCTGACAACATAACAGCCTAAAGTGATAGAACAGGCCAACACAATTGTTAGCCCAATGTGTCGGGCTCCATTCGGCACTGCCCTAAACTGTTTTTCCATTTTTAAATTGAAGCAGAGATGGCTGAGATATCAAGGTTTACATTTTTATCTCATGATTTCCATTTTGAAGCATGTGGGCAGGGCTGGCGTCAGCACCCGGCAAGGGGGGGCAGCTGCCGGGGGGCCCCTACTCTGGGAGGGGCCCACTGGCAGGGCTGGCCTTTGGGGTGTGCGACAGCGCTTGACGGCAGACTGGGAGGGCACTGCCACAGCTGGTGCCCAACTTCTCCTCAAATCGCGGGGTTCCACACTACAGGGCATCTCGTTTTAGATTCCAGGGGAGGAAGTGCTGGCTTTTGTTCTGCTTTTAAGTTGCCCACCCCAGCTTATTTCTTAACCTTGGAACATCCCAATCTGGGAGATCCCACAGTGCATTCACAAGTTCCAGGAAAGTAATTAATAAAGGGGGGGGATCACACACAGGGGCATCCAAAATAAGGAGGATATAGATTCATTTAGACTCCAAGGTCAGGTTTAAAGTGGTTTGGTGCCCTTTAAACTAGACCAAAACTAGAGTTTTGGTCCAAATAGCATGATCCTTATGGGGCATACAGATTTGGGATGTCCCTTGGTGATGTGACACGGCTCTTCACCTCAAAGGGGCCCACTGAGACCATGCCGCCCAAGGGCCCACATAAACCTGGAGCCGGCCCTGCATGTGGGCGTGGGCCTTGGAGTCCTGGCTTTGGTCCAGGGTGGGCAGCTGTTGATTCTGGGAGTCAGAGAGCTTGAGTAGTAGCTTTGAGAGTGCCATTAAAGCTATCAATAGAGAGGGGGCGTGGTCTGGACTAGCTCTTTGAGCCAGTATTGGTGGCCCACATTGGCAGGGTGGCGCTGGAGGGGCAGATAAAGAAGTGTATTTCCTCATACTTGGTGTCGAACTGAGAGGAGGTACAGCACTGGAAGAACGTTTGGCAAGGTAATCTGCTGTTTATTTTATTTAACCTTTTACATGAAAAATCCCTTTAAGCCAGTTTAGCAATTTATTGGATGGACTTTTTTTAAGAACTTTGTTTTTGCTTTTTCTTACAAAGGTTATATTAATAGAACACAAATACAAAAACAGTACAACCACCCACACATATATATACACCATCCATACACCCTTAATATGCAGACCACACAGAATGAGTAACTGCTTAATCACTCACACTATTTAACCATATCTTAAAGTGGAACAAAACCCACCAGAGGCCAGCCTGAAATCTAAAAGATTCCAGGGCCGTCCTCTGGCATCCTGAATCTGGATGTCCTGCTGTGTGAAACCCCCCAGGAAGCCCTTACACACACTTACCTTTCCCAGGTCCAATTGTGTATCGAATAAGAGCCACCCGCTGAACTGATGTAATTTGGCAGGTGGGTCTCATTGGTGTCAATGGGGAGCACTCGCTGCTGCATCCCCAGCATCGTGCGTGCACTATGTGAATGGCTGGGGCTTCCCATTATAGTCAGTGAGGGCTGCTTGCCAAAAGTGGTGAAACATAGCAAACAGCCCTCATTGGCTTAGCGCCTGCGCATGTGCCATTGGACCGAGGAGAGGTGGGTTTAACTAGACAAACTGGGGGGTTTCACACAGCGGGGCATCCCAAATTGGTATGCCCCCGGGGAACCGATCAAAACCTGAGAGAGTCAAAATCCAGGGTTTTGTTCATCTTTAAAGCCAGTAGCTCGTCTTACTTTTCCACCTAATACGACTATACGTGATCAAACATCCCAGCACAGGACCTAGACAGAAAGGGTGCTTATATTTAAAGTGGAACAAAACCCAAAGCAGTCGCTGGCCTTCCCCCGGGGCATCCCAAATTGGGATGTTCTGCTGTGTGACATTAGAGTGCCTTGGGTTGCCCAGAAAAACTCAATACCACGGCGATGTAGACAGTGGCAGCCACATCCCCAGCATCTCTGGGCTGAGACACGCTCCCATTCCCAGCCATCCAGATAAGCTACAGGCAAGAGCGAGCCCCAATCTAAAGACCACTGGGGATGCAGCTTCTTGCTCCCCGATTGCTGAGCTCTGGTCCAAACCATCTTTTTTTTTTTTTTTTTTTTTTTTGCAGATGTTATGATACATTTTTTATTTCACTTTTTGGCGTTAGGTGCCAAAGAGCATAAATATGTGTGTAGAGTAAAAAATGGCATCTAGGCATTGCTAAGCACATGACCAGAGTCATCGCTGCAGGCCACAGCAGATGCTCACACAGACTTTTTTCTTTTGCTCACAATAAAGGCAATGGAGCATAAAATGACTGGCTACAGAAAGATCTGTCTAGAAAATATAATAAGTAACAACACAGCATGGCACAATAACACCCCTCATGGAGAATAGGACATGGAAGAACTCTCTACTAGACCATTGTTTGAATGTCATGTTGTTTGGAGATACTTTCAGTCTCTGGTCTTTTCCCAAGGAAGGCTGCCGATCATCAGCCGTGGGAAGAGCTGTCACCGCTCAGAACAATGCACAACCCGCCACTTGTTAGTACAGGGGACCATTTCCAAAGTCAACATCAAAACAGGAAAAAGATACTGTGATGCGTCATGTGTTCCCATGATGCTCTTCACTGCTGATCAGTCGCATGTGAAAGGATAGACAAAGTAATCGCCATATTCAGCGCTTAATCTGACATGTGGCTTTCCCACACAGAACTTATTCGAGGGATAGCATAATGACCCATAGAGAGTCTGTCTATTGCTTTTAATATAAAGTGTATATTTTTTCTCTGGACTGTCTTTTAAGGGTTAAACCGGACCTTCAGCATGATTTAATGAAAAGCCCAAACCCCTAAAAAAACTATTCCCCAGCATCTAAAATTAATATATTTTAAGTTTTTAGTCACTTACTTATTATTCTTTCCCCCACTGGGCTGCAACTCTGTTAAGGACTCTAGGATACGGGCGCGGCCATCTTGACTCAGAAGCATCACACATGCTGAGAAGAGGAGAGCGGGTTAAAGTGCAGGGGGTGGGGTTATAGCTGTGCTCTTCGCAGACAGAGCAGAGCCGGGGTCAGGGAAAGGACAGCATCCCAGAACGCAGAGCGACCCAGTCAGAAGACCTTTCTTGTTTGCAGGCTGCCTGATGCTCCATGAGCCGCCATCTTGGGTGTTTAAAGGCTCATAACATGCAGTAGATGCAGGTAGGATGATTTTTAATGTGGGCAATCTGTATGTACAGAGTGTGGGAAACATATAAGATAGGCTCTTAGGTGAAGTTATTATGGTGTTTTTTTTCTACAGGTCCCTTGGCACAGGGTTTTTTCCCCTGTATGAATCCAGTACTAAGTGCAGGGATACATATAATTCCTTTGTTATTAAAGTGGACCAAAACCCAGGATTTTGACTATCCTGGCTCTTGGTCCTTGTGTGAAACCCCCCAGGTCGCCCAATCTTACTGACCTTTCCCTGGTCCTACTGCGCATGCGCGGCCTCTGGGCCAATCAGCGTGCTGTGATCTGGTCCTGTCTCTTCTTCAAAGAAATCGTCTAAGTGAGCGGATCCGAGCACCCCGATGGCCGCATCCCCCGCTACCCTCAAAGAGGAAACCTGCCTGCACTGGCCATTCACAAATGCCTGGCACGAGTGTGCGCCCTGCTAAATGCCCATGTGAATTATATCACTAGGCAGTTTGGGAAAATCCTGGTTTAGGAATGAGCACTGAGGAGACTGAAGCCACTTTAAGCCAGGCAGCTAATTTCTTCATTGCGGACATGGCAATGGCTACTGGCTGCCCTGAGTGCCCATTAATATGATTACCTGGGCCTGACAGAATGATCCAGCCAATCCATACCAGGATTCCTGGAGTGCCCAAGTCTGGAACAAGGCACAAGTTTCCCACACATGCATCGGCAGTTACAGACCCTACTTAGGCTCCACCCGGGAAGGGTGAATAGGCAGCGACTGCCACTTGGGGATATGCATTACTACGAAATTTTATTAGATTACTTATGCCGTAAAGTGACAACATTCTGACAGTGCTGGTGACATCATTTATGACATTAGATGTGGTTTTTGGGCTGCTGATTGGTCAGTTAGTTCTTCCTAATGGTCATGGCACACTCTTGTTGTTGAAGAAGGGGTCTTGCATGTCCCTGAAACATGGACCTTTGACACCTGTGCACTGTGGATTATACATATTGGATATAATTCTTGCACATTTTGATCTTCATTATAGTGGTTCTTCTTCGACTTTCACCCTTGATCTGGACCACTGAGGCTCGCATCTAGGTTACACCCCCTCTGTTAGTGATAGGCTAAAATGGAGTCTTCCACACTCCCAGCTCAGTCTAATGTAATGCACACAGTGGGCTTGTGTGACTCAGTCCTGCCACTCCCATCACAGAGGAAATGAAGAACATTAATAACATTCGGTAAAACTTCTGTAGCCCTACACAATCTAATCAATAGGATCAGCATTGTGTCATAGCCCAAATCCAGGCTTTAGGTGGGAAAGGGCTTGAAACCAGTTGAGCCGTCTGTGACCTATGAGATCTACCCTCACTTTGAGTTTGGGCACTTGATGCTCTTTCCAGCTGTCCCACTTCACGTCTCCCTATCTCTGCTCACCTCTGCCCATCTCACCTTTGTCCATCACATCTCTGCTCATCTCACCTCTATTTTGTTTACTCCTTGTTAACCCGGCCCACCTCTTCCAGCCCCACGTCCCCTTTTCCCACCTCACCCCTGACCACTTCTTCCCACCTCACCTCTGCCCCCATCTGCTACCCCAGTGCTGATACACTTACCGGAATGCCTGCTCCAGTCCTGGGCTGCCAGAAGGGCCGCCACCGCCATCTTTGGCAGCTTGTGTCCATTCAACAACTGATGGACCACCCTGCTCCATCTATGAGACTCCAGGGCAGACATACTCGCTCCCCCCGGGGCATCTAGATCCAGGATGCCCTACTGTGTGAACCCCCCCCCCCCCGCCCAGGTTGCTGGAAAACTCACCTTCTTTCCTGGTCCAATGGCGCATGCATGAGCAGCGGCCGCATCCCTTTAGCAGTGCTCGTGCCTGAGCCAGGCATTTGTGAATGCATGCTTGGATCCACTCGCTTTAGACAAGCTCTCGGGCGAAGGGACTGGAGTGGATTAGAGCATGCTGACCGGTGACCGGGGGGGTGGGCGGCTTCACACAGCGGCACATCCCACTATATGGTGTTCCAGAGGCAGGCTAGCGGCCGGATATTCCTGGGCCGGACCCCGTGGGGATTTGCTCCACATTAAATAGAAACATTAAACTATATAGAAACTATAGGCAGTGTATTTATCTCTAGCATAGACTAAGCAGAGTCCTGCTGTTGTTCAGTACTTCAGTGTATGTTTGTTGCTCTTGTGTAGTTCAGGTATTGTCTTACCATCTGAGACCAGGCTTGTCTACCATTGATTGTAGACCTATTATAGAAAGGCTTCTTTCGGTCATTGCTGAAAGAAAATGTGATGTCACACAACAGAGAAGCTTCTTCAGCTTTCAAGGAAAACAGCATTTATATTAGGAGATGAGGAGTTTAAGAGTAATAAATCTTGGCAATTATTCCTTATCACAGCTTGAAGGCTCCTCTCCAGGCTCCTCTTCCAGGGATATAACAGAAACATGTATTTTTTGCGTTGATTTGGAAAGTGTCCAATGCTCCTCTTTTCCTAAATGACTGATGCAGCTGGGCCTTTCTTTCCATCCCATTCCGTCACAGAGCAGATAATTGGACTCATGAAAGACTTAATGATAGGTATTATGAGGTGCGATCATGACTCAATGTGTCTCTTTTCATTGGGCGAGCCCAGCGATTTTCCAGCAGTTTGATCTCATGTTTGGTATTAGCTAAGCTGCTGGATGCTAATTACTTCTGTGCCTGCCTAAATTTCAGGAAGCCATTGCTGCAATGATTTCCCCACTCCTCCTTCCCTGACGCGTGATAACTACTATGTGATAAGCTAAGAAAACAGAGATTAGCATGTGCTTTATTTGCCAATAGGCTGTGTGTATAGATCAGTGTGTGGCAATATAAATGTTAAAATGATATGCCAGTAGCTCAATTATAGGAGGACCTAGTAATACAAAAGAACAAAGAAAACGTGATATTGTATTGAAATTCATCTAGTTTTAAATCGGACCAAAACCCACTAACTTCTGAAAAACATTTGGCTAAAGTCGCTGCCGATACACAACAGTGACAATGAATGGAGGAGGCGGAGCTTTACAATTAAAACAGGCACCATTATCTGGGATTAGAATGAAACAAGAGCAGTAGAAATAGGCAAAAGTTACTATTCATGGGGGGTGCACTTCAGGGGATACTAGTTAAAATGTGGGTTTTAGTCTGCATTAAGGAAACATACAATGTACTTTGCAGTCTACATCTTACATAAAGCTCCCTGATTTTGGATGGGTCATGGTCCTCCATGTTGGCATATTTCCCTGTTGCTTCCAGTTGTTACAAATGTTGTTCCCGAGTGGTGCCTATACTGCTCTCTTTTGTTTTTCCAGGGTGAAAGTGATTTTAATCAAAGGGATAGCTACATTCTGGCAAACCCACTATTTTTCATACTGTGGGGAGGGGTGCATGCTGGGTAGTGATGTTCCTGCAAGCCCGTCCCCTTGGAGCCTGAATCTTAACTTGTATCCACTTCTCTTCTGGTATCTGGTCCCACTTGACCACCATCGGTGTAACGCTCCCCTCCCCCACAGTGTCATTCCGGTTAGGGTCTTGTTACTTGCCATTGATGGGAGACAGGTTGGATTTTGTGCTCCTACAACACAAGCTTGACAATCGGGTTCTCCCCCCCGGGTTACTTTAAGGGTGTGTGATCCCTTTAAGGTTTCTGTTCCCTGGTAGTGTAGGTTGGGCCCATACTAAAAACTGTACCCCTTATTAATGGCATCTCCCATACTCCAATGTCTCACTCTGTATTTTTTGGGGCCCAAAACTCTACAGTGTGGTGCATCCCTCAATCTTCCACTGTGTATCCAATATAGATCTATCATCAATTCCCTGAAAATGGATTCCTTCATATGATGCAGGTACCTCCTGGAATCAGAAGCTGCCAATTTCTACCCGTAACCCTCTTTGTGTACCACACCAGCCTTGCCAATCACCTTGGTACCAAGACTACTGCAAATGGCGTTGTGTTATGGCTACGAGCCATCTCCCCCCACAAACTCTATAGCCTGGTTCCCAGCCATACACTTGCTCTGCGTGAAATAATTCATGTTGTATTTTTCTACCCTTCACAAGGAATTCACTCTGTATATGTTCATAGGAATAATAAAGATTCCACCTGGGACCCCACACCACCATTGTCAACCCTGATGCCAGTAAAGGCACTGTTAAATACATTTAGCTGCTCTGTACCATCCACACTGGAAGCCAGGAACTGTGACTTTCCGGATTATATGATACAGATAAAGGTGCTTCCACTGTGCCACCAGTTGTACTATGAAGAGGAGAGGTTTAAATTATACACAGCTCTTGTGTGTGAAAGGACAGACCTCACTACCAGGCATTTAACAGGCTGAAGACAACATTGCCTTCTATATAAAGAGGAACAATAAGACTCTAGGGCTGGTTGTCTTCCTCTTTGTGGGGCATACTGATTTGGGATGCCCCAAAGTGTGAAACTCCTGCGATCGCCTGAAAAGCTAATCTTTCCACCAATCCCCCAAAATGTGCGCACTGTGGCCACATCGCAGCTCACTTCTATCTGTGCATACCTGCTCCAGCCATTCAGTAAAGGCTGGCCCAACCTTGCAAATTTCAACTATGCCTTCCCTCCACCTAAAAATTCTGCCGCAAGTGCTCCGCAAGATAACTTTGGAACAGATCAGAGTAATATTAATCGCCCCAGCTTGGCCAAGAATACACTGGTTCATGGTTCTAACAGCATGGTACAAGTAGACCCATAGGAACTTCCTCTAATTCCAGATCTGCTTACCCAGGGTCCGGTACTTCACCCAAATCTCCAGTTTCTAAAGTTGTCAGCCTGAATCCTGAATGGACAGTACTGAGTAAGAAAGGTCTCTCTAACAAAGTAGTCATGACGCTCCTAGACACAGCGGCAACTGTACTTGAATTTTTAGAAGAAGGCTTTGAACAGGGGGGCAGTAAGTGCCGTAAAGACTCAGGCCTCATTCTTATCGGTCTTCCTAAACAGAAGACTTCGGAACCACTCTTTGATTAACAGATTCTTTATTTCTATAGCTTGGAAGAAGCCAATACTTTGTAACAGGTGTCCTTCCTGGGACTTGGCCCTGGTTCTCAAGGGGTTAGTTAGACCCCCCCTTCGAACCCTTAGATGAGGCCTCAGATAAGGTCCCAATCATCAAGTCAGGTCTTCTAGCCATAACTTCGTCCAGGCAGTTAGTGACCTACAGGCTCTATCTATCCGAGAGCCTTAGTGCACCATCTTTACAAAAGGGTCATTCTTAGACCTGATCCCATATACCTACCTAAGATGTCCTCTACCTTTCACTATTCAAAGGACATAACCATTCCTTCCCTATTACCAGACCCAAGATATTGATGTTTGCAGATGCTTCATTACCTACATAGAACTTACACATGACTTCCGTAGGTCGGATAGATTTTTTATATCTTTTTCGGTAAGGAATAGGGACCTGGCAGCATCCAAGACATCCCTAGCCAGGCAATATCCCTAGCCAGGCAATATCCCTAGCTTACACATCTATGGATACCACCCTGCCATACATCAGAGCCCACTCTACTAGAGCAGTCTCCACATCATGGGCAGAAAAGGCAGGGGCTTCAATTGAACTTTTATTATATGACAAAGACCGGCCTACGGTTGAAGGTTCTTACAGGCAGTTTCCCATCCCTAGTTCTAAAATACTTGTTTATCCTCTCCGTGGCCATCCTCAAGGGCGAATGGTATTTCTACGATTCCTTCCTTCCCTCCCCCTATAAGTTTGGTCCTATAGTTCATCACCAATTAATACTAGTTTAATACTGAGGATTGGGGGAAGGGGTGGGGCTTTTAAACATGTTCCAGTTGTGATTCCTCTTTAGGGGGAGGAGCTCGCTCTCTCCATGGCCGTCCTGAAGGACTTCTAGAAATACCATTACTGGTAAGACTAACAGGGATTTTCTGTTGCCTTGTAACAAATGTGACAAACTGCTGCATGTATGAGATTATTTTGTGAAAATTTTTACAGTCTCTCATAGTGATCACCTCTGTATTATAATATATATCTGGATGTCCAGATCTAATTTCTGTGTTTAAAACCTAACTACAATTCATGTTTGACATAGATTCATGTCAACATTGTGCACATAGTGTGCATCTGTGATCCCCTTTTTGTTTATATATAGTACTGAGGGTCTCCAGGATGCAGAAAGTATATCAAACTATCGTACCAGGGAGGTGCATGACACAAGTAATATTTAAAAAAAAAAAAGTGGGGGGGGGCACCTTCAGGTTCAGAGCTGTTCCTGGGTTCTTTTCTATTTATTCTAAAAGCAATGAGGCAGTTCTGCAAATAAATTCTGGGGTGGAAAAATAAACCTATTAACAAAAAGTGGAAATCCTACTGTTTGGGCCCAATCAGAAAACTGCAATGGAGGAGGCCAAGGCTACACGCACAGTGTCCACGACTCCCTGTAAAGAGGAAGTCCAAGCATTTTGTAACACACCATCCACTGCTTCCTCCTCCTCTGCTAAGTCCATTTTGAACAATAACATAAAAAACGTACTACATGGAAGACGAAGCTGGGACCTTATGTGACAGTGCAGTCACCCAATCCGATGCAGCAATGGGACTGTCCTTGTCTGTCACTCAAGTTCAACTGTCCAACAAGCCCATGACCCACTCCTGCCGGTATCAGAGGGGGAATTGTGGCGATCAGTTGAGTTATTCTATTATTTGAATGCCCAAATCGGGCTTAGCACAGGGTAAGGAAGGGGTGGCTGGGGGGTTACAAAAAGCTTGGACTTCCACTTTAAGCTTGGGTGCGATTCAGTCCTTTTAAAAGCTATTTTAATAGGGAAATGAATGCAGCTAATACCGATGTCTTTATATTTTCCATGTGCCAAACTCCATGTGTAAACTCTCTATAACTCCGCTTGAGCAATTTGTTTGATGAACACTCATAGGAAGTCTGATGATGTCACAGAAATGAGGTATTTACTTAGCAACTAAGGCAGTGCAAATACTTTTATCCTCTTGATGAAAAAATGTAGAAATCTGATCGCGGAACAACGCCCTCCTAAGAGCAACTCTTCTAAAGCTGCCTAAATTAAACCTGACCTTTAGGATGGGAAATTTGGAGTTGAGGGAGGATTATGAGATGAAACGTGTTAGCAGCATGTAAAGCAGGCTGAGGGGACTTGATTAAACAATTGTTAATAAAATGACGGCTCTATCAATTTTGTTACTATTTTATTAAATAGCAGCACGTGAAACTTTTTGCAGCAGATGCTACATACTTTATATACACTATAGACAATGAGGGGTCCCACGCACCCCTCGATGCTATCCGGACAAACAAGTGGCACCACTATGTATTCTAATCAAATTGTAAAGTTTTATTCAATTTTCAAGCCAACAAAAGACGTACATATACGTTTTTAAAAAAATCTATATTGTACTTAGTGCCATTGTATATCCGGGTGTGTGCACACTATACATTAGTTTGCTGGTGCGGTCCACTTTTCTGTTTTACTTTATATACACATTACAACAGGCACTTAAAATGGCCCAGTATCCCGTTTTTAGAAAATGGTGCATGCAGATTGCTGGAATCCCCCATGGGCATAACCCACGCAAAGCCCAATTTCACTCCCCCAACACAATTCCCCTGACAAAATGCAACCCCACAATTGGCCACCCCACGTGTGGTTAACTGGTTGAATTTCCCTCCTTAAAGGGCATTTATTTAATTATTGTGTGCCAAATTATTGTGTTTTGGTTATGGGACCTCAAAGAGGCAGTTATGGCCGAGAGGTAGGGAAACAGGCCTGTGACCGGAAGGCAGCAGGTTCGATTCCCAACCAGGGACATGACTGAAGTGCCCTTGAGCAAGGCACTTAACCCCCAATTGCTTGTGTATAGTCACTCACATGGTGTTTATTCACTGGTGTGTACATGGAGTTGTGTTGTTCACAGTGCACAGATGGGTAAAATGCGGAGAAGGAATTCCAGGTGTGTGTTGGCACACAATGGCCACTATTGCACTAATATTAACTATTAATATTAGAAGGATTGGTGGACCGCATCGGCGGGGTATGGTCGAGGCCCGACTGAGGACGGGGATTACCTCACTTTCTGTGCCAAGTTGAAAAGAATGACAGCACTTGAGGAATGTTTGGCAGGATTAGCTGTTTATTTTATTTTTATTTTTTGCCTTTACCTTCACTTTGAGGGCTGGAAACTTGCATCAGGCTTTATATTATTTGGCATATTATTCTATTAGAATAATGTATGTTTGAAAGGTATGTAAGCCCTTCTATGTGGCATGTTTATCACTCTGCTTTCCAACACAGTCATGTTTCCTTGGTATATATTTTCATTGGACTGCTTTCTCCTGTGATTTTGCCTTGAAGATTGTGGCTTTCTCTTGTGTCTTCTTTGTTCAGAATATAACCTCAGCGAGGTGCAGTCCCTCCACATTTTTCAAGTTATAATAACTGCTCTTTTACCTTCTGTAAATGAAATATTCTGCAGACACATCCTGAGAAGAGCTGGCTGGAATTGAACCAGACCGACAACCCTCCCTGCAGTGAACTAGCACTCATTTTATGTTAAATGGCTGTTGGTCCTGTTTAAGTGTGGAACTAAACCCTCCCATGCAACTCTGTGTTAGGGAGGGTCCTTGTCTACAAAACAATACACTAAGCTGACGTACCCCCTCGTGTAATTAGTGAGCCATGCATTAGACGGATACTCCCCATTTCCCCATTGGTTGTAATATAGGAAACAGCTGCAGACACATCTTTCCAATAGGAGGTGTGCATTATTGCATTGTGCAGCTACAGCGGGAAAAGGTAAGTATGTGCTAAATGTCATGGTGGGTGCTTTTTGCGCAGCTATACTTTACAGTTTGTTAGATGTTGTGTAGCAAGAGCAGGCGTGTTTCCTGTCTCGGAACGTTGGGTGGTATATACAAGGCACGCAGCAAGCTGGGCTCTGGGGACTAAAACATGTTTTCAGAACTCGGGGCAAGGATACGGAATCCACGTGTTGCTTTAAACAGTTTATCTGGCAGCTAACAATTCACATTGTGAATGCTTCCTGTGTTTCTCCCAATGTCAGGAATGGATAAAGTCTCTGCCAAATGCAGGTCACAAGGAGTGTTATGGCCTTCCTAACATCAGCCCACCACTTCCCTGTGCTGTGATCCCTATGTCCTGCCACTGAACTCATGAACTCATAGACATACATTTACCTCCTTAACTCATGTTTTATTGTCATTGGTCATTTGAGTAACCAATAGAAATAGACTATTTCATGTCAAGGGAGGAAAACGTTTCTGCAAAGTGATTCAAAGCCCAACACAGCCCACAACATTTATTCTAGTTTTCAATAAGGAGCATTTGGAAAATATGTATTTTCTTTTTGCTGTGAATCCTGGTGGTTATATCCAGCCTTTCCTCCTATTAGGTCAGTGGAAAAAAGACATTAAAGGCCCTCTGTAGGCAGAAAACAAACAATACGTTTATTCCCCCTCAGCGGGTTGACCTGAATCTTCTATACTGACCTGTTTAGGAGCCCCAGCCCAGAGATGCAGGTTTTCCTCTGGCTGCCCTCTGGTGGCCACCTATGCAAGAGTAAATCTATGGACGGAACCCTTCTCCTGCTGTTGTCACAGTGAATAGAGCAAGTAGCAAAGAATGTGCTTGACACTGGGACCTGGACATCCTTGAAGGTGGACAGGGGGATGCTCCTGTGTGTGTGAAACCCCCAGGAACCCCAATCTCTTTTCTCACTCACACAGTGCATACTCAGGCCTCATATGCACCCGATGCACTGCCCTCACTAGGCAGCCCTGAATAGCTGCAGGCAGGAGGGAGCAGACATGCCATGAGGTGCACAGCATTGATTCACTGCACAGACCTGGTAACGGCCATACAAGTCTGCCAGGCATGGGGGAGCCAACAGACTGTGGCATTGCTGGGGTCCGCTCATATACCGTGGGATCACCAGATCACAATACAGCAAACTAGAGCGTTTCACACACAGGGGCATTCCAAATTAGGATCTCAGGGGGCAACCTGTAACCTGGTCCTAAAGTCTTTGACAAAAGAGACAAGGCTTTTGTTAAAACTTTTTCAAGTGAGTAAAGAAGGTAAAGAGGGGGTGCAATCTGCTGAGGGAGAGTAAAGGTAAGTATATATTTTATTATTTACTCATATAAAGGACCTCTGTACTATTTAAAATCCATAGGTAATATAAGAACTAAACCATAATAGAAATTGGGTTTCCTGTACCAATGACACCTCGCTTGTCGGGGAGGCCGATTCAGTAATAGCGCCAGGTAGCGATAGATGAGCGCCAGTAGCGTGATTTTCACAGCGCCCGCTAGTATTCGCTGTGCTTGCCCGTTGTTCGATTGTTGACAGCGACTCAGTCGGTGTGCAGTAATGTTGAATACGGGGTTAGGAGTCGCTGTTTGACAGGTTCCGCGCTGTATGGGAGCGCATGACAGCGAATGGTCATAGCCAACGGCTCCCAGCATATTCATTAACAAATCACGCTCAAAAAATTCTCGCGCTGTGAAAAGCTTGTTTAAACCCCAGAGCGCTGGCGGCGATGGCTTAAAAGTAGCTTTTAACCCCCAAACATCCATATTTTTTGATTAAAAAATTAAACAAGTTTTTCTAAACATTTTGTAATATGAATACATTAATATCAGACCTATAATATCAATTTTGCACAAATTATTTTTTTACATTTTTTTACCTTAAAGAAAATATCTAACATTGCCGAAGTGGTCACAGAATTTTTGACATTTAAAAAAAAAAAAAAAAAAAAAAAACATTAATAACAATTAAATATGAAGATTTAAAGATTGCTCCATTGAAATGCATTGGAGAGCGCCAGGTAGCGAGAGGTCATACCTGGCGCTGTGATGGGATTAGCAGCGGCGCTGTTCGTTGCAGTCCGCTACATGATGAATCCCGCGCTAGCTGACGCTCTCACCGGCGCTAGCCTCATTTAGCGTGATAAATGCGTGATTGTGTCCGCCGCCGGGCGTTCTGGAGTCGGTAGCCGCCGATAGCTGGCGATACCTGGCGCTAGTGAGACACTACCTGGCGCTATCCCTTGATAAATAAGGGGCTAAGTAGCATACTTGGTTTTTAAACTTCTCAATTGGTCGCTGCAGACAAGAAATTAAGGTAAGGGGCTAGTAAAACAGTGAAAGGGTTAGAAGCACTAAGGCCACATTCACACTGCTGCAATCACGTTGTGGTAGCGCTAATCGTTATCACAGTGTGGTCGCCCTGTCATGGCTGTTTGCAGGTGCTTTAGGAGCTTTTGCGCTTGCGATCCCTTTTTGCTATAGAGTGATCGCTAGCACTATTACTCCCAAGATGCTGCTTGTGGCTGCACTTTCTTCAATTACCCAGCAAATGCTATGGCCTATGAAAGATTCCATAGAAAACTTTATACAGTGTTTAAATGGCGTATGAAATCACCCTGCTATTGCAGCATGGAAGTGTGAATGGGGCCTTTATTTTCTTATTCTAAGCATACAGCACGTCCTGCTCCCAAATAGTCATAACATGTGGGTAATCCTCCGCCTCCGGCGCCGTGCACTGCAGACATGTAGAAAACAAGCTCCTCCCGGCCCTACATATACTGGAGGACCTCCCACAAATCCCCAGATTTCTCTGCAGTGCTGGACTGCGAAGACATGAAGTATCACGCTCTCGCAGGCGAGCGGGCCTTACGGCCCAAGGTCCTGTGGGACCATTTCCACCCGTCCTCTTCAGAAGAAATATGCCTCCCAGCCTAGGCTGCGTGGGTCGGGTGAAGGTAGGTAGCACCTGGTGTGCTGAACGGAGCCATGCTCCACCGCAATCCCCCTTCATAGGGTAGGCGGTCAGGCTGATGGTGAGCCTATAGAGGATGCCCCTCCCGCAATTTGCCCGTGCCCCTCACAAAATTAGTCCATGGACACCGTCAGCTTCCCCCTTGCTTCCTCCTGTAACTCGGGGGAAAAGAAAGGGGGGGTATGTGTGGCAGCCCTAGCGCTATTTCGCCCTTAGACTTCGGTCCCTTCATTCAGCATGTCAGCATGAGACTTATACATCCACTCTGTTCTACCCTTTCTGTCGGTTGGAGCTTCGCGCTCTTTGGGGGAGGCGGAGACTCGCCCTGATGTATTGCGTCACAGCCTGGCCTGGCCCTCCCCTCGAGGTTCGCTGGCGCCATTTTCTCTATCTTCCCGAGCGCGCGTGGTGTGGCTCGTCTCCTCCCTCGGTCATGTAAGTGCCCTCCGGGGCGGTATGATTTCTAGGTTTTTTCGATCAGAGCATGGCACTGACTCCTCTCCCCTTGTCCCATTGTGTCTTTCAGAAGCCAAGACCTCGTTACCGGCCCCGGCCTAACATATATTCACGGGTCCTCTTTACAAATTCTCCCACATTACTAGCGGGTTGGGGCATCCAGGGTCGCTTATTGCATAATTCCCTGCGTTATACTGCATAAAAATCACCATATGGAGGCATTTCACAATTATGGAACCAGGGTCCCTCCGGGACGTGACCGGCTGTGTGCAGTGTGTGGCCAGCCCCTGGCTGAGGCCGACAGGGCACAGGTCTGCGGACAGTGTGCAGCACAGGTATTGCTAACAGAGGATCCTCCCTTCCTCACCCCCCTCTCCCCGCTCCCAAACACCGCTCATGATGAGTCCCACTCCAGCGGGGATGACCTGCAATCGGTGCCGCGAGCGTTGCCCACGGCGGAGCAGGTGCTTTCTGGATTGGCGGAGCGTATGGGCCCTGGTAAAAAGCGGTCCCTGACGCCCCCCGGTTCTCCGGTTCCTAACGATACCGATGATTCTGCTGATATGCAGGACCCTGACCCTTCTGAGGAAGCTGAGCTATTCTCAGACTCGGGCTCCTCCCATGGGATGCCCGCGGGTTATTTCACATGCCTTCTTTTCACCAACCTACCTTTGGGCTCTGCGCACGGCTGGCTGGATAGTGAGTCCCATGGGATCTATGGCCTAGGCGGCCTCGGGAGTAATGGCTCACAGGCGCCTCCGCCGAGGGCTGCAGGATTGTGATATCCCAGTTGGGGTGCGGTCCTGTCCTTATCAGGTCTCTTCCTGGTTCCAATCAAGGGCCTCCCGTCTGGGGGTTGATTGCTAATCCCCCCTTGGGGGCGGGCTTCATCTTCTGGGTCACCTAGTATGAGTGGAGGTTTGGGGGCTAGCTCCCCAGCTTTCCTTTATTCCACCTATAATGGCTGGGTGGTTCCCATATTGACTGGCAGGGGCCTTAGTCTCTCCCCTGTGAGACGTTATCGGCCCCCAGGGCCTTAAAGCCGTTGCAGCTTAAA
This sequence comes from Gastrophryne carolinensis, assembly GCA_027917425.1. NCBI lineage: Eukaryota > Metazoa > Chordata > Amphibia > Anura > Microhylidae > Gastrophryne > Gastrophryne carolinensis. The sequence continues at coordinate 87,760,394 of CM051240.1, read as the reverse complement.
TTAGGGGATGGCTCCCCATCTGGGAATCTGATGGTGTAGGCCTGTCTTGGCCTTTCCTACAGGAGTCTGGTTCTGTCACCCTTGTAGAGTATTCTCTTTGGGTTGCTTAACTGCACCTCCCCAGTAGCTCCATAAGTCCCTGTGGGGATCAAACCTTTCGTCCCTGCGGACTTCCTGGGGATCCTGCTTGGATACGGTATCGGCTGCCCTGGAAGCCAGACCGCTCTTTTGGGGCCTCCAGACTATGTCAGACTTGGGCCTGACGTTCTGGCTAATTATTCCCTGACACTATGTATACTCATGTATACATGTACGGCTATATGCGGCTACCGGTACCCCATGCCTGGGGGTGTTTCCCTTTATCCTGGGCTTCTGGCCCAGGTGGTCTGTTGGACCCTTGGTTCAGACCCTTTTGTATAGCCATGGGCTGATTAATAATATACTAATTGTGAGGGCCTACTTACCTCTTCAGGTTTGCACTTCTTCCCATGCTGGCCTCCTTGGCCTTTGGGGGACTGCTGTTCTTGGAAGTCTACGGGCGTCTCCTTAGGTATGCGCCTGATATCTATTCCAGCGCCATTGCGCCTTGGAGCGCTTCTTCTAGATGTTCTCTGATTCTGGGGAAGCCTTGGCTTCCTGGTAATTAAGGGTTTGTATCCCCGCCTTGGTCGGGTGCCCTGTTTTTGTTCCCCTTGAGGGTGTTACAAGTGTTGCCACAAGGCTTCCTTGCCTGTGAGCTGGTTGGGTCACTACACTGACCTATGTTCCTTCAGGGGAGCTCCTATTCCCCGTTATTGTTTACTCTGTTATCAGGGGTGCTTGGGTATCATGTTCCCTTCAGCACCAGGGTTTTGTTTCTCTGTTAGTTCAATTACTTGCCTTATGGCCTGTCTCTGTTCATACCTGCTTGGGTCCGTTATGAGACTAATGTTGGAGCCTATGCTCTTGTCATGCCTGTTGCAAGTTTTGCAGGTGACAGCGCCTTTACTGTCCGCTGTGCCTTGCTTTTTTGGGGGATCCCACCCTGCTTATGGACACTGCTATTGGATGTCCCACATGTTATGACTATTCGGGAGCAGGACGTGCTGTATGCTTAGAATAATACAACTCTGTGAAGTACTCACCTGTAGAGTTGATATTATACGCATATAGCACGTCCTGCTCCACCCCACCCTGGTTTCACTAATTCTAGATCCCCTGTATGGTGATTATTATCGTTCAGATATTGCTACCAGTTATTCTGGGCGGTTGGTTCCTTCTGGCCTTTCTTCTCACTGCTTTTCAATGCTGGGGATTTGTGGGAGGTCCTCCGGGCCGGGAGGAGCTTGTTTTCTACATGTCTGCAGTGCACGGCGCCGGAGGCGGAGGACTACCCACATGTTATGACTATTCGGGAGCAGGACGTGCTGTATGCGTATAATATCAACTCTACAGGTGAGTACTTCACAGAGTTGTATTTTTTGCTGACTCTGACACCACTATCAAAACTAGCCTTGCTTCCTGTTGGTCCTGATCACGTCTATCACGTCGATTGGTCCTTGAACGCTGGTAGTTAATTTAACAAACAATAGTGACAAACATAAAATATGATTCCAGTGACACCACTCTGGTTATTGTGACAAATAAGGCTTGTCTGGTAGATAAATGCTCCTCCCTCAAATAGATGGTGCTCCGTAAAGTTTAGAGTGCTTAACTGATTGCCAAGTTGGGCCTTTTCAGGTGAGGTGCAAAAGTCTTAAAGTGGACCAAAACCCATGGAAATCAGTCCAGGAATCTATAAGATTCCTGGGTGGATTGATCCCCCCCCCCGCTGTGTGAAACCCCCCAGGTCACCTATAAACTCACCTTCTTTCCCAGTCAACTGCGCATGCACGAACGCATCCCCGCTATCCCTCTAGCAGGGCTCGTGCCCCCACCAGGCATTTGTGAATGGCCGGTGTGGGCACACTCCCTGTTAGAGGATAGCGGGGGATGCAGTCACCAGCATGATTGGATCCGCCCATATTAGATGAGCTCCTGGATGAAGAGGCTTGAGCTCGGCTTTGGGCGCTGATTGGACGAACGTCCGTGCATGCGTCGTAGGACCAGTAAGAGTTGAGTTTGTTCGGGCGACCTTGGGGGTTTCACACATAGTTTTGTTCCACTTTAAGATGAGGTAGAGATGTCTTACATAGATAAATACTAACTTCCTGTAGGGTTAACGTTTTATTGAATAACTTCTGCCTTAATAACCATTAATGCAGAAGTCCAGGCTAGCTAAAAAAAATGCTCTGCACCACTATCCAAAAATATATTCAACTGGCACCTCCATCTTATACCAACAATGTATTAGGATTGTATTTAATTATCTGTATTTATAATTCAGTGTTATGTGCTAAAAGGAAGCCTTATAAAGTGCTAAAGTATACATTTTTATTTCTAGAGAAAACGGACAAAATTTATAGCATGTGATTTTCTCACCCAGTGGCTTTACAAGTAAGTATATATTTCACATTATTTATAAATAAACTTAATGTATTTCACATTTTCTTTTAGAAGAACCCATAAAATGCCATTAAAGCGACAGCCCAAACAAATTGAAAAAAGCACCCATCCAACCCAACCATACAAAGGCTGGTAAAAGTCTCACACGCTCCCTCCAGCAGGTCCTGCTGCTGCAGTGCTGGGATCATGAGAAACACTTTTATCAGCCAATCACTCACTGGTGACAACATTGGGTAGCAATGGCCTTGAAAACATTGCTAAGAACAAATGAACCACAATACGACTGCCCCTTAAGCTATGAACACCTATGACTATAACCAATAATTGACTATTAATATGCTTTTATTTCTTTCAGTAAAAATCCTAAAAGACAAGATCAACAGTGTAAAGACTTCTTTGAAATTCCATTTGTTCAAGAGTGGTTGAAGGATCAGTAAGTGCTAAGTGTTTATTTGTTCATATAAAACACATGGAAATGCCCAGGTCTCAGATGTGACAAACCAATAATGGATCCACTGATTCAAGATTTTGTTCCTATTACAGGAGGAATCCAGGTTCTTTTAACAGGCAATGTTTGTTCAGGGGGTCCAACATGCAGAAAAGGTATCTCTAGGACAGGTTGCGATGCTGGTTCTGACCACAAAATGGGACACAGAATGTAGAAACAAGACATAGGATCACAGGGCTGGAACACAGGGATAAAAAACTAGACATAGGACTTTATGACCAATACATGGAACACTGACCATGCAAGTGATACAGAGTTTCCATGTCATGTTGTATGGGTTTAGAAGGTGGAAAGGTACCTCCATTTGCTATGTACGCAATGCACGTTCCATCATGGAATGGGAGCAAAATACAGGACCACAGAGCTAAGGCACTTCGGAGTGGAACAAAGAATCTTGGCCGACCTGTACAGTGCTGAAGCAGGGGCAGGTACTGCTAAAAAGCTGGAAGTACAATGACTTTACCTCTGGGACAGGTGTGGACACAATACAGGGCATCAGCCCAAAATGTAACACTGGACCACAGGGCAGCAACAGAGGACTCATACACTAGACCTAAAAGCTAGATAAGGGACGGAACCGGAACCTCAGAACCAGAAACAAGTTTTAGACCCATATCCTCAGCTGATCATACAGGCGTTGACACAGGTAAAAGATGAAAGGAGTTCAGAAAGGTACCCCTAGGACATTTGCTGTTATGATGCAAGTTCTGACCCCAAAATGGCACGCAGGCTCTCAGAAAGAGATATGGGACCACAGGAATGCGTGGTTAAATTGCAAGAGCTTGAAGCTAGATCTTCGTACAGCGACACAGAAACACAAAATGCAAGATGCAGAGTTTTCATGTCAACATGTCTGGATTTAAAAGGTGCCATATCTAAGGGGTAGCTGATGTCCATGAAGGACCCCTTTGCAAGATTGTGGCCTTAGGTCTTTGGTGAGCTGACTAGAGAATATATATGAATCATGGATGGGATTATTCAGAAAAGGTACCCCTGGGTGAGGTGTACGTTTTGAACATTGAATGGGACACAGGCAGGGAAGGACTGGGGCCAATTTGTCAATTAGCTGATTGGTGGTGCAGTGGATCAGAGCAGCAGTGACCGCTTGATGCAGGCTGAGGGGGGGGCAGCAGCGGGGACCCAATCCACTGCATTGCCAATGAGATAAGTGTAAAAAAGGTTAAAAAAAAAGTCCAGGTAGCACTCCTATCTCTTTTCTTTAATGCATGGCACGGCCCGCTCCGGTATTCATAACAGATGGGTTATTCCACCACAAGGTGGCGCAGTAGCACTGCAGAAAGCTGTGGCACCTCCCGGCTCCCTATAAAAATGGGATTAACCAACAAGTTCCCAGGGTTTTCTCTGCAGTGACACTGCGAAGTTAGAAGATGGCTATCTCTCTTGCGCAGGTGAGCGGGGCAACCAAGCCTGCGGCCCTGCATGTCTATTTCCATCCGTTTCTGGACCCTCACTGCCTCTCAGCCTCGGCTGACAGATCGAGTGAAGGTAGAAGAGCACTAGGGTCAAGTGCTCCAGGAGCGCTGCTCCAAGCCGCAGACCCTGTACCACAAAGGGTAGCCGGCCATAGGCTTTATGGTGAGCCTAATAGGGATGCTGAGTTTCTGTCCAGGCTTCTGATGGGGAGAGTTGCTCGGGGACGGTGCCCCCTTGTTTTCGCCCCCTGGTAAACAGCCCTGGTAAACAGCGTCTAGAGTTCCCTGAACAGGAACATTTCACCACCTTGGTGCTTAAAGAATGGGAACGTCCTAACAAGCTGCCTACTGTGCCCAAGGGTCTGGATAAAGGTATCCCTTTCCTGCTGATCTTGTTAAGAAGTGGTCATTTCCCCCTGAAGTGGATGCTCCCGTGCTAGGCTTGTCCAATACTTTGGTCGTGCCTTCCCCTGACACTACCACTCTGAGGGACAGTGTGGACAGGAGCATGGATCAGTTGGCCTGCCATGCTTTTACTTGTGTGGGGTCTGGATTGCGGCCGGCCTGTGCTGCCGCCATCACGGCTATTGCCCTTAAGAAGTTGATCAAGCGTCTGCTGGTAGCGGGGGGAGAAACATAGGACTCTCTTACTTTTGCTCTGATTTTGTGGCCTTTATCCTTACTGCTATGGATGATGTTGTGCGACTGAGCGGTAGAGCCTCTGCCCTCTTGGTGGCTATGCGCCGCTCTGTCTGGTTGCACCAATGGGCAGCTGACGCTGCGTCTAAGAAAGCTCTCACTGGTCTCCCCTTTGCAGGGCTCTGGCTTTTTGGGGAGCGTCTTGATGTTTTAGCCAAGGAGGTTTTAGTCTCGGCCCTTTTGGGGGTCCTCCGTCCCCCCCTTCCTTTCGTACTCCCAGAGGAGGTCGTGGCTCCCTCTTCTCTAGTGGCCGCAGAAATTCTTGGGGCCGTGGCAGATCCCGTGGTCGTCCCAGTCTTTCCTGGAGTGCTAAGCCCAAATCCTCTCCCAAGCCCCCTCAGGCATGAAGGGGCGCCCTCACCCATCCGGGTGGGCGGATGGCCTTTGCTTTTTACTCATCTAGGGAGGCTTCATGTCTCAGACCGGTGGATTCAGCAGCTCCTATCCTCCGGTTGCATGATAGTTTGTAGCCCGGCTGTAGCCCGGATGTTTTTTACACCCCCGGTCTGCTCATGGGGTGCTGCTGGCGGTTCCTTGGCTGTTAGAGTCAGGAGTCTTTTCTTAAGTCCCCCAACAGGAAGGCTTTTGAGGCCCATTCTGGCCCTGCAGGGCCTCAACAAAATTGTCAGATTCAAATATTTTTGCTTGAAGACGTTACGCTGCTGTCAGTACCCTTCGCCTGGACGACTTCATGACCACTGTGGACATCAAGGATGCTTATTTTCCTGTGCCTATCTTTCCGGGTCATCAGAGATTTCTAAGGTTTGCGCTGGAGAATCAGCATTACCAGTTAGTGGTTCTACCCTTCGGTGGCACCTTGGCTGTTCACCAAGGTAGTGGTAGGGTTGATGGCTCTGCTAAGGAACCAGGGCATCCGCATCATTCCTGACCTGGACGTCATCCTGGTTGTGGCCAAGTCCTTTCCTCAGGTCGAGCAGGTCACTCAGACGGTGCCCTCCACTCTAGAATCCCTCGGCTGGGTAATCTACCATCCCAAGTCTTCTCTGTTCCCGTCCTTGGTGAGATCTTTCTGGGTATTATTCTGGATATCTCTCAGGTCAAGGTGTTCCTTCCTCAGTAGAAGGTGAAGGGTCTTCAGATGCAGGCTTGGGCTCTGCTACCATGTCCTCATCCCTACAAATGTCAGGGGATGCAGTTGGTGGGACTGATGGTGTTCTGCTTCGGGTAGTCCCCTTTGCTCCTTTCACATGAGACCTCTTCAGTTGGATCTCTTGTCAGTTTGGGATTGGGACCCTGCGTCCTTGTATCAGGATTTTGTTCTGTCTCCTCTGGCCGGACGATACTTCTTGTGGAACCTTCTGGGGGACAGGTCCTTCCTGCCCCCTGTGCTGGGAGACTGTTGCCGCAGATGCCAGTCTGACCGGTTAGGGAGACTTCTGGAGCTCCCTGAGGTTCCAGGGAAGGTGGGGCCCACATGAGGCCCATGCTTCCATCAACGTCCTGGAACTGAGGGTGATCAGGTTGGTTCTTCTTACCTGACCACTCACCTTCAGGATTGGACTGTTCAGATCGGCTCAGACAAACATACGGTGGTTGTCTACATCAACCATCAGGGAGGCACTCGGGGCAAATGAGCCTTCAAGGGAGTGTACCTGATTCTGTCTTGGGCAGAACAGCATGTTCCCTGCATCTTAGAGGCCTACATTGCAAGGGTGGAGAAACAAGAGGCGGACTCCCTGAGTAGGGGGTTGTCTCGTCTGGGGGAATGGTCCCTCAACAACCGGGTGCTTCTCTCCCTGTTTCACCGCTGGGGTCATCCGGACGTGGACCTGTTTGTGTCCTGCTACAATCACAAACTTCCAGATTTTGTGTCTGTTTCAGGTTCCTCCTGTCTTCGCTGTGGGTGCCTTGGCATTCCATTGGACGAAGTTCGGCTTCTCTATGAGTTCCCTCTGTTTCCTCTCCTGGGCAGGGTTATGCGCAACATAGCCCAGGAGCAGGTACCAGCCATCCTGGTGGCTCCTTCTTGGCTGTTGGAACCTCCATCTTGATGGTAAAGAGGTTGCCTGCTTCTGTTGTTGATTCAATGATTAGGGCTAGGAAGAAGTCCTCGTACTTTGTCTGTTACAGGGTCTGGTATGCTTACATTGCCTGGTGGGACTCCAAGTCTCTTCCCTGTAGGGTGTTTTTTCTATTCCCAGGATTCTGGAATTCTTGCAACTTGGTTGGATTTGGACCTTCAATTTAGTACACTCAAAGGCCATGTTTCAGTTCTGGCAAATGTATTCTTAGTATACAGTACGTCCTGCCTCAGATAAGAATCATTACACTTGGGTATTACTCCGCCAGACGGCGCTGGACTGCAGAGACCGCGAAAATTGGCTCCTCCTGGCCCCTCAAATACCCGGGACCTCCCACAAATCCTCAGACTTTCTCTGCAGTCTGGACTGCGAAGGACAAGAAGATGGCTCTCTCTTCTCGCAGGTGAGCGGGGCTATTAGCCTGTAGGACTATTCCCACCCGTTCCATTTTTTAAATGTGCCTCCCAGCCTTGGCTGAGCTGGTCCGGCTGATGGTAGGCAGCACCGCTGTCAGGTGCTTAGGAGCGCTGCTCCACCGCAATCCCCCACCAAAGGGTAGGCGGTATAGGCATATGGTGAGCCTCTATGGGATGCCCCTCCCGCCCTATTGCCCGGTGGGCCCTCTGTGAAGTGGCCGCTGCCCTCCCTCGCTCTCCCTTGTAGTTCTCGGGGGGGGGGGGTGTATGTGTATGCCTTGGTGTTTTCACTGTACTATGTGCTTCTTGTTGGTGTCAGTCTCCGCGCTGACATGGTTGCACTGGTTGCCTTTTTAAAAATGCCGCCTCCGCCGGCATTACCTCAGGCGCTGTTGCGCGGTCATTGAATGCTCGTCACGTGTGCTGCTTTGCGCCCTTCGGGAGGGGCGGGGCCCGCGGTTGTCGCGTTCCGCGTCACCGTCTCCGCAGCCCTCCCCTCGAGGTATACCCGGTGCCATTTTTCTCTGGATTCGGCTGCTGCGTGGCTGGCATCTACCTACCGCGGTCCGTGAGTGAGTGCCCTCGCAGGTGGCTTTATTTGCCCTATGTCATTATACATGTCACTTATGGGGTTCTCTTCGCTTATGTCTTTCAGACGGGTCGAACTCTATTGGTTTCTCCTGGCCCCACTCCCTCTATTTAGTTATTAAACTTGTGAGACCTAGTGTGTAAATTACTCCCACTTCCCTAGCGGGTTATTGGGGCATCCCCAGTTGCTTTTATAGCGTGAATCCCTATCGGCCTATTGTGCCGCTATAATCACCATATGGAGGCGTCTCAGGATAATGTGGTCGGGGTTCCTTTGGGACAAGCCGGCTGTGTGTAGCTTGTGGGGTGTCCCCTACTAGTGCGGACAATGTGCGGGTCTGTATACCTTGTGCCCAGCAGGTGCTTGCGCTGCAGCCTGGTTTACCAGTAGCTGGGCCTGCGCCACGTATGGCTTCACCTACTCCCCCAAGCTTAAATTTGACTCCTAGTGAGTTGCATACCAGTGGGGATTCTCAGCCTGATGTGTCTTCCAGACTGGCTAGTGTTGAGAAGTTGATTGCAAATACCTTGGCGCGTAAGGCCTCTGCTAAGAAGCGGCACTTGACGCCTGATACCTCTTTTCCCTATGGAGGCTGATGAGTTCTTGGAGCTGTCTGGTTATACCCCCTTGGAGGAAGGGGAGTTATTCTCTGACTCAGAGTCATCTGATGATTCATACGGCTAAGCCACATTTAGAGTTTCCTGAGCAAGCCCATTTTAATAACCTCGTGCTCAAGGAATGGGAGCGTCCCAGCCGGCTCCAAGGGGTCCCTAAGTGTTGGGATAAGAGGTATCCCTTTCCTGCTGATGTGGTGAAGCGTTGGTCATCCCCTCCAGAGGTGGATGCCCGGTCCTAGGGTTATCTAACACCTCTGTCATGCATTTCCCTGACTCTACTACGCTGCGGGATGGTGAGGACTGGAGTATTGATCAGCTGGCATCCCATGCCTTTGCCTGTGTGGGGACGGCGCTGCGCCCGGTCTGTGCCTCTGCCATTACAGCTGTGGCTATTAGGACCCTGCTTAGAAGTGCCTTAGAGGGTGCTCCTGATAATGTGTCTGGTGAAGAGTTTAATGCACTCTCTCATTGTGAGGTTTTTGTGACTTATGTCCTCTCTGCCTTGGATGATACCATTAGGATGTGTGGCAGAGCCTCTGCCCTGGTGGTGGCTATACGCCGCTCGGTTTGGCTGCGACAGTGGGCAGCTGACAACGCTGCCAAGAAAGCTCTCACTGGTTTTCCCTTCAAAGGACTACGCCTGTTTGGGGACCGCCTGGACCTGTTTGCTATGGGAGGCAGGTTACCCCAGCGCAGGCGGCAGTCTCGGCCCTTTCGGAGCCAGGGCTCCTTTTCTTCCTCCTACCGTGGAGCCAGACAGGGGAGGGGGGTCTCCCTTACCGGGGCCCGAGGAGACTTCTGGGGAAGGGGCAGAGGACATGGACGCCCTGGCTCATCCTGGGGTTCCAAGCCTAAGTCTTCTCCCAAGCCCCCTCAGGCATGAGGGGACGGCTTCAGCATTTTGCTCACGTCTGGAGGCTTCATGTCTCAGACCGCTGGATTCAGGAGGTAGTGTCCTCCGGTTACAAAATAGTTTGCTGCCTGCCCCCCCAAGATTCATCAGATCCCAGATGTCTCAGGACCCCATGTCAGCTCAGGCTCTAATTCTGGCGGTGCAAAGCCTTCTGGAGCTGGGGGTCATCTGTCAGGTCCCCTTACGAGAAATGGGCAAGGGGTTCTATTCCAACCTTTTCACCGTGCCCAAAACAGATGGGTCAGTCAGGCCCATCCTGGACTTGAAGATCCTCAACAAATTTGTCAGGTGCAGGCGCTTTCGCATGGAAACTTTGCGCTCTGCTATCAGTTCCCTGCGTCCAGGGGATTTCATGACCTCTGTAGACATCAAGGATGCTTACCTTCATATTCCTGTTTTTCCAGGTCATCAAAGATTCCTCAGGTTCGCTCTGGAGGATCAGCGCTACCAATTGGTGGCTTTGCCCTTTGGTCTCACTTCAGCTCCCAGAGTGTTCACCAAGGTGCTGGCAGGAGTGATGGCTCTGCTCAGGTCTCAGGGCATTCGCGTTTTGACCTATTTGGACGACATTCTCATCACTTCTCAGTCCCTCCAACAGGCAGAGCTGGATACTCAGCGAGTAGTGTCCACACTGGAGGCATTTGGCTGGGTGATCAACCATCCTAAGTCTTCCCTGTCTCCCTCATTGGTGACACCTTTTCTGGGAATGAATCTGGATACAGTTCAGGCAAGGATTTTTCTTCCTCAGCAGAAGGTGGACAGTCTACTGGTGCAAGTTCAGTCCCTGCTCTCTTGCCCTCATCCCTCCATCAGGCAGGGAATGCAGCTGGTGGGCCTGATGGTGTCGTGCTTCGAGGCGGTTCCTTATGCACAGTTTCACATGAGGCCTCTGCAACTCCACCTCTTGTCAGTATGGGACAAGGATCCCGCGTCCCTGGACCAGGTTCTTGTTCTCTCCCCCCTAGCCAGGCGGTCCCTCTCGTGGTGGCTGGACTCCAGGAACCTGTTGGTGGGCAGATCCTTTCTGGCCCCCTGCTGGGAGACAGTCACCACGGATGCCAGTCTGATGGGTTGGGGGGCTTCTGGAAGTCCCTCCAGTTCCAAGGGCGATGGGGCCCTCAGGAGGCCCACACACCCATCAACATTCTGGAACTAAGGGCGATCAGGTTGGTGCTGGCTCACCTGACCCACCACCTTCGGGGCCGGCCTGTTCAGGTACGCTCGGACAACCAGACAGCGGTTGCCTACATCAATCATCAGGGGGGGACCCGGAGCAAGGGGGCCCTCAAGGAAGTGTCTCTGATCCTGTCCTGGGCAGAGGACAATGTTCCCTGCATATCTGCTGTGTACATTCCGGGGGTGGAGAATCTGCAGGCAGACTCTCTGAGCAGGGGGACCTCTCGCCTGGGAGAATGGTCCCTCTGCGAGAGGGTGTTTCACTCTCTATGTCACAGTTGGGGCCAGCCAGATGTGAATCTGTTTGCGTTCCGTTTCAACCACAAGCTCCCGGCCTTTGTCTCCCTGTCCCAGGACCCTCTGGCCTTGGCAACAGATGCTTTAGCAATGTCATGGCAGGACTTTCAGCTCCTGTATGTCTTTCCCCCATTCCCCCTGTTGGGCAGAGTTCTGCGCAAGATAGCTCAGGAAGGGGTGCCAGCTATCCTGGTGGCTCCCAGGTGGCCAAGAAGAGTGTGATTCGCAGACGTGGTGCAGCTGGCAGTATATCAGTACGCTCTGCCCAGGGTGCCAGACCTGCTCACTCAGGGTCATTTACGCCCTCCCAACTTACAAACTCTGGCTTTGACGGCCTGGCTGCTGAAACCTCCATCTTGATGGAAAAGGGGCTGTCTGCCTCTATTGTTGACACCATGATAAAGGCTAGAAAGAAGTCTTCTTCCTCCATTTACTATAGGGTTTGGCGTGCCTACATTGACTGGTGTGAGGCTAGGTCTCTTCCCTGTCGTGTGTTCTCGATTCCCAGAATCCTGGAGTTCTTGCAGCATGGATTGGAGCTGGGGCTCCAACTCAGTACTCTGAAGGGTCATGTCTCTGGCCTGGCTGTTTTGTTCCAGAAGTCCTTTGCCCAGTATTCTCTGATCAGGCCTTTTTTCCAGGGGGTTACTCATGTGCGTCCCCCATGTAAGCCTATGTTGCCTGTTTGGGATTTGAATTTGGTCTTGTCTGCCTTGCAGGGTGCTCCCTTTGAACCTGTGCAGGATGCTGCCCTGGCCATTCTTACTCTCAAGGTTGTCTTTTTGGTGGCTATCACTACTGTTAGGCGTGTTTCTGAGTTGGCCCTCCTTCTTTGAGAGACACCAGGACAAGGTGGTGTTTCGCTTCAAGCCAGATTTTCTGCCTAAGGTCGTGTCTGCCTTTCATATGAGTCAGGACATTGTTCTTCCTTCCTTGTGCCCTAATCCTAGTAACGCGAAGGAGAGGGTGTTGCATTCAATGGATGTGGTTAGGTGCCTGAAGTACTATCTGGTGGCTACTGCACCTTTCAGAAAAACTGATGCTCTTTTTGTGGTCCCTTCTGGTCCTAGGAAGGGTTTGGCTCCTGCCAAATCTACTATCCGCAAATGGATCCGTCAGTCTGTGATTCAGGCCTATTCTGCTAAGGGGAAGAATCCTCCCTTCCGCCTTACTGCTCATTCCACTCATGCTATTGGTGCCTCTTGGGCTTTTCAGCACCAGGCTTCTGTTGAACAAGTTTGCAAGGCCGCTACTTGGTCTTCTGTTCATACTTTTTCAAAGTTTTACAAGGTTGATGTTAGGGCCTCATCTGATGCTGCTTTTGGCTGCAAGGTTCTGCAGGCGGCAGTGGTCTGACCTGTCTGTTGTTACCTTTGGAGATCCCCCCCGACTTTATGGACACAATTCTGTGATTACTCTCCACCCCACCCTTGGTTTGCATTATCCTTGGATCCCCTGTATAGTGATTGTTATCAGTGCTATAGTTACTGGTTGGTTCTGTTATCTTTCTCCCTGCTTCTCGTTAACTGCTTTTCAATGCTGGGGATTTGTGGGAGGTCCCAGGTATTTGAGGGGCCGGGAGGAGCCAATTTTCGTGGTCTCTGCAGTCTAGCACCCTCTGGCGGAGTAATACCCAAGTGTAATGATTCTTATCTGGAGCAGGACGTACGTATACTCATAATATCAATTCTACAGGTGAGTAATGACAGAATTGTATTTTTCCAATGAGCTTCTGCCAATCACCGGCTGGTTCATGTTTTTTCCAGGGTGTTTCTCACATGCGTCCACCCTGTAAGCCTTGCTACCAGTCTAAGATCTGAATCTGGTGTTGTCTGCTATGAAGAGGCCTTCCTTTGGGCCCATCCGTGAGGCCGCCTTGCCCTTTTTTGACTCTTAGGATAGCCTTTTTTGGTGGCCATCACTTCTGTAAAGGTGAGTTCTCGGCTAGCAGCGTTTTCCATCAAGCCTCCTTATTTTGAGTGGCTTCAGGATAGGGCGGTGTTTAGGCTTAAGCCAGATTTCCGGCCTAAGGTTGTGTCTGCTTTTCATCTCAATCAGGACATTGTCTTGCCTTCATCATGTCCCAATCCTGCTAATTCCAAGGAGCGGACTCTGCATTCTCTGGATGTGGTCTGGACTCTGGGTTCTATTTGATTACTACTGAGACTTTTAGGAATTCTGATGTTCTGTTTGTTCTCACTTTTGAGCCTAGGAAGGGCTTGCCTCCTGCTGCATCCACTATCAGTACGTGGATCCATCAGGAGGTGGTTCAAACCTGTTCTGCTAAGGGGAAGATTCCTCCCTTTTAGGGTGACAGCTCATTCCATTCGTGCTATTGGTGCCTCTTGGGTTTTTTCAGCATCAAGCTTCTGTTGAACAAGTTTGCAAGGCCGCTATTTGGTCTTCTGTACATACTTTTTCTAAGCTCTACAAAGTTGATCCAAAAGCAGCGGATGCTGCTTTTGGCTGCAAGGTGCTTCAGGTGGTAGTGACTTGAACTACTGGCCGTTACTCTTTGTGGATCCCACCCTACTTTCGGACACTGCTTTTGGATGTCCCATCTGTTATGAATACCTATGCGGGCCGTGCCATGCATTAAAGAAAAAAGCAATTCTGTGAGTACTCACCTGTAGAATTGTTTTTGTTCTTCGCCCCACCCTTGTTATCGTCGTTCTTGGTTGCCTCTTTATGGTGATTGTTCCAAGTTAAATTGGGTTTTTTTTACCTTTTCTACATTCTTACCTTACCTCTCCCCGCTTCTTGTCTCACTGCTCGTCTACGCTGGGAACTTGTTGGTTAATCCTGTTTTTAAAGGGAGCCGGGAGGCGCCACAGCTTTCTGCAGTGCTACTACGCCACCTTGTGGCGGAATAACCCATCTGTTATGAATACCAAAGCGGGCCGTGCCATGCAAGAACAAAAACAATTCTACAGGTGAGTACTCACAGAATTGCTTTATTTCAAACCTTTGTATCCAGCTCAAAATAAGACATACTAAGACACTTTGTATCAGCTATGAGTGCTATTATCCCAAGACACTGAAGGACACAGGACCCCCCCCCCCCCCCACACATTGATGGAATGGGTGCAGGAACTAGAGCAAACTCGCTATATGGAAAGTTTAATCTCCAGTGATAAAGGAACTGTGGATAGATATCTGGTGACTTGGGTCGGGATGGTTGACCTACCGGAACTCGCACCTTCGAACTCAGATCCAGCCTAATGGCTAGATCCGAGAACCGCAGGGGGGTGCCCTTGTGCTGGCCTGAGGCCTCACCAGACCGCCAGCGGTTAGGAGGTCCTCGGTATAAGTACCCCCACTAGGGCCTGAGGTTGAAATACATAGTAAGTGTGGGTCATGGTCCACTCATTTCTCTGGTACCTCCTGTCCAACGGCAGCACTACCGCCTGCTATTCGTCATTCGCCCTGCCCCCGAATGGTGGCGCTCCCTGTCGGGCTCTCTCCTGAAGAGCCTCAGTAGGGGCGGGGGGGGATTGGGTGAAGAGGAGACCCAGCTGGATTGAACGAGGGGTCAGGTGTTTTTTTTACTTTTCTTTTACTGTGTAGGGGGGGGGGGGGAGTCAGAATCGATACTAGAAAGAAAGAATCGTTTCGAGTATCGTCGAATTAAATATCGCGAAGCATTTTTTTTCCAACACCCCTAGTGCTGACGGGGTGCAGGCTGGATTTGAGTCGGCGGCGCCCCCCTAGAGCAGGTGCCCTGTGCAGCTGCACACTGTACACACCCCAATGGCTTGCTTTGGACAGCAGGGCTGCAGACTGTGCATCCCTGAGTTAAAGGTACTGTACAGAGTTTTGGAATTGTACAATCCAACACCTGTCATTCTTTAACTATTTTATGGTAGAGCTCCTTTAAGATTTTATTTACATCCATGGGGTCTGTGCCTGTTGAAGCAAATATCCGCCTGGCAGACTAGTCTTTAGCCAGGAAGTATCCAAATTCCTGACACACAATCTATATGGGATGTAACTCAGCGACATATCCAGCTAGCATCCAAGCGGAACAGCTGCCTAATGCCATGAATGATAGACCCCCCTCCCCTGTAAGATGGCTCAGTGACACTCGCCATGCTATTTTTATATGACCTGCAACCTCCCGTGTAGTTTACTGCAGACAGGGAAGGAGCTGGCATGACTCCTGAGCCATACAATCTGCTGTAGCAAAGTGACTAATATACGGTATAACTGTGACACATCAGTGGAGTAAAGCTTCTCCGCACATGTGCTGCTCAGTCACTAAATAATACAGATTCATTCTGAAAATATCAGAAGGAAATGTCCCCTGTGTTCACATACTATCTAAGAAGAAACACCTCCATTGGTTTTGGACTATATAACTAAATATTAATATATATTAATGAATAAAGACTCCTTAACCATGTCCAGGAAGCAATGAAACACAGGGGGCCTGATAGGCTGGAGGGGAAGTTGTGGGGTGGCAATTTGAGGGTGTAGAAAACTATGAAGTATTACAGGAGAGGAGCACGTCAGTTCAAGTTCACCTGTAATGCAGAATTAGAAACTTCCTCAATGAAGCTCTATTTGAAATTTCTTTAAAAATCCATATAAACATGTTCGTTGGTGGGAGAAGAATACTTATACACCTTCAACTGAACAGAAACCCCACCTAGTAAGCGGACCAACACATATTATTAACAACCACAGAAAGGGGGGCAACCCGATTGCTGATGCCCCCCGTTTGGTTTAGCTTCATCTCGCTTTGTTGGTGACTCAACACCATGCGATTGCCCACCAACAGTCACGTGGTACCGAGTCCCCGAACTGCATGACTGCAGATGGCCAATTGTGGGGTCCTAATTTTGCCAAGGGAGATAGGTGCAGGTGAGGTAAAACTGGGCTTGCACAGTATGTGTGCGAAGGGGGCATTGGAAATTGGGATTCCCCCTCCCTGCTTATCCCATCTGTGATCATCGGTTGTTTTATAAAAAAATGTAAAGAAAAGGTGAAGCGCTTTGAACAAATGTCTAAAAGAAGAAAAGGTCAAATGTTCAAAATATACAGTGAAAATTACTATCAGGAAAATCACTGACATTCTATGTTTACTTCTAGCCCGAGGCCGCCCATCCCTCTATCTCTTCTTCTGTCTGATGAGGAAGCAGCTATACTTATTCAGTCATTCTGGAGAGGTTATCGGGTAAGTAATATAATACCATATACATACCGCACATATTCTTCAGAACGGTTTACCTGTACATCCTTTAAAAAAACAAAAACGAGTTGCAAAACTTTGATCCTAATCCTGGCTATATTTACAGTTTGGATTAAAATAATAATATTTGATCACCTGTTTCTGCTTTCATGAGCCCCAGATCAAGTGTTTAAATGGCTCCTGGCCCTAGGGCCCTAATCAGGTAGATCGGAATGTTTTCAGAACTGAACATTTATGGGTTATAATGCCACAGGCACTCATTTACAGTCATGATCATGAGCTATGATTTAGCACTGTCACATGGAGGATTAATGGCTGATGTATATGTAAAATGCATGCCCCTGGCCAAAACCAACTTATCATCTTTGGGGCCTCTTTCCAGTTGCAAGTGCCTTCTGAAGTCTGCAGGTTATCAGGAAATCCCCCATGGGTGGGATGGTGCACTATGTGATTATAATGCTTCTAGAAACATAGAAACATAGAAGGGTGACGGCAGAAGGAGACCATACGGTCCATCTAGTCTGCCCTTATGTGTATACTGTATGTACTCTTTATCTTAGGATAGATGTGTGCTTATCCCAGGCATGTTTACATTCAGTGACTGTTGATGTTTCAACTACCTCTGCTGGAAGTTTGTTCCAAGCATCTACTACTCTTTCTGTAAAATAATATTTTCTAACACTGCTCCTGATCTTCCCCCCGACTAGCTTCAGGTTGTGCCCCCTTGTTCTATCATTACGTTTCTTCTTAAAAACACTTCCCTCCTGAACCTTATTCAATCCTTTCACATATTTAAAGGTCTCAATCATGTCCCCCCTCTCCCTTCTTTCCTCCAGACTGTACAAATTAAGTTCTTTAAGTCTCTCCTGATAAGTTTTAAGTTTAAGTCCTTCCACCATTTTCGTTGCCCGCCTTTGGACACGTTCTATTTGAATACCGTATATACTCGAGTATAAGCCGAGTTTTTCAGCCCACTTTTTGGGCTGAAAAAAGCAGCCTCGGCTTATACTCGAGTCAGTGACTTACCTGAGCGAGGGCAGAAGAGCCTCCGAGGCGGCAGACGAGCCGCCGAGGCTTCAGAACTCGGCGGGGAGATCAGTACACCCAGCGCGAGGTGGGTGTACCAAGATGGCGGCCCGGGCCTCAGTGACGTGACGTGACGTGGCGGCGCGCGCCGGCCGCCATCTTGGTACACCCACCTCGCGCTGGGTGTACTGATCTCCCCGCCGAGTTCTGAAGCATCTGAGGCGGCTCTTCTGCCCTGCATCTAGATGGACCCATGCCGTCGTCCCGCGCCGTCCTCACTGTCTCCCGCACCGTCGCTGGAAGGAGCCTCGCTGAAGATTCTGCAGGAGCTGAACTGGTGAGTGTGTGTGTTGTGTGCATTGTATGTGTGCTGTGTTGTGTGCTGTGTGTGCCTTGTGTGTGTATGTGTGCGCCTTGTGTGTGTATGTGTGCTGTATTGTGTGCTGTGTTGTGTTTGTGTGTGTGCTGTGTGTATGTTGTGTGTGTGCTGTGTGTGCCTCGGCTTATACTCGGGTCAATAACTTTTTCCAGGTTTTTGGGGTAAAATTAGGTGCCTCGGCTTATATTCGGGTCAGCCTATACTCGAGTATATACGGTAATGTCTTTTTGCAGGTAAGGTCTCCAGAACTGCACACAGTATTCTAGCTGTGGCCTCACCAGGGCTCTATACAGCGGCATCACAACCTCCCTCTTCCTACTGGTGATGCCTCGAGCTATGCAGCCGAGCATCCTGCTTGCTTTTCCCACTGCCTGGCTACACTGTCCACTCATCTTGCAGCTATCAGTAATCAGTACCCCTAAATCTCTCTCCTCCGAGGTCCTGGCTAACACAGTACTGCCCATACGGTACTCAGAGCAGGGATTCCTTCTACCCAAGTGCATGATTTTACATTTAGAGACATTAAACTCTAGTTTCCACAGTTTTGACCATCTATCCAGTAAAGCTAAATCATTTTCCATGTTGCAGACACCTCCAGGAATATCCACCCTATTACTAACCTTTGTATCATCAGCAAACAGACAAACTTTTCCTACCAAGCCTTCTCCTATGTCACTTACAAATATATTAAAAAGAATGGGGCCCAGGACAGAGCCTTGCGGCACACCACTTGTAACTCGCCTTTGTTCAGATTGCACACCATTAACAACAACACTCTGATACCGATCCCTCAGCCACCTGGAAATCCACTGAACTATCCAGGGATTGAGTCCTACCTTCAATAACTTATCTATGAGCTCCTTATGTGGTACAGTGTCAAAGGCTTTGCTAAAATCCAGATAGGAGACATCCAGAGCACCACCTTCATCTAAAACTTTAGTGACATTGTCAAAGAAATCAATAAGATTGGTCTGACATGATCTGCCCTCAGTAAAGCCGTGCTGTTTTGGGTCCAATAGGTCATTAATTTTTAGATGGGAAATTATCTGTTAGATGGGAAATTCTAGGAGAATGTCCACATACAATACAGCTAAGCATAATGTCTCTGTGTCTAAACCCCACAAAAAGGTTATTTATACATGTAACTGGGATTCTGTCGTGTAGCTGCTGGAAAACATAATACCAAATTGACAGACAGAATCTATAGTCTGTGGAACAATTTGAGATCTATGCTGGTGGAAGTCAGGCAAGCTCAGGCATCAGAAGCTAGTATCTAGAGGCTGTAGGCTTACCTGCTCACCTTGTTTGATTGCATGCCAACCTTTGTTTTCGTTTAAGGAAAGATATCTGTTGATGGGACAAGCTGTTGGACTGATATAAGGGACAGTCCAGGTAATAATAAGGTAAATAATAGGTCAAGTGTAGCCTGCCCCTACATTTCCTGTTTCCAAAGTTTGCCCCTCCTTTCACTCCCAATCTTTCATGACCACGCTCCAAATGTGGCTGCATGGATGGCCCTGTGCCTCAGTGCTCCTAGCGTGAGCAAGGCAAACCATAGTGTTCATGTTTGCTGGGCTTGCTCTCACTCATAATGATGATGGATAGGGTGGATCTTCAATTTGGAGTGTGGCCATGGTAAAATGGAAATCCCGGAAATGGGGGATGCACATGGGGCAGGCTTCAAGCTTAGCTACTTGATGCCCAAATATTGCTATTGTCTGGACTCTCCCTTTAAAGCAGAACAAAACCTGAGATTTTCACTTTCCTGGGTTTTGTTCCATCCCAAATTGGGATACCCCATTGTATGAAACCTGCCAGATTGGCACATTCGACTCACCTATTTTGGTCCAACAGCGCCTGTGTGGGCTCTGATCCAAAGTGAATGGAAAGAGAGAGCAGGCGCATCGCGCCCCAGCCTGTCCGAATGGCTGGGACAGGAGCGCGCCCACAGACAGAGCATTTGGGGAGGCAGATGCTCTCGTTTCCTTTTCACAACAGAGCTGCTTGCTGAATTACATCAGTTCACCGTGCGGCTCTGATTGGACGAGAGCCTGCGAATGCGGCGTTAGACCAGGGTAAGGTGAGTGATTATTGGCACCCTGGGGGGTTAAACACAGCGGGGTATCCCAGTGGGTTTTGTTCTGCTTTAACCCTAACTGTTTCAGTGGCATTTTATGAAGTTCTTTTGTAGGGTCAAGTGATTTTCTCCATTCCATATAGTAGCTTTAGTAGCTATGTGTGCTGATGGGAAGGACTTTTGACTTAGGACCAGTGCTGGGGCTGAAATCGTGCTGGGGAAAGGTGAGCATCACTGCAAAAGCCATTTGGTAACATATATAAATCCAACTGGTTTTGACAGACCTTATTTTTATATAAATATCTATTTTTATTAACATTATTATGATTATACCATGTTTTGTGGTTGGTAACTTGAACAAGCCCATAAAGGACTGAATAGATAGTCATCCTGCCCCTCCCTCCATTTAAATACAGTTACCTAAATGTTGGTTTTGCTCATTTGTTAAATACAGCTGGACGCTCTGTCCTGAATTCTAGACTTATCGTGACGTTTTATCATGTAAATAATTAAAAAAAGAGCTTCTGGGTGTATTCACATGAGAACAGAAATGAGGGAAAGATAAAATTAGAAGGAGAAAGATGCAAATGTATTTGCTCGGGGGGAGATTGCATTAGATTGTGCTGTGCGCTTGTCTAGCAGAGCATTGATAATGAAATATTGTCAGGTCACTGAGTAATTCATGATGCTGAGCATTATATAACAGCCCCCAATGTCTGATGTCGTTCCAGTTTGTCATCGCAATCTGCAGCTTCGTTTAAAAAACTTGCAATTACATAGGACTACTCATCTGCTTGTTATCACCTCTTACTCACCTGCGACCTTTAGTAATTCGCTGTTTGAGAGGGCTTAAAGCAGACCTTCACCCTGAATAAGAGCCTATCTTATATGTTTCCCCCACCCCCTACATACAGATTGCCCACATTAAAAATCATCCTACCTGCACCTATTGCGTTTTTTTAACCTTTTAACATCCAAGATGGCTGCCCATAGAGTCTCAGACAGGAAGTGTCTTCTGAATAAGCCGCTCTGCATTCTGGGATTGCTGTCCTTTTCCTGACCCCTGCTCTGCTATGTCTGTGCAAAGCACAGCTATAACCCCCTCCTCTCCTCTGCATGTGATGCTTTTTAGGCAAGATGGCGGCGCCCATATCCTAGAGTCCTGAGCAGACTTGAAGCCCCGTGGGGGAAAGAATAATAAGTAAGCGACTAAAAATTATATTCATTTTAGATGCCGGGGATTGGGTTTGGGCTTTTCATTAAATGATGCTGAAGGTCCGGTTTAAACCCATGCAGATGTTATAGAATAGCTGTGTTCCTAGAATTACATGGGAGCGGCCATTTTGGACCACACTCTAGAACCCTGATTATACATGAGCATGAATGGGGGGTTCGGGAGAGCCTTTGCTGGCACTTAGACACACTGCTGAGCTGAGATGAGCTGGGAGCTTCCTTAGGATTAGCCCAACCAGAGAGAGATTTTTTTCTGTTTCCACACAGAATCTCTCTAGCTGGCCACATTGATGCAGCATAGCTGCAGTGTACCTATGTGATATTGTTTCTTCACACAGGGCAGGCTGTCTGGAGTTTGGGATTGAGCTATAAGCAGCCCACATCAAACTGAGAGAGATTTACCTCAGAAAAAGTAGCATAGCTGGTCACATAGTCATGGCGCGGCATAAGATGTGCACGGGGGGGGGGGGGGGGGGGGGGCAACATTCCATAGTTCGCCTCAGGCAGCAGGGACGGGAGTTTTTTACAATGTTTTCATTACAGTCATTACAGCTTTTTGCTTCTGGCTGGAAATAAATCATTATTTCAATGAGATTTAGGGTCTCTGTTTTCTTCCGAAGCTGGGCTGTCATAATTGTGGCAGTTTTGTGGCCCCCGTGCAGTTAATTAGCATAGCGGCTGCCTGCTATTCCACAACATCTGTATGGAGATAAGCCCTCTTAAATAGCTTACAACACTGACTGTGACACAGGGGGTTTAGTGGAGCAATTTACTCAACTTGATTATTTGACTGGAGGTCTGATTTAAAGCGGACCAAAACCCACTTATCTTATGAAATACTTTTGGCCAAAGCCCCTGCTGATACTCCCTTCTTAGATTGTAGTACTAGAAATGGATATTTTTGCCTATTTGAATCTTCCTGGAACAACATTTTATTTGCTGTCCCCTTTTGGCATGATGGCAGAAGATCAGTCATTGCTTAAGTGTGGCAATGACATCATTGGCACACACAGCAGTGGCAGTGAATAGAGAAAGTGAGGCTTTACAGCTAAAACAGGCGCCATTATCTGGGATTAAAGTAAAGTGTGTCAAATCCACCTCCAATCATCCCATAACAGGCAGTGTGCTGCCCCCAATCATCCCATAACAGGCAGTGTGCTGCCCCCCAATCATCCCATAACAGGCAGTGTGCTGCTCTCCAATCATCCCATAACAGGCAGTGTGCTGCCCCCCAATCATCCCATAACAGGCAGTATGCTGCCCCCCCCCCAATCATCCCATAACAGGCATTGTGCTGCCCCGCTAACCATCCCATAACATGAAGTGTGCTGAATCCACCCCCCCCAATCATCCCATAACAGGCGTGTTGAATCCACCCCCCCCCCCAATCACCCCATAAAAGACAGATACAACTACAAAAAAGTTCTTACCTCCAGGTGCAGCCATCTATCCTATATGTATAGAGCGGCTTCCCCCGTCAGTGCACTTAGTTCCAGTCAAAGTAACTGGGGGGGGGGGGGGGGGGGGAGTTACAAAGAAGAAAAACCTTACCTCTCCTGTGGTCCTGCATCAGGTCCCACCATCTTGGGAGGTAGCACAAAGCGGCTTCCCGTGGCTTGCGGGTGAAGTAAGGGTTTTTTCCCCTTTGTATTCGCCCCCCCCCCCCCTCCATCCTGCCTCAGCACCAGGGAAGGGTTGCAGGGCTGGAGGTTAAACTTTGACTGGAATTCTGCTTAAATGTCTTGGATGGACACTAGGGCTGATTCAGCACGTTTTATGTGAAAGAAAACATTTTTATAATGATTTTTTTTCTTAGTGCAATGCATCACCATTTTTAGCTGTGTAAACCATTCAATAAGTTGCACATCTAAAAACTGTGCTAAATTGCGCTAAGGAAAACAATCATTGTACAAATGGTTTTTCTCACAAAGAATTCTCACGGTGCTGAATCAGCCCTATTGTCTTTAAAGTAATTTGTATTCCCCCCCCCCCCCATTCTGCCTTGAATCTCTTGGGTGGACAGTAGGGCTGATTCAGCACGTTTTATATGAGAAAACATTTTTTTAATGATTTTTTTCCTTAGGGCTATGCATCACCATTTTTAGCTGTGCAAGTCATTCAATCATTGCACTAATGAAAACAACCATCATACTAATGTTTTTCTCACAAAGACTTCTCATGGTGCTGAATCAGCCCTATTGTCTTTAAAGTCATTGTCTAGGCAGACTTAGAAGTATTCCCACTGTATAGGGATACACATGGTGATGTTCTTATTTTCTTTTTGAAAATGAAGCTATTTTGCGAGAGTAGGTAGAAAATAACATTTTACCTCATTTTGTGACGTCCTCTGTCATAGGAGTGGCAGGGATGAGTGATACAAGCACATGGGTGCAATGTGTGCATTGGAGTCAGCTGGGCTTTAGTGACAGTGTGGAGGGCCTATCGCCAATAAATAAGGTTGGGACTGTCACTGCATCAGGTAAGCTGCCAGACAATTGATTTTAAAGTGTGACTGGTCAATGCCTTTAAATTAGCCTGCCTTCTGCTCTCCCCATCCTGTCTCCAGCTGTGTGTTACATTTTTAGATAAGCCTAGTGAACTCCCTCCCCCCCTTCTGCTGGGCCTCCCATCTCTGTGCTGTTTCATACTGTGCTTTATAAAGGGACTGTGACAAAGTCAGCAGAAGAGAGCAAGTTTAATGTGATTTAGCAGGATATGCAAAATGCTGGTGAATGAGAGATGTGGCCCCTGACAGCCAGCGTAAAGCAGGCTAAATTAACAATTTCCCTAGAATGTCCCTTTAAAAGAGAATTTAAAGTGGACCAAAAGCCAGCTCGATCGGCCCAGGAATTTATAAGATTCCCAGGCTGGTCGATTCCCTCCCCCTGGGGCATCCAAAATCGGGATGCCCCGCTGTGTGAACCCCCCCACAGGTCACCCCATAAAATGACCTTGCTTACCGGTTCAATGGTGCATGTGCTGGCCGCAGCCGCATCCCCGCTATCCCTCTAGCAGAGCGCGTGCCCGCGGCAGCCATTTGTGAATGGCCGGCGCGGGCACGTTCCCTGTTAGAGGGAAGCAGGGGATGCGCCCGCCAGCACACCCGGAGCTGCTGGCTTTAGGCGCCGTCTTAGATGGTGTGACGTCAGTGGCTCAGAGCGCGCTGATTGGACGAGCAGCCGCACATGCGCCGCAGAAACGTGAAGAGGTGAGTTTCTACGGGTGATCTGGGGGGTTTCACACAGTGGTGCATCCCCCGATCGGGGTGCCCTGGGGGAAAGGACCAAAACCAGGATAGTCAAAGTCCTGGGTTTTGGTCCACTTTAAGACTAAAAATAAAACCATAAATCAGTTTTTGCTGCCTTTACCCTGCAGATCTTCCTTGATGTCAGAACATCTGCCTGGCAACTTCTAACATTTCTACCAGTTCCATTCCATGCCCAAGAGTAAGACTCCAGGGCCCACGCGGTACATGCGTGGCCAGTGCTGGCATCACTTACATCCCTTTCTTGCTGTGCGTGGCCCCGGCCACTGTAACTGAATGGCCATGTGTGGCTGCGCACAGCTGAAGGGAGCAAGTGATGCCGCCTCCCACTCCATGTACGCCTAGGGATTCCATTCAGCCTCTCATTAATATGCGTGGCCAGAGAAGCTGATTGGACCAGTGGCTGCATCTGTGCTGTAGGCTCGCGGAAAGGTGAGTCTGCCCGGTGTTCTGGAGGGGTTTCATACAGTGGGGTGCCCCAGGGGGAAGGACCAAAACCTGACATAGTGAAAATCTCAGGGTTTTGGTCCACTTAAGAGGAACAACCACCAAATGGGGCAGCCCGGGAGTCTTAAAGACTTCAGAGCTGGCTGATCAATTACCCCTGCAGCCATGCTGGGCTGGGATGCCCCATTGTGTGACCACCCCTGCTGATCGGCTCACAAACACCTTTCCTGGCCTGCGAATGTGAACTGCCGACGCACCTTTGGTCCCCCTGTAGCTGAGGCCACTAAGCAGGACTTCGTTCACACCTGTCAGGTACAGCATATGCATTTGTGGCAGATGCAAATTGGAAACCAGCAATTCCAGTTGCTTTGACTTACTACCACAGATACATGTGTTCTCCAGCAGCATGCACAAATGGTTTGGATAAGTCTGCCTCAAGGATGTGAATATTTTTTCAGCTTTTAAATTACTGTACCTTTTTTTCCCCGTCTTATTGGCTCATAAACTTTCTTTGGGTTTTATTGCTATAGTTTTCTCCTTCATAAAAGCCACCCCCCCCCCCCCGCTGTTTACGGCTGTGCCGGGGCAATATCTCTGCCAGCATCCGGGCTGCTGTTATTTTTTTCCTCTTGAAGTTTAGACACCGCTTGGAATACGAATGGCATTCAGCTCCTTCACAAACTCTGTAATTGCTGGGTGCCATTATGTTGGTTGCCTATCTAGGCTGATGTGTGATACTAAGCCAGCTGAGGAGAAGCACAGCTCACATCATGCACATTGCAGAGAGGCTGCTAATATTCTGCCAGCCATAGCATTGCTAACAGCACTTTCCACTATAAAGAACTACTTCAGTAAGCACCATGTGTTCCTAAAATGGCCTCATTAGGAAAATCTACAGCCTTTTCTGTGAAATAGCTTCAGACTGCCATGAACAATTTCCACTTTCAGCACAAACGTTTAGCTTTACGGATTTCTAATGTATATAAGAATAAACCTTGAGCATGAGTCATGTGATTCCCTGTATAAGACCAGACAGTCAGGGAGGGGACAGGTCTACTTAAAGGAATCGCTAGGAGCATCAAACCCTTTAGACCAGCAGTGCCAAACTTGTTTTCACCACATCAACATTCTGGCCGGCTTCAAAAGGCCTCTTAATAACAGAAAAAAAAGCAAAATGCAAACTCAGCCATTCAAATATATGGTTACAGACACAGATTGATTTTGC
The DNA here is from genome assembly GCA_027917425.1 of Gastrophryne carolinensis. Lineage (NCBI taxonomy): Eukaryota > Metazoa > Chordata > Amphibia > Anura > Microhylidae > Gastrophryne > Gastrophryne carolinensis. The sequence continues at coordinate 87,734,377 of CM051240.1, read as the reverse complement.
CCAGGAGAGATGCTGGTGCTGAATTACTTTGCCCAGGACAGATGCATAATTATTTTTCCCAGGACAGCAGTATAATCATTATTTTCCCTCCCTACCTGGCAATAGCTTGCAAGAACCCCTGTAGAAGATGTAGAACCCACTGCTTTGGCAGTTAGTTTGGTGGGTTAAGACCCCCCCCCCCCCCCCTTGTGTGGCGAGAGCTGGTTGCACACTGTTTGGTGTCTGACAAAGGGCCTCATCCAGCCCCGGGCCTTGCGCTTGACACGTGCTTTAGACCTATGTGTCGGTAGTGCAATTCAGCATCATATTTAGCTGTGCATTTTTTTTGCAAAGCTAAAGATGAGAGGGAAAAACTCATGAGTAGAAGTGGTAGGTGGTTTTTTTGTGCTGTATTTCCAACTACATCACAACTGGATAAATGGAACCTAACTGTGACAATGGCAGGGTGCTTGACACAACATGCCTGCACATTTGCAGGATCTGAGTAACCATTTGATTCAGAACTAAATGGCACGCAAAATGCTCCCCCAGATTTTTCCCCTGTAGCCCAGGGAACCCCAACTTGTAGATTGGGAGCCATGTGTGGCTCATTAACCCTTTCTGTGTGGCTAGTGAGTTGTCTGATGTTACCGAAGAGTTGAGTAAGTGAAAAATTGTGCAGGCTTACCCACACTTGGTTTCCTAGCCTCACCACATTGAGGACAGAAGCTGCAAAAACAGGTAAGCCAGCACGCTTCTCCACTTACTGAGCGTTTTAATCAATTCATGGCTGGGGATTAGCTCATATGGAGCATGTATTTTATGGGGTGGGGGGATCCATACACATTAAAGGGACTTTCCACACAAGGAGTTAATAAGACCTACAGCATACAGACCTACTACCTCTTAAATTGGACCAACTGCCTATTATTATTTTCTTACTTTAAGCTTAAAAAAAGGTCTTCCCTGCCTGTCATCTTGCTCCAGTGCCGCCATCTTGCTATACCCAGGAGTATGTGTTCCACAAACCCCCAGGGTGCAGCCTTTGACCCTCCTGGTGAGCTGACCCCTCACAGTGAGCGTCTGGCTTTTCTTACTTGGCGAGAGGAGGCGGGATGAGTGGGAAGTGCGTGGGCGAACAAAGTGATTGCGGCTTAAGACCTTGTGGAAGGAAGCTGCAGATGTTGGCTGGTGACGCCAGTTGTCAGCAGCTTTCTGTTACATGGTTAATATGTTTGAAAAAAGACATCCATCAAGTTCAACCAAGAGTGTTGGGGTAGGGGGAAGTCTTTTGTTTTTTGTTACTGATAACAGCTTATAGTAATTGTTAATGTTATTTTCTTCTAAATAAGCATCTAATCCTTTTTTGAAGCTGTCAGCGGTTGATGCCATAAAAAGCTTTCACAGATTTATAGTTCTTATGGTAAAAAATGATTTAATTTCTTTTTTTTCCAGTCGAAGACAGTGTCCCCTTGTCTTTAGAGAGGAATTTACCTGAAATAGTGTTTTAATCATGTCCCCCCCCCCCCTCAGTCATCTCCTCTCAAGACTAAACAGATTTAATTCTATTAATCTTTCCTCATAACTAGGATCCTTCATTCCTCTTATTAGTTTGGTGGCTCTCCTCTGCACCCTTTCCATAGTTAAAGTGTCCTTTCTATGAACGGGTGCCCAGAACTGGATGGCATATTCCAGGTGAGGGCAAATTACATCCCTATCCCGTGATTCCATGCCTCTTTAATGCATGATAATATCTTGGTGGCCTTGAAAGCAGCTATTTGACTTTGCATGCTGTTATTTAGCCTGTGATCTCCCAGTTTTACTCCCCTTAGGACATATGTACTTCAGGTTATTAGACCCCAAGTGCATGATTTTACATTTCTCCACATTGAACTTCATTTGCTAAGTGGATGCCCAGACACTCCAAGTGTCCAAGTCAGCTTGAAGCTTGTGAACACCTTCAATACACCGAACTGTGCTACATATCTTTTGTCATCTGCAAAAATAGAGACAGTACATTTATTTTCATCTTCTATGTTATTTATAAACAAGTTGAATAATAGTGGGCCCAGCACTGAACCCTGGGACACATCGCTTACAACTAGTAACCAATCACAGTAGGTGTCTTTAACCACAACTCTCTGCACACGATCCTTGGCACTATACCAGTTGTTAGGGAGTCTTTAAAGATCAAGAACAGGGGTGATGGGATAACTTAGCTGAATTCTTTAAAAACTCTTGCATGAAGTCCATTTGGTCCTGCAGTCTTATTCACATTTAAAGTATTCAGATGGATGATATCCATGTTTATCTAGTTGAGTATTATACTTGGGCTATTGTTATCAGTGGCATCTCCTGTGTTGGCTCCTTGCGCTACTCAGAGTGTACAGTGTACACAGAGCTAAAGAATCCATTTAACAGCTCCGCCTTTTCCTCATCCAAAATGACCATTTCCCCACTATCATTAATTGGGGCACCTACCTGTTCTGATTTATTTTTGAATTTATATGTTTAAAAAAACTTTTAGGGTTTGTTTTGTTTTCTTTGGCCATATATCTTTCATTTTGTGCTTTTGCCAGCCTTATTTCCTTCTTACATGTTTTATTTACTAATAATTTTCAAGGGTTACAGCTGTTCTTTATTTGCCTTTCTGCTGCTTAATCTCCAGGATAGGGTCCCAACCAGTTCTCACCCTGTCTACTGGACTTGGCCTTTAAACTTAAGAACCAACCATCTGTCAGATGATGATACAGACATAGGGTTTATCATTCCATAATTTTTTTTTATCTGCCTAGGTACGATGTGATCCAGAAGTACAACAATTTCGCCAGTGGCAGAAAGATCACAGAGAGGGTAAAGATATTAAAACGGAAGTCCATGAGATCTGGGAAAACGAGGAGGCTAAAGGTTGGTTCTGTGTACATTAAATTGACATTTTTGCTTTTTATATTGTCTATTTATAAAATCACTAAAACCAGTAAAGGGAAGGCCACCTGGGAACTGTTCAAGCAGAAAAAAACAATACCTTTTGTCCCCCGCAACCGCTCCTTTCCTACGTGGGATTAAAAAAACTCATTGAGATTGAGCCCCATCTTCCACTCACCAGCAGGCATAAGGGGACCAGCGGCTGCTGCGTCAGTTGCGGTGACAGGCCACACCCCACTAACTCCATTGGAGGGGGAGTGCCCAGGCCTGGCAATCCCATTAAAGTGAATGGAGTGGTTGTACTCTGGGTAAGGTAACTGACAAGAAGGGGTGGCTGTTGGTCTTATTTTTCGCTGGTGACCATGAATGACTCAGTGGGTTTTTTTTCAGAACAAAAGCAAAAACTTTTAATTAATGTAGAGGTTATAAACCATAAAACATGTATTCTGGAAAGCTCTTAAAGTGGACCTACGCACTCGCTGTGAAGTCTGCCTACAACAATAATGACCTCCATAGTGCTGAATTCAGCCTTTTCCAACCTGGGTCTCTGTAACTGTGGCACCTCCTTCAATGTAGACTTAAGTGACATAACATAAACAACATCAATGAAACCATAAAACTTATATAAAAATTTTATTATTGTTTATAATGTCACATAATCACCCCTACATAATGTTTTGTACAAAATCAAAAAGCATTCTTGAATAGAAACCCCTTCCCCTATACTTACAATATTTCCAAACTTTGAGGTTAGGAAATTGGATAATAAGTCACATTGGACATTACAGTGCAAGAACGTACGCCATGCACATGCTTGTCAACAGCATCATAACATTGAAGATACAATAGTGTGTGATATAGAATGGGGACAACAGAAATACAACAGCATTCAGCAGCTTTGGTAATGGCTATGGATGTTACATCAGGATAGACAAGTGGCTTCACATGGTGGTGGCAGCCCGGTCAGAAGGACTCAGGCCATCGTTTTCACCACTTGGAAATGAGATACCCTGGTGATATCGCTCTTCCTAATCTGTGCTCATAAATCTCATATGTTGTGCTAATAAAATAATCTATAAAATTATATGTTATAGTACAATGTGGAACATCCCTCCTTCCACTTCCTTTTATTGGTACATGGCAATTAGCTGCTGTTTTCTAATTGTGGCATAGATAACCCATAGAAGAATTTTTATGGCAAGGCTGACTTCTGCTCGGGGGCCTCTTCACTCCAGAAGTGAGATCCAACTTATCTTTGGCATTACACATTTAGCTTTTGTATAAGCTTCTATCTGGGGGAGTAGGGAAAAAGTTGGAAACAGCAATTGTAGTTGAAGTGCGTTTTGCTTCACAGTTTAGAACTGGTCAGTTCATAGATGCAGTATGGGGGTCTGAAGTCTCAGAAGCCACCTTGCTGCTGTATTTCACTGCTCGGGGCACTGTGCTTTGGAGATAGTAGTAGTCACAATGGAACCCTGGAGTGTCCATCTGACCCTGTGACTAGGTAGTGCCATTGTTTAGTGGTCATAGCAGCGCTAGGGATGTGAAGTGCAAAACATAACATGTCCGGACCACATTTAATATCTAAGTTGATCACTACTGACTTACATCAATGCAACATCTGGGTATCTACTGTGCAGAATTACAATATATGTTAAGGGCTACACTAGCAGCACGAATAGGCTTAACACACAAAAAGCACCCATGTAGTAAGTTATCATTACATTGTAGAAAATTCAATGTGGAACATTTTCATAGCTAAGTACTGCATATGAACGTATGTAGGTACAAGGTATGGTTGTCATTATAATTTAAGTGTTAAAATGGACCAAACATCTGAATGGACTTTTTGACTCACTTAGAATTATCCCTAGGGATAACAGGCTTTTAACACATATTGAATAGTTCCCGATGCCCCACAACATGTATCACAATAGAACTAGCATGAGGTTGCCGTGGACACAGAGATTGGATTGGGTATGTTTGCTGTTCTATAGAATGCTCTGTTAAATGCTGAATTTGGCAGCAGTGGTATTCCGGAACATAAGTGAGTATGTAGCATGGGCTAGGACTTCTCCACTGTAGTATCCCTAGGGACCATTCTAGATGAGCCAAATTTCTTTTTAGACGTCTGTCCCATTTAAGTAAAACTTTTTTGCCTAAAATTGGGACAAATGAAGAATTGATAAATAAACACATCATATATCTCATCTCACCATTTCATTGTACTCAGCAGGGAGTCTAGTCTAGTTGCACTTATAGACTTTTGCCTGGTTGCCATCAGAACACAACAGAGAGTCCTGTGTGGGCCCAAGCCATGCTAGATTGGCACCCCGCCATCCTGTAAAAACAAAATAGGGGACCAGCTCTCCCGTAAATACCATGCAGACAACAAGTAACAGCATTAACATGGTGAACAAAAACACACTATACAATAACATCCGGAATGTGGGTTTAGATGGACAAACAAAGGGGGAGACAGGGGTCCGACATGTCGGTGCCCCAGAATATTTCAGATGCTTGCAGGGGACACATTAGTTGAAATGTGTAGCAGCTCATGGTCCTGGAAATACTCAGGACATATACTCCATAAGGCAAGAGGGGATTTCCATTTTACCAAGGAAAAAAACAAAATTAAAAAAAGTTTGAGCAATTTTAAAAATCAGAACTAGTCTATGTTTTTAAATTAAAGTCTAAGCTACATGAGCACAAACACACCTAAGCTATATTTCAAAAGTGGAACCTAATTGAGTCAGAAAGGCCTGTGGCATACATTCTGTCTTCTTCATGCCCTCTGCCCCATGAGGAGGTAATATCCATGTTGTATGTATGCAAAGGCAGGCGGCAAGGAAGATCAGACCTGCTCTAGGCTTTGGCCTAAATGATTTTGGCAAAGAGATTTTTATTTTAGAAAAAAGGTCCACGTGTGTGCTTTCAAAGCTTTGCTGGTTTATTGGGTGTAATGTTTCTAGTTTGCTATATTTCTAATTAAAAAAATCCTGCCTAATATAAAAATTTCACTTTCAGATCAACAAAAATATTCAGATGTACTTCTCATCAACCACAAAAACCCATTGTGCTTTTTATCCAGAGAAACATTTCAGCCTTAGTAGTTATGCCCTGGTGAAAGTTACAGTTCAATATTGTGGTCCCATACTATAAAATGTTTCCTAAGGCTCTTACTCAACTAGGTTGTGCTATATCTGTAGTAGACTTGCTGTGCATTTCTGACGACCCTTTTGTCACTTATCTGAACTGGGGCTTATGGTTTCCCCTGTTCGGAGGCTTGTTGTCCCAGTTTACTATGTGTTGGACACTTACAGCCCCTGAAAATATGCATGTTAACTTATATAAGTCAAGAGTTAGGAAGTTGGGTACTTTAGCATTATCCTGATCCCTGTGTCAGCAGTGTGGTCTGTATCCACCCTTGGTCTTACTGACCTTGTGTAGTGTTCCTTTTCTATCCTAGCTTAAAAGGATGGGCTGTAAACCCAACAGCAATAATGGGACAGCAAGCAGCTCACTAGATGCCTGTCCTCCTTTTCCTGCACCACAGGGTAAACGCCTAACAGGGCTTCAAATGTGCCCTCCTTTCAATAAATTACGTATGAATTAAGAAAGACAAGTGGTGAAGTGTCTTCAAGAATACACAGCACAGCCAGTCTCTTCTTGAATTCCCCCTAAACTGCTCATTCTAGCTTTAGGGCCCAGATTGAACCTCCTGTAATCTCCTAATATTAGTCTTTTAAAAACCTACTCACTCAGTTACCAGTGTGCCATTTCGGGAGGAATGTAATTTAAATTTAGGGGTTTGTGCTATTAATCTACACTGGTGGGGGAAGGGGAGTGTCATGGGTACTAGATTTCTCCACTTTGGTGGAAAACTTCACCGCAACAGGAAATCTTCACCTCAACAGCACGAAAAACCCAAATGGGTGTAGGAAAGTAGACCTATCACTGGGCTTTTTCCTGGTAACTGAGTTATTACTTTGAATGAGTTATCACAGCGATCATCTGGGTTTCATACAGCAAGCAAGCATTAGTATTGTACAGGAGCATACTGTAGCAGGGCGTGGGAGGGATAAAGAGGGGTTGTGGGGAGACTTTGAAGACATGGAGTAAAGGAGGTGTCTGAAGAAGGAGAATGGCTTAATTCTGGCGCAGGCTCTGGATTAGGAGGGTTGTGTGTCTGGTGCTAAGCCTGGCCCTGTGAGACCCTAATGATTGCTGGAATTCTCCCATGCTTCCTATGGCCAGTCCACCCCTGCCCATGAGTTGGAGGGGTCCATGAAATCAAGAATAGGAGGATTGCTTATCAGTACACAGAAACTTCAATTTGAGCTTTATCACGTTGATCCTGAATGTTCAGTCAAATTGGGTTTAAGTCCAGGGAACAAAGAAAACACAGTATTTGGTTGCAGCCATTTGAGGCTGGGTGATATGCTGCCAAAAATAATGCCCACTAAACATGCTTAGCAAGCCGAGGGATCCCACAATGGGCAGCCCAGCCATTGGTAAAGGACCTGGCCATATAAATGGGTAAGTACTTGTTGCAACTGACGGTAAAGGACCTGGCCATATAAATGGGTAAGTACTTGTTGCAACTGACGGTAAAGGACCTGGCCATATGGATGGGTAAGTACTGGTCCCAGCGGACAGTAAAGGACCTGGCCATATGGATGGGTAAGTACTAGTCTCAGCTGTCTTTGAAGAACTTGGCTATATAGATAGGTAAGTACTGGTCTCAGCTGTTGGTGAAGGATCTGGCTAGATGGATGGGCAAGTATTGGTCCTTTTTTACAGCATATTTTATGTACAAGGACATTTGTTAACCACTAGACCATCTATTTTCTCGCAACTATTCTCATGTGTGTTTGCTCCATGTCTGCATCTTTTTAATGCAATGATTGATATCAAAATCGATGTTTGTGCTTTACAAGACATATTAGTAGGATCATGCAGCAACATTTTACAGCTCTTAGAACCCAAGAGATTTGGGTTTGTATTAAATTCTTCCGAAATGTTTGTTTTCATTTCTTTTCATCGCTTTCCGCCTTCTCTTCAGACCTGACTTTTCGCTCCATCCTTTTGGTTCAGAATGTACTGCAGGATATCCTGTGAGGTACAATAGGAAACAACAGGACAAACTAATTAATGGTTTAACAAACCTGCATTTAAGTACAGACATTGACATGATCTAAAACACGCAGCACAGGTATAATCCAGGATCTTGCCGGGTGCTGACTTAACAGGAAAATGACGACAAGCTAGTTTAGCTCCTTCTAAAAAAGCTGACAAAGACTAAGGTAATGGCTTACAGCAGACAACACGAAGCAAGCTTACCCGTATCATCAGCATTATTGTACTTGGTTTATGGTGCAGCTTAAAAGCTGGATAACGGCTACAATTCAGATAGTAGAGGAACTTCAGGAAAACTACAAAATTATCCCATGATAACTCAGCGCCCCCACCCATAAAAAAATAATTTTACAACCTGCCAAGTGAATTTACCTCAGGAATTGGGCAGTTATGATTATCTGCCACTCTTTAGCTTCAAAGTGATATTTTAAAGTGGAACTTCACCCTGAATAAGAGCTTATCTTGTATGTTTCCCTGACCCCGTACAGATTGCCCACATTAAAAATCATCCTACCTGCACCTATTGCGTTTTTTTAAACCTTTTACCATTCAAGATGGTGGCACGAGTCTCAGGCTGCTTCTCAGACTATACCGCTTTGCATTCTGGGATTGCTGTCCTTTTCCTGACCCCAGCTTTGCTCTGTCTGTGCAAAGCACAGCTATAACCTTGCCCCCCTGCACTTTTCGCCCCCCTCCTATTCTCAATATGTCATGCTTCTGAGGCAAGATGGCGGCACCCGTATCCTAGAGTCCTGAACAGAGTAGCAGCCCAGCAGGGGAAAGAATAATAAGTAAGCAACTAGAAATGTAAAAGATATTAATTTTAGATGCAGGTTTTTTTAAGGGTTTGGGCTTTTCAATAAATGATGCTGAAGGTCTGGTTTAAGGCATAGCCAATTGTTACACCATTGTGTTGGGCTACATTTGGCACTGTCCTAAAGAAGAAAAAAGGTTTACAGTTTTACCTCATGATTTCTCATATGAAGCGTGTAGGCCTGGACTAGCTCCTCAAGCTACTATTGGCCCACATTGGCAGAGTGGAGCTGGAGGGGCAGATAAGGAAGTATATTTACTCACCAGGATGTCGTGCTGAAAGGAGGAACGCTTGGCAAGGTAATGTCCTGTTATTTTTTGTAACCTTTGGCTAAAACCCCCTTATTCTTAGTATACAGTACTTCCTGCTCCAAATCTAATACTTACAGTTGGGATATACTCCACCAGATGGCGCTGGACTGCAGAGACATCGAAAATAGGCTCCTCCCGGCCCCTCAAATACCCAGGGACCTCCCACAAATCCCCAGAATTTCTCTGCAGTCTGGCTGTGAAGGACGAGAAATTGGCTCTCTACTCGCAGTGAGCGGGGTTATTAACCTGCGGCCCTGTAGGACTATTCCCACCCGTTCCACTTTTATTATGCCTCCCAGCCTTGGCTGCGCTGGTCGGGTGAAGGTAGGCAGCACCGCAGTTAGGTGCTTAGGAGCGCTGCTCCACCGCAATCCCCCACCAAAGGGTAAGCGGTTCAGGCTTATGGTGAGCCTCTATGGGATGCCCCTCCCGCACTATTGCCCCTGCCTATCGGTGGGCCCTATTTAAGTGGCCGCCATCCTCCCTCATCCTCCTAGTAGTCTTCGGTGGAAAAGAGGGGGGGGTGTGTATGTGTATAGATATGTATGTCATGCAGTCTGTGCTTTCTCTTTTCACATGCCTTTATTCTTGTGTCAGCCACTGCACTGACTTGTCTTTACTGCTGAATTTGCTGCCGCCGCGCGCTGCCTTGGTTCCGCGCTTGGCAGCGGCATTACCTCAGGCGCTTGTGCACCATCATTGGCTGTTGGCCGTTCTGGCTTCGCGCTCTTCGGGGGGGGCAGGTCCAGTCTTTGGCGTGTTCCGCGTCATCGCTGTTACTGGCCCGCCCTTCGAGGTATACGACGCCATCTTTCCTGCTTGCTTGGCCTATGCGCGACGGACTCCTACCTACCGTAAGTGCCCTCGTGGGCGGCTTTAGTTACGAATGTACTTAAGATCTTGTCTGCTTATGTCTTTCAGGCGGGACGAACCCTTTTTGGCTTCTCCCGGCCCTGTTTTAGTATAGAACTTGTAGGCCTTGTAAAGATTATACTCTCACTTCCCTAGCGGGTTATTGGGGCATCCAGGGTTACTACGTAGCGTAATTCCCTATCGGCGTATAGCGCCGTTATAATCACCATATGGAGGCATCCCAGGATAATGTGACTGGGGTCCCTTCGGGACAAGACCGGCTGTGTGTAGCGTGTGGGCAGCCTCATGCTGACGCTGACAAGGCGCGGGTCTGTGTACCCTGTGCTGAGCAGGTGCTTGCATTGCAATCTGGCCTGCCAGTGGCTGCACCTCGTTTCACTTCGCCTACTCCCTCAAGCTTAAACCTCACTCCTATTGAGTTGCATACTAGTGGGGATTCTCAGCCTGATGTGTCTTCTAGACTGGCTACTGTTGAACAGTTGATTGCGAAGTCCCTAGCGCGTAAGGCCCCTGCTAAGAAGCGGCACTTGACGCCTAATGTTACTGTTTTCCCTATGGGAACTAAGGAGTTTTTGAATCTGTGTGGCTATACCCCGTCTGATGAAGGGGAGCTCTTTTCTGATTCAGGCCCATCTGATGAGAGACCGAGGGTTCATGACGATTCTGGCTCTGACACCTGGGCCCCGGATGACACTGAGATTATTGACCCAGATTTTTGAGGTTCTGTCTATCTCTCTCCCTGTTGAGGTGCCCAGGCAAAGAGGGGAGCTTTTCCATACAGCAAAATCACGTTTGGAATTTCCAGAGCAGGCACATTTCCATAACCTTGTGCTCAAGGAATGGGAGCGCCCCAGTAAACTTCCCGGGGTTCCAATGAGTTGGGATAGGAAGTATCCCTTTCCTGCTGAGGTGGTTAAATGTTGGTCATCCCCCCCCCCCCCCCCCGAGGTGGATGCCCCGATCCTAGGGCTATCTAACACCTCTGTCATGTATTCCCCTGATTCTACTACCCTGCGGGATGCTGAAGACCAGCGTATTGATCAGCTGGCATCCCACGCCTTTGCATGTGCGGGGAGGGCACTGCACCCGGTCTGTGCCTCTGCCATTACTGCTGTGGCCACTAGAACCCTTATCAGAAACATGCTTGATAGTGCCCCTGATGATTTGCCTTGTGAGGTGTTTAATGCACTCTCCAGTTGTGATGTTTTTGTAAATTTTGTCCTATCAGCATTGGATGACACCATCAGAATGTGTGCCAGAACTTCTGCCCTCGTGGTGGCTATACGCCGCTTGGTTTGGCTGCGCCAGTGGGCTGCTGACAACGCTGCCAAGAAGGCCCTCACTGGTTTTCCCTTTAAAGGACTGCGCCTGTTTGGGGACCGCCTGGACCTTTTTGCTAAGGGAGGCAGGTTACCCCAGCGCAGGCGGCAATCTCGGCCCTGTCGGGGTCAGGGTTCATTCTCCTTCCCTTACCGTGGTGCAAGACAGGGAAGGGGGGTTTCCTTTCCTGGGGCCCGGAGAGATTTCTGGGGTAGAGGCAGAGGACGTGAACGTCCTGGCTCCTCCTGGGGTCCCAAAGCTAAATCCTCTCCCAAGCCCCCTCAGGCATGATTGGGCACCCTCACCCATCCGGGTGGGGGGACAGCTGCAGCACTTCGCTCACGTCTGGAGGCTTCATGTCTCAGACCGGTGGATTCAGGAGGTAGTGTCTTCCAGTTACAAGTTGGAGTTTGCTGCCGATCCCCCTTCAAGATTCATCAGATCCCAGATTCCTTAGGACCCTGTGTCAGCTCAGGAGCTAGTGCAAGCAGTGCAAGGCCTCCTGGAGCTGGGGGTCATCTGCCAGGTCCCTTTTAGAGAAAAAGGCAAGGGCTTTTATTCCAACCTATTCACAGTACCCAAAAAGGATGGTTCTGTCAGGCCCATCCTGGACTTAAAGATTCTCAACAAGTTTGTCAGGGGCAGGCGTTTTCGCACGGAGACTCTGCGCTCTGCCATCAGTTCCCTGCGCCACAGGGATCTCATGACTTCTGTGGACATCAAAGACACTTACCTTCATATTCCTGTGTTCCCAGGTCATCAAAGGTTCCTCAGGTTTGCTCTGATGGATCAACACTACCAATTTGTGGCCTTTCCCTTCAGCCTCACTTCAGCTCCCAGGGTGTTCACCAAGGTGCTGGCTGGTGTGATGTCTCTGCTCAGATGTCAGGGCGTCCGCGTGCTTCCCTATCTGGACGACATCCTCATCACTTCCCAGTCTCTACATCAGGCAGAGTTGGATACTCAGCTGGTGGTGTCCACTCTGGAGTCATTTGGATGGGTGATCAACCACCCCAAGTCCTCACTGTCCCCTTCCTTGGTAACTCCATTCCTAGGAATGAATCTGGATACAGTTCAGGCAAGGATCTGCCTTCCTCAGCAGAAGGTGGACAGTCTGATTGCATTGCCTACATCAATCATCAGCGAGGGACCCGGAGCAAGGGGGCCCTCCAGGAAGCGTCTCTGATCCTGACTTGGGCGGAGGCCAATTTCCCCTGCATTTCAGCTGTGTACATCCCGGGGGTGGAAAATAGCCTGGTGGACTCTCTGAGCAGGGGGACCTCTCGCCAGGGAGAATGGTCCCTATGCAGCAGGGTGTTTCAATCTCTGTGTCACCGTTGGGGCCAACCAGATGTGGATCTGTTTGCGTCCCGCCACAATCACAAGCTCCCAGGTTTTGTCTCTCTGTCCAGGGATCCTCTGGCCCTGACCTCGGATGCGCTAGCAATGTCATGGAAGGACTTTCAGTTCCTGTATGTCTTCCCTCCAATTCCCCTGCTGGGCAGGGTTCTGCGCAAGATTGCTCTGGAAAGGGTGCCAGCAATTCTGGTGGCCCCCAGGTGGCCAAGAAGAGTGTGGTTCGCAGGCGTGGTGCAGCTGGCAGTAGATCAGTACGCTCTGCCCTTGGTGCCAGATCTGCTCACTACGCCATCCCAATTTACAAACTCTGGCTTTGACGGCTTGGCTGCTGAAACCTCCATCTTGATGGAGAAGGGGCTGCCTTCCTCGGTTGTGGATACTTTGATTAAAGCTAGGAAGAAGTCTTCCTCTTCCATCTACTACAGGGTTTGGTGTGCCTACATTGACTGGTGTGAGTCTAAGTCTCTTCCCTGTCGTGTGTTCTTTATTGCCAGGATTCTGGAGTTCCTGCAGCATGGGTTGGAGAGAGGGCTCCAACTCAGTACTCTGAAGGGTCAGGTTTCTGCCCTGGCTATTTCCTTCCAGAAGTCCTTTGCTCAGCACCCTCTGATCAGGACTTTTTTCCAGAGGGTCACTCATGTGCGTCCCCCACGTAAGCCTATGGTGCCTGTTTGGGATCTGAACTTGGTTTTGTCAGCCTTGCAGGGTGCTCCCTTTGAACCTGTGCAGGATGCTGCCTTGGCCATTCTTACGCTCAAGGTTGTATTTCTGGTGGCTATCACTTCTGTCAAGCGTGTGTCTGAGTTGGCGGCGCTGTCCATTCAGCCCCCCTACTATGAGAGACACCAGGACAAGGTGGTATTTCGTTTCTAACCTGACTTTCTACCTAAGGTAGTGTCTGCTTTTCATTTGAATCAGGATATTGTTCTTCCTTCATTGTGCCCTAATCCTAGCAATGCTAAGGAGAGAGTTTTGCATTCTTTGGATGTGGTTAGGTGTCTGAAGTACTATCTGGTGGCTACTGCACCTTTCAGGAAAACTGATGCTCTTTTTGTGGTCCCTACTGGTCCTAGGAAGGGTTTGGCTCCTGCCCAGTCTACTATCAGCAAGTGGATTCGTCAGGCTGTGATTCAGGCCTACTCTAAGGGGAAGAATCCTCCCTTCCGCCTTACTGCTCATTCCACTCGTGCTATTGGTGCCTCTTGGGCTTTTCAGCGCCAGGCTTCTGTAAAACAAGTTTGCAAGGCCGCTACTTGGTCTTCTGTTCACACCTTTTCAAAGTTTTACAAGGTTGATGTTAGGGCCTCAGCTGATGCTGTTTTTGGCCGAAAGGTTTTGCAGGCGGCAGTGGTTTAAATTGCCTGCTGCTGATTTTTCTTGGGAATCCCACCCTACCTTATGGACACTGCTATTGGATGTCCCAAGTGTAAGTATTAGATTTGGAGCAGGACGTACTGTATACTAAGAATAATACAATTCTGTGATTACTCACCTGTAGAATTGGTATTATGAGTATACAGTACGTCCTGCTCCAACCCACCCTTGGTTTGCATTTTCTTGGATCCCCTGTATGGTGATTGTTATCATTGTTATAGTTGATAGTTTGGATTGTTTAATTCTCCCGGCTTCTCATTAACTGATTTTCAATGCTGGGGATTTGTGGGAGGTCCTCGGGTATTTGAGGGGCCGGGAGGAGCCTATTTTCGATGTCTCTGCAGTCCAGCACCATCTGGCGGAGTATATCCCAACTGTAAGTATTAGATTTGGAGCAGGACGTACTGTATACTCATAATACCAATTCTACAGGTGAGTAATCACAGAATTGTATTTTTAAGTTTTGGTGCAAATGGACCTTTCTCTCCCCTTAGCATCATTCGAGCATGAGGCTGATGGATCTGATCAGTTCACATTTCTCAGTATCCCTGACAGTACGATGAATGAGTATGAATGTGTCTGTATAAAGGAGCACACAAAAGCTGCATCAATCCCAGAAGAATGGCCAAGAAGGCCTCCAGTTCACATTAAATGCCCTGAAGCCAGGCAGTATACTCACACTTTTACATTTCTGGAGCCAGTTTCTAGCAAGGTCCTGTCATTGTCATCATCATTATGACAAACTTCTGTGGTGGGCTACTTTTTTTATGTCATATTACCAATCTCTAATCACAAATCAGGGTTTATTTTGATGCAGGTGAAATGCACACTCATCCAGCAAACCCTAATAACTGCCACCAATCACATGGGCCACTCAATGCAGGTACTGAGGCTCCAAAAAGGATAATTGAGTGGCCCTGGAGCCTTACCTTAAAATTACAGTTTTGATAGGTTGTTTCAAAATAAAGAGGAAAAAATGGGAATATAGATGCAAAAAATGAATGCTGTCCTCAAAGATGACCAAAACCTGGGATTTTCACTATCCCAGGTTTTGGCCATTACCCCTGGGACATCCCGATTTGGATTCCATGTGTAAAGGTTCTATATTAGTATTTCTTTTTATTAACATACTACTACTTTTCCCTATTGAACATGTCAACTGCTCCCTGAGAATATGGCAGCTGCTTTCTCGTGTTGTGTATTTTAGCTCCCACTCATTTCCTGTCTAGCTGCTGTTCAAGATCGCCATTATATCTATGATGATGGCCACTAGCCCGAAACATGACCACAAGTGGGAAGTTACTGTCTTGTAAATGCTAGAAGATGTTCTCATGCATTACACACTCAACCAGACGCTTGAGACAAAAATAAATTATTTGCATGGCTCTGCCTACTGCTAAGACTCATAGGTGAATTCCATTATTCTTGGTCTGTATGTGGCAAAATACCTTTTTTACCAGATTCATTATTCATAAACTGATTTTAGGCTTAGAGCAGGGATTCTCAAACTTTTTGCACCTTCTTCCATCTAGTTCAAACTGAGTACCCATAAGCAGCAGCGGATTGGGGACAAAAATCAGGCCGACATTTTACCAGCCCCTGGCTGGGCCGAGACATCCTTGCTGAGCTCCCCCAACCAGGAGCTAGCATTGGGGGCTGGGGTTCCTTGGTCTGTGGTTACAGTGGGGCCGAGAGGGAACCTAAGGGGGCAGAGATTGAATGTAGGTATTAAAAGCAGTAGCCCAAATGGCACCAAAGCCCGGGTCTCCCTGTGGCCAGTCTGCCCCTGTCTCTAAGAAGGAGATATAAATGTAACACTTTATAATTAAACCATTTAGACATATACAATTACTTATTTGTTATTAACATATCTATGCAAGCACTAGTAATGGGTTGACAGGTCACAGGCCAATATAGCAGAAAATTAGTATACTGGACTCTTCTGCCATCTGAAGATTCATTTACAGCCTGAAGCTGGGCCATGCATCTATATATAGCTACCCATATGACTATTTAAAGTGGCGTGTGACATATTTGGTACAACAAATACAAGACATGCTTTGAGCCTGGAGTTATGTCCCGAGACAGAATTTGTCAGCTGCTAGGACAGATTGGCTCTCGCATTACACAGTGCGCTTCACCATTCAACTTGCAGAGCTGGAGTTTAGGTTGGGGCATATAGTCATGTGATCCCTTATCTAGCCACCTCAAATAGAGATGAGATTTTTGTTCTTGAAATATTGGTAAAGGGGGAGGGGGTGATTTTCTTGACATTTCTTGACATTTGCTTGACATGCATGATGGCCTACAGTTGTGCTTGTAGTGAAGATGACTGAATTCAGCAGTATCTCAAAGCTGCTGCACATCCATCATTCACTATATTGTCACTTGGCAGTTTTCCTTGTTCTATACTGCCTAAATAAGCAAAACATCTTTTAGTAAAGACATCATGCTAACAAGATGTGAAATCCATTCCATTTGTGAGGATACCAAAGGCTATAAAATATGTATCCACCCTATGAATAACATGTCTTTGCAAATGGCTCTGATTGGATGAGAACCTACGCATGGGATGTTGGACCGGGAAGAGGTGAGTTATTATGGGTCATCTGGGGGGTGTCACACAGAGGAGCATTCCAAAATGGGATTCCCCGGGGGAAGGCCAGCAGCACACCATGGAATCTTTTCGATTCTAGCGCCGGCTAATCAGGGCTTTGGTTCTCTTCAAATGAGCACTATCATGAATTTCGGATGAGAACACCGATTTACATGATACTTGTCATATCATAAAAAGCATATGTGTGTTATGTGGTGGCGTGGTAGAGCGGTAGTTCTAAAAAATTGCCTGGGTGACGGCTCCCCTCACCCTGGAATAAGCCATGAAGTTATTGGCCTTGATTCACTAAGGGTTGAAAAATATTCTCATGGTAGTAAAAAAAAGCAATTCTTGAGAAAAAAAGCATGAGAATTTTAGTGAATCACCAGATAGGAATACAATGACAGTCAATGGCACCTTTTTACTCCTGAGAAAAGTATTGACATTTTTACTATTTTTACATCTGTAGTAAAAAGTGCCATTGACTTTCATTGTCTTTCTATCTGGTGATTCACCAAAAGTGAAATTTTCAGGCTTTTTCATCATGAATTTAATTTTTTACTGCCACAATAATTATTTCCAGCTTTTAGTGAATCAATGCCATTGTTTTAAATGTTTAAATGTTTTAAATGTTGGCTTCAGCAAGCTAGATAGCTCAGTTGCTAAAGTGTTTGACTCTGAATCAGAGAGTCTAGGGTTTTACTCTCTGTTTGGGTCAGTTGTGGATATTTTATTTTTTTCCTCCCGTTATTTTTTTCTGTTTTCATTCTCCAAGGTAATTGTTACACCATTGTGTTGGGCTACATTTGGCACTGTCCTAAATGGTTTTCTATTTTTAAATTGAAGGAGAAAATGGCTGAGATATTGAGGTTTACAGTTTCACCTTATTTCTCCTCTGAAAAAAGTGGGCGTGGCCCTTTGATCAGATGCTGCTCTGCACTATTGCTAACATAAATCTGAAGGAGGTGGAAATAGGAAGGGGCCAGCAATCCTGTCCCGCTCTGCTTAGCTGTTTGGGGGGTGGGATGAAAAAGAGAATGTCATTGGCTGAGCCATTTCTGATTTTTAGGACAGTGCCAAATGTAGCCTGATGCAATGATGTAACAACAATTACCTTTGCCTGCAGTATCACTTTAAGCCAAGAGAGAGCTCCACACAATATACAGAACCATGTATTTTATGTGGTTCTCTAATTGCAATTCCGCCCTCCCATACAGTGCACATGGTCTAATATTAAAGCTCCCAGCATCCTTTATTCTTCCAGTAATTTAGACATCACTCAGAAACTTAAATACAGGCAGCCAATCGCACCCTGTGTGGCTGAGTGCAAACCCCAATTTATCCCAAGCATCCTTCACTGCGTTATGCAGACTTTCTTTTGTGAGACTTGATTAATTAACACCTCCACTTAATCAACACCTTTCAGCCTCACAGTCAGAGGAAATAATAATACTTTTGTGTGATATGGCATTTTTTCAAGCTGAATTAAATAGTGAAACTTATTAAAACAAAACTGTGTGCAGTTTGGTATTTGAACTGTGCTCTGGGCCCCGCACATCAGAGCTATATGTCATCCAGGCAGCCACCTCCAGGGTATCTCATGGCAGCCGAGAAGTCTTCACTTTGAAGTGTAAAATCACAGCGTGCTAAGCTAAAATATACTTGCTAAGTCTTGTGATGCAGAGAGCACATTTGAGAACCATGACAGCAATCAGCCAGTTATCACAGCTTACCAGTTTTCCTCTTAAAGATTAATAAATTGATACCTCACATTTGTATGACATGACAGGCATTGCACTTTGAACAAAAAGGTGTCTGTTGAAATCCAAAGTTTGTACTAGTATTTCCTGTCAGCAAGTTGCAATGGCAGACAGGAAACGTCCATCCCTGAAACAGCAGATACTTATCTAAAACACTCATTAGCTCGGTGTCACAGGAACAGCTTATCCCCATCTCCCCAGCCTGCCAATAGATTGGGGCACTGTGTTTCTAACTCGTGACGCAGAATGACATATTCCCCTATAGACCTTCAGGGATGGCTGGCTGGGACTACTTTGCCTTTGCAGGCACTTTGATACAAGCAGAGATTGCCATGGTCAGGTACATTTAATCACATGAGAAGAAAAAATGTAGGTAACATCTAGGTTTAGTTAAACTTTTTCGGTTGGATGAGGGGGTTTCGCCAGGATACCTCATTAATTTAGGGCTACAATTTAGGGCAGTTGTACTGCATTGGTGGTAAAGTATTACTGGTTCGTGAAGTACAGTTCTAGCTTATGAACCCAAGTTTCATGGAGTACAGATCTAACAGATGCACCCATATACTGTTTCATAAAGAACAAGTCTAGCATATAAAATCCTTATTCCTTGGAGAGCAGGTCTAGCTGATTAACCCTAACTGTTCTGCAGGAGAGCTCAAACTGATGGACCTATACTGTTTATCTAAGAACGGGTCCAGCTGATGTACGCATACTGTTTGTCTAAGATCAGGTCTAGCTGATGCACCCATACAGTTTCTCGAAATACATGGTAAACCAAAACTGCTTCAGAGAACAGGTCTAGCTGATACACCCATACTGTTTTATGAAGTACATGGTAAACACAAACGACTTCAGAGAACAGGTCTAGCTGATGAACCCATACAGTTTCACAGAGTACAGGTCTACTATTCTTGGTAGTACAGCAGATGAACCCATACTGTTTCATGGAGTACAGGTTTAGCTGATGAATCCATACTGTGTCATAGACTTCAGTTCTAGTGGATTAATCCATACGGTTTTACAGGGACAGTTCATTCACTCTTCTTCTGCTCCCACTCCACAGACTTGGACGATGCTCAGCCAATCAGCGCACTCGCTGTCACTCGAATCTCTTCAGTGCCGTTGATGGCTAAGCCACCTGGACGGCTAAGCAGCTGATAAGCACTACCAGTCGCATCCCTCGCCCACCTTGGAGCTGTGGCGTGCCTGTGTCGCCTATTCAGAAAGTATGCCCCAAGGGGTGGAACTCAGACGGTCTTTTAGAGTCCAGGGCCTTCAATGTTCTTCTTTAAAGGATAATTATCATTTGCCAGCTGGCTTGGCAACAGGCTGTAGGTAGAAACATAGAAGGTTGACGGCAGAAGGAGACCATACGGTCCATCTAGTCTGCCGTTATGTGTATACTGTATGTACTCTTTATCTTAGGATAGATGTGTGCTTATCCCAGGCATGTTTAATTCAGTGACTGTTGATTTTTCAACTACCTCTGCTGGAAGTTTGTTCCAAGCATCTACCATTCAATCATCATACCATTTTGTGATTACTCACCTGTAAAATGGGTATTATAAGTATGTCTCACACCCTGCTTCGTAAATACTCATTACACGTGGGTTATGTCCAGTAGAGGGCGAACTTCTGCAGAGATGACTAGAAAAAAGAAACCCCTCCCGGCCCATAAATACCTGGGACCTCCCACACATTCCCCAGTATAAGAAAGCAGTAAGGGGACCAGGAAGAGCCAATAAAATTTATGAGAAAAAAGTATCACCATATAGAGGATCCAAGATACAACTCAGGGTGGGCCGAAGCAGGGTGTGAGACATACTTATAATACCCATTTTACAGGTGAGTCTGGTATTATTCTAAGTATGTCTCACACCCTGCTTCGGAAATATTCCCATCTGGGGTGATGAATGAGATCTTTTAGGAAATATTCATTACACGTGGGACATCCAATAGCAGTGTCCAAAAAGGGTGGGGATCCCAACAGGCAAAAGTGCACAAATTAAACCACTGCAGCTTGTAGAACTTTGCGGCCAAAAACAGCATCCGCTGAGGCCCGCACATCAACCTTATAAAAACTTGGAAAATAGGTATGAACAGACGACCAAGTAGCAGCCGTACAAACTTGTTCAACAGAAGCCTGGCGCTGAAAAGCCCAGGAAGCCCCAACAGTACGAGTAGAATGAGCAGTGATCTGAAAAGGGAGGTCCCTCCCCTTGGCAATATAGGCCCCAACAATGGCCAGACATATCCATTTACTAATGGTAGACTTGACGGCACCAAACCCTTCTTGGGCCCGGAGGGCACCACAAACAAGGCGTCCGTCCTACAGAAAAGAGAAGTAGCCGCCAAATAGTACTTCATGTAACAATCATCCAAAGAGTGCAGGGCCCTCTCCTTGTCATTGCTAGGCTTAGGACACAAGGAAAAGAGAACCACATCCTAAATGAGATGGAAAGCAGAGACCACTTTAGGTAGGAAATCTGGCTTAAAGCGGAAGACCACCTTGTCCAGGTGTCTCTCAAAGTAAGAGGCCTGAATAGACAGAGCCGCCAACCCAGAAGCACATCGAACAGAGGTAATAGCCACCAAAACAGGCAATCTCTTGTGTAAGCATAGAAAATGCAACATCCTGCACCGGCTCAAAAGGAGGCCACTGGAAGGCCGATAGAACCAAAATTCAAATCCCAAACAGGCACAAGGCTTTCGAGGGGGCCGCACGAGTGACCCCCTGAAAAAAAAATTTTAACCAAAGGATGAAGAACAAAGGACCTTAAAAAGAAGACCCCCCCAGGGCAGAGACCTGCCCTTTCAAGGTACTAAGCTGGAGCCCCAGGTCCAGACCGTGTTGAAGAAAATCCAAGATCCTAGGGATCGAAAACACCAAGCAAGGCAAGGCCCTAGCCTCACACCAATCAATATAGGACCACCAAGACCTGTAGTAGATGTTAGAGGAAGATCACTTCCTAGCCCTAACAAGTGTCTCAATCACAGCATCAGACAAACCTTCTTCTTTTAAGATGGAGGAGGTTTCAGCAGCCACGCCGCCAAAACCAGCGTTTGTAAATTGTGGTACGAACCAAACCTGTCTTGGCCACCCTGGGGCCACCAGAATTGCTGGCACACCCTCTTGAGCCAGCCTGCGCACCACCTTGCCCACCACGGAGAAGGGGAAAAAAGATACAGGAACCCCAGATCCCTCCAGGCAAGAGACAAGGCGTCCACTGCCAGGGCCAGAGGATCCTGAGACAGAGACACCAACATTTGGAGCTTGCGGTTGCGACGTGAAACAGAGATCCACCTCCAGAAACCCACACGTGCGACAGAGGGACCGAAATACCATGTGAATGAGAGACCATTCCCCTCGGCGAGAGGATCCCCTGCCCAGGGAGAGTCCGCCTCCGTGTTTTCCACTCCCGGAATGTACACTGCCGAAATGCATGGAACATTGCTCTCCGCCCATGCAAGAATCAAAAAAACTTCCCTGAGGGCACTCCTGCTGCAAGTCCCCCCTTGGTGATTGATGTAAGCTACCGCAGTTCGAATGTCTGATCAAACCTGAACCGCAAAACTTGGAGATGATGCGTAAGGTGTAACAGCACCATCCGAATTGCCCTCAGCTCCAGGACGTTGATGGAGATGTGCGCCTTCTGAGGACACAACAGCCCCTGGAACTGATGTTTCTTCCAGAAACCCCCCCCCCCCAGCCCGACAGGCTGGCATCCATGGTGACCGTCTCCCAACAAGGTGCCAGAAAAGATCTGCCCCTCAGCAAAATCCTCGGTTCTAGCCACCGCTGAAAAGACTGCCGGACCAGGGGAGACATCACAAATGACTGATCCAAAGTCAGAGGGCATCTGTCCCAAGCCGACAACAGATGGAGTTGAAGAGGCCTCATGTGAAAATGAGCAAAAGGAACCGCCTCGAAAAAGGCCACCATCAATCCCACCAGCCTCATCCCTTGCCGAAAGGACAGGCGAGGGATGGACAGAAAAAGAAGACGTATCGGATCTTGAACCGTCTCCACCTTCGACGGAGGTGGGAACACCCTGGTTGAATGGTATCCAGATTCATGCCCAGAAAGGAAACCTCCCCTGACGGGGAGAGAGAAGACTTGGGATAGTTGATCACCCAACTGAACCTCTCCAGCCTTGACACCACCAACCTGGTGTCCAGCCCCGCTTGACCGAGAGAGGATTTCTTGATGAGAAGGACGTCCAGATACGGCACAATGCGAAAGCCCTGGGCTCTGAGAAGGGCCATTATCCCCGCCAGCACCTTGGTGAACACCCTGGGTGCCGAGGTCAGCCCAAAAGGAAGAGCCACAAACTGATAGTGCTGATCTCCCACCACAAATCTGAGAAACCGCTGGTGTCCTGGGAAGATCGGCACATGAAGGTAAGCATCCTTGATGTCTATGGACGTCATAAAGTCCCCTGGACGAAGAGAGTTGATGGCCGAGTCTCTATGCGAAATTTCTTGGTTCTGATGAACCTGTTGAGAATCTTTAGATCCAGAATGGGTCTTATGGAGCCATCCTTTTTTGGGGACTGTAAAAAAGTTGGAGTAATAGCCCCGGCCTCTCCCTGTGTAGGGCACCAGGCAAACTACCCCCAAGTCCCGAAGGTTTTGCCCTGCCAAGAAAAGCCCCTGCGCGGCCCGGGGGTCCGAAGGAACCCAAGACCAAAGGAATCTGTGAGGAGGCCGGTACTCGAACTCCAGCTTGTACCCGGAAGAGACCACTTCCAGGATCCAGTTGTCTGTGACCTCCCGGGTCCAGACCTGGGCGAAGAGCCGAAGCCGTCCCCCCACCGGCCAGGGTGAGGGCGCCCCCTCAATGCTGAGAGGGTTTGGCAGCAGCCTTAGGTTTGGTACCCCAGGCAATCCCGGGAGGGGCACGTCCTCTGCCCCTATCCCAGGAATCACCTCTGAACGCAGAGTAAGCAACTCCCCTGCTTGCTCGAGAGCCATGAAAGAAAGGAATAAAGGAGCCTGCACCCCGAAAAGGCCAGGGCTGCTTTTTGCGTTGTGGCAATTCTCCTCCTTTCGCCACCGAGTCCAATTTATCTCCAAACAGGCGCATACCCAAGAAAGGCAGTCCTGCAAATGCCTTCTTTGCCACAATGTCAGCCGCCCATTGGCGCAACCAAACCAATCGGCGTATAGCCACAAGCAAAGCCGAGGATCTACTACTCATGCATATTGAACAGACAAAGCTGATAAGACAAAAGGTCAGGAACAAATCACACCGCGAAAGTGCTGCAATTCATCACTAGCAGGGTTAAGGTGGGGACCATTCAACAGGCCCCTAATTACAGATCTGGTAGCTACAGCCGTGAGAGCTGAAGCACACACACAAGACCGAACCCACACTGGCAAAGGCATGGGACGCCATTTGGTCAAGACGTCGGTCCTCACTATCCTTCAGAGTAGTGGAGTCTGGAGAGTGCACAACCGATGTGTTGGACAAACCCAGAATCGGAGCTTCGACCTCAAGAGGTGACGACCAACGCTTCACTGTGTCCACAGGAAAGGGGTACTACCTATCCCACCCCTGAGGGGTACCGGAAAGCCGGCTGGGCTTTTCCCATTCCTTAAGAATCAAATAGTCAAAAAGCTTCTGATCCGCAAACTCCAAGAGCGGCTTAGTGGAAAAAAATTCCCCCTTTTGCGGAGGGCCTCTGGAGGCGGGGAAATAGCAAGCACCTAAAAAATATGGGCCAGAAGTCTGGGGGTATCCCCGTATCCCCACGCTCCTGCCCAGTATCAGCATCCAGGTACTGCTGATCATCAGAACCATCAGATTCCGAAAACAATTCCCCTTCTTCCAGCAGGGAATAATCGGACCAATCAAAGGAGTCATATTCCTCATAATCAAAAACCCGGCGCAGCCAGTGCCAAATGCCTTCTCTTAGCTGGGGCCTTCCAGGCCGCAGAGCTAGCAATCAATTTTCCAAAGTTGGCCAATCTAGCACAGACATCAGATTGCGACTCCCCGCTAATGACATCACTTGGGGTCAGAATCAGGCGTGGTGGTGTAGGTGACTAGGCTGGCGGCGCTGACTCAGACACCTGGGACCCAGACTGCCGCGTAATGGCCTGCTGTGCACATGGAAAGCAAATAAGCACATCGCCCCCCGCAAGGGATGCCCCTCAAACCACACAATGCCGGGGTTGCCCCGAAAGGAATCCCGAGCCCGGTATCCTGGGAAGCCTCCATATGGGGATTTTTTATGGTAGTCGCAATGACCAGTGGGAATTATGCTAGTAAGCTACCCGGGATGCCCCTTAACGTCCGTTAGTGGGAGGATTTTTAATGCCCAAATTTGAGAGAGGGACTTAAGGACCGGGAGAAAACCTCCCTTTTGTCTATATCAAGGAAGGTATTCCCCCCTAAAGACATAGCAAAAAAGGGGGTACCATAAGAAATCCAAAAAGCCATGTACAGCAAGCATACTTCTATAAATGTATAATATTAATGCATATAAAAATAGCACACATGTAGCATCACAAGGCACCCTCAAGACACACATTCCGTTTGTACAGAGAACAAACAGTTAATGCCATGACACAGCAGTTAACAAGCCCTGCAGGGCACTCACAGTTTATGACCAAGGAAAATCACGTCCAGCTCGCAGCAGCAGCCGCAACAGCACCAAGCCGAGTGAGGAAAGGAAGAAGAAGGGCGCCGCGCGTGGCCCCGTCCCCTCCTGTGGAAGATAGGCGAGCCGCGGTTCCCAGCCATTGGTTGGGAACCGCCAAGAGCGCCAAAAGAGAGGGGCGGGCCGCATCAGCGCGCAGAGCGCCCGGCCCCACCCCCTCTCCTGCAATGTCAGCCGCCCATACTAAGGAGAAGTACAAAAAAGCATGGCCCTGTATCCAGGTCGCCGTCCAGCTGGACGCGGCCTGGCACAAGTAAAAGCATGCCACTCACACATACTCATACGTACTGGCAGTTATCCGGCTAGGACAAAGACTGAGGCAAAAATAGGAGGGACAGGCCCCCCCTCCCCCCATGATCCAGGGAGCAACGGGCGGGGGATGATCCCAAGCCACCTAAAGCAGCGCAGGGAAAATAGGGACAGGGCATCCCAAACCAGGATCCCGAACCTGGTATCCGCCTACCCCTTGTTGGGGGTCTCACGGAGGAGTATGACTCCTAGTTAGTACACCACTAGGGTGTAAACTACCCTCGCCCGGACCTACAGCCGAGGCAGACTAGATGGACCGTATGGTCTCCTTCTGCCGTCACCCTTCTATGTTTCTATATGGGCTTACTAAAAACAAGGTCCGGGCAGAAATAGGGATAAAATGGCCGGGTGAGAACCCGGCTTACCTGCAGAGAAGGAGACACAGCCATCTTCTGACTTGCTCGCCGTCTGCAGAGACGATTACTGGGGAATGTGTGGGAGGTCCCAGGTATTTATGGGCCGGGAGGGGTTTCTTTTTTCTAGTCATCTCTGCAGAAGTTCGCCCTCTACTGGACATAACCCACGTGTAAAGAATATTTCCGAAGCAGGGTGTGAGACATACTTAGAATATAATATTTTCTAACATTGCTCCTGATCTTCCCCCCGACTAGTTTCAGGTTGTGCCCCCTTGTTCTATCATTACGTTTCTTCCTAAAAACACTTCCCTCCTGAACCTTATTCAATCCTTTCACATATTTAAAGGTCTCAGTCATGTCCCCCCTCTCCCTTCTTTCCTCCAGACTGTACAAATTAAGTTCTTTAAGTCTCTCCTGATAAGTTTTAAGTTTAAGTCCTTCCACCATTTTTGTTGCCCGCCTTTGGACACGTTCTATTTGAATAATGTCTTTTTGCAGGTAAGGTCTCCAGAACTGCACACAGAATTCTAGTTGTGGCCTTACCAGGGCTCTATACAGCGGCATCACAACCTCCCTCTTCCTACTGGTGATGCCTCGAGCTATGCAGCCGAATATCCTGCTTGCTTTTCCCACTGCCTGGCTACACTGTCCATTCATCTTGCAGTTATCAGTAATCAGTACCCCTAAATCTCTCTCCTCTGAGGTCCTGGCTAACACAGTTCTGCCCATACGGTACTCACAGCAGGGATTCCTTCTACCCAAGTGCATGATTTTACATTTAGAGACATTAAACTCTAGTTTCCACAGTTTTGACCATCTATCCAGCTAAATCATTTTCCATGTTGCAGACACCTCCAGGAATATCCACCCTATTACTAACCTTTGTATCATCAGCAAACAGACAAACTTTTCCTACCAAGCCTTCTCCTATGTCACTTACAAATATATTAAAAAGAATGGGGCCCAGGACAGAGCCTTGTGGCACACCACTCGCCTTTGTTCAGATTGCACACCATTTACAACAACGCTCTGATACCGATCCCTCAGCCAACTGGAGTCCTACCTTCAATAACTTATCTATGAGCTCCTTATGTGGTACAGTGTCAAAGGCTTTGCTAAAATCCAGATAGGCGATATCCACAGCACCACATTCATCTAACACTTTAGTGACATTGTCAAAGAAATCAATAAGATTGGTCTGACATGATCTGCCCTCAGTAAAGCCGTGCTGTTTTGGGTCCAATAGGTCATTAATTTTTAGATGGGAAATTATCTGTTTTTAAGAGTGTTTCCATTAATTTGACCACTAAAGATGTTAAACTAACTGGCCTGTAATTACTGGCTTCTTCTCTACTCCCCTTTTTATGGATTGGTACGACATTGGCCATTCTCCAATCATCTGGAACCTCACCAGTTGAAAGGGAATGGTTAAGTAAATCAGTCAGAGGGGCTGCAATCACAAACCTAAGTTCCCTTAGAACTCTGGGGTGGATTCCATCTGGACCCATCGCCTTACTTACCTTTAGATGTGCCAGCTCGGCTAAGACATCAGCCTCCAGAAACTCCGGAGCTGTGCCCTCCCAGCTGGATGCTGTGCTATGGCCATGTCTGCTACTATCTGAAAATACCGAACAAAAGTAGCTATTCAGATTGTCAGCAACAGCCTTATCTCCGTCAATATAATTATTTTCCCCATTTCTAATTTTTTAGACTGCATTGTTTTTCTTCTGTCACCAATATATCGCAAAAAGGTTTTATCTCCGCTCTTCATAGATTTGGCCATTTCTTCCTCCCTTTGCCCTTTAGCAGTCCTTATAATCAGTTTTGCTTCCTTCTGTTTAATTTTATACGCCTCTCTGTCAGCTACACTTCCACTTACTTTATACTTCTTATAGGCAGACTTCTTATCTTTTATGATAGTGCTGACTTCCCTAGTAAACCATAATGGTTTCTTCTTCCTTTTATTCTTGCTAGTTTGTTTCACATATTGCCTAGTTGCCTTTAAGATGGCCATTTTTAATAGTGACCACTGGGCACTCACTTCTGCTACTCTGTTCCACTCACCTAATTTTCTTTCTACATACTCCACCATTTCCTTGAAGTGTGTCTTCCTAAAGTCTAGCACTTTGGTTCTGGTGTGTGATTGCACAATGTCTGTTTTTATTCTGAACCATAACCAGCATTTTCAACAAAGACTTTTCTTTGTCTCTCTGCTGATAAATCTGTTACTTTCTCCTGCTGCAGGGTAAACTTTTTACATTAAGATACTTTGGTGGTTATAAAAATTGTTACAATGTATCACAAACTAGGCCATCGGCACTGAGAGAATGTAACCCTTTTATTAGCTGAAAATATATTCAGCCTGACACCAGAATACCTAGGAATTTATAATAGGCCACAAGTCTAGCTGCTAAAATACAGTCTCATGAGGAACAATTCTAGCTGGTAAATCAATACTGTTTGAGCTCATTTCTAGCTTTCTTTCTTGGACACTATTCTAGCTGATAAATCAATATTGGTCCTTGAGGCACAGTTCTAGCTGATGAACCCATCTTATATCATGGAGAACAGGTCTAGTTGATGAACCCATGCCGTTTCCTGGACCAGTTCTTGGTGATGAACTAATACTCGAAAGGTAAAGAACCAAAAACCAGGATTAAGATCAATATGAGATTATAATCACTAATGGTTAATATTCTTTACCATTAGTGATTAAAATCTCATATTGATCTTAATCCTGGTTTTTGCTTTCATATAAAATAGCGCGCCTGTGGTAGGAGGTTTTTGGAGACAGAGCGGCTTTGGCGCTCTGGAAACTTAACCCCTTCTTTAGCTTTCGGAACACTGTTTGATTCACAGGTTGGCCACCTGGCCAGGTTGCAGCTAGCCTATCTACTTAGCGCTGCCCACACAATCTAGTTCTATCCAAGATGAAGCAATACTGTTTCATGGAGAAAAGATCTAGCAGATGTACGCAAACTGTTTAATGAAGAACAAGTCTAGCTTATAAACTCAAACTGTTTCCTGGATCACAGTTCTAACTGATGAATCCATACTGTTTAATGATGAAAATGGTGAACCCATACAGTTTCATGGAGAACAGGTCTAGATGATGCACCCATACTGTTTCACGAACAGGTCTAGTTGATGCAACCATACGGTTTCAAGACTAAATTAGTGAACTTATACGTTTTCATGAAGAACATGGTAAACTCATACTGTTTCACTGAGAACAGGTCTAGTTGATGAGCCCATGCTGTTCCACAGAGCACAGTTCCAGCTGATGAACTCAAACTATTTCTGGCTGAGATACGCATTCTTTTTCATGGACAGCAGTTCTAGCTGATGAATTCATAGAGTTTCATGGAGACCATTCTAACTAATGAACCCATAATGTTTCATGGACAACAAGTTTAGCTGATAAAACCATGTTGTTCCATTGAGCATGGCTCTAGCTGATCTACCCATACTGTTTCCTGAAGAATTGGTATAGCTGATGAACCCATACTGTTTCCTGAAGAATTGGTATAGCTGATGAATACATACTGTTTCATGAAGAATTGGTATAGCTGATGAACCTATGTTGTTTCATGAAGAATTGTTATAGCTGATGAACCTATGCTGTTTCCTGAAGAATGGGTATAGCTGATGAACCCATACTGTTTCATGAAGAATTGGTATAGCTGATGAATACATACTGTTTCATGAAGAATTGGTATAGCTGATGAACCTATGTTGTTTCATGAAGAATTGGTATAGCTGATGAACCTATGCTGTTTCCTGAAGAATGGGTATAGCTGATGAACCCATACTGTTTCATGAAGAATGGGTATAGCTGATGAATCCATACTGTTTCATGAAGAATTGGTATAGCTGATGAACCCAAGCTGGATTCTGAGGAATAGGTCGAGCTGATGAACCTATGCTGTTTCCTGAAGAATGGGTATAGCTGATGAACCCATACTGTTTCATGAAGAATGGGTATAGCTGATGAATCCACACTATTTCATGAAGAATTGGTATAGCTGATGAACCTATGCTGTTTCCTGAAGAATGGGTATAGCTGATGAACCCATACTGTTTCATGAAGAATGGGTATAGCTGATGAATCCACACTGTTTCATGAAGAATTGGTATAGCTCATGAACCTATGCTGTTTCCTGAAGAATGGGTATAGCTGATGAACCCATACTGTTTCATGAAGAATTGGTATAGCTGATGAACCTATGCTGTTTCATGAAGAATTGGTATAGCTGATGAACCCAAGCTGGATTCTGAGGAATAGGTCGAGCTGATGAACCTATGCTGTTTCCTGAAGAATGGGTATAGCTGATGAACCCATACTGTTTCATGAAGAATGGGTATAGCTGATGAATCCATACTGTTTCATGAAGAATGGGTATAGCTGATGAATCCATACTGTTTCATGAAGAATGGGTATAGCTGATGAACCTATGCTGTTTCATGAAGAATGGGTATAGCTGATGAATCCATACTGTTTCATGAAGAATTGGTATAGCTGATGAATCCATACTGTTTCATGAAGAATTGGTATAGCTGATGAACCTATGCTGTTTCATGAAGAATTGGTATTGCTGATGAACCCAAGTTGGATTCTGAGGAATAGGTCGAGCTGATGAACCTATGCTGTTTCCTGAAGAATGGGTATAGCTGATGAACCCATACTGTTTCATGAAGAATTGGTATAGCTGATGAATCCATACTGTTTCATGAAGAATTGGTATAGCTGATGAACCTATGCTGTTTCATGAAGAATTGGTATTGCTGATGAACCCAAGTTGGATTCTGAGGAATAGGTCGAGCTGATGAACCTATGCTGTTTCCTGAAGAATGGGTATAGCTGATGAACCCATACTGTTTCATGAAGAATGGGTATAGCTGATGAATCCATACTGTTTCATGAAGAATGGGTATAGCTGATGAATCCATACTGTTTCATGAAGAATTGGTATAGCTGATGAACCCATACTGTTTCATGAAGAATGGGTATAGCCGATGAATCCATACTGTTTCATGAAGAATTGGTATAGCTGATGAACCCAAGCTGGATTCTGAGGAATAGGTCGAGCTGATGAACCTATGCTGTTTCCTGAAGAATGGGTATAGCTGATGAACCCATACTGTTTCATGAAGAATTGGTATAGCTGATGAATCCATACTGTTTCATGAAGAATTGGTATAGCTGATGAACCTATGCTGTTTCATGAAGAATTGGTATTGCTGATGAACCCAAGTTGGATTCTGAGGAATAGGTCGAGCTGATGAACCTATGCTGTTTCCTGAAGAATGGGTATAGCTGATGAACCCATACTGTTTCATGAAGAATGGGTATAGCTGATGAATCCATACTGTTTCATGAAGAATGGGTATAGCTGATGAATCCATACTGTTTCATGAAGAATGGGTATAGCTGATGAATCCATACTGTTTCATGAAGAATTGGTATAGCTGATGAACCCATACTGTTTCATGAAGAATGGGTATAGCTAATGAACCCAAGCTGGATTCTGAGGAATAGGTCGAGCTGATGAACCTATGCCGTTTCCTGGAGCACAGTTGTAGCTGATGAATGCAAACTGTGTTCTGGAGAATACGTCTAGCTGATAAACCCATACTGTTTTCTTGACTACAGGTCTAGTTGTCTGTGACTCTCCCCTCAGGCCACTGAAGGTTAAGTATTTGGATATTATGGGATATATCTAGCTATGCCTAAAATTGGGTTTTAATATGCTTATGGTCTATTAAAAGTTTGGCCGTGTGCCTTACATCAGTGCTTACAACAAAGTAACTGCAACCCACTAAAATACTTAGAAAAATCAGATAATTAAATAACATATGAAGAATACAGCTCTCATAAAATCAATAGTGCTGTTACCAGTTTCATTAATATGAATCTTAAAAGACGCATCTATTGATTTACAGTACATGGTTATGGGTTGGCGCAGTCATTTTTAATACTTTTGTAGACTGTTTTGTAGACTGAGGATGAAAACAGGTTTATTATACATTTATTGTGACATAACTCCTTTTTATAGGCTGAATAATATTAATTCTATTGAAGTAGACCAAAACTAATGCTATAAGATTCAAAAACTAGATTCCAGGGCCGTCGGGGCATGAGCTAGATTCCCTCCCCCCTGGGCATCCAGAATCGGGATGCACCGCTGTATGAAACCCCCCAGGTTGCCCTTCTTACCCAGTCCAATGGCATATGCATGAGCAGCGGCTTCATCCCTGCTATCCCTTTAGCAGGGTGCATGCCCACGACAGGCACTTGTGAATGGCCGGCATGGGCATGCTCCCTGTTAGAGGGTAGCAGGGGATGCGGCCGCCAACATGCTCAGATCCACTCACCTTACACAAGGTCTTAGATGAAAGGGGCAGGAGCAGATCCAAGCGCGCTGATTGGACGAGAGGCCACACATGCGCTGTAGGACCAGGAAGGGGTGAGTCAGATTGGGCGACCTAGGAGGGAGGTTCACACAGAGGGGCATCCCTGATCAGGGTGCCCCAAGGGCAAGGACCAGGACCCAGGATAGTCAAAATCCTGGGTTTTGGTCTACATTAATATATTATTGTGGTTAACTTTTATGTACAGCTTAATTTATTTTGCTGTCTTTATGCTTGTGTTTTGAATAACTTATCCTGGGCACACTTACATTGGACCTAAACTCATCCTGACAACTCTGTGCTAGCAAGGGTCCTAGTCAACAGGAACCCTAAAGCACCAACTACAGTCCTCCATGATTTGGGAGCCAGAAATAACTATGGGGGAGGGGCAGCTGCTGAATGTGTGGCCAGTAATCCCATTGGATAGAACACTGCAAAGAAAATGTAAGTATCTACTTATTGTGGTGCTCACATGCAGCAGAAGGGTTATGTTTGTTTAGGGTTCCGGTGAAACAGGACCTTCCTGGGACACAGCTGCCAGAGAGGATTTAGATTTACTTCAAAGGGATGGGGGGGGGTGCCACACTGCCTTATGTGGAATAGGGGGGATGCCACACTGCCTTATGTGGAATAGGGGGGATGCCACACTGCCTATGGAAATGGGAGTGGGGGGGGAAATGCCACCCACTGCAGAAGAGTGGTGTGGCCTCAGACAGAGGAGGTGTGCCAGGGCTGTGCCTTACACACACTGAATGGAGCATTGTGCTCCTGCAGTGAGATATAGGCAGCGTGCATCCAGTGGGGGCACTTCTGTAGACTGTACAGTGTCAATCGGGCAGCAAGAAACTTACCTGAAGCCTGTCCCATGTTCCTCTCTATTTCCTGCAGCACACTGTAGATTCTGTAGCTGGTCTCCAAATTTTTCCCATCCTTTCCTTCTATTTTTCCACGACCATCTTCCAATATGGTGGCACAGCTGCCCTATCCCTCAGGACTCTCAGCTTGAGCGAGCCTGGCAAGTGCAACCACTGCGATTCCCTGAGCTCACTCACAGGGAGGACAACATTTAGAGGCACATAACAGGATTCACATTAGCTTCTTTCGCTTCTTTCTGCCTTATATAGTAAGGTAGACCCACTTTAATACTATCAATATCAACACATATATGTCTAATAATACTTATCACACTGTCATTGTTGCATATGTGCTTGCTCTAAAGGGGCTTTGTTCACTGAAAGTCCAGCAATAAAAATAAGCACAAAAGCATTGTCCGGGAGGAAGTTGGGAATTGCGTTAAAATCGCTAGTTAGACGGAAGGGAGACAGGATGGGAGGAGCAGGCAAAGTTATATTGTACATATCTTACTGGTATACATTATACCACTTGATAGTCAAAACATCCACGTTTGTAGAAGTCAAGTTGTTGCCAATGTTCCTTGCTGGATTTTTTTAAGGCCAAATAGAGCCTTGAATTTAACAAATATGAGGGAATTGCTTTTACCACTAAACCCAACCAGCTTGACTGGCATTTTACTTGCTTTCTTGAATGGCCACTTCCTATTTCTAGTGCCCTTACCTGTTAAGGTTTTCCTTTGCAGCAACCAAATTTACTTGGCTACTTGGCTGATTCATTACTAGCACCACGTATTGCCAGATGAGCGTCTGTATAGCGGCACTTAGAGCCACCTCTAGTAGACACTGAAAGAGGGTATTGGTCGCTCTAGTAACCTGGCCGGCATTGATGAATATGATGTGTGTTGAGTGCTCTTACAACAGTACAGTGCTACAGCGAGCGATAAGTAGCGCCAGCTCAGTGCGTCCGCCACTCAGCGCTCCACACCATATTTAACAAAAAACTACACACACACAGCGTCTGGCGTTCTAAAGCTGGGCGCAGCGCCAGATGCTGTGTGATCAAAGTCTGTTTTTGAACACATATCCACTTGTAACAAAGTGAAAACACATGGAATGACATTGTTTTAACACTTTAGTGCCAGACCTGTAAATATTAAAAGTCAAAAAAGTTTCTAAAAGTGTTTGTTTGCAGCCAGGAGAGGTCACACAATTTTTTGAGAAAAAAAAAATGAAATTGCCAAACACGCTATTTATACACAACTAATGATGCCCCATTGAAATGTATGGGAGAGCGCTACAGAGCGACAGGTACTAAATGGCGCTCCTGAGCCTAGAGCGCTGGTGCTATATGCTGAGCCGCCTGTAATAATACATGTGACGCTACATGGTGCTGTTAGAGGCGCTCACCAGAATCGCTTTCTTAAATGTGGTTGCCCGTACAGCGCCCGGCGTTCACCAGACGCTGCCTGCCGATATGAGGCACTACCTGGCGCCATCTGTTCTTAAAATACCCCCTAATCTACCTTCCAAAATTAATTGCTTGCATGTTGTGAGCAGTAAAGACTATGAGGTTCTTTGGTCTATTAAATGATAATGTGCTTGTATGTATGGTTGCACATACAAAGCAATTTGTGCTACGCCATTTACCCATCCGTGCAATTGTGCAATTCACAACATAACTACACACAAATGAACGCACCATTGAACACACTAGGGGGCAGGGAGTACAAACGTGCCCGGAGCGGTGGGTTGCCCTAACCATGGCACCTGGGAAGCAGTTGGGGGTTAGGTGCCTTGCTCATGGGCACTTCAGTCATGCCCCAGCTGGGAACTGAACCTGTAACAAGAACAATTGCCCAACCACTAGGCCATAACTGCCCAATGGCTGCACAATTGCCCAGAGCCAACAATGGCACAGAAGATAAAGACAGAAAACCCACAGTGAGAGGAACAGCATGGAGAACCCAACTCCCAGCAAAGCTCCCCAACTGAACTGCTAATAGGTCCTACTGCTCCATTTCACTCAAGTTTCCCGTCTCTGAGCCCTATAGCCAGCATCTACACCTTTACAACCAGGACCAGAAGTGTGGTGGAGGCATCTGAGCAGAATGTCAAAGCCCCTGTAACTGTAGATCAATCTCTGCCCTTGTTAACCATTAGTGGAGACCTGTGAGTGGTGGAGGTCTCGGGGCAGGAGCCCTGGTTCACCCTCCTCTTATCTGGCCCTGCATATAACTTGTATCTCCATTAGCCATCTGAAATGTCTGCCGCATTAGTCTCCTAATAGTACAAAACATGTCATCCTAAACTGTCCACAGAGACCTCCATAGCAACCTTTCACTTAACACAACACAACCCTTCTGTGTATTCCCACAGTAAATATTGATAATAGATTAATATTCCAAGCAGTTATGATCAGCGTTGCCAAAACAAAGCATTCAATCCCTGAAAGAGCACCTAGCTACCATTTAAACACTATCGCAGTGCTATTTGTCCATGGTATCATGTTTACAGGGCTCACGCATTGTCTGCTGCCATTTACTAAGCTGCTTGGTTTATTGTGTGATGACACAACTCACCCATGACTGTGCCATTCTTTCCGTGTTTACATCATCTCAGCAGGATCCCATTGCCGGCTGTTGGTGAGGTTGCTTTGATAGCGGATTATTGTGCCTCCAGCATCGGATGTTCCGCTTGTTTTATCTCACCACAATATGCAGCAAGAGAGAATATCTTCAAGGCCAAACAGTGTTTTTTAAATAAACAGATTTATTATTCTTTTTTTTCTCTAGTGAAAACGGAATTGATGGAATTACAAGATGATGAACCGACCCCTGATTTCACAGAGGACACCCCAGCTTCACATAGCGATGGAATAGTAACCTGACTGCACTGTAATATTTGTATAACCATAAAATTCAGACAACATCTATATGTGTTATCTTTTATTTTAAGCCCAATTAATCAGTTTTTCCATTAAATGTTCCCCTCTATGCCCATGATGCCCCCATGCAGTGACTGCACAATTACATAGGGTTGTCTGACTATGCTTGGCACACGAGGAAAGCCCCGGGAGCCCTTAGAGCAGTATTCCCAAACCCTCTCCTTGAGAGCCACCAAAAGGTCATGTTTTATGGATCTACACATAGCCAGCTCTATAGTCCTTCTCTATAGTCCTACTGCGATGGCTGGGGACCACCTTAGAGAGTGTGTTTTCTGTTCATATTTTTGACATTTTCTAGTCCTAAATGACATTTCCGCGTCCAAATTCAGGAGGAATGCATGTCAGCTTTAAAGTGGACCAAAACCCAGGATTTTGACTATCCTGGGTTTTGGTCCTTGACCCCGATCTGGGGTGCACTGCTGTGTTAAACCCTCCAGGTTGCCCAAACAAACTCACCTCTTCCTATGCGTATGCGCGGCTGCTCGTCTAATCAGCGCGCTCGAATCTGCTCCAGCCCCTTCGTCCAGGAGCTTGCCTAATGCAAGCGAATCTGAGCCCACTACCCTCTTACAGGGAGTATGCCCAAGCTGGCCATTCACAAATGCCTGGGCACACTCCCTGCTAAAGGGATAGCAGGGATGCGCCACTGGACTGCGAAAGAAGGCGAGTTTCCAGACGACCTGGGCGGTTTCACCCCCAGCGAGTGGGGGTGGGGAATCCAGCAACCCTGGAATCTTATAGATTTCAGGGCCGATAGGGAGTGGGTTTTAGTCCTCTTTAAAGGGTCTCTGTAGGCTGTGAATGAACACTTAGGAGCCATGGCTGCACTGGATTATGTTCCTGACATGTTGCCATTTTTGCCCCTCTTCATGGGACCCATTTGAGTAGGGTTTAAAGAATGATTAGGAGACAGATGTTGCACTTCATTTTAGTTTTGACTGGCTGTTTCCGGAGGTTTCTGGCTTTTGATAAAGAGGCTTAAAAGGCATCTTTCATTTGTTATCAGTAGGGTTCTTTATTCACCCATAAGGGAAACTGAACATACATAATCATTATTGTATGTACGTTAAAGAGGACCAACACCCAGGGGTGATCGGCCCGGAAATCTATAAGATTCCCGGGCCGATCACCTCCCACCCCGCGGGACATCCGAGATCGGGATGTCCCGCGGGGTGAAACCCCCCAGAAACCCCAAAAACACCTTACCTGATCCGCCGCCGCTTCCGCCGCCGCCGCCTCCCGCGCACCCCTCCAGACGTGCGCGCGCCCGCGCCGGCCCTCTGTGAATGGCCGGCGGGGGCGCGCGCGCGCCGAGAGTGACGCGCGGGAGGCGGCGGCGGCGGAAGCGGCCTGGACGTTCCTGATCCCCGCCTGGACGTTGGCGGGGATTGGCTGCGGCGCTCACGTGGGAGCGTTGAGAGGTGAGTTTTTTGGGGTTTCTGGGGGGTTTCACACAGCGGGGCACCCCCGATCGGGGTGCCCCGCCGAAGTGGACCAAAACCCAGGATAGTCAAAATCCTGGGTGTTGGTCCACTTTAAAGAGGACCAGAATCCACCAGTGATACAAAACCAAATTAACCAATCAATCTCCCTGCTGCTAGTCCTCTCCCTGAGTGTAGAAAAATCAATATGTTTTGCTTACCCCAACATATTATATTTTCTGGCTTCTACGTCAGCAGATGGTGGCCCTAAGGGCGGACATTTAATACATAATTTAAGAGGACCCAGTGCAGACAGATTTAAACAACGGTACATTCAAATCCCAGATGTTGGGTCATGATTCAATCACTGGTCCTGGCTCTCAAACCTTCGGCAATCTGGAACAAGGAAAATGACAGACCTATTGCTGGAAAAGGAAAATGGACAGGGTGGCTAATCCATCCAATAGATAATGACTGTTCTGATTTGTTCCAAGTCATAATGTCCTAATGTAAAGGGCCACACATAAGAGAGGCTTAGTAGTGACCACATGACCTCTACAAATCATGAGCCGCAGATAGCGTTTTCTATGGTAACCAGTGTAAACCAAGTTTCTCCCATTCTAGGGTGACAGAACAACAATGATTTACATGTGAGACATATATAGGAATAGTATTTTAAAAGGTAGAAATCTCCCTTCAGTAACATAAATCAGATTTTCCTTTTT
Source organism: Gastrophryne carolinensis (assembly GCA_027917425.1). NCBI lineage: Eukaryota > Metazoa > Chordata > Amphibia > Anura > Microhylidae > Gastrophryne > Gastrophryne carolinensis. The sequence continues at coordinate 87,696,242 of CM051240.1, read as the reverse complement.
TACATTTTTGACAAAGAAGGTAAAATAAGGCAACAATGTCCACCATTAATAGACTAAATAACCAAGTCTTTATTTTTTGTCAACGGCATATTGAAAATAAATCCTTTCCCATGCTATACAGCCTTTTTATGTTTCCATTTGCACTATACAATCATTATGATACACAAGTCTGATTGTCATCTCAATCCATTTGAAAGAAAAACAAAATGGTAACAGCAGCCAGAAAAATACAATATAAAACACCCAAGTATGCAAATAAAATAAATATTAATCGATTAAGAACAAGCCATCATTCATCTTCACTAACAATGTGTTTAAGTGGTGCAAAGGAACAATCGAATTCATCTATACGGTTATAGAAAAAGAACGTTCTTTGCGTTGGCTGAAGAAATGTATAAATGTATTTATAATGTATAATAAATGTATTTTCTGGCCATATATTAGTGACCCATTAGGAGGCTCAGACCACCAAAAAGACAATTCTGTGAGTACTCACCTGTAGAATTGCTTTTACCATGCATGGCACGGCCTGCTTCACAAATCATAATATCTGGGATTCCGCCACTAGGTGGCGCAGTGGCACTGCAGAAGAGTTGTGGCTCCGCCCGGTACCATATAAAATGGAATCACCATAGACTTATCCAGTAGTTGACAAGCAGTGATACAAGAACCGGGAACAAATAAAGATAACCATAAAAAGACAACAAGGGTGGGGTGAAGCAGGCCGTGCCATGCATGGTAAAAGCATGGCACGGCCTGCTTCACAAATCATAACATCTGGGACATCCAAAAGCAGTGTCCATAAAGTAGGGTGGGATTCCCAAAAAGAAAGTAACAGACGGTTTAGACCACCACCGCCTGGAGTACCTTGCGGTCAAAAGCAGCATCAGCTGAGGCCTTAACATCAACTTTGTAAAACTTGGAAAAAGTATGAATAGAAGACCAAGTTGCGGCCTTACAAACCTGTTCAACAGAAGCTTGGTGCTGAAAAGCCCAAGACACACCACCGATAGCACGAGTAGAATGAGCAGTAACCCTAAAAGGGGGAACCTTCTCTTTAGTAGAATAGGCCTGCTCCACCGCCTGACGGTTCCACTTGCTGATAGTGGATTTACCTGGAGGTAGACCCTTCCTAGGGTAAAACAATGTCCTGATTGAGATGAAAAACAGACACAACCTTAGGCAAGAAACCCGGCTTAAGCCGAAACACCACCTTATCCTGATGCCGCTCAAAATAAGGAGGTTTGATGGAAAGAGCAGCCAGCTCAGAGACTCGCCTAACCGAGGTAATGGCCACCAGGAAGGCCACCTTAAGAGTCATAATGGGCAAGGCAGCCCCACTGCCTTACCACTGCCACTCAAAAGGAGGACCCTGCAGAGCAGACAACACCAAATTGAGATCCCAAACCGGTTTACGTGGTGGACGCACGTGAGTAACTCCCTGAAAGAAAGTCTTGACCAAGCGGAGATTGGCAAAAGACCTTTGGAAGAAAATTGCCAGGGCTGACACCTGTCCCTTGAGGGTACTAAGTTGAAGGCCCGAATCCAAGCCATGTTGCAAAAAATCCAGAATCCTGGGAATAGAAAACACCCTACAAGGCAAAGACCTAGACTCACACCAGGCAATGTAAGCATGCCAAATCCTATAGTAGATAAAGGACGAGGACTTCTTTCTAGCCCTAATCAAGGTATCAACAACAGAAACCGGCAACCCCAGAAGCCAAGCCGTTAAAGCCAGCATTTGTAAATTGGGATGGCACAGCCATCCCTGAGTGAGCAGATCTGGATCCTTGGGCAGGACATACTGATCCACTGCCAACTGCACAACGTCTGCGAACCACACCCTCCTTGGCCAGCAGGGGGCCATCAGAATGGCTGGTACCCCTTCCTGGGCTATCTTGCGCAGCACCCTGCCCAGCAGAGGAAGGGGAGGGAACACATAGAGGAGCCAAAACTGCGTCCAAGGCATTGCCAGCGCATCCGTGGTGACGGCCAGAGGGTCCTGTGACCTGGGAAGCTTGTGATTGTGGCGGGACGCAAACAGGTTCATGTCCGGAAGACCCCACCGGTGACACAGGGAGTGAAATACCTTGTTGCTGAGAGACCATTCCCCCAGCCGAGACGTCCCCCTGCTCAGGGAGTCTGCCTCCAGGTTCTCCACCCCCGGAATGTAAACCGCTGAGATGCAAGGCACATTCTCTTCCCCCCAAGACAGTATCAGAGACACTTCCTTGAGGGCTCGCTTGCTCAGAGTCCCTCCCTGATGATTGATTTAGGCAACTGCCGTCTGGTTGTCCGAGCGGATCTGAACAGCCCGACCCTGAAGGTGAGGTCAGCTGAGCAAGAACCAACCTGATCGCCCTCAGTTCCAGATCATTGATGGGAGCATGGGCCTCCTGGGGGCCCCACTGACCCTGGAACTGCAGAGACTTCCAAAAGCCCCCCCCAACCTGTCAGACTGGCATCTGTGGTGACAGTCTTGCAACGCTGGGGCAGAAAGTCCTGCCCACTAGAAGGTTCCTTGAGTCCAGCCACCACAAGAGGGACTGTCTGGCCAGGGGGGACAGAGCAAATTCCTGATCCAGGGACACAGGGTCCCAATTCCAAACAGACAGAAGGTGCAACTGAGGAGGCTTCATGTGAAACTGAGCAAAGGAGACCGCCACAAAGCAGGACACCATCAGACCCACTAACTGCATCCCCTGCCAGATGGAGGGATGGGGACACAAGAGCATAGCCCGTGCCTGCTGCTGAAGGCCCTCCACCTTCTGCTGGGGCAGGAATACCTTGACCTGAGAGGTATCCAGAGTCATGCCCAGAAAGGACCTCACCAAAGACGAAGACAGTGAAGACTTGGGATAGTTGATCACCCAGACGAAGGACTCGAGAGTGGAGGTCACCACCTGAGTATCCTTCTCGGCCTGATGAAGAGATTGAGCCGCAATCAGAATGTCGTCCAGGTAAGGAAAGATGTGAATTCCCTGATGCCGCAGCAGAGCCATCACGCCTGCCAGCACCTTGGTGAACACCCGAGGCGCCGAGGTGATACCGAAAGGTAAGGCCACAAACTGGTAATGCTGATCCTCTAGAGCAAACCTGAGAAATCTCTGATGACCCAGGAAGACTGGCACATGAAGATAAGCATCCTTGAAGTCCACGGAGGTCATGAAGTCGCCCGGGCGAAGGGAACTGACAGCCGAACGAAGAGTCTCCATGCGAAAATGCTTGAACCTGACAAACCTGTTGAGACCCTTCAAGTCCAGGATTGGCCTCAGGGACCCGTCCTTTTTGGGGACCGTGAACAAATTGGAGTAGACACCCTGACCCCGTTCCTGGGAAGGCACCGGGCAAAAGACTCCTGACTCCAGCAGACGTTGAACCTCAGGGCGCAACCCCTGAGCTGACAGAGGGTTGTGAGGCATCCGGGATCTGAGGAATCTGGGGGGCGGCCAGGCTGCAAACTATCTTGTAACCAGAGGACACCACCTCCTGAATCCACCGGTCTGAGACGCGGAGTCTCCAGCCGTGAGCAAAGAGCCGAATCTGTCCCCCCACCCGTATGGGTGAGGGCGCCTCCTCATGCCTGAGGGGGCTTGGGAGAAGGTTTAGGCTTGGGGTCCCATGAGAGACCGGGACGACCATGGAATCTGCCACAGCCCCAAGACCCCCTGCGGGTACCTGAAAAGAGGGATCCTCAACCTCCTCTGGGGGTACGAAAGGAGGAGACTGAAGCAGGTGGCCCCCGAAAAGGCCGAGGCTGCCTCCTACGCTGAGGCAGCCTACCATCCTTGGCTTAAACATCCAGGTGCTCACCAAAGAGCCGCAACCCCACAAGGGGAGTCCAGTGAGAGCCTTCTTAGCAGCAGCGTCAGCTGCCCACTGACGCAACCGAACAGAGTGGTGCATAGCCACCAAGAGGGCAGAGGCCCTACCACTCAGCCGTACTACATCATCCATGGCAGTAAGAATAAAGGCAACAAAATCAGAGCACAGCAAAAGGGTCCTATACTCATTCCTTCCAGCTGTAGCGCCAGGAAGGAGACGATTGATCAGTCTCTTAAGAGCAATAGCAGTTATGGCAGCGGCAAAGGACGGACGCAAACCAGCCCCCACAAAGGCAAAGGCATGGCAGGCCAGCTGATCCATACGCCGGTCCTCGTTGTCCCGCAGTGTAGCAGTGTCAGGGGAAGGCATAACAGAAATGTTGAACAATTCAAGAACGGGAGCGTCTACCTCGGAGGGACCCGACCACCGCTTAACCAAATCAGCAGGAAAGGGATACTTCTTATCCAAACCTTTAGGCACCGCGGGCAATCTACTAGGACATTCCCACTCCTTGAGCACCATATTAGTGAAATGGCTCAGGGAACTCCAGACGCTGCTTAATGATCTGAAAAAGCTCACCCTGCTTCCTCTTAGCCACATCGGGGGGGGGGCAATGTGTAAAATCTAAAAAATGTGAGACAACAGATTAGCGGTGTCCTCAGGAAACCAGGAATCCTCAGACTCAGACCCAGGATCACTGTCGCGGCCAACCTGCTGGTCCCCAGAGGAGTCAGAGCCCGAGAAAAGCTCCCCCTCCTCCAGGGAATAACGTTCATCAAAAAGATCAATTTCCTCCTGCTCCTCGGTAAACAGTGCAGGCGAGGAAGTCAGATGCCGCTTCTTGCTAGAGGCCTTACGCTGAACAGGCATGGCAAGCCGTCTTTCAATGCTGGCCACACAAAGTGCCAAATCAGATTGTGACCCCCTGCTAGAGTCCCCCTCAATGGGGGCTAAGTGCAGGCGCGGCGGGGTAGGCGATGCCGAAGGGGGCGCAGAGCTTGGTAAAGAAGCAGGCAGGCCAGACTGAATCAAAAAGGACAGCCCGGGCACACGGCCCACACACCGTGACGTCATTACTGATAGGGGATACCGCACACATGGAACACAGCCGGGATTGTCCCGAAGGACCCCCGAGCATGTTATCCCTAGAAGCCTCCATATGGTGATTAATACAAGTGCAATATGCCACCCGGGATGCCCCCCCCGAGGGATGCCCCCAGAATCAGTAAGGGGAGATGAAGGGGGGGGAGTAAGGAGCAGGACCGGGAGAAACCACACCCCACGGGTGTCCCGCCTGAAAGACATAAGCAAAACATACATAAGTATCCCGCAGCCCATGCCCCAAGGATAACCAAAAACCCCAGAGGGGACTCACGAACCAAGCAGGACAAGGATCGCCAGCCGCCAAACCACCGGAGGAAGCGACGCAGGCAGAAATCACCGCCGCAGCCCAGGGATTGAAGAGGGCCCCAGACACGCAGCAGAAGCAAGATGGCGGCGACAGAGGAACCTTGAGGGAGGGGCCGCGGGAGAACGGCGTGGTACGCGTCATCCGCCGGGCCTGCCCCCCCCCCGAAGAGCGCGAAAACGGCGCTCACGTGACCTCGCCGACGTCATCCCCACAGTGAAAAAAATGCCTCACAAATATAGCGCCGCCCGCCGCAGAACAAAGCGGCGGCAAAATCATACAAAAACAGTCTAAAAACAGGCTAAACACACACACCACTACTACCTACCCCCCGAACACCAGTCGGGGAGAGAAGGGGGGATGAGGAAAGCGAGCAGGTGAAGCCCAGGCCAGGGGGGGAGGGGACCCCGAAAATAGAAAACATTCCATAAACTCCCAAAAAAACACTTCTCCCCTCAGAAGCCAGGACAGGAACTCCGCATCCCTAGTAGGCTCACCATAAAGCCTATGGCCGGCTACCCTTTGTGGTACAGGGTCTGCGGCTTGGAGCAGCGCCCCTGGAGCACTTGACCCTAGTGCTCCTCTACCATCACCCGATCTGTCAGCCGAGGCTGGGAGGCACAGAGGGTCCGGAAACGGGTGGGAATAGAGCCATCTTCGATCTTCGCAGTAAGCACTGCAGAGAACAACTGGATAAGTCTATGGTACCGGGTGGAGCCACAACTCTTCTGCAGTGCCACTGCGCCACCTAGTGGCGGAATACCCAGATGTAATGACTTCGTGAAGCAGGCCGTGCCATGCATTGGGAAAAAGTGCTAAAGTTTAGTGAAAATATTAGACTGGGTTACTGATGGCATCAGAACCTTTTTCAACACTTGGTTGCATAACTTTGGCCAGCAATATGTCTATGAAAGCATAAGAATGCAAAGCCCGCAGACACAGCTCACTGTTTAAATATTAAGTTGGATCCAAATGACAAGATTGCGGGATCACTCTGCACCCCGTCTTCTGGGGGCAAAGTAAAGAAAACTACTTCGTCAGGTACAGAGGACAAACTGCATCAACTATTTGCTTATTGAACACCCAACTCATGCAAGTTTGGCCCCGATTCCTTGTTGGACATCATGGCAGAGTCTCAGGCTTTAAACTGGGCCAACATCCATTTCACAAAACATGGGTGTTAGTCTATTGCGGGGAGGCACCCTGATTGCCAGAGTCCCCCCCTCAAAATCGAGCACTGGAAAGCCCACAAATCTTACCCGACACCTCACTCCCTTGAGGAAATGCAGCCCCGTGGTTGGCTGCCAGGTGTCATATATCCTGTGCTCGGGCTTCCTCTTTTCCAGCCGCCGGCCATATGACAGCAGCTGGCCTATTGGGGTGCTGCATTTCCCTGAGGGAGTGAGTAGGCAGGTAAAGTTTGCGGGCTTTACAGTGACCAACACCCATGTTTTGTAAAATGGGCGTTAGTCTGATTTAAATGATTTCTTTGGGTTACTTTAGTTAGAAAATGATGTGCCGTGAAGTTCCTCTGGAAGCCTCCTCATCTTGCTGTTCCTCAGTGTAATGCCTTCAGGCTTAGCCTATTCATTTGACCAGCAACAGCCTGTCCATCATGAAAAGAACCAAGGAGTACTTTCTGTCAAGCCAAGTATAGGACGGGGATGTGGTGGGGCTCTGTATTTCCCTGACAGGTAACAAATACACACTATTTATTTTAAATCATGATAACCAGCAAAAAGTGGTTAAATTATAATGGCTTACGTGAAAGTCAATTTCACACCTCATATCAGGGGGGTGATCAGAGGGCATGAGCCACCTCCACAATCCTGCTTACTACCCTGCGACACACAGGCCATACCCACCTGTAGGTGGGTTCGTGGAAGTGTAGCTCCCGGCTTCACTTATCGGTGCTGTGGGACTGATCAGCAGAATGGGAGCAGGAAACAGGTAAGCAGAGAGCCTTCTGCCCTCTTGGACTCCCCTAATCTGTGGTCTAGGGGAAAAGTAGACTTTACCTTTAAGATCAGCAGTTCTGGTGCCCCCTGTGACCACCGCTGGGTTCATCAGGAAGGTGGATGCCCATTGCTGTACAAGCTTACTCCGCTGGCCTGTTTGATTACGTCACATGAGGTGCCTGAAATGCTGCCGGCAGTGAGGGAACATGGAAGTGGTAAGTAGTTCCGTCCAGTCTCAGGACCACAGGCGACGAATGGACATTTCAGTTTAGTCTTTCATTGGAGTTGGGAAAATTTGGAATCTACATTGGCTGTGCCACATGCAGTCTTCCATTCCAGCAGTCCTGGCAATGTAAGGCCCAAGAAAGAATTCGCTTGTTTAGGGCTATATAGATCATCACTCTCTCGCTCTTCATTTCTTTTGGTCCACATTGGCTGGTGCTAGCCAGTGGCATCCATAGTGGCAGAGCAACATTCAGCCACAGCATCAAGGTGACCTCAAACCAAGACTAATTAGATGAAAGCACAGAGGGAAAAGACTGATGACTCGGGTGCAGCAGGAGCTCGAAGTAGGAGAAGTCTGCCACTGATAGATCCAGTGAAACCTGGGACTCGGCTGGCAAATCAACCGTTACTGTTATTCCCAGCTTTTTACCTAAATAGGAGATGCATTGCAGTCATGTGACACACCTTGCCCTAGAGGGGGTGGTTTGGACGGAAGAGTTTGGAACACAAAGTTTCATGAGCAGCTGCTTAGATTTGGTGCTGTTCAGGAATGGGGAGGTATGTCAAATTTTTTTTTGGGGGGGGGGGTGGAAAATACACTTACCTGCTACCCTTCATGCTCAGACCGATGGAGACCTGCCATCAGCTCCAGTGGAGGTGCACTCCCTGGCCAGCTCAATGTGTGTCCCTGCAGCCAGTCACAAGGCGGACAAGGGCAGACTCTCTGTTATATTGACCACAAGAGGTGCATCTCCAGTGGACTGTCACATGCATGTCAGGAGCGCACATGTAGCTTGTAACTTTAAACCGGACCTTCAGCATCATATAATGAAAAGCCCAAACCCTTAAAAAACTATTCCACAGCATCTAAAATTAATATTTTTTACGTTTTTAGTCACATATTCTTTTCCCCACTGGGCTGCAACTCAGTTCAGGACTCTAGGATACGGGTGCCGCCATCTTGACTTAGAAGCATCAAACATACTGAGGAGAGGAGAGCGGGATAAATAACAGGGGGCGGGTTATAGCTGTGCTTTGCACAGACACAGCAGAGCTGGGGTCAGGGAAAGGACAGCAATCCCAGAATGCAGAGCGACACAGTCAGAAGACACTTCCTGTTTGCAGGCTGCCTGAAGCCCCATGAGCCGCCATCTTGGATGTTTAAAGGCTCATAACATGCAGTAGATGCAGGTAGGATGATTTTTAATCTGAGCAATCTGTATTTACAGGGTGTGAGAAACATATAAGATACACTCTTATTCAGGGTGAAGGTCCGCTTTAAGGAACCATTCCGGCCCACAGAATAATGTTGGACTAAGTCTGTGGTCTTTCAGGTAAGTGTATTTTTTTAATCTAGCCTTAACAGTCCTTTAAGATTGTGAGAATTTAAAGGGACTGTCCAGGCAACTAAATAAAAAGTCTACAGGAAAATGTTTGTGTCACGGAAGCACTCTTAGCTCAGGCAATTGTATTGGGTGCTCGTCCAGCGGTGGCGCCGCATATACTGAAAAAAGACGAAAAGCCAGCACTCCAGCAAACAGGCTGTATTCAAGCCAAAAGTTAAAAGAAAGATGGAAAAGGTCCATACAATCTTTATCAGCAGATAATAAAGTCCAGACAATCAAAGTCCGACGTTTCGGGGTGACATGTGCCGCTTCATCAGGGATGGACAAGCAAAACAGAGACCAGAAACAAGAAGAGGGGTTAAATACCCTCATTGATAATGTCATTACTTATATCAGTACACGATATGGCAATAACCAAAGAATATTAATGAAATACATAATATTATTATTAAATACATAATAATCCCATAAATAATACATAATACTCCCAGGACAGGATAAAAACCCTGTTACGCAGCAGCGCTAGGCAGATACGCCAAGCATGCCCCCTCACTGCCACCCGACATCTGTCCAGCAATGGGTGACACGCGGCTCACACAGGGCAAAGAGACGGGAACGAAGGACACCGTTCAGTCTCGATCAGCGACGTCAGACGGGCTTTTGGGCTGTCTGGAGGGTATTTAACCCCTCTTCCTGTGTCTAGTCTCTGTTTTGCTTGTCTATTCCCGATATATGTACATGCCGCCCCGAAACGTTGTGGGTTTGGCGCACCCCAAATCAATATGCCCCCTCCACTGCAACCAGGACCATATTGAACTTCCTTTACACCCCTAGATGTAAGATACAGGGTTGAAACTCAAGTGTCCCGCATGTTTTGAACTGAAAACTGCACCAATTAATATTTAGGCAAGCGTTTAAAATTGTAGTCATGAAAACACAACATAAACAGCCAACATAGCTCACATAACATCTTAAGCACACATATCTTTTTACATGAAATGGACAGAGCTCTTCATTGTTCTGTATAATATTTCCTTGTGAAGTAAGTCAGTGGCCTTGTGGGCTCATCCAATACAGTGACCATGGAAACTGGTAACAAATACTGATAAATAATATACTGGGCATAGGAATCAACCAAAACCTGCATATATTCAAACATTATGCTATGTCAAGGACATTATGGGGATTATCAAAGGGGACCAAAAGTTATATTAATAAGTTGGTCCATTTAAAAACCTTGTCCTATTGACTGTTATGTTCACTTCATTGTGAAATCCCCCACCATCCCTGTAAACCCATTCACGGCTTGTCTGCAGCATCTTGTCTCTGGAAGGGGTAGGGATGCCATGGAGTGCGCCACTAAACTTAGGCGAGTTTATAGAACCACTGGTGGTTACACAATGTGGGGCATCCTAATTGAGGATGCCCCTAGGACAGGGAGTTGCCCAGCCCTGGAGGTTTTTAGACTCTAGGGCCAGGTGCTACAGGTTTTGGTCCTTTTTAAAAGTGAAATCCCCCGACTATGGTGCAGTGGCCCTTTGACCGCATCATCTTATAACTGTTGTACCCCACGTGTGGCCCCTGACAATGGTAGCCTATTGGATGTGCCTTGTAGCACCCACAATGGAAGCCAAGATCTGTATGGCCGTGCTTTAGTTATGCAATGGGAAAAGCTTGCAACTCAAGGATAATATAAGAAAGAGCTGCTCTCCTTTTTAAAGAGGACCCTCACCCTGAATAAGAGAAAAACCATAAGCTCTATGATCCCGTGATCACATTTTTTAGTGTCCTACCCTCAAAGTCTAATTCCTTGCCCATAGCAATCACTTCCTAAACAAGCATTTACTGTGTGACAGTCTGACCTACAATTCATGAAAAGGAGCTAAAGGAAGGAATGGTCATGCCAGATTAAATGTCACAGTACGGGTGTCACAATAATAACATGCAAACATGGTAAAAAGGCAGTCGGAAACCATGTTAAACAGAGTCAGCCATCCCACCTACCAAACGTCTCCCCCCCGAGAGATCAGTGGCTGCAGTATTGCAAGACTGGGGCAAGTTCTACTATTACATTGGCCTTTTTCTTCATTGCCTTTGCACAAACAAAATCTAGATTTATTCATTTTCTTATGTATACACAATAAAAAGGGATCAATTTGGTAGTCTAAGGAGTCCACATATAGAGTGCATCAATGAAATCATTGGCCGCCATATTTCATTCTCAGGTGGCATGAATAAAAGCTTTCATATTTCACTTGCCCTTAAAGAGGAACATCAGACCTAAAATAAAAAGGGACCATCCCCCCCCCCCCAATCGGCCCCTACTTACCTTTTGGATGTCGCTGCTGCCTGCTGCGGCTACATCAGGCTGCTTCAGGGCCCGATCTTCTGCCCTCCACCGGCTTAGCCATCTGTAAGTGACAGCACAGCTTTAGCCATGCTCTTTAAAGTCCTGCGTCGTTTAGCAAAGTCTCGCAGGATTTCAGACGGCTCCATTGCATCCCTGCGCAGACATGGGATCCGGGGGCCTCAAGGTCACCCAGGATCTAAAGGGACCCAGAAGATGGAAAATAGGGGGGGGGGGGGCAACAAATTGGTGAGGTTTGTTGGAGGTTTTATCCTTCCCCAATGTTCCTCTGTGACTTTTATGGACTTCATATCAGGCTTTAGATCATGGATTGCCATAGGGGGCATGATACTCGCCTGCTGACTTTTCACCTGTACCCATGGTGTAGATTGTATTCCTGCAGCTGGTTGTCTCACTTCTGACCTCAAGGGATTGTGTGTGGTGTACAAGGGCAGACTGAGCTGCCAAATATTCTCAATAGCACCTGTGGCTCAGTGGCTGTGTGACTAGACTAAAAAAAAAAAAAACAGTGGAGGTCTAGCACATAGATGAACTTGAGGGGAGTTGTACATAGCACTTAGGGATATTGGAGTTGTACATGATGTCAATGCAAATTGGGGTAGAGAAGCTTACTAAAAAAGACTAAAAAAAAAAAAAAAAAAAAAACGGTGGAGGTCTAGAACACAGATGAACTTGAGGGGAGTTGTACATAGCACTTAGGGATATTGGAGTTGTACATGATGTCAATGCAAATTGGGGTAGAGAAGCTTACCTGTTTTAGCAGCTTATCAGCCTCCCAAATGGATCATATGACGCATATGTCATACTTCTGGCAGATATGGAGGACAGAAGCTGGAAGAAACGTGCAGGGCAGGCCTTAGGATGGAAGGCACCCTGCATGAGACTACAGGGTGGCACCCCCCAATATACTTCTGCGCTTCCTCACTACCAGCCTACATCCCCACCTTGTTGCTGACCTGGGTTCACTGGAAGCCGGCTGAGCATAACCTAGCATCAAGCCTGATGCCAGGCAGAGGTACCTACTCAAAGAAGCATTCCTTAGTAGGAGTGTTCAATTCAATAACAGGCATGATGCTGGGGATGAGTAGACCAGCACTCTTTTTTGACTGCTGGCCTGCTTTAAAGTGGACTAAAACAGTACTTGCCAGCCTATAAGTCCAAAAAACTCTGGAGCCTTTTGATTCCCTATGCCCGAGGCATCCCAGTGTGTGAAACCACACTGGGATACGCATCTCACAATATACGTATCTCTCTGCCTACCCAATTATGCCCCCCGTTTCCAACTTTGCGGATGAGGGATTTCTTGCCTATAAGAGTTCGGGGCTCTTGGGGGGGAATGTGGCTTTCATGGTAGAAAAGGTGGAGAGTACCTCAGCTGAGCTCTGCCATACACATCAGCTTTAGTCAACGCAGCTGTGTGTCGTGACCCAACCATGGATCAGATGAAAGGTTAGCAGGGGAGTGTTGCTCCTCTATGATAGGAACATGTATCTAAGTGGACTTCCCTTAGATCTACGTGCAGTATGACTTTGCATCTTCCATGAACAGCACTTTAAAAAGTTTATGCTGGATTTTCAGATGGGCATCAATTGGTTGAATGTAGAGAAGCAGTCTAAATGTCATGTTAGTGCAGTGGAGGATTGGACCCTCTAAAATCCCATACAACAAGAGCTTCAGCTCACAGCTGAGCCCAGTGTCATCAGAAATCGTTCCAACCCCACTGGAGAACATTCCTATGACTGAAAGCTCCAAGTGGTATCTACAGCTCTGCTGTTCTGTTGCCAACCAGACAGAAAGTAAAGGGAAAACTGCTGACCCAAATGAAAGACAGCAATAATATTTCCTCATGCTGGGCAAAGCTAAAAGAAAGATGACTTGAAATGCGTAAAAGCAACAGCACAAGCAAGTTGTATGGATCAGAAAATAGAACACATGAACAATGGAGTTATTATGCTATGGCAGATATACAACACCTTGTTTTAAAATCAAAACTATAAAATGTATCCATTGGTTTCCCATATTTTGAAGGCATCTAGTCAATCCAATAGTCTAGCCATGTTCGCCCAATGCCATGCTCCACTAGCCATGCAATCTTTAAAATTCCTTCTCAATCTAGGTGATGACCAGCAAGTCCTACAGAACCCAGACACTTCAAATGAGGGAAAACATGAGAATCCAGTGGATGAGTCAGTTCTACAGAATCAACTAGAAATTCAAAAATTTGGAAAAATAAAAGCTGAAAATGTAAAATATATATATATATTTTTAAAAACTGGGTCGATCACCCCATCTCTTGTCAGTTAGCTTTAACTCCTTATATTATATAGGCAAATGTATAAATTAGAGTTGTATTATTTACACATTCACTGGTGTTTTTTCTTTTTTATTTAAGTTGTGAGGCTGCAAATATAGACGAAGGGCCAAAGTTGACAGTGAGTTTTCCTTTTTTGCTTGTATTTTAGTTGAAGTTTTCATGAAAGGAGAGAAAGATTGAGCTTCAATCCCATCCAGACAGGAGTGCATCCCTTTAACGTTAACTGTTAATGGCAACTTAAGCCAGTTGTTGTATGTTAAGAATAAGTCTTGTTGGAGAGTGTAGAGTAACTCTGAGTTAGCGGTGACCAGATCCGTCTTTAGTTGTTATTTCAAGAGTTCACAGCTGTTCACCTTTAGATAAACCCTATTAGTCGGGATTACCAGAGCTCTGCAGTGTTGTGCGGCTGCTACTTTTACTGATTCCTCCCTCACAAAGCCAAGGCCAGTGGGTGACAATCTGTGACTCTGGAACCTATTTGCCTTTCACCAAAGATGCCGTCCAGTGTAACTTGGAGGAGCAGTTGGGATCTAGAAACAAGGACAACAAATGGACAGCTGAGAATTATGGCCTCTATGCCACTCTGCGTAGCTACATAAGCATTGACACTACTAGTACAACATAGACTTGCACTGGGTGTTTTAAGTACATTTAGTGGTTGTTTTGTGTATCAGTGCTGTGTCCAAAAGGTGTTGACTAGCTCTTTACTGTACTTTCAACTAATATAAGACAGCTAATAATGGCCCATGCTCTCAGTATATAATGCTGGTAGAAGACAGAGAAGGTTTGACTTTTCATCTATAACCACCAATTGGATATTCAGGGTCACTAAAGGGTACTGCTGAGTTGTTCTGCTTTTGTTACAAATAACTGTAAATGCTTACGCTGAGGGTTCTTAGATATGCCGAAGTGTGACTAGACATATCCATACAAACACACACAGTATCAGTCAAATGTATGGACACTTTTTATTCCATTCACTCTTGTTTTTATTTTCTACATTGTAGATTCATATTGAAGACAGCTATTAAGGAACTTATTCCTCAAGTCGAATATCTAGCTAAATAAAAAAACATAGCTTTTGCCATCTTCCCTCTGATGCAATGAAATGAGTAGGCACTTTACAGACAATGTGACTGATGCAGGGGGTGACTGTTTGTCATATTATAAAACCACAGGGAGACCATGTGTTCATGTATCTAGTGCACTACCCTATATTGTTGAGGGTGCCCTTAAACCTGAAAGTACCATAACCAAGAAACACCGAAGAGACAAGTGGTTCATGTAGGGCTGGCACTTACAAACATGACTGTTTGTCCCCTAAGTGGCCAGTGATGGGGCCAATGGGGAGTGGCTCTGGACACTGTGGGGCTCAATCACAGGACCCAGCAAGTGTTATACTGCTGGAGCAGGACATACAAGCTTTGAGGGACAAAAGGAGAGCAAAGCTTTTTTTATTAGTCCGGCCAGTCTTAGTAGTAAATCTCGTTTGCATTTGGGACCAAACCATTGGGACCGTACCATTGGGACAATGACCCCAAACCCATCTGCAGACTAAGGGCTATTTTGGAGAGATGGAGAGCTCCGATAACATGGTCTCCACAATCACCACAACCTAAACTAATTTGAGATGTTGAGGGCGAGTTGGGACAGCGTAAAGCATCCAACAAGTGCTCGGCACTTCTGGGAACTCCTTCAAGACTGCTGGAAAAACATTGCAGGTCACAAATTTATTGGTCTAGAATAACTACATAAATCTTTAGAGCTTGGAATAGTAAGAAGAATTTGGGGTAATACGGACATTTGAACTATGTTAAAATAAAAAACTGGTGTGGTTAGAGCTATTTCATTATAGCTTATACGGATAGTGAGACTATCACTAATGGAAATAGTAAAATACTAACTACGTTAAAGATATATAAAACTCTATTTAAATCGGACCTTCAGCATCATAAAAAAACTATTCCCGAGAATCTAAAATTAATATATTTACCATTTTAATCACTTATTCTTACCCCACTGGCCTGCAACTGTTCAGGACTCTAGGATACGGGCGCCACCATCTTGGCTCAGTAGCCTCACATATGGAGGAGAGGGGCAAAAGTGCAGGAGGGCGGGGTTATAGCTGTGCTTTTCACAGAAAAGGCAGAGCTGGGATCAGGAAAAACTCAGCAATCCCAGAATACAGAGCGGCACAGTCAGAAGACACTTCCTGTCTGCAGGCAGCCTGAGACTCCATGGGCCGCTATCTTGTATTTTTAAAGGCTCAGAAAATGCAGTAGGTGCAGGTAGGATGATTTTTAATGTGAGCAATCTGGAGGGCGGGGGAAACATATAAGATATGCTCCTATTCAGGGTGAAGGTCCTGTTTAATATTAAGCAGCTATGGCAAAGGGCTAATGATTAAGCAAAAGTAATGACTACATTTTGCTAACACTACACAGTTTCAATCAGAGTCTAGTGACTGTGGAGAACAAATAGATGCCCAGGAATTTGACTTAAAAGAGGCGAGTTCTAGAAGGGATGTTGAGGACTTCAGATTTATTAATCTTTAGGTAAGATAGGTGATCATATTTTTCACAGGTCTATGATCCTAAATAAGAGAATGTCACACATTCTAGAATGTGTAACTTGTTGTCTTCAATATGAATCTACAATGTAGAAAATTAGGAAAATTGGAAAATTAAAAATTTAAAGAAATCGAGAACAATATATATATTTTTTTTCACATTTTTTTCTCAATAATGCCCAATATGGCCAAGATTTACTGGAAAAGTGTATAGGAAAAAGGATTTCTGTCTGTAGAACTTTATAATGCAATATATGTATACCATTCATGTTCCCAGTGAAAATGAAGTCCTCATCAAATTAGCAGAGAATACATTTATTTGGTTAAAAAGATGAAGTGCCAAAGAACCTACTAGATTTGTCAGCCCAACAGCTAAATTGAAAAAGAAGGAGGGTTTCATACAGATTAATAGTACTGGAAAAATTAGACCACCCCATAAAGACCTCCTCTTTCCTTTCAGGTTCGCCAGGCAGGCTTGCACACCATTGCGCACACACACAGAAGTGGCATCAGCTGCCGGGTCTCCATAATTGCAGGGTGAGGGTATGCAGTGAAGCATTCCAAATTGGGATTACAGGAATCAAAAGTCTTCCATGAAATTGTCTATTACAGAGTTTCCCCGAGTTCCAGAGTACCACTTTTGTCTGACCTAAAATAGTGTTAAAATACACAAAACCACTTAAGTGTGCATAATGCATAAAATGCATCGTTTCTACTACTTTTGGAGCAGTTTTGTATTTATGGAACACATAAGCTTTGAGTAAGGTATAGATGGCAATGATGCAGACTGGTCTATACCCCAACCTAATCTGCCGCCAACACACCTGATCACCTGATTGCGTACCACTGGTTGGGAAGCCCTGGTCTAATATTAAAAATCCATGCTGGATAGTGAGGAGTCACTAATACACTCTAAATGAAACAAGAATCCAGGAGCAACAGGTTTTTGAGCGCAACATTCCACTTTTACCAGGGAGGAATGGGTACCACTAACTACAGGACTGCTGAGTCAGCCGGCGGGAAAGAACAGCATTATACATGTTAACATCTACCCAAAAGCATTGCATGATGGGTAAAAGCATCAAAAACATGCAGTAGCAACAAGTTGTTATTCCAGCACAGGCTGGCTGAGGAGGACAAGTTCAGCAGTCCTCCCCTGCAATAGGAGAATGGTACCCCAATTCTCCCTTCCAGTAAAATATAACAGGTTTAGCCAGAATGTTTGTGATGGCAGGTGAACAAGTAACTCCCTCTCCTTTCCACCCAGCATATTTATGTAAATTCTTATTATTGGGACATTTCTTGTGGTAGTGCACCTTTAATATCCTCTTTGATACGTGCTTCCTCCTCTACTGGAGTAGGGTGGGCCCTTGGGTCTTTCTACTGCATTCCTTAGATCACCCCTACTTAGATCTTCCTCCACTAATCGTGCCTACAAGTGCAATATCAAGAGAATTAGTGGCAGCGGTGGAGTTACCACTCCCAAGCCTCTATTTTGCTTTATATTTCCTTTACTCGTAAGGGGTCAGCTTAGGCCAACTGAAGCTCAGGATTGTATACTTAGCAACAAGCCTGCCAATGGAAAATACTACGAGCAAAGCTGACTGTCTTCACCATTTTATCATACACAAACTAGGTAGAGAACATGAAACAAACGTCAAACACCAAGTGCACAAGAAGCACCAAACCAGCTGACTCAGCATGGAGTCTCTGTGTCAACTGGAAATACACAACACCACCATGTTTCTGCAGGAAGCTGAGCCTGTAGCTTTCCCTGTCATTGCTCAAAGAAGAGACCCTGGTATGGGGAAATATGCTGAACCGACGAACCAGTTCTATACATCCTTGTTGAAATTCAGAAAGGATATCAGTAGTCTGTTGACCAAATCGATAAGAATGTCCTCATAACTGAAAGGTTTTAAAGAGGAACATCGGAGGAAGTCTAGAGGACTCCAGTGCAGTCCCAGTCCCACTCCTACTCCGAATTGGGATGCCCGGCTTTGTGAAACCCCCCCCCCTCCATCTCCAGATCCACTCACCTGTTCCTGCTCACCTCTAGGATGTATGCACACCAGGCCTTTCTGAAGCTAAGCGGGGCATGTGGCCAGAGGCGCACTCGATTCTGCTCGGCTGCTTAACCGCTTAAGGTGGTTTCGCCGCTAGCAGAGCCAAAGGGAGCAGAGTGAAATTGTGAGGGGGCCACTCAGCCAATCGGCGTCATCGGTTTCAGCCGAGCCTACCCCGTGGGAATGTCAGGAAGGTGAGTGGAATGGGCGACCTGGGGGATACACATCGCACATCATTCCTCTCAAAAGTCCCTCCTGAGAGGAACACGTGGGAAAGTGAAATTCCTGTGTGTTGTTCCCCTTTAAAGTAGTGTTTAAGATTAAAGCAGATCTTGGCAATTCTGTGCCAGGGAGGGCCCTAGTCCACAGAAGTTTAACTTTTCCTGTAACACATTCAGTGAGGGATCCTCCATCCAATGGCCATAGAAAACAGTGCATAGCACTTCCTCTGATACTTCTCCAGTCCACCATCATACAGAGTTCCATAAAAAAAAAGAAAAAGATGCAGATCTGCTAAATGTGATGTGATCAAAGGCAGTGAGAGTAGGTGGGTTAGGCTCCCAGCAGGCATAGGAACTACACTTAAAGCTTTATCGCGAATTCACCCAAATATTAAAAATCCATATAAACAAGCTAGCTAGTAAGAGGAGGGGGTTCTTTATACAGCCAAACAAAAGCAAATCTTGTGATATTCTTCTGGTAGTAATATAATCCCATGGGACAACAGGCTTTTGAGCGTACCATTTCCTTATTAAAGTGGACCAACACCCAGGGGGGATCGGCCCGGGAATCTATAAGATTCCCGGACCGATCAGATCCCTCCCCGCGGGGCATCCGAAATCGGGATGTCCCGCGGGGAGGAACCCCCCAGGAGGCCCACAATCCTTACCTTACTGGCGATCCAACGGCGCATGCGCGAGACGCGGCCGCGTCTCTCGCTTCCCTCTAGCAGGGCGCACTCCCGCGCCGGCCGTTTTGTGAATGCCCGGCGCAGGCGCGCTCCCTGTTAGAGGGAAGCGAGAGACGCAGCCAATGACAGCGCTCTGGTATGCGCGTCCAAGCGGCTTTGGACGCGCATACCAGAGCCGCTCTGAGCGCTGTCATTGGCCGGACGAGGTCACGTGGGAGAGGTGAGTTTTTGCGGCGATCGGGGGGGTTTCACACAGCAGGGCACCCCCGATCGGGGTGCCCCACCTAATTGGACCAACACCCAGGATAGTCAAAATCCTGGGTGTTGGTCCACTTTAAAGGAGGATCTGCTCCATTTCATTACTGGTATCCTGAGCCAGCCTGTGGGGAACACCAGCATTATGCACTATAATAGGTGCCCAAAGCATTGCATGATGGGTAAAGGCATTTGAAGACATCAGAAGAAATACAATAGCAATAGGTAGTTATTCCAGCACAAGCTGATTACGGGGACAGGTCATTGAACAGATTTCCCCTGTAAAAGCAGATTGGTATGTTCAAAACCTGTTGTCCCATGGGATTATATTCTTCTTTCTTCCATTAAAAGATAAAAGCAAGCTTGCCTAGAATCATAGTAGTATAAGAAACTCTCCCTCTTGCTATCTACAACTGCCACACTGCCCGTTACTAGGCTCTTGC
Organism: Gastrophryne carolinensis; assembly: GCA_027917425.1. Classification (NCBI taxonomy): domain Eukaryota; kingdom Metazoa; phylum Chordata; class Amphibia; order Anura; family Microhylidae; genus Gastrophryne; species Gastrophryne carolinensis. The sequence goes on along the minus strand of CM051240.1, from coordinate 87,676,555 downwards.
TTTGATTTCAGTAAAGCAGGCGGTTCAACTGCATCAGCTCTGTTTGCCATAGTCCCTCCCATGCTGTGTAGAAGGCAGGGGTGCTAGCTGGTAGTCAGTGGTGTTCCATCACGCAAGGACCTCACCTGTAAATGTTGTAGCAGGTTTGCCTTTACATTCAATTCCATTATTCCACAACCACAATGGTCACATGGCTGCCCCAGATTTCACAAGCCACACACACAAGAATAGAAGCTAAGCCAGCAGCATTGCTTAGAAAACCTTGGAATATGATTTTCAAACTGCTCTCACAAGAGGGATAAAAGAAGAGGATACTGTGTGCCTGGACAGGGACTTTAATCCCTGCAAGCCCTGTTTCTCCCCCAGTGAAACCCAGCCCTAGGACTGGCTGCCAGCATTCACAAGGTCTGCAGTCCTGGAATCTGGGTGCAGGCTGAGTACAGACCACGTGACTACCGATCAATTGTGGAGCTTGGTTTTGCAAGTAAGAAAAACAGGGCTTATGGGGGGGGGGGGGGGGGGTTGCGCACAGTCTGGTGGCAATTGGGATGCCCTTGTGTGCTGATTAAAGCGGTCTATTTACTGTTGCAGTGATTGCGATCTGCAATCAACTACCCGACCATTGCAAGTTAATTGCTGGTAATGTTCATGGGCCCCTTCACACCAGGATCAGGTGGAAAATATTATAAATTAGTATTAATTATTGTAGTTCTAGCCACCTGTATGTCTCTACCACATTCTCAGTGTGTGGAGGGGTTTTCACCCCTCCCTCCTCATATGACTATCACTAAAGAATGTTATGTCTGCTTAATGATAAACAGATGTTCTTCATGTCTGAACTATACCTTCCATATATGTGTATCTGTATATGTTTGAAATATCCAATAGCAATATGACATGTGTCCAGGCATCCAATCAGAATGGTCATTTAAGCTCCTTTGTCTAAAACTGTATTTAAACAAGCAAAGAGACAGCAATTCGGGCATTGACAATCGAAGTAAGCAAGCCCCCGGTCGGCCGAATAAACATTGCATTTCCGGACGGCTTATGTTTCTCAGTGCATTCAATTTCTCCATCAAGGGGAACGATTGTGCTGCAACTGAAAACACTTGCAACAAGTTCAGAGGGGAACAATCATCCTCCCTGAAGCACAATCACAATCATTTGTATATTGCTAAGCGATTACATTGCAAAATGCCTTCCACTTCGCTGTGAACAAGGCCTAGGGCAAAACATGTTTATAATCAGGTAAACCACCTGTGAAACATTGGTCAGGAGAAAGGGCAAAAATGGGTGGCATTTGTCTTCCAGAGCAAAAATATAAAATTGCTAGAAAGTCACAGAAGTGTTTCTGGGCCTTGTGACCTCACTAAACCTCATTTCCGGTCAAGAAAGCACAAAGTATAGGGTTCCTATGCCAATAGATACCATGCTGGTCCCTACTAAACACAGGTCACATGAGACTGAATAAATCTCACAGATTAAGTCAAAGTTAGGTTTAATAAAAGCTAAAGTTTCTTCAGGTGCTGTTGCCATGAAAATAATTATCTCTCAATATCTCCACTTTCCCATCATAAAGTAAGTTGACCTCTTTTACAGCTTGTTTCAAAATGAGAATTTGGGGTAAACCCTTCCAACAAAAAACTGGTAACCAGTGTTTACAATCACAGATAAGGAAGAGATCAGGCCACCTTTGCAACCAGCCAATCATGAATAAACCTGTAAAAAACCTGATAGTGCCCAAAAGCATGCTAGGCTGTGAGCAGGTTACTCCGACTACCGGTAATTTAAACTGAAGCGGTTATGAAGACAATTGAAAATGACCAGCAATAATTTAAAATCCAAAGAATTATTTTTGTAAAAGGGTGTTTGTATTGGACTACAGGTCAATGGAGGTCTAGGAATTCCAGGCAACAATTCAAAGCTAAGATGTAAGGGTTGGGGTGCTTGGAGACCTCCAATAACATTGGCAGATTGTTCGTTGTGGACACACAGGTGATACTCATCAGCTTCTGTTGAGGTATATATACTACTATGTAAAGATGGATGACCCATCTCTGTCCCTTACCATATTCACAACCTCAATTACCTATTATCTCATCATTTTAACAAATACAACCACATAAAACCTGTTTTAACCATGTTTATATTCATCAACATCCCAAGTAGAGTGAACATCCAGCATCACATCTCTAGGTATCATGAAAAGTAGTAAAATACATTAAAAAGGTGAACATTCCAATCCAAGCCTTTCATGGAGCAACATTCCTCTATCTCATGCACCAAACCCACACTGCACCAATTATTTTGTAGTATGCAGTGGGTTAAAATTTGCCCTTGTTATCACCATCCCAAGAAGGTTAAAGGGTACTTTATTGACATTAAAGGGTACTATACTGCCACAATACTCCTCTGCAAGTGCCTCAAGGGTTAAGAAGCAGAAACGGTCTAGCTCTCCACCGCCTGGGTGGGCTGCACTGCAGTGGGCAGAGTCAGTGCTGTAAGACAAAGCTGGGCCTGGAGCAGCTCCCACAGTGGCCCCAGTGTCAGCAAACAAGTTAGAAGTCTGGATTGTGGGAGCAGCCTCTCCCTGGGCAAAATGGTGGCATCTGCCTGGATGTGCTTATGCTTCGATTGCCTTTAATGTTAACTGACATTTTCATGGGATAGGGTCATTGTTATGTTTTGTCCTGTGATGTCCATGTCTCTGTGGTGAGCTGAACTTCTTGTTTTCAGCCAGAGGGGTCACTGGGATAGAGTGTGAAATGGAGCACAGATGCGAGATGCCCTGCTGTGTGGAACCCCCTGTTTGCCCAGGAAAACTCACCTCTCCAGGCTCTAACAGCACATGTGAGGACTCTCATCCAATGAGAGCCACCTGCTGTGACTACATCACTTGGCAAGTGGCTCTCATTGAGTTAAATAGAGGGAGGCCGAATGTAAACTGTAAGATGATGGGAGGAGTATTTCTTCTCTTTAGGAAAAAGTCTAGTGCCACCTATGGCTGCACTAAATTCTTCACCTGTGCTTCTATGTGGAGATCTGCAAACCCTGACCTGTTGGTGGCTCTCCAGGACAAGGTTTTGACCTCTATATTGTCAGTTTAAATGACCACAAATTGCTAACTTTTCTTTAACCAAAAAGACTTCTCCAAGACACTGGGATGAGTATTTCTACACTTCTGGAAAAAGCCTAGTGTAACCGCTGATCCAAAGGATGGAACTCCTTCACACCAATGTCTAGTCTTGGAAGTAAGTCCACTGTTCTCAGGGTTTCTTGGATCCCCTTACTACAAAATCAAATAAAGGTTTGTCAACATTTTAAAGCCAAAGTCCGGCCTCCGCTAGACTCCAATGCCAAACAAAGCTTACCTTACCAAGTGGAGGCCACAGATAAAATGAATCCCTAACAGAATCCCTAGCCAAACAGTGCAGCAGCATTAGCGCACACACCAACTGGCATATTGGAAAGGTAAGAATTGCTTGTTATTTTTTATTTTAGTCCCAAATGTAGGTCAGCTGCAATGGAGGCCTGTATAGGACTGTAAAAGAGTCCCTATTTGGTTAATGACATCACAAGTAGGCCCTAATCCAAAAAAGACTGTAGATCCACCTATCCCCCCCCCCCATATTCCCTCTGAGCATCCCACCATGGGGTGAATTACCCATCTGGTTCACATTTCTACCCACCACATGACTGCCCATTGGCAAGAAGGTCGCTCAGAGCGCAGGTGAAGTGAACACTCAGTTGGTCACAGATGGACCAGGGTAGGTTCGGGATTCTTTTACTGTATTGTGAGATCCCAGATGGCTGGCTATTATAGTCAGATTTCAGGCTTGGGCTAGTTAAAGTGGACCAAAACCCAGGATTTGGACTATCCCGGGTTTTGGTCCTTGCCCCTGGTGCACCCCAATGAGGGGTGCCCAGCTGTGTGAAACCCCCCAGGTCGACCACTCCAATGCATGCACGGCCTACCGTCCAGGGGCCGCATCCCTGCTACCCTTACTCCTTCACAAATGCCTGATGCTGGCACGCACCCTGCTAACGGTAATCCATTGGACTGGGGGAGAAGGTGAGTATATATATTTCACACAGCAGGGCATCCTAATTCTGGATGCCCCAGGAGAAGGAATCTAGCTGCCCTGGAATCTCGTGGGTTTTGGTCCACTTTAAAAGCATTGCTCCCTAAATCAGAACTGAATTATCTCCACCAATATTATATTTCGGAGCATGAATCACTTGTCTATATGTGGAAATTGTAATAATACAATAAAAATACAGCAATCCTTATACTATAGATATAAAAAACACAGCTCTGACTGTAGAACAATTGCGCACTGGGGATGATGGGTACGAGGCCCTGCTGCCTATATAGTATGGAGTATGATCACATGCTTATGGGCTGACTGATGGTGACAAGAGAATTAAAATGGCACCAGGTCGGGGATCTTGGCGCTGTCATGTGAAATGAATGGTATACATGGATTGCGTAATGTTTTCTATTGACCACAGACAGGAAGATCTCAATAAACGCTTACTGGGATATCTGACGAGGATTTTTCATGAGAGTGCTAGAGAGAAAGAGGGGCTAATGACTAATAGGTCTGGTACAAATCACTCCTGTAACAAGCTGTCTAATGCCTCTTCCCCAGAGGAGGTGGCGGCCCACCGCTAGCAGAACAGTGATTGATCTGTTTAGCTAATGAGTGAAATGTGTAAAAATGAAGCTGATTGTGCGAGATTCCACATGGATCTGTGTGTTTTTCTATCACAATATGAAACAGACACAATATGATCAGATTGCATACAGTTTATAACATATTTATCACTAGAACATTTCTTTCTTACGTGATGTTTTTTAAACCAGAAAACCATGGCCATCTCCCCCACCTCAGCAAAGCCCAGTGCTTTCTCTTATCTTAAAGTAGACGCGATTAGGGATGCCCTGCAGTGTGAAACCCCCTGGTTTCCCCATATACTCCCCTCCATCCTCGATTCCACAGCTGCAGCCCAAGCATGCGCTGTATAACTGAGGCAAGTATAAGGGGAAACCAGGGTGTTCGGGGATCCCAAATCGGGTTTTGTCCTCTTTGAAGTGACAGTTTGGGCAATTAAAAAAAAAAACATGACTTACCTGCCAGCTGACAAACATTCCCTGGCTCTATGTTCTAGGTGCTTGAGCTTTCCCAATTTATGCAATTTGATGGGCAATAATGTCACATGAACTCTTATGTTCATAAAGTAATGGCTAGATTCGCTCTCCAAGCTCAAGGAACCGATGACTTCTCCATCTAAAGATTGGGTTTGGTTTGCTCAGAAGATCTTTAGCCAGGACAATCTGCATTTCTCTCACAATGCATTGCAGGTACCACCGATGTTGGATGATAAAATGAGAAGCAGAATGGCATGGCATATAATTCTAGTTCTGAAAATGTGCAGATTTCCCACCTCTCCTGTAGCCAAGTGTTACTGATATACTAGCCCACACATTCATTTATTAAAGTACTACTGCAGGCAGAGGTAATTGTTACACTATTGTGTCAGGCTACATTTGGCACTGTCCTAAAGTGTTTTTGGTTTTTAAATCAAAGAAAAAATGGCCGAGATACTGAGGTTTACATTTTCACTTCATGAACACTCTACTGAAGAAGTGGGCGTGGCCCTTGGATCTATGATGCTGCATAACAATCAGCAATGTGATGATGGAGGTGGAGGAGGCGGATGAGGGAGGCACCAGCAATCATGTCCTGCTCTGCTAAGCTGATTGGGGGCCAGGATGAAATAGAGAATGTCAATGGCAGAATCTGTAAACCTTTGCCTGCAATATAGCTTTAAAGGGAAACTCCATATTCCACAGACCATTAAACAAGGCTCCCAGATTACCTGCTGCCACTCCTGCGGCATCTATTGCTATGTTCTCTGTGACCTCAATGCAGATCTGCCATCTAGCATGTATGTGGCAGTGTGCGGCGTATGAACTTAGACCTCAGGCTGGTCTCATACACCTGTGTATACTCTGTAGAGAAAAGCGAGGGGCCCAGTAGGGAAGTCCCAGAGATGCTGGGGCCCTGGACACAGCAAAAGATGCCGCAGGAAAGGTAGCAGGTAAGCTGGGGAGCCTCATGCATGGAGGCGATATGACTACCATCGAAAGTGGAGTCTCCTTTAAAAATCCTTCCTTTTTATTTTGAACAACATGGTAAAAGGGTCAAATCCTATGATCTCTTCTTCGCAGGGCATCATGGGAGAAAATCTACCCAGTGTGCCTACAAAACAGCAATACATGTGCATATGTGACTCTTGCCCTTTATCATGTTAAAGAAAAAACATGGGCCTGATCTTGACCATCTTAGACACACTGGGCATGATACATTAGGATTTTGAGATGCTCTCTACTGGGAGTCTCTCTAATCTTCAGAGAATGGCTTTACACTGAGTTTAGAGAACTTCTTCAACTCAACACACAATAAAATCACCATTTTTAAAGAAATCTCTTGCACCTGATTTCTGTTTCTTTGGAGCAGTTTTAGGTGTGAGGTGCAAAATGTTTCCAATGAGACAGAGACAAATAACGCTCAGTCTTATGATGGAAAGGCCTGGGGAGTCTTAATGCGGTTCTGTAGCCTGATGGCCAGTAAGTGCCAGAGATTTCAAATCAATGCACTTTTTTGTGTATCGAATTGGAAAAGCTCTCTTAAAACTTATTTTACACACACTTATTAAAAATAAGAAGGCTTTGGAATTGTGGTGAGCCTTCCCAAATCCTAATGATTTACTACCACTTGAAAGTTTGGCAAATTGACAGCTGTAGTGAGTAGCAGACACCACAGTGATGAGCTCCTACACCTCCAAGTCATTTGATCCCACTCCATTGCCACTTTGAACTTTGGCTTCTCAGCTTGCTTCCTTTTGAGTAAGAGGTTGCCTCATAAATGGGGCTTACAGTCCGTGTGGCAGCTTTGAAGGATCTAAGTGCTGTGTGAGGAATATAGGAGGTGCCTGTAACACTACAGCTGACAGCTTTCAAGAACCCATATTGTCATTGTAAATGCTTCTACTGAACCGTGTAGTGAAGCTAGGAGATTGTCCTCCTTCATCCATTGTCTTCACTATCACTTATTGTCACCATCTTTACAACCATTTTGGATAGGATTGGATAGGCATGGTCATCTAGCAATAGGAGACAAATTATATGGATGGAAAGGTGATGTCCAGCACAAAATATGGAGATAATGTGTTAGTGACAACCCTAAGGTCAAAGCTTTTTTATTGATTGGTGAATTCAATCTAGTGATGGCACACAGGAAGTGAAGATACAACTCCCCAGTAGTGTTAAATATTAAATTAACTGGTCTCTAAGCCAATTCGAATCTATGTTTCAAAGGGACTGTTCCGGCATAAACAAAAAAAGACATATTCACCTTTTGTCCCCCAGTGTCCATGATGGTCCACACCACAGCATAAGGGACCAAGGCTGTCCTTTGCATTATTTCCAATGCCCCAAGTATCCCTAAATGATTGACAGCAGTGAGGGGGTTCCAGGACTCACCCCCCCTCCCCCATTGGATTGAATGGAGTGGGAGTGACTGTGATCATTGGTCCCGGAGTTCACCAGTAAGCAGGAACGTGGTAGGACTGAATCTCGGAAGACAGTAAGTTGTATTGAAGCAGAGCAATATAACCCAGCTGCGGGAGACAAATGGTAAGTATGCCTTTCTTATTTATTTATGCCTGGAAAGGGATCAACCAATGTTAGCCCCACTTTCTGTGACAAAACAATACATTAATCATAAACAAAAAAGTTATGGGTGTCATGGATACTAGAGGCATGCCACTGACATCAGTGCCCAATTGTATGCTTTGGCAGCAATTTTGTTCAGGATTCGATCCATGCCTCTGGTGATCCAAAATTAAATGTGAAACGTTTCAAGGGGACAATATAGAAAAAAAACTCCTCTGCATTTGCTTTAATGGGAGGTTTATTTTATCTATATAAAAGATACAATGTATAAAGATTTATAACTATTCAGTACTTACTGTTCCACCATTCAGCACAACCGCCATCTCGGTAGGCTGATACACATTGCTCCTGAAGGGTGCGCTGGGCCGGCTCCCTAAACTACCATTGCGAAATCCACCGGCACGCATGGCTGAATGAAAGACAAAGAGCACATAAGAAATCATTAGCTTTACATAACTGTTACTTAGCAGCTTAACAAAAAACACTTTCTCCAAACCGTCATAATGGCCTTCACATTCCCACCACAAATCAATTCCCGAAACATTCCTTTCCAGCAATGCAATATATGGAAACCTTCAAGCTGGACTAGTGTAGGGTTTTGCCATGCTTTAATATTTCTAAAATGTGCGCCTATCCCATACAACATACATTATTATAGTTAGCAGCAACTTACCCTTTACAATAGTACATAGATGAGAAGGTGCCATACTAGGTAAGAATAGCCATGAGCGCTGTCAAACAGCCTTAGATTGGTGTAGCGATAACCCTTATCGCCGGAGGGCTTCACCGCCCGAGACGTCCTTTTCCCAATCGTAAGAGGTGCTGCTGGAATTCCAGAGTCGTCCGTGAGGAAACAGGAACAGCCCTTACAAGGGCTAGTGAACTGTAATATAGCGTTTCCCCCAATAAGAGACAGAACTTCAGTATTGAGGGTGAAGGTGAAGTGTTTTTATTAGTGCCACACTGTGCCTTATATACACAAGTCTCCATGCAATGACAACCACACTGACCAATAGCAGCAGGGCACACAATCCCTCAACTCTGCCGGTGACGCAATCAGTAGAACAATAGCAGGCCGTAATACAATCAATCAGGACAATGCCATTGACTGTGACGTAATCAACAATACACAATGGCAGTCAAAATACAATGACATTGCCTGTAACAGTATCAAAATACAATTACATTGTCTGGAACCTAATTAAGAAAAGGCCAGTGAATGACCCGGTGGGCAACTGAATAGTGATGACATCCAAAAGACAGAGCCTCTGTCACAATTGGGTCACCAGGGGACTGGGGCTAAGGGAGCCAGGTTGCCAGCATTCATCAGGCCTGTAGCTGCATCTACATGTGTCCAGATTAGGACTGTCTGAGGCACCCTGAACCCTCCCTCATCAAGGCAGTACAATAGCTGGCCTCCTGCTCCCTGCCAGTAGTAGCAGGGGCTCAACATATATAGGGGCACTTTTGCAAGTTCATGGTGGCTGCCGTTTAATTAGCCCTCAACACAAGTCCTCTCTTGCACCATCCCTCTGCATAACATTACACTAATGTAGACGTCACCCACCCCACAACAGCAGGACCAAACATTCTTAATAACAAAAATAGACTAAAAAGGGACCCACTTTTGGGTTTTAGTGCTTAATGCTGCCCCACTGTGCGTCCTTCCCCCTGCCCCTCTTTTTGCATCCCACCCAATTCAGTCCTCACTCTGACCTGCAGCCACTGGGCCCTGAGAAACATTTCCTCTGGTTGGCTCAAGGTGCTCCATTGACCCTGCTGTCAAGGCAGCCAAGGAAAGTAAGCGCATTGTCTTCTTAGAACACACTGTCATTTTCCAACAGGATTACCTCCTAGGTCACAGACATCATTGAAAAGTAATCTCAAACTGGAAACAGGGACACCTAGGATGTCTGACACTTTAGGCTGTTGAGATATAAACTCAGGGCCAGTTTGGACAAACTGTGTCCTTAGGCGAAATTCAAAGTCCTGGTATATATTGTCCATGGCTGCTTTCATACCTTTGCTCATTGGGGTTATGCACTGCATATTTACATGTGCACTCAGGGGCATACATACTATAGAGGCAGGGGAGGCAGATGCTACCAGGCCCATTGTAGAAGCTGGCCCCAAACCAGTGGCAGGTAGTGTGGATTGCCACCCTGGGCTTGGGCGCACCTGGAAGCAGGAGGTCATCAACAGTGAGGAGTTTCATGAGCTGTCCTGGACACAGGGGGTATCTCTAGGTCACGGTCCCTCCATTTTTGTGCCACCTATGGTTCCAGGAAGGTTACATCAGGTTCTGCCGCCACTAGAGAACCTGGAACCAGAACTGCAGAGGGGGGCGGGGGCCATGTTGGAGGAACTGCGGAGGAACATATTTGGCCCCCACCACTGCTAGCAACATGAAGATGGTGTGCTATGGCTATTTTTTGTTTTAGGATAGAGGTTACAAAACCGGTGTGAAAGGAAGTGTATTGGCTAATGAGAGGAGGGGGTCACTTTTACACCCAAACTGAATAAAACTCCCACCAACCTTGTGGTTTTATTCCCCTGGTAGGTATAAAATCCAAGGAGAAAGGACCCGTGTAAAAAAGAAACACACACAAGCCTGGCTGGATATTGCTTGATGCCAGGTGTATAAGTGACCCATCCTCCCGCCATCCAGCATATTTATATGGATTTTTTTTATCATTGGGGAATACTCCTTTAAGACAAATTCAACTATAAAATGTTTTTTCAAAGATTTAAATCTCGCTCCCCTAATTGGAAACAGAACATGCATTTAACACAGGTGCCTTTAAAGCGGCACCAAAGTCCAGTCAAAAACAACCCCCTTCGCCCTGCCACTCTCTTGTGCAGTATTTTCTTTTTCTGCATTCCCTCTGTTTTTCTTGCCCCATTCTTCTGTCTCTCACTTTTCCTTGTTTCCTCTGTTGTCTGGAGGGGAGGGAGTGCTATCCTTAAATTTTGCACAGGGCGAAACTGTCCCTAAGGCCAGCCCTGGTGAGTGGTAGAGGACAGCAGCGGGGGTGGTGGTGGAGGGGGAATGGTTAGGTGAGTGGTAGAGGGCAGCGGGAGGGGGTGGAGGGGATAGGTGAGTGATAGAGGACAGTCACAGGGGGTAGAGTGCAGCAGGAGGGGGTGGAGGGGATAGGTGAGTGATAGAGGACAGCGTCAAGGTGTGGAGGGGATAGGTGAGTGGTAAAGGACAGTGGCAGGGGTAGAGGTCAGCAGCAGGGGGTGAAAGGGTAGAGGACAGGGGTACAGGGTAGAGGACAGTGCCACGGGGTAGAGGACAGCGGGGGCATCCTAAATCAGATAGGGATAGTCAAAAATCACAGGATTTGGTCCATTAAAATGCATCCTAGGGGGCATCTTGATTAGGGATGCCCCACAGTCCAAAACCCTACAATCTGTAGGGTAGACCCCCACAGTCAGAATCACATACCCCTTCAATTTTGAGATCCTACACTGTTTAAATGCAACATCAAACAGAGGGGCTTTCCTCTGCAGCATTGTCCCTGTTCTGTGCTGCTCTGCCAGGGGGGGGGGGGGGGGGGGCGCATCGTGGAAGGATGGGGATGCAGCCACTTGTGGCCACATTTTAACTGCATGGGATTAAGGAATTAGGTGAGTATATAGCTGCATTGGACCTTTATGACAAAGTAGATCTCAAACCATTTTTCGAATTAATATCCCCTAATTGGGCATAGTAAGTGATGGCAATAATGTGGAAAACTAGCAATAGAGACTCTGTAGTATGTAGCCCCCCTTTTTTAACCCTGGTGAGGTCAGATAGTGCAATTGTAAAATACATTTTCATAGTCTCTATTTTTTGGTATTGTTTTTACAAGTAGGTTTTCTGCAGTGGATGGTAATATCCAGAGTGTGAATTTGGAGCTATACATTGTATTAGATCTGTATGAGTGTGCCACTTGTATCAAACTAATCTGCTGGCAGCTTCCCAAGTTGCTTGTGCACACATATAATGTATCTTTATTTGTGTTACATTTGTCTTGTTACACATCTGACACTGCAGCCTGTATAAGATACTTTTTTTTGAAAAGTGTTACAATCTTTCAAAGTGAACACCTCTGTATTACAATATGTATTTGAATGACTATTTCTTTGTGTAAAGCCTAAAAACACAATTTATGGGTGTCATCGGTGCTCAAAAGGTGACTTTTCTGATACCTATGTAATCAATGGCGGTCTTGTTTAAAGAACTTCTTTGGCAACTTATTTTACCTAACATGTGGTTATGAGGGCCACAAAGCTCCGAAGCTCACCTTCACACAGTCCCGTAGCAGCAATGGCTCTCCAGCAGCTCCGATATATGAAGCCGCTTGTTGCACTTCCTGGTTTCTGGTCTGCCAGAGGTGTATGGGGATGTACAAAGCTTAGCAGAGCCACCCATAGAGGGCACCTCGGGCTGGCCTTGTACACCGTGCACACCCACCCACCAACAGGCTGGAGCATGTTCGCTCTCCCGTAGCCCCAGTCTCTGAAGCCAGGTGCCGCCCTTTCAGGCTGTAGATGGATATGTGAGGTGTTTGAGGCCATTAAGTGCCTGGAAACCAGCTGCTGCTGTGGGAGTGGGAAGGGGAAACTGGGGAGCATTGATCTGAGGTCAGAAGGGAAGTTTCCCAAAACTCTGGTACTCCAAACTTCCTGTCTATATTTATACAAAGGGGAATTATTTGAACAAAGCATCGATGGATGAAACCAAGATCTAAGGGTCACAAGAAGTGAAGTCCCATACTTTGTTGTAGGTAGTTCAAAGATTTCAACATCCAAGTTTTTTTAAATTAACTTTTATAGGTGGAAAACAAACCAAACAACTTCAATTTGGCAAGTAAGAGTTGCATATGCATATGGTATCGGGTGGTACAGCCTTACAGACCTGTTCATACGGACTTTGAGTGTGAATGCTACAGAGGGGAAGGAGCGATAGATGAACAGTAGGTCCCTGAGGTCTGCATGTGGGGCACCAATTAGTTTATCTATTATGACATGTTACATATATTTTGTGTAGACTGTTAAATGTTTGGTATTTACCTGCATTATGCTCATCCATAGAAAATGCTTTATTTTCCATGTAGTTCCGGGGCAACTGAATATCTTCTTCAAATGGCGTTTCCCGCATCCGAGGTTGAGACGTGTCAAAATAATTGGTGGTGTTTTCTTGTGGTGCTGGTAGAATGGTGCAATGAACCTCTACAATGGCATGGAAAATAAGAAACACCCATCCACTCGCTACTAGCGCAATAGCCAACGTAGGATCATTCCATTGATCCTTTTTCTTCAGTTCATTGTTACCATAAAGGTACATAGTCATCCAAGCCACCCAAATTAAAACTGAAAGAAAAGTTGTAATGATAAGGCATATTCCATTTTTTTTCCATTTCTGAAATTTTCCGCACAGTGTAAAAAGGGACAGACCCAGGGTAAGGACAATGAGAACCATGACATAAATTAGGACCATAACAAAATCCATTGGCTCGTAACTGCAGGCCATCTTTTTGTCCCTGACGACGGTCAAGATAATCCACTCAGTAGCAATAATGACCTGGACCAGCATGAGGCATATTACCATTCCGAAAAGGTGCCATCCTGATGGGCTTTTGCCATGCCGGACAAGCTTGCGGATCCTCCATCCCTGAGCCAGCAGGCATGAGAAACAAAGTGAGAAGAGGACACCCCACAAGAACCTTCTGGTGGAGCAAATCGCTTCATCTTCTTGGATGATGAAGGCAAAGGCCAAGCCAAAGAGCCCCAATGTTCCCAGAAGAAAGAGAAAATGTATTCCTAATGGACTTTTCTTCTCCTTTTCAGTGATAAAAGGAAGTCTAACAAGTAAAATCAGCATCAGCAACAAGGTTGTAAGGACCCCTGCTCCAGCCACAGCCTCCACTACGATCCCCCAAATGGCATCCAGATCACAAAGATAGACGTAGCGTGGAAATATGTCGAGTCCACATCCCCTTGATGTGGTTGAGTTTTCAGAAGAGCCATAGCCAATAATGAAGAAGAGGAGCAGAACAAAGGCTGGATGAGTTTTCATGTTTCTGTTTAAAACAAAAATAAATGTTACATTACTGTGATGTTTTAGCAGCAGATCAGATATTACAATTTTAGATAGTTAGAACATGGCGCCCCTGTATTCATTAGGTCTTATCTATTTTTTACATGGATATCTAGATCATTAAAATTACGGCATCTTTAGCCTCAAAGTAAAAGAACAATCCTTTTCTCCATACTGGCTGATCTCTGCTGCTGTAAAACCTATTTTTCTCTTCTAATCTGACCATCTATTCTGGAAGGTATGTGTGGTCTGAACTCCACCCAAGGTAGTAAAAACACCAGGTTTTGTTCTGCTTTAAAAAGGTAAAATAGCTCTAGTACAAACAAAAAAAGCTTAAATAATCCCTCCCCTTTTTAACTTGCCCACCATCAGCAAATATGCACTAATTTGTAATAAACATATACACAACAGAATGGCACCGGATTCTCATTCATATATTAAGTCCATAATACGGTAAGAATGACAATAATGACCCCCCAGAGTTTTCTGATCTTGATTTAATGATACATGCTGATTGCACTGACTTACTTCTCTCCTTAACAAGATGCTCATGCATTATATATACTTTAATGTGCTGTTATTATCTCATAGACTAGACTTTCCTCAGACTATCGTGCAGACAAGAACCACGCAGATTCAAAAGCCACAATCTCCAGTGTGATAGTTACCCCCTTACCCAATGCAAAACATTTACTACTGTGACCAGAAAATATCATGTGTGACAAAGAGAACTAAGTATTCTTCGTACACTCAACCTAAAGTGGACCAAAACCCAGGATTTTTATTATCCCAGAGTTTGGTCCCTAGCCCCGGGCATCCTGATTTTGGATCGGCAGTGGCACCCACTGCATCACTCTATGGCTGTGTGCGGCCATGCCAGCCATTCAGTTACGGCCCTGCAGAGGCTTAGAGGGATGCGAGTGATGACACATCCCTTTGGTGAGGTAAGTATAACAGGCGGACTGGCGGGGTTTCACACAGTGGGTATGTAACTGGACCCAGCAAAAGTGCACATTTTAAGACTTACCGTTAGCATTGCATAACATGACAAATGTCGCCATTAGCCACTACACTATCTAGAATTTGAGTAAACTATAGTTAGTAATAACCTTTTTCGGTCCAGGCTAACAAAAAGTAATACTCACCTTTGCCCCCCCTCCTCGCAGCTATTTCATACATGTCCAATGCTCAGGAATGTACCAGTTTTTCAGATCTGTTCACAGCTTGCCTGCAACATGGGAAAGGAGGCCTTGTCCCACATACCACCCCCCCCCCCCCCCCCCGCTACAAAAGGAAGCTAGGCTATGTCTGGATGCAAGGGGCCTTGTCTTCAGAAACTAGCAAGTTTCTGAACAGCCAGCCAGTCTTTATTAGAGACAGGGATAATCTCTTTCTTCATTCACCAGGTTAATAAAAATGTAAATACAATCTTCTGCAGCCTTCCTGAGGATCGTCTGGGCTTGCTGGAAGAGGGCCATCTCCACAAATTCTTGACCCAAGGAGAAATGTTTTCCTGTTTCTTCTTCCAGTCAGAGAACTGTAAATGCTTCCTTCAGGGAGTGGCACATAAATCTTTAAAGGTGGTGCTTCCCTGGGATCACTGTCACCCCAGGATGTGCCAGGGAAGCACCTCTTTCTGGCAATACATGTCACCCTGCACTAGCCATTGTTCCCTATCCCCTGGAGCAGCATGGACACTCGGAGGCGGCACCGGTGGCAGGAGCTTCAGGTCCCGTGGTAGCATCAGCAGGGTATGGGACCGGCATCCTTCTCCAGAGCAGAGAATTGAAGGCCCCATTAAAGCTTGCTGCAGCAGTGCCTGACCGGAGGTTAGGACAGCGGTGGGGGGACCAGCGGCAATGGATCGGGAGGTGGCACCGAGTATGGCTCTGAGTATGGCTCACCACAACACATATACATACACAATTCACACTGAAGGGCCTATTTATTTTAATTGGGGGCCATCTGCCACATTGCTTTTTATTGGAAATGGGGGGGGGGGGGGAATTCTGCCACACTGCCCATTGTAGGATTGGGGGGCCATCCGTCAAATTGCTTGTTATAGGGAATGGAAGGGATTATGCCACACTGCCAATAACAGGGGATGGAGGGAGGGGATTCTGTCACACTGCCTGTTATAGGGGATTTGGGTGGGGGTTGTGCCACTCTGCCTATTATAGGGGATTGTGGGGATTCTGCACACTGCCTGTTATGGAGGGGGGTGCCACACTGCTTGTTATAAAAGATTGGGGGGTTAGCACACCATTTGGTTCAGAATATCTTTTTTCTTATTTTGCTTCTCTAAACCCTAGGTGCGTCTTGGAGCAAAAATACGGCCAGGCAATAAATCAGCAAAAGTCTGCATTTTCTTTGCCTTGACAAACAGAAACAGCTCGAAGTCAAAAGGGATAAAAAAGGGAAAACTAAAAAATATGTTCCCCTTTAAAGATCTTTATCTGTCCTAAAGAAAAAAAATCTTCTCAGCATGTATATTGATACCATTTTTAAATACTGGAAAATCTGGTCACCACCCATCCCACCCTGGAGAGCCCTTATATCATGACTCCATACATTGCTGTACAATGGTGTCGCTGTTTATGAATTCCAGAACTCCAGCAAACCCTCTTGGGACTAAATAATGTTTGTGTGTGGTTACTATAGCAACTCACGGAAAGTCAAACCTCATATCACTTGTCATAACTTATTAATCAACTTCATTTTAGGACAACTATCACTAAACACCTGTAAAAAGACATCTTATGTTATAGGCTACAGAGACTAGAGAGAATCAATATTTGATGAATATACTTCATTTAAATATAATCTATCCCCCTGTACTACTTACTTGAGCCAGCAGGTGCTGGAATAACAGCTTGTTGTGATTGCAAGTCTTCTGATCTGTAAAGATTTTTTTACCTATCATGCAATGCTTTGGGCATATATACAGGGTGGTTAAAGTGATTTAGCAGGCAAAGGCAAATTTTGGACCATTGCGTCAAGCTACGTTGGCACTGTCCAAAACTGTTTCCATTATTAAATTGAAGAAGGTAGCTCTGAGAGGGCTATTCAAGCTATCAATAGAGAAGGGGCATGGTCTGGACTAGTCCCTTGAGCTAGTATTGGTGGCCCACAATGGCGGGGTGGTGCTAGAGGGGCAGCGACTGTCATTTTTAGACTAAAATCCCTGCAGCTGGCCCTCCCCGAAGCATCTAAAATTGGCATGTCCTACTGTGTGAAACCCACGGGTTTGCCCCCAAAACTCACCCCTACTGGGTCTCCCACAGTGCTTTCACTTGCTAAATCCCCCTGGTTGTATTTAGCAGAGACATGCTCCAGCGCTCAGCCATTCAGATAAGCCAGCATGGCATTTTTGAGATGAGGGTTGTGGGGCAACTCTATCTGGCACCTATTACAGCTATATTTGTGTGCCTGAAATTGACATAAAAAAAACTAAATATATATATTATGGGATTGTGATCCGTGTGCCTTAAATTGGATCAATCACCAGGATTCGACTATGATTGCCGGATCTTGGTCTTCCTATGTATGCAGAAAGTCAGTTTTCAGGATTGCTCACCCGTGTACCGACCTTTGCCTGTCCCCGACTCTGAACCTTCGCTGCCCGTCCCGATCTTGGTCACTTATTTTCTATCTCGAGGTTATGCTGCCAGTCCTGACCTCTGCTTGAACTTTGACATCGCCTTTTGCCTGCCTCCTTTGCATCACGCAGTACCTCGGCTGTCTGTGTGGCTGAGCCGCTGTTTGGGGGGTAGCGACCTGGGGGTCACTCGCTGCTACAAGACCAACCTGCCTTGCGGCGGGCTCTGGTGAATACCGGTGGCCTCTTAGACTCCACTCCCCTGACACCGTACTCGCTATCAGTACCAGTCACAGCGGATCCACACCTGTGCCGCCACACCCGGTCCATGACAGTGGGGATAGTTTCCGCTCTTGGTCCAATGAAGGTTGATTGAAGGACCAGGTCAGCAGTCAGAGGGGTGGAGACTAAAAGCTGAATGAGGAAGTGATTTTCCAAACTAAGGAGACAGACAGAAGTGGAAGCACAATGCTTGAGCCACTCAATGAAAGGTAAGCTACTGATATTGATTTTTGCCAATCACTAAAGATGTAAACCCTCTCTGGGAAGCCCAAGGGCCCTCTTTTGCTGTCCTTAAAGAGGAGCAAACCTGTTCTCCTCCCCCACATGCCCTTCCAGCCCGAGTAGATTGGGCGATGCTGCTCCCTCGGTAGTGGTCCGACAAACAAACAAAATAACTGCTGGGTGCAGGAGCGGGCACAGCTACCGAGAAGTCGGGGATGCAGTGGCCGGCAATCACAGATATTGCCGGCCACTGAATGGAGGCTTGCGGTCCGACCATGGAATCTAAGTGACTGCACGACTGGACCGCAAGGGTTTTCATCTGCTTGAAGCCCTGCAGTTAGCTATATTCACTTGTCCAGGCCAGATCTCCATGAGACTGGGACCAGAAGCAGCACACACTTCACCAGCCTTCATCTCCACTAATAGGCTGTGTTGGCTGATGAAACTTATGCAGTGGCTTCCTGTGTAGCCTAGACAAGGCTATATACTAGACTATAGCTGACTGGGGAGCTGTGGGGGGCAGGGGGGGGAGGAGTTAGGTGTAAGTTCACTTTAAGAAGCCAGACAGTTAGTTATTCCACCTTTTAAGTCCACCCATGGATGGGCAGGATATCTTCTCACAGTTGCTGCAGACTAGATGAAGGTACTCTGAATGGGCTTTTATGAATAAACAGATATCACTGCAGTGGGCAGGGATTAGACCCATCTCGTGACTCAGTAGTGTCTATCCTGAAAGCCAGGTCTAACAAACTTCTCATTAGAAACAGAGGGAGAGATTACCAACTGTTTAGCCAATTAATTCTTATTTAGAGCTGCACAGCTAATAAGATTCTGAAAAAGGCCAGAGTCCAGCTTATAATTAAGGCCGAGATCAGACTTCAGTTTTCTGTAATGTATATTTATACCATTAAAATGGTTCAGTTACAGGGGGGAACCAATCAATAACTGCCTGCTAGGTGAAACTGGATCGTTGGCGTCTTATGAATAATAGCTGCACTCTTGCAATGTCACCAAGAACAAATAAGAGAAGGCTAGAAATTGACACAGGAACAATGTCTACCCCCATAGGGGGTCGATTCAGAGCCTGGTAAGAAAACTCACCTCTTTTTAGGAGATAAAACTGCCATTCACTTTCATTGACTAACTTGGGGCTGATTCAAAGCCAGGTGAAAATTAACACATGGTAGACAATGAAAGTAAATGGCAGATTTCTCTCCTAAAAATGGAGTGAGAATTCTTACCTGGCTCTGAATTTACCCCCTATATCTGCACAGTGATAAGAGATACCAGTCTATCCCACTGGTATTTTGGGAAACCACAATTTTGTCCACTCATTTGCCTTGGCATATTGGCGAAGAGGATGTCCCTCTAGCAATCAAGACAGGAGAAGAAGGAAAATGTGAATGGGGGAAGGAAGTGGTCCCTATATTTTTTGCCCATAGTAAACCTCTCATATCAGTTCTAAGGATAGGGGGAAAGGGTTCTAAGGAAATGTAAGAAGTCCAGGTGAAGTGCGACACACTGGATTGAATACCTGCATTGTATGGACTTCTATAGCGGCTTGCAGAACTAAGTGTACAGTATAATCACAACACATGCAAGAATACACAATACAACCCATTTATGCACCCACTACCTTGCGTGGCCAGACCTGTAATCATTGTGTGTGTCGATTGATCCGTTCTAGGCACCCAATAACAAATGCTGCAACATACAAGATCGTAAGTTACTTTTCTCCGCAGTCGTTAAAATGTCCATTGACTAAATGAGTCACCATGTAGTCAGCACATTCAATACATGGAAAATCAAGACTTGAAGGCCATACATTTACTTTAGCTTCCTGTCTGTTCCTATTGACAGCTATGGGTGTCGCATGAAACAGATGGGCGTCATTGGCAGCGGAAACCTAAATGTCACGATGGCCTTGATGGATGGATTTTCGGTTAATTAAATAAACTGCCTGTGATGACCAAACAGGAAGTGATGCTGTGTTTCAAAGGTGAGGTCACAGACATGAATACACTTACCGATGTGCATTTGCCATTTCAATTTTCCTTTTTACAAATAAAAAAATAAATCCACCAGCAAGTCTGTGAATTTTCCCCCCCTTTTGAAAAAAAAAAAAAAAAGGTGTTCTTGTTTCTGAGCTGCTGTGGGACCTGATACAGAGAGGGTCCCTCTTAAGAGACCATTTGCCAGCAAGTCACTGTGACTTGGGCGTGTTGCTCCATTCCTCTTTACGAAGTGGGTATGCCCGGACATCACAGGACCTGAACTCTGAAACTGGTAAGTTTTACAGCACCAGTTGGTGAAGGATCTGCCTTGGGGGGGGGGGTTGGGGGGAATCCAGAAAGTTAGAATACCTTATTTTGTTATTGCCACTGTACGTGGCATTGTTGTAAAAAGAACTAAAGCATCGCTGGCTACTCTGTTGCCAGGAGTGTTCTGGTCCACAGGTAGACTAAAGTAACCTAAACCACCACCTCACGCCATCAACCACCTGCAGCAGCACAGCACAGGTCTGCCTTGGCTATCCAAGCTGCTGCCCTGACCATGACTGACTACTTAGCCAGTCAGTGCAGCAGTTGGCTAACTAAGCAGTCCGAGATTTGATGGTGGATCTGGCGACCCAGCAGTCCTACGGCGCATGCGCGGCCACTCGCTCAATCAGCGCGCTCAGAGCCGCTGAGCTATGCACGTCTTAGGCCCTTATTTATCAAGGGCTAGCGCCAGGTAGTGTCTGACTAGCGCCAGGTAGCGCCAGCTATCGGCCGCTACCGACTCCAGAACGCCAGGCGGCGGACACAATCACGCATTTATCACGCTAAAGGAGGCTAGCGCCGGCGAGAGCGTCAGCTAGCGCGGGATTCATCTCTCCAATGCATTTCAATGGAGCAATCTTTAAATATTCATAATTAAATGATTTTAATTTTTTTTTTTTTTAACTGTCAAAAATTCTGTGACCACTACGGCAATGTTAGATATTTTTTTTAAGGTAAAAAAAAAAAAAAAAAAAAAATTTGTGCAGAATTGATATTACAGGTCTGATATTAATGTATTCATATTACAAAATGTTTAGAAAAACTTGTTTAATTTTTTAAACAAAAAATATGGTTGTTTGGGGGTTAAAAACTACTTTTAAGCCATCGCCGCCAGCGCTCTGGGGTTTAAACAAGCATTTCACAGCGCGAGAATTTTTTGAGCGTGATTTGTTCATGAATATGCTGGGAGCCGTTCGCTATGGCCATTCGCTATCATGCGCTCCCATACAGCGCGGAACCTGTCAAACAGCGACTCCTAACCCCGTATTCAACATTACTGCACACCGAGTCGCTGTCAACAACCGAACAGCCAAGCACAGCGAATACTAGCGGGCGCTGTGAAAATCACGCTACTGGCGCTCATCTGTCGCTACCTGGCGCTATTAATGAATCGGCCTCTTAGTGGCTCTGAGCGCGCTGGCAGCCGTATCTCGCGCGTCCCTCTAACAGGGAGTGTGCCCGCATAGGCCATTCACAAATGGGCATGCGCCCTGCTAGAGAGAAGCTCGAGAAGCGGCCGCGGCCTGCGCATGCGCCATTGGACTGGGATTAAGGTAAGTGTAGCGGGCATCCTGGGGGGTATCACACAGCGGGGCATCCCGATTTTGGATGCCCGCGGGGGGAGGGAATGGATCGGCCCAGGAATCTTATAGATTCATATCTATACACATAATTGGGTCTAGCCCCAGGGGAGGTGTATTTGTTGCCTCAAGAGGCTGGACCTCTGCTTTAAAAAAAAAAGCTAAAGTAAAAGCTGGGGTAAAAGGGCCTGCATTTTAAACCGGACCTCCGGCATAATTTAATGAAAAGCCCAAACCTGTAAAAAACTATTCCCAGCATCTAAAATTAATATATTTTTAGTCATTTACTTTTTATTCTTTCCCCCGCTGGGCTGCAACTCTGTTCTAGGACTCTAGGATACGGGCTCCACCATCTTGCCTCAGAAGCATCACATACTGAGGAGAGGGGGCAAAAACACAGGTGGATAGGTTATAGCTGTGCTCTGCCCAGAACTGGGGTCAGGAAAAGGACAGCAATCACAAAATGCAGAGCAGCACAGTCAGCAGACACTTCCTGTTTGCAGGCAAGACTCCTTGGGCTGCCATCTTGGATGTTTAAGGCTCAGAAAAAGCAATAGCTGCAGGTAGGAGGATTTCTAATGTGGCCAATCTGTATGTACAGAGTGAGGGAAACATACAAGATAGGCTCTTATTCAGGGTGAAGGTCCGGTTTAAAGTAGGGGGCTTTAAAATAGATACTCCCCTACAAAAAAGTCCAGGTCTTAGTTTCCAAGGTCCACATTTCTTGTATATCAGAGTATATATGATGGGTTCTGGCTTGCTTGGCCCACTATCCCTGCATGCTGGTGGACTGCCCCATCCATGCCAAGCAACCAATGCATAACAGGAGATAGATGGCTCCCTGACTGTACATGTTCTTCTAGCAGCCTCCTTTGTTTCCAATTAGCTAACATACTCACTAGGGTCTATTTTATATACTTACCGGTATATATTTATTGTTGAATTTCAAGCTGCTATGTGGCATGAACTATAAAAAGCAAGAAGCCTTTAAACCGACCAGAGAAGCCCCATAGGCACACATTCTGCTTCTGGAGAGACGGGGCAATAGATCAACATTAATGCCAAAAGAATAAACGGCATCTACTAAAAACTAACACAAGATGATCTTTGTGTGCTTATATAACAAGCAAGAAAAACGCATGAACTATGCTGGAGGGATGTTTTCTGTGCTGTGGAACCAGCAACAAATAAATAACCAGTGGAGTGTGCAACGTTCCCTCCAAGAGGTGTGTTATATATGAATGATGCGACTTGCTGTCTCAGACATCTGCTCCCTAATGATGAATAACAAAGGCTGGCTGCTTAGTATGCGGGAGCGCTCCGCTCGCCCGTCTCTCCACCATGTATAATAGCGCTTCATGCTCCCCCTCGCGTCTCGCAGACCTAAGCTTCTATAGAAAGGGTGACCCCTGCTCTCAGCGGGGTACAAATTCATTATATGTGGGATGGGACGTGACTATGGCTGCAATATGGTGCGGCTTCACTATTAATGTGTTCAGGTGGCTTCCTGCGCAAAGAGGGGATCCCGCAGCAAGGAAGAGACGTATGTTTATGGATTAAGGATTACCGGGGGAAGTGGAATTAATGCACGTCGGCTACTTTAAAGGAGCTTTAGTCTGACATAGTCTAATTAAAAAAAAAAATGCATAGAAACATGCTACCGGTTTCCCTGAAAATAAGACAGTCTTATATCACATTTTGCTCCAAAACATGCATTAGGGCTTATTTTCAGGGGATGTCTTTATTTTTCCATAAACAACAATCTACATTTATAGATAGAGAGAGGATCTTCTTCACTGGTCTCTGGGCAGCTCCACAACATAACGCAGGAGCCAGGGGGAGACGAATGCAGGAGTATACAGCATGCCTCACACTGCACAAAACCCACTAAGAGCACAGTAGCACCCACGGCAATGGTAACGTTTTATGGAGCAGCACCCACCAGGATCATCAGATGGTGGCACCGGGTGGCTAGCACACTCGGGCACTTGGTGGGGGCATGACTGTGGCAGGGGCCTTATGGAAATTGCCTTTGGCCCAAGGACCAGATTTGCCCCACAGTGAGCACCGCACTTCCCAACCCTTATTGTTTAAGATCTCATGCGTCCTTTGGAGTGCGTTTCTTTTAAACAAACTGTAATGAAGGGCTTATATTTGGGGGGAGGGATTATATCGAATGCATGCTAAAAATAACTGAAAAATCATGCGAGGCCTTATTTTAAGGTTAGGCCTTATTTTCGCGGAAACTGGGACCTAACCATTCCTTTGCAACACTGTGCCAGATACGCAAGGTCCCTAAGCCACCTACTCCCACTGTCTGTGAGCCCTGAAATCAGGAGATAGGTGAACTTAGTTTAGTGTCCCTGTGAACAAGGACCTACCCTGGAATAGAACTGTAAAAGAAGGCTCAGACCCACTTTAAAGAGGACCAAAACCAGAGCTAATGTCTATAACACGCTAGATTCTGTAATATATCCACCCCCTGGGGCATCCCGGTTTGGAACACCCCGCTATGTGAAACCCCACCAGCCGACCCAATACTCTTACTTTGCCAAGGAGCCAACGGCACTTGTGCATCTAACAGTGGGAAAGGAGAAAAGACAGGATGGTGAAATCATCCAAAAAGGTACTACCTATGGGATAAGAGATGCAGGGGATATTCGTCAAATATGTGTTTTGGTCTGCTTTAAGTCCATATAAGAGCTACATTGTTAAGGGATGTATAATGCATGAACCGGGCAGGCTGATTCATTACTAGCACCAGATATCGGCAGATGAGCGTCTGTACAGAGGCGCTAAGAGCGATCGCTAGTATACGGTGTGATCAGCTATCAGGTGCTGTAACAGAGCGTCTCATTCACTGTAGTAACCTGGCCGGCATTGATGAATGAGATGTATGTTGTGCGTTCTAACACCAGTACAGCATCGCAGGGAGCGAAAGGTGGCGCCAGCTCATTGCTACAGACTCTCAGCGACTCACACCATACTCCACAAAAAAACAGACACACACAGTGAAGGCGCCCTGGATCTGTTTGTTTTTTAACACATATCCACCAGTAACAAAGAGAAAACACATGGAATTACATTGTGACATTAATACTTTAATGCCAGACCTGTAATGACAATTCTGCATAAAAAATACAATTTTGTGAGTACTCACCTGAAAAATGGATATTGTCACTGTGCCACACACCCCGCTTCACCTTTAAATTATTCACGATTGGGTTACTCACCGCCAGGTGACGCTGTTGCAGAGAGGAAGTCTTGTAACGAGCCCCCTTCCGGCCTATATATACCTGGTACCTCCCATTTATCACCAGTGATTTAAAAAGCAGAAAGACAAGGTACCAGTAATCTACCGGTAACCTCAAAATAAATAAAAGCTTCACCATATAAAGGATTCGGGATACCGAAAAGGGTGGGAGTGAAGTGGGGTGTGTGGCATACTGACAATATCCATTTTTCAGGTGAGTACTCACAAAATGGTATTATTCTCAGTGTGCCACACACCCCGCTTCACCTTTAAATTCTTCACGATTGGGACATCCAAAAGCAGTGTCCACAAGGGATGGGTATCCAAAGGCAAGGTGAAGCATAACTTAAATGACTGCAGTCTGCAGCACTTTGTGGCCAAAAACAGCATCCGCTGAGGCTCGCACATCAACTTTGTAAAACTTAGAAAAAGTACGAACAGAAGACCAAGTGGCGGCCTTACAAACTTGTTCAACAGAAGCTTGGTGCTGAAAAGCCCAAGACGCTCCAACGGCGCGAGTAGAATGAGCAGCGATACGAAAAGGGGGAACTTTCCCCTTAGCAGCATAGGCCGCAATAAAGGCCTGACGTATCCATTTGCTAAGGTGCCAAACCCTTCTTAGGCCCACAGGGCACAACAAAAAAGGCATCAGTCTTACGAAAAGGAGACGTGATAATCAAGTAGTACTTAACACAGCGTACTACATCCAAACAATGTAAAACCCTCTCTTTGTCATTCTTAGGATTAGGACACAAGGAGGGAAGAACAATATCCTGATTCAAATGAAAAGCAGAAACAACCTTAGGAAGAAAGTCTGGTTTGAACCGAAAGACCACTTTATCCTGATGCCTCTCAAAGGCCTCTCAAAAGGCGCCTGGATAGACAAGGCCGCCAACTCCGAGACACGCCGGACCGAAGTGATAGCTATCAAGAAGACAATCTTCTGAGTCAGGGTAGACAAAGCAATATCTTGCAGAGGCTCAAAAGGAGGAGCCTGCAGAGCAGAAATAACCAAATTCAAAATCCCAAACCAGGAGTAATGGTTTCCTGGGAGGCCGCACATGCGTAACCCCCTGGAAAAAAGTTTTAACTAAAGGATGAAGCGCAAAACGCTTCTGAAAAAAGATAGATAAGGCAGAAACTTGCCCTTTCAAAGTACTTAGCTGAAGACCAGAGTCCAGCCCAGATTGTAAAAACTCCAGAATCCTGGAGACCGAGAAGACCCTACAAGGAAAAGATCTCATCTCACACCAAGCAATATAGGCTTTCCAAGTCCTATAGTAGATGATAGAAGAAGACCTCTTCCGGGCACTGATCAGAGTCTTAACGACTGAGTCAGAAAGACCCTCCTCCTTCAAGATGGAGGTTTCAGCAGCCAGGCCGTCAAACCCAGCGCTGGTAAATTGGGGTAACACAACCGACCCTGAGTGAGCAGATCGGGCCGAAGAGGCAGAACGAACTGGTCCACTGCCAGCCGAACGATGTCTGCGAACCACACCCGCCTTGGCCACCTTGGGGCCACGAGAACGGCGGACACCCTTTCCAGAGCCAACTTCCGAACCACCCTGCCCAGCATGGGTATCGGATGAAACAGGAATAGAAATCCCAGATCCCCCCCAGCTCAGGGACATGGCGTCCACTGCCAGAGCCAGAGGATCCTGGGAGAGCGACACGAAGTTCGGGAGCCTGTGATTGTGACGAGAGGCAAACAGGTCCACCTCCGGTGTCCCCCATCGAAGACACAGTGAGCGAAAAACCTGATGAAGAGCCCATTCTTCCAGACGGGGAGAGCCCCTGCTCAACCGGTCCGCTTCCTGGTTCTCCACTCCTGGAATGTATACCGCCGAGAGACAAGGAACATGGGCCTCTGCCCAGGTCAGGATCAGGGACACCTCTCTGAGAGCACTCAGACTGCGAGTCCCTCCCTGATGATTGATGTAAGCAACCGCTGTTCGATTGTCTGAACGCACCTGGACCGGAAGGCCCAGAACATGTTGAGTCAGGAGAGCAAGCACCCGACGGATGGCTCTCAGTTCCAGAACATTGATGGGTAAGTGGGCCTCTTGAGGTCCCCACTGCCCCTGGAACTGAAGCCCCTTCCAGAATCCGCCCCAACCCGAAAGACTGGCATCCGTGGTGACAATTTCCCAAAGAGGGGTCAGAAAAGACCTGCCCCTCACGAGATTGGCCGAGACCAACCACCACTGGAGGGACTGCCGGACCCGGGAGGACAAGTGGAAGGGCTGATCCAGCGACCGAGGCTGCCGGTCCCAGGACGCCAACAGATAAAGCTGAAGCGTCCTCGTGTGAAATTGAGCAAAAGGAACTGCCTCGAAAGAGGCGACCATCAACCCTACCAGCCTCATCCCCAGACGGATGGACGGCCGAGGATTGGAAAGAAGGACCCGAGCCAACTCCTGAATCCGATGAATTTTGGACTGGGGGAGAAACACTCTGTGTTGATGCGAGTACAACTGCATCCCCAGAAAGGACACCACCCTGGCCGGAGCGAGGGAGGACTTGGGGAAGTTGATCACCCAACCAAAGCTTTCCAGCGTGGAGACCACCATCCTGGTGTCTGTCTCCGATTGATTGAGTGACGGAGCCATGATGAGAAGGTCGTCCAAATAAGGTACGACACGAATGCCCCGAGATCTGAAAATGGCCATCACCCCTGCCAGCACCTTGGTGAACACTCTTGGAGCCGAGGTAAGGCCAAACGGAAGTGCCAAGAATTGAAAATGCTGATCTTTCATCACGAATCGAAGAAAACGTTGATGAGCCTGGCAGATGGGAACATGAAGATAAGCATCCTTGATGTCTATGGACGTCATGAAGTCCCCCTGCCGAAGGGAACCGACGGCCGTACGCAAAGTTTCCATGTGAAACTTCCGAATACGGATGAACTTGTTGAGTAATTTCAGGTCCAGGACGGGACGAACCGACCCGTCCTTTTTGGGGACTGCGAAAAGATTGGAGTAGAAACCGAGGCCCATCTCTAAGCGTGGTACCGGCCGGATGACCGCCATTTCTAACAGATTCTTTACCGACGCCAGGAGCCCCTGTGCGGCCAAAGGATCGATGGGCACCCGAGACCGAAAGAACCGTGAAGGAGGGCGAGACTCGAATTCCAGTTTGTAACCGGACGACACCACCTCCCGGATTTATCTGTCCGGAACCTCCTGGTCCCAAACCTGGGAGAAGTGTCGCAATCGTCCCCCCACCCGCACGGGTGAGGGCAGCCCCTCATTGCTGAGCGGGCTTACCAGCAGGCTTGGGCTTGGTGCCCCAGGACTGAGTGGGACGGCCACGGCCCCTCCCCCGAGTCCAACCTGCACCTCTGGCAACGGGAAAGGAAGCCCCCTACCCGCTCTGAATCCCCGAAAGGAAGGCCTAACAGTACTTGCCCCCGAAAGGGACGACGAGGCCTCTTGCGTTGCGGCATTTTACCACCTTTTGCAACTGAATCTTAATTTTATCACCAAACAGTCGCAAGCCCAAAAAGGGAAGTGCTGTGAGTACCTTTTTAGAAACTAAGTCTGCTACTGCTGCAGAAGCAGCAGTAGCAGCAGTAGTGGCAGTAGCAGCAATAGTAGCAGAGACGAAAACACATACGCGGCTGAGTGCCCCGCACCTGTACTCCTAATGAAAGGAAGGAAGTGCGGCTGGGGCCAGGTAGAATGACGCCGCCGCCGCAACCACGCCCCCCTCTGATGTCATCCGGGCCCCGCCCCCCTCCAGATTCAAACCGTGCGGCCCGCCAGACGGCGGTGCCGCAAAACAAGAGGGCGCACAACGCCCTCAGTAGATGGAGGGGGGGGAACGAAAGTTTGCTAGGCAGCCTGCGCTGCCCAACCAACAGTGCTGACAACGTGGCCCGCCGAACGGCGGTGCCGATTCAAAGAGGAGACAAGGGGGGAGGGGAGCTGTGAGCAGCTAAGAAAGGACGCAGGCAGCATCAGGCATGCCTGCCACAGCGCGCCCCCCCCCCCCCCGCCGCCCTAAAGCTGACCCAAACTCTGGCCATTCAGGCCAGCAGCAGCCCGCCAAAATGGCAGATCTGCCAGTGAGGATAAACAACGTGCCATGTGAGGAAGAATCAACCAGGCCAAATGCACCCCTGCTTGCGGTGCAGCCTGACAAGTGTTAAACAAGTAAAAAACATACAAGTAAAAACATACAAGTAAAACACACATGCATATACACATCCCTCCACCCCTCCCCCCCATAGTGAAGGGAGAAGGGACCGTAACGGGAGAGCAAGGGGCCAAGGGGAACCTCGGGACAGGGGCATCCCAAATCCGGATCACCATGCCGGACAGCCGTATTGCCCCCAAAACAGGGGGTCGAGCGGAGGAGATAAGCTCCTAAGCACCTATAGTGCCATCTACCAATTGCCCAGTGAGCAGCCTAGGCTGGGAGGCTTCCATTTAACCACAAAGGTAACAAACAATCAAAACCGGGCAGAAATAGACCAAAGGGGGTGCCGGGGTAAGACCCCGGCTACCTGCAAGCAGGAGACTTCATTCTTCTGTCTTGTCATCATGCAGAGAGAAAAACACTGGTGATAAATGGGAGGTACCAGGTATATATAGGCCGGAAGGGGGCTCGTTACAAGACTTCCTCTCTGCAACAGCGTCACCTGGCGGTGAGTAACCCAATCGTGAAGAATTTAAAGGTGAAGCGGGGTGTGTGGCACACTGAGAATATATAAAAATCAAAAAAAAGTTTTCAAAAATGACTCTTTCTAGGCCAGGAGAGGTGACAATGATTTGAGAGAATAAAAACAAAAACCCTGTTTAAGCAGAAGAAAAGGAATGTCCATTGAAATGGATGGAAGAGCGACAAGAAGCGACAGGTAATACCTGGAAGCTAGAGTGCCGGAACTATATGCTCGGCCAGCTGTAATGATGAATCGGGTACTACATGGTGCTGTTAGAGTCGCTCACCAGAATCGCCTTCATAAATGTGGGATTGCGTACAGCGCCTGGCGTTCACCAGATGCTGCCTGCCGCTACGAGGCAATACCTGTCGCTATCCCTTGATGAATAAACCCCTGTGTCTCAAAACAGACCTACACCTAATACACAAACTATATAGTGCTACCTCTTGCAGTGCCTCACCTTTGGGGGAAATTGCTGATGGGAATACTCACTATGGGTTGCTGGCCGTATTGGTGCTCCAAGACGTCAGGGATGCTGGGGTATAGGCTGATAGCCCCACTGTGCTTAAAGTGGACCTTCACCCTGAATAAGAGCATATCTTATGTTTCCCACACCCTGTACATACAGATTGCCCACATTAAAAATCATCCTACCTGCATCTACTGCATGTTACGAGCCTTTAAACATGCAAGATGGCGGCTCATGGGGCATCAGGCAGCCTGCAAACAGGAAGTGTCTTGCTGTTCTTTCCCTCACCCCAGCTCTGCATAGCTCCTAGTACTTTATCCAGCTTCTGAGTCAAGATGGTGGCGCCCGTATCCCAGAGCCCTGAACAGAGTTGCAGCCCAGTGCTGGAAAAAGTGACTAAAAACTTAAAATATATTAATTTTAGATGCTGGGGAATAGTTTTTTAAGGGTCTGGGATTTTCATTAAATCATGCTGAAGGTCCGGTTTAAATAATCAGGTGAGCCCGTGTGTTATGGGCCATTTCCACGGAACGATTAGGGAACGAATAATCGCTAAGGCAAACAAAAATAAGTAAGAACTGTTCAAATGCAGTCAAACAATCAACGAAAATTCACTCATTGGTCGAGCGTTGTATTGTTTTGGCTGACATAAAATTTTGTGGCTGACATAAAATTTTGTGTTGGTCACGTTACAGTTCAGATATGGAAACAGAAATCCACTGCAAATAGGTCTATACACAGGGCCGGCTCCAGGTTTATGTAGGCCCCTGGGCGATAGAGTCTCAATGGGGTCCTTGCTGTGTGATATGAACCTCCAAACATGGTGATAAAGTTGCATGTATGGTGAATACTGCCAAAGGATAGAAAGGGAAGAAAATAATAAAGGGAATTAAATAGTAAAGAAGGAATAAGGAATAGAAGGAATGACAGAAAAAAATAAATAAAAAGGAATGCCAAAAAAGAAAGCAGGAAAGAATAGGTGGAAAGAAATAAATGAATATAAATTAGTAAAAGAAAAGAAACAAAGAAATAAATGGAATGACAGGAAAAAAGAAAGCAGGAAAGAGAGAAAATAAGAAAAGATGAAAGGAAAGAAAGAAGGACTTACAGAAAAAAAAGAAAGTGAAGAAATTATAGAAAAAATAGAAGGTATGACAGAAAATAATAGAAAAAAAAAGGAGAAAAATGCAATGGCAGAACAAACAGATGAAAGAAAGGAAAGGACTAAAAGGATAGAAAAGAATAGAAGGAGACAAATAGAAGGACTGACGAAAATAATAGTTGGAAAGAAAGAAAGTGGAAAGCAAATGTTAGAAAGAACAAATGAAAGAGAAACTAAGAATAGATGGAAAGATTGGAAACAAAGAATAGAAGGACTAACAGAAAGAAAGAAAAGCTCTCCAAATGGCCAATCCGCCCCTGGTTGACATATCTTAGTCCTGGTTACTGCATGGCTTTCCTGCATAGTGGCTGCCCAGGGCAGAGAGAATGAGGTGGGCCCAGGAGGCCTTCCCAGTATATACAAATACATTAAAGTTCAACAAAACCCACCAACGGCCGGCTGCTGTTTTTTTATCCTGAATCTGGATGCCTAAAACCTCATCTTTCCAGGCTCCAACAGCGTATGTGCAGGCTCCCATCCAATGAGAGACACCTGCTGCGATATCCTTGGGCAGGTGGCTCTCATTGACTTGAATGGAGAACTGGCGCATTTCCTGCATCCCCAGCGTGCGTGCGCTCCTGCACAAGCCATTCAGGTAGGCTGGGACGTGCGCGCGGCTGGGGGATGCGGCAGCGCGTGCTCCCCATTTAAGTCAATGAGAGGCGCCTGCTGAATGATGTAGTCTGAGCAGGTGGCTCTTATTGGACGAGAGGCGCGCATGTGCTGTTAGAGCCGGGAAAGCAGAGTTAGAAGGGGGGCGAACTGGGGGTTTTTGTTCTTCTTTAAGTGTAGTCTTAATTACGATTGCTTTAAGAAATATTTGCCGACAAATTGTCCGCATCTGAATGCAAGTCGGCCATTTGCATACAAGTTGTAAGATCATTTACTGGCTCAACGAAAGGTTGATTATCTGTTCGTGGAAATGGCCCCTTTAGGCTTAATTATTTGCATGTGCCTTCTAGATCTGTTGCCTTTAGTAAATTTTAGGATAAGACATTACATGCCAGGAAACAAAACAACCTCCCTGCAAACATGGTGTGCCGCCATAAGCTCCTCTATTAAATATTTGCTAAGCCAATTACATAACAGGATAGCAGCCCAGATGTATATCAACAGGGCACAAGGCCACCTCCAACAGACACAATGGTCATTCCTTCTCAAACGCTTGGGTAAATAATGTGCGTTTAATGATAAACTGTGGAGGGTAAACTTCACTATTCTAGGTAAAGGATTTGTGTTTATAAGTCAGCAGAAGAAAGTAACCCAAGTTCAGTTTTTGATTAGTTTAGGTAGAGTTAGAAAAATGTCATATTTCCAAATATGTGACTATTGATGAGCCCTGGCCTCACTTTTTGCTTAGTTACAAGGACAGTTTGCTTACAGAACATCCATGGGGTTCATTGTGATCAGGTGGAGGGAGTCCTGTGACAGAGAAACCAGTTCTAGCTTCAGAAAACCCAGACTGACCAAGCTAAGCATTAGCATGCTTGGTCAAGGCATGGGCCCTTGTTCAAACTGGAGGCAGGAGCGTGGCCTAGAGGATGAATGTTTAAAAGCCTACATAGTGACCCTGCAAAACTAAGCAGTGGGGGGATATCCGATGGAGGGACATCCTCCTATGCCTGCTTGCACTGTAAGCCAGCTTTGATGACCTGGTAGTCCCCGACCCCCGCACCCACAATGGTGCATGGCCTTACATGACCAGCACAGGCCAGTGAGGCACCAGGAATTTACAGTGCTGTACAGCAACCTGCCAGTAAAGCACGGCGATTGCGGTTGGTCAGCGACAAGATCACAGCACCAGTATGCAGAATGGATCAACCATCTTTGCTTTGTGCAAGCAATCTGATCCCTACCTAATAAATCCAACCGAAACTCAAAACTGAAGCTACAGTCAAATGGAGCTAAAACAGGGCATGGAGCTCTGTATGAAAGGGCACATGATATAGCTGAATGCTACATTGAAGCATGTCTCCTAGTGGAAGAGTGTAGTGGTTTCTTGTCCTCCGTTGGATGAAGCTCCATAGGGAAAAGGTTTAACTTTTCTTCTCCAAACAATAGGACCCATGTGTATATTCAGCTTTATTCCAGAATTGGGTCTAGGATTTTACACTGCTGGTAAGGCAAATTGTTCCTCAAACCATATAGAAGCATGGAAGTCTAGCTGTTGCTCTTGGCTTTGATTATAGCATGTCGCTTAGAAACAGGATGTAGGTAACAAGTTTGAAATTTGTTATAACAGATGCAACTTCATCTTTATTTTCAAATTAGGTTTGCTCTAGCAATGGGAGATGACTCAAATTAATTGCTCACTGGGAATTCTTGGTTATATGGTGGACGTATGCTGTATGTATAGCATAGGTGTAGGAAAACCTGTTGAGGGGAAGGGGATAAACTTTGTAGGTTGGCTTAGGTTGTGGGTAGGGTTTCGGTTCTTGGCTTGTGGGCACAGGTCTACAGAGAAACTCCACAACAGACCGCAGAGAGGAGACATTAATGTGCCATTTCTTGCACGTACTCAAGCCAAAGATCTCTTTGTTAATAAACAAAGCATATCGAAGCATCCGTGAGAATGGTCAAGTCTAACCATTAGAAATCCATAGACACCAGGGACCTCTCTGGTTGCAACCCTTTTTATTATTTCATATGTTTGCTTTAGCCTCAGGATACTGTCTAGCATACTTTGGGGTATAAACTGTTCTCTTTGAAATGTCAATGGGCAGCCTGATGTGTTTGTAAAACGATCGCACTTCAGCCGGAGAGTTTCTCTTGTCATTGAGTAAATATATCAAAGTGTTCTTCAGACCAAGTGGAGGCTTGGGAGTCCAGGAGTTCCTCTTGAGTTCTTCTGAAGTTGCCATGAACAGCCAAGTGCAATAACAATGAAACTATTCAGACACCGGGGACCCCTCCGGTGGCAATGCCTTCAGATTTATGGCAAGAGCAACTCCATGATTAGCTCATTAGGTTTGTTTTAGCATTTTAGGAGGACTGAGGTAACTTAATCTCCTCTTGACCCCTTGCAGTCAGTCTGTTCTGGAACAGTTTAACCTCGACCACATGTCAGGGGAAGGCATACAACAGCTAACTGTATTTGTCTTGGACAAAACAGCAGCCTTTAATTGGAAATTGACCAGTAATTGGTGCCCTTGTTTTCCTACTTCCTGTTAAAAGGCCATGCTTGTCTGGGCCAATTTCTGCTGAGGCCAAACGGCAAACAGAAGCCATTGATAGCAGCATATGTTATCTATGCAGTATAGCAAGCTGAATGGGAATCAGTGGGAAATATATAATCTGGGCCTTCACATCCCTATATACAATGAGGGAAGGTCTCTGACCTGAGGAGACAATAGCAGGCCCTCTATTCAGATTTAGAGGAACAAAGAAGTGTCTGGGGGATGCTTTTCCAGGATTATTAAATCAGGCTCTCTGCACCTCTCAGCTGGGAAATGCACAGGTCACATTATTACTTATTACTCTTCAATTGCCAGCAAGGAGCTTGCATTTTACCTGCACTGCCGAGGAGCAACCTGAGTGGACCACCCCACTGCTGTACTCTTTATTCCCCTTTAAAATGTGAAAGTCATTGTTTTGCACAGTTAAATTAATAATAATTAAAATATATATAAAAAACCCCAAAGGCAGTATAGTTCTTTTTGTTTTTATAAAGAGGATTCAAAATCATTCATATGAGTTGGTCCTCTTTAAAGTGGACAACCACCCAGGGGTGATCGGCCCGGGAATCTATAAGATTCCCGGGCCGATCACCTCCCTCACCGCGGGACATCTGAGAAAGGGATGTCCTGCGGGGTGAAACCCCCCCAAAACCCCCAAAAAACCTTACCTTATCGCCGCCGCCCTCCCGCGCGCCGGCCATTTGTGAATGGCCGGTGCGGGCCCTGTAAGAGTGACGTGCGGGAGGCGGCGGACGCGCTGTCTTGTCCGTAGCTGTCACCCGCTTGTCCGTCGGCGGGGATTGGACGGCGCAGTCACGTGGGAGCGTGGTGAGATGAGTTTTTGTGGCTTTCTGGGGGGTTTCACACAGCGGGGCACCCCCAATCGGAGTGCCCCCCCGAAGTAGACCAGAACCCAGGATAGTCAAAATCCTGAGTGTTGGTCCACTTTAAAAGCTTGCCCTAGGGACATTCTGATTTGGGATACCTGGCATTGTAACTCCCCCCCAATGTCAGAAACTCTCTAAGCCCTGAATAAACTTTTGAGCCTCATTGCAGAGACAGAACCCCGAGCACCATTCCGAGAAAAGGCTGCATCCCTGGATTCTCCAACCTCGTACATGCCGCATAATATAGTCACAATGCAGATTTATTGTATGTGCTGCTCCTAGCTCAGTCTTGTTAAAGTTATAACCTGGGACTACACCTACCTGGTCCTATGAGATGCAGCATGTGTAGGCACAAAAGTTCTGGGTAAGAGCAACAATTGTTAAATTAAGCCACACCCCCTCAATGATGGATGGATAGAAGATAGGTTGTGACAGTTACAATAATATAAACACTTTGATTAGGTAAATTAACAATTCATCGCATCAGCATGCTAATCCTCAAAGAGGGACAAATAAGAACAAAAAGGGACAGGGAGGCATGGACTCAAAAAAGGGATGGTCCCTCCAAATGAGGGACAGTTGGGAGTCATGAATTGCTGTGACTTTACAGCCACCTTGCATCATATGGCATGCTAAGGTAAGTGAACAGAGCAGCAAAAATGGAGAGAAATGGAAAGGAAATGCTATAAAGGCTTCATGTTGCATTTGCATTAGGGTTTGCCTACAGTTGCACACTAACAAGACAAGAGAATGAAGCTGTGCTGAATAATTTGCTCAGTAAAACAGTTATAGAGACTGAAATAAAGATAATAATACTCACCTTTCCTCTTCCATAGTTTCTTCCACTTGTTCTGGCACTCAGAAACATACCCATTTCTTAGATTGAATCACACGGTGTACATGAATTGTGAGATTCCTTACAGGGCCGGCTCCAGGTTAGTGGGGGGCCTTGGGCAAAAGAGTCTTAGTGGGCCCTAAAGTAGTGCGTCACATGATGTCACCTTTCAGCTCCGCTGCCACAAATGAGTCATCTTCTGCTGCTAATCACCCTCCAGTCCATATTGCCTTTCCTATAGCCACCAAGTCCTTGTTACATTCCCTACTGCCACCAAGCATCCTTCAGCCCTTACTGCTTGCTCCACTGCCACTAAAGACTCCATCATTGCTGTCAGTTGTCACTTGGTTCTCGACATCTTCTGAGTTTCCATCATTTGCAATCCGTTTCATGACATCTTCTCCATTGTTGCTGATCATCCCCAGTTGCTGAGGCCAGCCATGAGTAGGTCTGCACACAGCACCCGACATTTGGTGGTTCGGGTCCACTGTAAAATAATACTATGGAGTGAGTCTGGAAATTGCCCAGGTTTTCCCTGTGCTGGTGCCGGCCCTGATTCCTTGGGCACCATTGACCAATTTCCACAAGTGACATGTTGGATGTGGTTGAGGAACCTTATCTTAGGTATAGGAGAAACAGCTGCGGGAGTACACATTTTTTTTTTCTATTGCAATAGCAGTAATCTATTACTGCTGCTCAGTTTGGTGCAGCAGACTGGCAATTATAGTTCTGCATAGCTTTGAATGGTATTCAAAAACCAGTACAACCGTATTTGTGGCCAGCTCAATACTTCTCCATGGGAATTAAAGTGGACCAACACCCAGGATTTTGACTATCCTGGGTCTTGGTCCACTTCGGTGGGGCACCCCCGATCGGGGTGCCCCGCTGTGTGAAACCCCCCCGAACCCCCCGAAAAACTCACCTCTCCCCGCGCCGACGGACAAGCCGCGGACAAGCGGCTCCTCCGCCGCCGCCTCCAGCGCGTCCCTCTTGACGCGTGCACGCCCGCGCCGGCCATTCGCAGCCGGCCGGCGCGGGCGCGCGCACGCCTAGAGGGGCGCGAGGAAGATAAGGTAAGGAGTTTGGGGGGGTTTCACTCCGCGGGACATCCCGATCTCTGATGTCCAGTGGGGAGGGAGGTGATCGGCCCGGGAATCTTATAGATTCCCGGGCCGATCACCCGTGGGTGTTGGTCCACTTTAAGAAAACCACCGAGGCTCAGGACATACCCAAATGGTGCACAAATTCAGAACCCATTGTCCAGCACTCAGGTAGTATGTAAAATCACTAGTCTATTTCTTCTATTAAAAGTGCACAGCAAAAGACGGGCGTTGCATTAAGGCCAGGTGTAATCAAGAATCGAGGAGAGTTTATGGGGAAAGTTTCACATTGTAAGAAAGTCTCTCAAAGAGAGTCCACTCATTTTCATGGGTTTTGGTCAACTTTAAAGACCGTAATAGAAAAAAAAAAAAAAATCATATTCCTTCCTTCCTAATCCGGCGCTAAACAGATACTGGTCTTTAACAGCGCTTGCTCTCCTGCCATGGCTCACAAGTTGGTAAATGTGAGCAGGTGGGTGCACCCAGACCGGCCATGCTGGGTGCTCTTATCTCAGTATTGCCAATCTAAGGAAGCTGCAAGCAAGAGTTTTCCACACGACTCGTAAGAGAAAGCTGAGCGCAGGATCAGCTGGTCATGTGGTGCAATAAGCTGTAAATCCATTGATATCTATTTAAATATGGTACACGGTATTGCAATGGTGACTAGGGGCACAATTGTAAGGCGATCTACATTCAAGGCGTCTGACCTGCACCTGGAGAGTTGCGTCACAGCACCAAACATCAAGCTGCATTTTCCCCAAACGCAGCAACCCCCCCCCTCCCCCCATGCCATGACCCTCGTGCTTTCACTGCTGCATGATCACCCACTGAAAAAACAGCCTCGACTTCACTATTCTGCCTCTTTCATCTTTGGGATAGAACTAGCCGTAGCTACTACTGTACAAAAGCGTGATGGTAGATTGGCATGAAATGTCCCCAATTACTGAGCAGTACTGAAAAGACTAGCTGACCAGGCAGCCCTGTGCATGCAGTATAGCTGGCATAGCAATAAATGTGCCTGCGAGGCTGGGGCTTGTCACTGTCTGCACCCTCATCATGTTACCCCCATCCTTTACTAGAAGCGTGCCTGTCATCCCAGAAATTTCTCTCTGCTGGAATCACTGCATGCCTTTATTTTTTTTTTTAACACAACGCTTATGTAACCCGAGAATAGACGCCGCTGCTGCATTGAGCCGGTCCAGCTATTAACATGCAAGGCACAGACCATCACCCAGGCACTAGCAATAGGCCAAGACCCCTTCACACGCATCATATTAAAAGCTCGAGCAGCATCAAATACTGGGCATATATACTACAAAACATCTACATGGTCCAGTCACAGCTCAATAGGGTGCTGGTAAGTTGCCACAGGTATCTGGCGCCATGTTGACTGCAGTGCATCCCACAGCTACAGGAGCGTGCTATGTGAATATGATGATCAAGGTGGTCCTACAGATGCTCAATTGGGAATTAGGGGGTAGTTTAGTACTTTGTCATACTCTTCCAACAAATGTAGGACATATCTAGCCATGTAACATGTCGCATTGTCTTGCTGGACATTTAATCCTCCGCAGCATGTTATGTGTGTACAGGATCTGTAAGGATGGATTCATACCCAAACCAGAGAATGCCAAGAAACATACCCCATTCTATAACACTGCCACCACTAGCTTGTATTCTTTCAGTAATGGATGCAGGGTGCTGGTTCTCTGATGTTTCTCGTTTAAAATGCCAACATTCATTTGTTCCATGAAGCAGAAAACTACACGACTCATCCGAGGAAGGCAGCAGAGACCCAATTCCAATACTGCCATGAAAACTGTAGTCTTTTCTTACAACTTTATAAGCAGATGTGCAGTGACCATCCATCTGCCTCGGAGCCCCATAAGCAGTAAGGTTCATTAAAATGGCAATCCCAGGTGTTTCATCTACAGGGGTATCCCCTGTAAAGTGGACCAAATTTCAGGAGGGTAGAAATACAGAGTTTTGGTCTTCTTTAAACCATAAAATCCACGTAAAGCAAACCAAAACCCAGGATTCCCACTCACCCGGGTTTTGTTTTGCCTTCTTGCATCTCAATGTGTTTGCTTGCCACCATCCACATGCCCATATCTCATACATGGGGGCTTTCGCCCAATCAGAACTCTCCACTGTGCATATTCATGCCCAGAAATTAATTCTGAATGGAAGTGGGGTGCACCAGCAAGGAGTGACTGACTGGTCTGGTATATTATTTACACTGTTAAAACTGATCCCTTGTGCTATAAGGCCTGTGGACTACTTATAACTGATCATCCCTTCAGGGGGTACCTTGTTGAAACCTGGTGACACTAGGGGGTACTTGGCGTCAAAAAGGGTTGAAAACCTCTGCTCTGGAGCTTACTAGGGCTTTAGTCCCCTTTAAACTAGACTTAAAGTGGACCAACACCCAGGGGGGGGATCGGCAATCAGATCCCTTCCCGTGGGGCATCCGAAATCGGGATGTCCCACGGGGTGAAACCCCCCCCAGGAAGCCCAGAAACCTTACCTTAACCCTGCGTCTCGTACTTCCCTCTAGCAGGGTGTGCACCATTCACAAACGGCCGGCGCACTCCCTGTTAAAGGGAAGCGTGAGACGCGGCCTCTGATTGGACGAGCGCCTGCGTAGGAGAGTGGTGAGGTGAGTGTTTCCGGGCATTCTGGGGGGTTTCACACAGCGGGGCACCCCCGATCGGGGTGCCCCACCGAAGTGGACCAAAACCCAGGATAGTGAAAATCCTGGGTGTTGGTCCACTTTAATAAGGTAAGATTGGGAGAGCCTGACAGCAAGGTTCACATGATATACCAATGCCTGCACTGGGAAGTCAGCAACCCAATATCTGCCACTAGATTGTGAACAGTGGGAAGAGCTACTAGTCCCAGCATGTTTCTCTGGATTGAAGAATACATAGATGCCGGTGACAATGGAGTCACACAAATCATCGGTTTCTGATCAACTCTTGCAATGACATCTCTCATTCACATCTCAGCATTTCTTCGTGTTGCTTCTGATTGGCTGCTCATAGCTGTTATAGTCATACCAGATGCATGGATATAAATGACTGATTTGGATAATCATTTAGATCAGTAGATGAGAAGGTGGTCAGAGAGGCTGCTAGAAGGTTAATGCTCTTCTAACGTTACACTGTTTTATATCCAGGACATGGTTTCCATGTAAGAATCAATAAATGGAAAGCTATTATTATTATTATTGTTTATTTATATAGCGCCATCATCTTCCGTAGCGCTTTACAAAGTAGAAAGCTATGTGATTTAATGTAGATACATAATCTGTGCTTAATTATGGATGGATGTGTGAAATCAGAAATCTAGAAGGAGTTTGTAGGTTACGTTAATTTACTGACTATCGTCTCCTAGGAGATTATTGGTGGCCACAATCTTTGTGTATTATTATGGGTCAGTGTATGAATAAATTGCCCCATTAGTTCTCATTATGTTACAGGGCTGGATATGATTAGATATAGTCTGCGAAATCAAATCGCACAGATTGCCACATGCTGTTAGTGGTCAAGGCAGACCCACAGCTTCAGGTGATGGGAGCCTGTCCTGCACCTCAACGTTCCCAGCTGCCGCCACTTCAGCTCTCCTACCATCTCCAATAACGGGGTCTCTTTACTAAGGAGATCGGAGGCTGTAGCACACACTGCCGCAGATAGTAGAAAAAGGTCAGCAATGTGTGCTGTGGCTTCCAGTCCCCCGCCACCAACACAACAGACCAGTCTATGGAGGTGGTAAAGAATGATAAACCTATAGAACGTGTTCCCCTCAGCTGACTCATTTTTCTCACACCCCAAAATGAATTCATTTCTGAGGGGACTGAGGCAGGAGACATGCATGGATGAGTCATCCATTGCTGCTGAGGAGGCCCAACAGAGTGGAGAGCGTTTACATGGATTTATTATGAAACATAAAGCAGGCTGAATGAAGATGCAGCCCCGGACAGCCAGGCACATATGAAAGCAGGCTAATGTTATTTAAACCTTTGCCTGGAATGTCCCTTTAAAGCAGAACAAACCCCAACGTGGCCAGATCTGCAGGCCTTCCACTGGTGCATGCCAAATCGCAGTGCCCCAGGGGCATTGCAGCATTCGCCTTTTCCAGCAGCTCCCACAAC
The DNA here is from genome assembly GCA_027917425.1 of Gastrophryne carolinensis. Classification (NCBI taxonomy): domain Eukaryota; kingdom Metazoa; phylum Chordata; class Amphibia; order Anura; family Microhylidae; genus Gastrophryne; species Gastrophryne carolinensis. The sequence continues at coordinate 87,635,304 of CM051240.1, read as the reverse complement.
CATGTAAACAATCGGGAGTGAGAGCGGATGCATCCCCAGCATACCCGGCCCAGCCAATCATCCCAAACTGGGATGTCCCTAGGCAAGGGACAAAAGCTGGGATAGTCAAAAATCCCAGGTTTCGTTCCACTTTAAGTATAGAAACCAATCAATGATGCATCCCCCCACATTCTGCAACTTGGAGACTAAACAGGCAGAAATCAACTGTCAGGAAGGCACATATATACTGTGATTTTAGGGTCTGCCTGTAAAAACCCTTTTCTGTATTCCTTACCCCATAGGCATTAAAGTGGAATATATCCCAACATCAGCGGCCCTGACTTTAAGACCTACCATCTCCCTGTTCCAGCAGCGCATGCATGGGCCACCATAAGTTACACCTTTAGCCAGATGCGCACCCGCGACAGGCATTTGTCAATGGCAGGCACGGGCATGCACCTTGCTTTTTCAGGCTACAATAGGCCCTTAGCCTATTGTTAGTCGAAAATGACTAGCGCAGCTGAGCGTGCTGATTGGACGAGAGCCCGCACATGCGTCGTAGTACTGGGAATGGGTGAGTTTTACTGGGTGACCTGGGGGGGTTTCACACAGCGGGGCATCCCACTTTAAAGCGGAAGAAAAGCTGCTGGAGTTGGCGTCTAACACTCCAGGTCTGCCCTAATCCCCATCCATAGGGCATGCTAATTTGGGATGCCCAGCTCTGTGAACCCCCCTGGTTTGCCGGGTATACCCACCTCGCCTGTGATCCCATGGCACATACACAGGCTGCATCCCCAGCATTTCTGAATGGCCAGTGCGGCTGAGCATCAGCTGGAAGGGGCACCCAACATTCAGAATAGACCGTCTGATGACAAATTAAATTCTGATTGGCTGGAAGCGCATGAATGTGCCGTGGTTTGAGGTAAGAACACCGGCAGTTTATGGGGGTTCACACACAGGGGCCTGAACAGGATGCCCCAGTAAAGCAGAACAAAACCAAGGTGAGTGAAGAAGCAGTCTGACTGTCCCCACACATTGCTCTGTAAAAGTAACAAGCGCGGGTAACCCACAAGCCAATCAGACATTATTATAGCCTTGGCGACTGAAACAGCTTCTGATTGGATGCACCTCGCACTATTCTCTCCAAACAAACCATCTGCAGTTTGTCAATTTATTAGAGATTAGAGGTGAAATACTATACAAAAAGGAAAATTGCCTAGCTACGATGCACATTTCTATCACCCATAAACCAATCAGACTGCAGATGAGTAAAAGGTGGATTCTGATTGGCAGCCAGAAGTTACTTTACTCCCCTCCTCACAAATAAAGCAGACGCATAGTACATAGCATGGCATAATCTATAGGATTATAATCAGGTTTAGATTAACAGTCTGGCAATTACGGCACTCTGCTCTTTACCAATAGAACAGCTGCTCTTATATTGTGTGACAGTCAGTTTGCGGAAACACTAATCGCACCCAGAGGGAAGGAAACGGGATTATAAACCGAGACTAATCTGGCTAAACGTTCTTATACGCATCTTGATATTATCAATTTACTATTATAGTTAATAATAACAACAAATAAATAAAAGCATTTTGAAATCACTGGCAAAGACAAAGAGAGATCCTCTGTCGCACTTCAATTCTTGTAAATACCCCAGATTACAATGTATGTGTAAATCTCTGAAGATTAGAATTAAAGTGTGATATTATAGATTTGCTGCATAGAGACACTACATAGGTATACGGCCACATACAAGCAGCCTGACAGATCAGTGCATCCTGCTGAATCCAGTGCAAACTGGACAGCATGGATCAGCCTAAAGGTTCGGATTATAGCATTTGGGAATAAATCAAATTATATAGAAATTAAAAAAAAAATCCAGCTATATAGACACTGACAACAGACATATCACTAAAGGCTAGATTATGATTGGCTGCCAGGGGTGACTGCACTCTGTACGTAACAATCTATGGGATTATGATAAAGGTTTAGATTATACACATGATGGGATCTATAGGTTATTACACATGGGAACAGTTTACAAGGCAGCCAGGTGTGTATGAAATTAGCTGTCAGGGGGTCACACTCAGATTAGGACTGGGATTATGGCTGCAGTCAGATTAGACATAAAGCGATGTAGCCGGAGACATTGTATAGAGAGCCATTAGATTGCAGCTCCCAGGCAGCTGTGACTGCACAGTAAAGCAGTGCTAATCTGTGGGATTATGGGCTATAGTAATCACTGCACACGGAACCCGTCTATAGAAGGGGCATCCCGTGCAGGGCGGGCAGCATGGCCAGCACCGGGGAGAGGAGCTTACAGTCTGGTGTGCGGGCTGCGCAGGGGGTCTCGGAGTCGGGCTCAGGGCAGTCACATCTCTGCAGAGGTCTCCCCGGTAAGTCCTCCCTTGTCAGGTTGGGCTCCTCGGTGCAGACGGGTGACCCGGAGCTCTCGCTAAATGCTGCTGACACCTCTACAGCGTACTGCAGTCCCCGAAGTGCCAGCAGCCCCGCCCACCGCGGCAAGCCCCGCCCCCCTCGTCTGACGCGGGCTCCTCTCGGCCATGTGAAGCGCCGGGCATGGCCTATTGTTTGTTGTTGCTGAGGGCAGAGCGGGCGCTGACATTGTTCGCTGCCTCCCTCATAGAGCCGCAGATAATGGTCTCCCGCCATATCACAGCAAACTCAGCGGCATACATAGGACACACGTTATGGAATACAATTCGGGGACCCCCCTTAGAAAATTAAATAAAAATTAAAGTGGACCAAAGCCAGTCCTGCAGTCTATGAGTCTTTCATCCCAAACTGTGTGAAACCCCGCTGTTACCCTGCAATTCTTACCCCTCTCATATATCTGTTGTATATATATATAAATAAATTTACCTTTCATTTTTGCAACCATAATTTTGGAGTAAGGTGTGCATTCATAGAATATTGTTTAATGATACTCCTCTCATGTGGCCACAGCGCATGCGTCACTCGCATCGTCTTTCAGCTGTGTGCGGCTATGCTGAATGCAACGGGGAGGCTGATTCATCATTAGCAGCAGGTAGCGACAGATGAGCGTCTGTAGCAGGCATTTTCAGAGCGCCCGCTAGTAGTCGCAGTGCTCGGCCGTGAGTCGCTACTTTATAGCGACTCAGTCGCTGTTCAGAAATGTTGAATACATTGTGAGGAGTCGCTATTTGACCCGTACAGCGCTGTATGGGAGCGCATGTTAGCGACTGCTCATAGCGACCGACTCACACCATATTCAGCAAAAAAACAGCTTCACAAATCTCTGGCGCTGAAAAATACTTGTTTGAAGCCCAGAGCGCAGGAGGCGGTGTGTTTAAAGTCTCAAGTTTCAAGCATCTATCAACTAGTAACAAAGCGAAAACATATGAAATTACATTGTAACATGAACACTTTAAAGTGGACCAACACCCAGGATTTTGACTATCCTGGGTTTTGGTCCACTTCGGTGGAGCACCCCGATCGGGGGTGCCCCGCTGTATGAAACCCCCCAGAACGCCCCAAAAACTCACCTCTCCCCGCTCCCACGTGACCGCTCCAGCCAATCACAGCGCCTTGGACGCGCATAGCAGCTCAGCGGTTCTGAGCGCTGGAGGCCGCGTCTTTCGCTTCCCTCTAACAGGGAGCGCGCCTGCGCCGGCCATTCACAAAGATGCGCCGATGGAACGGGGCTGAGGTAAGGTTTGTGAGCCTCCTGGGGGGTTCCTCCCAGTGGGACATCCCGATTTCGGATGCCCCGTGGGGAGGGATCTGATCGGTCCGGGAATCTTATAGATTCCCGGGCCAATCCCCCCTGGGTGTTGGTCCACTTTAACCCTTTAAACGCCAGCCACGTAAATTTTACGTGGCTGCCTCTCCAACCGTTAAACGCCAGCCACGTAAAATTTACGTGCCTGACTTTCCCCATTAATAAAATAAAAATATAAAAAAATATCACTTACCTATCCCCTTGTTTGGTCCGGCCGGGTCTCCTCTTCAGCCAGCGGGGCTCCGATCGCCGATCGGGGCTTCTCCGGCTGCAGGGGAGGGCCCGGAATAGGGTGCCCCCCCCCCTTTCAGCAGCCGCCGGGATTGCCTGTTAAAAAAAAAAAAAAAAAAAAAAATGACAGTTACTCACCTCCGCTCCCGCCGACTCCCGCCGCCTCTCCTCTTCATGGGGGGGGGCTCCTATTACCCCCCCCGGGTCTTCTGTCTTCTGGAGGGGGGCATAACAGCCCTCCCTCCGTCGCATCTTCCGATGGCGGCCGCCATCTTGGATTTTAGCCCCACCCCTTCGGGGGCGGGGCTAATGACGTCACCGCCGGGTGTCATCGGGGCACCCAGCAGTTCTCCTCTCAGATGCCGGTGATGGCTGGGCAGAGAAGGAGGGAGGTAGGCGATCCTCCGATCGCCTGCCTCCCCCCTTCTCTGCCCAGCTGTCACCTGCATCAGATCGCCGCGGGACATTGCTTCTGAAGATCGGAGGTGAGTAAAGGTAAAATGTTTTTTTTTTTTTAATAAACATATTTGAAAACATGTGTGTTTGTTTTTATTTATACTTTTAACCCCTTGTGAACTGGTAAGGGGTCCATGACCCCTATACCAGTTCACAAGCCTGGGGGGATGGCAAGCCACCTGCGCTAGCGGGTGGCTTGCCATTAACCCCTGGCACCCCCATTACCTGCCTCCCCAAAGGCCAGGGGGGGGGCAGAAGAGCCCGGGCCCACATAGGCTATGTGGGCTCGTAGGCTGCAGGGTGGGGGGGGCACAAAAGCTGGCCCCCCCACTCTGTGCCTACAAGCCCCCATAGCTGGTCCCGGGCTGGTTACTGTGGGTAAGGGGGACCCCACGTCAATTTTTTTTTTTGATTTTTAAGGGTTTTTAACCCTTAAAAATCAAAAAAAAATGGGGTCCGCCCCCCCTGGGAGGGGGGACCCTATGTCATTTTTTTTTTTTGATTAACCCTTTGTGTTCTGTCATCCAGCAGCTATAAAAGGCTTCTAGCAAGTGAGCAGAAGCCAGTGATCGCCGAGGGACAGAGTGCTCCAGGATGGATGGGAGGTGAGTACAGTGTAAAAAAAAAAAAAAAAAAAATTAATAAAATATTTTTTCTCTGCTTGTGTCTGTGTGATTATTTACATTTAACCCCTTGTGAACTGGTAAGGGGTCCATGACCCCTATACCAGTTCACAAGGCTGGGGGGATGGCAAGTCACCTGCGCTAGCGGGTGGCTTGCCATTAACCCCTGGCACCCCCATTACCTGCCTCCCCAAAGGCCAGGGGGGGGCAGAAGAGCCCGGGCCCACATAGGCTATGTGGGCTCGTAGGCTGCAGGGTGGGGGGGGCCACAAAAGCTGGCCGCCCCACTCTGTGCCTACAAGCCCCCATAGCTGGTCCCGGGCTGGTTACTTTGGGTAAGGGGGACCCCACGTCAATTTTTTTTTTTATTTTTAAGGGTTTTTAACCCTTAAAAATAAAAAAAAAAATGGGGTCTCCCTCCCCTGGGAGGGGGGACCCTATGTCATTTTTTTCTCGATTTAACCCTTTGTAGTGTGGATGGTATTTGTATTTTTTTTGTGAATGTTATAAAATACTTGTTTCAGTTAGAGGGGTCTCCTGGGCAGGAACAGGGGGCTACCGATAAATATGTGGTACCGTTCTAATCGGTAGAAATGGGGCTTTCACATGCAATATGATTTTCCTTAATAAAATACATTTTTTATTTAAAATAAAGGAGTCAATTTTCTAAAAAAATTTATTTATTTATTTATTTATTTTTTTTTACTTTACAATATTGTAAAAAAAAAAAAAAATTTACAAACAAGACATTTCATGTTAAAGCCTAAACTCTGCCACAAAAAGAAAATATGCCATTTTCTTGGAAATTCCTGCAAAAATCACAGTTAAACATCACGCAAAATGGTGAAAAATATCCTGTCAGGAGAGGGTGACAAAATCTCAAGTAGACTGGCAGTCAAAAGGTTACAGGTACCTATGCATGTTGGGTATTGTTCTGCTCGGGGGACCTTGCGCTTTCAGATTTAGCTTGTTTTTTCTTATTTGCATATTGATATTTTAGAAAAATGTGTTTTTTATTCTGCTTTTTTATACATTTTTTTGTGAAATCCTGTGCAACCTATGAATTCTTCGAGATATTACTTCCAGAAAGATGAGCCCACTACAACAAGCTGGGTACGCTTAGAAAGCTTAACATGTGTACTTTCAGGGAATATATGGTTTATGGGGGATATTCCAAATGTAAAGGGTTGGTTTGGTAGAAAAAGCACAAGGTGCGCACTTTGTCTGCAGAGCTGAATATCTGAAGTAAAATTACCGTTATGCGCATGCTTTACTTTGGTGTGTTTGGCAACTCTTTCCTTGACAGAACCTATGCATGTTGGGTATCATTCTGTTTGGGGGATGTTGCTTTTTCAGATTTTCTGTTTTTTTTTGGTTTGCATATAGTTTTTTTTAGGAAAATGTGGTTTTGATTCTGCTTTTGTATTCATTTTTAGGGAAACCCTGTGCAACCAAAGAATACATTGAGGGATTACTTCCAGATAACTGCACCCATGTCAACAAGCCTGGTACGCCTAGAAAGCTTGAGGTGTGTACTTCTAGGGAATATATAGTTTGTGGGGGGTATTTCAAATGTAAAGGGTTGTTTTTCTTGAAAAACTGCAAGGTGCGCATATTGCAAAGCATAGTTGTATTTTATCTGAAAATCTCCTAAAGCGCTGTTTCAGTTTGGGGGAGTCTCCTGGGCAGGAAAGGGTGTCTACCAATACATATGTGGTACCGCTGTAAACGAGAGAAATTGGGGTTTCACACGCAATAAGATTTTATTGACAAACTTACATTTTTTATCACAAAAAAACACTACAAATTGTAAAAAATAGTTTTTTTTTATTTTTTTGCACAATTTTCACCCAAAAATATTGAGAATACACTTAGAAAATGACAAACAAGACATTTCATGTTAAAGCCCAGGCTCCGCTGAAAAAAACAATATATCACTTTCCTGGGAAATCCCTGGAAATCCCTTCAAAAATCACAGTTGAACATGGGGAGCGCAAAATAGTGCAAAATGGTCTGGCAACAAAGGGTGACAAAATCTCAAGGTAGGCTGGCAGCGAAAGGGTTAATGCCAGACCTGTAATGTCATTTTTGAGGAAATATTTTAAAAATTAAAAAAAATATGAAAAAACTGCTATTTCAATGCCAGAAGAGGTCACAGAATTGTTTGTGATTTAAAAAAAAAAAAAAAACCCTGTTTAAAGAGAAGAAAAGTATCGTCCATTGAAATGTATGGGAGAGCGACAGGTAGCTGGAGGTCATACCTGGCGCTGTGCAAGGCTGAACGCTGGCGCTGTTCGCTGAGGCTGTGAAAATGATGAATCAGACGCTACATGGCGCTATTCCAGTCGCTAAACAGATTCTGCTTGATAAATGTGTCCTACCTCTCATTAACCAGCTGCTACCTGACGCTATCCCTTCTTAAATAAGGTCCTACGTCATTCAGCAAAGCCTCTCATTGGGTAGTGCAAGCGGCCACATCCCCAGCTGCGAGTACGCTCCTGCCCCAGCCTATCTCTTTGAAAACCAAAATGAGAGCCATATTTGCCATATGACATTGTCACAGCAAAATAAGGGCCTAAATAGCTATGCGCGGCTGCGCACAGCCGAAAGGATGCGAGTGATGCCACATGCCGGCAATGTGTGTGGCGTTCAGCTTTTCCAGCTGAGAAGTTGATTGGCCGAGAGGCTGCGTAGGTGACATTAGACCAAGGAGAGGTGAGTTTTAAAGTGGACCAACACCCAGCCCGGGAAGCCGATCCAATCCCTCCCCGCGGGGCATTAAAGCCGATCGCTGTGTGAAACCCCCCAGGACGCGAGCAAACCTTACCTGGCTCCCAGTCCAACGGCCCATTTATAACACTTTCCCTGAAAGCGTGAGCAAAACCAGCTTTTTTTTCATCTTCAAGCCGCTTTGAGCAGTACAAATACAAAGTTGCAAAATCACATTATAATTACAGAACTCCTGTGCACCTGCCTTTTATTAGTTCAGTCATATCTTTGTACTATTGACAGTTGACCCATGTTTCAAGCCAACCAACAATACTAAGGCAGTGTATTATGACTTCTGTTCCGACATTGAGACATTTTGGATCTACCCCTGATTGGGGTAACAAGCCCATCACATGGCCCAATATAATTAATATATGTAACCATTAAATTAAATTATTATCCCCCCTTCTCCATATATTGTGTCATTTTTTTATCTCCTTGATCCCATCTTCCAGATCTTTTGCAGTGTTTCAAAAGTAATGGTGCCCCACCCCCCGAAGATGAAGAAAACACATTTGAAGGGTGGTCGTGGATGAATACATTTGAGAGCAGGGCAAAATTTGGAACCTAGCTACAATATTTGATTTGCACTGCAGAAAATGGAGGGGACGTCGTTTGCTGTATTTACACCTTTTGGCAAAGGGCTCTCATTGACTTAAATGAGCATAGAGAGTGGTCGCATCCCAAGTGGAGCACATGATCCCACCTCATCCTATCTGAATGGCTGGGGCAGGAGTCCACGCACAGCCCCAAGGTTGCAGGGGATACACAGGCTTGTGCTCCCCATTGAAAAACAATCAGAACCATTTGCCGAAAGGCAAGCGGCTTTGACTGGACAAGTACCTGCGTATGCACTGTTGGACAAGGGTAAGGTAAGTGATTACGACGCCCACTGGGTTTCACACAGCAGGTCATCCCAATACAGGATACCCAGAGGAAAGGACAGCGGCTGGCCCTGAATCTTTTAGATTCCACTTTTTTATGGTTTAATCCAATTCAAAGAGAGTGTGTTAATTATTCCCAAGCTTATTTGTGTGTGTGAACATGTGTTGTAATGACATTAGGATATGGCCTTGTAGGGAAAGGCTGGGTCAAACAATCAGTTCACAAAATTAGATGTTTTAATAGAATCCTCCTATGTGTGTACTCTGCAGGCCACTGTATGTGAATGCTCAGTATCTAAAGTGAGGGTATTCTTTAAAATGTAAAGAGTCTATTGGGCTTTTGAGATGGATTTATTAAAGTGGCTTGAAACCCAGGGGGGATCGGTCCGGGAATCTATAAGATTACCGGACCGATCAGATCCCTCCCCGCGGGGCATCCGAAATCGGGATGTCCCGCTGGGAGGAACCCCCCAGGAGGCCCACAAACCTTACCTCAGCCCCGTTCCATCGGCGCATGCGCGAGCTGCAACTTGCGCTTCCCTCTAGCAGGGCGCGCACCCGCGCCGGCCGTACGTGAATGGCCGGCGCAGGCGCGCTCCCTGTTAGAGGGAAGCGCGAGACGCGGCCTCCAGCGCTCAGAGCCGCTGAGCTGCTATGCGCGCCCAAGCGGCCTTGGACGCGCATACCACAGCGGCTCTGAGTGCTGGGATTGGCTGGAGCGGTCACGTGGGAGCGTGGTGAGGTGAGTGTTTCTGGGCTTTCGGGGGGGTTTCAGACAGCGGGGCACCCCCAATCGGGGTGCCCCACCGAAGTGGACCAAAACCCAGGATAGTCAAAATCCTGGGTATCGGTCCACTTTAAGAAAAAGTCCCTTAAATTTATACAGCCATACACATCCAACTAGTGGACACGTGTCCACTAGTTGGATGTGTATGGCTGTATAAATTGGCGTTGCACCCTTAGTGTTTCTGGGGGCCTTGGATGGCACAGAGACATAAAGAGATGATTGGCATAGCTCCACCTGCTGCAAGGATTGATGGGTAATGCTATCTGTCCTTGTATTGGGTACTGTGCAAATACCGTTTTAGGAAAGCACCTCTTTTCCTTTACCTAAGTAGAGGATTTTTTGGTCTCTTTAGCTCCCCTATATTAAAGTGGAATCTATAAGATTCTTGGGTCGATCACCTCCCTCACCGCGGGACATCTGAGATCAGGATGTCACGCGGGGTGAAACCCCCCCAAAACACCTTACCTTACTGGCGGCGGCGGCAGCCCCTCTAGACGTGCGCGCGCCCGCTGTTTCCAAATGGCCGCCGCGGGCGCGCGCCCTGTAAGAGTGACGTGCGGGAGGCGGCGGACACGCTGTCTTGTCCGTCGCTGTCACCTGCTTGTCCGTCAGCGGGGATTGGACGGCGCGGTCACGTGGGAGCGTGGTGAGGTGAGTTTTTGGGGCTTTCTGGGGGGTTTCACACAGCGGGGCAACCCCAATCGGGGTGCCCCCCCCGAACTGGACCAAAACCCAGGATAGTCAAAATCCTGGGTGTTGGTCCACTTTAAGCCTAACATGGGTCTCTCCACATACTGGCTTGCAAGAATTCGCCAAATGTGGTATAAACAAAGACCTGGGTCTTTTGTACTTCGAATAGTAACCAATATGTTAAGTTATAGTTCACTTGCAACAAATTAGCTCTGGTAGGAAATACTTGGGTGTGCCAGAAGTGCTTGCACAGAATGGTTTTCACATTGCTTGTATAATCTGTTTGCAATCAACTGCTAAAGGTCCCCTCCTTAGTGAAGAGAGAAAGAAGCTTCCACAGTGCATGTGCCCCACCCATGCTTAGACTGAAATTGCATACAGACATATGACTTACTAAATCCACATGAGACTTCATTCCTCTTGGATTATTTTACTGTTTTAGGGGAGAGATGGCTTAGGATTCTTGTGCATAATGCCTATTTGTTTCTTAGATCCCCAGCCAGCATTGTTGCAGTATGTGGATTGCTCCAAAGTCTGGCACAAGTAGCTGAGTTAACTCTATCTACAATCTGGTTCTCTTCTTTGGTCTTGTCTGTGGTTTTACAGGTCCCTCAGGTGACTGGCCAGTGACAATTGATGACCTGCCCCAATGGTTTGCCATCTCTGACTAGTGTGAAGGGTGGAAATAGTGCGTGGACCCATTGTTTCACAGTGCCATTGGGGAAAACTAGCCTGACAGCAGGAGGAAACAATATGGCCCATCTAGTCTACCCCCATGATTGTATGTTCTCTCTTTATATTAGTGTATAAATATGCTTACCACAAACATGTTCATATTTACTTACTATTGATTTTCCAACTGCTGGATGTTTGTTTCAAGCATTTATTACTCTTTCAGTAAAATAATTTGTTCTAACTATGCTCTTAATCTTCCCTCTGACTAACCTTAGGTTGTGTCTCCTTGTTCTATTATTGAGTTTCTACTTCCACCCGAACCTTATTCAATCCTCCAGACTGTACAAATTAGGTTTATTTAATAATTCCCGATTCCTTTGTATTATCAACTTGTAACTTGCCTTTCTTCAGAAGGCACACAATACTTTGATACCTTTTCTTCAGCCAGTTGTAAATCCACTGAGCTATCCAGGGATTAAAGTCCCTGTTCCTGCAAAACATAAAAAAATTCTAACATACTCATACCTCCCCATTAGTCTCACACAGCTGATCCATATGAGTCTGGTGGTCTGAATCTTACCACCTCTTGATATTCAGTCCCAGCGCCCTGGCTGCCACACCCCCCACTATGTCAGTCCAAGTCCATTCACTGCAATGGAGGAGGCCTATCAGTTCTCAACACACTTCCTCTATTGAAATGACTAAAACAGGCATGTCCATTCACTGTGACTGATGCAATGAAGGACGTGGTCACAGAGGGCTATGGTCAAGCAGGTATTGCCTGCGCAGTGGTAGGTTTCTTACTAACAAGCTAGGATGGACTAGCTACACGTGAATAAAGATCATATGTAATGATGAGTGGGTTGGTTGAAATTAGGGTACGATGAATTTGGACGAGCTTGACGCCAAACTTCGGTTATGGGATTCCAAACCCGAACCCCTTTGAAGTCAATGGGGACTCAAACTTTGGGGCCCATAACTGGCTTAAAATGGGGCCCAGCAAGGGCTAGAGGGATTAAAATCGAGGGGAATACTAGGGAGATTGCCCTGCACAAAATGGCCTAGGAATATACTCAAAATAATCACAGAAAGCAGAAAACGAAACAAAACAAAAATTAACGACATACACCTATAAAAGAAAACATTTAAAAATGTGTTTTTTTTGAGTGTTGGAGGCTTAACTGGGGGGGAGGACACCTAGGTGATTGCCCTGCACAAAATGGGTTACAGAAAGTAATTAAAACAAACAGAAAACTAAAAAAGTAAAGAAATACAGCAATAAAGAAAATAAAAATAAATGTATCCTTCAACATATACATATATACAAAACTATATACATCAATAAATAAATTTATACATTAATATATACATATATACATCAATAAATGAATATATACACAAATATATGCATCAATCTGTGCATATATATATATATACATCAATAAATGAATATATACACAAATATATTCATTAATCTCTCTCTATCTATCTATCTATCTATCTATAGATAAATATGTACATTAATCTATACATATATACATCAAAAGAATTACCTCAATCTATACATATATCAACTTATATACAAATGAATAGAATAAAATATCGCCTTTTTTTTTTTTTTTACAGATGTCAGAGGTCCTGGGGGGGAGGGGGGTGGATGTGCGGTTTAAGCTTAAAGTGGACCAACACCCTCCCATGATCGGCCTGGGAATCTATAAGATTCCCGGACCGATCAGACCCCTGACTGCGGGGCACCCCGCTGTGTGAAACCCCCCCGATCCAGCGGCGCCCGCCGCCGCCTCCTACGCGTCCCTCTAGCAGGACGCGCACCCGCACGTTTGTGAATGGCCGGCACGGGCGCGCGCCCTGTAAGAGTGGCGCGCGTGAGGCGGCGGCGGGCGCGCTCACTTGTCCGTCTCTCACTTGTCCGTCGGCGGGGATTGGCAGCGGCGGTCACGTGGGAGCGGGGAGAGGTGAGTTTTTCGGGGTTTCTGGGGGGTTTCACACAGCGGGGCACCCCCGATCGGGGTGCCCCGCCGAAGTGGACCAAAACCCAGGATAGTCAAAATCCTGGGTGTTGGTCCACTTTAAGAGGCGGAGGAGGAGGAGTAAGCAAACACTTTAACCAGTCACTCATGTGCTGGCACAGCCAAGTCCTGTAAGATCCATGCCTGGTTCATCTTAAGGAATATAAGGATGCAACAGGAAAGGAAGTTCGGCGGGGCATGGTCATGCTGCCTGCCGCCTGGTGAGGAAGCATGCGCTCATCCACCCTCAAGGTAAGATGCCCGTGGGTTGGGGGGCTATGTTAGCGAGTAGGAGGGGGTAGAGGGGGCCAACCATCAGTGCCAGCTAAAAAAGTGACCCCTTCCAGGGATGCCCTATTGTGTGAGCCCCCTAAAATCCCCAGGTCAGGAGTCCCTCACAGTTCTCTCTCGGCCTCCCTGTACCTGAAGCTGGGGATGGGAGCGTGCCACACACAGTCCCTGCTGTGTGTGTGGCGTGCTCCCATCCCCAGCTTTAGGTACAGGGAGGCCGGGAAAGAGACCAGGGTCGCTCTTGTTTCCCTGTGATGCAGCTCTTGTACACGGTGCTTTATGCCATGCATTAAATTGCACAGCATAAGGCGCTGATTGATTGAGAGATTGTGCATGCGCTGTGGGATGAATGAAAAGTGAGTCTTTGGGGAAACTGTGGGGTTTCATAAAGCAGCCCATCACAAATCTGGATGCCCCTGAGGAGGTACCAAAACCCAGCATAGTGAAATTCCTGGGTTTTGGTCCACTTGAAATGGTTAAATCCCACCAGCGTACGTCCTGGAATCTCAAAGATTCCAGCGCGGTCACTGCGTTTCGCTCAAGGCTTCGGGATGCCGCGCTATGTAAAACCCCCCATGGCGCCAGTAAAAACTCACCTTTCCATTCTCCGGCAGCACATGCACAGGCTGTCGTTCAATGAGAGCTGTCTGCCATGGCTAGGTCATTGCTGTGAATGGGGAGCACGTGCTGCCACATCCCCTATGCGCGCTCCAGCCCCAGCCATTCCGATAGCTCCCCGTTCAAATCAATGCGAGCAGACTGCCGAATTACGTAGTCACAGCAGACGGCTCTCATTGGACCAGAGCCCACACATGCGCCTCTGGAGCATGGAAAGGTGAGTTTTTATGGGCGAACTGGGGTACCTGTAATGTACAGTGTGGCATACCAATTCAAGATGCCCTGGAGGCATGGAACAAAACTTGGGAAAATTCAAATTCCCAGGTTTTGTTCTGCTTTAAAAGCTGGTAAACCTGATTGAGGATGCTCCTGTTTGTGAAACCTCGGGTAGTGCCAAAAATCTTACCTCTCTCCCATGGCGCATGTGCAGTAATTCAGAATATTTTGAGTCGCCTGGCAATTTATCCTGAATTTTTTTAATTTGCTTTCACAATGTGTAGATAATGGTGCTGTGTAGTATGTGTGTGTGTGTGTGTGTGTGTGTGTGTGTGTGTGTGTGTGTGTGTGTGTGTGTGTGTGGGGGGGGGGGGGTTAATAGAGTGTTTTGTGGGTAATGTGTGTGTGTGTGTGTTTGTGCATGGGTGGGGGGGTTAAGTGGAACAAAACCCAGCCAGGCCAGCCCTGGAAAGGAGCTGCTGGCCTTCCCCTAGGTATCCCTTACTGGGATGCCCAGCTATGTGAAAAACCCTAGGGGCCTGTAATCACTCACCGTTCCTGGGTCCAACGGCGCATGTGTGGATTATCGTACAATGAGAGCTGTTTGCTGTGACAATGTCATATGGCAAATATGGCTCTCATTTTTGTTTTCAAAGAGATAGGCTGGGGCAGGAGCGTAATCGCAGCTGGGGATGTGGCCGCTTGCACTACCCAATGAGAGTTATTTGCTGAATGACTTGGTCACAGCAAACTGCTCTCATTCAACCGTATGCTGTTGGACCCCATAGGTGAGTGAATACCGGCATCCTGTGGGGTTTCACACAGCGGGGCATCCCCTGGGGAAAGTTAAATTCCTGGCTTTTGTTCTACTTTAACTGTATGTGTGGAAGGTTAAAACACACCAAAACCTGGGGTTTGGCACCCCTTTTCTGGGGCATCTTAATTCAGTATAGATTGCGTCACCTGGCTATCTATTATAAATGGAAGGTTTGGAACCACCTGTAGGCTGCTCCCCTCCTGTGGTGTGTGCCCATGCTAGCCATTAAGCCAGAAGGATGCGCTGTGGGATCAATGGAAAGGTATGTTTTATGGCAATCCTAGGGGTTTAACAGAGTGGAACATCCTGAATCAGGATGCCTTGCAGAGAGGGAATTGGCTGGCGCTGGAGGCTTTTAGACTACAGGGCTGGACAAAACTGGGTATGGTCTGGTTTAACAGGTGTGAGCATACCTCCCAACTTTTCAAGATATGAAAGAGGGACAATTGTTAAATTAAGCTATGCCTCCTCATTGAGGGATGGCTGAAGCCACGCCTCCTCATTGACGGATGATTGAAGCCACGCCCCCTCATTGAAGCATGCTTAGGAGATTTCTAAAAGATTAAGTTCTAAAAGTTACAATATAAACACTTTAAATAGACAAATGAACAATTTATTGCTGCAGATCTGCATGTTACACCTCAAAGAAGGACAAATGAGAACAAGTGACAGGGAGACATGGATTCAAAAGAGGGACAGTCCCTCCAAATCAGGCACAGGTATGGGTGTGAGGGTTAGGTGTGGGGTTAATAGTGTGTGTGTAGTGGGGAGTAATAGAGTGGGGAGGTGTGATGGGGATAATGGTGTGTGTTTGTGGGTTAACTGATGTGATCTGATTCCTCTCCCTCTCATTGCAGGCCCATTTCTTAACTTATCCTTGCTCCCTTGGCAGAATGGACCCATGATTGTCTGCCAGCCACCACGTCGACTTTGGACTCAATGTCTACTCTACTATTTTATTGAGGGAGTGAGGATCAGGTAAGAAAGATTGGCTTGCAGGGTTAGTCTGTAAGCATTAGGATTGTGAGCAAAGGTGATCAATATCTATCTATAATAAAATTGTATTTGGATGGCTGTTAATGATGAACGTGGATGGGTTAAATTCTACGTCTGGCCTCCTGGCCACAGGCCCCTGACAAATCACCAGGAACTGGTGATTGCTACTTATCCCTGGGGCCTCCCAATTTGAGATGCCTCGCTGTGTGAAACCCCTGATGGTCCACTCTGTTCACCTTTCTGCCATTCCCATGTGTGGGCTCTTGTCCAATCAGTGCTATGCTGTGCATACTAATGCCATTGTTTTGGACTGTGCATTGGCATCCCTAGCTTCGCTGCATAATATGCATGCTCCCGCACTGGGCACAGGATCGCACTTCGCCACAGGGAAGTGACAAGCCATTACAGCGAGGGACCGGCTGAAAGGTAAGGGGTTTGCAGGCCATTGTGGGGGTTTACACAGTGGGGCATACCGAATCAGAATGCCCCAGGGGCCCTTAGTCGGCTGGCCCTGGAGTATTTTAGAGTCCAGAGCGAGCTGGTGTTTGTTTCTTTTTTTTTTTTTAAAGTGACTTACCTGGCCAGCACCAGTTGGCCATTCCCCCCAAACTCTGTGGCTACTGGGGAATTGCTGCTTAATTGGCTAATCACTGTGAGATCTGGGTTGGTACTGCACTGATTGGCTGGCTAATGCCAGTTGTGTTTGGAGTTCTGATTATTAATTGTGAGGTCTGGGTAGATCTTCTTGTATTATGCCTATTAATTGTGGGCTCTGTTCTTGCATCAGGCGCTTAAAGCTGCCATACAACCAAACTACAAAAGTTTTGACTCTCAACTGAACAAAAGGTAAAAGAAATTTAGTTTGGCTAGTGACTTGCAAAAAGTGGTCCACTGCTTTATATCTGGATTAACTGTCTTGCTTTATTCTGTGATCTATTTGGGTAAAACTTTATTCTATGTGTTTTTTCTGTGCAAGATCTCATTTATGCTGGGCAGAATATATCTGTAGTAATAAGTCGAGGCAGCTGGAGGTAGTGGTATTTTTCTTAAAAATAAATTTGTTAGTCAACTCACTCACTCACTCCTCAGTTTAGATTGGCTTGTAAGGGGGGTCTTTATATAGTTAGCCACAGGCGACAGAGAGGCTAAGTTTACACATGATCACGGGTGCCAACGGTACTTTTTTTACGCAAGCAGGGGAGATGGACTAACAACAGAAGTGGGGTGGGGCCAGGCAATCACAGGGGGTACCGGCACTGCCAGTCTAGAACTAGAGCCTCTTTCCAGCCTGCACTCATCACTCCCGACTTGGCAACAGTCTCCACTAACTCTCTATTTTCTAGTGCCATCTCCACTCACTCACTGCTGAACCCTGACAACTGTTTCAGTCTCCACCAGCTTTGCTGACTTGCTGCATCCCCCATTTACTCCACTGTTATAGCCTCCTGTACTGGGTCTTCGATCCACTCTACCTCTTCCATTTGGTTGGGGGGAGGTGGGGGTGAAACACAAATAGTGCCTAGGACAGCATGAACCCTAAATACAGCCCTGATTGTGGCCATGCTCACACTCCCCTGTGAGCTGCAACCGTTGAGCAAGCACTGGAGCATGTAG
The DNA here is from genome assembly GCA_027917425.1 of Gastrophryne carolinensis. NCBI lineage: Eukaryota > Metazoa > Chordata > Amphibia > Anura > Microhylidae > Gastrophryne > Gastrophryne carolinensis. The sequence continues at coordinate 87,617,862 of CM051240.1, read as the reverse complement.
TGGCTCATGTGAGCTGGGCTGTCCTGAGTCAATGAAAAGCTGTACTCAGTGTCAGGTGTCTCTTCCTCCTCCTCCTGCTCCCTCCTCCAGCTTGCGAGCTGCACTGGGTGCCACCCTGCTGTGAGAGAAAGTAGTCCTCCTCTTTCCCCTTCGACACCTCCAAAACTGGATATTGGCATACCCACCCACTGTCACATGTGCACTGCCCTGACAGCAGGGAAAATGGGCCTTCCTCTTCCTCCTCAGTCATAACCTGACGCAGGCAGAGGATGGGGATGGTAGCGCTGACAATAGTGTCATCAGCACTGACCATATTGGTGGTGTACTGGACGCACTGCAGCAATGTGCAGATGTACCTCATGGAGGTCCACTCACTGGTGAAGCTGGTCTGCACTTCCATTCAACTGGGCATTTTGGAGCTGGAACTCCACTATCGCTGCTGCTGATCACACGCCCTTTCCGTCATGTATATCGTGGAATTCCACCTGATGGGCAAGTCATATATGAGGCGGTGGGTGGGAAGGCCAAATCTCCTCTGCAATGCAGACAGGCGAGCAGCAGCAGGACAGGAACGCCGAAGGTGTGGGCTCACGCTACACACTTTATGCAGCAGGTCCAGCATCCCTGGATAATGGGCCAGGAAGCTCTGCACCACCAGATTGAACAAATGCACCAGGCACGTGATGTCTGTCAACCCACCTCAACCCACCTCAGCCCAAGGCTGCTCCAAGGTTTGGCCCATTACCGCATACCACCTTTGCAATGTCCCAGTGCAGCATTTGCAATACTGTTCTATATGTGTCCCCTCGACATTCAGCTGTCCCTGTGACTTTGAGGTCTGTTATATTGCGTAGCTAATATGGTATAATATATCTGTGTTCATACAGTATATATATATATATATATATATATATATATATATATATATATATATATCCTGTTCCTGTATAATAACCTTTTATATCCTGTTTTCATGTAATAACATGTTTCCTATGTGAATTTATGTAGTTTGCACTCAAAGAGTTAATGTATTCACATTGTGCAGTTCCATAAACTTCATAACTCCCTATTGCTGTAACTAACTTGCTAGGGAAGGGTCATGTGACAAGTGATGAGCCTATCAGGACTGCTGAGCACCTAAGCCTTCCCTCTCCTCCATTTTCTAGTGAGAATAGCTGTGATCTCTGAAGGAAGAAGGTCTGTGCTTGTGCTGCTGGCTTGTCTCATGTGGCTAGTGTGGAGAAAGGGGCCAGACTAATGCTTACCAAGTCTGCTGATAAATTTACAGCATCATCTCTCATATTCCAGGTCACAGAGCCTGTCTTCAATTCAGCTCTAATCCCCAAGGTCGCAGAACCCATCTTCAATCTTGCAAGTAAGCTATTCAGCCTAAATGACACTATAAGTCTCAGCAAGTCCTCTAGTCTCCCACACCACAGGATCGCTCCTGAGCTCCCGATCTATACTGTCACTGTACCATCTAGACTGCCAGTAAAGGTTCCGTTGATCCTAACCTGTCATCTGCCTGTTTTTGCTACCTAACACCTAGCAAGGGATCTCCTGGGACCCCCGGTTGGTAGGGTAACCGGTGCCACCAAACCCTCCTGGCGTCACGACACAGGGCCCTCATACCATCTGGGCCTACGGACTTTAACATCTGTCCGGAACCTAGGCTTCGGCCTGCCACCCCAAAAGCCAGTGACCAACAGCTGCCTCCCAGCTTCCCTAACCTGGTCACCACATAGCTTTATTTGGCGTCACGAACAGGATACGAAGTGTGTGCCTGTATGCCCACAAGCCACCGTGTATTATCAAGTCCTTCCCCAGTTATCGGACTAAGTTGATATTTGCCCTGAAAAATTAGCAATTCGCTGTACGGGACTTTTCTATACAATTGGCGGGAAGGGGAAGTAAGGGCCGCCATTGTGATCACTAAAACCGTTAAAGAGTACCTGAAGGGGTTAATTCCTGGTGCAGATTTCCCGTGCGCGCGAGCGGTCACAGCTCCGCCCAGCCAGACGCCAGTGGTAACGCCTCTCCCCCTTCAGCGCCAGCCGGAACTAAAGATCCGCCCTGTGTTGCACAGGGGAAGATATTCAGCCCCGGACCAAACAGGAAGTTCCTGGGCGCCGCCATCTGTGAAATTCCCCCTGCTCCCCGAGACTTCACCGGAACGCCAGAGCAAGTGTGTCACGGCTGCTGCAGAGCCTCCGACGACCGGACAGCGCTCTCAAGGACAGCGCACACTCAAGGACAGCGCACACTCAAGGACAGCGCACATTCAAGGACGGCGCACACTCAAGGACGGCGCACACTCAAGGACGGCGCACACTCAAGGACGGCGCACACTCAAGGACGGCGCACACTCAAGGACGGCGCACTCAAGGACAGCTCACTCAAGGACAGCGCTCTCAAGGACAGCGTACCCAATAGAAGACACACTCAACTTCTTAAAGGGCCAGCGCACCCTAATTTTCCTGCGATAGCGCATTGCCATTCAGCAGCAACATGTCTGATCCGAATTCACCAGAGTTTGCTGATGAGGGGGCCCCTCCAGTTCCGGCAGCTGGATCATCTTCTCCAAGGGGAGATCACCGCCGATGCCACGCAATCCGATAGGAGTCCCAGCTGTCTCCCCAGTCTTCATAGGGATCCCCGTTCTGCCCACCTATAATGGAGACCCCTTCACACTGCGAGACTTCAAGGAGAGGATCCCGGGTCTCTTTCTCTTTTATTCTTTTTCCCCTGACCAACAGGTGCAGTTGCTGGTGGGACAACTTCAGGAATCAGCCTTAGATGAGGTCCGTACCTGGCCCTCCACTGAGAAAGCGACGGTGGAGCAGATCTTTGAGGGACTCCGCCAGGTGTTTGAAGCTTACTCTCCTTCTGAGGTACGTCTCCGGCTCTATGAAAGACGCCAGAAGCCATGTAACAGCCTGAGGGCTTATGCTGTTGCATTACAGAGTGCTCTGGAAGCAGTACAAAAATTAGATGGGATCTCTCCCTAACAGGGCAACCTGATGGACCGGTTAATAGATGGGGACCATAACAAAGGGGATAAGGCCCTATTACGTATGTTAGCCGCCCAGAATCCAAACTTGCCCTTCTTGGCCTTTAAAAGACTTGCTGTTCAGGTCATAGAACCCAACACTGACTCAGCAGATATTTGTAAACCCTCTCCGGAAATCGTCAGTGCCATCACTACACCTGCCACACCACAGGTACAGCCTAATAATCCGGCCCCTGCTGCTACACCCAGTCCATCTGGGTTCCAAAGTGTCAAGCAAGACAAAGAACAGTTGACCCCAGCCGTAAGGGAACTTACTACCCAATCTGTCCAAGTTTGCCGCCAAGCTCCTGTGGGATAGAATCGCATAGTGGCTTCTGCTCCACGTTCTGCTAATACCTGTCAGGGCCCTAACCCTAAATCCCCTGGGACTCAAAGGCCCTATTGTACTTATTGTAGTAAACCAGGACACTGGAAAATGTTGTGCTGGGCTTTAAACGGGTATCCCCTGAGGTCGAGGGCCGGCCCTCAGGAAAGTCATTCTCAGGCCCATCTGGAGAACAGTCCACATCAGGACACTCATTATATGTCGCCTCATGTCCCTATGTAAGGGTAATTGTAGAGGGTGTTCAGCTGGAGGCCCTAGTTGACACAGGCTCTCTGTCCACCATCTCCAAAGACCTCTTTTACCAGTATTGGAGTGCAGAATGTTTGTGTGAACCCACCAATGTTAATTTCAATGTGATGGCCGGTAACGGAAACCAGCCCCCAGACATGGATACTGGGAGCCCACCATGCAGGTTGGGGAATGCGTATTAAGAGGACAAGGGATAATAGTCATAGAAGTTTCAGATAAGGGTTCTGCTGCTTTCATTCTGGGAATGAATATTATGCGACATTGCTTCCCAGAGATTGTTGAGGCATTGCACACTTCTCTCCCTTATCTCTCCCCGTCAGACCAGAGGGTTGCGCAACACCACTTAAAGGTGCTACAAGCTGAACAGAGGAGAAGTTTGTAAAGTGAGTGTCCAGGACATCCGATCTGTGACCATCCCCCCTAACTCAGAGATCTTCTTATGGTGCCGGGCCCGGCCAGGAGTGAGAAACCAAGATTATTCTGCGCTGCTGGAACCTATACAAATGGAGAATTACCCGTTAATCTGAGCTGCTAGAAGTCTAGTCAGGGTGATGAATGGAAAGGTACCCGTCCGGCTAGTGAATCTATCAAGAGTGCCCGCGGTACTGCCAAAGTATACGCCAGTAGCCCAGCTATCCTTGCTCATGCCAGCAGACCTGTTGTCGGAGCGTGACGTGGCTCGCCACAACGTGGCCTACCTAACTTCTGATGCCACAGATAAACCATCACCACCCTGGTGGACACAGCTCCAAATAGGCGTGGAAGATACCCCAAAGAATCAAATCAAAGGGGTAATGCAAGTGGCTAAGGACCATCAAGCTGCCTTCAGTAAGCACCCCGCTGAACCACCATGATACAGCATCAGATAGAGACTGGGACTCATCCCCCTATCAAGGAGAGGCATCTGCCTGTGGCTCCGGGCATGTATCAGACAGTGAAGAAACTATTGGGTGACATGAAGGATGCAGATGTCATTCAAGAGAGTCTAAGCCCGTGGGCCGCCCCTGTGGTTCTCATTAAGAAAAAAGACAGCACCATCCGATTCTGCGTGGATTACAGAAGATTGAACGATGTCACCCACAAGGACGCGTATCCACTCCCTCGAATGGAGGAATCAAGGCTTTAGGATCAGCAGTCTATTTCTCCACTCTGGATCTTACCAGTGGGTACTGGCAAGTGTCAGTGGCTCCAGAAGATAGGGAGAAGACCGCCTTTGTGACCCCGATGGAACTATTTGAGTTCAAGAGCATGACCTTCGGCCTCTGTAATGCGCCGGCCACCTTCCAGCGCCTGATGAAACGCTGTTTGGGTCATCTTAATTTCCAGAGTGTCCTTCCCTACCTTGATGATGTTATTGTCTAATCTCAATCCTATCAGGAACATTTGACCCACCTCTCTGAGGTATTCCAGGTACTTATCCGACACGGCCTCAAGATCAAACCGTCAAAGTGTCACCTTTTGCCTCAAGTGCATTATCTGGGACATGTTGTCGGCGCGGAAGGCATTCAACCTGATCCAGCAAAAGTGGAGATAGTGAAGAATTGGCCCGCTCTGCGCACAGTCAAGGATGTCTAGAGCTTCCTAGGGTTCGCTGGGTACTACCGGCGGTTCGTATCACTTTTCGCCCAAATTGCTGAACCTCTCACATCACTTCTCCAAGGGACAGCTAAAGAGAACTACAATGGAATTCTCCCCATGGATGGCGCTAGATAAAGAGAGAGACACAAGAGATATAAACGAAGAAAGAAGAGGAAGAAGAAAGAAACATAAGAAAGAAAGAAAGAATGTCCACATCAACCATTTCTCTCCAGCAGATCCTGTATCTCCGGGGAACTCTTAGACACTTCCCATATTGTCCAGGTCCTATAGTGCTTCTCGGGCCCACCCTCGACACCATCGACTGCTAGGTCCTCCATCCTTTTGACATTTTCCAACTCCCCGTACCATTCAAATAGGGAGGGTACAGTATTGGAGCACCAATGTCGGGGTATTACTGATCTGGCTGTCGTAAGCATGTGCCTCAGCAGGCTCCTCCCCCCCTGCCGCCACTGAACCCGGAGTCATTGACAGAAGAGTCACCTGAGGGGAGTTGGGGACACTTTCAAGCGTCGTATACTCAAATACCCTCAACAACCCCTCCCAAAAAGTATTAATAGCGGGGCATTCCCACCACACGTGAGTTAGGGTTCCACATGCTCTGTTACACCTCCAACAGTTGTCTGTCTCCGAGCCTCCGTACCTCGCCAAGTCCACCGGGCTCCTATACCATCTGGTCAGGATTTTATAGTTCCTTTCCTGGGCCCTGCACACCATCTAGAGTTTGTGCGATAGAGCAAAGGTTTTTTCACACTCCTCCTTCTCAAACGTCCATCCCAATTCTTCCTCCCATCTCCTAAAAAATAGTAGGCGCCCCTCTTCCATACCCCCAGCCTGATGGAACCTATATAAGGTTGAGATTGCTCGCAAAGGGGGGGACTGAGCCTTGAGGATCGTCTCCAGCGCTGTTAAGGGCCGAGACAGGGTAGTCCCGGGAGCGAAGGATCCAATGAAGGCGCTCAACTGGGCATATAAAAACCAGGACAGTTTCCTCCCCTCCCCCCTTTCTCTCAAATCAGATAGTGATGGAGTCATCGACAGAAGAGTCACCTGAGGGGAGTTGGGGACACTTTCAAGCGTCGTATACTCAAATACCCTCAACAACCCCTCCCAAAAAGTATTAATAGCGGGGCATTCCCACCACACGTGAGTTAGGGTTCCACATGCTCTGTTACACCTCCAACAGTTGTCTGTCTCCGAGCCTCCGTACCTCGCCAAGTCCACCGGGCTCCTATACCATCTGGTCATGATTTTATAGTTCCTTTCCTGGGCCCTGCACACCATCTAGAGTTTGTGCGATAGAGCAAAGGTTTTTTCACACTCCTCCTTCTCAAACGTCCATCCCAATTCTTCCTCCCATCTCCTAAAAAATAGTAGGCGCCCCTCTTCCATACCCCCAGCCTGATGGAACCTATATAAGGTTGAGATTGCTCGCAAAGGGGGGGACTGAGCCTTAAGGATCGTCTCCAGCGCTGTTAAGGGCCGAGACAGGGTAGTCCCGGGAGCAAAGGATCCAATGAAGGCGCTCAACTGGGCATATAAAAACCAGGACAGTTTCCTCCCCTCCCCCGTTCTCTCAAATCAGATAGTGATGGAGTCATCGACAGAAGAGTCACCTGAGGGGAGTTGGGGACACTTTCAAGCGTCGTATACTCAAATACCCTCAACAACCCCTCCCAAAAAGTATTAATAGCAGGGCATTCCCACCACACGTGAGTTAGGGTCCCACGTGCTCTGTTACACCTCCAACAGTTGTCTGTCTCCGAGCCTCCATACCTCACCAAGTCCACCGGGCTCCTATACCATCTGGTCAGGATTTTATAGTTCCTTTCCTGGGCCCTGCACGCCATCGAGAGTTTGTGCAATAGAGCAAAGGTTTTTTCCCACTCCTCCTTCTCAAACGTCCATCCCAATTCTTCCTCCCATCTCCTAAAAAATAGTAGGAGCCCCTCTTCCATACCCCCAGCCTGATGGAACCTATATAAGGTTGAGATTGCTCGCAAAGGGGGGGACTGAGCCTTGAGGATCGTCTCCAGCGCTGTTAAGGGCCGAGACAGGGTAGTCCCAGGAGCGAAGGATCCAATGAAGGCGCTCAACTGGGCATATAAAAACCAGGACAGTTTCCTCCCTCTATGTGATATGCCCCTTTGCTTCAGAGACCTATCCCAGAGGGTCAACAGAGGATTTACAAGGTAAGGAAGTTCCCGCCTCTTTGGACGGAACTCGGGATCCACCCAAGAGAAGGCAGTCAGACTGATTGGAGAAGTATCGTTTTCCAGAGCCACCCATTGTTTACTCCCCCTATGGTGGAACCAGTCAACGAGCCTTACTAGGACCGCAGCCGCATGGTATGACTTCATGTCGGGGACCCCCAGCCCCCCTGCGCACTTAGGTCTACATAGCGTTCTCCTACTCACCCTGGGCTTCTTACCGTCCCATACGTAATTGAAAAAAGCAGCCTGTAGTTACATAAAGAACCCCCGTTCCGGCAACAGCGGCAAAGTCTGAAAAACATATAAGAACCGAGGTAGTACATCCATTTTTAAGATATTAGTTCTCCCTAACCAGGAGTATTGTTTTTTAGCATACAATTTCAAGCTCTCTATTGTGCTGTTAAGGAGTGGCACATGGTTCAATTTATAGAGTTTCCCCAGGTCCGTGGACACTTGCACCCCAAGGTATTTTATTGATTCCCTCTGCCACTTAAACAGGAAATTTACCTGGATTAATTCCCGGGCCTGTTCCTCTAGGGAAATGTTCAAGATCTCTGTTTTAGCCATATTAACTTTAAAGTTGCTTAGCTTACTGATTCTTTCAAACTCCCCAATTATAGAAGGCAGAGAGGTATGTGGGGAGGTTATGTATAAAAGGAGGTCATCGGGCAAAGAGGGAGAGCTTATATCCCTCCCCCCCGCATGGCACCCCTTTGATGGAAGGGTTGGCTCTCAAGGCATTTGCCAAGTGCTCCATTACCAGAACATAGAGCAAGGGGGACAGTGTGCCATTCCTGATGTTGAAAGATCCCGTGAGAGTGCCGTTAATTTTAACTTTAGCAGTGGGGTCATGGTAAGGAGCCATAATTCTGACCATCATAACTGGTCCCACCCCTACCTGGGACAGTGCAGTTTTCAGAAACCCCCAATGCACCCTATCGAATGCCTTCTCTGCATCCACTGCCAGAAGGCATGATGGGACTCCCCTCGTTTGAGCAAAATGGATCAGCAAAACTGTTTTGACCACATTGTCCCTGGCCTCCTTTCCCGAGACAAACCCAACTTGATCATTATGTATTAGCAAAGGTAGCAGGGGTTGGATCCTATTTTCCATAATTTTGGCGAACAGTTTGATATCTACATTGATCAATGAGATCGGCCTATAATTACCCGGAAAGGTATTATCCTTCCCAGGTTTCGGAATGACCGTAATGTGAGCTTCCAGGGTTTGTCTCGGGAAGGGGCAGCGACCCGGCGCAGAGAAAGGGGCAATCAGCGGTCCCATTGTTTTATAAAACCTGAGGGTAAACCCATCCGGTCCCGGACTCTTCCCTGCGGGGGTCTCCCCTATGGCCTTCACCACCTCCTCTTGCCTTACCGGGTCCTCTAAAGCCTCACTTTCTTTCGGGGGGATGACTGGTAGAGCTGTCTCTGCTATATAATTGTCCAAGTCACCCGCTAGTCTCCCCTGCGAAGGGTTGTCAATGTTATACAGGCCCGAGTAGTAAGATTGGAATTCGTCCGCAATTTGGGGTGTCTTGTGTACCTCCCTGCCATCTGCCATTTTCAGGCTGGGAATAAATGTACAGCCTTGCCTTGGGTGGAGCGACCGACCCAACAGTCTGCCCCATTTATCTGAGTATTCATATACGCGTGCCCTATACTTATCCCTGTATCTGAGGTAACATTGATCGTAGAGCCCCTTTAACTTCTACCTGGCCTATATTAATTCTCATAGTCTCCCAGGGGATGAGAGGTCTTGTGTGTCCTCTCCAACTCCTGTATGCGTCCCAGAGTTTCCACAATCTGTCGAGCTCTCTCTTTCTTAAGCCTCGCGCCATGCTTGATAAAGACTCCCCGCAGCATACACTTGAATGCCTCCCACTGTATCGGCAATGAGGTACTGTCATTGCTATGGTCAAGGTGGAAATTGGTTACCACAGCCTTGATTTCGGCCATGCATAGAATGTCCTTCAGAAGGTTGTCATTCAGATGCCAAGTGAATTGCCTGGGGGTCGCGTCCAGTACCGGGAGGCTCAAGAAAACTGGGGCATGGTCTGACCAGAGCATCTGACCAATCAAGGATTCAGGGTCTATTGCAAGGGCATGGTGGCTCAGGAGGAAATAATCCAACCTGCTATACATAAGTATGGGAGAAATACGTGTAGTTCCTCTCCCCCCCCCCCCCCCATGGAGGATCCTCCAGACGTCTACCACCTGCAGGGACTGAAGGGCCTTGCGAAATCTGTTAAGCTTAGAATGGGAGATTGCAGAGTTCCCCTGAGAGGAATCAATCCTTGGGTCCAAGACTAGGTTAAGATCCCCATCTATGATTAACGTTCCTTCCCCGAAGTCCTCTAGCGAGTGTAGCATTCCCAATCCTGCATCCACCTGTCCCTGGTTGGGCAGGTACAAATTAGCCAGGGTGTATCTCGCCCCACACTAAATTTGAGGAACAAGTACCTGCCCCCGGGATGTACTTTAACCTGTGCGTTTTTTATAGGAACGTTTTTGTGTATGCCAATGCATACTCCTTTGGATTTACTCTCAGGGTTAGGACTGGGATACCATTTATCGTAGTACCTATTTTTAATTTCAGGGATTTTCCCTTGACAGAAATGTGTCTCTTGCAGAAGGGCTATGTCCACTCTTTCTTTATGGAAAGATTTTTGCCCTTTTCTCAGGGATATTTAACCCCTTGGCATTAAACCTGCAGAGTTTAAGACTCATCAGTGCAACTAAGTTACAGGGGGAGGACACCTACCTGGCCAGATAATGTCACAGAGTCTTGTTCGTGTTGTGTTATCCCAGCCCTGAAAAGCAAGACCAGAGTCCCGTTCAGAGAGAAAGGCGAGCGGATGACCAGAGAAAGAGAGAAAAAAGCAAAAAGTCAAAAAGAGAGATGAAAATAAGAGACAGAAAAAGAGAGACAAAACTAACGAGACTAACAAAACTAATAAGCCCTCCTTAAAGAGGGGACAATGGAGAACTAAGAGGGCCGCAGCCCTCAAATCCACGCAAATCCCTCCGGCACACAGCCAATGGGATGGCGCAAAGACCTAATTGGAGAAGTGACCTTGCTGCTCGGGAGCATGCTCCCGCTGACTCTTTCACCATCACGAGCCAAGGCACCCATCCCACCCTCCTTCTACATATTGTTTTATCACAGCCCCTGTCACATCTTAAGTCCGCTTTTCACAACTCAACAAGATTCTAAAAGGTTGAACCCCGGGGAACAACCCATGAACCACCAGCAACCATGAGACCAGACAGCCAAGGCCCGCCCCCCCGCACGGGCGAGAGTAAAGAATCGCCATGCCAGGGGAGAGAGCGAGCCCCGCAGCCAAGTCATACCAGGCCACAGCTAGTCCAGTCCATATATAACCATCTGATCTGGTCACTGGTTGCCAGGTAACAGCAAGGGGGAAACACTAGACCCGGGGGGGGGGGGGGAAACCCAGCCCCGCACCCCCCAGCCTCCGACAGTATCGCCAGTAGACCAGGGGAGAAGCGGGGGGAGGGGGCATCCAACCGAATCGGTCACCGCCAGGTCACGCATCCCCCCATTCAAGAATTCAAGTTAACTCACCCATTTCCACAGGCAATAACATAGGTAAAACAGTAAGAACACAAAAATATATACCGGACATCCGCGGCCCTATACAGGGATCCAAAGGCGTCCCTACTGGGTTCCTTCTGGGTCCCCCCCTTCCCCACGGACCCATCTGGGGCGTCTAGGGGCCCTTTGCGGGAGCGGGTGGGGCGGGCCAAAGTCCAGCCAATCTGGGACCAGAAAGGGATCCAGGCCCAGGAAAGCAAACATGTTTGGCAAGTTCGCCTTACTGCGTAGAGCAAAAGCAGCATTGTCCTTGCGAATTATGAGATGAAACGGGTGTCCCCACTTGTAGGAGGCCCCCATTTCCCGAAGCCTGTCGAGCAAAGGTCGGAGTATTCTTCTCATCAGTAAGGTGCGACGAGATTCATCAGGTAGTATCGAGATCTGCGAGCCCCTCCATTCAATTCTTCCTCGCTCCCAAGCTCGCCGCAGGATGTCTTCTTTAACGGTAAAAAAATGTACCCCGCACAGGACATCTCTAGGGGCCTGGGGGTCTCCGGCCGGACGGCCCACCACTCTATGGATCCGATCAATTAGTAACTCAGCGTCCAAAGACCTCTCTAGCAGGGAGATAAATAATTCCGTTATTGAAGAACGCAGACTTTCTGCTCGGACCGATTCAGGGACGCCACGAATCTTCAGGTTATTACGCCTATTTCTGTTTTCCTGATCGTCCACTTGAAGCCGGAGGTTGATCATCTGCTGCTGGTACAATTCTTGCATTCTCTCTAGGTTTGTTAACCGCGTCTCAAGGTCCGCCAGGGAATCTTCAAGAGTGGCAACTTTAGTCTCCAGGGCCGAGGATTTCTGTTGGATATCTTCAATCTCCCTTCACAGGGCCCAATCGTTCTGATCGCCACCGCCTCTAGGTCAGCAATATTGCTTGAAGACTTGGGTCCAGAGGCGGCGGTCGTGGAGGGTTGGCCGCTCGGGGGGTATCCCGCAGGGGACTCCGGGGGAGAACCAGTTAGACCGGCCGCAACATACCGGGGGGCGGGGGCATCAGGGTAGGCAGATCCCAAAGCGCCTGCATGTCCCCGTCCGGGGAAAACGTTGCCGGGGGACCCAATACTGGACCCTGAGGACCATTCCAAATCGATCACTCTAAAAGGGCTTTGGGCCAGACTTGAGGGAAGATTTACGTTGTCAACACCGGTGTGTAGGCATCCGCCGGAACAGGATGCAGCTCCACTTGCACCACCCTGCTTGATCTCATCGGCGATCCACGCTCGTTACTGGGCGAGGGGGAACCCCCCCCCACTTGAGGTACCAGGCTTGCCACGCTGCGCCCCATGGAATTCGGCCCAGCTTACGCCCTTTATCTCAGGGCTAGGGCCCACCGGGTGTTCCTCCACCTGTGCCTCCCCCGCTGCCAGTCCGCCTCTCACTCGGCTCTCTCCCCCCATCCCTCCTGACTGGAGAGCATGGCGCTATCCATCCTGTGGCCGGGCTGCGCATCCACCTCCAACACTTCCCTGCTGCTCTCCCCGTGTTCGCCTCCCCAGCAGCTCACCTCCGTGCTGGCGCTGTCATCGCTGGGGGCATCGGCTTCCCCCTCGCAGCAGCTGTCATGGGAAGATCGCGGCCTCCTCACCTCGCCGCTGCTCCGCCTCACCTCACCGCCACTTTCGCCGTACACTGGGCTTCGGGAAGGACGCAGAGCCCCGGCCGCCTCCTCCACCTTGCCGCCTTCAGAGGTGGGTGCTGTCTCCATCTCCCCCGCATTTATCTTTGGGGGCTTGCAGAGCAGCACGCTCGTCTCAGCGTGTCCTCCTGCTCCTTCCCGACCTCCCCGCTTGGCGGGCGCCATCTTGGATGGAAGGACTCCGGATCCCGGCTGCGATCAGGGGTGAAAAAAGTCCCCAATGGCGGCCTTGGGGGGACCTTTGATGCTGCCCCCATCTTCCTTTTCTTATTGCCCCTCATCTGGACAATTTGGGTGAGGGTCAGGGTGCCTTGATCAACTGAAAATGCCAAAGTCAGACGGGAGCTCCTCCACTTGCTTTCCTACTCCCTCATACCGAAGCCACGCCCCCCGATATGGTCCTGATTTTCAGGAGATATTTAAAGTTTGTTTTTGCCTCCCTCCAGGTGAGGTGCAGAGGTTTTCAGTGGTATCTGCTTTGCATATGTATTGCTGAAATCTGTGCTTGTCCAGAAATCTTCTTTTCACCCTGCAACTGGCTTCTACTTTTGCTGAGTCAGATGGGCCAATTTATTAACAATGCTAAAACACTAAGCTCAGCTAAATTTGTACAAAACAACTGTGGCCTGGCTTTATGTGCCAGGGCTTTCCTCTATATCCATGGCTGCCACAACACAGGAGTGTGGATCAGAGCTCTGCAGTGGGCAGCCTCCTGCCCAAGCTGCTTAAATCCCTTGTGTTCCCCGAGCTACTGTCAGCTAGAATATATTTTATTGGGCAGCCTATTATTCCATACGTTTTTTTTCTCATATTTCCTACAAAATAAGAGGTCATGTGCTTTTCACCTTCCAATTTAGTATTGCAATATGCTTACTAAAGGTTATTTCTGCATAAATTATGACTGTACATACAGTAGTTTCAGAACAACAGTATACAAAGGGTCATCTAGGTATATAATAGTCATTTGTGCCAACAGACACTGCTATGGTTATTTGACTTCATATGACGTGTTTTTAATAAGATTTAAAGTGATCCTATAACTAAAAAGGAAATTTATATCATCACATTCTATCATCAGCACAGTGCCCCAACAGTCTGTTTCTTTTTTTTTTTTTTTACTAAAGCCTTTTCTCAATATACCTAACAAAACAAACCAGATGCAGATCTGTCCCCTGGCACCTTCCAGCGATGATATAAGTTAAACTGCAATAAATCTGAAAGCACTTAAACCTAACTGTCATTAGGGGACAGATTACCTTGGAACTGAATTCATTAGCATAGGCTGCCATTCGGACATCATGCTGCTTCCTATTAGTGTTTTTATAAATATTGGGCAATAATAGTCCAGCCAAGTAACTGATTAATTGTTGTCTGGCAACCGGCTACTTACTGTCAGATCGTGTCTCTTGTGCCACCCTTGTGCGAGTGGGTGCTGCTCAGGAACTCCTGCTTTGCCATTCTGGGTGGGGGGGGGATAGAGTAGTCACCCAGCTGGTCCAGCAGAAAACAGCTCCCTGAATTGAGCTGCCAGCAGCTGCACTTGGTGGCTTTTGTGCAGTCAGTGGCCGCCGACTGACAGCTCTGGACGCACCCATCACTGTAGCATTGCTGACAGCGGCTTTGCTGCCCTAGACTCTCTGTCCTGCCCTGTGGTGGCTTTGGCTACCGAGGTGCTTGGGGGGGGGGGCACTGCCAACGATAGCTTTGTTGCTGACCCTGCGGCCCATCAGATCAAAGACCGAAAAGCCTCCTGGACCAGACCATAACCCAAAGGTTGATGGAGGCGCCCTTTGCAGGGCAAGTGGTGGAAGCCCCGGGGCACGCGGCCCTTGTGCCCTACTTATATTTCAGCCCTGACCATGTGACGAAATTCTATATATTAACATTTACATTTTAAATAGGGTTTCGTAGAGTTCTCTTTTATGTACGCAGAGCTTGCAGTTGGAGTTCCATTTAGTAGCTAAAAAAGACTTATGTTTTGACAGGAGCTTGACATACTCCTGCCTCCTTGTTTTTTTTTATAGTAGCTGGTGCGGGGGTCCTCCATATTTGGAGCACAGTCACATGAGGGATAGTCACCAATGGCAGTGGGGTAATGATTGCTGTCTCAGGGGTCATGGTCGCGACAGGGCCCGCTCACTGTGACCATGGGGGGGGGGGGAGAAGCTGGGGCAGGGTGCTTTAAATCCCAGCAGTGATGTGGGGGGGGGGGGTGCAGCTCTGTAATGTATAGACTATTCAGACTGTGGAAGCAGACAGGCAGACCAACTAGCTCTGCAGGCTGTTGTCAGTCTGATGTGGCTCTCTGTGGTGGGGTTCTTGTTGGGGTTCTGACAAACTGCCATTTATCTGGCTCTTTCTCTGCGGCCAATAGGATTGTAGTTATGCCATTTAATAGAGCCCCCCCCTTTGCCCCTTTGGTGTATGGAAGTCTATGCTGGGGCAAACTTTGTCCATTGTCATCCTAAATGCCGGCAGAGAGATCACTTTGACTGCGTCTCTTGGAACCACTGGAGGATAGTGCCTAGCACTGGATGTAGACAGCAGAGGAAAGCATAGTTTAATGTTAGTTATTAAAATATTTTATAGCGTGTGTGTGTTTTTACTACTTTTGATTACTAGTAAACTGAAGGGGTCCACTGACCCATATACCAGTTTAAAAGCTAGGAGGGCCAGCAATGTACATGTCGGCAGGTGAATATCCAATACCGTTGCCCAATTACCTACACCCAGAGAGTGAGGAAAATCTGTTGCCCTTTTTCACCAGCTTAGTGTTTTTCAGGGCTGCTGGGGGGCATTGGACCTGTGCCAAAAGGTCCTGGCATGGCAGGAAGCCTCTGAGCCATTGGGACCCCTGCCTCTATGTGGGCTGTTTGCTGCCTAATTATTGCTGTTGGGCTTATAGATCCTTTAAATTGGTAGAACAGGCATAGCCAATTGTTAGCCCATTGTGTCGAGCTACGCTTGGCACTGTCCTAAACTGTTTCATCTTTTTAAATTAAAGCAGAAATGTTGGAGATTTCAAGGTTTACAGTTTTATCTTATGATTTCTGTTCTGAAGCATGTGGGCATAACCCTTGGTGCTGGCTTTGGTCCAGGGTGGGGAGCTGTTGGTGCTGAGAGCAAGAGGACTTACTAGGAGGAAGCTGGATGGGGAGGAGGGGTTAGCTGGGCTTGAATGGTAGCTCTGAGAGTGCCATTCAAGCCATCCATAAAGCATGGTCTAGACGAGTATTGGTGGCCCACATCAGCGGGGTGGCACTGGAGGGGCAGACGAGGATGTGTATTTCATCATTTACTGCACTGAGCTGAAAGGAGGCACAATGTTGGAAGAATGCTTGGCAAGGTAAGCTGCTGTTTTATTTTAACCCATTGCATGAAAAAATCCCTTTAACTAACTTATTGAGCTCTCCAGCTCAATACGGTTTCAAGCAAACATAAAGGTAGACTTCACTACCAGTGTCTAATGGGATGCAATCGGCAACCGAAACCTTCAGTGGTGTAACTAACAGTGACAGGGCCCTGGTGTGAACATTAAATTGGGCCCTTTCACGGCTCATTCAGTAAACAGCAGAGACAGAGACAGATGCTGCATTATTTTTATAAATGATGCCAAATGAGCACAAAAATGATAAAGAAAGTTAGACAAGAGAAAATGATGGGAGCCCCCTGACCTTCTGGACCCCAGTGTGGTCGCACCCCCCTGGGGTGGTTCCAGGACACAGGAGATGAAGCCTGTGTTAGGCACAGGCTTGATTTTAGTAGCTAAAAAAGACGTGTTTTGACATCAGATTTGCATACTCCTGCCTCTTAGTTTTTTTGACTGTAGCTGGTGCCGGGGCCCTCCATATTTGGAGCACAGTCACATGAAGGGTAGTCACCAATGGCAGTGAGGTAATGATTGCTGTCTCAGGGGTCATGTTCGCGACAGGGCCCCCTCACTGTGACCATGGGGGGGGGGGGGAGCTGGAGCAGGGTGTTTTAAAGTGGACCAACACCCAGGATTTTGACTATCCTGGGTATTGGTCCACTTCCACATCCACATTGGTCCACTTCCACGATCGGGGTGCCCCGCTGTGTGAAACCCCCCAGAAAGCCCCGAAAACTCACCTGACCCCGCTCCCACGTGACTCGCTCGTCCAATCGCCGCCGAAGGACAAGGAGAGGCAGTGTCGGACAAGCTAAGCGTGGGCCGCCGCCGCCTCCCGCGCGTCCCTCTTACAGGGAGCGCGCCCGCGCCGGCCATTCACAAACGTCCAAACGTGCGTCCCTGCTAGAGGGACGCACAGGAGGGGGCGGCGGCCCACGCTTAGCTTGTCCGGGCCGATCAGGGAAGGGTGTTGGTCCACTTTAAATCCCAGCAGTAGTATGTGTGTGTGTGTGGGGGGGTGCAGCTCTGTAATGTACAGACTATTCAGACTGTGGAGAACAGGAAGACCAACTGGCTCTGCAGGCTGCTCTCAGTCTGATTTGGCTGTCTGTGGTGGGGTTCTTGTTGGGGTTTTGCCAAACTGCCTTTTATCTGGCTCTTGCGCCGCGGCCCATAGGATTGTAGTTGACATCAGCTCCAAGTGCGCTGATTTTGGTCCACTTTAAAGAGGAACATCGGAGGCCCCGGACTCCAAGGCCACCCGAGTTCCCCTCCTTGGGGCATCCTGAATTGGGATGCCCTGCTATGTAAGACACCCCAAGAAGCCCTGTTTCACTCGCCTTGTCCAAGAGCTCTCGCCACGCCTCTGCGTCATGGCCACATCCCGGCTCACCTCTGCTCCACTCACACATCGGCCTTTCTGAATGGGTGGCGCGGGCACACAACAACTAGGAGGTGAGCGGGGGATGCAGCCTGCGGCACACTCAGCTCACTTTGGCACCGCTTGGCTTCTTAGCCGTCAGCGGAGCCGAATCAGAGCGCTCAGTCTCGCCCAAGTCTGTGTCGTGGGAGCGACAGGAAGGTGAGTGACCTAGGAGCATATACACAGCGAGGCATGTCAACACCCTGAAAATGAAAAATCGGATGTGTTGTTTCTCTTAAATGACACGTTATATTGAAGAGATATGTATGTAAGTACTATGTAAAGACAATTGTAACAAACGATATTGTATATGATGCCTCAATAAAATAATATTAAGAAAATTCAATAAAATAAAAAATGAATTGCTTCCAAGGTGATGAAGAGGCCTTTCTATTTTATATAATGGATCTGCTATTATGTTACTTCTTCGCATAGAAGATGCATCACTACCCTTTAGAATTATACAACTATAATTAAATGTGTCTTGCCTGATTTATATTAAATGTACTTAATGTTTGGATATTTGTTGGCAGCACTTGGAACTGTGCAACCAGTGTGCATTACTAATGTATGAGATCAATGTCATCCAATCTTCAGCGTAGACTGGAAGAAAATTAATAGACATCATTTTAATTTCATTTTAGAAGCACTCTGTGTCTGCTTATCCATTGCAGAATATCAGATTATGTCACATTTCAATCTGGCAGAACTCCTATTATGTGTGTCTGTATAGCTGGATCTGTGGAGAGAGATTATTGTGATAGATATGGACCGGCAAAGGGCAGACCTGGTACAGGATAGCCTAGAGCTCATAAAGGAAACTGTGCTGGGTGTAGCCCCCCATCTTGGTGTCTATGCCAAAATGTAGCTCACTGCTGCTTACAGCACCCCCTCAACTCCCGGCCTTCTGGGTTTTACTCCAGCCAAGATATTCCAGCCCATGTTCTACTGCTGAAATTGTATAGACTTAGCATTATGTCTTGGGCCCATACCTACCCCTGCCCCATTATCTGCTTTTACAATACCAAAGCCTCGCTAAGTGTCATGTCCCATGACGTGTGTTTCATGTTACCTGCGGTAACTGCTTGGTATAGTGTTTATTTATGTAGACTGAGCAGTGTGCCTTTAACTGCTTTTGTCCCTTCCTGGCTCCCTTAGTCTAGCTGTAATTCTTCCCCACGCCCTCAGCCATTTTTAGTTTGCATCCAAGCAGTGCACACTTGCTGCTCCCTCCTACAATCTACAGTCTTTTACCTGCTGCTGTTATGGGTTTACATCACAAGTTTCCTGCTGTATTGAACGTATATGTCAAGATTCCCGCTGTAAGACGTTTTGCTGCTAGATTCTGTACTGAAATAAAGCTTTTTGAAACTTATTCCACGTGATCCACGAGCAGTTGAGTAAGCTATCTGCCAAGCCTTATGGAGTAAGAACACATCTGTCACAGACACACACACAAGGTGAAGCTGTCTACAGGATTCTTGACACCATGCCTGCACCCGAGTTAAAGTTATTGTCCAACTTTGGTCACATGGGCCATTTAGCCCCTTACAGCCCTGATACCTTGTAACACTTCTCAGGCTGTAGAGTGTGCTTTCTCTAGTCACAAGGGAGCAGTCATTACAAGCCAGGGATGTAAGGACTTAAGGCTGTCAAATACAGGGCCTCACAAGCCCAATAAAGGGAAAGTCCACTTTCAAGGACTCTCCTGAAAACCTCAGGAGACCCACTTACCTTCCACATGACATGGAGGTTCCTGTGTATGGAGGTGCACATACATTTCATTTTGTGCACTCCGTACACAGGCCACACACCTGCCTGGCATTTCATATTTGACCTTTTGGTAAGCGATCAGTGGGGCTGGAGCAGGTAGCAGGTAAGGGGGGAGTTTTGTGCCATCTGGCACATTTTTGTTTGGCCTTTCCCTTTAAATATGTGCGTCTAACATGTGTCTAGCTGGAGGTTGTGTCATGCTACACTGTGGAGCGGAGGAATGACGGTAAACACGGCATGTGACCTGCAGCTGTGAGTAGTAATTCAGAAATAAAATCTGTGCCGCAGTTCCATGTTACGACAGCGGGAGCGAGCTATTTGCCGAGGGAATCCTCCTGGCTTGTGTCTCATCCAAATACCTCCTATGCAGCTAAATATAGAAATTTGGGATTTATGGGCAGCTCTTTGGGAACATTTGTTCTGGCTGATGTTAATAAACTGCACAAACGATGTGTGAGGACAATTGATTACACTCTTTATCAGCTTAATGGGAAAAGAAATCTCACCGAATGGATACTGGGTAAACACACAGTATTTAAACTTACCCTATTTTTTGTCCTATACGATGGTGCAGATTTGGATACTCTGAACCAAATGTTGTGCTAAAACACCTTTCCCCCAAGAACTAAATAATAGGCAAGTCGCAGAATCCCCCACTTACTGGCAGAGTGGCATTCTACCACACATTTCCCTCGAACAGTGGAATTCCCCACTCCGTGGATGTTTTCTCCCCTCCCATTCCCCATAGGCAGTGTGGTATTCCCCTCTCCTATTCCCCATAGGCAGTGTGGTATTCCCCTCTCCTATTCCCCATAGGCAGTGTGACATTACCCCTCCCTTTCCCCATAGGCAGTATGACATTACCCCTCCCATTCCCCATAGGCAGTGTGACATTGCCCCCTCCCATTCCCCATAGGCAGTGTGGTATTCCCCTCTCCCATTCCCCATAGGCAGTGTGGCATTCCCCCCTCCCAGTACCCATAGGCAGTGTGACATTACCCCTCCCTTTCCCCATAGGCAGTGTGGCATTACCCCTTCCTTTCCCCATAGGCAGTGTGGCATTTCCCCCTCCCATTCCCCATAGGCAGTGTGGCATTCCCCTCTCCCATTCCCCATAGGCAGTGTGGTATTCCCCTCCCCTATTCCCCATAGGCAGTGTGGTATTCCTCTCTCCTATTCCCCACAGGCAGTGTGACATTACCCCTCCCTTTCCCCATAGGCAGTGTGACATTACCCCTCCCTTTCCCCATAGGCAGTGTGACATTACCCCTCCCTTTCCCCATAGGCAGTGTGGCATTGCTCCCTCCCATTCCCCATATGCAGTGTGGTATTCCCCTCTGCCATTCCCCATAGGCAGTGTGGAATTCCCCCCTCCCATCCCCCATAGGCAGTGTGACATTACCCCTCCCTTTCCCCATAGGCAGTGTGGCATTACCCCTCCCTTTCCCCATAGGCAGTGTGGCATTTCCCCCTCCCATTCCCCATAGGCAGTGTGGCATTTCCCCCTCCCATTCCCCATAGGCAGTGTGGCATTTCCCCCTCCGATTCCCCATAGGCAGTGTGGCATTGCTCCCTCCCATTCCCCATAGGCAGTGTGGCATTTCCCTTTCCCATTCCCCATAGGCAGTGTGGCATTCCCCCCTCCCAGTACCCATAGGCAGTGTGACATTACCCCTCCCTTTCCCCATAGGCAGTGTGGCATTACCCCTTCCTTTCCCCATAGGCAGTGTGGCATTTCCCCCTCCCATTCCCCATAGGCAGTGTGGCATTCCCCTCTCCCATTCCCCATAGGCAGTGTGGTATTCCCCTCCCCTATTCCCCATAGGCAGTGTGGTATTCCCCTCTCCTATTCCCCACAGGCAGTGTGACATTACCCCTCCCTTTCCCCATAGGCAGTGTGACATTACCCCTCCCTTTCTCCATAGGCAGTGTGACATTACCCCTCCCTTTCCCCATAGGCAGTGTGGCATTGCTCCCTCCCATTCCCCATAGGCAGTGTGGTATTCCCCTCTGCCATTCCCCATAGGCAGTGTGACATTACCCCTCCCTTTCCCCATAGGCAGTGTGGTATTCCCCTCTGCCATTCCCCATAGGCAGTGTGGTATTCCCCTCTGCCATTCCCCATAGGCAGTGTGGAATTCCCCCCTCCCATCCCCCATAGGCAGTGTGACATTACCCCTCCCTTTCCCCATAGGCAGTGTGGTATTCCCCTCTGCCATTCCCCATAGGCAGTGTGGTATTCCCCTCTGCCATTCCCCATAGGCAGTGTGGAATTCCCCCCTCCCATCCCCCATAGGCAGTGTGACATTACCCCTCCCTTTCCCCATAGGCAGTGTGGTATTCCCCTCTGCCATTCCCCATAGGCAGTGTGGTATTCCCCTCTGCCATTCCCCATAGGCAGTGTGGAATTCCCCCCTCCCATCCCCCATAGGCAGTGTGACATTACCCCTCCCTTTCCCCATAGGCAGTGTGGTATTCCCCTCTGCCATTCCCCATAGGCAGTGTGGTATTCCCCTCTGCCATTCCCCATAGGCAGTGTGGAATTCCCCCCTCCCATCCCCCATAGGCAGTGTGACATTACCCCTCCCTTTCCCCATAGGCAGTGTGGTATTCCCCTCTGCCATTCCCCATAGGCAGTGTGGTATTCCCCTCTGCCATTCCCCATAGGCAGTGTGGAATTCCCCCCTCCCATCCCCCATAGGCAGTGTGACATTACCCCTCCCTTTCCCCATAGGCAGTGTGGCATTTCCCTCTCCCATTCCCCATAGGCAGTGTGACATTACCCCTCCCTTTCCCCATAGGCAGTGTGGCATTCCCCTCTCTCATTCCCCATAGGCAGTGTGGCATTTCCCCCTCCCATTCCCCATAGGCAGTGTGGCATTTCCCCTCCCTTTCCCCATAGGCAGTGTGGCATTCCCCTCTCTCATTCCCCATAGGCAGTGTGGCATTTCCCCCTCCCATTCCCCATAGGCAGTGTGGCATTTCCCTCTCCCATTCCCCATAGGCAGTGTGGCATTCCCCCTCCCATTCCCCATAGGCAGTGTGACATTACCCCTCCCTTTCCCCATAGGCAGTGTGGCATTCCCCTCTCCCATTCCCCATAGGCAGTGTGGCATTCCCCCTCCCATTCCCCATAGGCAGTGTGACATTACCCCTCCCTTTCCCCATAGGCAGTGTGGCATTGCCCCCTCCCAGTACCCATAGGCAAAATAAAAAGAAAAACAACAATAAAAAAAGAAAACTCACATATCCCATGCTTCCTTGCTGCTGGCCTGGTTGCCACAGCCACAGGAGGGCAGAGGATGGAGCAGCGGCAGGCGTGCAACCAGGGCAAGTGATGCCTGAGCGATGTCCTCGCCGCCCGTGGTGTCCTCGGGTCCACGATCCGCACTGTCCCTGATGCAACCGCTGCTTCTTCTCCATCGGCTCAAGCACACGCAGAGCAAACACCCGGCTCCATGCAGTGGGTGAGCGTGGCCTATGCAGAGTGTCAACGACAGGTGCAGTTTAACTCTTACTTAATGATCCAGCATTGTGCTTGCTGCTGACATCTTCTTACTCTACTGGTTCTCCAGCCATTATTTATCTGGGGAGGATCTAGGGGTGGGTGAGCAGGTACATTGCCCTGGGTGCCATTGTGTATGTGGGGGGGGGGGGGGCTTTATCTCTGCCACCCTGTTTCTGTAGATGGATCAGAGCCATTATTAATATAGACTAAAACCCACCCTGGAGTTTTATAGGCTTGCTTTCTCCACCAGGACATCCTGAACTGGGATGCCCTGCTGTGTGAAACCCCCCCCAGGGCAACCAATATTCTTACCTTTACCCCATGCTTATACATACACGCATACGTGACCAGTGCTGGCATCACCTGCCTCCCTTTTAGGCTGTGCGCGGCCACAGCTGCTGCAACTAAATGGCTGTGCATGGCGGCTCACAGCTGAAGGGGGAAAGTGATACCAATTGCTGCCGATGTCAGTTTCTCCAGCCCCACATTGATATACACAGCAAGGTGAGTTTGCCTGGCATTCTGGAGGTTTTTGTCCACTTTAATGGTGCTGGCCATATCCCTGAACCCCCCATATATTGTGCTCAGTCATGGGGAGGTGGCACTTCCTGTTTCTAAGGAAGAGGCAGATCATGGCACATATGAATGGATATAGGTAGGGGATTTTTTCTTCCTTCCTGCACTCTCAACTAAAAATGTCCGTGGCTGTAAAAAGCCTCATGTTCCAATCTGGGATGCCCCACTGTGCTGTTTGGCCCAGAAAGCCAGATACTGGGCACGTTGGCACATACCCCTTCCCCGTTCCAATGATTGGATGTCAGAAGTTGCTGGAACATTGAAGAGGTGAGTATTGGCATGTCCATTGTTAGGCTTGCCGAGCCACAAACGGGACATCACATGCTCGTGGTATTAGAAATAGGATAGAGGAAATAAATCCTCTTTAAAGTGGACCAACACCCAGGATTTTCACTATCCTGGGTTTTGGTCCACTTCCGCGGGGCACCCCGATCGGGACCGCTGCGCGAAACCCCCCAGATCGCCCTAAAAAACTCACCTCACCCCGCTCCTACGCGAGCGCTCGTCCAATCAGAGCGCTCAGAGCCGCTGTGGTATGTACGGACAAGCGACGGACAACCACAGCGGCTCTGAGCATGCTGGAGGCCGCGTCTCGCGCTTCCCTCTAACAGGGAGCGCGCCCTGCTAGAGAGAAGCGCGAGAAGCAGCCGCGGCTCGCGCATGCTCCGTTGGAACGGGGATAAGGTAAGGTTTCTGGGCATCCTGCGGGGTTTCACACAGCAGGGCATCCCGATTTCGGATCGGCCTGGGAATCTTATAGATTCCTGGGCAGATCCCCCTGGGGTGTTGGTCCACTTTAAAGAGATTATCCACTGGAAAAATACAGCTCCCACTCACAGCTAACCCTGATCAATAATAATAATAGAAATAAATAAAAGTCCTTAGATGACTTTATGATTTTATGTGTGTATTTACCTGCCATGTTTCAAAGCTGGACATCAAGTGCGGTTATTCAAAGCTGGACACCAAGTGGGGTTATTCAAAGCTGGACACCAAGTGGGGTTAGTCAGTAAATATCGGACAGCTGCTCCATCTTTACACAAAACTCTTCTCAACCTAATGTGCTTTGTGGTGGATTCCATCCATTCATTGGGTCCTGTGGCCTGTGCTATAGAGTCACTGCATTTTATGATGCCTTTTCCTCTGTCTGCACTATATAGAACAAGACCAGTAGTTGTTTTTAGATGGCGCAATACTGCCCCCTAGTGTTCATAATGCCAAAACACCATCACAATAAAAAAGAGGTGCAATAACAACAAAGGGGTGCATCACCTATCTAAATCCCCCTGTGGTCACTCAGAATTCAAGCCACTGAAGTGGACGTGCCACAAAGCACACATCCCCCCCAAAGAGGAGCACCAACACATCATAAGAATGTAAATATATTCTTTATTAATACATCAGAAAAAACCACTGCACTAACCCCTGGAGTCTCCAAATAATCAAAACATATACATATGATGCCTATAAGGGATATCAAATGAAAAACCACCATGGGCAAGAATAAACCCTCAATCGCTCAACACCCTGAATATTTTTTGTGCCGGCACAAAACCTATTCTAAAAAATGTGCAAAACACTTACATAATACTATATTGTTACGATAAAATGCTCACGTGCTGAATGTCCCCTGAAAAAACAGAACAGGGGACAATACCAAGAGCTACAATTATAAATCTAATTCATACAAAATCTGATATAAAGTACTTCTATATTCCAAAATATATGTATATAACCCAAGCTAAGATAAAATAATCCAATATTCAAAAAATATATATTATCACAATTCATAAACCAATAATATATGTACAACATAAATTGCATGTAAACCATATATTGCACAGGAATCCCCCAAAAAGAAAAAACACCAGCAATGAAATACAAATAAGTGAATGAAAACAAAATAAATATAAAGTGCATGTGCCAGCAGCAATTTCAAAGAGATACCGCACAGATCTCAGGGCAGCCCATAGGGAATCTCTTTAAATATGTGAAAGGATTGAATAAGGTTAAGGAGGGAAGTGTTTTTAAGAAGAAACTTAGAGGCCGATTCATTAATAGCGCCAGGTAGCGACAGATGAGCGACTGTAGCGTGATTTTTTCAGCGCCAGCCAGTATTCGCTGTGCTTGGCCGGTGTTTGCTTGATGACAGCGACTCAGTCGGTGTGCGGTAATGTTGAATACGGGCTGGGGGGTCGCTGTTTCACAGGTTCAGCGTTGTATGTGAGCGCCTGACAACGAATGGCCAGAGCGAACGGCTTGCTTCATATTCATTAAAAAATCACGCTCCGAATTTGCTGGCGCTGTCCATTCCTTGTTTAAACCCCAGTGCGCTGGCGGCGATGGGTGTTAACAGGTTTTTAACCCCTAAACAACCATATTTTTTGATTGTAACATTATACATGTTTTTTGATTCATTTTGTAATATGAATACATTAATCTCAGACCTGTTAGATCATTTCTGCACAAATTTTTTTTTTTTATTTTTTTTACTTTAAAAAAAAACCCAACATTGCAGAAGTGGTCTCAGAATTTTTGACATTAAAAAAAAAAAAAAATTATTACCAATTAATTATGATTAATTAAACATTGCTCCATTGAAATGCATTGGACATCGCCAGGGAGCGACAGGTCATACCTGGCGCTGTGAAGGAATTTGCAGCAGTGCTGTTCGTTCCACGCGGCTTCATGATGAATCCCGCGCTAGCCGTCGCTCTCGCCGGCGCTAGCCTCATTTAGCGTGATAAATGCGTCATTGTGACCGCCGCCGGGCGTACTTGAGTCGGTAGCCGCCGATAGCTGGCGGTACCTGGCGCTCGTCAGACACTACCTGGCGCTAGCCCTTGATAAATAAGGCCCTTAATGATAGAACAAGGGGGCACAACCTGAAGCTAGTCGGGGGGAAGATCAGGAGCAATGTTAGAAAATATTATTTTACAGACAGAGTAGTAGATGCTTGGAACAAACTTCCAGCAGAGGTAGTTGAAAAATCAACAGTCACTGAATTTAAACATGCCTGGGATAAGCACTCATCTATCCTAAGATGAAGAGTATATACAGTATACACATAAGGGCAGACTAGATGGACGTATGGTCTCCTTCTGCCGTCAACCTTCTATGTTTCTATGTTTCTAAATTGCTGCTGGCACATGCACTTTGTATTTTGTTTTCATTCACGTATTTGTATTTCATTGCCCGGTTCACACTGCCGCGATCACCTTTTCCTGGCAATTTTCAGGCAGCCTGAGACTCCATGGGCCGCCATTTTGGATGTTTAAAGGCTCAGAAAATGCAGTAGATGCAGGTAGGTTGATTTTTAATGTAGCAGGGGGGAAGGTTCCTTGGTTCCCTCCCTTAATCGTTCGGGGAGGGGAAAGTACTTATGTGTGAGAGTTTTGTGCAGACCTTTATAACTCCCACACATAGGTCCTTTTCCCTCCCCGAACGATTAAGGGAGGGAACCAAGGATTCCCCCCCCCCCCCCCCTGCTGTATTACTAGGGAGTCAGACCATTTTATTTATATAATTATCCACACTCTAATTTGTGAAGCCAGGACCCCCAGGGGAAGACACCATTTTGGTAACCCTACCCCTCCACCCTTTTCCTGATTTTTAAGGTAGGCAATCTGTATGTACAGAGTGGAGGAAACATATAAGTTAGGCTCTTATTCAGGGTGAATGTCTGGTTTAAGCTAGCGATAACTAGCGGCTCCCTTCACACTATCGCCTATGGCCCAGAGCATGTCCTTCCACACAGCAGAACGGATGCGAGTCTCTCCAAGACCCAGCCAACTACAACAGCCTCCATCTCAGGCTTATCACCCTCTTTATAGTGCTTTCAGCATGGAGGAGGACTGGACTAATCGGCAGCAGAACCCACCCAGCTTCCCTTACACAGAACAAAACCCGGGTAAGTCAAATTCCCAGGTTTTGTTCTGCTTTAAAGTGGACCAACACCCAGGGGGGATCGGCCCGGGAATCTATAAGATCAGATCCCTCCCCGCGGGGCATCCGAAATCGGGATGTCCCCAGGAAGCCCACAATCCTACCTTTTCCACGTTCCAGCGGTGCATGCGCATCCGCCGCCGCCGCCTCCCGCGCGTCCCTCTAGCAGGGCGCGCTCCCGCGCCGGCCTTTTGTGAATGGCCGGCGCGGGCGCGCTCCCTGTAAGAGGGACGCGCGGGAGGCGGCGGCGGACGCGCTCTGCTTGTCCGGCGCTGCCTCTCGCTTGTCCGGCGGCGGGGATTGGCTGCAGCGGTCACGTGGGAGCGGGGAGAGGTGAGTTTTCGGGGCTTTCTGGGGGGTTTCACACAGCGGGGCACCCCCGATCGGGGTGCCCCACCGAAGTGGACCAAAACCCAGGATAGTCAAAATCCTGGGTGTTGGTCCACTTTAATTAGCCTTTTCAATCATTATTAGGAAATAACAGGTGATGCAAAGCTTTATAAATACTGAGACTCCTCTAATCTTGGCCCAATACTCAGCAGCCATGAATTCTTCTAAGCAACTGCATAAAATTCACAAACACACAAAGCAGGAGACGGTAGCGAAGCGGTCTCAGGTTGCCATTTCCTCAGCATGTTGAAGAAAGTAGGAAACAAGTAAGCGTGGGGGTCAAGAGAAAGCATGATTATATGCATCCCCCCCCCTCCAGGGCAATTCAGATGCGGCACATTAACATGATTTTTACCTTTTTGTAACTTGGGCCCTTATTTATGAAGGAATAGCGACAGGTAGCGACTGGTGAGCGGCCGGTAATGACGGGCCCCGCCACGAGAACGCCGGCTCCCCACCACAATCACACATTTATCAAGCCGATCCTGCTTAGCAACTGAGATAGCGCCATATAGCCACTCATTCATCATTATTCCAGCCTCAGCCCACAGAGCCAGCGTCCGACCTTGAACAGCGACAGGTATGACCTCTCGCTACCTGGCGCTCTCCAATGCATTTCAATGGAACAATCTTCAAATATTCATAATTAATTGTTATTAATGTTTTTTTTTTTTTTTCAATGTGAAAAATTCTGTGACCACTTCTGCCATGTTAGATATTTTTTTTAAGGTAAAAAAAAAAATTTGTGCAGAATTGATATTACAGGTCTGATATTATTGTATTCATATTACTAAATTCTTTAAAATTTTTTTTTTTTTTGGTTTCCTAAAATATGGTGGTTTGGGGGTTAAAAAACTACTTTTAACACATCGCCGCCAGCGCTCTGGGGTTTAAACATGCATTTTACAGTGCGATTTTTTGATGAATATGGTGGGAGTCTCTGACCAGTCGCTATCATGCGCTCCCATACATCGCGGAACCTGTGAAACAGCGACTCGTCACCCCGTATTCAACATTACTGCAAACCGACTCAGTCGCTATCAACAACCGAACAATGGCCAAGCACAGCGACTACTAGCGGGCGCTGTGAAAATACCGCTACAGTCGCTCAACTGTCGCTACCTGCCGCTGTTAATGAATCGGCCTCTTGGTCTGCAATGAGGACATTCTGCTTGGCTTCCTGCTGCTTTGCTTAGTGGGTTATATCGTTTAAGTCCAGGCAGCAACATAACTGAGACACCGGGAAAGGAAAAAGCCTACTGGGTGCTCCAAGATCAAGGCCACGAACAGGAGAAAATCTGTGAGGCAGCGTTTCAGAGTATAGTAGATGCAGAAGAAAATGTAAGTGCTGACAATGATTCATCATCATGCATGAAAATGTGTCAAGTGAGTTTTTTTTTAACTGTGCGTGGTTCTTGGTCCAGTTTAAGTAGAGGGGACTTTTAAGTTTAGCTCTTTAGATGCCAGCCACATGAAATTTACATGGCCGCATCAGCAGCCGCTAAGTGCCAGCCACGTATATTTCATGTGGATGACATTTCCCCCCTTTAGAGATAAGAAAAAGCTCACTGTAGCCGGCGGAAGGTATCCAGCCATTATCTTTGTTGGTCTTTTTTTTTTTTTAATTCTATGTTTATTGAGCATTTCAGAAGAAAGGAGAAACAAATCTTAACATAATTCCAATATGTAGTATACAATGAGGGAAACAATGTCAATAAGTTCAATCTCAATGTATATTAATAAAAGATAAACATTATAATCCCACCGCTCATGCCTCACTGTAAGCTCTTCTAATCGGGAGCAAGAGCTCCGTACTATTGGCTATCTCCACAAGAAGCGGTCATAGACATTGACGTTAAGCAGGAAAGTAAACATGGAATTGGAAACCGGGGGGGGGGGGAGGACTGGGGGAGGACATGAAGGGAAGGAGGGGGGGTGGGTGGGGAGTGGCCCTCTCAAGCTGGACCAAGTGGGTCAAAGTTCTCCAGTAGATCGCTGCAAGCCGAGCAACTGAAACAGTCCACTACGGACCGGGTCAACACCCACTGTAGTAGCTCAGACCGCAGTGGGAGGGGGCCGGCGGGGCGAGGGCAATGGCCCCGGACAGAAGAGTTTCCTACCCTCCGGGGACTCCGTGTAAACCATCCAACCATACCAGGTCGTGGCAAATTTCTCATGGGTACCGTCACGCGACGACAAGAGGCTTTCATACCTCATAGTGTCATTTACTCTCCGGCACCACATACTAATAGAGGGCGGTTCCTTGCTCTTCCACATCTGCGGGATGCAGGCTTTTGCCGCATTCAGCAGATGGCATGCTATAGAGTACCTGTAGCGCTTCAAAGGGATGTCCGAGACGTGGAGGAGACAGAAGGCGGGATCATTTGGTATCTTTACCCCTGAGACTTTCTCCGTGACCCCCCTGACCCGGCTCCAGTACTCCCCAAGCATAGGACAGGACCAAAAGATGTGCAAAAGATCCCCTTTCTCTCCATTGCATCTCCAGCAGTTAGGAGAGCAGTCAGGGAACCATCTATTGAGGTCCGTGGGCACTCTGTACCATCTAGAGAGCAATTTGTACCCGCACTCTTGTGTCCGGGTACAAATTGAGGATCTGTGCGGCAGCGCTAGTATTCTCCGGCGCTGCTCAGGGGACCATGACAAGTTAAGGTCCCTTTCCCACTTTCCCAAGTATGGGGGATCCTCCAGGTCAGGTGGGGCCACCAGAAGTTTATATATCCTTTAGAGGACGTGTCTCTCCGCTTCAGTGCTGCAACACATCTCCTCAAAGCGCGTAAGGGACTGTCTACCCTCCTTGTGGGTCTCCAGGGAGGCCAGGAAATGCCTCAGCTGCATGCCTTGCCACCAGGAGAACTCTGGAATCCCAGCCCCCATGGCCAGGGTCCCAAGGTCTACCCAATCTCCATCTGAAGCGAAGTGGCCTGTACTGTAAATATTCGCTTCCATCCAAGCTCTCACCCGGCGACCCCCGCACCCCGGGGCAAAGCGCGGGTTTCCCAGGACTGGGTACATAGGAGAAGGGGAGGGGGAGATCCCCTGGCAGCGGAAGGCGGTCTCGCATATCTTCAGGGTGGGGCCCATGGTAGGATGATGACTCCCGAGTTTATCTCCTTCGCCCGCGACCCAGGGCATGCCCCTAAGGGGAGTTCCAAGGAAGCTCTGCTCCAAGCCGACCCACTGCTTGCTCCGGCCATGTACACACCAGTCCACCACTCTACATAGGTGGGCCGCAGAGTGATAGAGTACTGGATCAGGGACGCCTACGCCCCCCTGGTCCTTCACTCTGGTCAGGATCTCCCCCCTTAGTCTCGGCTTTCTTCCAGCCCAGATAAATCTAGTGAAGACCGAACGCACCTTCAGGAGGTAAGAGCGGGGAATAAACACTGGCAGAGCCTGTAGGAGGAAGAGCAGGCGAGGCAGGAGAGTCATTTTAATCGCATTGCACCTTCCGAACCAGGAGAGTCTGCCCCCACCCCACCTGGCCGTCTCCCTCTCAAAGTTTTTCAGAAGTGGGGGGAAGTTGAGGGTAAATATTTTTAGGAGATCGCTACATATGTTGGTCCCCAGGTATTTGATGCTATTGCTGGCCCACCTGAATGGAAAAGCTTTTTTGATATTTTCGAACCTACGGGGGGGGGGGGGGGGGGGGCGGGATGTTAATATTAAGGGCTTCGGACTTCTGGAAGTTTATCCTGTAGTTCGAGAGGTTCCAGAAGGTTGGGCAGCGAGACCTCGGGGCGGGATAAGCAAAATATCAGGTCATCGGCATAAGCCGCAACCTTATAATGTCCCGACACGTTCTCCACTCCCTTGACGTCCGGATTCCCCCGCACCCTACACAAGAAGGGCTCAAGTGACAAAATAAAGATCAAGGGCGATAAAGGGCAGCCCTGTCTTGTCCCATTCCTGATTTCAAACGAACCAGACAGAAAACCGTTTACTCTCACCGACGACGAGGGGGCACTGTAAAGGCTCCCAATCCAATTTAACATGTTCGGCCCCAGTCCAATCTTTGTTGGTCTTTTAATGTAATGGTTTATATCTGTTCTGCAGCTGCACTACATCACCACAAGATGGCACTGTTGGATAAGAAATGAATTGTGACATTACAAGTCTACCAAACGTAAACGTAAAACCTAACCCCATAGGAGTACAGCTGAACTGCTATTGGCTAAGGTGAGTAGAAAGTTAGAGAAGGTTCTAGAGGCCACTAGAGGGAGTCTATATAAGGAGAGTTACCTCAGAATGAGTCAGTGATCTACAAGATGTAGTCCTCTATTGTAGTAACCGGGAGTGAGAGGAAGGTACCAGCAGGGTCAACTGGTAGCAGTCGCAGAGAGAAGGAGAGAGCAGAGGAGCCACATGCATGCCTATGGAGTATTCACAGGAGAAGGTGAATCTTTCTACCCAAGATGCTGAGGAGGAAGCTTAAAGCGGACCTTCACTCTGAATAAGAGTCTATCTTATATGTTTCCCACACCCTGTACATACAGATTGCTCCACACCATATTATATGGGGGAAACATATAAGATACATACAGATTGGCCACATTAAAAATCATCCTGCCTGCATCTACTGCATGTTATGAGCCTTTAAACATCCAAGATGGCGGCTTATGGAAGCCACCATCTTATCAGGCAGCCTGCAAACAGGAAGTGCCTCCTGACTGTGCTGCTCTGCATTCTGGGACTGCTGACCGTTACCTGACCCCAGCTCTGCTCTGTCTGAGCAAAGGACAGCTATAACCCGCCCCCTGTACCTTATCCCACTCTCCTCAGTAGGTGTGATGCTTCTGAGTCAAGATGGCGGCGCCCGTATCCTAAATTTCTGAACAGAGTTGCAGCCCAGTGGGGGAAAGAATAATAAGTTAGTGACTAAAAACGTAAAATATATTAATTTTAGATGCTGGGGAACCGTTTTTTAAGAGTTTGGGCTTTTCATTAAATCACGCTGAAGGTCCGGTTTAAGGCCGCAGTATTCTACCATGGGATCAGAACCTGTTGGGGTACATTTGGATGTAATGTTATGCTATGGAAGCTGCTAAGGAAACTGTTGTGGAAAGACTGTATGACCTGCTGTGAAGTCTAAAGTGTACCTGAAGTCCTGCTAATAAAGTAAGTGCCCTTTTTATAAAGTCGGTCTCATTGGAGTTTTTGGAAGTAAGCTCATGTCAGGAGGTCCCCCAAGCCCGTTAACAAAGAACCCACTCCCCATACACCCTGAGAAGCTAAACCCCTCAGGGACCCGTATGCTACATCACCTCTGTCCAGGTTTCAGTGCAGGGCATGTCCTTATCCTCATTCCCCGCCAGTGTCTTCAGCAGGACAGAGAACATTGATTCTCTGTCCCCGATGGGCTCCCGACAGCTCGATCCCCACCGCAGGAAAGATTTTTATACTGGCGGAATGAATTTG
This sequence comes from Gastrophryne carolinensis, assembly GCA_027917425.1. Classification (NCBI taxonomy): domain Eukaryota; kingdom Metazoa; phylum Chordata; class Amphibia; order Anura; family Microhylidae; genus Gastrophryne; species Gastrophryne carolinensis. The sequence goes on along the minus strand of CM051240.1, from coordinate 87,584,727 downwards.
TTGGCCCCTTTCAGCAGAGCTTTCACTTAGTGGGTTAACTTATGTACATTGAAGAAATAAGCTGATACAATTTTTTTAGGCTAACTGTAGGCTAACTGAATATATTTTCAGGTGCGCTTTGGAGGGTACTTAGGCCCTTATTTAACAAGGGATAGCGCCAGGTAGCGACTGGTGAGCGAACAGTAATGACGGTCACCGCCACGAGAACGCCGGCTCCCCACCACAATCACACATTTATCAAGCCAATCCTGCTTAGCGACTGAGATAGCGCCAGATAGCCACTCATTCATCATTATTCCAGCCTCACCCCACAGCGCCAGCGAGCGACCTTGAACAGCGCCAGGTATGACCTCTCGCTACCTGGCGCTCTCCAATGCATTTCAATGGAACAATCTTTAAAGTGGACCAACACCCACCGGTGATCGGCCCGGGAATCTATAAGATTCCCGGGCCGATCACCTCCCTCCCCGCGGGACATCCGAAATCGAGATGTCCCGCGGGGTGAAACCCCCCCAAACTCCTTACCTTATCTGCCGCCGCCGCCTCCCTCGCGCCCCTCTAGACGTGCGCGCGCCCGCGCCGGCCGTCTGTGAATGGCCGGCGCGGGCCAAGAGGGACGCGCGGGAGGCGGCGGCGGAGGAGCCGCTTGTCTGCGGCTTGTCCGTCGGCGCGGGGAGAGATGAGTTTGGGGGGTTCGGGGGGGGTTTCACACAGCGGGGCACCCCGATCGGGGGTGCCCCACCGAAGTGGACCAAGACCCAGGATAGTCAAAATCCTGGGTGTTGGTCCACTTTAAATATTAATAATTAATTGTTAATAATTTTTTTTTTTTTTTTTTAATGTGAAAATTTCTGTTACCACTTCTGCCATGTTAGATATTTTTTTAAGGTAAGAAAAAAATAAAAAAAAAATTGTGCAGAATTGATATTACAGGTCTGATATTAATGTATTCATATTCCAAAATGTTTTTATAAACTTGTTTTTTTTTTGGTTTCCCAAAATATGGTTGTTTGGGGGTTAAAAAACTACTTTTAACACATCGCCGCCAGCGCTCTAGGGTTTAAACATGCATTTCACAGCGCAAGAATTTTTGGAGCGTGATTTGTTAATGAATATGGTGGGAGCCGGTCGCTATGGCCATTCGCTATCATGCGCTCCCATACAGCGCGGAACCTGTCAAATAGCGACTCATCACCTTGTATTCAACATTACCGCACACCGACTGAGTCGCTGTCAACAACCGAACAACGGCCAAGCACAGTGACTACTAGCGGGCGCTGTGAAAATACCGCTACAGTCGCTTAACTGTCGCTACCTGGCGCTATTAATAAATCAGCCTCTTAGTCCTCTTTGTCAGACATGTTGTTACTGATGTTCCTGAGGAGAATGTCTTTGTACAAAGATAAAACCTTTCTTGTTGCCATAATGGTTCTGTCAGATAGCAAGTCTATGGGCCTAAGGTAGGCATACGTGCAGCTTGTGTCATTGAACAGCACAACATGCTCACCGAGACAATATCAGCTAAGAACCCACAAAAACCTGATGTGGACCTGTATGACGGTGGGTCTTCCTCCCCTTCCTGGCGCTAATCATTTTTGTGGCTTGGGCAGACCTGTGGGTGTTGTGGTCTTTTGGGGGCAGGGGGTGTTGTTACTACTAAGGGGTTTATTCATCAAGTGATAGCGGCAGGCAGCGTCTGGTGAAAGCTAGGCGCTGTACGCAATACTACATTTATGAAAACGATTCTGGTGAGCGACTCTAACAGCACCATGTAGCGTACAATTAATCATTACAGCGGCGCTCTAGCTTCCTGTCGCTACCTGTCGCTCTCCCATACATTTCAATGGACGTTCCTTTTCTTCTGGTTAAACAGGGTTTTTGTTTTTATTTATTTTTTTTCTCTCAAATAATTGTGTCACCTCTCCTGGCCTAGAAAAAGTCATTTTTGAAACCTTTTTTTGATTTTTTTTATATTTTTATGCAGAATTGTCATTACAGGTCTGGCATTAAAGTATTAATGTCACAATGTTACAACAATGTCATTCAATATGTTTTCGCTTTGTTACTGGGGGATATGTGTTCAAAAACAGACTTTGATCACACAGCGTCTGCCGCTCTACGCTATAGCGACCAGATTTAGAGCGCCTACTGTGATTCTGTTTTTTTGTTGAATATGGTGCGAGTCGCTGAGTCGGTCGCACTGAGCTGGCGCTACCTTTTGCTCGCTGCAACGCTGTTGTTATGCCCGGAGTTCCTCCTTAGCCGATTGCCTGTGTCTTTATGCAGCCTGACCACCAGATGGTGCTGTCCAGCAGAACTCCTGGGATCAGCCAGCACCTGGGCTAATTAGCTGCTACCCTTTATAAGCTGATGCTGACATGTAGTCAGGGGCTCAACATTGATGATGATGATCATTGAATTGTGTACTCTGTGTTCCTTGGACCCTTTGATCTTGAACCTGAACCTGAACTCTGTATAGCAGAGCATCTGTATCCTGTATCTCCTTGTGAACCATTGTGTTCATTTCTGTTGCCTTGGACTATATTGGACTGGACTTCGTGTTTGCATGTTATTCCTCACTACCACTGTATGTATAGCAATCTGAGTGTTTATGTTTGCTTGTTCACAATAAACACAAGCCCCTCGATTCAAAGAGCAAAAGTTAATTGATTTCGGATCGAGAATCGTAAGTTTGGGTGGGTGTTAGTCATTTTTTCCTGTTTTTTTGGCCATTTCCGACTCGCACGAGCCTACGTACGAATTCGTATATGCTCTTACGATCAGCGGAAGTCCGTTCCTAAATTGTAGGATGAAAACGTAAAACTTAGGATCAAATCCTAAAACTTAGGATCAAAACGTAAAACTTAGGATAATCGGATGTGTTTAGGTGTGATTCAGAGAGCAGTTTTCAAACCTCTAAATACGTTTTAAAAGAAAGCCACTGCCGACACCTTTTAGCAGTCGGATTGCTGTTCTTGAACAGGTTTTTTGGCTATGTGGAGGAGTCTGCGCGTCTTGAGCTCCAATGAACTGCATGTATCAGCATGGCCGAGGCCATAAATTGTATGGCAATGCATACCTGATTCATGTATGCCTTATAAAAGCATTTTAATGTGGACCTTAATTAGCCCTTTGCATGTAAACCTTTATTTTGCAATATATTTGCGTTAATTAAAGAAACTTATGTCCTTTGTTATTTATTTTTAAATTGATGTACTAGAATAATATTTTTAGATTGAATTTATTGGTGTAGTTGTTTACCTTTGCTTTGTTTAATTATTTAAGCACATCTTTGGTCAGATGCATCACACTTACTGAGGAGAGGAGAGCGGGATAAAGTGCAGGATGTGGGTTACTGCTGTATTTTGCACAGACACAGCAGAGCTGGGGGCATGGAAAGGTCAGAAATCAAAGAATGCTGAGCAACACAGTCACAAGGCCCTTTCTGTTTGCAGGCTGCCCGATAATACCTGAGCCGCCATCTTGGCTGTTTCTAGGCTCATAACATGCAGAAGTTGCTGGGTGTTTTTTAATATTTGAGAGCAATCTGTATGTAGAGGGTGTGGGTAACCACACCCAAAATTTTAAGTTGTACCATTTGAAGCCAAAATATTTAAATTAAATCCTCAAGTAAAAAATGCAAGTTAACTAAAAATTAAACAAAGTAAGATTTACTTATGCAAATGCATTCATTAATGGTTGGTTACTACAAAATGAATGAAATAAAGAAAAATAAAAGACCAAATATTTAGAATGCACTTTAATGAGGTAAGTTTGTAGTGCGCAGCCGCAAGATCAGAAGGATTTACGTCCAGACAAAAAAGGAAAAAGGGCAAAACCAATGTTGCAACCTGAGAAATGAAACGGAAAATTCAGGATGGAAACTGACATAGGTCTGATTCCCGAACTGCCATACGAACGGACGGACATTTTAGGATAGAAACGTATTTGCTTATAGAATCACTCGCAAGTTCATACGAACGCACGAGCGTACGGGAAAAATAGGATGATCGTGAGCCAAATCCAAGCTGTTACATGTTTCTTTGAATCGACCCTATTGTGTAGCTGCACTACGCCAGTCTCTCTGCCTTTCAGTTCTCTAATTATTGGTCACCCCTTATTAACGGTTATCTCCCGGGAGATATCCGTGACAGCTGTACTGGTGTTAGAACACCCAACATACATCTCATTCATCAGTGCCGGCCAGATTACTACAGCGACTGAGGCGCTCTGTTACAGCGTCCGATAGCCGATCACAGCGTATACTAGCGGTAGCTCTAAATGCTGCTATACAGACCCTCATGTGCCGATACCTGTAATGAATCAGCCTCCCCGTATCCACCAGGATAATCACCTTGGTTGAACATGATGGATTTATGTCTTTTTTCGACCCTATTAACTATGTTACTATGTAAGATCATAAGGCCTGTTCAAATAATTGTGAGAGCCTCTGCAATTTTTGGAATTTTGAGTTATTGGAGACTCTCACTCATATAAAAATACATTGGAAAACATTTTCTTTGAATTTGTATGTAAGTTCCCCGAATTTGTGATGGACAGTTTCTACAGTTGAAGTTCACATTTTTTGATGTGGACAATACTTATTTCCTACAAACAGATTTTTACATGTTTTTCAATAACTCATAGGTTACTGTTATATCCAAAACTCAGCAACTCCAAACATTGCAGAGGCTTCTCAAAATCAATTGTCCCCCTCCCCTTATCTTTCATTTTTTAGGAGACAGAAAGCGGGCAGCCCGGTTGCTATTTACACATTCATTTTGATATTTTTGGTATTTGGAGATGATCGATGCAGACTGGCATTTTCCCTGTTGGTAACGACAGTAATGATTTGCCTCTTAGCATTATCTGACCACCTTTGGCTTTACCCTTTAGATAATTGCATTTCTGCCTGTGTTTGGCTCTGCAAACTTTCCCCTGTTGAAATGATTACAAAAAGGTTGACTTATCATCATATTCATGTTCACAGGAAGGAATTTACCTGTGTTTATTCAAACAAAATCCTAAAATGTGCTTCTTTCCGGAGTAGGTAAATTGCACAGGAAGTTTTTAGCAAACATAAACACAGCACAAAGGGATGTTTATTTGGGCAGCAAGGCCGTGTTTGATCAGAAAAGAACATTATTACATTAAAAGGTCACTGTAGGAAAAGTTGTCAGCTAATTATGTGACACATTGTCGCTGTCAGTAATACCTCACCAAGACCCAGCGGCAACCACTTAATCAGCATGCACAGCTACAGGTACATCAGGTATACCTTCTTCCCTATGCGCTGACAGGCCTGACATGAGTAGAACCATGGAGACTCTCCCAGTATGTGTTTGTGTGCTTGGGATGCCCCCTTCTGTGTGGCTACGCTTTAGGGTAATGTGTTGGAAGTGGTTCCTGGACTAAGCCCAGCTGTTACAGGGAACTATTCCAGGTCAGGGAGCAGGGGGTATGAGGGTGGTCACTGAGGTCACAGAGATGGTCCACAGACAGTTGAGTCCAGGTTCACTTGAAGGTGACAAAAATGGAAGCTAGAGTCCGATAAATGTTGCAGACATGTTCTTTCTTTATTGAGGCAGGCAAAGCAACTTTTCAGGATCCCTCTCCGGTCTCCCTTTCAGGATTCTATCCGAGCACCGTTTTCCTCCCCTCGTGGCAATGGGAAAGCCCATTACACTCAGCCTTTCTCCACCTGTGTCTTCTCAAGGGGTCACACCTCTGGCTAGACAGTCAAGGCTTCTTTCCCAGGTAAGCCAGCTAGTATGGTCTCCCACGCTTACCCACGACGACACTCTGGGATCTCTGCTCTGCTCTGTTCTCCCAGTTCTCTTTTGGTTCTCTACCTCTTACTTATTTACCCTACATTTTTCCCTGGTTACACTCCAACCAGAGAGCTTCAAGAGTATCTATAATGTTGCTACTCATATCCTGCTGATCTTAGTCTAACTTCATTTATTTCCACTGTCATCAACTGGCAAACCCATGTAACTACACCTTCAACTTAAAATTATCTAAAAATACACATAAGGGTTGATTCCCTCCGCCTATAAGCATGCTGTTATAACTCCACTCATCAAAAAACCCTCTCTGGACCCCTCTGCCCTCCCCAGTTACCGCCCAATCTCTCTGCTCCCTTTCTCATCAAAGCTTCTTGAACAGCATGTCCATACAGAACTTACCAACTATCTGTCTACAAACTCCCTCATAGATCCCCTCCAATCTGGTTTCCGCTCATGTCACTCTACCGAAATGGCCCTCACCAAAGTCACCAATGATCTACTAACAGCCAAATCCAAAGGCCACTACTCTGCTCTCATTCTTCTCGACTTATCATCTGCTTTTGACACTGTCGACCATGCTCTGCTCCTCAAAATTCTTTCTTCTCTTGGAATCCAAGGTCTCGCACTCTCTTGGCTCTCCTCCTATCTCTCTCACCGCACTTTATCTTACTCAAACACCATTTCCTCTCCCCGGCCTCTGTCTGTAGGGGTACCACAAGGCTCAGTCCTAGGACCCCTACTTTTTTCAATATACACTTCTGGTCTAGGACAACTAATAACCTCGCTAGGCTTCCAATATCACTTTTATGCAGACGACACTCAGATCTACCTCTCTGGCCCAAATCTCTCTTCTATCCTCTCTCGCCTTCCTGACTGTCTAACAGCCATCTCTTCCTTCATGACATCTCGCTCTCTTAAACTGAACATGGACAAAACTGAACTGGTCATTTTCCCCCTATCTCACTCCCCTCCCATCTCTAACACCACAATCTCTGTAAATAATCTTACAATAACTGCAACTCCTCAAGCTCGATGCCTGGGTGTCATTCTGGACTCCTCTCTCTCCTTCAGACCTCACATTCACTCCCTAGCCACCTCCTGTCGCCTCCAACTCAAAAATATATCTCGCATCCGTCCCTTCCTCTCACCTGTCGCCACTAAAATGCTAGTACATGCCCTGGTCATATCCCGACTGGATTACTGCAACACCCTCCTCTGTGGTTTGCCAACAAACAGACTGGCTCCCCTACAATCTATCCTAAACTCTGCTGCTCGCCTCATCCATCTCTCCTCTCGCTTCTCCAGTGCTACTCCCCTCTGTCAATCCCTCCACTGGTTACCTGTCTCCCATAGAGTTCAGTTCAAACTTCTAGTGCTAACCTACAAAGCTCTCTCTAACCAGGCCCCTTCCTACATTTCATCTTTGATCCAGCATTACCAACCAAAACGCAACCTCCACTCCGCCTCTGACATTCTCCTGTCCTCTTCCTTGGTTACTTCCTCGCACTCCCGCCTTCAAGACTTCTCCCGTGCCTCCCCACTTCTCTGGAATGCACTCCCCCGCTCGATCCGCCACTCTCCATCACTCCAAGCCTTTAAAAGCGCCCTCAAAACTCACTTCTTCAGACAAGCATATGACCTGGCTTAAGCAACTACTATAACCTTCAATGGCACATGCAGCCCATACTCAAGCTCTACCACTTGTGACCCCACCCCCTTTGTCTCCACCCCCATCCTTTAGTCTGTAAGCTTGCAAGGGCAGGGCACTCCTCCCTATTGTCTCCCGTGCTCACAACACTTGGTTTTAACCTGTGGCATCTAATTTTGTATTGTTCTCTGTGCTATCTGTTTTACCTTGTCTGTATTCTTAACTTGTAAAGCGCTACGGAAGTTGATGGCACTATATAAATAAACAATAATAATAATAATAATAATAATTCATGGTCGGTGCGCCGGTGAGTTTGCACACGCTATTTGGAGTGTCAAGTCACACTTGGGCTTCCACCTAGTTCATGGTTGTCAAAATGAGCGGTTAAGCGCTTAGCTGGCCAAATGCACATGGGACAAGGCCATTTTTCTTCAAATCATCAGATTTTCCTTGTGGAAGGCGCAAATTGTGCTTTTCCTGAGCGCTTGCCCTTTGAAGCGCTTTACACGTGCGCCTGGGGTGTGCACGCAGCCATGAATCATTTGCCTATGCGCTATGCAGAATCGCCTGAGCGTTTTTGCACACCGACTATGAATTAACCCTGAAGACTGTTTATTTTTCCCAAGCTTAAGGCAGGCCCAAACTGAGGCTTACAATTTTTCTTAACAGAGCTGGTGGCTATCCCATCACCCCATAACACATACACTTATATTTCTGATGGGTCCCCTTGCTGGCGGTCAGAATTGGAGTATGTCTTCGTGCACTCAGTCTTTGCCCATGGTACCTCGTCTCAAACTAAATCTCCAACTGTGACCCTCTACTCAGACTTCATGGGGAGGGGGAGAACTTCCTCTAATTGGGATGTGCAGTTCCTGGAATAACATGCAAAATGCAAAAACCAGCACTCCAATACAATGGACATATCTTTGTATTCAGGTCATTATGGAAATCAAAAAAAGCATACTGTACCAAAGTAATCCACATAATGAATATAAGGTAATGGGGGGTGGGGTGCTTAGGACCATTAACATCCCCAGGAGATGAATTGACACCGGAACCGAGTGCCAGTCGCTCCAGGGCATACAGCTCCAGCCCTTGACTTACAGGGGTGCCAAGCAACCCGCTTTTTTAGTCCCACCACCTGTGGCAGGACACGTTACTCTCTGATTCATAGGGCCTGCAGTTTATGGATACAGCTGGTCTACATCCTTGTTCCTTTTAGTGGAATGGTCCAAGGTCAGGCAGGCAACACAGGTATAGAATTAATGTCTAAGCCAGAAATCAAGCTGAGATATCTGAATGGTCAAAGGGAAAAGCAGGGATACAAAGTCAATCAAAGGTGCAGATGGGAGGTAGCCAGGATGGTGCCCGCACAATCACATTTGACATTGAACATGCATATTCACATGCAAATTTGTAATGTTCCTGTTGCACATGCACACTCATAAACCGAGCACCAGATCCTGACATCTTGCCAATCTCCAGTCGCCATCTAATTCCTGTTGCCAACATGTCCAGGGATGCCATTTATATAGGAGGGAATGTAATCGCCAACATGTTGGGACTGTTCACGCGCCCAATCCGTTGAGCCCTGATGCCATTTATATAGGAGGGAATGTAATCGCCAACATGTTGGGACTGTTCACGCGCCCAATCCGTTGAGCCCTGTAGTGTGCGCCATAACTCGGAAGTAGTTTGGCCAAGGTAACCTCACTGTATTCATCTGACCAACAACTTCCAGGTCTGGCTACGTGAAACAGAGACCTGGTTGGATCATCAGACACTCTACGTCACACAGGTGGGAGACTCAAATTAAGGTGTAAACCCATGGAATCCCAATGGGTTCCCCTGCTGGTGGTGTACTACAGAGTTAGCTACTCTAAAACATCTACGGACATGCATCAAGGTGTGGCGCATCTGGAAAGCACTCGAGAACTTGATGAAAGACCTAACCCCAAATGATGCCCAATTCACTGCAAGCTGTGTACTCATAAACCTTGATAGATCCATTCATCGTAGGGATAATAATACCTTTTTAGATATTTTAATCTGTGCCACTAATAAAATTATCTCTAAAAGATGGAGGGATCCTAGCTCCCCTGATATGGGAAAACCCATATTAAAAACTACATTAAAACAGAAATCGCCATCTCACCAAGGGTTCCCCTCAATCACCCCCTGTAACAAAGTTATAGACCAATTAAGGATCCTAAGCAAAACTAGCATACAGAAGTAGAGCCCTTTTATTTAGGTAATAAACAATGGAAATTTCAGGGGAAGAAGTGTTCTCCAAAACGTTGTAAATCCCGTATGACGAGGTTGGATACCAAATAAAATATAAGAACACAGAGCTAGTCAAGGTCCTCTTTAAAGTCCTTCAAACATTTCTTGAACTTCCACCATGTGCATCAGCAATCCACTCGTGCTCCACCATAGAAACATAGAAACATAGAAACATAGAAACATAGAAACATAGAAGGTTGACGGCAGAAGGAGACCATACGGTCCATCTAGTCTGCCCTTATGTGTATACTGTATGTACTCTTTATCTTAGGATAGATGTGTGCTTATCCCAGGCATGTTTACATTCAGTGACTGTTGATGTTTCAACTACCTCTGCTGGAAGTTTGTTCCAAGCACCTACTACTCTTTCTGTAAAATAATATTTTCTAACATTGCTCCTGATCTTCCCCCCGACTAGCTTCAGGTTGTGCCCCCTTGTTCTATCGTTAAGTTTCTTCTTAAAAACACTTCCCTCCTGAACCTTATTCAATCCTTTCACATATTTAAAGGTCTCAATCATGTCCCCCCTCTCCCTTCTTTCCTCCAGACTGTACAAATTAAGTTCTTTAAGTCTCTCCTGATAAGTTTTAAGTTTAAGTCCTTCCACCATTTTCGTTGCCCGCCTTTGGACACGTTCTATTTGAATAATGTCTTTTTGCAGGTAAGGTCTCCAGAACTGCACACAGTATTCTAGCTGTGGCCTTACCAGGGCTCTATACAGCGGCATCACAACCTCCCTCTTCCTACTGGTGATGCCTCGAGCTATGCAGCCGAGCATCCTGCTTGCTTTTCCCACAGCCTGGCTACACTGTCCACTCATCTTGCATCTATCAGTAATCAGTACCCCTAAATCTCTCTCCTCCGAGGTCCTGGATAACACAGTGCTGCCCATACGGTACTCAGAGCAGGGATTCCTTCTACCCAAGTGCATGATTTTACATTTAGAGACATTAAACTCTAGTTTCCACAGTTTTGACCATCTATCCAGTAAAGCTAAATCATTTTCCATGTTGCAGACACCTCCAGGAATATCCACCCTATTACTAACCTTTGTATCATCAGCAAACACCACCACCGGTTAGGTACTCTTACCACAACTAGATGGTTTAATAGGCAATTAAAACGATCCACAGACCGATCTCTCCAGCAGGATCCACTTCTCAGGGTCCAATTACACAGAGGGTCAAACACGCTCAAAATCAAGCCAATAATATTTCCACCTCTCTGCTTTCCTTCTTTTAGATTAGATCTCCCAGTGTGTAGTATAATCCCCAAACACGATTTAAAACATGCGATCATAAGGGGGAAGAAAACAGAGGGACCATTGCGCAATATTGCAAAACTTTAAGTGCACCTTTATTCAGGCCAATAAAACACTCACATAATAAAAGGTTAAAAATCGCATATCAATCCAAACTGTGGGCCAACTCACGCTGCTGAATTCCAAATGTGTTGCCGCCGGCTCCCAACGCGTTTCGTCGCTCAGCGCGACTTTCACTAGGTCAGCCGGCGCGACGGCAAGCAGCGATTAAATATACAAAAGGCGGGACAAATGGGAACACAACTTCCTCATTCTCACCCAATCAGTAACCAGTTCGGCTCTACGCTGCCCAATCAGCAGCTAATACGTGGATGACAGTCCTCCTCCAATCAATCACCAGGGAGGTGAATATCATTAATTCAACCCATCCCCTCCCTGTCTCCCCCATCCAATCAGCGGCAGAGGCAGTGAATAGCATTATCTTTCAGCTTATACGGCAGCACGCCGTCATCAGCGCCATTCTACCAATGCGCAACCAGGGAAATGCATATAATTATGGCTACGTAAGCCCATTTGCGACTGCGCAGCCGCAAGCGAAGCCGGTAGCGTCCCGTTTCTTCGGCAACCTCTCCCAGCCAGTTCTCAATTGACAATAAAGAGGCCTTTCCTCCCGCACTCACTCGTTCTAATGGGGTAACATAAATGTTATAAAATACATGATGCTGGCATACATTATAATCCTGCTTAAAAACACCAATACTCTACTCATATCCCCCATCCAATCAACGGCACAGACAGTGAATACCCTTATCTTTATGCTTATAAGGCAGCGCGCCGTCACCAGCGCCATTCTGCCAATGCGCTACCTGGGAGGTGCATATAATTATAACAGAATAAACATGCATAAAAAGGGGAAATTTATTCCCAATTCTAAAAAGCGGGTTATATAAACCTCCACCTTCTTATTTCAAAATCCCTTCCATCGCCTCCCATTGAGCCCCATACTATCCTATACAGGGAAGCAAAGGTCAGGGGCAGTCACAAGAACAACCCTTAAGGAGGACCCTAAACAAATAGTTACCCTGTAAAGGCCCACATCAGCATAAGGGCCTCCAAACAGGGTATCCTACCTTTAAGCATAAAACAATAGAGCCTTAATACACATGTATTAAGGCTCTATTGTTTTATGCTTAAAGGTAGGATACCCTGTTTGGAGGCCCTTATGCTGATGTGGGCCTTTACAGGGTAACTATTTGTTTAGGGTCCTCCTTAAGGGTTGTTCTTGTGACTGCCCCTGACCTTTGCTTCCCTGTATAGGATAGTATGGGGCTCAATGGGAGGCGATGGAAGGGATTTTGAAATAAGAAGGTGGAGGTTTATATAACCCGCTTTTTAGAATTGGGAATAAATTTCCCCTTTTTATGCATGTTTATTCTGTTATAATTATATGCACCTCCCAGGTAGCGCATTGGCAGAATGGCGCTGGTGACGGCGCGCTGCCTTATAAGCATAAAGATAAGGGTATTCACTGTCTGTGCCGTTGATTGGATGGGGGATATGAGTAGAGTATTGGTGTTTTTAAGCAGGATTATAATGTATGCCAGCATCATGTATTTTATAACATTTATGTTACCCCATTAGAACGAGTGAGTGCGGGAGGAAAGGCCTCTTTATTGTCAATTGAGAACTGGCTGGGAGAGGTTGCCGAGGAAACGGGACGCTACCGGCTTCGCTTGCGGCTGCGCAGTCGCAAATGGGCTTACGTAGCCATAATTATATGCATTTCCCTGGTTGCGCATTGGTAGAATGGCGCTGATGACGGCGTGCTGCCGTATAAGCTGAAAGATAATGCTATTCACTGCCTCTGCCGCTGATTGGATGGGGGAGACAGGGAGGGGATGGGTTGAATTAATGATATTCACCTCCCTGGTGATTGATTGGAGGAGGACTGTCATCCACGTATTAGCTGCTGATTGGGCAGCGTAGAGCCGAACTGGTTACTGATTGGGTGAGAATGAGGAAGTTGTGTTCCCATTTGTCCCGCCTTTTGTATATTTAATCGCTGCTTGCCGTCGCGCCGGCTGACCTAGTGAAAGTCGCGCTGAGCGACGAAACGCGTTGGGAGCCGGCGGCAACACATTTGGAATTCAGCAGCGTGAGTTGGCCCACAGTTTGGATTGATATGCGATTTTTAACCTTTTATTATGTGAGTGTTTTATTGGCCTGAATAAAGGTGCACTTAAAGTTTTGCAATATTGCGCAATGGTCCCTCTGTTTTCTTCCCCCTTATGATCGCATGTTTTAAATCGTGTTTGGGGATTATACTACACACTGGGAGATCTAATCTAAAAGAAGGAAAGCAGAGAGGTGGAAATATTATTGGCTTGATTTTGAGCGTGTTTGACCCTCTGTGTAATTGGACCCTGAGAAGTGGATCCTGCTGGAGAGATCGGTCTGTGGATCGTTTTAATTGCCTATTAAACCATCTAGTTGTGGTAAGAGTACCTAACCGGTGGTGGTGGAGCACGAGTGGATTGCTGATGCACATGGTGGAAGTTCAAGAAATGTTTGAAGGACTTTAAAGAGGACCTTGACTAGCTCTGTGTTCTTATATTTTATTTGTTTTTTGCACATACTTATTGTGGAGATTTAAGTATAGCACGTTGAGCTGGAATTAATTATTAATTGTTACATCACGTTAACATTATTCACTATCTGATTAATGATTTTATTTAAATTTTCTAGCGCGGTATTCACATTTATATAATTTGAGGTTGGATACCAACTCCACACCAATCTACCCATACTGGGTATAAATGCAGGAAAGGAGCCTAAGTCTAAAGGGGAAAAAAGGAGGAAACCTGGACAAGAAAGAAAATGGCATAGAAGAGGAAAAAGAGGAAATGAGATGTTGAGAATGAAAAAATGAAAGGTGCAAAAAATAGAAGAATAAAAATAAAAAAGAGAGAATAGAGGGAAATAAAGAAATTAGAGGTTAGAGCAGAGGGAACCATGTGGAAGGAAAACTGGAACAAAATAGCAATAAAAAATATGGGGAAAAAAAAGAAAGCTAGAGTGAAATAGCAGAGACAGAAGCAGACAAATAAGGCTTCTTTCTTCTGCCCCCTGCCGGGGGGCAGCGTTGTTTTGGCCAGTCTGCAAGGTCAAGGCTCCCTCCAGTTCTGGAGCATTTTTAGTACAGTGGAACATGGGGCTGACCCCATACGGTCATTTTTGTTGTTAAAACCCCCACCCAAATCCAAACTCCCACCTGCCAGGGTGGTGCAGAATAGCTCAGTATCCACCGACACAGGCTCAGTGTTCTACAGGTGCTACAAGTTACCATTTGAAAACACATCAGATAAAAAGGTGTAGTGGCAATAATGGTGATGCCCCCTAAGCTCATAAGCCTCAGTGCAGTTGCTACACCCCATTATAATAAGTAACAGTGATGCAGTGATTCTTCCTCACTGTCACAGTAACTGACAATATAATTGCTTCTGTGATTGGATAAGCTGTCCTGCTATAAAAACAGCAATGCCCAGCATTAGCGCCTGCTGAAACAATTTACTCTAAGGCCTTGATGAAGGTTTTGCATAATATAAAGTCTTATTTCTGATTGCAATACATATTTTCTGAGCAAGAATAGACTCTCATGTGGCAGTCTCAGCCATAGACTTCAGTTATATAGCTGTGCTGAGTGATTTCTCCCCCCTCCCTTCAGACTGCTTCTCTATTCTAAGTATACAGCACGTCCTGCTCCAGAGAGTAATTCCTTACTTTTGGGTTATACATCCACAAGATGGCGCTGGACTGCAGAGACAGCAAAAAAGTGGCTCCTCCCGGCCCCTTATATTCCAGGGACCTCCCACAAATTCCCCAGTTCTTCTCTGCAGTTGGTGCTGCGAGGGCAAGAAGATTACTCTCTCTACTCGCAAGTGATCGGGGCTATTAGCCTGCGGCTCTGTAGGACTATTCCCACCCGTTCCTCTTTTTTTCTGCCTCCCAGCTTTGGCTGCACTGGCTGGGTGACGGTAGGCAGCACCGTTGTCAGGTGCTTAAGGAGCGCTGCTCCGACTCCGCGGCCCGCGCCTCGAGGTATCTGCGGGCCCCATTTTGCTCTCCTCGTGGTGCGTGCCTGGCGTCTACCTACCGCGGTACATAAATGCCCCTGCGGGCTGGCTTATTTTTTATATATTATGTATGCATACCGCTTACGGGACTTTTCTGTTTATGTCTTGCAGGCATGTCAAACTTAATTGTGGTTTCTCCTGGCCTATCCCCCCTATTTAGTTGCTATTAGAGGCCTATTCAGCCTTTACCTCCCACTTCCCTAGCGGGCTATTGGGGCATCCCGGGTGGCCTTATAGCATAAATCCCTATTGGCCGGTGGGCCGCGATAATCACCATATGGAGGCTTCTCAGGATAATGTGCTTGGGGTTCCTTCGGGACAAGCCCGGCTGTGTGTGACGTGTGGGGTGTCCCCTACAAGTGATGACAATGTACGGGTTTGTGTATCCTGTGCCCAGCGGGCGCTTGCACTGCAATCTGGGTTACCTGTGGCTGGGCCTGCGCCCCGTGTGGCTTCGCCCACTCCCCCACTCTTACATCTGACTCCCAGTGAGGTGCATACCAGTGGGGAGTCTCAGCCTGATTTGTCTACCAGGGTGGCCAGCATTGAGAAGCTGATTGCTGGCTCTACGGTGCGTAAGGCCTCTGCTAAGAGGCGGCATCTGGCGCCTGGCGTTAACCTTTTTTCTATGGAGGAATTTTTTGACCTGGCCGGCTATACCCCCCTGGAAGAGGGGGAATTGTTTTCTGATTCAGAATCATCTGATGAGCAGCCTAAGGGTTATGCTGATTCTGGCTCTGACCCATGGGCTCCAGATGATACTGACAGGCTTTTGGCTCACATTTTTGAAGTACTTTCTATCTCTCCTCCTGCCGCGGCTCCTCGGCAGCAGGGGGAGCTGTTTAACACTGCTAAGCCACATTTGGAATTTCCTGAGCAACCTCACTTTAATAATCTCATGCTCAAAGAGTGGGAGCGACCGAGCAGGCTCCCTGGGGTGCCTATGAGTTGGGATAAGAGGTATCCTTTTCCTGCTGAAGTGGTTAAGCGTTGGTCGTCCCTTCCCGAAGTGGATGCACCAATTCTGGGGTTGTCTAACAGTTCTGTCATGCATTCCCCTGACTGAGGGATGGTGAGGACCGGCGCATTGATCAGCTGGCTTCTCATGCCTTTGCCTGTGTGGGGTCCGTGCTGCGTCCGGTTTGTGCCATTACAGCTGTGGCTGTTAGGACTCTGCTCAAGAGTATTTTAGATGAGGCTCCTGATGATGCGGTTAGTGAAGAATATAGAGCCCTTCTGCATTGTGAGGAATTTGTTGCATATGTCCTCTCTGCCTTGGATGATACCATTAGAATGTGTGGCAGGGCTTCTGCCTTGGCGGTGGCTATACGCCGCTCGGTTTGGCTGCGCCAGTGGGCAGCTGACGACGCTGCCAAGAAGGCTCTCACTGGGTTCCCCTTTAAAAGACTGCGTCTATTTGGGGATTGCCTGGACCTGTTTGCTAAGGGAGGTAGGTTACCCCAGCGCAAGAGACAGTCTCGGCCCTTTCGGGGTTCAGGTTCCTTTCTTCACTCCTACCCTGGGTCCAGAATGGGAAGGGGAGTTTCATATGCAGGGGCTCGGGTGGTGGGGGGCGGCTTCGGCTCTTTGCTCACGTCTGGAGGCGTAATGTCTCAGACCGGTGGATTCAGGAGGTGGTGTGCTCCGGTTACAAGATAGAGTTGGCAGCATAGCCGCCCACAATATTCATCAGATCCCGAATGCCTCAAGACCCCCTGTCAGCTCAGGGCTTCTCCCGGCCTATCCCCCCTATTTAGTTGCTATTAGAGGCCTATTCAGCCTTTACCTCCCACTTCCCTAGCGGGCTATTGGGGCATCCCGGGTGGCCTTATAGCATAAATCCCTATTGGCCGGTGGGCCGCGATAATCACCATATGGAGGCTTCTCAGGATAATGTGCTTGGGGTTCCTTCGGGACAAGCCCGGCTGTGTGTGACGTGTGGGGTGTCCCCTACAAGTGATGACAATGTACGGGTTTGTGTATCCTGTGCCCACCGGGCGCTTGCACTGCAATCTGGGTTACCTGTGGCTGGGCCTGCGCCCCGTGTGGCTTCGCCCACTCCCCCACTCTTACATCTGACTCCCAGTGAGGTGCATACCAGTGGGGAGTCTCAGCCTGATTTGTCTACCAGGGTGGCCAGCATTGAGAAGCTGATTGCTGGCTCTACGGTGCGTAAGGCCTCTGCTAAGAGGCGGCATCTGGCGCCTGGCGTTAACCTTTTTTCTATGGAGGAATTTTTTGACCTGGCCGGCTATACCCCCCTGGAAGAGGGGGAATTGTTTTCTGATTCAGAATCATCTCATGAGCAGCCTAAGGGTTATGCTGATTCTGGCTCTGACCCATGGGCTCCAGATGATACTGACAGGCTTTTGGCTCACATTTTTGAAGTACTTTCTATCTCTCCTCCTGCCGCGGCTCCTCGGCAGCAGGGGGTGCTGTTTAACGCTGCTAAGCCACATTTGGAATTTCCTGAGCAACCTCACTTTAATAATCTCATGCTCAAAGAGTGGGAGCGACCAAGCAGGCTCCCTGGGGTGCCTATGAGTTGGGATAAGAGGTATCCTTTTCCTGCTGAAGTGGTTAAGCGTTGGTCGTCCCTTCCCGAAGTGGATGCACCAATTCTGGGGTTGTCTAACAGTTCTGTCATGCATTCCCCTGACTGAGGGATGGTGAGGACCGGCGCATTGATCAGCTGGCTTCTCATGCCTTTGCCTGTGTGGGGTCCGTGCTGCGTCCGGTTTGTGCCATTACAGCTGTGGCTGTTAGGACTCTGCTCAAGAGTATTTTAGATGAGGCTCCTGATGATGCGGTTAGTGAAGAATATAGAGCCCTTCTGCGTTGTGAGGAATTTGTTGCATATGTCCTCTCTGCCTTGGATGATACCATTAGAATGTGTGGCAGGGCTTCTGCCTTGGCGGTGGCTATACGCCGCTCGGTTTGGCTGCGCCAGTGGGCAGCTGACGACGCTGCCAAGAAGGCTCTCACTGGGTTCCCCTTTAAAAGACTGCATCTATTTGGGGATTGCCTGGACCTGTTTGCTAAGGGAGGTAGGTTACCCCAGCGCAAGAGACAGTCTCGGCCCTTTCGGGGTTCAGGTTCCTTTCTTCACTCCTAGCCTGGGTCCAGAATGGGAAGGGGAGTTTCATATGCAGGGGCTCGGGTGGTGGGGGGCGGCTTCGGCTCTTTGCTCACGTCTGGAGGCGTAATGTCTCAGACCGGTGGATTCAGGAGGTGGTGTGCTCCGGTTACAAGATAGAGTTGGCAGCATAGCCGCCCACAAGATTCATCAGATCCCGGATGCCTCAAGACCCCCTGTCAGCTCAGGGCCTGTTGCTTGCTGTGCAGAATCTACTGGAGCTGGGGGTCATCTGCCAAGTGCCCTTAAGGGAAAGGGGCAAGGGCTATTATTGCAACCTTTTCACCGTTCCCTAAAGAGATGGGTCTGTCAGACCCATCCTGCTCTCAGCTGTAAGTTCACTATGCCCAGGGGACTTCATGACCTCTGTGGACATCAAGGATGCTTACCTCCATATTCCAGTCTTTCCAGGTCATCAGAGATTCCTCAGGTTCGCTCTGGAGGATCAGCATTACCAGTTTGAGCCGTTGCCCTTCGGTCTCACTTCGGCTCCCAGGCTATTCACCAAGGTGCTGGCGGGCATTATGGCTCTGCTGAGAGCTCAGAGCATTCGCATTCTTCCCTATTTGGACGACAGTCTTATCACTTCTCCGTCCTTCCAACAGGCAGAGTTGGATACTCAGCGGGTGGTGACCACACTGGAGTCATTCGGCTGGGTGATAAACCACTCCAAATCTTCCCTGTCTCCCTCTTTGGTGAAGCCATTTCTGGGGAAGAATCTGGATACAGCTCGGGCCAGGATCTTTCTTCCTCAGCAGAAGGTGGACAGTCTGCAAGCGCAAGCTCAGCTCCTTCTGTCCTGCCCTCATCCTTCTATCAGGCAGGGAATGCAGCTGGTGGGCCTGATGGTGTCCTGCTTCGAGGCGGTTCCTTATGCTCAGTTTCACATGAGGTCTCTTCAACTCCACCTCTTGTCTGTTTGGGACAGGGACCCTGTGTCCCTGGATCAGGTTTTGGTTCTGTCCCCCCTAGCCAGGCGGTCCCTCTCATGGTGGCTGGACTCAAGGAACCTGTTGGTGGGCAGATTCTTTCTGGCCCCTTGCTGGGAGACAGTCACCACGGATGCCAGTCTGACAGGTTGGGGGGGCTTCTGGAGATCCCTAACATTCCAGGGGCAGTGGGGCCCTCAGGAGGCCCACACCCCTATCAATATTCTGGAACTGAGGGCGATCAGGTTGGTTCTAGCCCGCTTGACCCCGCACCTTCGGGGTCGGGCTGTTCAGGTCTGCTCGGACAACCAGACGGCGGTTGCCTACATCAATCATCAGGGAGGGACCCCGAGCAAGGGGGCCCTTAAGGAAGTGTCTCTGATCCTGTCCTGGGCAGAGGACAATGTTCCCTGCATCTCAGCTGTGTACATTCCGGGGGTGGAGAATCTGGAGGCAGACTCTCTGAGCAGGGGTTTCTCGCCTGGGGGAATGGTCCCTCAGCAACAGGGTGTTTCGCTCTGTGTCACCGTTGGGGTCAGCCAGATGTGGATCTGTTTGCGTCCCGTCACAATCACAAGCTTCCAGTCTTTGTGTCTCTGTCCCGGGACCCTCTGGCCTTAGCCATGGATGCTCTGACAATGCCCTGGCAGGGTTTTCAGCTACTGTATGTCTTTCCCCAGTTTCTCCTGTTGGGCAGGGTTCTGCGAAAGATAGCTCAGGAAGGGGTGCCAGCAATCCTGGTGGCCCCCCGTTGGCCAAGAAGAGTGTGGTTCGCAGACATTGTGCAGCTGGCAGTAGATCAGTACGCCCTGCCCAAGGATCCAGACCTGCTCACTCCAATTTACAAACGCTGCCTTTAATTGCTGAAACCTCCATCTTAATGGAAAAGGGGCTGCCTGCCTCTGTTGTTAACACCATGATCAGGGCTAGGAAAAAGTCCTTCCTCCATCTACTATAGGGTTCGTCGTACCTACATTGACTGGTGTGAGGCTAAATCTCTTCCCTATCGTGTGTTTTCTATTCCTAGGATTCTGGAATTTCTCCAACATGGTTTGGATCTGGGGCTTCATCAGCACTCTGAAAGGTCATGTGTCTGCCTTGGCTGATCTTTTGCTCAGCATCATCTGGTCAAGACTTTTTTCCAGGGGGTTATTTATGTGCGCCCCCCACGTAAGCCTATGTTACCAGTCTGGGACTTGAACTTGGTTCTACCTGCTTTGCAGGGGTCTCCTTTTGAGCCTGTGCATGAGGTTGCTTTGTCCATTGGCGGCACTTTCCGTCAAGCCCCCTTACTTTGAGATACACCAGGACAAGGTGGTGTTTCGCTTTAAACCAGATTTTCTGCCTAAAGTTGTGTCTGCTTTTCATCTCAATCAGGACATTGTTCTTCCTTCTCTGTGCCCTAATCCTAGTAACCCTAAGGAGAGGGCTCTGCATTCCTTGGATGTGGTCAGGAACCTGAAGTTCTATTTGGTGGCTACTGAGCCCTTCAGGAAGACTGATGCTCTTTTTGTGGTCCCTTCTGGTCCTAAGAAAGGTCTAGCTCCAGCTAAGTCTACCATCAGCAAGTGGATCCGTCAGGCTGTGATTCAGGCCTATTCTGCTAAAGGGAAGGATCCTCCCTTCCACCTTACTGTTCATTCCACTCGTGCTATTGGTGCCTCTTGGGCTCTTCAGCACCAGGCTTCTGTTGAACAAGTTTGCAAGGCCGCTACTTGGTCTTCTGTTCATACTTTTTCTAAGTTTTACAAGTGTAGCCGGCGGAAGGTATTCAGCCATTATCTTTGTTGGTCTTTTAATGTAATGGTTCATATCTGGTCTACAGCTGCACTACATCACCACAAGATGGCACTGTTGGATAAGAAATGAATTGTGACATTTCAGGTCTACCAAACGTGAAGCCTAACTACATAGGAGTACAGCTGAACTGCTATTGGCTAAGGTGAGTAGAAAGTTAGAGAAGGTTCTAGATGCCACTAGAGGGAGTCTATATAAGGAGAGTTACCTCAGAATGAGTCAGTGATCTACAAGATGTAGTCCTCTATTGTAGTAACCGGGAGTGAGAAGAAGGTACCAGCAGGGTCAACTGGTAGCAGTCGCAGAGAGAAGGAGAAAGCAGAGGAGCCACATGCATGCCTATGGAGTATTCACAGGAGAAGGTGAACCTTTCTACCCAAGATGCTGAGGAGGAAGCCTAAGGCCGCAGTATTCTGCCATGGGATCAGAATGAGTGACCACCACCTGTGGAGTACATTTGGATGTAATGTTGTGCTATGGAAGCTGCTAAGGAAACTGTTGTGGAAAGACTATGACCTGCTGTGAAGTGTGAAGCCTAAAGTGTACCTGAAGTCCTGCTAATAAAGTAAGTGACCTTTTCATAAAGTCGGTCTCATTGGAGTTTTTGGAAGTAAGCCCACATCAGGAGGTCCCCCAAGCCCGTTAACAAAGAACCCACTCCCCATACACCCTGAGGAGCTAAACCCCTCAGGGACCCGTATGCTACACAAGGTTGATGTTAGGGCCTCAGCTGATGCTGCTTTTGGCCGCAAAGTTCTGCAGGCGGCAGTGGTTTAATCTGCATGTTGTTGCTTTGGGGATCCCACCCTACCTTACGGACACTGCTATTGGATGTCCCAAACATAAGGAATTATCTCTGGAGCGGGACGTGCTGTATACTTAGAATAATACAATTCTGTGATTACTCACCCGTAGAATTGGTATTATATGTATACAGCACGTCCTGCTCCACCCCGCCCTTGTTTTCATTGTTCTTAGTGCCTCTGTATGGTGGTTGTTATCATGGTTAAAATGGTTTGATTATGGTTGTTATTCTCCCGGCCTCTTGCTAACTGCTTGTCAATACTGGGGAATTTGTGGGAGGTCCCTGGAAAATAAGGATCCTGGAGGAGCCACTTTTTTGCTGTCTCTGCAGTCTAGCGCCCTCCAAACGTAGGGAATTACTCTCAGGAGCAGGACGTGCTGTATACGTATAATACCAATTCTACAGGTGAGTAATCACAGAATTGTATTTTTAGGGCTGGGAGAGGGGAAAGGGGGTTACATCACCCAGCAGCATGGCTCTGATAGTGAATGCTGAAAGCGGACCAACAGTCAAAAATGAATTAAACCAGAACACCACAAAAAACAGTGCTCATATACATCCCTCCCCAGGGCAATTTAGATTGCTGCACATAAAAATTAATTTACCTTTTTCCAACGCCTACTGGGATAAATTTTAAAACAAGATGGCCGCTCATGGACTTGCAGGCCACCTGCAAACAGGAAGTCATGCTGGGCTTCCTGTTATTGTGCATTTCAGTTATGTCAGTTGGTAGAGGAAGCTCCGAAATGGCCACTACCTTTATTTTCCAACTGTGCCAGACTGTTGGTCTGGTTTCAATAGAAGTGAATAGCACTAGCAGCAGAGCATAGTCCAATGGCAGAGCTTTTATCAAGTCTAAAGTCAACTTTAGATTGGTTTTCCACTGTAACACAACATATCCTTCATCTATCAAATTAATAGGTCAATAAATCAATAAATAATACCCTACCACTACCATGCATGCACCCAACCACCAGCTCAGGATCAGAATCAGTTTTTTTTTGCCAGGTATATACATTACATACATACTAGGAAATTGCTGTGACAGGGAGGCTCAACACATCGGGTAGAGGACTTCAGCATTGACAGAATAAGTATTGACAAGCACAAAAATAAATAAATTGAGGATCAGAGAAGGACCATCACACTATTAGGAGTTACACTACCCAGGCAGTCAATTCCAAGGTGCCACATGGAGGGGGGTCCCGGACTAATGATTGAAAAAGGGAGAGAGAGAGAGAGAGAGAGGGAGAGAGGGAGAGAGGGGGGGGGGAGTAGCTAGGGAAATTCAAGCAGTGATAAGAAAAACTCCCTTTATTAGGAGCCCCCCAGCCGCATGGGTGTGTGTCATACAGCAGAGCATCCTGATTTTGTGGGCATCCTGGTGGACTTAAGCTAATCGGCCAGCCAGCCACCCAGATGGGTTTTGGTCCACACACCATACAAGATCAGCTATAAATGACTTTATACAAAACCGTTGCAATGTCCCGGTACAGCATTTGCCATACTGTTCTATATGTGTCCCCTCGACATTCGGCTGTCCCTGTGACTTTGGGGTCTGTTATATTGCATAGCTAATATTGTATAATATATCTGTGTTCATACAGTATATATATATATATATATATATATATATATATATCCTGTTCCTGTATAATAACCTTTTATATCCTGTTTTCATGTTATAACATGTTTCCTATGTGAATTTATGTAGTTTGCACTCAAAGAGTTAATGTATTCACATTGTGCAGTTCCATAAACTTCATAACTCCCTATTGCTGTAACTAACTTGCTAGGGAAGGGTCATGTGACAAGTGGTGAGCCTATCAGCATACCTCCCAACTTCTGAAAACGTCAAAGCGGGACAAGCCATGCCCCAGGCCACACCCCCGTCACGCCCCGGCCACGCCCCCGTCACGCCCCGGCCACGCTCTCCAGCTCCAGCAATGTCGGCTGCCTTCACACCTGCATGCGGTACGTATTATCCCCAAACCAGC
The DNA here is from genome assembly GCA_027917425.1 of Gastrophryne carolinensis. Taxonomy (NCBI): domain Eukaryota; kingdom Metazoa; phylum Chordata; class Amphibia; order Anura; family Microhylidae; genus Gastrophryne; species Gastrophryne carolinensis. The sequence continues at coordinate 87,560,949 of CM051240.1, read as the reverse complement.
ATACCGCCCGCCCCCCCACCCCCGTGCGCCTGCCCACCCACCCCCGTGCGCCCGCCCCACTCTCTCACCCCACGCGCCAGGAAGTTAGCTTCGCGCCGGCGTCATTGCGGCCCTGGGCTGTCACAGCGCAGGGCGTCCCGGGACATTTGGTAATGTTCCGGGACCGCGGGATCCTTCTCAAAAATCGGGACAATCCCGGGAAAATCGGGACAGTTGGGAGGTATGTATCAGGACTGCTGAGCACCTAAGCCTGCCCTCTGCTCCATTATCTAGTCAGAAGAGCAGTGATCTCTGAAGGAAGAAGGTCTGTGCTTGTGCTGCTGGCTTGTCTCATGTGGCTAGTGTGGAGAAAGGGGCCAGACTAATGCTTACCAAGTGCTGATAAATCTACAGCATCATCTTTCATATTCCAGGTCACAGAGCCTGTTTTCAAGTCAGCTCTAATCTCCAAGGTCGCAGAACCCATCTTCAATCTTGCAAGTAAGCTATTCAGCCTAAATAGCACTATAAGTCTCAGCAAGTCCTCTAGTCTCCCACACCACAGGATCGCTCCTGATCTGTACTGTCACTGTACCAGCTAGACTGCCAGTAAAAGTTCAGTTGATCCTAACCTGGCCTCTGCCTGTTATTGCTACCCAACACCTAGCAAGGGATCTCCTGGGACCCCCGGTTGGTAGGGTAACCGGTGCCACCAAACCCTCCTGGTGTCACGACACAGGGCCCTCATACCATCTGGGCCTACGGACTATAACATCTGTCCGGAACCCAGGCTCCGGCCTGCCACCCCAAAAGCCGGTGACCCACAGCTGCCTCCCAGCTTTCCTAACCTGGTCACCACACCGTCACTGGATGTTAGCATATCACATACCAACATTTAGGAAACATCACACAGAACACAATATCTGACCTACAGGGCTATATAATCTGATATATGGCTTGCCAGCATTATTTGGTTACTAGAGACCAAAACCCTTAGCTGAATTTTCATCCCCATTGGCATAGAATCAGGTTTTACTGGCATTACTGCATATGAAATGAACAGAGGCATATTCAAGCAACACTAATTTTTATTTAGAGATATCTACAGGACAAGAACAGACAGGAAACAGCAGCATTTCCTGATTACTTGGTGGCTGGTGCATTTAGTATGAGATGAAAGGGAATGTTTAGAAATATCAGTAAACCTCTCATGGACCAAGCACTGGAACTAACTACTTATAAATAGTATTTCAGAAGCTATATTTAACCCTGGCAAGCTTAAGAGACCCTCTATATGAAACGTGTTATGAGAATTTTAAGTGTACTTTGTGTTTATCACACATTATTATGTAGCTCCTTTCTGGCTTTCAGGATTGCAGCAAAAAACAAAAATATAAGTGGTGTGCCTAAAATCCAGAACCGAGACAGATTCTTCAGCGGTCACGCCTTTATACCCCCATACAGAAAAGAGTCGCAATGCTCCATACATGGAATTTCCCTGTATGCAGAGGTACTCACTGACCTCACCCAACCCAATGGTCCGGCTTACCATAACAAAACTATGGCTGAGCAAGGAATAGTGCAGATCCTGGTGGCAGGTAAGAGGGGAGGCTTGTGATGATATGGTTTATGGTGACTGTAATTCCTGTTTTAAACCGGACCTTCAGCGTGATTTAATGAAAATCCCAAACTCTTAAAAAACGGTTCCCTAGCATCTAAAATTAATATATTTTACGTTTTTAGTCACTAACTTATTATTCTTTCCCCCACTGGGCTGCAACTCTGTTCAGGAATTTAGGATACGGGCGCCGCCATCTTGACTCAGAAGCATCACATTTACTGAGGAGAGGAAAGTGGGATAAGGTACAGGGGTCGGGTTATAGCTGTGCTTTGCTCAGACAGAGCAGAGCTGGGGTCAGGTAACGGTCAGCAGTCCCAGAATGCAGAGCAGCACAGTCAGGAGGCACTTCCTGTTTGCAGGCTGCCTGATAAGATGGCGGCTTCCATCTTGGATGTTTAAAGGCTCATAACATGCAGTGGATGCAGGTAGGATGATTTTTATTGTGGACAATCTGTATGTACAGGGTGTGGGAAACATATAAGATAGACTCTTATTCAGAGTGAAGATCCGCTTTAATGTCACCATGCATACAAATGGGATGTTTTTATAAGGTTCCCCCTGCCCCTAAAACCTAATATGTGTCCACGGACTCCCCCTGTTTTATAAAATACCCTTACCCCTCATAAGTGGAGCCCTAGCCACAAAATATGATAATCTAGTGTAATCCAAATATGGTAAAGATAGCAGCAATATATTCATTCAGCAGCTCACCTCAACATGGCTGCACTCTCTATTCCTATCAGAACACAGCTACTTCTGAAAGGAGAAACAAGGCAACGAGTAGTGGCACAACCCCCAAATTTCGTTGCCATAGACCAATATAATAGGGCTGAGCTGGTGGTCTAAAGCTCTGCATCATCAGACTGCGGACACTGGGAGAGAGGAAGAACAGCCAGGGTGATGAGAATGCCTGCCATACAGACACCGCCCATAATGCTGAATATTATGCAGCATCACAGAGCCAAGGGCCAAGCCCAAATATTTCAAAAGATAAATCATAAAGTAAAACTGTAAACCTTGATATCTCGCCCATTTCTTCTTTAATTTAAAAACTGAAAACAGTTTAGGACAGTGCCAAATGTAGCCTGACACAATGGTCTAACAATTGTCTTTGCCTTCTGTATCCCTTTAATCACAGTTCCCAGGTGGTCCATCCACCCACTTTGACATGAGCACAAACTCACAATATTTCAGGCAGGGAAAATGCAGAGTAATGAGTCTTAAGGGGGAAATTCTACACTTTAGGAACAGTAACCACTGCTTGGATTCAATATCTTAGTTCCAAAATCAGCTTTATGTCAGGGGACAGCACTCCCAGCCAGGTTCAACACTCCCCTGGGGCATAAGGGTCTCCAAACAGGGGCAGCCACATATTACCGGAGTCCAGGCACTATCTCAAGGCATCGTCCACTGCCACAGTAGGGGCTCCTTCTTTGTTTCTTCCATGCCAAGCCACCCCTGGGTTCCTTCTCGACAGGGACCTTCCTCAGATGTAGACTCTGAAGTAGTGTATCCTCCTGAACCATGCTTACTGTTCCCACCACTTCACTGATTTCCTGCCACTTTGAGTTTTTGGGAGCCTAGGGAACCATGAACTACACCCACTGTTGCTCTGGTACTTAGAGAGACTTCACCCCTTTTTTCTAGTTTATAGGTTAACACCACCCCTTTCCTCTAGTTTATAGGCTAACTCCACCCATTTATCCTCTTATTAATGGACCCACCTGGTAAGTGGATACTACATATAGATTATTCTAAGTATGTCACACACCCTGCTTCAAGATATCCATAACCTGCGGGTAATACCAACCTGTAGAGGGCGATCTGCAGAGATGATAGGAAAAAGAAAGCCCCTCCCAGTCCATAAATACCTGGGACCTCCCACTCATTCCCCAGTCTTCATCTCTGCAGACGGCGAGCAAGTCAGAAGATGATGTCTCCTCCTTGCACAGGGGGATTTCAGGTAGCCGGGATAACTCCCGGCCCGTTATTTAACTATTTCCGCTCGGACCCTTTTTTGATATGACCCTTTTTTGATACTACATGCCTCCCAGTCTTGGCTGCTGGTCCGGGCGAGGGTAAATTAGCACCTCAGGTGCTCAGGAGCAAAGCTCCAGCGTGAGACCCTATATAAGAGGGTAGGCGGTTACACCGGGTTGGTGACCCCGGTTTGGGATGCCCTGTCCCCTGGCAGTAAACCCTGGGTGGCCCCTCTACAGTTACCCTTCTACCTAGTGGGGGTGGGGGGTCACTTCTTTAGTGTTAGGTATAAGTAATCCCTCAATGAATTTAGTTTATTCTGTATTTGTGTTTTGTGTGTACTTTCACTTTAAGGTGTCTTTTTTACTTTCCGGCACCGTTTTTTTCCTGAGGTAAATTGCGGAGGGGAGCTTCTCCCCTCACGCACTTCAGTTGGGGGCGGGGCCGGGCTTTCGTCGCGAAGCCGCGGCCCGCCCCCCTTGTACTAGGCGCCGCTGATGGATTCAGCTTTGAGCGGGGAGAGGGGTTGGGTGCTCCGCATGTGACTGCGGCTCGCTCCCACTCCTTCTTCCTTCATTGACCAGCGCCGCGGTAACCGCCGCGGCACCGACCTTCGGGGGGATATAGCGGAGGGGAGCTTCTCCCCTTACGCGTCTATGATTGGGGGCGGGGCCGGGCTTTCGGCGCGCCGCCGCGGCCCGCCCCCTCTACTACAGGCGCCGCTGCGGAGCTTGTCGCACCTTACTATGATATTAGGAAGGGGGGCGGAGCAAGGCACTTTGCGCGGTCCGCGCTGGCCACGCCCCCCTTCTCCTCTCGGTCTGTCTTCTCCCCTCATGGATGGTGTGAGGACGCCAGCACCCCCGCTACTGACGGCACTGTGAGTGGCCCTGTGGGCCCCCCCCTCCTTTTCTTTCTCTAGTCCTTGTTATGGCACTCATTGGGTTTATTTGTGTCTTTCAGGTGGATCTTCAGTGGTATTTAGGGGGTTTCTCCCGGTCCTAGGGTCCCTGGGTTATTTTAATTGACTACTTACAAATCCTCCCACTTGGGACATTAAAAGGGCATCCCGGGTTGCTTATACGCGTAATTCCCTCGGTCATTGCGACTACATACAAGTTCACCGTATGGAGGCATCCCCGGATACCGGGCTCCCCTCGGGGCTATCCCGGAAGTGTATGGGTTGTGGGGTATCCCTAACAGGGGATGATGTATTTCTATGTATACCATGTGCGCAGCAGACTATTACACGGCAGTCCGGAGCCCAGGCATCTGGGTCAGCACCGTCGGCCTCATCCCCTCCCCCTCCCACCTTGACCCGTGCCCCGTGCGACGTCATCATGGGTGGGGAGTCGCAATCTGATGTGTGTGCCAGATTGGCCAATCTTGAAAAATTATTTTCTACCGCGGTTGCCAAAAAGGCCCCGGCTAAAAGAAAGCACTTGCTACTGGCCGCGCCGGCAGTTGAATATGATGATGTGGATTATCTGGATTGGTCCGATTATTCCCCACTAGAGGAAGGGGAGTTATATGAAGAATCAGATAATTCAGATGATCAGCAATTTGTTGGCACTGATACCGAGCGGGGCTTAGGGAGTTCCTCGGATACTCCTAACGTTCTAGCTCAGATGTTTGAGGTTCTGTCTATTTCTCCTCCAGAGACAGCTCCACAACAACAAGGGGAGTTTTTCGAGGAATCTAAGCCGCGTTTGGAATTTCCTAATCAAAAACATTTTGATGGAATTATTTCTAAGGAATGGGAGAGGCCTGCTCGGCTTCCAGGCATTCCTCAGAGTTGGGATAAAAGATATCCTTTCCCTTTGGATACGGTTAAGCGTTGGGCATCCCCTCCCGAGGTGGACGCACCAATTCTGGGGTTGTCCAACACCGCTGTTTTGAATACCCCTGATTGTTCCACCCTTAAAGATGGTGAGGATAAACGCATTGACCAGATGGCTTGCCATGGTTTTGCCAGTGTTGGGTCAGCCATGCGGCCCGTTTGTGCCTCGGCGCTGTTGGTGGTGGCTACCAGGTCGGTGGTCAGGGACCTGTTGACTTCTTCCGGATTAGATCCGGATAGTGACGAATTTCTTGGACTTAAACGTTGTGAGTTGTTTTTGTCATTTGTGCTAGCCGCCTTGGATGACACTTTGATGATGTGTAGCAGAACTTCTGCTCTGCTGGTGACTATTATGCGTTCGGTTTGGTTGCGCCAGTGGGCGGCTGATTTTGTGTCAAAGAAATCACTGACGTCTCTTCCCTTTGTGGGATTACGGCTCTTTGGAGAAAAATTGGACTCCGTAGCTAAAGGTGGTAAGTTACCTCAACGCAAGAAGCAACGACGTCCCTTTCGGGGGGCGGCTTCCTTCGCTCCTTCCCTTCGTGGATCCAGAGCGGGAAGAGGATTTGCCTTCCCTTCTACTAGAGGAGATTCCTGGAATAGGGGCAGAGGACGTGCCCGTCCAGGATACAGTTGGGGCTCTAAACCCAAACCCGCGGCCAAGCCAGCTCAGCAATGAGCGGGCGTCCTCACCCATGCGGGTGGGGGGACGGCTGCGACACTTCTCCCTGGTCTGGAACCGGGAGGTCTCGGACAGATGGATCCGGGAAGTGGTGTCTTCTGGCTACAAGCTGGAGTTCGAGTCCTGACCCCCCCCCCTGATTCTTCAGGTCTCGGGTGCCCCCGGACCCCCTGGCCGCGCAGGGGATCCGGGCGGCGGTATCAAGTCTTCTGGAAATGGCTGTCATTTGTCCAGTGCCCTCCTCAGACCGGGGCCGGGGCTTTTATTCAAATCTGTTCACGGTCCCCAAAAAGGACGGCTCTATTCGACCCATCCTGGATCTGAAGATTCTCAACAGGTTTGTCCGCCCGCGAAAATTTCGAATGGAAACGCTGCGCTTAGCCATCTACTCTCTTCGTCAGGGGGACTTTATGACGTCCATAGACATCAAGGACGCTTACCTCCGATTTTTCCCGTGCACCAGAGATTTCTCAGGTTCGTGGTGGAGGATCGGCATTTTCAGTTTGTGGCTCTTCCTTTTGGTCTCACCTCAGCTCCAAGGGTTTTCACCAAAGTGCTGGCTGGGGTGATGGCTCTCTTCAGAGCCCAGGGAATTCGCATTGTACCATATCTGGACGATCTTCTCATCATGACGTCTTCCTTCAGCCAAGCGGAATTGGACACCAGGACAGTGATATCCACTCTGGAGAGGTTCGGCTGGGTGATCAACTACCCCAAGTCCTCCCTTTCCCCGTCCAGGGTACTGTCCTTTCTGGGAATGTCTCTGGATACTGCTCAGGCCAGGGTGTTTCTTCCTCAGCCCAAGGTTCTTTTGATTCAGGAGTTGGTTCGGTTGCTCCTGTCCATTCCTCGTCCGACCATCCGGCTAGGGATGAGACTGGTGGGGTTGATGGTGGCCTCCTTCGAGGCAGTCCCCTTTGCTCAGTTTCACACAAGGACGCTACAGCTCCATCTATTGGCTGTCTGGGACAGGTCTCCACTGTCGTTGGATTAATCCTTTCTGATGACTCCCCGGGTTCGCCGCTCCCTTCGGTGGTGGCTGAACTCAATCTGTTGAAGGGCAGATCCTTTCTGACTCCTCATTGGGAGATGGTCACCACGGATGCCAGCCTATCAGGATGGGGGGGGGTTTCTGGAAGGATCTTCAGTTTCAGGGTTTGTGGGGACCTCTGGAGGCCCACGAGCCCATCAATCTACTGGAATTGAGAGCCATCAGGATGGTTCTTTTTCGTTTGACTCATCAGCTGCAGGGCTTGCCGGTTCAGGTCCGGTCGGACAATCGGACGGCGGTTGCCTACATCAATCACCAGGGAGGGACTCGCAGCAGGAGTGCCCTCAGGGAAGTGTCTCTGATTCTGGACTGGGCGGAGAGCCATGTCCCATGCATTTCGGCAGTTTACATTCCGGGAGTGGAGAACACGGAGGCGGACTCTCTGAGCAGGTCCTCAGCTCGCCGGGGGGAATGGTCTCTCAGTCCCAAGGTGTTTCGCTTGATTTGTCTCAGGTGGGGTTCTCCGGTGGTGGACCTCTTTGCCTCCCGTCACAATCACAAACTTCCGGCATTTGTGTCTCTATCGAAGGATCCACTGGCTCTAGCAGTGGATGCCATGTCTCTGAACTGGAGGGATCTGGGGTTTCTGTACCTGTTCCCTCCGTTTCCCATGGTGGCCAGAGTGGTGCACAAACTGGCCCTGGAGGGCACGTCAGCGATTCTGGTGGCTCCAAGATGGCCGAGACAGGTGTGGTTCGCAGACGTGGTAAGATTAGCAGAAGATCAGTTCGTTCTGCCCCTGCTGCCAGATCTGCTCACACAGGGTCAACTACTTACAACTAACAACTATTTACCAACGCTGGCTTTGACGGCGTGGCTGCTGAAACCTCCATCTTGAAGGAGGAAGGCCTTTCTGATGCTGTGATTCGGACTCTTATTAGCGCTAGGAAGCGGTCTTCTTCTTCCGTTTACTATAGGACTTGGAGGTCTTATATTGATTGGTGTGAGACTAGGGCCTTCCCTTGTAGGGAATTCTCTATTTCTAGAATCCTGGAGTTCCTTCAACACGGTCTGGATCTGGGGCTCCAACTCAGTACTCTGAAGGGGCAGGTTTCTGCCCTGGCGGTGTTCTTCCAAAGATCTTTTGCTCTTCATCCGTTGGTTAAGACGTTTTTCCAGGGGGTTACGCATGGGAGGCGTCGGCGGGCGCTGCTGGATCGAGGATAAGGTAGGGATTTCGGGGATCTGGGGGGGTTTCACACAGCGGGGCATACCTCTGGTATCCCTGTGAAGCTGGGGGTCCCCTCTTCCTGGGGGAGGGGGCATCCGATCCCCCCGTCATCCTCTGTCTTCCGGGGGGGCCCGAAACCGGCCGCCCCCCCCGTTTTCCCCGCTGTCAGCATCTGTGAAGAAAAAAAAAAACAGCCACTCGCTCACCTCCTCGCCCGATCCCTCTGCGCCGTCTTCTCTTCACCGGGGGGGGTCCCTGGGCTCCGCAGGCTTCGGGTGAGGACCCTCTTCCGGGTCCTCACCGCTTCTAATGCCGGTGGTGATCGGGGCAGGGCGGGTGTGAGGCGAGGAGGCTCCTCTCATCCGCCCTGCACCGATCACTATCGGCATGTAACAGATGCTGGAGCTGAGTGAGCGGCGTGGGACAACGACGTGGGACCCAGGATCGGAGGTGAGTATAGTAAAAAAAAATAATAAATAAATGTCTTTTTTTAATATCTGTGTCCGTGTCATTATTTTTTACTTTTAGCCCCTTGTGAACTGGTAAGGGGTCCATGACCCCTATACCAGTTCACAAGGCTGGGGGGATGGCAAGTCACCTGCGCTAGCGGGTGACTTGCCATTAACCCCCGGCACCTCCATTACCTGCCTCCCCAAAGGTCAGGGGGGGGCAGAAGAGCCCGGGCCCACGGGCTATGCGGGCTTGTAGCCTGCAGGGCCAGGGGCCACAAAAGCTGGCCCCTGTGCCCTGTTTCTACAAGCCCTGCATAGCTGGTCCCGGGCTAGTTACTTTGGGTAAGGGGGACCCCATGTCAATTTTGGGGGGGATTTTTAAGGCTTTTTAACCCTTAAAAATCCCCCCCAAAAATGGGGTTCCCCATTTTTTTTTCTCAATTTAACCCTTTGTAGTGCGGATGGTAGTTGTATTTTATTTGTAAATGTTATAAAGTACTTGTTTCAGTTTGGGGGGTCTCCTGGGCAGGAACGGGGGGCTACCGATAAATATGTGGTACTGTTCTAATTGGTAGAAATGGGGCTTTCACATGCAATATGGTTTTCCTTAATAAAATAAATTTTTTATTTAAAATAAACGAGTCAATTTTCTAAAAGATTTTTTATTTATTTATTTATTTTTTTATTCAGCTTTTTTATACATTTTTTAGGGAAACCCTGCGCAACCAAAGAATTCTTTGAGGGATTAATTCCAGAAAGATTAGCCCACTGCAACAAGTTGGGTACGCTTAGAAAGCTTAACATGTGTACTTTCAGGGAATATATGGTTTATGGGGGGGTATTCCAAATGTAAAGGGTTGTTTTGGTTGAAAACACTTTGTCTGCAGAGCTGAAATTTTCAAGTAAAATTATCATTACGCACATGCTTTACTTTGGGGTGTTTGGCAACTCTTCCCTTGACAGTAGCTATGCATGTTGGGTATCGTTCTGTTTGGGAAAATGTGGCTTTGATTCTGCATTTTTATTCCTTTTTTTAGGGAAACTCTTTGCAACCAAAGAATACATTGAGGGATTACTTCCAGAAAACTGTGACCACATCAACAAGCCTGGTACATCTAGAAAGCTTGAGGTGTGTACTTCCAGAAAATATATAGTTTGTTGGGGGGTATTTCAAATGTAAAGGGTTGTTTTATCTGGAAAAACTGCAAGGTGCGCATAGCGCATATCATAGTTGTATTTTATCTGAAAATCCCCTAAAGTGCTATTTCAGTTTGGGGGAGTCTCCTGGGCAGGAAAGGGTGTCTACCTATATATATGTGGTATCGCTGTAACCGGGAGAAATTGGGGTTTCACACGCAATAAGATTTTATTGACAAACTTACATTTTTTATTACAAAAAAAAACTACAAATTGTAAAAAATAGTTGTTTTTTTTGCACATATTTCACCCAAAAATATTGAGAATACACCTAAAAAATGACAAATATTATAATTTAATTTTAATTTATATTATAATATAATTTTCCTGGGAAATCCCTGGAAATCCCTTCAAAAATCAAATTTGAACATGGGGAGCGCAAAATAGTGCAAAATAGTCTGGCAACAAAGGGTGACAAAAACTCCAGGTAGGCTGGCACTTAAAGGGTTAACCCCCGGCACCCCCAATTACCTGCCTCCCCAAAGCCCGGGGGGGGCAGAAGAGCCCGGGCCCACTTTGTGCCTACAAGCCCCCATAGCTGGTTCCAGGCTGGTAATGCTGGGTAAGGGGGACCCCATTTTTTTCTTTTCTTTTTTTAAGGGTTTTTAACCCTTAAAATTCACAAAAAATGGGGTTCCCCCCTGGGGGGACTACAGCCCTCTTCTTCCCAGCCTCCATCATTGATTTGCTGCAGGATTGGGGGGGAGCATATTGCGGGACTCCTCATTGCCCCCATCCATTTCACCCCCACATCACTTGCTGACCAATTCAAACAACACTTTTCCCCTCTACTCCACGGCCAGAGCCCATGAACCCAGAAGCAGGATTAACTAACCAGTCCTTAAACATCCCAAATAGGCCTACCCTCTAGTATGCTTATATCTCACATAAAGGGGACTGAAAGTCTCACTCATCTTCTGCACCCGTAACCAGTAAAACCTATGGAGGGTAAACAGTAAAACCTATGGCAAGCAGGTAGGTTAGTGAATAAAATCACCTGGACCCCCATGGCAAACCTGGTCTCACACTGTAGACCAGGTTTTGCCCTTACATGAGTGACAGTGAACAACATGAGTGACAGTCTTTTGCTGTGTATGGTGTTTGTGGACCCCACCCACCAAAAAATGAATACGACCTTCCTGTATCCCCTAGTTAGATTAGGTTTGCATGGGGGTGGGTAGGCAGGTAGATTGATGGGTAGGTAGGTGAGTGAGCATGCAGAAAGATAGGTAAGTGGGTAGGTATGTAAGAGATTGGGCACATAGGTAGGTTTGTGTGGGTAGACATGTAGTTTGGAGGATAGATAGTTGGGTAGGTTGGTAGAGCGTAGATGAGCGAGTGGGCATGCAGTTAGTTGGGTGGGTGACTGTGTCGCCAGGGTCTAACAATTCCACCTTAGCTCCAGAGCAGCTGCTGTTTCAGGGCCCAGTGAGGTAGGTGAGTGGGCAGATAGGTAGTTGGGTGGGTCAGTAGAAAGATAGGTAGGTGGGTGGGAGAGGCAGTAGGTAGGTTGGTGGGTCAGTAGGTAGATAGATGGGTAGGTAGATGGGTGGGTAGATAGATAGAGTAAGTGGCAGGTAGGTAGGTGGAGGATCAGCAGGTAGGTAGGAAGATAGGTGGGTGAGTGGGCAGGTAGATCAGTTTGAGGGTCAGTAGGTAGGTAGATGGATAGGTAGGTGGGTCAGTAGGCAGATAGGTAGGTGGGTGAGTGGGCAGACAGGTAGATGGGTAGGTAGGTAGTTAGGTGCGTCAGTAGGCAGATAAGTATGTAAGTGAGTGGGAAGGTAAGTAGGTGGGTGAGTCAGTAGGTAGGTAGGTTCTTCCGCCCACCTGCCTGCTAACCATCCAATCCTTCCACCCACCTGCTTGCTAGCCGGCCAATCTTCCCGACAGCCGGCCGATCCTCCCGCCTGCATGCTAGCCAGTGATATTTCCGCCCACTTATATGCCCCACGGCTGATCTGCCGTTCAGTCCCACCGTACACACAATGCGGCCGATCCTCCTGGCTGTGCGATGGCCGATCCACCCGCCGGCCGATATTTAAAGTTGGTGGAGGCCCTTTTGGAAGGGAAAGTGGTGGAGGCCCCGGGGCACGCACCCCGCCTATAATCCGGCCCTGCCATTCCTCATCCTTCCTCCTCTGACTCCCATCTAAGGAACTGACATACCAACCTCGGGAGAAGCTTTTATTTTTGGGAATGTGGCTTCTTGGAATTTTTATTAGCATCTGTGATGCTTGTGAAATTATTAGTCACGCCCTTGAATAAAAGTCCCTCCTGAGGTGGGTACGTCATTGCTCTGGCTGAAAGCAAGGCATGAATTAGAGGGGAACTGTGTGCCCCTGAAGAATAAATCACTGATGGGGGCACCTCAGTCTAAAATTAAAAATATACATTAGCTTGCAAAACTGCATGGAGAGTCATGGCAGATCCAGTGCAGCAAAAATTCCTCCTTCTTCTGTACGAGTGTCCCAGTGAGCTCCCGGTCTCTTTAATTCATTGGAAGCCCCAAATCTGGCCACATTGCTGGCTACCATAGTAGCATTTCTGGCTTCCAAGTCACCTGATTTAATTTGCCCTAGGGAGTGTGGGTGTTAGGGACTCTAGAGTACCTTGTGACTATAGGTCTATCCTAAATACAATTGCTCACAGTACCCTTTCATGTCTGTACTGCTGTTATTGCTGCTTATGCATTGGAAATTATTTTGAAGGAGTTGTCATAAAGATGCCTAAATAGATTCAGTAAATATCACAACACCCCCAAAAAAGAATTATTTCAATATATAGTATTATAGCTTGCTGGCTTCCTTGAAATGAAAATGTCCTTGTCTTTGTAGCATGATTCCTTTGGCCTGTTGGAGGAGCTTTTCCATTGTATAACAGTAGAGAAGATCATGGTGATGCTGAGTCTGTTACCAAAGAAACAGTCGTCGCTGCTCAAGTCAAATATTTCCAGTGAGTTTACTGCTTTTGTCTGTAAAATGTTTAATAATCACAGTCGCTGGTACAAATTTATCAAATTGCATTGTGGGTATATCATATTATAGCTCCAATTAGCTTTAATAAATTTTTGCTTTTTTGTCTCAAAATGAGACACATTTATCCTTCAGAAGCACAAATGTTTAAAGCAAAGAACAATTCTGATTTAAATAACTGATTTAGTCTCTAGTTGGTGTTGGGTTTGGGTTAGATTTTGACTGCCAGCTCATCTTCTCCAGAATTCAAGATGGTGACATTCACAGCTATAAACTGCTCTCTTTGGGGCAAGCCAGGAGGAATGATGAAAACTTAATGGAGTTCTTTCGCTAAAAATTCTAAGATTAAAAATCTTTATAAGCATTCTAGATAGCAAAAGGCGTTACATATACACCCGCAAGAAAAGAAATCCAGCAACTTTGTGGTCTTCCTTACCTTTTTACTCTTACAGGGGAGAACTACCCACTTCACCTGAATCTGGCATTTAGGGGGGCAAACTGGGCAATTTCCCAGTGCCCTGTCACCAAAAGGGGCCCCAGCCTCAGACTGGCCTGTTCTGGAAAGTCAGAGGTCCTTCCTGCTTCTTCTAGCCCTGGTCTCGGGATTCTCTTCCTTTAAGCACCAGGGACCTAGGTTTTGTTCAGTGAGGCGGAACAAAGGGTCTTATTTATGATGTGCACCTTTTACCATAATCTTTGTGGCTATAGCGCCATCTGCGGAGTACTGGCATTCCTGTCCTATCTGGCGCTTTGCTGTTGTACTACATTGGCGTGAGCCGGAGCAGCACCGAACACTACTAATTAGCTTCGACATTGGCTGGCTTATGTCAGCACCTGTTGGACCCGCCGTCCAATTATCCTAGTGCCAGTGAGCGCCACTTTGTACTGATGTTATTCTGGTGCTTCCCTCCATATTTATGACATTTTCCCTCCTTGAAATCTTTGGTGCAGTATTTTTCCGTCACTGATCAGTGTTTTTTCATTACAGTTACAAGAAATCACTGCTGGGGACAAACTTTACAGTGTGTTTAGGTTGCATTTTTGTTGTTAGCGTTCAAAATACACACAAAATAAACCATTTAAATCAATTTTAATAACATCCTCAAAAAAATATTTTGGCCCATCTGTGTCCTGTGTATCTATTATTCACATGTGTACAAAAATGTGTTTAACCCTTTGAGTGCCGGCCCACCGAGATTTTTTGTCACAATCTGTTGCCAGACGACTTTTCACGTTTTTGCGCTACACGTGTGCAACCTTGATTTTTGAAGGGATTTCCAGGGATTTCGATGAAAATTATATATTGTTTTTTTCAGCAGAGTCTGGGCTTCAACATGAAATGTCTTGTTTGGCCTTTTTTTAGTGTATTCTCAATACTTTTGGGTGAAATATGTGCAAAAAAATGAAAAAAAACTATTTTGTACAATTTGTAGTGTTTTTTTTGTAATAAAAAATGTAAGTTTGTTAATAAAATATTATTGCGTGTGAAAGCCCTATTTCTCCCGGTTACAATGGTACCACATATGTATAGGTATACCCCCTTTCCTGAAACAGCAGTTTAGGAGATTCCAGATAGGATACAACTATGCAATATGATTGCATAGTTGTAAGGGGTTAATAAAAAAAAAAAAATGACATAGGGTTCCCCCTCCCGGGGGGGGGGGGGGGGGGGACCTCATTTCTTTTTTGGAATTCTAAGGGTTAAAAACCCTTAAAATCCCCCCCCAAAAATGACATAGGGTCCCCCTTACCCAGCATTACTGACCCGGACCAGCTATGGGGGCTTGTAGAACAGGGCGCAGGGGCCAGCGTTGGTGGCCTCTGGCCCTGCAGGCTACTAGCCCACATAGCCACGTGGCCCGGGCCCTTCTGCCCCCCCCTGGCCGTTGGGGAGGCAAGTAATGGGGGGCTGCGGGTTATGGCAAGTCACCCGCTTGCCGCAGGTGACCTGCCATACCCAGAGCCTTGTGAACTGGTATAAGGGGTCTCATGACCCCTTACCAGTTCACAAAGGGTTAAGTTAAAAAAAAGACACCAGACAAGTTCTTTATTATTCTATTTTCACTTATACTTACCTCCCATCCAGTGTCCCACGCTGCTACAGATGACAGTTGTCGGTAGTGATCAGAGCAGGGAGGGTGGCAGGCAGGGAGATCAGAGCCACCCTGCCTGCCACCCTCCCTGCTCCGATCGCTGCTGACAACTGACAGATCGGAGCCCGGGTGCCAGTAACCCGAGGAGCGGGATGACGCCATCAAGTGGGCGGAGTTAGGGGCGGAGTTAGGGGCGGGGCCAGCGACGGCCGAAGAGGATGGTGATGGCCCGTTTCTGGGCCCTCACAAGCAGCGTGGAAAGCCCAGGGGGGGGGGGGATCGGAGCCCCCCCTGGTGAAGAGAAGACCCGGGGAGAGCCATCGCGCTGCCAGGTGAGTAAATGTCATTTACAGTTTTTTTTTTTTTTTTCAGATGTCGGCGCCGGCGGGGGGGGCCTATTCCGGGCCCCCTCCTGAAGATCAGAGGCCTGGGGGCAGAAATCTAACAGCGGATTCTTGTACAGAATCGCTGGCCCTTTCAAATGAGGGGTAAGGTAAGTCTGTATGTTTTTTACTTTTTGTTTTATGGGCCTCTAAAGTCAGCTACGTGACTCTCACGTAGCTGGCACTTAACGGTTGGAGAGGCAGCTACGTGAGAGTCACGTAGCTGGCACTAGAAGGGTTAATATTAATTATAAGCATTAGCCATTTTTTTCTTTCCTAAATTTCCAAGTGCTACTGAGGCCAAAAATGTGGCGCTGATGCTTCATAAATAAGGCCCAAAATATCCTCTGTTTGCTATGGTGGACTATTAATGAGAACATAGAGGAGAGAGCAGTCCCGGTACACTCCGCTCGGGATCAGAGCTAGAAACTGCTCTTCCTCTGGCCTCTCCATCATTAATCGTGACCTCGCCCCAGTTTTGGGCCCCTTTGGACTGTGTGTTTGTGTGTATAGGTGTGTGAGCCAGCTTGTTTGTCAATGTGTACTATGAGCTTCACTGTCCCTCCTGTAAAATATGAAGAATTATCTAGTTGGCCAGATTAGTTTTTTAATGCAGGATGTGTAAGCAACTCTAAGAAAAGAACAAAACAAAAGCCTGTACCTGGCCCTTTGAGGCCTACCTCGCTCAATCTTCACACAGCTTTGTTCTTGTGTTGTTTGCACTTGTGCTAGTTCATTCAAAAGCTGATAATTATATAGGTGGCCAGATATGTGGTGCACCCAGAGAGGCAATTCATGACTGGAATTAGAGTTCTGTGGCAGTATCAAAAACCACACTCACACATTGGAATGGTCCAAAAGAGATCAATTAAACGCAGTGGGTAAGTATTTATCTGGGGAATTATCCATTAATGTAAAAATGGTGTTGCTATTCCCACTTTGGTCCCTAGATGGGGGTATAAGACCACGAATGAGAGAAATAGGATTTTATTCAAGCTCATAATTCTAACTCGGTTGCCCTTTAGGATGAGTCAGGTGATATAAGATACATTTGGGGAACAACAGAAAGAGATTGGCTGGGTGTTTTTTGGGGGAAAACTACCATTGTATATAGCAGAGGTATTATACGGAGAAGCCAGAGGACCAGGGTAGGAGATCGTCCATAACCATGCTAAGTGGAAGACTAGTGTAGACTAGTGTAGCCTACGTACATCTGGTGGGGTTACTACAGAGACGGGGCCCGGGTGCAGGTGGAAGCAAGTAGGAGGATGTGGCTGTAGTGAATCAGAGCAGAGAGTGAGAAGACTGAGGTGCGGGGAGTCAACTCAGAGAGGAGAGGATCCTGGCGGAAGAAGCCCAGGTGGGGGTCTGGCATTGGATGTGACAGAGGAGGTGCCCCTTAGGAGTAGAGAGGATCCAAAGGGACCGACAGGCTGCAAGGAGGAAGCCACTGTGCCCGAGACTCCGGTGTGGCTGTCCCTGTCTGAGGCTTCTCAATTGACCCTCTGGAAAAAGTCCTACAATGCTGCCTAGCCCCTATGCTGAGATGAGATGACAAGCAAGAGTACCCGTGTTCTATTCTAAGCAGACAGCACGTCCTGCTCCAGACATAGTCCTTACATGTGGGTATACTCCGCCTTCAGCGCCGTGCACTGCAGAACATGAAGAAAACAAGCTCCTCCCGGCCCTACATATACCGGAGGACCTCCCACAAATCCCCAGATTTCTCTGCAGTGCTGAAACTGCGAAGACATGAAGTATCACGCTCTCGTAGGCGAGCGGGGCTTGACAGCCCGAGGCCCTGCGGGACTATTTCCACCCGTCCTCAGTGTGAATTTAATGCCTCCCAGCCTGGGCTGCGTTGGTCGGGTGAAGGTAGGCAGCACCTAGTTTGCTTACGGAGCTAGACTCCACCGCAATCCCCCTCCATAGGGTAGGCGGTTAAGGCGTATGGTGAGCCTCAATTGGATGCCCCTCCCGCACTAGAGCCCCATGCAGCGGTGAACCCAGAATCTTGGGTCACCTTCCTCCCTAGATTCCCCCCTTAGTGGGGGGAAAAAGAGGGGGGGGGGGTTGTGTGTACGTTGGCTATACCTTGCCCTAATCACACTAGTCACTTTGCCTTAATGGTTGTTGGAGTCAGAGCCGCGCTTCACTTTCAGTTTCTGCTTCCCGCAGCGCTTTTTATTGCATTACTTCGGCGTTTACGTCGCCTCCATTCTATTGACGCTTAATGTTCTATCTCTGGTTTTTTTTTTCACCCTGTCTGTTCCCTGAGGTAAAATTTTTTTCTGACAATATATGTCGCTTCTGATTGGCTGCGCGTCTTCGAGCTTCGCGCTCTCCGGGGGAGGGGCGTGGTTCGGTTTGGCGGTTTCCGCGTCATCGCCCGCTCTAGCCCGCCCTTCGAGGTTCGCTTGGCGCCATTTCCTTCTCGCATGCGCGTGGTGAAGACGGTCCTCCCTCGCTGTTCTGTAAGTGCCCTCATGGGCGAGTCCTTCCTAGCTTTGGCTTCATAGCGCTTGGCTCTGACATTCCTGTTCCCCATGTGTCTTTCAGACCGCGGACCTCGGCGGCTTCTCCCGGCCCAGCGTAGCATCCGGTCCAGACCATTTTAAACAAATTACTCCCACTTCCCAGCAGGTGTTTGGGGCATCCAGGGTTGCTTTACAGCATAAATCCCTACTGGCATATTAAATATAATAATCACCATATGGAGGCATCTCAGGATATTGTGAACGGGGTTCCATCGGGACAAGCCCATCTGTGTGTAGCTTGTGGGGTCTCACCTAGCAGTGGTGACAATGTATGGGTCTGCGTCCCTTGTGCCCAGCAGGCGCTAGCTGGCCTCCCCACCTCTTCCGAGGCTGGGCCCGCACCTCGCCTTGCTTCACCTACTCCCCCAAGCCTAAGCCTAACCCCCAATACTAGTGGGGATTCTCATAACGATTTTGCCACTAGACTGGCTAGCGTGGAAAGCTTAATCGCTGGCTCTTTGGCGCGCAAGGCTACGGCCAAAAAGCGTCACTTGAATCCTGAAGCTACTATTCTTCCTGTAGAATCTGACGAATTACATTTGTCTTATGCACATTCCCCCTCGGAGGAGGGGGAGCTGTTTTCTGACTCAGGGTCCTATGACGAAGAGTCCAGGAGTCAGGAGGAATCTGGTCCCGATCTATGGTCCCAGGATGACATTGACTGGTTGCTGTCTCAGATCTTTGATGTGTTATCCCTCTCTCCCCCGCCTGCGGCTCCTCGACAAAGAGGTGACCTGTTTCATACCGCTAGAGTGCGGTTGGAGTTCCCGGAACAAACTCATTTTAATAATCTTGTCTTAAAAGAGTGGGAGCATCCCAGCAAACTTTAGGGGGTCCCTAAAGCTGTAGATAAGAAGTATCCTTTTCCTGCCGACCTGATCAAATGTTGGACTTCGCCGCCCGAAGTCGATGCCCCGATCCTCGGTCTGTCCAATACATCTATTATGCACTCCCCCGACACTACTACGCTGCGGGATCTGGAGGATCGGCGGGTTGATCAACTGGCATGTCATGCCTTTGCTTTTGGGGGGAGCTTCGCTCCGCCCAGTGTGCGCCTTAGCCATCACGGCAGTGGCGCTCAGGACTGTGGTGAAGACTGCCCTCAAAGGGGCGGATGACTTGCCATCTGACGCCGCAAATGCTTTGGTTACCTGTGAGACTTTTATCAATTATATCCTGTCTGCATCGGACGATGCTATTAAGCTGAGCGCTAGATCCTCTGCTCTGGTGGTAGCTATACACAGGGCGATCTGGTTACGCCAGTGGGCTGCTGACAATGTTGCCAAAAAGGCCCTTACGGGGCTTCCGTTTAAAGGGCTGCGCCTGTTTGGAGAAAGATTGGATATCTTTGCCAAAGGGGGCAAGCTGCCCCAGCGCAAGCGTCAGATTCGGCCCTTTCGTGGCCCAAGCTCCCAGTCGACCCCCTATCGCGGGGCTAAACAGAGCAGAGGGGTGTCCTTCGCCGGGGCTCGCGCAGACTCCTGGAACAAGAACAGAGGACGCCGTCCCAGTTCTTCCTGGGGGCCCAAACCCAAAGCCCCTCCCAAGACCCCCCAAGCATGAAGGGGCGCCCTCGCCCGTCAGGGTGGGGGGACATCTGCAGCATTTTCAGCATATCTGGAAACGCCACGTCCCAGACCGGTGGATTCAGGAGGTTGTGTCCTCCGGTTACAAGATAGAGTTTGCTGTACTACCTCCTACCAGATTCATCGGGTCCCGAATTCCACAAGACCCTGCCTCAGCTAGGGTCTTGATGTTAGCGGTGCAGGACCTTCTAGACCTAGGGGTCATTTGCAAGGTCCCCTTAAAAGACAGGGGCATGGGGTTCTATTCCAACCTCTTCACAGTACCCAAGAGAGACGGGTCTGTCAGACCCATTCTGGATTTAAAGGTCTTAAACAAATTTGTCAAGAACAGACATTTTGGTATGGAAACTCTGTGCTCACCATTGCTTCCCTGCGCCCAGGGGACTTCATGACATCTGTGGACATCAAGGACGCTTATCTTCACGTTCCAGTGTTCCCAGGGCTTCAAAGGTTTCTCAGATTTGCGCTGCTGGATCAGCATTATCAGTTCGTGGCCCTGCCATTCGGCCTTACGTCAGCCCCCAAGGTGCTGGCAGGAGTAATGTCTCTGTTGAGACTAAGAGGCATAGGCGTGCTGCCCTACCTGGACGATATACTCATCACCTCTCGGTCTCTGCGGCAAGCAGAGCTGGACACGTGGTTGCTGCTATCCACCCTGGAGTCCTTCGGTTGGGTGATCAACTACCCAAAGTCCTCTCTGTCCCCCTCCTCAGTAACCCCGTTTCTGGGGATGATTCTGGACTCGGTTCAGTCAAAGATATTCCTTCCCCCGCAGAAGGTGGAAGCTCTAACGACGCAGGTGAGGTTCCTGCTCTTGAGCCCTTATCCCTCCATCAGGCAGGGAATGCAGTTGGTGGGCTCGATGGTGGCAAGCTTCGAGGCGGTGCCCTTTGCACAATTCCATTTGAGAACCCTGCAGCTTCACCTTCTGTCAGTTTGGAACAAAGACCCAGCGTCCTTGGACGAGACCTGGGTGCTTCCATTCTCGGTCAGACATTCCCTTGCGTGGTGGCTGGACCACGGGAACTTGACAAGGGGCAGATCCTTCCTGGCTTCCTCCTGGGAGACGGTCACAACGGATGCCAGTCTCTCGGGCTAGGGGGATTCTGGAGGTCCCTGCGTTTCCAGGGGAGGTGGGGCCCTCAGGAGGCCCATCTACCCATCAATGTCCTGGAACTCAGGGCGGTCAGATTGGTGCTGGGAAAGTTGACCCATACCTGAAGGGTCTGGCGGTTCAGGTGCGCTCAGACAACAGGACGGCTGTGGCCTACATCAATCACCAGGGAGGAACCCGGAGCAAGAGTGCTCTCCGGGAGGTGTCTCTGATTCTAACATGGGCAGAGACCAATGTCCAATGCATCTCGGCTGTTTACATTCCGGGGGCGGAAAACCTGCTAGCAGATGCTCTGAGCATGGGGTTGTCCCGTCAGGGGGAGTGGTCCCTCTCCATAGGGGTATTTCAGTCCCTGTGTCACTGTCGGGGTGTCCCAGACGTGGATCTGTTTGCGTCCCGTCACAATCACAAGCTTCCGAGCTTTGTATCCCTGTCTCAGGATCCTCTGGCTCTGGCCTCGGATGCTCTGTCAATGTCTTGGAGGGAGTTTCGGTTCCTGTATGTGTTTCCACCATTTCCCCTTCTGGGCAGAGTGCTACGCAAGATCGCTCTGGAAGGGGTACCCACGATTCTGGTGGCCCCAAGGTGGCCAAGAAGAGTGTGGTTCGCAGACGTGGCTCAAATGGCAATAGATCAGTACGATCTGCCAAGGATACCAGACCTTCTAACTCAGGGGTCTCTATGCTATCCCAGTTTACCAACTCTGGCTTTGACGGCTTGGCTATTGAAACCGCCATCTTGAAGGAAAAGGGTTTGTCCGCTTCTGTAGTGGCTACCATGGTGCAAGCTAGGAAGAAGACTTCTTCTGCTATATATTATAGGGTATGGCGTGCTTACATTGACTGGTGTGAGTCTAGGTCTCTTCCCTGCCGGGAATTCTTAGTCCCCAGGGTGCTGGAATTTTTGCAGCATGGTTTGGACTTAGGTCTCAAACTTAGTACCTTGAAGGGCCAGGTTTCGGCCCTGTCCATCTTCTTTCAGAAGAACTTTGCCCAGCACGCTCTCATCAAGACTTTCTTTCAAGGGGTCACTCACGTGCATCCCCCTCGGAAACCTATGGTTCCTGTTTGGGATCTGAACTTGGTTCTGTCGGCCCTGCAGGGCCCTCCTTTCGAGCCTATTCATGAAGCAGCTCTCGCTGTTCTCACGCTTAAGGTTGTCTTTTTGGTGGCTATCACTTCGGTTAGACGGGTGTCAGAGTTTGCTGCTTTGTCTATTCAGCCTCCCTACTTTGAGAGACACCGGGATAAGGTGGTGTTTCGCTTCAAGCCAGACTTTCTGCCTGCATTTCATTTGAATCAGGATATTGTACTTCCTTCCTTGTGCCCTAATCCCAGTAACCCTAAGGAGAGGGTTTTGCATTCTCTGGATGTGGTTAGATGTGTCAAGTCTTACCTGGTTACCACTCAGGCCTTCAGGAAGACGGATGCTCTCTTCGTTGTGCCTCATGGGCCTAGGAAGGGTTTGGCTCCGGCCAAATCTACCATCAGCAAATGGATTCGTCAGGCTGTGGTTCAAGCCTATACTACCAAAGGGAAGACTCCCCCTTTTTGTCTTACTGCTCATTCTACTAGAGCGGTTGGGGCTTCCTGGGCTTTTCAGCACCAGGCTTCTGTGGAGCAAGTTTGCAAGGCCGCTACTTGGTCTTCTGTTCACACCTTTACAAAGTTTTACAAGGTTGATGTTAAGGCCTCAGCTGACGCTGTGTTTGGCCGCAAGGTTTTGCAGGCGGCAGTAGTTTAAACTGTTTGCTGTTGCCTTCTGTTGGGGATCCCACCCTACTTTATGGACACTGCTTTTGGATGTCCCACATGTAAGGACTATGTCTGGAGCAGGACGTGCTGTCTGCTTAGAATAATACAACTCTGTGAAGTACTCACCTGTAGAGTTGGTATTATATGCAGACAGCACGTCCTGCTCCACCCCACCCTGATGTCCACTTTGTTCTGGATCCCCTGTTTGGTGATTGTTATCTTTGATATTTTCCTTTGCCAGTTTTGGGTGGTTGTTTCTCCTGGCCTCTCATTCTCACTGCTTTTCAATACTGGGGATTTGTGGGAGGTCCTCCGGTATATGTAGGGCCGGGAGGAGCTTGTTTTCTTCATGTTCTGCAGTGCACGGCGCTGAAGGCGGAGTATACCCACATGTAAGCACTATGTCTGGAGCAGGACGTGCTGTCTGCGTATAATATCAACTCTACAGGTGAGTACTTCACAGAGTTGTATTATACCTGATGGACACAATCGTATTTAACCCTTACGCTGAAACGTTCTGAGAAGCAAGTGTCCCTGTGTAATATACTGATGGACACAAGCCTGATTAACCCTTTCACTGAAACATCCTCATGAAGCAATTGTTCCTGTATTTGCTTTTATGCAAAGCTAGGCAACTTTATTTGGCCTGTGAATTGTGTATTTGACCATGATGTGGATTAAAGCATTTAACCTCTCTTATCATGAACCTGCAACAATAAAACAAACAGATGCTTTCACTTATCCTGCTTGCCGTCGACTGTTGTGAGACCATCTTGTCAGCTCCTGATTTTGTGGTCCCATTAACACTTACCCACGGCTACCATACCTGTGTATTGTGACATTGCCTGAGATAAGTTGACACAGTGACATATGTTAGATTACAATTAAAGCTGACCCTGATAACTACCAGAGTAGTTTTAGGGCTATAAGGGGTTGCGAGGTAAGCAGGGGTATAACTAGAGGGGGTGCAGAGGCAGTAACAGAATCAGGTGTCTAGCAGGTCAGGGTGCACCACCAAAGTAGTTTCTACACCTGATGAAAGATCCCCAGCCATGGTCAACAGCCGTTATCTTTTATGAAGACCCAAAGTTTGTAAAGTTGATGCTACCACAACAACAGGGAGCAGGTAAAAAGAAAGAAACAAAGCAAAAAGCGCCCAATTGTTCTTTTGTAACCCGCTCTAGTTCTAACATGGGTCTCTCCCTAAGTAGCATCTCCCTCCCCCTGGGGCATCCAGATTCGCCATGCCTCCAATTTAAAGCAGAGCAAAACACTCTCGGCTTGGCCCTGGAATCTAAAAGAATTTTCTTTAAGGTTCTCCCAAGCCTAAGCTACCATGCAGCCATCACGCCCAGCTTTGTGCATAAGACTCTCGCCTAAAGCACAAGTAGGAGGTAATGGCTGCATACTGTACATTTTAGAAAATATACACAAGCATTGCATACCTGGCCTTCTCTTTCTGGTTCCTTGAGATATCACAAAGGCAAAAAAAAAGGTTCTTATGGTTCCACCTACTGCTAAGGATCACAGGAAAATCCTGTTATTCTTGGTCTGTATGTGCTATGCCAATACTTCTGTTTTATATCATTCCAAATAAAGAAGAATGTTGGATTACAATGCTTATTTCGCTTCATGTCCACCCCAAAATTTGCATTTCATTTAGTGTTGTGCCATTTTTATAAGCTTAGATCCTACAACATTTTCCTGATTCAGCCTTTGATGCCTTACAGCTGACTATGAAGCTTGCTGAAAATACCATTTTGTGAAATACTCACCTGTAAAATGGGTATTATAAGTATGTCACACACCCCGCTTCAGATAACCATAACAACTGGGTAATACCACCTTAAGAGGCGTTCCTTGCAGAGATGATAGTAAAAAAGAAGCCCCTCCCTGATCCATAAATACCTGGGACCTCCCACTCATCCCCCAGTGTATACATAAGCAGTAAGATAGGGACCAGGAAGAGGCAAAAAAATATAACCAAACAAAGTTCACAACATAAAGGATCCCAAATACAAAACAAGGGCGGGTGAAGCGGGGTGTGTGACATACTTATAATACCCATTTTACAGGTGAGTATTTCACAAAATGGTATTATTCTAAGTATGTCACACACCCCGCTTCAGATAACCATAACAACTGGGACATCCAACAGCAGTGTCCATAAAAGGGCGGGGATCCAAAACAAGGCAACAATGCACAACTTAAACCACAACAGTTTGCAGAACCGTACGGCCAAACGCAGCATCCGCTGAGGCCCGAACATCAACCTTGTAAAACTTGGAAAAAGTGCGAACAGAAGACCACGTAGCGGCCTTACAAACCTGCTCCACCGTAGCCTGGTGCTGAAAAGCCCAGGACGCTCCAACCGCGCGAGTAGAATGAGCAGTAACACGAAAAGGGGGGACTCCTCCCCTTGGCAGAATAGGCCCCAAAAATGGCCTGACGAATCCACTTACTAATAGAAGATTTGGCAGGAGCCAAACCCTTCCTAGGCCCGCAGGGCACCACAAAAAAGGCATCAGTCTTACGAAAAGAAGACGTAGCCACCAGATAATATTTCACAGCGCGAACCACATCCAAAGAGTGTAACGCCCTCTCCTTGTCGCTGCTAGGATTGGGACATAGAGAAGGCAGAACAATATCTTGATTCAGATGGAAGGCTGAAACCACCTTAGGAAGAAAATCAGGCTTAAACCGAAAGACAACCTTGTCCTGATGCCTTTCGAAGTACGGAGCTTTAATGGATAAAGCCGCCAACTCAGAAACACGCCTGACTGAAGTGATAGCCACCAAAAAAGCCACCTTTTGTGTAAGTGAAGACAAAGGCGCCTCATTCAGGGGCTCAAACGGAGAGCCCTGAAGAGCAGAAAGAACCAAATTCAAATCCCAAACTGGAATAACAGGCTTCCTAGGAGGACGTACATGCATAACTCCTTGGAAAAAAGGTCTTGACTAAGGGATGCAGTGCAAAGGACCGTTGAAAGAACACTGCCAGAGCAGAAACCTGCCCCTTCAAAGTACTGATCTGGAGCCCAAGCTCCAAACCATGCTGAAGAAATTCCAAAATTCTGGGGATGGAAAACTCCCGGCAAAAGAAGGACCTACCTTCACACCAATCAATATAGGACCTCCAGGCCCTATAGTAAATAGTAGAAGAGGACCGCTTCCTGGCGCTGATAAGAGTCTGGATCACCGCATCAGAAAGGCCCTCCTCCTTCAAGAATGCGGTTTCAGCAGCCAAGCCGTCAAAGCCAGCGATTGTAAATTTGGATGACACAGCCGGCCCTGTGTTAGCAGGTCCGGCCTCAGAGGCAGGGCAAACTGATCTTTAGCCAGCCTTACCAGATCTGCGAACCAAACGCGCCTTGGCCACCTTGGAGCCACCAGGATCGCTGACACTCCCTCCAATGTCAATTTGCGCACCACCCTGGCTAACATCGGGAACGGAGGGAACAGGTAAAGCATTCCCAGATCCCTCCAATCCAGAGACATGGCATCCACCGCCAGAGCCAGAGGGTCCTGTGAGAGAGACACAAAGACTGGAAGCTTGTGATTGTGACGAGAGGCAAAGAGATCCACTGCCGGGAGCCCCCACTTGAGACAGATCGAGTGAAACACTTTGGGACTGAGAGACCACTCCCCCTGACGAGAGGAGGCCCTGCTCAGCAAGTCCGCCTCCGTGTTCTCCACCCCCGGAATGTAAACTGCCGAGATGCACGGGACGTGGGTCTCTGCCCACTCCAGAATCAAAGATACTTCCCTGAGGGCACTCCTGCTGCGAGTCCCTCCCTGGTGATTGCTATAAACAACCGCCGTCCTGTTGTCCGACCGGACCTGAACTGGCAACCCTCTCAGCTGACAAGTCAAGCGGAACAGAACCAGCCTGATGGCTCTCAACTCCAGAATATTGATGGGCTCTTGAGCCTCCTGCGGACTCCACAGACCCTGAAACTGAAAGTCCTTCCAAACACCCCCCCCAGCCGGAGAGACTGGCATCCGTGGTCACCGTTTCCCAACGGGGGGCTAGGAAGGATCTGCCCTACGACAGATTGACCGACCCCAACCACCATAGCAGTGAATGACGAGCTCGGGGAGTCAACCGGAATGATTCGTCCAGAGATGACAGCGACCTGTCCCAAACCTTCAGCAGAAGAAGCTGAAGCGCCCTTGTATGGAACTGTGCAAAAGGGACCGCCTCGAACGAGGCCACCATCAACCCCACCAGCCTCATCCCCAGCCGGATGGACGGATGAGGGGCCAACAAGAGAAGCTGAACCAGTTCTTGAATCAAAAGAATCTTGTCCTGGGGCAGGAACACCCTGGCCCGTGAGGTGTCCAGGGACATCCCCAGAAACAGGGCAACTCTGGATGGACGAAGAGACGACTTGGGGCGGTTGATCACCCAACCGAACCGGACACCACCACTCCTGTGTCCAACTCCGCCTGATTGAACGAAGAGGCCATGATCAGTAAATCGTCCAGGGTACAATCCGAATGCCCCGCACTCTGAGCAGGGCCATCACCCCCGCTAGCACCCTGGTGAAGACCCGGGGGGCCGAGGTGAGACCGAAGGGCAGAGCCACAAACTGAAAATGCCGATTCCCCACCACAAACCGGAGAAACCTCTGGTGTGCTGGAAAAATCGGGACATGAAGATACGCGTCCTTGATGTCTATGGACGTCAGAAAATCTCCCTGACGCAGGGAATGAATGGCCGATCTCAGCGTTTCCATGCGGAATTTGCGCGGCCGAACAAATGTGTTGAGCAACTTCAGATCCAAGATAGGGCGGACTGACCCGTCCTTCTTGGGGACCGTGAACAGATTGGAATAGAAGCCCCTGCCCTGCTCCGTGGGGGGCACCGGACAAATGACCGCCATGTCCAAAAGATTCTTCACTGCCCCCAGGAGCCCCTGCACCGCCAGAGGCTCCGAAGGCATCCGGGACCTGAAGAACCTGGAGGGGGGGCGGAGCTCGAACTCCAGCTTGTAACCGGAAGACACCACTTCCCGTATCCACCTGTCCGAGACTTCTTGATCCCAGACTTGGGAGAAGTGTCTCAGCCGTCCCCCCACCCGCAAGGGTGAGGGCGCCCCCTCATTGCTGCGCCGGCTTAATAGCCGGCTTGGGCTTAGAACCCCAATGGTATCCAGAACGGGCACGACCTCTGCCCCTGTTCCCGGAATCTCCTCTGGAAGAATGGAACGCAGATCCTCTGCCAGGTCTGGCCCCACGAAAGGAAGCCGTGAGGGTAGGCGCCCCCCGAAATGGACGGCGCTGCATCTTACGTTGAGGCAATCTGCCTCCCTTAGTGACGGAATCCAATGATTCACCAAAGAGCCTCAATCCAACAAAAGGTAAAGCCGTCAGAGATTTTTTTTTTTTTTTTTTTTTTTTTTTTTTTAACATAAAGTCCGCCGCCCACTGGCGCAGCCAGACCGACCGCCGAATGGTCACCAACAAGGCCGAGGTCCTACTACACATCATTAAGGTGTCATCCAAAGCGGCTAACACAAAGGACAAAAACAACTCACACCGCTTGAGGCTAATGGATTCGGCACTACCAGGGCGAAGCCCAGAAGACGCCAACCGGTCCCTTACCACAGTCCTGGCGGCCAACACCATAAGCTCAGACGCGCACACAGAGCGCATGGCTGACCCAACGCTAATAAAGCCATGACAGGCCATCTGGTCAATGCGTTTATCCTCCCCGTCCTTAAGAGTGGAGCAATCAGGTCTATTTAGAACCGAGGAATTAGACAACCCCAGGACCGGGGCATCGACCTCGGGAGGAGAAGCTCAGCGCTTAACCACCTCCGAAGGGAAAGGGTATTTCTTGTCCCACCCCTGTGGGATACCAGGGAGTCTAGCGGGCCTGTCCCATTCCTTATCAATGATCTTATGAAAATGCCGTTGTGAAGGAAACTCCAAGCGAGGCCTGGATTCCTCAAACAACTCACCGTCCTGCTAAGACTCCGCCTCGGGCGGGGAAATCTTCAGGACCTCCAACATCAGCGCCAGGGCATGAGGAGAATCCGAGGATCTCCCTAACTCACTAAGCTCCTCGTCAGCGCCCGCGGACAGGTCATTATCAGACACCTCTGAGCCCTCAGATACCTCACCTTCCTCTATTCCAGAATAATCAGACCAATCCAGATTATTGAACTCGTCCAGGTCATCAGCCGGCGAGGCCGGGGACAAATGCTTCCTCTTGGCCGGAGCCTTACGGACGGCCGAACCGGAAACAATTTGCTCAAGGTTGGCCAATCTGGCGCACATCTCGGCCTGCAGGTCCCTGACCATGACCACGTCGCACGAAGCGCGTGTCAGGGCGGGAGGCTGAGAGGACTCGGCCGGCGGTGCTGACCCAGACGCCTGGGCTCCCGACTGCCGTGTAATAGTTTGCTGTGCACAGGGTATACAAAGTAATACATCATCCCCAGTAATGGATGCGCCACACAACATGCACTTTTTGGGATGCCCCGAGGGGACCCCTGCCCCAGTATCCGGGGATGCCTCCATAATGGTGAACTTTATTGGTCGCAATGACCCAGGGAATTACGCTAATAAGCAACCCGGGATGCCCCTTTAATGTCCCGAGTGGGAGGATTTAAGACTAAGTGGACCCAGGGATCTAGGACCGGGAGAAACCCCCTAAATACTAATGAAGATCCTCAGTAATGGCCTTCGCCTGAAAAACAGAAGAGAAGCCCCATAATATTCAAGCAAGAACCCCCAAAGGAGAATAAAATGCAAACAGAGGCCCAACGGGCCACTCACACATCCATGGGACCGGAGCAATGGAGTCCGCAGCACGAGATGAGGCCAGGACGACAGGGGGCGTGGTCAACGCGAACCCGCGCCAAAGGACGTCATCACCCCCATCGCCCTCCGTACCGCCACAGCGCTGCAGCAGCGCAGCC
Source organism: Gastrophryne carolinensis (assembly GCA_027917425.1). NCBI lineage: Eukaryota > Metazoa > Chordata > Amphibia > Anura > Microhylidae > Gastrophryne > Gastrophryne carolinensis. The sequence continues at coordinate 87,531,605 of CM051240.1, read as the reverse complement.
AGGACAGAGGGGAGGGCGGAGCCGTGGCGTAGGCGCGAAAGCCCGGCTCCACCCCCCCCCTCCGAACGAGGAGGAGATGGCTCCCTCGCCATCATAGCCAGGGACCGGCGCCGCCGTATGCCGCGGCGCCGGTCAGCATCGCACTGCGGGCGGGTGCGGCCGCATCCGCCGGCGGAGCACCCGCCCCGCTCAAAAGCGGGACAGCGGGAAGGAAGCCGGCCGCGGCAGCGCGCCACGGACCGGCCCCTCCCCCCCCCCAAAAAGAGCGTGAGGGGAAAGCTCCCCTCACCCAACGACCTGCGCCCCGGCCATAATGGCGGCCGCGGCGCCGAAGTAGCACAAAGCACATCCACAAACATACTTAAAAGAGACATAAGCCCCCCATGCTGAAGAAACTAGAAATTGCTGCGAGTGAAAAACACAGACACAACCCCTGAGGGAGACCCCCCCCCCGACCCCCTCTAAAGTACAGGGGAAACTAGAGGGACCCCCCCCCGGGGACAAGGCCAAGGGACGGGGCATCCCAAACCGGGATCACCTAACCCGGCATCACCGCCTACCCTCTTATTAGGGTCTCACGGGGGAGCAATGCTCCTAGGCACCAGAGGTGCCAGTATACCTTCGCTCGGGCCTGCAGCCAAGACTGTGGAGGCATGTAATTGAAGGGCTAATAGGGATAATAAGGTCCAAGCGGAAATAAGCACAAAAACAGGCCGGGAGTTACCCCGGCTACCTGAACTCCCCCAGTGCAAGGAGGAGAGATCATCTTCTGACTTGCTCGCCGTCTTGCAGAGATGGAACACTGGGGGATGAGTGGGAGGTCCCAGGTATTTATGGATCAGGGAGGGGCTTCTTTTTTACTATCATCTCTGCAAGGAACGCCTCTTAAGGTGGTATTACCCAGTTGTTATGGTTATCTGAAGCGGGGTGTGTGACATACTTAGAATAGGTTTTTTTTTACTGGCTTCGCCATCACTACTAAGTGTCAGGACCTGCAGTCTGCTCTTCAAGGGCAAGTAAAAGGTTCTCTAATTGTGTCATAAAAGCTGGAAATCGGGCTGCCCAGATGCCATCGTTCTCTGTAGACAGTTCCTTCTTGATTTTTTCTTATTGTCATTAAAGAACAGCTGACAGATGTAACTGCATATGTTTGAAATCATGGCAGGGGTAGCAAGTGGGAGGATCGGACTCTTTGAGGTGGTGAGGGCATTATCAACAGATTACTAGCCCACAAAGAATGGCCCATTTAGATGGTGAGATTATCAAGCGAGAAGTTGCTAAAGCAACCCAAATTTTGCTGTGATCAAGTGATGAACGAGAATTGGTCAATCGGTCACCTGCCGTATTGTTTCAGCTGACCAAAAATTACTTGTTCATCTCTGATGGCTGGAGTGTGTAAATAGAGGTCGCCCTAAAAAATGTGTTTTGCTTTCACAACAAGCAACACGAGCTATTGCATTAATGTTAGATTTAGGCTTGATTCAGAGCCCCTTTCTCAGAGTTTTTATGGAGGTCTTGCTACCAAAGCAAAATCCCACACAAATTAAAACATGTCACACAAAATTTGTTGCAGAAATGCTGAATCAGACAAGGGGGAAAAATTGACAAAAATGGAAATTTTAATGCAAAAAGTGGCAAGAAAGTGGCTCTGAATCAACCCTATTGAGTGTTGTCTACATGGCAAAATCAGAATTTTCTACTGTCCTAATCTGGGCTCATAGTCTGCTTGACTCATTAAAGCCCACTCCAGGGGACAAAAAAATGTTAATGTTGCTTATATAGACCCACTGCTGTAACAGTGACTTAAGCAGAGGCGTAGTTAGGATTTTTGGCACCCGGGGCAAAGACTGAAAATGAAGCCCATCTGTGCTCAGGCCACCTTTAGCTATGACCTTGACATAAGGGTCACCCGTGGCCAGTGTTCCCTCTAAGGTTCGCGCCTGGGCGGCCGCTCACCGGCTGTTCCGAGGCTGCGCATCTCTAATCCCCACACGGAGAGGAGCTGATCGTTTCTACAGGTTGGAAGCCACTGTAAAAGCATTACAGCTCGCTCCTACGGCCAGCAGGGGTCGCTGTTATCTTGCAGACTGCTTTCCTCTGTGACAAGCATAGGAAGTGCAGGAAGTCTTGCGATTGAATAACAACCTGCCTCAGCGCTCCTCTGAATCAGTGCTGCTCTCTCACAGCACCACGTGATGCCAGGAGCTTCTCTGGATCTCCTCTGACAGGTGAGCAGTTGGTTGGGTCTTCAAGTTGGTCTGATCTAATCCAGTGCTGGGTTTTTAAAGAAGGGAGGAGAACAATTTCCAAGACAGATAAGGGCCATTCCTTGTGGCATCCCCCCCTCCATGTATGGGGCTGTAGTATTCAGCAGGGTCACTGGCTGCTCAGCAACATGCTGCAACATGGAGGAGAGGGGTGATGAGCCCTGCCTGAAGAAGGTTAAAGCATATGGTTGATTACATCGGTCAAACTACACTTGTATATGCCCCTCTCTAGTCAATACTTGGTTCCTGAGAAGGTGGACAGGAAACTGCAGCACACATTTTAGCAGTTAGTAGGTGTGTGTGCTCTGATATCCAGTCCCCCATCTTAGAGACCATATCTTTACTAGATAAATATAACAGCAGGACTGTAAGCTGCATTATGGCATACTACACGGTGTGAACCCCCTGGGTGCCCATAAAATGTACATTTCACCTAGTCCCATGGTGCATGTGCAGTCACTTCCAATCAGCACTGTATGCCGTGCATATTAAGGCTTGATATACAGCGGTATTTATCAAATATGGGACCGAGTCAGACTAAGGAGACACCCGCGGTATAACACGTTGCTAGGCGATTTATATCTATGGTCTGAGGTCCACTTTGAAGACTACCCAGTCATTGGAGATTGATGAAGCATTGGATTGCATCTTATTTGATTGTGACAAGTCTTCTATTAAATCATTTCTGGTAAGCAGTATATTCTAAGTATGTCACACACCCCGCTTCAAGATATTCATTACCTGTGGGTAGTATGGTCCTGTAGAGGGCTTCTGCAGAGATGATTGGAGGAAAGAAAGCCCCTCCCAGTCCATAAGTACCTGGGACCTCCCACTCATTACCCAGTCTTCATCTCTGCAGACGGCGAGCAAGCAGCAGATGATATCTCCTCCTTGCACAGGGGGACTTTAAGGTAGCCGGGTCTACTCCCGGCCTATATATATTTTTATTTCCGTTCGGACTTTTTATTAATATATAGCTATTTAAATGCCTCCCAGTCTTGACTGCTGTCCGAGCGAGGGTATAACAGCACCTCAGGTGCTCAGGAGCTATGCTCCACCGCGAGACCCTATAAAGAGGGTAGGCGGTTATACCGGGTTGGTGACTCCGGTTTGGGATGCCCTGTCCAAGAGTTTAATTTTCCCCTTAAATGGCCTATTCCCCTTTTTTAGTTGTGTGGAGGCCTCTTATTCAGCTTCTGGTGTTTTTCTATGGGGGCGCCTGGAAAATAGATTTATTTGAAATGTTTGTTTAAAATGTTTACTTTTCTGGTATGAATAGTTATAATGTAAACTTGTTGCAATCTTTTTTGCTGACAGACACTGGATTTTACCTCAGAGCTGAGGGGAGGATTTCTCCCCTCACGCTCTTCAGTGAGGGGGCGGGGCCGGGCCTTCGGTATGAGGACGCAGCCCGCGCCCTTTAGGAGTTTGGAGCTGCTGGGCGGAGCCTTGCAGCGCGCGATCCACGCTGGCCACGCCCCCCTGCTGCGTCTCCCGCTCTGATCTGTGTTACCTCAGGCAGAGGACACAGTGTGTTGGCGCCCAAAGACTCAGTGAGTGGCCCTGCGGCCGTTGCTTATCTGTACATATTTGCATATATATATGTATATATATAGGTATAATAGATATAGGTTTATATAGGGAGAACCTCTTACTGTCTTTTTCTATGTTTTTCAGGCTGAACTGCCAGGAATTTTTTTTCAGGTTTCTCCTGGTCCTAGAGTACCTGGGTACTTTTGCTATTTATTACAAAACCTCCCACTTGGACAATATAAGGGCATCCCGGGTTGCTTAATAGCGTAATTCCCTCACTCATAGCGACTATTCAAGTTCACCTTATGGAGGCATCCCAAGATTCCGGGATTGTCCCGAGGGGAACCCGGAATCTTGGGATGCCTCCATAAGGTGATGGTGTTGTGGGGTATCCCTAACAGGGGATGATTTTTTCCTATGTATATCATGTGCACAGCAGACTATTACACGGCAGTCCGGTCCCCAGGCATCTGGGTCAGCGCAGCCGGCTTCATCCTCTCCCCCTCCCACTTTGACCCGTGCCCCGTGTAAGATTGCCACGGGGGGGGGGGGGGGGCAGTCGCAATCTGATGTGTGTGCCAGGTTGGCCAGTATTGAAAAATTCATTTCCTCCACGGTTGCCAAGAAAGCACCGGCTAAGAGGAAGCATTTATCACCGGTTAATCATTTTGAATATGATGATGACGAGGACGGCCTGGATTGGTCAGATTATTCCCCTCTAGAAGAAGGGGAATTATTTGAGGATTCAGATATTTCTGATGATCAGCAATTTGTTGGTGCTGATTCCGATCGGAGCTCAGGGACTTCCTTGGATACTCCTAATGTTCTGACTCAGATGTTTGAGGTGCTTGCTATCTCGCCTCCGGCGGAGGTTCCTCAACAGCAAGGGGAGTTTTATGACGAATCCAAGCCGCGGTTGGAATTCCCTAATCAAAAGCATTTTGATAATATTATTTCTAAGGATATTGTTCTGCCCTCTCTCTGTCCTAACCCCAGCAATGACAAGTAGAGGGTCCTGCATTCTTTGGATGTGGTTCGTGTTGTGAAGTATTATTTGGTGGTAACGTCTGCCTTTCGCAAGACTGATGCATTCTTCGTGGTGCCTTTTGGGCCCAAGAAGGGTCTAGCACCCACAAAGTCTACCATCAGCAGATGGATCCGTCAGGCCATTGTAGGGGCCTATTCTGCTAAGGGGAGAGATCCTCCCTTTCGTGTTACTGCTCATTCTACTCGTGCGGTTGGGGCCTCCTGGGCTTTTCAGCACCAGGCCTCTGTTGAGCAAGTTTGCAAGGCCGCTACCTGGTCTTCTGTTCACACTTTTTCAAAGTTTTACAAGGTTGATGTGCGGGCCTCAGCGGATGCTGTTTTTGGCCGCAAAGTTCTGCAGGCTGCAGTAGTTTGAGTTGTGCTTTATACCTTGTTTTTGGATCCCCACCCTTTATGGACACTGCTATTGGATGTCCCACAGGTAATGAATATCTTGAAGCGGGGTGTGTGACATACTTAGAATAATACCATTTTGTGAATACTCACCTTGTAAAATGGGTATTATAAGTATGTCACACACCCCGCTTCAACCCACCCTTTGGATTCTGCATCCTTCATATGGTGAACTTTGCGTTGTTATGACTGATATTTGGCTCTTCCTGGTCCTTTACCTTACTGCTTTCTTTATACTGGGTAATGACTGGGAGGTCCCAGGTACTTATGGACTGGGAGGGGCTTTCTTTCCTCCAATCATCTCTGCAGAAGCCCTCTACAGGACCATACTACCCACAGGTAATGAATATCTTGAAGCGGGGTGTGTGACATACTTATAATACCCATTTTACAAGGTGAGTATTCACAAAATGGTATTTTATGGAGGATTTCACAGCACACCATAGTGGATTGTATGCACTGTGGGATTCCCTCACCATACTACTATATGAAAGAGACTTTTCTAAGATTATGACATTTTTTGCCCTGTGTTTTGTATATATATTGATATACAGCTCTGTTTGGACAAAGTGTTGGCATAGTGGAGGTCCTGCAGCCTGTGGCATGCTGCCGTCCCAGCTTATCTGAATGTCTGGGCAGGGGAGCACACCTCTGGTGCAAAACATGCTGTGGGTGCACCAGAAAGGTAAGTGTTTGCAGGGCAATCCCGGGGAGGTGGGGTATTGTGAGGTATTCCAAATAGCGATGCCTGAGAGGTACTTAAAGTGGACCAACACCCAGGATTTTCACTACCCTGGGTTTTGGTCCACTTCCGCGGGGCACCCCGATCGGGGGTGCCCCGCTGTGTGAAACCCCCCAGATCGCCCTAAGAAACTCACCTCACCCCGCTCCTACGCGAGCGCTCGTCCAATCAGAGCGCTCAGAGCCACTGTGGTATGTACGGACAAGCGACGGACCACCACAGCGGCTCTGAGCACGCTGGAGGCCGCATCTCGCGCTTCCCTCTAACAGGGAGCGCGCCCGCGCCGGCCGTTTGTGAATGGGTGCGCGCCCTGCTAGAGAGAATCGCAAGATGCGGCTCGCGCATGCACCGTTGGAACGGGGATAAGGTTAGGTTTCTGGACGTCCTGTGGGGTCTCACACAGCGGGGCATCCGATCCCCCTTGGGTGTTGGTCCACTTTAAAGTGGACCAACACCCAGGATTTTGACTATCCTGGGTTTTGGTCCACTTCGGCGGGGCACCCCGATCGGGGGTGTCCCGCTCTCTGAAACCCCCCAGAAAGCCCCAAAAAACTCACCTCTCCCACGTGACCGCGCCGTCCAATCCCCGCCGACGTCCAAGCGGGTGACCGGAACGTCCAAGCCGCTTCCGCCGCCTCCCGCGCGTCACTCTCGGCGCGCCCGCGCCGGCCAATCACAGACGGCCGGCGCGGGCGCGCGCACGTCTAGAGGGGCGTGCGGGAGGCGGCAGCGGCGGCGGATCAGGTAAGGTCGTTTTGGGGGGGGTTTCACCCCGCGGGACATCCCGATCTCGGATGCTCTTTATGATGAAGGTCGGCTATTCTCTGACTCGGGCTCATCTGACGAGTGGCTGAGGAGTCATGATGATTCGGGCCCCGGTTCTTGGGGCCTGTGTGACACCGATGAATTACTGATAAAGATCTTCGAGGTCTTGTCTAGCTCTCTCCCTGGTGAGGCTTCCAGGCCTAGAAGGGAGAGTTTCCATACAGCACCGCCGCGTTTGGGATTTCTGGAGCAGGATCACTTCCAGGCTCTTGTGCTTGAAGAATGGCAATGCCCTAGTAAACTTCCAGGGGTTCCAGGGGACTGGGATTGGAAATACCCTTTTCCCCCTGATGTGGTTAACTGCTGGTCATCACCTCCCATGGTGGATGCACCGATCATTGGGGTCCTTAATCCCCCCTTTATTGCAGCCCCTACTTATCGTACCCTTCAGGACGCTGAGGACCGGCGCATTGATAGGCTGGCTTCCCACGCCTTTTCTTGTGCATGGACGACTCTGCGCCCGGTCTGTGCCGCAGCCATCACTGCAGTGCCTGCTAGGACCCTCATCAGAAAGATGATTGATCATCGACCTGAGGATCTCCCCTGGGAGGTGTTTAATGCACTCTCCAGTTGTGATGTATTTGTAAGATTTATCCTTTTGGCACTGGATGACACCATTAGCATGTGTGCAAGAACTTCCGCCCTTGCGGTAGTTACTGTATATGCCGCCTGGTCTGGCTGTGACAGTGGGGTGTTGACGACGCTACAAAAAAGATTCTTACTGGGCTTCCCTTTAGAGGGCGACGCCTATTCGGGGCCCATCTGGACCTGTTTGAAAAAAAGGGCAAAACACCCCTTTGCAGAAGGCGGTCTTGGCCTTCTCGGAGCAGGGGCACCCCATCACCCCCCTATGTTAGTGTCAAACCCAATGCAGGGGTGTCCTTCCAGCTTTTTGGTATAGACTTCTGCCCCAGGAGTGGCAGACAACGCCCTGGGCCCTCTGGCAGGACTAAGTCCAAATCTTTCACCAAAACCCCCCAAGCATGATGGGGCGCCCTCGCCCACCTGGGCGAGGGGATGGCCGCAGCACCTTGCTCCTATCAGAAGGCGTCATGCCTCTTTCTGACGGAGTCAGGAGGAAGTTTCCTCTGGATGCAGGATAGTTTCTGCTGGGCGGCCCCTTCCCGAGATTGTCAGGATTTTTCTGGTCACTGCCAATGTTCCCTTTAAGCCGGAGCAGCTGCTGGGCGGAGTAGCGAGGGAGCTGGGCAATGCGCGATTAAAGGTGGGCAGTCTGTGCATGCGCCGGACCAAGAGTAGGGTAAGGGCGTCGTGGGGGGTTTTGAAGTGGGCACACAGGGGAGCATCAAGTTTATCTCTATGATGCCAGTCAGACGTCAAGTGGCTTAGCAAAGAATACTGGAGCATAGACCACGGATTGTCTGGAGGTCCATGCATGTATTATAGGGTTATCTAACTGGAAAGGCACAATACCTAAGAGAGCAGCAATACTTGTTGATGGAGGAAAACATTATGGGGGAAGTTGTGGGCTGCTCAGGGACTGATACAACCTGGTAGTGCTCAGCTGATAGAGTAAAACTCTGATCAGGTTCTTTTAATTTTGTATATAAAGTTTTATACCGGTCAAAGGGCCCCAGTCAGCAGAATGGCAGCATTCACTGTGAACTGGCATGATGCATTAGATAGATCTATGAAACTATGTTTATGGTCTAATATACTAATTATGTTATTATAATGTTAGATTAAGATTAGATGAATCTTAATTATGATTAGATTAATTAAATTTATTAAAATGAATTAGTTAATTAAAATTTAATTAATTAAATAAATTAGATTAATCTCTAAATTAGATTAAGATAAATGTTAGATTAAAGTGGACCAACACCCAGAATTTTGACTATCCTGGGTTTTGGTCCACTTCGGTGGGGCACCCCGATGGGGGGTGCCCCGCTGTGTGAAACCCCCCAGAAAGCCCCAAAAACTCACCTGTCCCTGCTCTCACGTGACCGCTGCAGCCAATCCCCACCGACGGACAAGCGAGTGCGCCTGCCGCCGCCTCCCGCACGTCACTCTTACAGGGAGCGCACCGGCCATCCACAAACGGCCGTTGCGGGTGCGCGCCCGCGAGGAGCAGGTAGGGATTTCGGGGCTTTCTGGGGGGTTTCATACAGCTGGGCACCCCAGATCGGGGTGCCCCGCAGGCCCGATGCTGATCGGCCCGGGAATCTTATAGATTCCGGGTGTTGGTTCACTTTAAGATTATGTTAATAGGGAGCGTATCCGAAAAAGTGCCTAGGGCAGCATAAATTCTAAATACAGCCTTGGTTACAGGGCGTCCTGGGGGGGTTTCACACAGCAGGGCATCCCAATTTTGGATGCCTCGCATGGAGGGATCGGATTGGGAATCTTATAGATTCCCTGGCGGATCAAGGAGGGTATTGGTCCACTTTAAGCTGATTTTATATTTTTCCCCATTTTTCCTACCTCTTTTCTTTCACAATATCTTTATTGAAAGATTCAGGTTGAACAGCATCATAATAATACAATAACATATTGTTACATATCATTGATATCAACAGCATAATAGTCACATATCTGAAACAGTGTTTTTACCATTTTTGTAACACTTATAACGAAGGGAGAGAAAAAAAGAATGAAAGAGCGAAAAAATGAGAGAACATTATCTGAATATTAGAGCATGGACCCACAAGACAAACACCAGATCACATGGGGATTGGGGGGGGGAGACGCCAGACAAGGGGAACTAAAGGAAGGGAGGGAGAGGTAAAGGAAGAGCGGGAAAGGGAAAGGAGGGGGAGGGGGGGAGTTGCTCAACTCATATGCGCCAAAGGACAATTACACCGTTTTATCCCCAGTAAGTCAATCTTCTGATCAATTATTTCTGGCCTCTTTGGGTACAGTACTGCTGCCATGGCTCCCAGACCAGGTCATACTTCTCCCTTTGCAGGTCAGCTATCGCCGTCAACTGTTCGTTAACCATTATGTTAGACATCCTGGCTTCTACCTCCTTCCACAGTAACTTCGGGGCCTTCCAATTTGCATCTATCGTAAGTCTGACCGCCACCAAGAGGTGTTTAGTCAGGAGCCACTCGTCCTTAGAGAGGGCATTCTGCTTCAAAGACAATAACACTTCTATTGGGTTAGGGGTGCATGTTTTCCCCAGCATTCGGGATAGAACTGTATATGCCCTCTGCCAGAGCTGCCTAACCCTCGGGCATGCCCACCACACATGGAGGTAGTCCCCCACCTCCCCACAGCCCCTAAAGCACATGGGGGAGTGAGAGGCAGAGCACCTATGGAGCCTAGCTGGGGTATAGTACCATCTCAGTACCAGCTTGAAGGCATTCTCTGTTGCCAACACATTAAGTGAGGTGGAGCGAACTGATTTCCAGATTCTCCTCCAAGACTCGTCATCAATCGTCATCTCAAGTTCTGCCTCCCACCTCGCCATATACCCATGCTTAGGCGGGTCCACCTGATTGACCAAGGCCCCATAGATATGCGTAATCACTCCTGTAGCGTATGGCTGTTGATAACATATTTGTTCCAGACGTGTCCACCTGAACGGCTGGGAGCCCCCTTTCAATATGCCTTTAACAAAGTGAGAGAGCTGCAGATACCTGAAAATCTCAGACGGTGGAATCTGTTTAGTTGCTCTCAGGTCTTCAAAGGATCTCATGCCCCCAACTGTGCATAAATCCTGCACTACCTCCAGACCATTAGCTTTCCACCAGCTGAAACCTGAGGTATGTGTCACGCCAGGGGGGAACATGGGGTTGTTAAAGAGCCTCATCAGTGGAATATGCCCAGAGATCAATCCCGCCCCTGTCTTACAGCTGTCCCACCTCCCCAACAAGCATTCCAGAACAGGGGACATACCTTCGGGTCTGATACGTTTAGGGAGCCATGGCAGCACATCCACATCCATTGGTTCAATCCTCCTAGCTTCCTCTAGGACCCACAGTGGAGGGGACTCTTTTACATGCAGCAGTAGCACCGGAGCAATCTGCGCCGCCAGATAATATTTATGAAGTGAGGGCACACCCAGCCCACCCTTGGTGGTGTGGTAATACAATGTTTTTCTATTGATTCTCGGCCTAGTTGAACCCCAGATATATTTCAAAACTCTGCTTTGTAAGGGTTTAAAAAAGGACAGTGGGACTCTCACTGGGAGCACTCTGAAAAGATACAGCAGCTTAGGCAATAGAACCATTTTAATAGCAGCCAACCTCCCCAGCCATGACATCCTCAGATTACACCATGGATTCAAGAGCGTATCAACTAATTTCGGAATGTGTGAGTAATTGGCTTTAAATAATGTCTCATAAGTAGAGGTGATTTTAATGCCCAGGTAGGGCAACTGATGTGTCCAAGTCCACTTATAATTAGCCTGCAAGGATCTCTTGGTTGGCTCTGTTAACGACACATCCAGTGCCATCGACTTTGTATCATTGATCCGAAGCCCCGACAGACCACCAAACTCTGACAAAATATTTATTAAATTGGGGATAGTGATGTGGGGAGCTGTGATCATGAGCAACATGTCGTCCGCAAACAGGGACAGCTTGCTCTCCCCAGCTGGAGACACTATGCCTCTTATGCTCGCATTATTTCGAATCTTAATGGCCAAGGGTTCTATTGCCAGGATAAATAAGATCGGCGATAGTGGGCACCCTTGCCTAGTACCCCGAAGAATCGAAAATGGAGCTGACATTGCACCAACATACTTCAGAGCAGCTTGGGGGGCATTATACAAAGCAGATACTGCTGTCTGAAGTCCAACCCCCAGACCCCATTTCCCTAGTACCCACTGTAAGTACTCCCAGGAGATGGAGTCAAACGCTTTCTCCACATCTAGTGACAGTAGCATGGCTTCCTGACTTGTGCCCTTGACTGAGTCAATCAACTGAATTATGCGTCTGACTCCATCCTCCGCCTGCCGAAGAGGGACAAAACCCACCTGGTCCCGATGTATCAAGGAGCCCAAGAAATCATTAATCCTAGTGGCCCAAATTTTTGAAAATAATTTAAGGTCGGTATTTAACAAAGAAATGGGTCTATAATTGCTCCACTGTTGATGGTCTTTTCCGGGCTTCGGGATCATAACCACATTTGCCTTCAGCATCTCGCTCTCAAATTGGTTCCCTTCCAGAACATAATTAAACAAGGTAGTTAAGGGGGGAACCACCTCCTGGGTAAGTTTTTTATAAAAGACCGCCGTCAGGCCGTCAGGGCCAGGCCTCCTCCCTGATTTAAGTGTCCCAATAGCCCTCCGTACCTCCTCCTCAGTGATGGGGGCATCCATCCCCTGCCTCTGCTGCTCAGAAACCAATGGCAGTTCAATATTTTCAAAGAATGCTGTGGCTTTCCTGTGATCTAATTCCTGGGGGGCCCCATATAACTTAGATAACCCATTCCTGAATGTTTCCAGAATCTTTTCAGGGTTGGTAGTGAGTTGGCCTCCATTCATTTTCAGCTTGATGGGGGGCATTGGAAAATCTTGACATCTAAGTTGAGATGCTAATAATGAGTTGGGCTTATTGCTACATGCATAATATCTTTGCCTTGACCACTTATATCGAGTTTCAGCCTGTTCAATCTGCACTTGATTCAAGGCCACCCTTGCCCTCTCTAATCTGACCTCCTCCTCCCTCCTACCTGTATCCTTAAACCCCCTCGCAGCTTCAGAATATTCCCGCTCCAAGCGGGCCGACTGTGCTATTCTTTCCCTCTTTTTCCTCGAGGCCTGCCCCAAAAAGTGTCCCCTTATTACTGCTTTAAATGCCCCCCAGAGTGTCGCCGGGGATTGCACAGTGCCCATGTTGTGCTTAAAGTACTCCATTGCTACCTGCTTAGCTCCCTGGACCATGTCCTCTGATGCCAAGAGGGATTCATTCAAAACCCACGGGGATGGTCCGGTTCGCATTACCAAGCCCGAGCATGCTATAAGGACCATGTCATGGTCTGTCCATGACACAGGCTTTATCTCCGCCCGCCTAACCTGCGGCAATAGACCTCTTCCTACAAATATATGATCGATCCGGGAATGAAGATGGTGCGGGTGGGAATAATGCGTGTAGTCCCGCTTCCCTGGGTTTAGTTCACGCCAAGCGTCCACCATCTGCACTCCTTGGATTATGCTAAGAAAGGCTTTAGACTCCCCCAACACGTGAGGAGAGGGCAAGGAGGACCTGTCGAGCCTGTCTGGTAGCGTCAAATTCGAGTCCCCACACATTAGAATAGTTCCCTGCCCATAGGTCTTGAGCAATTCACACATCCTGGCCAGGAAACGGACCTGGCGACTATTAGGAGCATAATAACACAGCAATGTAATTGGCGTATCCTGCAAAGTCCCCACCAGCAGTAGGTACCTACCCTTGGGGTCTATCATTTGCTTAGAGCATGTGAACGGAGAATTTCTGTGGAACGCTATTAATACCCCACAGTGCTTCTTTTCAGCTGTGGCGCTGCTGTGAATCGTCCAGCGCCGCAGCAGCATCCCTCCTTTGCTGTGAATTTGGGGCCGAAACTGTAGGTAAGTCCTGGGAGACCTTAGATCCAGATAAGCCAAGCTGCAGTAATAGGTCCCTTAATTCCTGGGGTTTCGCCGCCTGATGGATACGGCCGTTGTAAGGGAAGGACACCTTGAATGGAAAGCCCCAACGGTAGCTTATGTTGTGGGATCTGAGCATTTGCAAGTAAGGTTTAAGGGCTCGCCGCTTAGCTATGGTGGATTGGGCAAGGTCCGCAAAAACTTGGTAGGAGTGACCCTGGAACTGCGTGAGGCCTTGTTCCCTTGCTGCTTTCACCACCGCCTCCTTGGTCTGAAAGTAGACAAACTTTACGATGATGTCCCTCGGGGGTCCATCAGGGCTACGCCTGGTGAGGGCCCGGTGCGCTCGCTCCAGCTCCAGCCTTTCAAGCGGTATGGTAGGTGTCAGTTCTCGCAGCAACGCCATGATAGTACCTTGGGCGTCCTCCATCGACTCCGGGAGCCCCCGGAATCTGAGGTTGGAGCGGCGATTCCGGTTCTCCAGATCCTCTTGCATGTCCCTTAGAGCAGCGATTTCTTCATGCAAAATCTCCAATTCCTCCTCGTGGCCGTTCAGAACCGTGGTAACATCGGTTATATTGCTTTCTAAGGACGCAATTCTCTGCCCCTGCGCTTTCAGCTCCTTGATTAGCTGGGAGGTGCTCTTGGTGATTGCCGCCACCTCTTCCCGGATCACGGCCCTGATATGCTGCAATGAGGTATGATCCAACACCATCTGCGGGCACTGGTCTTTCAGTTCAGAGGGAAATTGGGTTTGGCTGTCCCCCGAATCCAGGGAATCCTCTGAATGGGTCACCGAGGGGGCCGGGGCTCCCCCTTCCTCCTCACCTCGTGCTGCGCGTGCAGTGACTGGGTGTGCTGCGGCCGCCATCTTGCTTCCCGGCTGCAAGGCCCTATGTGGCTTCGGAGGCCTTTGCTTGTTTCTGCGGGTCTGACGCATACTCCGACCGGAGGAGAGTCACCCCCCGATCCTCTCCCCGCTGTTTGCGCCACTTATATGTGCTTTGCGCTGCGTTAAGCCGCCCCTTCAGGCCCGGGTTTGCGGAGCTCTAGCAGAGTGCGACCATCCGCCGGCTCCGCGCGCATGCGCCCCCTTCCTACCTCTTTTCTGCATTATTTTTGCCTTTTCCTTTATTGTCACATTGATTTTGTCATTATTTATCTTCTTTACATTCCCTGCTCCTCTGTCTTTTCCTCATCCCCCTTCTCTCTCTTTTCCACATTACTTACTTTTTTCTTTGTCCCTCTTTTCTACATTCCTTCCTCTCTTGCTCCCATTTTACCTTGTATTCTAATACCTAAAACTTACCTGCTCCTCAGACCGCTGCTCCTTCCCTCACACAAGACAAATTGTTGCTCCTTCTCTCACACGCTGCTCCTTCCCTCACACAAAAATGGCGGGCTCGCTCACTCCCTTAAATATGCCAGATGACGTGGTGAGCGAGCCCGTCATTTTCGTGTGAGGGACGGAGCAGTGTGAGAGAAGGCCTTGCTGACCAATGGGGGGAACCTAGGCATGACATCAGTGGAGGGGCGGGGTTTAAGCCGCAACAACTCACAGCGAGAGCAGCTGTGAGCGGCGGTGCCGGCCGTGGCGCCGGACTTGACTGAGCAATTATTCTAAGCATACAGCACGTCCTGCTCCATCTATAATACTTACACATGGGTAATCCTCCGCCTGAGGGCGCTGTTCACTGCAGACATGCAAAAACAGGCTCCTCCCGGCCCTACATATACCGAGGGACCTCCCACAAATCCCCAGATTTCTCTGCAGTGCTGACTGCGAAGACATGAAGTATCACTCTCTCGCAGGTGAGCGGGGCTTTACAGCCTGCGGCCCTGCAGGTCTATTGCCACCCATCCTTGTCGTTGATGTGCCTCCCAGCCTGGGCTGCGTCGGTCGGGTGAAGGTAGACAGCACCATGTGTGCTCATGGAGCTATGCTCCACCGCAATCCCCCACCATAGGGTAGGCGGTTTAGGCTGATGGTAAGCCTCTAGTAGATGCCCCTCCCGCATTATTGGTATGAAGGGTCGCCTTCCTCCCTCGTTTCCCCCTGTAGCCCGGGGGAAAAGAAAGGGGGGGTATGTGTGTGGCGGTCTCAGTGTAGTGTAGTTCATGCTTATGGCCGTTGTTTTGTCCTTGATTTGTCCTTGACTGGCAACTGGGTGCCAGAACCGCGCTGCTCTTTCATAATCTTTGCGATTGCGTGTGTATTTTCTCTTTACTGAAGTGGGCTGCCTCGGTCGGCAGTGTCGTTCACATGTTATGGCGGTTCCCTTAGCTATGTGCTATACTAGTGTGTCTTATCCACAGCCTGTCATGAGCACTACCGCTGCTTAGAGCTTCGCGCTCTTTGGGGGAGGCGGGGACCTGGCTTGGCGCGCTCCGCGTCATGGCCAGATTGGGCCCGCCCCTCGAGGTTTGCTTGGCGCCATTTTGATGGTCTTCGCGCGCGGTTACGATCCTCCTCCTCCCTTGGTCATGTAAGTGCCCTCGCGGGCGGTTTGCTTATGATCCTTCGTTTGCTGCGCATGGCTCTGACACCCATTCTTCTCTATGTCTTTCAGACGCCAAGATTCCGGTGGCTTCTCCCGGCCTGATATATATATCTTAGCGGGTTCACATTTAAATTCTCCCACATTCCTAGCGGGTCTTGGGGCATCCAGGGTTGCTTATAGCATATATCCCTGCTGGCATATTGCTTAGATAAATCACCATATGGAGGCATCTCAGAATTATGTGTCCGGGGTCCCGCGGGGACAAGACCGGCTGTGTACAGCGTGTGGACTGCCCCATGCTGATGCTGACAGAGCACGGGTCTGCGGACCGTGTGCTGACCAAGTACTGGCCCTGCAATCAGGTTTACCAGTGGCTGCACCTCGCTTCAATACACTTGTCTCCCGTACTTAAATCTCACTCCTGATGATTCGCAGTCGAGACCTCCTCGGTCTCAAGTGCTCCTAGCTCCTCGGACGAGATGCCTTGGAGCCGTGATAATTCTGGCCCTGGTTCCTGGGGCCTGTGTGACACTGACAAATTACTTATAAAGATCTTTGAAGTACTGTCCATCTCTCCTCCGGGTGAGTCTCCCAAGCCCAAAAGGGAGAGTTTCCACACTGCGCCTCCGCGCTTGGAATTTCTGGAGCAGGATCATTTCCAGGCTCTTATATCCAAGGAATGGGAATCACCTTGTAGACTTACTGGAGTTCCAGGGGTCTGGGATTGGAAGTACCCTTTTCCCCCTGAGGTGGTTGACTGTTGGTCAGCCCCTCCCGAGGTCGATGCACCGATCATAGGGGTTGCTAACCCCCCCTTCATGACAGCTCCTACTTATCGTACCCTTCGGGATGCTGAGGACCGGCGCATTGACAGACTGGCCTCCCAGTCCACTTCTGATTTCAGGGGCTCTGTCCCTCTTTGATGTCACCTTACCTTCACCATTGCAGCTGGTGGGCCTGTTGGTGGCGGCTCAGATGCTGTCCCTTATACTCAGAGCCCTTGGGCTTTGCGGCACCTTATGTTATTAATCCTGGACAGGGTTCCAGCACCCCTGGAACTAGGTCTGTGTGCATTCCCCCTTGTTATGGTGGTATCTCTTGAGATTGTTAATTTCAAGGAATCTGTCAGGGAGCATCCTCTCCCTTCTTGCATTGTCCTGTTGATGGTCACCATGGGTTCCAAGTCTTGCAGGTTGACGGGGGGGTTTGTCTCTTCTGAAATCCCCCGTGGTTCCTGGGTGGGGGCCCTTAGGGGGTCCCTTCACCTACTGACTTTTGTTGAAACAGTGAGCCTTCGACTCTATCTGGCTGGACTACTCCTCTTCCGGACCTGTCTGTTTGGGGACTCATGGTCTATCTGAGGACAGTGGCCTGTACTTTTTATCTGTGAGAGTCTCGGAACAGAATGATCCTCCAGGAAGGTTCTGATCCTGATCTAGGTGGGGGGGTCAACAGTCCTTGCACTTCATTGGTATTAGCTCCGATGGCTGTCCTCCTGTGGCAGGAGGTTCTATCCTAGTGCCCCACTGAGGTCCAACTGGTGTGGCTCCGTTGGGCCCTGTCACTATCACAGGGGCTCTGCCCTTGGTTATTGCCCCAGAATGTTCTGACCTTGGTCATGGGGGCTTAGTAAATTTTATGTCTGGATATTATATTCTATATGTCTTATCTTCATTCACCCTGCTAGGCGGGGTTCTGCGCAGGATTTCTGAAGAAAGGGAGACCCGTTATGCTGGTGGCCTTGGGTGGCCCAGTGGGGTGTGGTCCGCAGATGTTTCTGCTGAGGGCAGTGGTCCTGTACGCTCTCTCAGGAGGGCTGTTCTGCCCATTCAGGCCTTTTCCTATGTGACCCCAATCTACAGGCTCTATTATGACGTTCTGACGGTTTTATTCTTTCACCCTGTTGGTGGCGGTTTATCTTCTGGGTGATTTGTTCTATTGGAGGGCTAAGAGCTAGCTTCCTCCTCTTCCTCTTCCTTTTCTGCCATCTATGTTAGGGTATGTTGTACCCGTATTGATTGGTTTGGGTCTAGCTCTCTCCCCTGTTGGACGTTCTCTGTTCCCAGGGTTCTAGAGCTATTACTGCATGGGTTGGAGTTGGCTCCCCAACTCGGTACTCTGAAGGTTTCAGGTTCGCCCTGTCCGCCTTCCTGTAGAAGTCTTGTTCAGTCTTCTTTGTTAAGCATTCCTCAGGGGTTGCTCAGGTGCATCCCCCAGGAAATTCTATGCTCCCGTTTGGGGTTATTCTATTCTGTTTGCCTTACGGGGTGTTCCCTTTGGTCCTATTCCGGTTGTTGTCTGAACTGGTCCTTCCCTCATGTTGATCTTCTGGGGGCTGTTGCTTCAGTCAGACGTGTGCCAAAGAGGGCGGATCTGTTTAGCTAGCCCTCGTTCATCACATATATTTATATATACTCCATGATGTGGATGTTCCGCCTTACTCCGGACCTTGTGTCTAAGGTGGTGTTTTATGCTCTTTTATTCAAGACCTTTGTTTGCCTATGGGCCTTATCCTTAATAACTCTGAAGTAAGGGGATCTGCATCCCTCAACAGGGGTTGGAGGCCTTTCCTGGATTGTCTCTTGTCCCCGAGGGGGACTTATGCCCCTTGGGGTTTGCAGGCGTCTCCATCCATAGGTGCTGGGTCTCGTCTGCTTCCAGGGGTGTACGTGCCCTTTGGATCGGTCTTACTTGATTGGATTGTCCTTTCTGATCCTAAGTACAGGTTTCGGCTCTTGCTTTTTCTTGTTAGTCTAGTGGTCAGTATTCCCGCCTGTCTCGCGGGAGACCAGGGTTCAAATTCCCCGATGGGGAGAGTTCTAAGTTTACCATGGCTACCTTTGGCAGTGGCATGGTCAGGCTGTTACTCTGGCCTATTCTTTTAAGGGAAGATTCTTCTTCTCTTTTTGTTCTGTTTCTACTTGTGCTTGGCTTGGGCCTTTCAGCACTAGGTTCTGTTGAACAAGTTTGCTAGATCGCTGCTTGTGTTCAGTTCATCCTTTTCAAAGGTTTTTATAAGGTTGACGTTAGAGCATTTGCTCATGTTGCTCTTGGTAGCAAGGTTTGCAGGTGACAGCAATTTTACTGTCTGCTGTGCCTTTTTTGATGGGGATCCCACCCTACTTATGGACACTGCTAATGGATGTCCCATGTGTAAGTATTATAGATGGAGCAGGACGTGCTGTATGCTTAGAATAATACAATTCTGTGAAATACTCACCTGTAGAATTGGTATTATACGCATACAGCACGTCCTGCTCCACCCCACCCTGGTTTCACTCTGTTCTGGATCCCCTGTATGGTGATTGTTATCATTGTTATTATTGACAGTTTTTGGGTGGTTGGTTTCTCCCGGCTTCTCCTTCTCACTGCTTTTCAATGCTGGGGATTTGTGGGAGGTCCCTCGGTATATGTAGGGCCGGGAAGAGCCTGTTTTTGCATGTCTGCAGTGAACAGCGCCCTCAGGCGGAGGGTTACCCATGTGTAAGTATTATAGATGGAGCAGGATGTGCTGTATGCGTATAATACCAATTCTACAGGTGAGTATTTCACAGAATTGTATTTTTTTTTTCTTTGCCATCAGAAATGCGCGGCCTGCGAGGTCCGGGGTCACCTGCTGGTTGCCCTTAACAAACAGAGGCAGGGGCCTCTACACCAACCTTTCCACATTTTTCCAAAAGGTTGAGACACTCTGCCCATTATGGCCTTCCATAGGTGAGGCAATTTACATTCACAGGCGGTTTTCCGCATGGTTCTCTGAGTTGGGCCGCTAGTGCCCTGTGTCCAGGGACCTCTTGCCGTCTGTGGGGTTCTAAGACGCTTATCTCATTGCCATTGTGCCTTCCGGGCACCTAGGATCTTACAGGTTAGTGTTGGTGCTCCAACACTGCTGATTGTGGCCTTGTTATCTGGCCTCTTTTCTGCTCCCAGAGTGATCGCCTAGGTGATGACGGGGGTGATGTCTCTACTGAGACCTAGGGGGCATCCGCGCGAGGAACTGCCTGGTCATCCCTCTTTGCTTCCCAATCTCTACGTCAGGCCGAGTTTATTACTTGGCTGGTGGTGTCCTTTGGGAGTCTTGGATGGGTGCTAAATCACCTCAATTCCTCATTTTCCCCTTATTTGGTATCTCCATTTCTAGGGTTGAACTTGGATTCGGTTTAAGCGGGAACCTGCTTCCTTGACTATAAAGTGGACAGTCTGGTTACATGGGCTCGGTCCCTCTTTGCTGTTCCCGTCTCTTCACCAGGCTGGATTGCAGCTGGTGGGCCTGTTGGTGGCTGTTCAAAGGTTGTCCCTTATGCTCAGTGCCCTTGGGCTCTTCTGCAACTCATATTGTAAATGCTGGACTGGGTTCCAGCTTCCCTGGAGCTGGGTCTGTGTACCCTTCCACCTTGGTACGGTGGTTACCCTTGAGACTTGTACTAGAGGTACCAGTCAGGGGGCGCCCCCTTCCTTGCGTCTTCCTGTAGTTGGATACCAAATCTATCTGGTTGAAGGAGGGGGGACTTTTTTCTTCTAAATTCCCCTGTGGTTCCGGGGAGGTGGGACCTTTAGGGGTCCATTCACCTGTCTATTTTTTGAAGCGGTAGGCTTTCAGGTTGGCTCTATCTCGCTGGACTTCTCCCTTGCGGGATCTGGCTATTTGGGGGCTCCTTGGTCTGTCTGACGACAGTGGCCTGTATTAATTATTTGTGTGGACTCGGAAGCAGGATGATCCTCCAGGAAGATATCTGACCCTGATCTGGGTGAAGGACAGGGTTCCCTGCATATCTGCGATATTCGCTCCGGTGGATGTCCTTCTGCGTCAGGATCTGCTAATTCTTGTGTCTCTATGTGATCCGTCTAGTGTGGATCTTTCTGGGCCCGTCACTGTCATGGGTTCTAGGCCCTTGTTTCCCTGTCTCAGATTGTTTTGACCTTGGTCATGAGGCTTAGTAACTTTATGCTGCACATTCTGTTCTATATGTCTTATCTTCATTCACCCTGCTTGACAGGGTTCTGTGCAAGTTTGCTCTGGAAGGGGGAACCAGTGATACTGGCGGCCCTTGGGTGGCCTAGTGGAGTGTGGTTTGCAGATGTGGTTCTGTGGACAGCAGACCTGTACGTCCTGTCAGGAATGCTGACCTGCTCACTCAGGCCCCCCTTTTCTATTTCACCCCAATCTACAGACTCTGGTCTGGATGGTCTGACGGTTGATTCATCCACCTTGATGGAGATGGGCGTATCTTCTGGGTGTCTGTGACTTCTGGAAGCCTAGGAGTTGGCTTCTTCTTCCTCTTATTCCGTCTATTGTGGGGTATTGTTTACCCATATTGATTGGTGTGAGTTTTGGTCTCTCCCCTGTGGGCCCGCTCTGTTCCCAGGGTTATATAGTTATTACAGCATGGGTTGGAGTTGGCTCTCCTACTCGGTACCCTGGTGCCTCAGACTCTGCCCTGTCCGTCTTCTGCAGAAGTCTTTACTCAGTTCTTTGCCTGGGTTGACCATTCTTCAGGGATTGCTCAGCGGCATCCCCCACGTAGTTCTAGGGTCTCTGTTGGGATTTGATTTCTATTCGGTTTGCCTTGCGGGGTGTTCCCCCTTGGCTCTACTCCGGGTGCTGTCCGACTGTAAGGTTGTCCTTCTGGGGCTGTTCCTTCAGTCGACCGTGTGCCTGAGCGGGCGGCTCTGTTTAGCTAGCCCTTGTTCTTTAATGTATATACACCTAGATGAGGCGGTGTTCCGCCTTACGCTGGATCTTCTGCCTAAGGTGGTGTCTTAGGCTCAGTTATTAAGACATTGCCATTCTTCTGGGCTTTATCCCTTGTAACGCTGAGGCAAGTGAATCTATTTTTCCTTCAATAGGTGCTGGAAATTTTTTCCTGGATTGTCTCTTGTCCCTTAGGGGGACTGATGCTCCTGGGGGTTGTGGGCACCTACATCTGGATGTGCCTGATCTCGTCTGCCTCCAGGGGTTAAGTGGCCTTGGGCCTAGCTTTTACTTGGATAGCTGTCCCTTCTGGTCCTGGGGAAGTGTTGGCTTCTTCCTGGGCTACTATTAGCCTTTGATCTTGTTAGGCTGTTACTCAGGCCTATTCCTTAAGGGGAAGAGTTCTTCTCACTCTATTCTGATTCCACTGGTGCCTTGGTATCTTTGGGCCTTTCAGCACCAGGTTTTGTTGAACAGGTTTGCTTGAACGCTACTTGTTTTTTTTGTTCGTACCCTTTCAAAGGTTGTTTTGATGTTGACGTTAGAGCTTTTGCTCGTGTCGCTCTTGGTAGCGAGGTTTGCAGGTGACAGTGCTTTCAACTGTCTGCTGTTACCTTTTTGTTGGGGATCCCACCCTATTCTGTGGACACTGCTAATGGATGTCCCAAGTGTAAGTATTATATCTGGAGCAGGACGTACTGTATACTTAGAATAATACAATTCTGTGAAATACTCACCTGTAGAATTGGTATTATACGTATACAGTACGTCCTGCTCCACCCCACCCTGGTCTTTGCATTATTCTGGATCCCCTGTATGGTGATTGTTGTCATTGTTATCATTACCAGTTGTTTTTGGTGGTTGAATTCTCCCAGCTTCTGGTTCACTGCTTTTCGATGCTGGGGATTTGTGGGAGGTCCCTGGGTATATGAGGGGCCGGGAGGAGCCTGTTTTTGCATGTCTGCAGTGCACAGCGCCATCTGGCGGAGGATAACCCAAGTGTAAGTATTATATCTGGAGCAGGACGTACTGTATACGTATAATACCAATTCTACAGGTGAGTATTTCACAGAATTTTATTTTTTTCACCCTATAAGACGCACCTGCCCATAAGACGCACCTAGGATTTGGGGGAGGAAAATACGAAAAAATATATTTTAAACCAAAAATGCTCCATTACAGACAGTGTGGCATTCCCCTATCCCATTCCCATAGGCCGTGTAGCATGCCCCCATCCCATTCCCCGTATACCCAGTGTGGCATTCCCCTCTCCTATTCCCAATATAGGCAGTGTGCCCCCCCATTCCCATTGTCAGTGTGGCATCCCCCTCCCCCCCTTATCATAGGCTGTATGGCACCCCCCTCCCCCATTCCCATAGGCTGTGTGGCATCCCTGCCCCCCCATTCCCATAGGCTGTGTGGCATCCCTGCCCCCCCATTCCCATAGGCTGTGTGGCATCCCTGCCCCCCCATTCCCATAGGCTGTGTGGCATCCCTGTCCCCCCATTCCCATATGCTGTGTGGCATCCCTGTCCCCCCATTCCAATTGGCTGTGTGGCATCCCCCTCTCCCCCCATTCCCATTGGTAGTGTGGCATCCCCCTCCCCCCATTATCATAGGCTGTGTGGCATCCCCCTCCCCCTATTATCATAGGCTGTGTGGCATCCCCCTCCCCCCATTCCAGTTGGCTGTGTGGCATTCCTGCCCCCCCCATTCCCATAGGCTGTGTGGCATCCCTGTCCCCCCATTCCCATAGGCTGTGTGGCATCCCCCTCCCCCCATTATCATAGGCTGTGTGGCATCCCCCTCTCCCCCCATTCCCATAGGCTGTGTGGCATCCCCCTCCCCCCATTCCCATAGGCTGTGTGGCATCCCCCTCCCCCCATTCCCATAGGCTGTGTGGCATCCCCCTCCCCCCATTAGTATAGGCTGTGTGGCATCCCCCTCCCCCCATTAGTATAGGCTGTGTGGCATCCCTCTACCCCGATTCCCATTGGCTGTGTGGCATCCCTCTGCCCCAATTAGTATAGGCTGTGTTGCATCTCCCTCCCCCCATTAGTATAGGCTGTGTGGCATCCCCTCCCCCCATTAGTATAGGCTGTATGGCATCCCCCTCCCCCCATTAGTATAGGCTGTGTGGCATACCCCCCTCCCCCCATTGGCAGGCGGCATAAGTAAAAAAAAAAAAAGTAAAACTCACCTGTCCGCTGACACCGCTCCGCTGGGCCACGCCCACCCGA
Source organism: Gastrophryne carolinensis (assembly GCA_027917425.1). Taxonomy (NCBI): domain Eukaryota; kingdom Metazoa; phylum Chordata; class Amphibia; order Anura; family Microhylidae; genus Gastrophryne; species Gastrophryne carolinensis. The sequence continues at coordinate 87,507,830 of CM051240.1, read as the reverse complement.
TTCACGGAGCTGGCCGTAAGAAGCAGCGGTGGGCTCTGTCCTGGCCCCACCGCTGCGATCGCTGTCTTTTCAGGCGAGACAGCGCCCGCCGTTCCTCCATCTGCTGCCTCCTGGGCACATGCGAACACCCAGGTCAGGGCAGCAGGTGGGCATGGCGCCACGCCCACCCACTGCCCTGACCTGGGTGTTTGTCCACGCCCAGGAGGAGGTAGCAGATGGAGGAGCAGCGGGCGCTGTCTCTGGCCCTGCCGCTGCTATTGCTGCTAGAAAAGACAGTAATAGCAGCGGCGGGGCCGGGACACAGCCCGCCGCTCCTCTGTCTTCTCCTGGCCTCTCGCAGAGTGACAGGCAACGCGGGAGCGCCGGGAACGGGTGAGTTTTTTTAATTAATTTATTTTTTTTTTCCATTCGCCCGATAAGGCGCACGGACATTTTCCCCCCACTTTTGGGGAAAAATAAGTGCATCTTATAGGGCGAAAAATACGTTAAAAATATGTTAATTTGCTGGTGTAAGTGTATTTTTATACACATGCACAACCTAATGAAAAAGTGACCACCGAATTAAAAAATTTCTCACCTTTGCCCCCATTTGCTGGGGGGACGCATGTGTCGGGTCAGGGGGGCCCCAAAGGGGGGCCTGAGCACAGGTGAGGGCACCATTTTGAATATTTGCCCCGGATGCTAGAAAGCCTATCTGCACCTCTGAGCTGATTGCTCATTATTTGATGTTTTAAAATTCACCTTGTCTTCTGATCTTGTGCCTGTGCCATTGTTGCTTTCTTCTATGACACTAGGTGCAGCCTCCATGATGTAGGGCCACCCCACCATCAGTCTACAGTAGAGGGGCGCATTGAGTCTCGGAGATCGACCAGCGGTCACCTTTGGTGGGGGATTGCCCAGCACTCTTGTTAGTCTGCACAGCAACAGCTGAGGCTTAGAGGGAACATTGCCCGTGGCCCATTGGGCTTCAACGTTTGCCTTCTTTTCATAGTTACATCAGCAGGCCCGTATTTGCCATTAGGCACACAAAGGCACGTGCCTAGGGCGGAGCTACAGCAAGGGGCGGGGTGGCAGCCAGCATAAATTGATTAAAAAAAAAAATTAATTTGCCAGCAGTGAAGCTGCCGCCTTGACAGAAAACACACTGTGGGCAGTTTTCTTCTTAGTTCGATCAAGCAAGCAGGCGATGTATGCTGGCCTGTGTTTTTTTTTTTTTTTTTACTGTGTGCAATACCCAGCCACCCCACACTACCTTGCCCCGCCCTGTCTCCTCCCCGCTGTCAGCAGTTGCCGCCTGTCTCCTTCCTGCACATGCTGTACCCACCTCCTGGATGCATGTGAGAGCAGCCACCTGATGAGACACAATCCCAGGAGCGTAGTGTAGACGGGGGGCAGCTAAGTCAGGTGGAGCCCCTCCTCCACCACTTGTTTTCCCCACAATGTGCCACTCCTGGAGGGCTGACACACACGGCCACTTCCTATGCGCAGCTACAGCAGTGTGTAAGCTTCTTCTGCTGTCAGAGAAATCTTATCAATTGATTGACTGGCACCAGCAGCCCCACCCCCTCTTCCTGTACACATCTCTCCATCACTTAAAGTGGACCAACACCCTCCCCTGATTGGCCCGGGAATCTATACCCTCAACACCCTGCCCGATCAGGGGTGCCCCACTGTGTGAAACCCCCCAGATCCCCGAAAAATCCTACCTGATCCTCGCTCCAGCGGCGCATGCGCGGGCCGGCGCCGCCTCCCGCATGTCCCTCTAGCAGGGCACGCACCCGCGCCGGACGTTTGTGAATGGCCGGCGCGGGTGCGCTCCCTGTAAGAGGGGCGCGCGGGAGGCGGCGGCCGTGCTCAGCTTGTCCGTCGGCGGCGATTGGACCAGCGAGTCCATGGGGCTTTCTGGGGGGTTTCACACAGCGGGGCACCCACGATCGGGGTGCCACGCCGAAGTGGACCGATACCCAGGATAGTCAAAATCCTGGGTGTTGGTCCACTTTAAGGTGCCTTTACTGGTAAGGAGAGATTAGTCAGTCCTAATGTAAATAACTTGGGGGGGCTGCCATCATTATTCAGATCCCCAGTCATATCTTCATGTCTTTGTGTGTGGGGGGGGGAGTATGAGCTGCCCCTGCTCCTTATCTCTAGGTATCCAGCTCATTATAGCAAGGTGTCTGGCAAGTAAACAAACACAGCACAGACACAAAACTTCCATTAATCCCTTTCTTCACCACTCTCAGCTCACTTGGAGATGACAGTGCCCCAGGTGAGCTAAGGTCCCTGGCTACAGCTGATGGTGGAGAAGGGAGGGGGATCAGAAGGAAGCTGGGAGAGCAAGATGGAGATGGGGAGCAGGGGGAAGCTGGGGGAGCAAGATGGAGATGGGGAGCAGGAGGAAGCTGGGGGAGCAAGATGGAGATGGGAAGCAGGAGGGAGCTGGGGCAGCAACATAGAGATGGGGATCAGGAGGGAGCTAGGGGAGCAAGATGGAGATGAGGAGCAGGAGGACGCTGGGGGAGCAAGATAGAGATGGGGAGCAGGAGGGAGCTGGTGGAGCAAGATGGGGACGGGGAGCAGGAGGGAGCTGGCGGAGCAAGATGGAGATGGGGAGCAGGAGGAAGCTGGGGTAGCAAGATGGAGATGGGAAGCTGGGGGAGCAAGATGGAGATGGGGAGCAGAAGGAAGCTGGCGGAGCAAGATGGAGAAGAGGAGCAGGAGGGAGCTGGGGGAGCAAAATGGAGATGGGGAACTGAGGGAGCAAGATGGAGATGGGGAGCAGGAGGAAGCTGGTGGAGCAAGATGGAATTGGGGAGCAGGAGGAAGCTGGGGCAGCAAGATAGAGATGAGCAGCAGGAGGAAGCTGGGGGAGCAAGATGGAGATGGGGAGCAGGAGGAAGCTGGCGGAGCAAGATGGAGATGGGGAGTAGGAGGGAGCTGGGGGAGCAAGATGGAGATGGGGAGCAGGAGGAAGCTGGGGGAGCAAGATGGAGATGGGGAGCAGGAGGAAGCTGGGCCAGCAAGGTAGAGATGGGGAGTAGGAGGAAGCTGGGGGAGCAAGATAGAGATGGGGAGCAGGAGGAAGCTGGCGGAGCAAGATGGAGATGGGGAGCAGGAGGGAGCTGGGGGACCAAGATAGAGATGGGGAGCAGGAGGAAGCTGGCGGAGCAAGATGGAGATGGGGAGCAGGAGGGAGCTGGGGAAGCAAGATTGAGATGGGGATCAGGAGGAAGCTGGGGGAGCAAGATGGAGATGGGGAACAGGAGGAAGCTGGGGGAGCGAGATGGGGAGAAGGAGGAAGCTGGGGGAGCAAGATGAAGATGGGGAGCAGGAGGGAGCTGGGGCAGCAAGATAGAGATGGGGAGCAGGAGGAAGCTAGCGGAGCAGGATGGAGATGGGGAGCAGGAGGAAGCTGGGGGAGCAAGATGGAGATGGGGAGCCGGGGGAAGCTGGGGCAGCAAAATGGAGATGGCGAGCAGGAGGAAGCTGTCGGAGCAAGATGGAGAAGGGGAGCAGGAGGAAGCTGGGGGAGCAAGATAGAGATGGGGAGCAGGAGGAAGCTGGGGGAGCAAGATAGAGATGGGGCGCAGGAGGAAGCTGGGGGAGCAAGATGGAGATGGGGAGCAGGGGGAAGCTGGGGCAGCAAATGGAGATGGGGAGCAGGAGGAAGCTGGCGGAGCAAGATGGAGAAGGGGAGCAGGAGGAAGCTGGGGGAGCAAAATAGAGATGGGGAGCAGGAGGAAGCTGGGGGAGCAAGATGGAGAAGGGGAGCAGGAGGAAGCTGGGGGAGCAAGATAGAGATGGGGAGCAGGAGGGAGCTGGGGGAGCAAGATAGAGATGGTGAGCAGGAGGGAGCTGGGGGAGCAAGATGGTGATGGGGAGCAGGAGGGAGCTGGGGGAGCAAGATGGAGATGGGGAGCAGGAGGGAGCTGGGGGAGCAGGAGGGAGCTGGGGGAGCAAGATGGTGATGGGGAGCAGGAGGGAGCTGGGGGAGCAAGATGGAGTTGGGAAGCAGGAGGAAGCTGGGGGAGCAAGATGGAGATGGGAAGCAGGAGGGAACTGGGGGAGCAAGATGGAGATGGGGAGCTGGGGGAGCAAGATGGTGATGGGGAGCAGGAGGGAGCTGGGGAAGCAAGATGGAGATGGGGAGCAGGAGGGAGCTGGGGGAGCAAGATGGTGATGGGGAGCAGGAGGGAGCTGGGGGAGCAAGATGGAGTTGGGAAGCAGGAGGAAGCTGGGGGAGCAAGATGGAGTTGGGAAGCAGGAGGAAGCTGGGGGAGCAAGATGGAGATGGGAAGCAGGAGGGAGCTGGGGGAGCAAGATGGAGATGGGAAGCAGGGGGGAGCTGGGGGAGCAAGATGGGGAGCTGGGGAAGCAAGATGAAGATGGGGAGCAGGAGGGAGCTGGCGGAGAAAGATGGAGATGGGGAGCAGGAGGAAGCTGGGGGAGCAAGATGGAGATGGGGAGCAGGAGGAAGCTGGGGGAGCAAGATGGAGTTGGGGAGCAGTAGGAATTGTCACCTCGCTGGCTGCACTGCCTGGTGCCTCCCATCTGTAATTGTTGTACTTGGCAAGGGGGCAGGACAGCGTATGTCACCTGAGCTGGTGATCGAGGTGCACTTCCCGGGAAGAAGTCTCCACTTCAGGAAACAGAAGTCGGGTGACAATTCCGGGATTCAGTGAGAATGTCAGGTAAGAGCCATTCATTGTGTGCTGCTTGTTTTGGTCTGTTCAGGGCTTCCCTCAGCCTAAGCTGGGGTATTTCTTAGAAGTAAGCACCCAAAACCCATCCTCCAACCTGGGTCTAGGTCTGCTTTAGCTGGTCATCCCAAATCAAGATGCCCTGCCAGAGAAGAGTAACAGCCGAGAGAGTAAAATAAATTCCTGGGTGTTGTTCCTCTTTAAGTGGACAAAACACTATGCATGTGTGCTCTGTAGTCTAAATTATTCCAGGGCCTGCCGTTTCAGTCCCCCTGTGGCATACTGTGGATGCCCTGCTGATTAAGCCCCCAGATTGCCGCATTCACTCACATTTTCTGGGGCTCCTACACCATGCTCATTTATCCACTGCCACATCCCCGTCACCCCTGTAGTTGAGGCACACTCCCATGGCCAGCCATTCAGGTGGGCTGAGGCGCAGGAGGACGCTAAAGCTACAAGGGTGCCGGGGACGTGGCACTTATATTTAATATGATGGGCCATTTCATAGTTCGGTGTGTGTATGTGCATGAATGGGGCGTGTGTGTGCATGGATGGTGTGTGTGTGTGTGTGTGTGTGTGTGTGTGTATGGATGGGGTGTGTGTGTGCATGGATAAGTTAGTTGTGTGCATGAGTTGGGTGTGTTTGTTGTGTATGTATGGGGGGTGGCAATTCATCGTTGTGTGGGGGGGGGGGTGCACATTACCAAACAGTGCCTAGGGCAGCATAGATCCTAAATACGGCCCTGGTTACATGATAATATCTTGGTGGCCTTGGAAGCAGCTGCTTAACATTTTCAATTTCATTTCTCCAGCACCATGCAAAAAAGTGCTTTAAATGCCACCCTGTCCCTTGGGTCTTCTCAGTGTGAGTGAGCATGGAAAGATACAGTGGCCCCATGAAGCATGCTCAGGACTTATAAAGCTGCCCATCCTAGCTCAGTTACAATGCAGAAACTGAAGTGAATAAATTGAATTTGCTTTGAATACATATTTATTATCATCCACAATTTTGAGATGCTTTGAAATTGCTTGTCTTTACCATTTTCCCAAAGGGGATAAGGTGTGGAGAAATTAGTGTATGCCTAGAGAAGGACTTTAAAAAACATTATTCTAAGCATACAGCACGTCCTGCTCCAGATATAGTAATAACGTGTGGGTAATCCTCCGCCTCCGGCGCCGTGCACTGCAGACATATACCGGAGGACCTCACACAAATCCCCAGATTTTTCTGCAGTGCTGGAACTGCGAAGACATGAAGTATCATGCTCTAGCAGGCGAGCTGGGCTTTACAGCCCGAGGCCCTGCGGGACTATTTCCACCCGTCCTCTCTGTGAATTAATGCCTCCCAGCCTGGGCTGCGTTGGTCGGGTGAAGGTAGGCAGCACCTAGTGTGCTTACGGAGCTAGACTCCACCGCAATCCCCCACCATAGGGTAGGCAGTTAAGGCGAATGGTGAGCCTTTAGGTGGATGCCCCTCCCGCACCAGTGCCCCACGCCCTGTGTAACGGTAAACCCCGAATATTGGGTCACCTTCCTCCCTTGATCCCCCCGTTAGTGGGGGGAAAAAAGAGGGGGGGTTTGTGTGTACGATGGCTAAACCTTGCCCAAATTACACTAGACACCTATAGCTTTTATGGTTACCGGAGTCAGAGCCGCGCTTCATATTTAGTCTTTAGTTATCCGCAGCGCCTTTATTGCATTCGCTTGGCGCGTTAGGCGGCTCTGTTCGGGGACGCTACGGCGTTTTTTTATCACTGTATTCACCCTGTCAGATTTTTTCTCTGAGGTGATTTTTTTCTTACATAACTGTTGCTTCTGATTGGCTGCGCTCCTTCGTGCTTCGCGCTCTCCGGGGGGGGCGTGGTTCAGTTTGGCGCGTTCCGCGTCATCACCCGCTCTGGCCCGCCCTTCGAGGTTCGCTTGGCGCCATTTCCTTCTCACATGCGCGTGGTGAAGGCGGTCCTCCCCTCGCTGTTCTGTAAGTGCCCTCATGGGCGATTTTTCTCTAGCTTTTGCTTCTTTGCGCTTGGCTCTGACATCCCTGTTCCCCTTGTGTCTTTCAGACCGCGGACTTCGGCGGCTTCTCCCGGCCCGGCGTAACGCCCGGTCCAGACCATTTTAAAGAAATCATTCCCACTTCCCAGCGGGTTATTGGGGCATCCAGGGTTGCTTTATAGCGTCAATCCCTACTGGCATATTGAATATAATAATCACCATATGGAGGCATCTCAGGATATTGTGGACAGGGTTCCCTCGGGACAAGCCCGTCTGTGTGTAGCTTGTGGGGTCTTACCTAGCAGCGGTGACAATGCACGGGTCTGCGTCCCTTGTGCCCAGCAGGCGCTAGCCGGCCTCCCCACCTCCTCTGAGGCTGGGCCCGCACCTCGCCTTGCTTCCCCTACTCCCCCAAGCCTGAGCCTAACCCCCAATACTAGTGGGGATTCTCATGCGGATTTTGCCACTAGACTGGCTAGTGTGGAAGACTTAATCGCTGGCTCCTTGGCACGCAAGGCTTCTGCCAAGAGGCGCCATTTGAATCCTGAAGCTACTATTCTTCCTGTAGAATCTGACGATTTACAGTTGTCCTATGCACATTCCCCCTCAGAGGAAGGGGAACTGTTTTCTGACTCAGGGTCCTATGACGATGAGTCCAGGAGCCAGGATGAGTCTGGTTCTGATCATTGGTCCCAGGACGACATTGACAGACTGCTGGCCCAGATCTTTGATGTGTTATCCCTCTCTCCCCCTCCCGCGGCTCCACGGCAAAGGGGTGATCTGTTTCATACCGCTAGGGTGCGGTTGGAGTTTCCTGAACAAACTAATTTCAATAATCTCGTCCTGAAAGAATGGGAACATCCCAGCAAACTCCATGGGGTCCCTAAAGTTGTGGATAAGAAGTATCCATTTCCTGCCGACCTGATCAAGTGTTGGTCGTCGCCGCCCGAGGTCGATGCCCCGATCCTTGGTCTATCCAATACCTCTATCATGCACTCCCCTGACACTACTACGCTGCGGGATTTGGAGGATCGGCAGGTTGACCAACTGGCATGTCATGCCTTTGCATTTGGGGGAGCGTCGCTCCGCCCGGTTTGCGCCTTAGCCATCACGGCGTTGGCGCTCAGGACTGTGGTTAAGACTGCTCTTGAAGGGGCGGATGACTTGCCCTCTGACGCCGCCAATGCCTTGGCTACCTGTGAGACTTTTGTCAACTATATCCTATCTGCATCGGACGATGCTATTAAGTTGAGTGCTAGATCCTCTGCTCTGGTGGTAGCCATACGCCGTGCGGTCTGGTTACGCCAGTGGGCTGCTGACAATGTCGCCAAGAAGGCCCTTACGGTGCTTCCATTCAAAGGGCTGCGCCTGTTTGGAGAAAGGTTAGACATCTTTGCCAAAGGGGGCAAGCTGCCCCAGCGCAAGCGTCAGATTCGGCCCTTTCGTGGTCCAAGCTCCCACTCGACCTCCTACCATGGGGCTAAGCAGGGTAGAGGGGTGTCCTTCGCCGGGTCTCGCGCAGATTCCTGGAACAAGAACAGAGGACGCCGTCCCAGTTCTTCCTGGGGGCCCAAGCCCAAAGCCCCCCAAGACCCCCCAAGCATGAAGGGGCGCCCTCGCCCGTCAGGGTGGGGGGACGTCTACAGCACTTCGAGCATGTCTGGAGATGCCACGTCCCAGACCGGTGGATTCGGGAGGTAGTGTCCTCCGGTTACAAGATAGAATTTGCTGTACTGCCCCCTACCAGGTTCGTCGGGTCCCGGATCCCACAGGATCCTGCCTCAGCTCGAGTCTTGATGCTGGTGGTGCAGGACCTTCTCGATCTCAGGGTCATTTGCAAGGTCCCCTTAAGAGACAGGGGCGTGGGATTCTATTCCAACCTTTTCACGGTGCCCAAAAAGGACGGGTCAGTCAGACCCATTCTGGATTTAAAAATCCTAAACAGATTTGTCAGAAACAAACATTTTCGTATGGAAACTCTGCGCTCGGCCATTGCCTCGCTGCGCCCAGGGGACTTCATGACATCTGTGGACATTTTACAAGGACGCTTACCTGCACGTTCCGGTGTTTCCAGGGCACCAAAGGTTTCTCAGATTTGCGCTGCTGGATCAGCATTACCAGTTCGTGGCCCTGCCATTCGGCCTTACGTCAGCTCCCAGGGTATTCACCAAGGTGCTGGCAGGAGTGATGTCTCTGTTGAGACTGCCCTACCTGGACGATATACTCATCACCTCTCGGTCTCTGCGGCAGGCAGAATTGGACACGCGGTTGGTGGTGTCCATCCTGGAGTCCTTCGGCTGGGTGATCAATTACCCAAAGTCCTCTCTGTCCCCCTCCTCAGTGACCCCGTTTCTGGGGATGATTCTGGATTTGGTTCAGTCAAAGATATTCCTTCCTCCACAGAAGGTGGAAGCTCTGACAATGCAGGTGAGGTCCCTGCTCTCGAGCCCTCATCCCTCCATCAGGCAGGGGATGCAGTTGGTGGGCTCCATGGTGGCAAGCTTCGAGGCGGTGCCCTTCGCACAATTCCATTTGAGAACTCTACAGCTTCACCTTCTGTCAGTATGGAACAAGGACCCTGCGTCCTTGGACGAGATCTGGGTGCTTCCCCCCTCCACACAATCCCTTACGTGGTGGCTGGACCACAGGAACTTGACAAGGGGCAGATCCTTCCTGGCTCCCTCCTGGGAGACGGTCACAACGGATGCCAGTCTGTCGGGTTGGGGGGGATTCTGGAAGTCCCTGCGCTTCCAGGGGAGGTGGGGCCCTCAGGAGGCCCATCTCCCTATCAATGTCCTGGAACTCAGGGCGGTCAGATTGGTGCTGGAACAATTGACCCAGCACCTGAGGGGTCTGGCGGTTCAGGTACGCTCAGACAACAGGACGGCGGTGGTCTACATCAATCATCAGGGAGGAACCCGGAGCAAGGGTGCTCTCCAGGAAGCGTCTCTGATTCTAACATGGGCAGAGACCAATGTTCAATGCATTTCGGCTGTCTACATTCCGGGGGCAGAAAACCTGCTAGCAGATGCTCTGAGCAGGGGGTCGTCCCGTCAGGGGGAGTGGTCCCTCTGCAACAGGGTTTTTCAGTCCATGTGTCACTGTTGGGGTGTGCCAGACGTGGATCTGTTTGCGTCCCGTCACAATCACAAGCTCCCGAGCTTTGTATCCCTGTCTCAGGATCCTCTGGCTCTTGCCTCGGATGCCCTGTCAATGGCTTGGAGGGAGTTTCGGCTCCTGTATGTCTTTCCACCAATTCCTCTTCTGGGCAGAGTGCTGCGCACGATAGCTCTGGAAGGGGTACCCCCGATTCTGTTGGCCCCAAGGTGGCCAAGAAGAGTGTGGTTCGCAGACGTGGTTCAAATGGCAGTAGATCAGTACAATCTGCCAAGGTTGCCAGACCTTCTAACTGAAGGGTCGCTACGCCATCCCAATTTACTGCCCAACTCTGGCTTTGACGGCTTGGCTATTGAAACCTCCATCTTAATGGAAAAAGGTTTGTCTGCTTCTGTAGTGGCTACCATGGTGCAAGCCAGGAAGAAGACTTCTGCTGCTATCTATTATAGAGTATGGCATACTTATATTGACTGGTGTGAATCCAGGTCCCTTCCCTGCCGGGAATTCTTAGTCTCCAGGGTGCTGGAATTTTTACAACACGGTCTAGACTTAGGTCTTAAGCTTAGTACTCTGAAGGGCCAGGTTTCGGCCCTGTCTGTCTTCTTTCAGAAGACCTTTGCCCAGCACCCTCTTATCAAGACTTTCTTTCAGGGGGTCTCTCATGTGCGTCCTCCTCGGAAACCTATGGTTCCTGTTTGGGATCTGAACTTGGTTTTGTCGGCCCTGCAGGGCGCTCCTTCGAGCCTATTCATGAGGCCGCTCTCGCTGTTCTCACACTCAAGGTTGTCTTCCTGGTAGCTATCACCTCGGTTAGACGTGTGTCTGAGTTGGCTGCCTTGTCTATTCAGCCTCCCTACTTTGAGAGACACCGGGATAAGGTGGTGTTTCGCTTCAAGCCAGACTTTCTGCCTAAGGTTGTGTCTGCATTTCATTTGAATCAAGATATTGTACTTCCTTCCTTGTTCCCTAATCCTAGTAACCCTAAGGAGAGGGTTTTGCATTCCTTGGATGTGGTTAGGTGTGTCAAGTCCTACCTGGTTACCACTCAGGCCTTTAGGAAAACGGATGCTCTCTTCGTTGTGCCTCACGGGCCTAGGAAGGGTTTGGCTCCCGCCAAGTCTACCATCAGTAAATGTATTCGTCAGGCTGTGGTTCTGGCCTATACTACTAAGGGGAAGACTCCCCCCTTTCGTCTTACTGCTCATTCTACTAGAGCGGTTGGGGCTTCTTGGGCTTTTCAGCACCAGGCCTCGGTGGAACAAGTTTGCAAGGCAGCTACTTGGTCTTCCGTTCACACCTTTACAAAGTTTTACAAGGTTGATGTTAAGGCCTCAGCTGACGCTGTGTTTGGCCGCAAGGTTTTGCAGGCGGCAGTAGTTTAAACTGCTTGCTGTTGCCTTCTGTTGGGGATTCCACCCTTCTTATGGACACTGCTATTGGATGTCCCACATGTTATTACTATATCTGGAGCAGGACGTGCTGTATGCTTAGAATAATACAACTCTGTGAAGTACTCACCTGTAGAGTTGGTATTATATGCATACAGCACGTCCTGCTCCACCCCACCCTGGTTTCACCTTGTTCTGGATCCCCTGTTTGGTGATTGTTATCTTGATATTATTGCCAGTTTTGGGTGGTTGTTTTCCTCCTGGTCTCTCATTCTCACTGCTTTTCAATGCTGGGGATTTGTGGGAGGTCCTCCGGTATATGAAGGGCTGGGAGGAGCTTGTTTTCTACATGTCTGCAGTGCACGGCGCCGGAGGTGGAGGATTACCCACACGTTATTACTATATCTGGAGCAGGACGTGCTGTATGCATATAATACCAACTCTACAGGTGAGTACTTCACAGAGTTGTATTTTCAGCCAGAAAACAAAAAAAAAAACACTATACTCACCTTGTGTCCCATGCAGCCTGTCACTGATAGTCCAATTCCTGAGTTCTTACCTGATAGCTGGATACACGGCCTGCACTGGCAGCCTGATCACGTCTCTTCCATCTTCTCCGATGTGGAGCCGCCCCCGCCATCAGTCACTGTGAGCTGGCATGCCCCCTCCAATTACTGCAATGACAAGGGGAGTGAGAAGACCTAACACACCGACCGACTGACCAGCACATTATTCTTAGTATACAGTACGTCCTGCTCCAAATATAATACTTACACTCGGGTTATCCTCCGCCAGATGGCTCTGTACTGCAGAAGCATGCGAAAACAGGCTCCTCCCAGCCCTTCATATACCCAGGGACCTCCCACAAATCCCCAGATTTCTCTGCAGTGCTGACTGCGAAGACATGAAGTATCACTCTCTCGCAGGTGAGCGGGGCTATCAAGCCTGCGGCCCTGTTGGACTATTCCCACCTGTCCTCCCTGTGATGTGCCTCCCAGCTTGGGCTGCGTCGGTTGGGTGAAGGTAGGCAGCACCTTGTGTGCTTATGGAGCCATGCTCCACCGCAGTCCCCCACCAAAGGGTAGGCGGTTTAGGCTGATGGTGAGCCTCTACGGGATGCCCCTCCCGCGCTATTAAAATCATGCCCCTTGTAGCGGTGGGCCCTATACAAAGGGTTGCCACCCTCCCTCGTTCCCCCTGTAGTCCGGGGGGAAAGAAAGGGGGGTGGGGGTATGTGTGTGTGTGTGTAGTAAGGTCTGGTGTATGTTTTACACGTTATGGCCTTAGTCTGACCGGACTAGTATCCCAGGGGACAGAACCGCGCAGTTAGTTCCACTGTGTAACTTCCTTGCTAGATGTGCGGCGCCGGGCGGCGACGTCGCCTCAGACGCTGCGGCGTCTTCAGTGGCAGATCATCTCCTCTAGTGTCCCATTCACTCCGCTCCTATTACAGTTGTATCCACCTCAGAGCTTCGCGCTCTTCGGGGGGGGCAGGGACATAGGTTGGCGCGCTCCGTGTCATGGGACGATCTGGCCCTTCGAGGTTTGCTTTGGCGCCATTTTGATGCTGGTCGCATGCACGCGTGGTGGCGATCCTCCTCCTCCCTTGATCTGTAAGTGCCCTAGCGGGCGATTTTCATGATCCTTCTTACTGCGCATGGTTCTGACTTCCTTTATTCCCATTATGTCTTTCAGACTGGTGAACACCATTGGCTTCTCCCGGCCCGGTGTTAAATTATAGTGGGCCTTGTTAAATCTCCCACTTCCATAGCGGGTCTTGGGGCATCCAGGGTTACTTAGAGCGTAAATCCCTACCAGCATATTATGCCTTGATTAATTCACCATATGGAGGCATCTCAGAATTATGCGACCGGGGTCCCTCCGGGACAAGACCGGCGTTATATAGCGTGTGGATAACCCCATGCTGATGCTGGCAGGGCACGGGTCTGCGTACCCTGTGCCGAGCAAGCACTGGCCCTGCAATCAGGTCGGCCAGTGGCTACACCTAGCTTCAATTCACCTATCTCCCCAGGCATAAATCTCTCTCCTGCTGAGTCGCCTACAAGTGGGGAATTGCAGCCTGCCGGCCCTTCCAGGCGGCCTACTGTTGAACAGATTATTGCTAGGTTGTCAGAGCGTATGGGCCCTGGTAGGAAGCAGCACCTGTCGCCCCATGTTTCTGTATGCTCTATGAGAACTGAGGGGTTTGCTACTCCCTGTTACTATACCCCTTCTGAGGAAGGGGAATTGTTCTCTGACTCCAGCTGATGAGATGACGAGGACTCACGATGATTCTGGCCCGGAATACTGGGACCAGTGTGACACTGACGACCTGTTGCTTAAGGTCTTTAAGGCACTGTCTATCTCTCCCCCCGGTCAGGTCCCCAAGCCTAGAGGGGAGCGTTTCCATACTGTGACTGCACGTTTGGAATTTTTAGAGCAGGCTCATTTCAATGCTCTTGTCCTCAAAGAATGGGAATGCCCCAGTAAACTTCCAGGGGTTCCAGGGGACTGGGATAGGAAATACCCATTTCCCCCTGAGATGGTTAATTGCTGGTCGTCACCCCCCGTGGTGGATGCACCGATCATAGGGGTCCCTAACCCCCCCTTTATGACAACCCCTGCCTATAGCGCCTTTCGGGATGCTGAGGACCGACGCATTGAGCTGCTGGCCTCCCATGCCTTTTCCTGTGCCGGGACGGCGCTGCGTCCGGCCTGTGCCGCAGCCATTACTGCGGTGGCCGCTAGGACCCTCATCAAGAAATTGCTCGATCATCACCCTGAAGATCTCCCTTGGGATGTGTTCAGTGCACTCTCCAATTGTGATGTATTTGTGAAGTTTATTCTATTGGCGCTAGAGGACGCGATTAGAATGTGTGCAAGAACTTCCGCCCTTGCGGTGGCTATTCGTCGCCTGCTCTGGCTGCGACAGTGGGGTGCTGATGAGGCTACAAAAAAGACTCTTACTGGGCTCCCCTTCAGAGGGCGACGCCTATTTGGGGCCTGTCTAGACCTGTTCGGAAAAAAGGGCAAATCACCCCTTCGCAGGCGGCCGTCCCGCCCCCCTCGAGGCAGGAGCACCCCCCCTCCCCCCTACCTTAGTGTTAAACAGGAACCAGGGGTGTCTTTTTCTGGATTTTGGGGGCAGACTTCTTTCCCACGAGCAGCAGGCAACGCTCTGGCCCCTCTGGTGGGGCTAAGCCCAAATCTTCCACCAAACCCCCTCAAGCATGATAGGGCGCCCTCGCCCGGCTGGGTGAGGGGATGACTGCAGCACCTTGCTCTTATCAGGAGGCGTTTCGCCTCACTCTGGCGGATCAGGAGGTGGTGTCCTCCAGATACAGGATAGAGTTTGCTGCATTGCCTTCCCCAGTTCTTTATCAGACCCCAGGTACTCCTGGTCTCTGCCCCTGTTTGGTTGCTGGCTCAGGCCATGTTAGGCCTGCAAGGTCTGAGGGTCTCTTGCAGATTGCCCGTAATAGGCAGAGGCAAGGGCCGATATACCACCTCCCACAGCCCCCCAAAGGATGGGTTAGATGGCCCATTCTGGATTCACAGCAATTCTCTAATTACAGGCAGTTTCCTGCATGGATACTCTTGTGTTAGGCCATCAGCACCTTGCGCCCAGGAGCGTCTTGCTGCCTGGGGCACTCTTCAATGCTTAGGTTTACATTCCTGTGCCCTCAGATTCTGAGGCCCTCCAGGTTCGTGTTGGAATCCCAACTCTGTTTCCTTGTGGCCCTGCTATCTGGCCTCTCTTCAATTCCTAGAGTGTCACTCAGGTGCTGTCGATGGTGATGTCTCTGATGAGACCAAGGGACGTCCGCCCGATGTTTACCAGGACGCCCTTCCTCACTTCCCTGTCTCTGAGTCAGGGTAGTTGGATACCCGGCTGGCGGGCCATTGGGAGTCATTGGATGGGTGGTCAATCACCTCGAGTCCTTGATGTTCCCTAAAGTGGTGACTCCATTACTAGGAATGATTCTGGATCAGGTTCAAACCAGATTCTCCCCCTTTCAGCAATTAGGTGGGCACTCTGGTCTCATGGGCCCAGTCCCTCACTACTGTTCCGGTTTCTTAATCAGGCAGGGATGCAACTGCTGGGCCGTGTTTAATTGGCTAGGCAGGAGCCCGAGCAGCTAAGAGGCCCCTTGTGCTTAGTTCCCTTGGGCCATCTGCGACCTCTAGTGGTAAGCATAGGACAGGGATCCAGCAATCCGGGAGCTCGGCCTGTGGGCCTTCCCTCCTGTATGACGTTCTTCTCTTGGAAGTGGATGAACTCGTGGGACCTGTCTGGGGGCAGTTCCCTCTTGCCCTCCTGGAAGCGGCCACCATGGACGCCAACCCTTCAGGTTGAGGGGATGGTTCTTCCAAAAACTCCCGGCGAGTTTGGTGTTGGTACGGCCTTAGAGTGTCCTGACGTCCATGGAAGTCTAAGCAAAAAGCATTTTCAGTTGGCTCTTCTCGCTTGGCCGTTCCCCCTCTGGAATTGCCAGGCTGCTCGGTCCGTCTGCCGACAGACGTTCTTCATTGAAGGGGCTTGGAGCTGGCGAGACAATGCTCCCTGCATGTTAGTGATATTAGCTCCGGCGAAGCCCCTCTGTGATGTGCTAATCCCCGTGTCGTTACGGAGTCCAATCAGTTAGGGACCTGTTGGCTCCCGTCATCTTCACAGGCTATCGGCCCTTGTTTCCCTGTCCCAGGATCCTATGTCAGCGGTCCGGATGCCTTTAGTACCGTCATGACAGGACATCTGTCCTGTATGTCCTTCTCCATTCCCTCTGCTAGGCAGGGTTATGTGGAAGATTACTCTGGTAAGGGGACCAGTGATTCTGGTGGCCCCAGTTGACCTAGTTTAGTGTGGTTGCAGACATGGTACTGCGGTCTGTAGTTCTGCATCTTGCCAGGAGTGCCAGTTGATCACTCAGGCCCCCCCCCCCTTTATGTCACTATAATTCATGGTCTCTGGCCTAGTCAATCGGTCTGCTGAAACATACATCTTGTTGGAGACAAGTTTAGGTATCTCGGTGTTGGTGACTATGGGAAGGCTAGGAGTAAGTCTCTTCCTCGTCTTCTTCTATTGTGGTTGGGTATGGCATACCCACATTTATTGGGGCGAGTCTAGTTCTCTTATTGTTGAACGTTCTCGGTTCCCAGGTTCCAGTGTGGCTTTCAGCATGAATTGGAGTTGGTTCCCCAGCTCAGTTCTCTGAGGGGTCAGGCTCTGCCCTGTCCACCTCGCCTTAACAGTCTCTGGCTCTGTCTTACTTGGTTAAGACTTCCTTCACAGGGGTTCATATGCGTCCTCCATGTACTCCTAGGGTCACTGTTGGGATTGAGGTTGAATTCATTCCGTCTGCTTGCAGGATTGTCCCTTGATCCTATTCAGGACGCTGTCTGGATGTCCTTAGCCTCCAGGTTGTCCTTCTGTTGACTGTTGCCTTGGTCCGGCGTGTGTTAGCGGCTGTTTCGGTCTACCTAGCTCTCCTTCCTTGAGATACACCAAGATAAGGTGGAGTTCCGCCTGAAGCTGGATTCTCTACATCTGTTGGTGTCGTATGTTCAATTATCTGAGATATGGTTTTCCCCTTTCTTGCAACGTCAAGGAGGTGGTTCTGCATCCCTCATGCAGGGGTTGGCAGTTTTTCTTAGAAGTCACTGTTTCCCTTAGGGGAACTGAGGTTCCTTGGGTCTTGGGGTCTTTACATCCTGAATGTGCTCATTCTCGCCCGCTCTCGGATTCGGGCGGTTTGGTCCTGGTTGTTACCTCAATGGATGTTACTCATAGTACCTTGTTTTTGGTCTTGGCTTCTGCCAAATTCATTGCTAATCGGATTGTCAGGCTATTACTCAGGCCTATTCAGGCAAGGGGGAGAACCTCCCTTGTCTCCTTGATTCCCTATATGCGGGCTTGATGCCTCTTGAGCTTTAGCTCCGGTTTTGCTGTTGAATGGCTTGGTTAGGCCACTAACATTGGCCTTCTGTTTTCATCCCTTTTGCAAGGTTCTTCTATTCTTGGTGCGCTTCACCTTTAATATTCTTCACGACTGGGTTACTCACCGCCAGGTGACGCTGTGCAGAGAGGAAGTCTTGTAACGAGCCCCCTTCCGGCCTATATATACCTGGTACCTCCCATTTATCACCAGTGTTTTTCTCTCTGCTTGACGACAAGACAGAAGATTGAAGTCTCCTGCTTACAGGTAGCCGGGGTCTTACCCCGGCACCCCCTTTTGGTCTATTTCTGCCCGGTTTTTTATTGTTTTGTTACCTTTGTGGTTAAATGGAAGCCTCCCAGCTTAGGCTGCTCATTGAGCAATAGGTAGACGGCACTATAGGTGCCTAGGAGCTTATCTCCTCCGCTCGACCCCCTCTTTTGGGAGCAATGCGGCTATCCGGTATGGTGATCCGGAAATGGGATGCCCCTGTCCCGAGGGTCCCCTTAGCCCCTTACTCTCCCGTTACGGTCCCTTCTCCCTTCACTATGGGGGGGGGGGGGGTTAGAGGGATGTGTATTGCATGTGTGTTTCACTGTGTGTTTTTATTGCATTTGTGTTTTTACTTATGTACACTTGTCAGACTGCACCGCAAGAGTGCATTTGGCCTGACTAATCCTCCTCATAGAGCTATCCTCGGGCAGGTCTTTTTAAGCAGCTGCTGGCCGGCATGGCCAGAATTTGGGTCAGCTTTAAAGGGCGGCCGGGGCGGGCTGCGCTGTGGCAGGCTGGCTTATAGCTGCCTGAGCCTTTGTGGGTTTCAGCCCCCCTCCCCCCTCCACCTCCCCCCTGGTCTCCTCTCTGTACGGCCGCCGTTTGGCGGCCCGCGTTTTCACCTTGGGCTGCGCTGCTAGTTTCCCCCTCCCCCTTCCTTTACTGTGGTTGCCTCTGGTTTTGCGGCCGCCGTCTGGCGGGCCGCACTGTTTGGGCTTGAAGGGGGCGGGGCTCGGTGACGTGGGAACGGGGGCGTGGTAGCGGCGGCGGCGTCGTCATGCGGCCGGCCCCAGCCGCACTCACTTCCTTCCTGTCTTAAGGAAGACACGTGGGGGGGCTCGCTGCCGCATATGTCTCTGTTTACTTTCCACCACCGCTTTGTTACTTGCTACTGCCGCCTCCTGTTGCTGTTGCTGATGCTGCTGCATTTCTGATCATTGCTCAGGTAAGCGGCCTCACCTTGTGTGGGGCCGTCTAGTTTTTGTTAAAAGGTTATAATAATAATGATATTATAAGAAAAAAGGGGGAATATATTTAAGAGGATATGGATTAAGTAAAGGAGGAATTATAGAGGGCAAAGGTTTTTCCTTTGTTTATTTAAAAGCACCTTGGTGCTGTGCATAAGTATTGTTGCATGTTGCCACATGTTGTCTGGGGGTCTTACTGTTGGTTTTCTTCCCCTACAGATCCTGGGATATATATAATTAAAAAAAAAAAAAAAAAAAAAAAAAAAATATATATATATATATATATATATATATATATATATACAAAGATTATTAAGGGGATCTTTATTATCAATTAAATCCTCCCTTCCGGGACATTTACAAAAAGGGGGCATCCCGGGTGGCTTATGCCTTAAACCCGAAATTTTGCGAATACCATAAATCACCATATGGAGGCTTCCGATATTATCGGAAATGGTTCTTCTGGGCCATCTAGGGTGTGCGCAGGATGTGGGACTCCGCTCCCAGCTGATGATGATGTTTTTGTATGCATTCCTTGTGCAAAGCGGAGTATTGCGCGTCAGTCCGTTGCTCCGGCTGCTGGCCCTTCGCATCTTCCATCATCCCCTACCCCTCCCTCCCTGTTCCGGACCCCGCGTGACACTGTCAAGAGTGGGGATTCGCAATCTGAGGTGGCGGCACGGTTGGCCAACCTCGAGAAAATTGTTTCCGTTAAAGCAGGGTTAAAGGCCACTGCGAAACGGAAGCACCTGACTCCTGTACCTCCGGCTTCACAGGATGAGGTATGTGAGCCTGTGGATTGGTCCGATTGCTCCCTGGACGAGGAGGGAGAATTCCTGCTGGAGTCAGATGAGCCTGCAGATCAGCTTGAGGCTGATGCCGTTGGCGATTTGTCGGCGGGCATTTCCATTGACACTCCCTCCATTCTGGCTCAAATGTTTGAAATTTTGAATTTAGATCCACCCGCCTCAGCCGCGTTTGGTGTTTCCCAGACAACAACACTTTGAGAGGGTTGTGCTTAAGGAATGGGAACATCCCACGCGGTTAACTGGAATCCCTTCCAGTTGGGAGAAACGTTATCCCTTTCCGCCAGAATTGGTGAAGCTTTGGTCTGTTCCTCCTGACGTCGATACCCCTGTGCTAGGGCTCTCCAGCACGGCCATGGTGCAGTCTGCTGAGACCACTGCCCCTAAGGATGGTGAGGATCGTCGGATTGACCAGTAAGCTCGCCATGGTTTTATTTATGCTGGGTCAACGATGCGCCCGGTGTGTGCTTCGGCGCTTCTTCTATTGGCGGTTAGATCTGTAATTCAGGATCTGTGTGTGGATCTCGTTCCCACTTGTAAGGAGTTTACTGCTCTCAGGCAGTGTGAGTCTTTTGTTTCCTATGTTCTGTCCGCTCAGGACGATGCGCTGGCTATGAGTAGCAAGACAGCTGCAATGCTGGTGGCTATTCGTCGGGCAGTATGGCTGCGCCAGTGGTCAGCGGATTCAGCTTCTAAAAAGGGTGCTCACAGCTCTCCCCTTTTTGGGCTTGCGACTGTTTGGTGAAAAAATTGATTCAGTCGCAAAAGGTGGTAAAATGCTGCAACGCAAGAGGCCTCGTCGTCCCTTTCGGGGGGCAAGTTCTGGTAGGCCTTCATTCGGGGATTCAGAGCAGGTAGGGGGGCTTCCTTTCCCGCTACCAGAGGTGCAGGTTGGACTCGGGGGAGGGGCCGTGGCCGTCCCGCTCAGTCCTGGGGCACCAAGCCCAAGCCTGCTGTTAAGCCCGCTCAGCAATGAGGGGCTGCCCTCACCCGTGCGGGTGGGGGGACGATTGCGACACTTCTCCCAGGTTTGGATCCAGAAGGTTCCGGACAGATGGATCCGGGAGGTAGTGTCGTCCGGTTACAAACTGGAATTCGAGTCTCGCCCTCCTTCACGGTTCTTTCGGTCTCGGGTGCCCATCGATCCTTTGGCTGCGCAGGGGCTCCTGGCATCGGTAAAGAATCTGTTAGAGATGGCGGTCATCCGGCCGGTACCGCGCTTAGAGATGGGCCTCGGTTTCCACTCCAATCATTTCGCAGTCCCCAAGAAAGACGGGTCAGTTCGTCCCGTCCTGGACCTGAAATTACTCAACAAGTTCATCCGTTTTCGGAAGTTTCGCATGGAAACTTTGCGTACGGCCGTCGGTTCCCTTCGGCAGGGGGACTTCATGACGTCCATAGACATCAAGGATGCTTATCTTCATGTTCCCATCTGCCACGCTCATCAACGTTTTCTTCGATTTGTGATGAAAGATCAGCATTATCAATTCGTGGCACTTCCGTTTGGCCTTACCTCAGCTCCAAGAGTGTTCACCAAGGTGCTGGCAGGGGTGATGGCCATTTTCAGATCTCGGGGCATTCGTGTCGTGCCTTATTTGGACGACCTTCTTATCATGGCTCTGTCACTCAATCAATCAGAGACAGACACCAGGATGGTGGTTTCCACGCTGGAAAGCTTTGGTTGGGTGATCAACTTCTCCAAGTCCTCCCTCGCTCCGGCCAGGGTGGTGTCCTTTCTGGGGATGCAGTTGGACTCTCATCAACACAGAGTGTTTCTCCCCCAGTCCAAAATTCATCTGATTCAGGAGTTGGCTCGGGTCCTACTTTCCAATCCTCGGCCGTCCATCCGTCTGGGGATGAGGCTGGTAGGGTTGATGGTTGCCTCCTTCGAGGCAGTTCCTTTTGCTCAATTTCACACGAGGACGCTTCAGCTTTATCTGTTGGCATCTTGGGACCGGCAGCCTCGGTCGCTGGATCAGCCCTTCCAGTGGTCCTCCCGGGTCCGGCAGTCCCTCCAGTGGTGGTTGGTCTCGACCAATCTCGTGAAGGGCAGGTCTTTCCTGACCCCCCTTTGGGAAATTGTCACCACGGACGCCAGTCTGTTGGGTTGGGGCGGATTCTGGAAGGAGCTGCAGTTCCAGGGGCAGTGGGGGCCTCAAGAGGCCCACTTATCCATCAATATTCTGGAACTGAGAGCCATCCGTCGGGTTCTTGCTCTCCTGACTCAACACGTTCTGGGCCTTCCGGTCCAGGTGCGTTCAGACAATCGAACAGCGGTTGCTTACATCAATCATCAGGGAGGGACTCGCAGTCTGAGTGCTCTCAGAGAGGTGTCCCTGATCCTGACTCCTCTGGCAGTGGACGCCATGTCCCTGAGCTGGGGGGATCTGGGATTTCTATACCTGTTTCCTCCGATACCCATGCTGGGCAGGGTGGTTCAGAAGTTGGCTCTGGAAAGGGTGTCCGCCGTTCTCGTGGCCCCAAGGTGGCCAAGGCGAGTGTGGTTCGCAGACATCGTTCAGCTGGCAGTGGACCAGTTCGTTCTGCCTCTTCGGCCCGATCTGCTCACTCAGGGTCAGTTGTGTTACCCCAATTTACCAGCGCTGGGTTTGACGGCCTGGCTGCTGAAACCTCCATCTTGAAGGAGGAGGGTCTTTCTGACTCAGTCGTTAAGACTCTGATCAGTGCCTGGAAGAGGTCTTCTTCTATCATCTACTATAGGACTTGGAAAGCCTATATCGCTTGGTGCGAGATTAGATCTTTTCCTTGTAGGGTCTTCTCGGTCTCCAGGATTCTGGAGTTTTTACAATCAGGGCTGGTTTCTGCCTTATCTATCTTTTTTCAGAAGCGTTTTGCGCTTCAGCCTTTAGTTAAAACTTTTTTCCAGGGGGTTACGCATGTGCGGCCTCCCAGGAAACCATTACTCCCTGTTTGGGATTTGAATTTGGTTCTTTCTGCTCTTCAGGCTCCTCCTTTTGAGCCTTTGCAAGATATTGCTTTGTCTACCCTGACTCAGAAGATTGTCTTCTTGGTAGCGATCACTTCGGTCCGGCGTGTCTCGGAGTTGGCGGCCTTATCTATCCAGGCGCCTTACTTTGAGAGGCATCAGGATAAAGTGGTCTTTCGGTTCAAGCCAGACTTTCTTCCTAAGGTTGTTTCTGCTTTTCATTTGAATCAGGATATTGTTCTTCCCTCCTTGTGTCCTAATCCTAAGAATGACAAAGAGAGGGTTTTGCATTGTTTAGATGTAGTACGCTGTGTTAAGTACTACTTGATTATCACGTCTCCTTTTCGTAAGACGGATGCCTTTTTTGTTGTGCCCTGTGGCCAAATCTTCTATTAGCAAATGGATAAGTCAGGCCGTTACTGCGGCCTATTCTGCTAAGGGGAAAGTTCCCCCTTTTCGTATCACTGCTCATTCTACTCGCGCCGTTGGGGCGTCTTGGGCTTTTCAGCACCAAGCTTCTGTTGAACAAGTTTGTAAGGCCGCCACTTGGTCTTCTGTTCATACTTTTTCTAAGTTTTACAAAGTTGATGTGCTAGCCTCAGCGGATGCTGTTTTTGGCCGCAAAGTTCTGCAGACTGCAGTCATTTAAGTTATGCTCAGGGGCGTAGCTATAGGGGCTGCAAGGGTCGCCGCAGGGCCCCCCCCCTGTCGCCGCGGGTCGGGTGGGGCCCGGAGGAGAGACATTGCCAGAGTGTGGCCACTTACTTGTGTGAGCGTGTCCAGGGCCGGTGAGGGTCATGCGGGAGGTCCTCCGGTGGGGAGATGCCGACCAGCAGCGGGACACAGCGCAGTACTGGGAGGGAAGGAGTGCTGAGGGGGCGTGGCTGTGGGGAAAGGGCGGGGCCACCGCACAGCCTCCTGCCTCAATAGCACCTGTGTTGTGGTTGCGCGGCTCCCTGGTGCGCTGTATGGGCACGTCCTGCCTGAGTGCTGTCAGCCAATCACAGGCGCGCTTCTGCATTCCTGCCGGTGGCCGCCTGCCCAGCTTACAGGGGAACTCTGCTGTGCCATGCATTGGACCTGCGCCCCACACCCAGGGCCTCCATTCACAATGCCACAGCTCCCAGCTAGATATATGCGGAGATCATTCTCTGGTGAGCCCCAGACACCGACTCAGGGCCACCATCAGAGCAATACAAGAGATAACCTGGAGGGTTGCTGGAGGATGGTATTTTATTTACTAAATTCTATCTGCTATCCAGTCAATAAACATTGACATTATTACTATTATTGATATTACTTTCTAACTGTGATCTCAAGAGTGGGCCCCAATGATAATCTTCTCTTCATTCATAGAGACCATGGGTCCAAAGTTCTCAAGTCGCCCCTGGAATATGGAAAAGTCTTTCATTCTAGCCATCCCATGATGCAGGCGTAGGCTCTCCTCCAATCAGAGTGGACTAACACCCAGCAGGATCGGCCCGGGAATAATACCTACACGCGGGGCATCCAAAATCGGGATGCCCCTTTGTGTGAAACCCCCAGGACGCCCGCAAACCTTACCTGAATCCCAGTCCAGCGGCGAATGATCGGGCCGTAGCCGCATCTCGTGCTTCTCTCTAGCAGGGCGCGCTCCCTGTTAGAGGGAAGCACAGGATGCGGCCACCAGTGTGCTCAGAGCCGCTGAGATAATACGTCGCATTGACGCGCATAGCTCAGTGACTCCGAGCGCGCTGATTGGGTTCAGCGCTGCAAATGTGCCGTAGGAGCGGGGTGAT
Source organism: Gastrophryne carolinensis (assembly GCA_027917425.1). NCBI lineage: Eukaryota > Metazoa > Chordata > Amphibia > Anura > Microhylidae > Gastrophryne > Gastrophryne carolinensis. The sequence goes on along the minus strand of CM051240.1, from coordinate 87,483,928 downwards.
GTGAGTTGAAGCTAGCAATCTGGGGGGTTTCACATAGCGGGGCACCCCCAATCGGAGTGTCCCAGGGAAGTGAACCAAAACCCAGGATAGTCAAAACCCTGGGTGTTGGTCCAATTTAAAGTGGACCAAAACCCAGGAAACCCCCCCAGATCACTTGCATCAACTCACCGCAGTCCTACAGCACATGCGCGGCCGCTCATCCAATCAGCGCGCTCAGAGCCGCTGAGCTATGCACGTCTGAGCGTCGTCTTAGCTCAGCGACTCCAAGCGCTCTGGCAGCCGCATCTCGCGCAGACACGTGCCCTGCTAGACGTATAGCGGGGATGCGGCCCACGAATGCGCTGTTGGACTGGGATTAAGTGTAGCGGGCGGCCTGGGGGGTTTCACACAGCGGTTTTGGATGCCCCACAGGGAGGGAATGGATCGGCCTGGCCGATCAAGCTGGGTTTTGGTCCATTTTAAGGTGGACTAACAGCTACACAGGGCAGCCCTGGACTCTAAAACATTCCAGGGTTGGCTGTTTCAGGCCCCCGGGCATTCAGATTGTGGATGCCCCGCTATTTGAGCCCCCAGATTGCCCGCATTCACTAGCCTTTTCCAGGGCTCCCACACCATGCTCGTCAGCTGCACCCGCATCCCTGGCACTCCTCGATCTGAGGTGCGCCCAGCCAGCCATACAGATAGGTATCTTGTCTAGCTCGGGATTTGGCCTATCCACTATGCCAGGCTCTGTGTGTAATCTGGGCCTTATGCTGATCATTAATATGCATGGCATTCAGTGCTGATTGGAGCAGAGCTTGTGCATGCAGCGTGAGACTCGAGAAAGGTGAGTTTTTGGAGGGTTTCATAAATTGGGATGCCACTTTAAAGCAGACCCTGAATAAGAGTCTATCTTATATGTTTCCCACTCCCTGTACATACAGATTGCTCACATTAAAAATCATCCTACCTGCATCTACTGCATGTTATGAGCCTTTAAACATCCAAGATGGCGGCTCATGGGACATCAGGCAGCCTGCAAACAGGAAGTGCCTTATAACTGTGCTGCTCTGCATTCTGGGATTGCTGACCTTTTCCTGACCCCAGCTCTGGTCTGTCTGATCAAAGCACAGCTATAACCCTCCCCCTGTACTTTATCCCGCTCTCCTCTCCTCAGTAAGTGTGATGCTACCGGTATCCTAAAGTCCTGAACAGAGTTGCAGCCCAGTGGGGGAAAGAATAATAAGTAACTAAAAACTTAAAATATATTAATTTTAGATGCTGGGGAATCATTTTATAAGGGTTTGGGCTTTTCAATAAATCATGGTGAAGATCCGGATTAAGTGGACCTATCACCGGCAAGGCTATCCCTTTAAAGAGGAACAAAATCCAGGATTTTGAGTATCGAGATTTCGAGTATCCCAGATTTTGGTCCTTGTACCCCGGGCACCCTAATTTGGGATGCCCCGCTTTGTGAAACCCCACCAGATTGCAGACTCATCTAAATAGCGCACTGGGCTGCACTCGCATCAGAGCGACTCAGCTGAGTGATGAGTCTAGCTGAGAAGAGGCGAGTGCGCCAACGGCTGCATCCCCGCTCCCTCTAACAAGGTGCGTGCCGGAGCCGGCCATTCAGGTAAGTATACTGGGCAACCTGGGGGGTCTTAACACAGCGGGGCATCCCAAATCTGCATGCCCTGGGTGGGAGGGAATCAGATGGCACTCAAGTCTTATAGACACAAGAGATGTCTTTGGTCCACTTCAGGTGCCCCCGGGGCATCTCGATATGGGATGCTCCACTGTGTTACCACCCCAGACAGACCCGCAAGCCGTATTATAGCTCTTATTGTTTTCATTTGGGAGCGAGAGCTACTGTATCCCTTACATCCTCGGGCTCTGCGCACACTCCCATCCCAGCCAATCAGATAGGCTCTAGAAGGAGTGCGTGCGCCACTGGACCGCTCTCGATTCCCTTTGATACCTATGAGAGCCGTTTGCTCATTGGACAAGTGCCGTTGGACCCAGGAAAGTTGAATGAATACTGTCCTCGGGAAAAGGGTGTTTCACATAGCAGGCATCAAAGCAGGAAAGTCAAATTCTTGGGTTTTGTTCCACTTTAAAGTTCAATAATAAAATGTAATTTATTTTTTTCCTATATGTTTTTCTGTTTTGGCTAGTCCCTCGTCTATAGGCTGCTTGTCCGTGAATATGAAGGCTCTCATTACAGACTTATTGTAAGCAGAGTCTAATATAAACGCTTCTGAGACCTTAGGACTACTTTAAAGCAGAACAAAACCTGCCTTGTTTACCTATGCCCTCCTTGTTTACCCTCCCGACACCTTTTGGCGTGTGGCGACCCATTTTTATTGATAAACCAAGCTTTTCCATCGCCATAGCAATGCCCACAATTTCACATTTGAGATTGCGGATTGGCTTATGTTAAATTTGCCGAATGCTGCGTGCCATCCACACAGCTGAACCCCCAAAGCGTATGCTCCCCGAGCCCAGCTTATCTGAGCGGGAGCACATCGGAGCGCAGAGATGCCACTGTTTACATTGATGTGGAAGACGCTGGTGAGTTTTGCGGATTTTGACTCAGTGGGGCATCCAGATTTGGACTCTTTTAGACTCTATGGTTGGTCGCACAAGCATTTGTTCTGCTTTAAAGTGCACCAAAACCCAGAATTTTGACTATCCTGGGTTTTTTTCCTTTCCCCTAGGGCCTCGCCAAGCGCAACTCACCTCTTCCCGGTCCTACGGCACATGCACGGTTGCTTGTCTAATCAGCGCACTCGGAGCCCCTGATACCACGCTGTCCAAGCCAGCGTCTAAGGCCAGCGGCTCCGAATGTGCGCTGGCAGCCGCATCCCCCGCTTCCCTTTAACAGGGAGTGTGCCCGCGCCGGCCATTCACAAATGCCTGGAACGGGCACGCGTCCTGCTAGAGGGATAGCGGGAATGCAGCGCATGCGCTGTTGTACCGGGAAGCGAGGTAAGTGTACGCGGACGACCTGGGGGGGTTTCACGTAGCGGAGCATCCCGATTTTAGATACCTGGGGGGAGGAAATCGATCAGCCCGGGAATCTATAAGCCCGGCGCCGCTCATTTTATGGTAGGTCGCTGTCACTGATGATGGGGGGGGGGCCCAGTTTGACTCCTCGCATCGGGGCCCACAAGACTTTAGCTACGCCCCTGGTTATGCTTCACCTGGCCTTGAGATGCCCATCCCTTGTGGACACTGCTTTTGGATGTCCCAATCGTGAAGAATATTAAAGGTGAAGCGGGGTGTGTGGCACACCAAGAATAATACCATTTTGTGAGTACTCACCTAAAAAATGGATATTGTTGGTGTGCCACACACCCCACTTCACTCCCACCCTTTTCGGTATTCCGAATCCTTTATATGGTGAAGCTTTTATTTATATTGATTTATTTTGAGGTTACCGTTAAAATACTGGTACCTTGTCTTTCTGCTTTTTAATACACTGGTGATAAATGGGAGGTACCAGGTATATATAGGCCGGAAGGGGGCTCGTTACAAGACTTCCTCTCTGCACAGCGTCACCTGGCGGTGAGTAACCCAATCGTGAAGAAAATTAAAGGTGAAGCTGGGTGTGTGGCACACCAACAATATCCATTTTTCAGGTGAGTACTCACAAAATGGTATTTTTACAATGTTGTTGTTAGGGCCTCAGCTCATGCTGTATTGGCCGTCTGGTTCTGCAGGTGACAGTGCTTTAACTGTCTTCTGTGGTCGTATTGTTGTTGGGGATCCCACCCTACTTACGGACACTGCTTTTGGATGTCCCGAGTGTAAGTATTATATTTGGAGCAGGACGTACTGTATACTAAGAATAATACAATTCTGTGAAATACTCACCTGTAGAATTGGTATTATAAGTATACAGTACGTCCAGCTCCACCCCACCCTGTTGTTCCATTATTCTGGATCCCCTGTATGGTGATTGTTATCTTGTTATTGTTATCAGTTGATCTGGGTGGTTTTTAATTCTCCTGGCTTCTTGTTCACTGCTTTTCAATGCTGGGGATTTGTGGGAGGTCCCTGGGTATATGAAGGGCCAGGAGGAGCCTGTTTTCGCATGCTTCTGCAGTACAGCGCCATCTGGCGGAGGATAACCCGAGTGTAAGTATTATATTTGCAGCAGGACATACTGTATACTTATAATACCAATTCTACAGGTGAGTATTTCACAGAATTGTATTTTCTGCGTCTAAACAGAGTCACTCAATCTCAGAAGATTTGTATGGTCACTTGCTGAGAAAACAACAAATGTATCTGTTTGTGTAGACCAGGCAATAGAGTTAGATATTGAGCGTTGTCTACAGGCAAAATCACATAATTTTAGATCATTTATCTGCTGTCCTAATCTGGGTTCGTAGACTATTTGACTCATTAACCCTTTCAGTGCCAAGCACGTAGATTCTACGTGCTTGCTTCCACTCCACTTAAGTTCCAAGCACGTAGAATCTACGTGCCTGACTTTCCCCCCTGCTAGTTTAAAAAATAAAAATAAAAAATACTCACCTGACCCCTCGTTGGATCCGGCCGGGTCTCCGGAGAGCCCCTGAAATAGGCCCCCCCCCCCCCCGCTTTGGTAGCAGCAGCTGCTAACTGTAAAAAAAAAATAAAAAATGACATTTACTTACCTGAGGCCGCGCTGTCTCCCGACGTGTGTCCTCTTCACTGGGGGGGCCTCCGATTGCCCCCCCAGCCTCTTCCGTGGCGAGGAGAGGGCAGAAATTGCCCTTCCCCCCCCCCACTTCCTGGAACGGGTGACATCTTTGAGAATCACAGAGAATCAGTTTGCTTGGGTGCCTGGAGGAGAGCAGATGGGAAGGAGGAGAGGGCTGTGATCGCCCCCCCCCCTCCCAAGGGTCTCTCTTCCAAACACCTGAGCAGACTGTCATTGCAGATCGCCGGGGGACACAGGATCGGAGGTGAGTAAAGTAAAAAAAAAAAGATCATTTTTTTTACTTATGTGTCTGTGTCTTTTTATTTAACATTTAACCCCTTGTGAACTGGTAAGGGGTCCATGAGACCCCTTATACCAGTTCACAAGGCCGGGGGAATGGCAGGGGGCTTGCTGCAGTGGGTGACATGCCATTAACCCCTGGCACCCCCAATTACCTGCCTCCCCAAAGCCCGGGGGGGGGGGGGGGGGCAGAAGAGCCCGGGCCCACACAGGCTATGTGGGCTCGTAGGCTGCAGGGTGGGGGGACCACAAAAGCTGGCCCCCCCACTCTGTGCCTACAAGCCCCCATAGCTGGTCTCAGGCTGGTAATGATGGGTAAGGGGGACCCCATTTCATTTTTTGGGGGGATTTTTAAGGGTTTGTAACCCTTAAAATTCCCCCCAAAAATGGGGTCCCCCCCCGGGAGGGGGGGCCCTATGTAACTTTTTTTTTTTTATTAACCCCTTATGTTTGCCTAGCAGCTATAAAAGGCTTCCAGCTGCAGCAGGAGAGCAGGAAGCCAGATTGATCAGCGTGGGACACAGGGATGGATGGGAGGTAAGTATTAAAAAGTTAAAAAAAAAAAAAAATAATAAAATATATTCTAAGCATACAGATATAGTAATTACATGTGGGTGATGTGGGTAATCCTCTGCCTGAGGGCGTTGCTCACTGCAGAAAACGGGCTCCTCCCGGCCCCACACACACCGAGGGACCTCCCACAAATCCCTAGATTTCTCTGCAGTGCTGACTGCGAAGACATGAAGTATCACGCTCTCGCAGGCGAGCGGGGCTTTACAGCCCGTGGCCCTGTGGGACTATTTCCACCCGTCCTCTTTCTGAAGAATATGCCTCCCAGCCTGGGCTGCGTTGGTCGGGTGAAGGTAGGCAGCACCTTGTGTGCTTAAAGGAGCCTTGCTCCACCGCAATCCCCCACCATAGGGTAGGCGGTTCAGGCCGATGGTGAGCCTCCAATAGATGCCCCCTCCCGCATTATAGCCCCGTGCCCCGTGTAATGGTGGACCCTGTGTGTCGGGTCGCCTTCCTCACTTGTTTCCCCCGTAGCTCGGGGGAAAAGAAAGGGGGGGGCATGTGTGTGGCGGTATCAGTATAGTTGTGTACACGCTTATGGATTTTGCCTTGTATTGACCGGCGGACTGGATGTCATAGCCGCGCGCTTGAGCACTCCTTCCTCGGCCAGTTGCGTAAGGAGGTCGGCCGCCTCGGGCGGCTTGTGTCATTCATTCATTACTATGTCATGTACAGTACGCGGGCCAGAGCTTCGCGCTCTTTGGGGTAGGCGGGAACTTAGTTTGGCGCGCTCCTCGTCACGGCCAACCTGTCCCCACCCTCCGAGGTTCGCTTGGCGCCATTTTGTCGGTCTTCCCACGCGCGCGTGGTCACGATCCTCCTCCTCCCTTGGTCATGTAAGTGCCCTCGCGGGTGATTTGCTTTTGATCCTTCGTTTGCTGCGCGTGGCTCTGACACCCATTCTTCTCCTTATGTCTTTCAGACGCCAAGATTCCGGTGGCTCCTCCCGGCCTGATATATATCTTAACGGGTTCACTTCTAAATTCTCCCACATTCCTAGCGGGTCTTGGGGCATCCAGGGTTTCTTGTAGCATAATTCCCTGTTGGCATATTGCTTAGATAAATCACCATATGGAGGCATCTCAGAATTATGTTTCCGGGGTCCCGCGGGGACATGACCGGCTGTGTACTGCGTGTGGACAGCCCCATGCTGTTGCTGACAGAGCACGGGTCTGCGGACCGTGTGCTGAACAAGTACTGGCCCTGCAATCAGGTTTACCAGTGGCTGCACCTCCCTTCAATACTCCTGTCTCCGCGTGCTTAAATCTCACTCCTGAGGAGTCGCACTCGAGCGGGGATGACCAGCAGGTGGTGCCGCGCAAGCTACCCACGGCTGAGCAGGTGATGTCTGGTTTGGCGGAGCGCTTGGGCGCTGGAAAGAAGCGGTCCCTGATGCCTCCTGGTTCGATGTTTCCCGCTGAAACTGAAGAGTCTGCTGCTATGCACGACCTTGATCCTTCTGACGAAGGTGAACTGTTCTCAGGTTCCAGTTCCTCAGACGAGTTACCTTGGAGCCGTGACAATTCTGGCCCTGGTTCCTGGGGCCTGTGTGACACTGATGAATTACTTATAAAGATCTTTGAAATACTATCCATCTCTCCTCCAGGAGAGTCTCCCAAGCCCAAGAGGGAGAGTTTCCACACAGCGACGCCAGGCTTAGAATTTCTGGAACAAGATCATTTCCAGGCTCTTATATCTAAGGAATGGGAATCACCTTGTAAACTTACAGGGGTCTGGGATTGGAAGTACCCTTTTCCCCCTGATGTGGTTGACTGTTGGTCAGCCCCTCCTGAGGTGGATGCACCTATTATTGGGGTTGCTAACCCTCCCTTCATGACAGCTTCCACTCATCGTACCCTTCGGGATGCTGAGGACCGGCGCATTGACAGACTGGCTTCCCACGCCTTTTCGTGTGCAGGGACGGCTCTGCGCCCGGTCTGTGCCACGGCCATCACTGCGGTGGCCGCCAGGACCCTTCTTAGGAAGATACTTGATCACCAGCCGGAGGATCTCCCTTGGGAGGTCTTTAATGCACTTTCCAATTGTGATGTTTTTGTGAGGTTTATCCTCTCAGCGATGGATGACACTATTAAGATGTGCGCTAGAACCTCTGTTCTTGTGGTAGCTATTCGCCGCCTGCTTTGGCTGCGACAGTGGGGGGCTGACAACGATACTAAAAAGGCTCTCACTGGCCTTCCTTTTACAGGAAGACGCTTATTCGGGGCACGTTTGGACCTTTTTGGAAAAAAAGGGTAAGGCACCCTCGCGCAGAAGGCCGTCTCGGCCTCCCAGGGGCAGGGACACCCCTCCCCCTCCCTACGTTAGTGTCAAGCGCGAACCAGAAGTGTGCTTCCAACTTTTTGGAGTGGAGGCCCGCCCCAGGAGGGACAGGCAACGCCCTGGGACCTCTGGCAGGGCGAAGTCCAAATCTGCTAAAACCGCACAAGCATGAAGGGATGCCCTCGCCCTTTTGGGCGAGGGGACTGCCGCAGCACTTGGCTCCTATTGCAGGGCGCCATGCTTCTTTCAGGTTGTTACAGGAGGTAGTCCCCCTGGATGCAGAATGGAGTTTGCTGGGCGGTCCTTTACTGAGGTTGTCAGGGTTCTTCTAGTCCCTGTTTTCTCTTCGGGAGTTGATGCAGGCCGAGTTCGGCGTGCAGGGTCTGGGCTCTCTTACAGGTTGGCCCTTGAATTGTGATTGCATCCACATTACCTTTTCCCTCTGGGATGAGGCAGTCTGACCCGGGCTGGCATTCTGGGCCTGGCATTTATACTTTCACAGGCACTTCCTACATGGTATCTATCTGTTGGGCCGCAGGCGCTCTTGTCCAGTGGGCCTCTTGATGCCTGTGAGGATCTATGATCCTTTTTTAGTTCCCTGTGCCTTCCGGACACCTAGGCCAGTTTTAGCCAGTGTTGAAGGACCAACTCTACAGATTGGGGTCTTGTGTTTGGTTCCTCTCCTGCTCCCAGACGGCTCACCAAGGTGAGTATGGGAGTGATGTCTTGGACGTGTCCGTGTGGCGTCCGCGCTAGGTTTTACTTGATTGTCTTTCTTTACTTCCAATTTCTGTGTCAGGCCGTGTTGGCTATTTAACTTGTGGCTCCCGTGGGAGTCTTTTGGATTGGTGCTCAGGCACCTCACTTACTTAGTGTCCCCTGGTTTGGTATCTCTCTGCTGGGTGGCATTTAGATTGGTTCACTCTAGAGCCTTCCTTCTTCAATATGTGGACTTATTATGGAAAGGGCCTTGCCCTCTTTGATGTCACCTTACCTTCACCATTGCAGCTGGTGGGCCTGTTGGTGGCGGCCCAGATGCTGTCCCTTATTCTCAGAAGCCCTTGGGGCCCTGCGACACCTTAGGTTGCTTATCCTGGACAGGGTTCCAGCACCCCTGGAACTCGGTCAGTACGCTTCCCCCTTGTTACGGGGGTTCCTTCGGGGGTTCCTTTTGAGGTTGTAAATCCAAGGAATATGTCTGGGGCCATCCCTTTCCTTCTTGCTTCTCCCTGTAGATGGTCACCATGGGTACCAAGACTTGCAGGTTGACTGTGGGGTTTATTTTTTCTGAAATCCCCCCGTGGTTCCTAGGTGGGGCCCATTTTCATACTGTTTTTCAATTGACACAGTGAGCCTTTGGTGGGCTTTAATTTGCTGGACTTCTCCTCCTCAGGACTTGTCCTTTTTGGGGACTCACGGTCGGTCTGAGGACAGTGGCCTGTACTTTTCTATCTGTGAAGGTCTCGGAACAGGTTGATCCTTCAGTAAGGTTCTGGTTCTGATCTAAGTGGGGGTTTACATTCCTTGTACTTCATTGGTATTAGCTTCGATGGCTATCCTCCTGTGGCAGGAGGTTCTATTCTAGTGTCTCACCGAGTCCCTACTGGTGTGGCTCTGTGGGCCCTTCACTATTATGGGGACTCTGCCCTGGGTAATTGTCCCAGAACTCTCTGGCCTTGGTCATGGGGGCCTAGCATTTATTTTCTGTCAGGACATTATATTCTATATGTCTTATCTTCATTCACCCTGCTAGGCGGGGTTCTGCACAAGATTGCTGAAGAATGGGAGAACCGTTATGCCGGGGTCCCCGGGTGGCCCAGTGGGGTGTGGTTCGCAGATTTTTCTGCTGAGGACAGAGGTCCTGTACGCTCTCTCATTAGGGCTGTTCTGCCTATTCAGGCTCCTTACTATGTCGCCCCTATCTTCAGGCTTTTTTTAGGCGATTGGACGGTTTGCTCTTCACCCTGTTGGAGATGGGTATCTCTGGGTGTCTTGTCTCTATTGGAGGGCTAGGCTCTAGCTCCCTCCTCTTCTTCTCCCTTTTCTGACGGCTATGTTGGGGTATCTTGTACTCGTATTGCCTTGTTTGGAGTAGCTCTCTCCCCTGCTGGATGTTCTCTGTTCCCTGGGTTCTAGAGTTATTACAGCATGGTTGAAGTTGGCTTCCCAACTCAGTTCTCTGAAGGTTTTCAGGGCTCGCCCTGTTCGCCGACTGCAGAAGTCTGGTTCAATCTTCTGTGTTGAGCACTTCTCAGGGGTTGCTTAGGTGCATTCCCCAGGGAATTCTATGCTCCCTTTTGGGGGGTTACTTATTCTGATGCCCTGCTAAGGGTTCCCTTGGGTCTTATTCAGGTTCTTGTCTGAACTGTTCCTTCCCCCATGTCGCTCTTCTGGGGCGGTTGCTCCAGTCAGAAGTGTGCCATAAAGGAAGGCTCTGTTAGCGGTCCTAGTCATTATACCAGTTTCTGGGTGGTTGGTTTCTCCCGGCTTCTCCTTCTCACTGCTTTTCAATGCTGGGGATTTGTGGGAGGTCCCTCGGTGTGTGTGGGGCCGGGAGGAGCTTTTTTTCTGCATGTCTGCAGTGAGCAGTGCCCTCAGGCGGAGGATTACCCACATGTAATTACTATATCTGGAGCAGGACGTGCTGTATGCATATAATACCAATTCTACAGGTGAGTATTTCACAGAATTGTATTTTTTTCTTATGTGTTTTTTTTACACTACACACCAGTTCACAAGGCTGGGGTCTGGCAAGTCACCTGCCCCTAGCAGGTGACTTGCCGTTAACCCCCGCACCCCCAATTACCTGCCTCCCCAAAGCCCAGGGGGGGGCAGAAGAACATAGGCTATGTGGGCTTGTAAGCTGCAGGGTGGGGGGCCACAAAAGCTGGCCCCTCCACTCTGTTCCTACAAGCCCCCATAGCTGGTCCCGGGCTGGTAATGCTGGGTAAGGGGGATGCCATTTCAATTTTTGGGGGGATTTTTAAGGGTCCTGGAGGGGGGACCCCTGTCATTTTTTAAAAAAATTAACCCCTTATGTTTATAGTGTGGATAGTAGTAGTATTTTATTTGTAAATGCTATAAAGTGCTATTTTCAGTTTGGGGGGTCTCCTGGGCAAGAATGGGGGGGCTACCGATACATATGTGGTACCGTTGTAATCGGGAAAAATTGGGCTTTCACATGCAATATGTTTTTCTCTAATAAAGTAAATGTTTTATTTAAAATAAAGGAGAAAATTGTCTAAAAAATAATTATTTATTTTTACACAAAAATATAAAAAAAAAAGTAGAAAAATTACAAACAAGACATATGTTCAAGCCTAAACTCTGCTGCAAAATATATATCTATAATTTTCCTGAAAATTCCGGCAAAAATCACGGTTAAACATGGCGCAGAATGGGGAAAAATGACCTATCAACAGAGGGTGACAAAACTTCAAGTAGGTTGGCAATTTAAAGGGTTAAAAGTACCTATGCATGTTGGGTATTGTTCTACTCGAGGGACCTTGCTCTTTCAGATTTAGCTTGTATTCTAAGCATACAGTACGTCCTGCTCCATATATAATACTTACACGTGGGTTATCCTCCGCCAGATGGCGCTGTGCACTGCAGACATGCAAAAACAGGCTCCTCCCGGGCCTTCATAAACCCAGGGACTCTCGCAGGCGAGCAGGGCTATTACAGCCCGCGGCCCTGTGGGACTATTTCCACCCGTCCTCTTTGTGATGTGCCTCCCAGCCTGGGCTGCGCTGGTCGGGTGAAGGTAGGCAGCACCATGTGTGCTTACGGAGCCACGCTCCACCGCAGTCCCCCCACCATAGGGTAGGCGGTCAAGGCTGATGGTGAGCCTTAGGGGATGCCCCTCCTGCATCATTGCCCCACGCCCCGTGTAGCGGTGGACCCTATGTAACGGGTCGCCATCCTCCCTTGTTCCCCCCTTAGCCAGGGGGAAAGAAAGGGGGGTAGGGGTTGTGTGTTATGGCGGCCTCGGCGTACCCTATTACACGCTTATGGCTTTAGTATTGTGTTTTACCGGGATCGGGTGTCAGAGACGCGTTTTCATGTTATTTTGTATTGACAGCCGCGTCTTTATTGTTGCATTGCATGGACGGCGCCGGCTTCGCGGACGCTGCGACATCTCTTTCTTTCTTAGCCTGTAGTGGCTCTTCTGAGGTAATCCACTCGATCAATTCCTTTCAGGCGTCACTGCCCTGCTCTGGGGGGGGGGGGGGGGGCGTGGTTCTGGCTTGGCGCGTTCCACGTCGCAGTCAGCTCTGGCCCGCCCTTCGAGGTTCGCTTGCCGCCATTTCTTACTCACGCGCGCGTGGTGAAGACTGTCCTCCCCTCTCTGTCTGTAAGTGCCCTCACGGGCGACTTTCCATCAGCTTCTATACACCCTTGCGCATGGCTCTGACATCCTTGTTCCCTTTATGTCTTTCAGACCGTGGATCTTGGTGGCTTCTCTCGGCCCGGTGTAGCTCCCGGTTGTGACCACTAAATTTACTCCCACTTTCCCCGCGGGTCATTGGGGCATCCAGGGTAGCTTACAGCGTCAATCCCTACTGGCCTATTGTGCCGATTAAATCACCATATGGAGGCATCTCAGGATATTGTGAACGGGGTTACTTCGGCACAAGCCCGGCTGTGTGTAGCTTGTGGGGTCTTACCTACGGGTCTGTGTTCCTTGTGCACAGCAGGCGCTATCGGTTCTTCCCGCCTCTTCCGTGGCTGGGCCTGCACCTCGCCTCACCTCACCTATTCCCCCAAGCCTGAGTCTAACCCCCAATACTAGCGGGGATTCTCATCCTGATTTGGCCACTAGACCTGGCCAGTGTTGAAAACTTGCTTGCTAATTCCTTAGCGCATAAAGCCATCGCAAAGAGGCGGCATTTGAACCCTGACTCGGCTCTCTTCCCTATAGAATCTGATGAATTGTTGCATTCTTATGGCCATACCCCCTCAGACGAAGGGGAACTGTTCTCTGACTCAGGGTCATATGACGACGAGTCCAGGGGTCAGGAAGAGTCTGGTTCCGAGCATTGGTCCTCGGATGATGTTGATAGGCTGCTGGTTCAGATCTTTGAGGTATTGTCCCTCTCTCCCCCTGCTGCGGCTCCCCGGCAAAGGGGTGATCTTTTTCATACTGCTCAATCACAAGCTCCCAACCTTCGTATCCCTGTCTCAGGATCCTCTGGCCTTGACCACGGATGCCCTGTCCATGTCTTGGAGGGAGTTTCGTCTCCTGTATGTGTTTCCACCATTCCCCCTTCTGGGCAGATTTTCTGCGCAAGATTGCTCTGGAAGGGGTACCTGTGATTCTAGTGGCCCCCAGGTGGCCAAGAAGAGTGTGGTTCGCCGACGTGGTTCAAATGGCAGTAGACCAGTACCATCTGCCAGGGGTGCCAGATCTGCTAACTCAAGGATCCTTACGCCATCCCAATTTACAAACTCTGGCTTTGATGGCCTGGCTGCTGAAACCTCCATCTTGATGGAGAAGGGTTTGTCTGCCTTTGTGGTGGCTACTATGGTGCAGGCCAGGAAGAAGACTTCTTCTGCTATCTATTATAGAGTATGGCATTCCTACATTGATTGGTGTGAGTCCAGGTCTCTTCCCTGCGGGGAATTCTCAGTCCCTAGGGTTCTGGAGTTCTTACAGCATGGTCTGGACTTAGGTCTCAAACTTAGTACCCTGAAGGGTCAGGTGTCTGCTCTGTGTATCTTCTTTCAGAAGACCTTTGCCCATCATCACTTGATTAAGACCTTCTTTCAGGGGACACTCATGTGCGCCCCCCTCAAAAACCTATGGTCCCTGTCTGGGATTTAAACTTGGTTTTGTCTGCCTTGCAGGATGCTCCCTTTGAGCCTATTCAGGATGCTGCTCTTGCTGTTCTCACTCTCAAGGTTGTCTTCTTGATGGCTATCACTTCAGTTAGGCGTGTGTCTGAGCTGGCTGCTCTATCTATTCAGTCTCCGTACTACGAGAGGCACCAAGACAAGGTGGTGTTCTGCTTCAAACCGGATTTTCTACCTAAGGTGGTGTCTGAATTTCATTTGAACCAGCACATTGTTCTTCCTTCGTTGTGTCCCAATCCTAGCAATGACAAGGAGAGGGTTCTGCATTCCTTGGATGTAGTCAGGTGCTTGAAGTATTACCTGGTGGTCACTGCGGCCTTCAGGAAAACTGATGCTCTCTTCGTTGTGCCTTCTGGGCCTAGGAAGGGTTTGGCTCCTGCCAAGTCTACCATCAGTAAATGGATTCGTCAGGCTGTGATTCAGGCCTATTCTGTTAAGGGGAAGACTCCCCCTTTCCGTCTTACTGCCCATTCTACCCGCACTATTGGGGCTTCTTGGGCTTTCCAGCACCAGGCTTCTGTTGAACACGTTTGCAAGGCCGCTACTTGGTCTTCCGTTCATACCTTTTCTTTACAAGGTTGACGTTAGGGCCTCAGCTGATGCTGTATATGGCCGCAAGGTTTTGCAGGCGGCAGTAGTTTAAACTGCTTGCTGTTGCCTTTTTGTTGGGGATCCCACCCTACTTTATGGACACTGCTATTGGATGTCCCACGTGTAAGTATTATATATGGAGCAGGACGTACTGTATGCTTAGAATAATACAATTCTGTGAAATACTCACCTGTAGAATTGGTATTATACGCATACAGTATGTCCTGCTCCACCCCACCCTGGTTTTACATTATTCTGGATCCCCTGTATGGTGATTGTTATCATTGTTATTATTACCAGTTTGGTGGTTGGTTTCTCCCGGCTTCTTTTTCTCATTGCTTTTCAATGCTGGGGATTTGTGGGGGGACCCTGGGTATATGTAGGGCCGGGAGGAGCCTGTTTTTGCATGTCTCTGCAGTGCACAGCGCCATCTGGCGGAGGATAACCCACGTGTAAATATTATATATGGAGCAGGACGTACTGTATGCGTATAATACCAATTCTACAGGTGAGTATTTCACAGAATTGTATTTTTTTCTTGTTTGCATATTTATATTTTAGGAAAACATGTTATTTATTCAGTTTTTTATTCATTTTTTTAGGGAAACCCTGTGCAACCTAAGGTTCTTTGAGGGATTACTTCCAGAAAGGTGAGCCTACTACAACAAGCTGGGTACTCTTAGAAAGCTTAACATGTGTACTTTCAGGGAATATATGGTTTATAGGGGATATTCCAAATGTAAAGGGTTGTTTTGGTTGAAAAATTGCAAGGTGCGCACTTTGTCTGCAGAGCTGAAATTTTCAAGTAAAATTACTGTTATGCGCATGCTTTACTTTGGGGTGTTTGCCAACTCTTCCTTTGACAGTACCTATGCATGTTGGGTATCGTTCTGTTCGGAGCATGTTGCTTTTTGAAATTTTACTTTGTTTTTTCTTGTTTGCATATAGTTTTTTTTAGGAAAATGTGGCTTGATTCTTCCTTTTTATTCTTTTTTAGGGAAACTTTGTGCAACCAAAGAATACATTGAGGGATTACTTCCAGAAAACTAAGCCCACATAAACAAGCTTGGTACGCCTAGAAATCTTGAGGTGTGTACTTCCAGAGAATATATAGTTTGTGGGGGGTATTTTAAATGTAAATGGTTGTTTTTCTGGAAAAACTGCAAGGTGCGCATAGCACATAGCGCAGTTGTATTTTATCTGAAAATCTCCTAAAGCTCTGTTTCAGTTTGGGGGAGTCTCCTGGACAGGAAAGGGTGTCTATCAATACATATGTGGTACCGCTGTGACTGGGAGAAATTAGGGTTTCACACGCAATAACATTTTATTGACAAACTTATATTTTTTATTACGAAAAAAACTACAAATTGCAAAAAATTGATTTTCTTAATTTTTTTTGCAGATATTTCACCAAAAAGTATTGAGAATACACTAAAAAAAGGCCAAACAAGAGATTTCATGTTGAAAAAAAAAATATATCATTTTCCTGGGAAATCCCTGGAAATCCTTTCAAAAATCACAGTTGAACATGTGTAGCGCAAAATAGTGAAACATGGTCTGGCAACAGAGGGCGACAAAAGCTGCAGGTAGGCTGGCAGCGAAAGGGTTAAAGCCCACTCCAGGGAACAAAAACATGTTGATGTTGCTGATAAGGATGGATGAGCAACCCATGGATGTTAAAGTGACAGAAGGGTCACCAATAATACCCTGCTACATAAAAGCTATGGGAGGAAGAATAGGATGTACTCAAATAGATATGGTCCAGAAAGAAGCTTTACTAGGGCTCTGCATTTGGATTCACTATATAACCCACCGCTCACGCTGCAATTTGGTGGTCGCACAAGCAGGAACTGGTGGAAAACAGTGGTTACTGGAGGAAACCGTTGGAGACTGGTAGAATGTCATCTTATTATACTGATACATGTAGCATGCGACCTACAAAGTGGGAGCCCGAGAAGGAGACAAGTGACCGGCTCTGCCCAATCAAGCAACCGCATTATGCCAGACTAGCACAGTGGCAGGTAAGATTAGGGCAGGGTTTTGATCAAGGGGGAGTCGGCAATCAGGATGCCCCTCTGGTTTAAGATTTTGATTTCAGAATATAGACTTGAGACTTAAAAAAATGAGGTCCAAAAATAAATTGTGGGGAAAAGCCACCACTGATTCTATGATTAGTGCCAGCAAAACTAGACTACCTTGTTAGCTTCTGTCAATCTACACCAGGTTTCTTGACAGAAGAAGCCTGATGGACCAGTTTTATTAGTTAAATACAGCTTTAAAGGGAAACAATACACCCAATTGTAACTCTTTGGCAGGTCGTTCCTCTATGCGGCGGCATCCCGAATTGGGATGCCCCCCGTGTATCTCCCCCAGGATACTCACCTTCCTGTAACTCCTGCTGTGCAGACTTGGACGACAACGAACGCACTGATTGGCTGGGCAACCCACTCAGCCAATCAGTCCACTTGCTTTTACTTGGCTCCCTTCGCTGAAGGGAACCGAGTGCTCCGCCAGCTGCATCACCCACTCACCTTCTAGTCGTGGTATGCCCACGACACCCATTTAGAAAGCTCGGGCACGGGTGCACGCATGGCTAAAGGTGAATGGGGATGCGGTCACTGTGAGGGCACGGGGAGAAGTTGAGTGTATTGGAGCATGAGGGGGGTTTTAGACAGTGGGACATCCCAAATTGTCCCAGGACCTGCAAAGTTCCTCTTTAACCCTTTAAATGTCAAGCCTGTAGTTGCCGGTATTCTGGCATTTTACCCTGCTACTGTAAAAAAAAAACCAAAAAGCTCACCTAGCTTGGATCCAGCGCTGAGGGCATAGCCAGGGGGGGCACGTGCCCCGGGTGCAGCAGGTCAGGGGGGTGCAAAAGGGGGGGCTGAGCACAGGTGGGGGGTGTCATTTCGATTCTTTGCCCCGGGCCTAGATACGCCTCTGCCTGGACCTCCTGGGCCCCAGTTTGGTTGCACCCACTAAAATTTCGCCCCTATCCTTACAATACCCTCCAGCCAAAAATATTACCTGTATACAGCAATTCAAGTCATTTGTAAGTTTAAGAATCATTATACTAATTGGATTTAGCATAGCTGTGCCACACTATGCTGCACTATGAGGTCAATTCAGAGCCTGGCAAGTAAATTCACTCTTTTTTAGGAGAGAAAACTGTTCACATTTTCACCTGGCTCTGAATCAGCCCCAAGGTAAAAATAAATACGTTTTTTCTCCTAAAAACAAAGTGGGTTTTCTCACCAGGCTCTGAATCAACCCCTATGTCTTCAATGCTTGCCAGAAAATACCCATTTTTACTCATTTGCACAGTAGGGAATAGTCAGGTCACTACAACAATTACTCACAACACTAGCTGTATAAAAATCTAGAAATGTGTGAGTGATATTTCTTAGGGCTGTGGAGAGGTTACTCAAAAAGCCAGACGCCTCGATTTTATGTTATAATATGATGAGAAAAAGCCTGATGTTACCATTTTCCTTCACAAAATGTATTACTAATTATTGTCCATATATGAAAGAGTCAGAGTCTGGGGTCTCTGGCATCTGGCTTTTTGAGTAGCACAGTACTGGGTGAACTGGAAACAGTGATGGGTATCATAAATGGGGTGGATCAGCCATTGCATCTTATAGTAAGAGTGGTTTTGAAAAGCAAAGGGAGATCAACGATATTATAAGTAACCTTCAAGTAAGCCATATGAATCTGCAGATTGATATGGCCAGAGATTTTATTGGTAATTTTAAGGCCTTCAGAGAGCATGGTGCCCCAGGATAGACATATCTCATGGGCTTTGGCATGGGCTTTGTCAACTAATATCAAATTGATAATTCAATCCTTTTATGATGGTCAGTTGTCATTCAAATGATTATCCCAATGCTCTCCCAGAGCATTTGATGTTTACACACCCTTAATAGTGGGCAAATGCATGGGTTGGTTGCCTTGGTCATGCCTTCCTAATACCATATACAAGTTCTCAATTGTCAAAGCTATTCTGACAGGGGAATCCACATTACTGCATCCAAGGTTGAATAGTCGTTGTGTTGTACAAAAAGGAGGAGATTGGAAACAAGTTGACATCTCAATTGCTTAATAACATAGTCATTTTGAGGCAGCAATTCTCAGTGTTCTTTTAATCAAATGAATTCATATCACAAGACTGGCCCTATATTCTCAGTGTGTCACACACCCCGCTTCCCCTTTAATTCTGACGATAGGGTTATCCTCCAGCAGGAGGCAACGTTGCAGAGAGAAGTCTTGAAAAACGAGCCCCTCTCGGCCTACATATACCTGGGACCTCCCACTTAACACCCAGTGTTTTCTCTCTGCAAGATGCGACAAGACAGAAGAAAGAAGTCTCCTGCTTGGTCTATTTCTGCCCAGCTACTTGTTTTGTTTACTTAGTAAGATGTTGGAAGCCTCCCAGACTAGGCTGCTGGCTGGGCAATGGTAGACGGCACCTCATGGTGCCTAGGAGCTTATCTCCTCCGCTCGTCCCCACGCGTGGGGCAATGCGGTTATCCGGCCGGTGATCCGGATTTGGGATGCCCTGTCCCGGTCCCCCCTTTAGCCTGCCTTCTCCTGCTTGGTCCCTTCTCCCTTAGCATGGGGGGGGGGGCGATTGTGGGGTGCCTATTATGGTTTTTATTGCGGGCCTCCGTGTGAGTGGCGTGCGGAGTGTGTTTTTTTGCGGGCGGGGTGCCTGTTTCTGGCACCCGCCTCGCTCGTACGTGCGGCCGCGGTGCTCGTTTCTAGGGGGCAGGGTTGCGTTGCTTCGCGGCCCGCCCTGTGCTGGTGTGGGCGGGGCCGGAGC
The DNA here is from genome assembly GCA_027917425.1 of Gastrophryne carolinensis. Classification (NCBI taxonomy): domain Eukaryota; kingdom Metazoa; phylum Chordata; class Amphibia; order Anura; family Microhylidae; genus Gastrophryne; species Gastrophryne carolinensis. The sequence goes on along the minus strand of CM051240.1, from coordinate 87,464,840 downwards.
GCTTCGCGCGCTTTGTCCTCGCCCGCACTTCCCCTTCCTCACTCCGGAGTTGTCTGTCTGCTGTCTGAGGTCTGCTCGAGGTGTGCGCACGAGGAGTGCTCTGTCTGGCAAGTTTGCTTTTTACTTTCTTTTCTGTGCTGTGCGGTGCCAGTTTAGGACATGCATATAAAGTATATTATTTCTATGTTGATGTGGCCAATTTGGAAGTTTTCCTCTATGATTGGTTGTACTGATTCATTACTGTGCTGGTGCACTTTTGATAATGCCGTTGGGAGTATAGAGGGCTGCATATTGATTTCTATATTTTTAGATATATATATTTATATATACACACATATGTATGTGATTTCCAGTATACCTTGTGTATTTAATGTTTAGTGACTGTTTGTGTGTGTGTGCCTGTGTACGCTTGCTGCATACCTTTTGTATTTTCTGGAGGTTGATTGTGGTCTCTTTCTTACAGGTCCGGGGATTCCCGCGCTGCGGTGGGTCTCCCGGTCTGGTATACTTGGTTAGTCTTATTGGTTAAAATCTTCCCACTCCCACGACTTTAATTATAAAAGAGGCATCCCGGGTTGCTTAATGCTTAAATCCCTGGGTTATTGCGAATGCCATAATTTCACCATATGGAGGCTTCTGGCATTACCGGAAACGGCTCTTCGGGGCTATCCAGGCTGTGTGGGGGTTGTGGGGCTCTGCTCCCAGGCGATGATGTCATAATATGTATTCCATGTGCACAGCGAAATATTGCGTGCCAGTCCGGCACTCCGGCTTCTGGCTCCTCGCAACCTCCGTCATCTCCTACACCCCCCACCTATTCCGGACCCCGTGTGACGTTGTCAAAGGTGGGGATTCGCAATCCGAGGTGTGTGCACGGTTGGCCAGCCTCGAGAAAATGTTTTCCGCCGCGGTGGCTCAGAAGGCTACGGCTAAGCGGAGGCACCTTTCTCCGGCGTCTGTTCCAGAGGATGAGGTGTTAGATTGGTCCGATTGTCCCCAGGCTGAGGAGGGGGAGCTCCTAGAGGAGTCGGACGAGCCTGCAGACCAGCAATTGTTTGGTACCGCTGGCGATCAGGCTGCGGGGGTGTTCCTTGACACTCCGTCCATTTTGGCTCAACTGTTTGAGATATTCTAAGCATACAGCATGTCCTGCTCCAGATATAGTAATAACATGTGGGTAATCCTCCGCCTCGGGCGCCGTGCACTGCAGACATGTAGAAAACAAGCTCCTCCCGGCCCTACACATACCGAAGGACCTCCCACAAATCCCCAGATTTCTCTGCAGTGCTGGAACTGCGAAGACATGAAGTATCACGCTCTCGCAGGCGAGCGGGGCTTTACAGCCCGAGGCCCTGCGGTACTATTTCCACCCATCCTCATTGTGAATATGCCTCCCAGCCTGGGCGGCGTTGGTCGGGTGAAGGTAGGCAGCACCGTGTGTGCTTAACGGAGCCATGCTCCACCGCAGTCCCCCACCATAAGGTAGGCGGTTCAGGCCGATGGTGAGCCTCTTGTGGATGCCCCTCCCGCATTATTGCCCCGTACTCCGGGTAGTGCTGGATCCTGTGTAAAGGGTCGCCATCCTCCCTCTTTTCCCCAACTAGTTAGGGGGAAAAAAGAAAAGGGGGGGGGTATGTGTGTGGCGGTCCCAGTGTACCGGTATGTCACGCTTGTGGCCATTATTCTGTCCTTTATTATCTCTGAGATGTCAGAGCCGCGCTGCTTGCTCCTTATTGTTTCCCGGCTGCCGCCGTATGCCTTATACATGGTTTGCTGCATCGTCTAGTTGCTGTGGTGACCCTTCCTTTTGGATGTAACGGTTCTCTAATAATCTTTAAGCGTGTGGTTGTATATTGCCTTTGCTATTACCTCAGAGTTTCGCGCTCTTTGGAGTGGGCTTGCCCTGGTTTCGGCGCGCTCCGCGTCACAGCAGAGTTTAAAGCCCGCCCTTCGATGTTCGCTGGCGCCATTTTTCGTTGAGTTTCGCGCGCGTGCGTGGTGGCGGTCGCCTCCTCCACTGGATCTGTAAGTGCCCTCGCGGGCGACTCCCTCTCTATAGGTTTTGTCCAGCTACGCATGGCTCTGACATCTCTTTCCCATTTATGTCTTTCAGACGCTGAGTTCCCGGCGGCTTCTCCCGGCCTTATATATATATATATAGCGGGCCTTCCTACAATTCTCCCACATTATTCAGCGGGTTGTTGGGGCATCCAGGGTTGCTTATTGCATAAATCCCTACCGGCATATCATATGGAGGCATTTCAGAATTGTGTTACCGGGGTCCCTCTGGGACAAGTCCGGCTGTGTGTAGCGTGTGGTCTCCCCCATGCTGAGGCTGAAGGGGCACGGGTCTGCGCGCCATGTGCCGAGCAGACGCTGGACCTGCGAGCAGCGCGTGTGGCTGCACCTCGCTCCTTCTCTCCCCTTTTCCCTTGCCTAAATCTCACTCCCGTTGAGTCATGTACAAGCGGTGAGTTACAAAGAGACGTCTCTCCCAATCGGCCCACGCTTGACCGGATTGTAGAAGGGTTATCAGGCCGTGCGGGTCCTGGCAGACAACGACCCTGGACTCCCCCGGCTTCGGCCTGTGCTATGGGTTCGGAGGAGTCCTCTTCTCCGCGTGCTAGTGCTCCATCTGTTGATGGTGACCTTTTTTCTGACCTGGGTTCCTCCTGATGAGAGGCAGAGGTGTCATGATGATGCTGGTCAGGATGATTAGGACCAGCTTGACAATGATGGTATGTTGCTCAGGATTTTTAAGACCCTGTCCATTTCGCCCTCTGGTGCGGTCCCCAGACCGAGAGGTGAGCTCTTCCATACTGCGCCTGCGCGCTTGGAATTTCTCGAGCAGGCTCACTTCCATGCTCTTGTACTTTAGGAAGGGAATGCCCCGCTACTCTTCAAAGGGCCCCAGAGAATTGGGTTTGGAAATACCCTTTTTCCCCTGAGATGGTTGATTTTTGGTCTTCGTCCCCAGTTGTAGACGCACCGATTACTGGGGTTCCTAACCCCCCCTTCTTTACAGCTCCGGCTTACAGCACTTTGCGGGACGCCGAGGGTCGGCGCGTTGATAGGCTGGCTTCCCACGCCTTTGCCTGTGCAGGATCGGTGCTGCGTCCTGTCTGTGCCGCAGTCTTCATTGCAGTGGCCGCTAGGGTCCTCCTAAGACGGATGTTCGAGCATCAACCTGAAGATTTACCCTGGGAGGTGCTTGCTGCACTCTCCAGCCGTAATTTTTTTGTTAAATTTATCCTTTTGGCTACGGATGACACCATCAAAATGTGTGCGAGGACCTCTGCCCAATTGATAGCTATACGTCGCCTGCCTTGGCGGCGACAGTGGGGGGCAGATGATGTCGCTAAAAGGACTCTGACTAGGCTCCCCTTTAGAGGGCATCGCCTTTTTGGGGACCGTCTGGACCTATTTGGAAAACAGGACATTTCACCCAATCAAGGGCGGCCGTCCCTTCTACCCCTCCTCCTCCATATCATAGTGATGAGCAGGAACCGGGGATGCCCCTTGCGGGGTCTGGTTCGGTATCCTGTCCCAGGAGTGACATTCAATGCCCGGGGTCTTCTGGCCGGGCCAAGCCTGTATCATTCATTGAAACCCCTCAAGCATGAGGGGACGCCCTCACCCGCCTGGGTGAGGGGATGGCCACAGCACCTTACTCCTATCAGGAGGCATCCTGCCTCGTTCGGGTGGCCTTAGCAGGCAGTTCCTCCGGATACGGGACAGTGTTTGCTTGGTGGTCCTTCCCTGAGTCGGTCAGGGGGACTCAGGTCCCCTGTTTTTCTTCAGGTATGGGTGCAGGCCTTCCTTGGCCTGTTAGGTATGGCTTCCTTGCCAGAACGCCCTTAACATATAAAGACTGGGGCCCCTGCGCCAGTTACTTCTCCTTCACTTGAGGATGTGGGAGTCTATCTTTCTAACCCTTCCAGGGTTTGGCAGCTGTATCCATAGGCGTTCAGGCTTGGCGCCTCTGTATGGGCCGTAGGCACCCTATATACCTATCTGGTCCTCCTTCTTACTCACAAGAGGGAGTCGTTTGGATGGACCTTAGTTGCCTCAGGTCCTACTCTGTTCCACCCTCCGGTTCCCAGGAGCGTGTCTGGATTGGTTCCAGCTAGTGCCCTTTTCTTGACTATAAGGGTTTTTCTGGGATAAGGTCTCATGATCCTCTTTCCCGTATCGCTTTTATCTTCAGGCAGAATTGCACCAGGTGGGGCCGTTGGCGGCCGGCCAGTGGATTTCCCTTATTTTCTCTGAGCCCTTTGGGCTCTGAGGCGCTTTAGCTATTTAGTCCTGGATAAGGGTTCAGCGCCCTGGATCTAGGTCTGTTTACCTTCCTTCTCGTGAAGGCGGTTATTCTTCCGCTGGTTTACTCAAGGAAACCGTCAGGGATCCTTCCCTGCCCTTTTGTTTCTCCCTGTTGGTGGTCACCATGGTACCAAATATTGCAGGTTGACAAGGGGGGCTTGTTTCTTCTGAAACCCCCGGTGGTTCCTAGGTGGGGACCTTAAAGGGTCCAGTTACCTAGGGCTTCTTGTTGTCACGAAAGAGCTCTCTGTGGGCTCTAAGTTGTGGGACTACTCCCTTTCAGGACCTGTCCAATTGGGGACTCTTGGTCTGTTGTAGGACAGTGGCATGTTCATTGTCCCTGCGGAATCATTGGGACTAGCTCTAGTCCGGGAAAAGATCTGACTCTGTTCTATGGGGGAATTGATATTCCCTGTCTTTTTTATCAGAGCCCTCCTATGCAGGAGGTTTCCTATTGTTGCATTGCGTTCATACTGATATGGACCTGTTGGACTCCGTCGCTATCACAGGGTTCTACCCCTTTATTATTGGCCCAGATTGGCCTGACCCTAAGTTGGGTGTAGTATGGCAGAATTTATACTTGAGTTGTCTTATGCCCTTCGTTCTGCTAGGCAGGGGTTTGTGCAAGTTCTATGGCGACAAGGAGCACCGTTATGCGGGGGGCCTGTCTGGCCCAGTGGGGTGTGGTCCGCAGAAATTCTGCTGAGAACAGTGGGCCTGTATGTTCCCTCACGAGGACTATATTGCATAGTCGGGCTCTTTCTCTCTCTTAGGCTCTACCTTGGCCTTCGGCAGGTTTGGTTCTTACCCTGTTGGAGATGACATATCTCGGGGTGTCTTGTTCTGTTGGAGAGCTAGGACCAAGTTCCTCCTCTTCGTCTTTTTCCTTCTGCCACTCTGTTAGGGTAGGTTCTACACATATTGTCTTACTGGGCCTAAGTTTTCTCCCTTGTTGGACGATCTCTGTTCCTAGGGGTTAGGGTTCTAACAGCATTGTTGGTGTTGTTCCCCAACTTAAGTTCTGTGAAGGGTTCAGGGCTTCCCCTGTTCGCCTATTGCAAAAACCAGATCCAATCTTCTGTGTTGAGTTTTCATGTGGGCCTGCTCAGGTGCATTCCTTGGGGGCTTTCTTTTCCCGTTGCCCTGCTAAGGGTTTCCTTGGATCTTATTTGGTTCTTGTCTGAACCGTTCCTTCCCTCATATTACTCCTCTGGGGCGGTTTCACCAGTCAGAAGTGTGCCATATAGAATGGCTCTGTTGACAGTCCTGTGTCATTCCATATATGTATGTTCTTTTATATCTGTACCCCATGAGGTGAGGGTGCTGCCTTACGCCATGTCTGGTTCCAGGCGTGGGTCTTTTGTTGGCATTATTCCAGATTCTCAGGTCTCTGGGCTATGGTCTCGCTTTCTATGAGATAAAGGGGACTTGTATCTCTCTACAGGTGTTGGAGATCTTCCTGAATGGTCCTTGTCCCTGATGGGATTTGGCCTTCGAGGCCTATTGGTGTCCCCCTTATGAAGTACCGGATCTAAATACCTCCATGGGTGTGGTGCCCTTGGATTGGTCTTACTCGGTTGGTTTGTTTTTGACATTCTGAGCCTAGAGTACACTTTCGGCTTCTGCTGAGTGTTGTTGTCGGTATTCTTGCTGGTCCTGTCTGAGACCAGGTTTCTTTTTCCCTGTCGGGGAAGTTCTGATGTTGCTATGACTGCTCTCCTTACAGTAGCATGGTTAGGCTGTTACTTCTGGCCTATTTAGTTTTGGGAAGATTCTTCTTCCCTACTGTTTTTTGTTCCTTACTACTTGTGCTTGGCTTCTGCCTCTTAGCACTCAGTTCTGGTGAGCAAGCTGGCTAGTCCGCTGCTTGGGTTCAGTTCTCCCTTTACATGGTTCAAAGGTTGAGGTTGGAGCATTGCTCTCGTTGCTCTTGGGAGCTTGGTTGCGGGTGACAGCGCTTTACTGTTGGCTGTGCCTGTCTCACGGGGGTCCCACCCTACTTTATGGACACTGCTTTTGGATGTCCCACATGTTATTACTATATCTGGAGCAGGACGTGCTGTATGCTTAGAATAATACAACTCTGTGAAGTACTCACCTGTAGAGTTGGTATTATATGCATACAGCACGTCCTGCTCCACCCCACCCTGGTTTCACTTGTTCTGGATCCCCTGTATGGTGATTGTTATCACTTGATATTTTTGCCAGTTTCTGGGTGGTTGTTTCTCCCAGCTTCTCTTCTCAATGCTTTTCAATTCTGGGGATTTGTGGGAGGTCCTTCGGTATGTGTAGGGCCGGGAGAAGCTTGTTTTCTACATGTCTGCAGTGCACGGCGCCCGAGGCGGAGGATTACCCACATGTTATTACTATATCTGGAGCAGGACGTGCTGTATGCATATAATACCAACTCTACAGGTGAGTACTTCACAGAGTTGTATTTTTGGCTTTGGATCCGCCTGAGGCTGCCCCCCCGCCAAAGGGTGAGTTGTTTGATGTGCCCAAGCCGCGTTTGGTGTTTCCCAGACAACAACACTTTGTGAGGGTTGTCCTTAAGGAATGGGAACTACCTACGCGCCTTGTTGGAGTTCCTCCTAGTTGGGATAAGCGTTATCCCTTTCCGGAGGATTTGGTGAAGCTTTGGTCTGTTCCCCCTGATGTCGATGCCCCCGTGTTGGGGCTGTCTAACACGGCTGTGTTGCACTCCCCTGACACTACTACCATTAGGGATGGTGAGGATCGTCGGATTGATCAATTGGCTCGCCATGGTTTTATCAGTGCTGGATCGGCACTGCGGCCGGTTTGTGCTTCGGCGCTTCTTTTGATGGCTGTCAGGTCCATTGTTAGAGATGTGTACGCTGATCTTGATCCCACTTGTGATGAGTTCTTTTCTCTCAAGCAGTGTGAGTCGTTTATTTCCTTTGTCATGACCGCCCAGGACGATGCGCTTGCGATGTGTAGCAGGACCGCGGCCCTGTTGGTTGCTATTCGTCGGTCGGTGTGGCTGCGTCAGTGGACGGCGGACTTTAGCTCTAAGAAGTCGCCTACAGCTCTTCTTTTTGTGGGTTTGCGCCTGTTTGGCGACAAATTGTATTCGGTTACCAAGGGTGGTAAGTTGCCTCAACGCAAGAGGACGCGTCGTTCCTTCCGGGGAGCGGCTTCTTTTAGTCCCTCCTTTCGGGGAGCCAGAGCGGGCAGAGGGGCCTCCTTTCCCGCTACCAGGGGGGCAGGTTGGACCCGGGGGAGGGGCCGTGGCCGTCCCGGTCAGTCCTGGGGCGCCAAGCCCAGGCCTGCTGGCAAGCCCGCTCAGCAATGAGGGGGTGCCCTCACCCGTGCGGGTGGGGGGACGATTGCGACACTTCTCCCAGGTTTGGGACCAGGCGGTTCCGGACAGATGGATCCGGGAGGTGGTGTCGTCCGGTTACAAGCTGGAGTTCGAGTCTCGCCCTCCTTCACGTTTTTTCCGGTCTTGGGTGCCCACCGACCCTTTGGCCGCGCAGGGGCTCCTGGCGTCGGTGAAGAATCTTCTGGAAATGGCGGTCATCCGGCCGGTGCCGCACTTGGAAGTGGGCCTCGGGTATTACTCCAATCTTTTCACAGTCCCCAAGAAGGACGGGTCGGTTCGCCCCGTTCTGGATCTAAAGTTCCTCAACAGGTTCATCCGTACATGGAAGTTTCGCATGGAAACTCTGCGATCGGCCATCAGTTCTCTTCGGCAGGGGGACTTCATGACGTCCATAGACATCAAGGATGCTTACCTTCATGTTCCCATCTGCCAAGCTCATCAACGTTTTCTTCGGTTCATGATGGAGGATCGGCATTTTCAATTCGTGGCACTTCCGTTTGGCCTTACCTCGGCTCCAAGAGTGTTCACCAAGGTGCTGGCAGGGGTGATGGCCATTCTCAGATCTCAAGGCATTCGCATCGTACCTTATCTGGACGACCTTCTCATCATGGCTCCTTCTCTCAATCAATCGGAGACGGACACCAGGACGGTGGTCTCCACGCTGAAAAGCTTCGGTTGGGTGATCAACTATCCCAAGTCCTCCCTCGCCCCAGCCAGGGTGGTGTCCTTTCTGGGAATGCGGTTGGATTCTTGTCAACACAGGGTGTTTCTTCCCCAATCCAAGATTTTCCTGATTCAGGAATTGGCTCGGTTCCTTCTTTCCAATCCTCGACCGTCCATCCGTCTGGGGATGAGACTGGTAGGGTTGATGGTTGCCTCTTTCGAGGCAGTTCCTTTTGCTCAATTTCACACAAGGACGCTTCAGCTTCATCTGTTGGCGTCTTGGGACCGGCGACCATGGTCATTGGATCGGCCCTTCCAGTTGTCCTCCCGGGTCCGGCAGTCCCTTCAATGGTGGTTGGTCTCTGCCAATCTCTTGAGGGGCAGGTCTTTTCTCACTCCTCTTTGGGAAATCGTCACCACGGATGCCAGTCTTTCGGGATGGGGGGGATTCTGGAAGGATCTTCAGTTTTGGGGTCAGTGGGGGCCTCGAGAGGCCCACTTGCCCATCAATGTTCTGGAACTGAGAGCCATCCTTCTGGTTCTGTTTCATTTGACTCGGCATGTTCTGGGCCTTCCGGTTCAGGTTCGTTCGGACAATCGGACAGCGGTTGCTTACATCAATCATCAGGGAGGGACTCGCAGTCTGGGTGCCCTCAGAGAGGTGTCCCTGACCTGGGAGGAGGCCCATGTTCCTTGTCTCTCGGCAGTCTACATTCCGGGTGTGGAAAACAGGGAAGCGGATCTGTTGAGCAGGTGCTCTTCCCGTCTGGGGGAATGGTCCCTTCTCCCTTAGCGTGGGGGGGGGGGGAGGTGTGGCGATTGTGGGGTGCCTATTAGGGTTTTTATTTTGTCCAGGATGATGTGTGCGTTTTTTGTGAGGGCAGCTAGATAGACGGCACTGCGGTCTGGCTGATTATGTCCCCGGGTGTGGGGCCTCCATGTGATTGGCGTGCTGAGTGTGTTTTTTTGCGGGCGGGGTGCCTGTTTCTGGCTCCCGCCTCGCTCGTACGTGCGGCCGCAGTGCTCGTTTCTAGGGGGCGGGGTCGCGTTGCTTCGCGGCCCACGCTGTGCTGGGAGAGCTTATATCGCTTGGTGTGAGGTTAGATCTTTGCCTTGTAGGGTCTTTTCAGTTTCCAGGATTTTGGATTTTCTGCAATCAGGGCTGGACTCTGGTCTCCAGCTGAGTACTTTGAAAGGGCAGGTTTCTGCCTTGTCTATCTTTTTTTCAGAAGCCTTTTGTGCTTCATCCTTTAGTCAAAACCTTTTTCCAGGGGGTTATGCATGTGCGGCCTCCCAGGAAGCCATTGCTCCCTGTTTGGGACTTGAACTTGGTTCTTTCTGCTCTTCAGGCTCCTCCCTTTGAGCCCTTGCAGGATATTGCTCTTTCTACCTTGACTCAGAAGATTGCCTTCTTGGTGGCTATCACTTCGGTTCGGCGTGTCTCGGAGTTGGCGGCCTTGTCGATTCAGGCGCCCTACTTTGAGAGGCATCAGGACAAGGTGGTTTTTCGTTTCAAACCGGACTTTCTTCCTAAGGTTGTTTCTGCTTTTCTTTTGAATCAGGATATTGTTCTTCCCTCCTTGTGTCCTAAGTCTAAGAATGACAAGGAGAGGGTTTTGCATTGTTTGGATGTGGTACGCTGTGTGAAGTACTATTTGCTTACTACTTCTCCTTTTCGTAAGACGGATGCCTTTTTCGTTGTGCCCTGTGGGCCTAGGAAGGGTTTGGCTCCTGCTAAATCTTCCATTAGCAAATGGATTCGTCAGGCGGTTGTTGGGGCCTATTTGGCCAAGGGGAAGGTCCCCCCTTTTCGTATCACTGCTCATTCTACTCGTGCTGTTGGAGCATCTTGGGCTTTTCAGCACCAGGCTTCTGTTGAACAAGTTTGTAAGGCTGCTACTTGGTCTTCCGTTTATACTTTTTCTAAGTTTTACAAGGCTGATATGCGGGCTTCAGCGGATGCTGTGTTTGGCCGCAAGGTTCTGCAGACTGCAGTCGTTTGAGTTATGCTTCATTTTTGCTGTCGGATACCCACCCCTTGTGGACAATGCTTTTGGATGTCCCTATCGTCAGAATTAAAGGGTAAGCGGGGTGTGTGACACACTGAGAATAATACCATTTTGTAAGTACTCACCTGTAAAATGGATATTGTCAGTGTGTCGCACACCCCGCTTCACCCGCCCTTTTTTTGGTATCCTGGATCCTCTATATGGTGAAGCTTTCCTTTATTTTATTTTATTTTGAGGTTACCGTTGGATTTCCTGGTACCTTGTCTTACTGCTGTTTGAATTCACTGGGTGTTAAGTGGGAGGTCCCAGGTATATGTAGGCCGGGAGGGGCTTGTTTTTCAAGACCTCTCTCTGCAACGTCGCCTCCTGCTGGAGGATAACCCTATCGTCAGAATTAAAGGGGAAGCGGGGTGTGTGACACACTGACAATATCCATTTTTCAGGTGAGTACTCACAAAATAGTATTTTTCCCCATTTCCGAGCTGGGACTGCCCCCATTTTCCCTCTTTTCTGAGCTGTTCCTGCCCCAGTTTCCAAGCTGACAACAGACCACTCTTTAACACTACTGGCTCCAGCCACTTGGGTGTTAGTACTCTTTAATACCACTGGCTCCAACCACTTGGGTGTCATACTCTTTAAAACCAATTGTTATTGGAGTATCCACTGGGTCAGGACAGTTAAGGTCCTCTTGAAAAAAACATTTTCTTTAGTGTCCACTGGTTCAAACCACTTGTGTGCCAGTACTCTTAAATAGCACTTGCACCAACCACTGGTGTGTCAGTGCTCTATAATACCAATTGTTAATGGATTATCCACTGAGTTAGGGCAGTTAAGGCCCTCTGGAAAAAAAATCCAAAACACTTTTGTTTAATGTCCATTGGTTCAAACCACTTGAGGGTCACTGCACTTTAATAGCAATTGTTCAAACTACATGAGGGTCACTGCTTTTTAATACCAATTGTTCAAACCACTTGGGTGGGTCACTGCTTTGTAATACCAACTGATCAAACCATCGGGGGGGGGGGGGGGGTCAGTGCTTTTTAATACCAATTGTTCAGGCCACATGGGGTCACTGCTCTTTAATATCAATTGTTCAGTTGACTTGGGGGTCACTGCTCTGTAATACAAATTGTTCAGGCCAGTTGACGGTCACTGCTCTGTAATATCAATTGTTCAGGCCACTTGGGAGTCACTGCTCTGTAATACCAATTATTCAGGCCACTTGGGGTCACTGCTCTGTAATACCAATTGTTCAAATCACTTGGGGGTCACTGCTCTGTAAAACCAATTGTTCAAACAACTTGGAGGTCCCTGCTTTTTAATACTAATTATTCAGGCCACTTGGGGGTCACTGCTCTTTAATACCAATTGTTCAGGCCACTTAGGGATCACTGCTATTTAATGCCAATTGTTCATGCAACTTGGGGGTCACTGCTCTGTACTACCAATTGTTCAGGCCATTTGGGGGTGCTCTTTAAACTACATTTTCAGCCGAAAAAAAAATCTATACTCACCTTTTCTCCCACGCTCCTAGTCGGGGGCTGCAGTGCTTACCTGAAAGGCTGGATGCAGGTCCCTCTCCACCCAACACCATACACAGTGCTGCTCTCTCATTATGAGTCTCTCTCCGACTCCCTCTGTTGTGGAGACGCCCCCCGCCATCAATCACGGTGAGCTGCCACGCATCCCTCCATTGCAATGAATGGTGGGGGGTGTGGTAGCTCACTATACAGGTGCTGACTGGATGAGGAGGCATGAGAGGAGGATGCAGGATAGGAGGCAACAGGAGGTGGGTGATGCCACCACTACATTAACCCAGTGGGCAGTTAAAGACTGTAAAATCCCTGCCCATGCTTATTTGTATGCTTTTTGTTGTGGACCTTGCAACATATTGCATTGTGCAGGGTACACCTTATTTTCTCTAAAAACTGTTAGTGCAGGGCAGGGATAGGGATGACCTTCCCAGAAAAGTTGTGACGACTGGGAATGATGTATTGTGGGGCAGCCGCAGCCATAACTAACTGAAATAATCATCCCCCTCACCATAAAAAAGCTTAACGGGATGGTGTGGACAGGCCTGGCAGCTGTGGTTTCACATACTCCCTATGGGGAGAGACAGGTTGCCTTGTGTAGGCGGTGGTAGAGGCTGAAACAATGTAAGGGGGAGCCTCGGGTGTTTGCATGAATTTATTTTAATAATATAATTTTTAATAATACTAATAATGTTTTTTGGTTTACTTTGCAGGTCCCTGTTGGTGTATGTCGTGCAGAGATTTCCCTAACTTCAGTGACTGGTGGCAAAGCATGCAAATGACTTGGTGACAATTATACAGTGTCCCACCCTCCTGTAATTTTTTGTTTGTATAGTGCCACAGATTATGATAGTGCTCTACATATAAACAATAATAATAATAACAATGTTTGTTTGCTTTGCAGGTCCCTGGTGACGGATTTTTCACAATTCTCTCTCTTCAGTGACTTGCCATGCTGGTTTGATTCTTTGTGCCAGCTTTCCCAGTGCTCAGTCCGTGGGCCTGGTTCGCAGAATTAGCAATAGGCTGACCACTGATGGTTTTCACCCTCTTCTGCTGGTTGCCGTTCTAGGTGGCCACCCACCTCTTTTACCGAGATCTGATTGCTATCAGTCCATGTTGGGTCTAGGACTTTGTCATCACCCCTCGGATCGTCTTCCACCCACTCCTCCCCGCTACCCTCCTTCTCAGCCATCACATTGCAGAAAGCTGCAGCAATCAGCACTTTAGTCCACGTTGTAGTTGTCCTGTGATGGTCCGCTGTCCAAGTCCTCATCCTCTAACACATGTTGGGCATCTAGGAACCTCCATGTCTGCAACTGGTGCAGGGGCAGGGGGATGGCCCACAGAATCCCAGCTAGGAGTGTCATTATGGAGCGTTAGTGAATGCTCCATAGCTTGTGGCTTAGAAGGCCTGGCTGATTTGAAGGGGGGGGATCTGCAGAAGTGGACTGGGTTGAAGACAAAAAAAGGAGGGGGGATTTAAATTTTTTTTGCTTTGCATCTAATCTACCAATCCTTTAACTTGGTCTGGCCTTACCATTCTGGCAGTGGTATTGGGGTCTACAAGGATACCGCTATGTTTGCCACGCATGCTGTGGCAACCAGCAAGCCTGGCATAAATGTATATACACATGTGTATATATACATTTACCATATTTTTCACTCCATATGATGCACTCGCCCAAAGTCGAGGGAAAATTTGATGCGCCTTGTGAAGCGACTGTCCACCCACCTTACGGGCACTCCCGCACCGCTGATGGTCCTCCTGCATCTGATCGCCCCCCCTCCAGCCCTGGTTCTGGCAGACTGCTGTAGGAAGATCATAGGCAGGACACAGCGGCATGGGAATTCCAGTAAGGTGAGTGGACAGTGCACCTGGGATCCAGAGGATTAAGGGGTATTCTGCATGCTGCTTATTATAGAGTATTAGGGGGACTTTGCACACTGGGGGATTAGGGGGATTCAAAACCTAGCGCAAACGGCAGCAACCCCAGCAGCGTGTGTGCTCCTGCCCCAGACTATCTATCTGATAACAATGAGAGCCATTTGCTGTATGACATCATCACAGCAAACGGCTCTCATTGAAAGAGAGTCCACATATATGCCACACCCAGAAAAGGCGAATGATTACCAGCACCCTGGGGGTTTTCACACAGGGGGGCATCCGAATTAGGGATGTCCAGGAGAAGGCCAGCGGCTTCTTTTAGATTCCAGGGCTGGCTCGGCTGGGTTTTGTTCCACTTTAACTCCCCCACACGCATTGTGAAAGTAAATAAAAAACAGTTTTGGACAACCCTAAAGTCTAAAGGACTCCAGGGCCAGCTGACTCCCTCTCTCCCACTGTGTTAACCTCCAGGGATAGCCATTAATCTTACCTTTCCATCGATCCCATAGTTCATGCGCAGCCAGTGGTGGCATTTCCCTGGCTGAATGGCTAATGCAGGCACGCAGAGCGGGAAGACCCTGGAACTACATTAATTCAGAATAGATTGCCAGGCGATGCAAAATACTCATAATGAATTCATAATAAATTCATGTAACCTGCACATGCGCCATGGGAGAGAGGTAAGATTTTTGGCATTACCTGAGGTTTCACACACAGGAGAATCCTCAATCATGTTTATCAGCTTCTAAAGCGGAACAAAATTCAGGAATTTGACTTTCCCAGGTTTTGTTAAGTGCCCCTGAGGCATCTTGAATTGGGATGCCCCACTGTGCATTACCCCCCAGTTAACCCATAAAACTCACCTTTTCACACTCCAGTGGCCCATGCGCGGGCTCTCACCCAGTGAGAGCCACTTGCTGTGACTCTGTAATTTGGCAGGTGGCTCTCATTGACTTGAATGGGAAGCCATCTGAATGGCTGGGGCTATATCACACACTCACCACCGGGAATGCAGGGGATGCTGCAGCACATGCTCCCCATTCACAACGAGAGCTGTTTGACGAATTACATAGTCATGGAAGACGGCTCTCAATGAACGAAAGTCTGCACATGTGCTGCTGGAGCATGGAAAGCTGAGTTTTTATCAAAGCCCTGGGGGGGTTTCACACAGTGCGAAGCCCAGGGGAAAAGCCGACAGACTGAGCAGGAATCTTGTGGATTCCAGGACGGCCGCTGGTAGGTTTTGTTCTGCTTGATTGCTTCTCCGGGATGCCCCTTACATTTACCTTGCTTCCAACAGCGCATGCGCGAGCCATGGCCTCATCCCTGCTAACCCTCTAGCAGGGCACACACCTGTGCCAGGCATTTGTGAATGGCCGGTGCGGGCAGGCTTTTGTTAGAGGGAAGCGGGGGGATGCATCCGCCAGCGTGCTCAGAGCCGCTGGCCTTAGACGCTGGCTTAGATCAGTGATTTTCAACCTTTTTTAAGCCGCGGCACACTTTTTATACTTAAAAAATCCCGCGGCACACCACCAACCAAAATGGCACAAAATGACACTAAAACAGTACATACTATACATATAGTTAATAATATAGATTCTAAATGTATTTCTTACCACTCAGTGTGAAACCTGGGCCTGTTTCGATGAACACAAAAGGGATATCCTGGCAGGAATTGTGGAAAGACACACACAAAGCTCTTCCTCAACAGTTCTCAGTCTCTCCCTGTTTTTAGTTTTTATCGCAGTCAAGCTTGAGAAGCCCAGCTCACATAGATATGTGGTTGAAAATGGCAGCAATATCAAAATAGCTTTGTTGGCCAGAATGGGGAACTCCTTCGCAGCAGATAACCAAAAACTGTCCAAAGGAAGATCAGCAAACTTTAGCTTTAAACTGCGATCTTGCTTCAAATCAATGAGTTCCTCTTGCTCCTTTAAAGTCATGTCCTTTCCAACAACGGATAATGAGCTGTATGGGTCCCTAACCCAATCAAGGCATTCTGTGAAGGCTGAAGAGAAATAAAACGATAACTTCTCGAGAATTTTCAAATGTCTGCCAATCACTTCGCATAAAGCAGCAGTGTTGTCATCATGCAGTTTCTCGGTGAGCGGAAACATCTCAAGGTTGCCACGCTGCACATGTTGTTGCCAGAGCTGCACCTTTAAACAAAAGCCGGTCATTTTATCAGTGCTTGTAAGTAGGTTTTCATTTTGGCCTTGCATCCGTGTGTTTAGTTCGTTCAGATATTGAAATATATCAGCCAGGTATGCCAGCTTAGCACACCACGCATCACTTGCAAGCAGCTTCGAAAAATCGGACCTCTCGTTTGTCAGAAATATTTTAAGTTCCTCTCGCAACTCATACACACGGGCCAGCACTTTGCCGCGTGACAGCCACCTGACCTCCGTGTGAAGCAATAAGATTTTATGTTCCGCTCCCATTTCTGTACACAAAGACGCAAATAAGCGAGATCTCAAAGGTCGCGTTTTCACAAAGTTCACTATGCGCACAACATCATCCAACACAGGATCTAGATCTGCTGGTAAGGTCTTTGCAACGAGGGCCTCACGGTGCAAGAAACAGTGGGTAACAATAACATCTGGGTTTCTTTCTTTAACCCTACTTACAAAGCCTTTGATGCGCCCGACCATGGCTGCGGCTCCGTCAGTGCAGACACCTGTGCAGTTTTCCCATGTAAGCTTACTTTTTTCAAGATATTCCGATGTGACCTGGAATATTACCTCTCCTGTTGATTTTTCTGGCAGTGCCTTGCAAAATAGGAAGTTTTCTCTAATGGCATCTCCATCCACAAAACGCACATTGGCCAACAGTTGACAATGTCCACTGATATCCGTCGACTCATCAAGTTGCAAGGCAAATTTCTTACTGATGCGCACCTTTTCCAAAACAACTGTTTCAATGTCCGCAGACATGTCATCAATCCGTCTGGCAATTGTGTTATCAGAGAGAGGTACTTTAGCTATCTCTTTGGCTGAGTCAGGGCTAAGCATCTCATTTACAATAGCTTTACAAGCTGGCAGTATTAATGTTTCTGCGATAGTGTGGGACTTTTTTGATTTAGCTATGAGTTCAGCGACAAGATAGCTAGCTTTGAGGGCTCTCTCATTTACCTTTGTGCTTTTTCTCAAAAAAGTTGCACATTTCTCATTGTTTGTACGTTAGCGTACAAAATACTCCATCGGCTTGTTTTGAACGGAAGGGTGTTTCGTTTGGAGATGGCGTTTAAGCTTGCTTGGCACCATGGCGCTATTGGATAGCTTCTCACCACACACCAAGCACAGTGGTGTTGGTGCTGTCGCATCCCCAGTGAAAGTAAATCCAAATGAAAGATAGCTTTCACTGTACTGCCTTGAGCTCACCGTCTTGTCTTTTTTATTTTGTCGACCTCTCATACTAGGGACTTCATCTGGGTTAGAATTGTGTCCAGGATCCTGTTCGGCATTTGCCTTTTCCATTCTCAAATACTTCTCCATCACTGCTGTGATAGTGACAAAAATAGAAGAGTATTACATTAACATGCCACACTTAACGGACCTCTGCCAGGCATATTTCACTCTTGAAAGCTTAAAAAGCAGCTCAAGTGGTGATAAAAGCTGATTTAAACCCCCCAAGAGTGAACTGTATGTGTGGAATAATAACTTATATTACTATGGTCTGCATTTCCTGCTTGAATTGACACTAGTAACGTAGCACTCTACTTTCTCTATAAGTAGAATAGAGCCGGCTGCCAAGTGCTACACCACTAGAGTCAATTTAAGCAGGACAAGACTGCTGAAGACCGGCACTAATATCATTTACTAGGGGCCGACTGGAAAAATAGCCGTATGCAGCCAAGCGCTCCAGCGGCTGCAGCCCCACTAGCCTCTAACATGGTGTGTGCTTGCCATGCACAAATGCTTGACAAGGGCCCCAATGAGGGTACAGCTGCGCCACGCGCATGTGCCAATGATTGGTACACTATAAGAGTGGTTCATGAAAATTCGATTCAGTTTGCAATTCACTCACCTCTACTGATTGGTGATGTCCTCCCAATTTGGGATACCCCACCCACAGCATAAAACTGCCCATATTTGCCATAATCTAACATGCTTCTTGATCTCACGGCACATGCATAGGGCCTCAAACAACAGGCATCCCTTGCTTGCATAATAATGTGTGGCAAAAGATGAACCAGGAAGTGGTTAGTCCTTTTTGACCATTACAGACCAATGTCGGGGGGGGGAGGGTGTTGCAAGGGACAACACACTCTCATCTCTCAGATGCCACCTCCATGCACACACACACCAATCCACCAACTGCCACTTCCTGGCCTGCACAGACACACTCATTAAAGTGCAACAAAACCCAGCAGCACCCGGGCTGGAATTGAATTACATAGCGACAGAGAGCAACTCTCCGCACATGTGACCAGAGTCCATGCATGTGCTGTTGGACCGGGAAGAGGTGAGTAATTATGGGCGATTTGCTTTTAGATTTCAGGGCCAGCCTCTCAGTGTTTTGTTCTGCTTTAAAGAAGAACAGCACGCCTGATTTTCACTTCTCAGGGTGTTGTTTCTCTCAGTGGGGGCATCCAGAATTGGGATGCCCAGCTGTGTGTATCCTGCAACATTTACTCGCCTACCTGCCTACAGGGCTGGGCATGCACACGGCTAAAGGTGAGCCGTGATGCAGCCACAGTGCAAAGACACGGTGAGGGCTCCAGGACAAGGTGAGTGAAAAGGGCTTCTGGGGGGGTTTACACAGCGGGGGAATTCCAATTCAGGATGCCCCAAGGAGAGGCATTCCTCTTTAAAAAATAAGTCACATTTGGATCAGTGTTTCCCCTCCCGCCCTGCTCCTCCAGTGTCAAGTACCGACCACCTATCAACATTCATGCACACAAATACCACACAATATGCCCCTCCCCCAAAACTTTATCATCATCATCTAATTTTTATAAAAGCTGCAAAGTCCGGGAACTCTCTTCCCACTCCATTATGCCAAGTGACAGTCCCGGTTCCCTGAATCTCTGCCCACCCCTCCATTACCTTTACTTGCAGAACCCTTTACTTGCAGAACTGGAGTGAATAGAGAAAGCGAGCAAGTCTCTTCTCCCGCGCAGGGAAGACTATGACAACACAGCAGGTGGGTGGAGCCAGACGGCCTGCTGTCATGTGCTGTGAATCTGGCCGCACTGGCAGTTTCACCAACGGGGTGGGCGGGCGAGCCGGCAGTTCAAAGCGGAGCCTGATGGGGGGGACGTACAGAGACATATGTATCATCCGGCTGGGGGGCCGGGGGCACACTGCGCCTCGCTGACTTAACCACGCCTCCAGCTCCACTCCTTACTGGGCAGTAACTGTCCCGCCCATTCTGCCAGACGCCCAGGCATTGGCTGAGACTTGTTTAGCCTGAGCGTTACTTCCTAGTGCGGAAGCCGCATCGCTGCGCATTGCCGGGGAACAGGGGGCACCTTAGTTTGGGGAACTTTCCCCGCGGCACACCTGACCATGTGTCGCGGCACACTAGTGTGCTGCGTCACACCGGTTGAAAATCACTGGCTTAGATGACGTGACGTTAGTGACTCCGAGCCAAACATGCGCCATAGGACTGGGAAGGGGCGATGTGTTGCGGGTTTCACACAGTGGGGGTTCCCCCTGGGGAAAGGACCAAAACCCAGGATAGTCAAAATCCTGGGTTTTGGTCTACTTTAATGGTTTTGGTTCACTTTAAGTGTTTTTTTTTTTTTTTTACAATAAATTCATGCAGGTCTCTGCCCTGAGCCCAGCCTAGTCTGCAGCTCCACCCTAGGCACATGCCTAGGTTTGCCTTGAGGAAAATACAGCCCTGCCTAGGGCACTGGCTATAATTCAGCTTTCACTTGCCTAATGGTGCATGCGCGGACTCTCCTCCAATCAGAGCCATTTGCCTTTGGATTGTTTACAATGGGGAATGCGTGCTGCCACATCTCAAACATCCCTGGCGGTGGGCAAAAGTCAAATTCCTGGGTTTTGTTCCACTTTAATGGGCATGAAATGATATTAATGACATTAAAAAACTAATACACACACCAAACAGGGATATCTCGTTTGGCTTGAAAAAACAGGCCTGGATTTTATAAATGTGTTAAATGTGTTTTATTTTAACATTCCTGGTCTCCGTTTTTTTAAGTTGTTAATATATTGGATCTTAGCTTGTTCTTTATAGTAGTTTGTATATGCGGCCTCTACATCGTCATCACTCTTTGTGCGATTCTGGCTAAAGAAAGGAAATAAATGATCAGCATGGAGAAATAAACTGTCAGAAAAAGGGACATAACCGTATGGACATGGCAACCAACCTCACTGGGCTGCATCAAATACTGGCGAGCATTTTTTTCATGTTCAGGCTTCTTCATTTGGAACCCTTTCCTTTGGTGTTGTTTAGGGTATTGTGCCTTTAGCGTCATCTTGTTTGTGGATGTTGGGTTGTCTAATCTGCTTCTTGTAGAGCAGCTACAAGTCTACTCAACTTGCACCTCAAGATGCACCTCTGCTGCTTGGTTTAACCGCATTCTTTTTTTTTTACTTTGCCTTTTTTGATAAGCTCTTCTGATCTTGAAGGTTTCAGATTTTCAGTTTTTTGACATTGCTTTCTATGTTTACCTTTACAGTTTCCTCAGCCGCTGGTGCCGGTAGTAGCTTGGTGGATTATTCAGTTGGGTTCTCAGCCTCCAGGTCTGCTGGCTGTAGCAACAGGGATTGCTCACCTGGATCCCCGGCCTCCAGGTCTTTGGATGTTGTGTTATCCCTAATATTTCCGAAGCTCTGGTGCTTGAGGTTAATCAAAGCTATGCTTTGCAGAGCAGCTACGTTTTGGTCTCCTCAACCTGAACCTCAAGATGCGTTTCCGCTACTTGATACTATTCAACCGCATTCTTGATTCTAAAGCATTTGGATCAGTTCTCGGTTGTCAGTTTCTCGGTTGTTTCTGTTTCTTCTCTGATCTGATTAATCTCTTCCCTTTCTGCTTCTTCTCTGATCTAGTTGACCTCTTTATTCATGACCAGCTTCTTGGGTTCTTTCCGAATCTCTGGTGCTTGAGGTTGATCAAAGCTATGGTTACATTTGTCAGGTGACTTTGAAGGTTTTAAAACAGATTTTTTTACTTTGCCTTTTTTGATAAGCTCTTCTGATTTTGAAGGTTTCAGGTCAGTTTCGTTTTTACATTGCTTTCTTTGGTCACCTTAACAGTTTCCTCAGCCACTGATTCTGGTCGCAGCTTGGTGGATTGTTCAGTTGGGTTCCCAGCCTTCAGGTCTGCTGGCTGTAGCAAGAGGGATTGCTCACCCGGATCCCCGGCCTCCAGGTCTTTGGATGTTGTGTAATAACCCAGTGGTTATTAATTATTATATAAAAAATGCTAACTGCATACTTATTAATATACACTGCATTGTGGTGGGAACACACTAGTGCAGAGCAGCACAGTAAACATTTGCATGTGCTGCGCCTAGTGGTCGTGCCCCACAGTGAAGAGGGGCGAGAGAGGTGGCGGCAGGGGAAAGACAGAGGGGTAGGACCAAGCTGAAAAGAACATGGCAGCAGTACATGCTGGGAGACCTGGAGTTAGGCTTGAATTTAATAAATGTGTTAAATTAGTTTCATTTTAACTTACCTGGTCTTTGTTTTTTCAAGTTGTTAATATATTGGATCTTAGCTTGTTCTTTATAGTAGTTTGTAAATGTGGCCTCCACATCGGCATCGCTCTTTATGCGATTTTGGCTAAAGAAAAGAAAAGTAAGGATCAGCATGGAGAAATAAACAACAATAAACTGTCAGAAAAAGGGACATAACCGTATGGACATGGCAACCAACCTCACCTGGCTGCATCATCCAGGTGAAAAACAGGGTAAGGCTCCCCCAGTATGCCCCAGGAGTGTCCCAGTCCTTATCCAACCCCCCACCCCCAAATTTGGTAGACTCTATAGCCTCTATAAGAGTGCCCCGTGGTATTGTGGCAAAAAAAAAGCTAGTACCTGCACCCGACTGCTCATTAATGAGCCGGTGAGTGCACACAGAGCAGAGAATGACACTCTATATAGCTTCAATGCAGCGGCCATCCATGAGAAGCACCAGGGAAACCCTTTAATGCCAGGAGGCCCTATAGTCACCAGTTGACTTGAGTGTCCCTTTTAAGTAGTTTAATCACCAGGATTGTCACTATCCTGATGCTAAATCCTTGTCCCTGGGGCATCCCAATTTGTGATGCCCTGCTGTTTAATTTCCCCCCAAGATCTTTTGACAGAATTTTGAACATGAGATAAAAAGCTAAAAATTATCTCAAAAACGAATTATTCTAAGCATACAGCACGTCCTGCTCCAGATGTAGTAATTATATGTGGGTAATCCTCCGCCCGAGGGCGCCGTGCACTGCAGACATGTAGAAAGCAGGCTCCTCCCGGCCCTACATATACAGAGGGACCTCCCACAAATCCCCCTGATTTCTCTGCAGTGCTGACTGCGAAGACATGAAGTATCACGCTCCTGCAGGCGAGCGGGGCTTTACAGCCCGAGGCCCTGTGGGACTATTTCCACCCGTCCTCATTGTGAATTACTGCCTCCCAGCCTGGGCTGCGTTGGTCGGGTGAAGGTAGGCAGCACCTCGTGTGCTTACGGAGCTTGGCTCCACCGCAATCCCCCACCATAGGGTAGGCGGTCAAGGCTAATGGTGAGCCTTCAGTGGATGCCCCTCCTGCATCAGTGCCCCACGCCCCGTGTAGCGTTGAACCCTGAGTATTGGGTCAACTTCCTCCCTAGTTCCCCCCGTTAGTGGGGGGAAAAAGGGGGGGGGGTTGTGTGTACGATGGCCTAACCTTGCCCTATTACACCAGTAAGCCTATAGCCCTTAACGGTTACCGGGTGTCAGAGTCGCGCTTCACATTTATGTTAAAGTTAGCCGCAGCGCCTTTACGGTATTTTACTTGGCGCGTACTGCGGCTCTGTTCGCGGACACTACGGTGTATATTCCTGTATTCTATCCTGTCATGTTTAGTCTCTGAGGTAATTCACTCGGTCTGGTTTCAGTTACTAACTACTGTTTTCTGATTGGTTACGCGCTTCGAGCTTCGCACTCTTTGGGGGGGGGGCGTGGTCTGGTTTGACGCGTTCCGCGTCATCTTCAGCTCTGGCCCGCCCTTCGAGGTTCGTTTGGCGCCATTTCTTTCTCACGTGCGCGTGGTGAAGACTGTCCTCCCCTCGCTGTTCTGTAAGTGCCCTCATGGGCGACCTTTCTTTAGCTTTTGCTCCTTCTCGCTTGGCTCTGACATCCCTGTTCCCATTGTGTCTTTCAGACCGTGAACTTCAGTGGCTTCTCCCGGCCCGGTGCAGCGCCCGGTCCAGACCATTAAAAAATCACTCCCACTTCCCAGCGGGTCATTGGGGCATCCAGGGTTGCTTTATAGCGTCAATCCCTACTGGCTTATTGTACCTAATAATCACCATATGGAGGCATCTCAGGATATTGTGAACGGGGTTCCTTCGGGACAAGCCCGTCTGTGTGTGGCTTGTGGGGTCTTACCTAGCAGCGGTGACAATGCACGGGTCTACTTCCCTTGTGCACAGCAGGCGCTAGCTGGTCTTCCTGCCTCATCCGAGGCTGGGCCCGCACCTCGCCTCGCTTCACCTACTCCCCCAAGTCTGAGCCTAACCCCCAATACCAGTGGGGATTCTCATACTGATTTTGCCACTAGACTGGCTAGTGTGGAAAACTTAATTGCTGGCTCCTTGGCGCGCAAGGCCACTGCCAAGAGGCGACATTTGAATCCTGAATCTACTATATTTCCTATAGAATCTGATAATTTACTGCTTTCTTATGCACATCCCCCCTCAGACGAAGGGGAACTGTTCTCTGACTCAGGGTCATACGACTACGAGTCCAGGGGACAGGAGGAGTCTGGTTCTGATCATTGGTCCTCGGATGACATTGATAGACTGTTGACCCAGATCTTTGACGTATTGTCCCTCTCTCCCCCTGCCGCGGCTCCCTGGCAAAGGGGTGATCTGTTTCACACCGCTAGGGCGCGGTTGGAATTTCGCGAACAAACTCATTTTAATAGCCTCGTGCTGAAAGAATGGGAACATCCCAGCAAACTTCATGGGGTTCCTAAACGTGTGGATAAGAAATATCCCTTTCCTGCTGAGCTGGTCAAGTGTTGGACATCGCCACCCGAGGTCGATGCCCCAATTCTAAGTCTTTCCAACCCCTCTATTATGCACTCCCCTGACACTACTACGCTGCGGGATTTGAAGGATCGAGGACGCCGTCCCGGTTCCTCCATGAAGGGGCGCCCTCGCCCGTCAGGGTGAGGGGACGTCTACAGCACTTCGAGCAGGTCTGGAGACGCCACGTCCCAGACCGGTGGATTCAGGAGGTAGTGTCCTCCGGTTACATCTTCTGGATCATCTTACGATCTTCTGGATCTAGGGGTCATTTGCAAGGTCCCCTTAAGAGACAGGGGCATGGGGTTTTATTCCAACCTGTTCACGGTACCCAAAAAGGACGGGTCAGTCAGACCCATTCTGGATTTAAAAATCCTCAACAGATTTGTCAGAAACAAACATTTTCGTATGGAAACGTTGCACTCGGCCATTGCCTCGCTGCGCCCAGGGGACTTCATGACATCTGTGGACATCAAGGATGCTTACCTGCACGTTCCGGTGTTTCCAGGACACCAAAGGGTTCTCAGATTTGCGCTGCTGGATCAGCATTACCAGTTCGTGGCCCTGCCATTCGGCCTCACGTCGGCTCCCAGGGTGTTCACCAAGGTGCTGGCAGGGGTGATGTCCCTGTTAAGACTACGGGGCATACGCGTATTGCCCTACCTGGACGATATACTTATCACATCTCGGTCTCTGCGGCAGGCAGAGCTGGACACTCAGTTGGTAGTGTCCACCCTGGAGTCCTTCGGCTGGGGGATCAATTACCCAAAGTCCTCTCTGTCCCCCCTCCTCAGTGACCCCGTTCCTGGGGATGATTCTGGATACAGTTCACTCAAGGATATTCCTTCCTCCACAGAAGGTGGAAGCTCTGACAACGCAGGCAATGTCCCTGCTTTCGAGCCCTCATCCCTCCATCCGGCAGGGAATGCAGTTGGTGGGCTCGATGGTGGCAAGCTTCGAGGCGGTGCCCTTTGCCCAGTTCCATTTAAGAATCCTTCAGCTTCACCTTCTGTCAGTTTGGAACAAGAACCCAGCGTCCTTGGACGAGATCTGGGTGCTTCCCCCCTCGGTCAGACAATCCCTTGCGTGGTGGCTGGACCACAGGAACTTGACAAGGGGCAGATCATTCCTGGCTCCCTCCTGGGAGACGGTCACCACAGATGCCAGTCTGTCGGGTTGGGGGGGATTCTGGAAGTCCCTGCGCTTTCAGGGGAGGTGGGGCCCTCAGGAGGCCCATCTACCCATCAATGTCTTGGAACTCAGGGCGGTCAGATTGGTGCTGGAACAATTCACCCATCACCTGAGGGGTCTGGCGGTTCAGGTACGCTCAGACAACAGAACGACGGTTACCTACATCAACCATCAGGGAGGGACCCGGAGCAAGGGGGCTCTCCAGGAAGTATCTCTGATTCTAACATGGGCGGAGGCCAATGTCCAATGTATCTCGGCTGTCTACATTCCGGGGGTGGAGAACCTGATGGCAGATGCTCTGAGCAGGGGGTCGTCCCGTCAGGGGGAATGGTCCCTCTGCAACAGGGTATTTCAGTCCCTGTGTCACCGTTGGGGTGTGCCAGATGTGGATCTGTTTGCGTCCCGTCACAATCACAAGCTCCCGAGCTTTGTATCCCTGTCTCAGGATCCTCTGGCCACGGATGCCCTGTCCATGTCTTGGAGGGAGTTTCGGCTCCTGTATGTGTTTCCACCAATTCCCCTTCTGAGCAGAGTTCTGCGCAAGATTGCTCTGGAAGGGGTACCCGCGATTCTGGTGGCCCCAAGGTGGCCAAGAAGAGTGTGGTTTGCAGACGTGGTTCAAATGGCAGTAGATCCGTACGATCTGCCAAGGTTGCCAGATCTTCTAACTCAGGGGTCTCTACGCCATCCCAATTTACTAACTCTGGCTTTGACGGCTTGGCTATTGAAAGCTCCATCCTGATGGAAAAGGGTTTGTCTGCATCTGTAGTGGCTACTGTGGTGCAAGCCAGGAAAAAGAATTCTTCTGCTATCTATTATAGGGTTTGGCGTTCTTACATTGACTGGTGTGAGTCCAGGTCTCTTCCCTGCAGGGAATTCTTAGTCTCTAGGGTGCTGGAGTTTTTACAAAATGGTCTAGACTTAGGTCTTAAGCTTAGTACTCTGAAGGGCCAGGTTTCGGCCCTGTCTATCTTCTTTCAGAAGACCTTTGCCCAGCATCCCCTTATCAAGACCTTTTTTCAGGGGGTCACTCACGTGCGTCCCCCTCGAAAACCTATGGTACCTGTTTGGGATTTAAACTTGGTTTTATCGTCCCTGCAGGGTGTTCCCTTTGAGCCTATTCAGGAGGCTGCTCTCGCTGTTCTCACGCTCAAGGTTGTCTTCCTGGTAGCTATCACTTCTGTTAGGCGTGTGTCTGAGTTGGCTGCTTTATCTATTCAGCCTCCCTACTATGAGAGACACCAGGATAAGGTGGTGTTCCGCTTCAAGCCGGACTTTCTGCCTAAAGTGGTGTCTGCATTTCATTTGAATCAAGATATTGTACTTCCTTCCTTGTGCCCTAATCCTAGTAACCCTAAGGAGAGGGTTTTGCATTCCTTGGATGTGGTTAGGTGCGTCAAGTATTACCTAGTTATCACTAAGGCTTTCAGGAAGACTGATGCTCTCTTCGTTGTGCCTCACGGGCCTAGGAAGGGTTTGGCTCCCGCCAAGTCTACTATCAGTAAATTGATTCGTCAGGCTGTGGTTCAAGCCTATTCTACTAAGGGGAAGTCTCCCCCCTTCCGTCTTACTGCTCATTCTACTCGTGCTGTTGGGCTTTTCAGCACCAGGCCTCTGTGGGACAAGTTTGCAAGGCCGCTACTTGGTCTTCCGGTCATACCTTTACAAAGTTTTACAAGGTTGATGTTAGGGCCTCAGCTGATGCTGTGTATGGCCGCAAGGTTTTGCAGGCGGCAGTAGTTTAAACTGCTTGCTGTTGGGGATCCCACCCTACTTTACGGACACTGCTATTGGATGTCCCACATGTAATTACTACATCTGGAGCAGGACGTGCTGTATGCTTAGAATAATACAATTCTGTGAAATACTCACCTGTAGAATTGGTATTATACGCATACAGCACGTCCTGCTCCACCCCACCCTGGTTTCACTCTGTTCTGGATCCCCTGTATGGTGATTGTCATCTTTGTTATCATTGCCAGTTTTTGGGTGGTTGGTTTCTCCCGGCTTCTCCTTCTCACTGCTTTTCAATGCTTGGGATTTGTGGGAGGTCCCTCGGTATATGTAGGGCCGGGAGGAGCCTGTTTTCTACATGTCTGCAGTGCACGGTGCCCTCAGGCGGAGGATTACCCACATGTAATTACTACATCTGGAGCAGGATGTGCTGTATGCGTATAATACCAATTCTACAGATGAGTATTTCACAGAATTGTATTTTTCACAAAAGAAAATGCAAGAATGCATTCTCGCACGGTGCTAAATCGACCCTTATAGTGCAAGAGAGATAGACAAAAAGAAATGGGGGGGTAGATAGATAGAATGGAGGGGTTATACGATGGACAGATATAATTTAGGGGCAGATAGATAATGAATACTTACTATTTATGAATGGCAATGCCGATGCAGCCTGCCAAGACAATAAGGACAGCGATGGTAGAAAGGTAAATAATCCAAGCAAATTTCTGCATCAGCCTACTAATTGGTGTCTCAGTCAGTTGGGTTCCCAGCCTTCAGGTCTGCTGGCTGTAGCAACAGGGATTGCTCACCTGGATCCCCGGCCTCCAGGTCTATGGATGTTGCGTTATCCCTTATAGACAGCCACTTTGTTTGTATATACTGGTGAACATTTTTTTCATGTTCCGGCTTCTTCATTTGAATCCAATTTGTTTGGTGTTTGTTTAGGGATGTTGTGCCTTTTAGCTTTATCTTGAGGATGTTGGGTTGTCTAATCTGCTTATTTTCTAGTAGAGCAGCTACAACATTGTGGTCTCCTCAACTTGAACCTCAATATGCATCTCTGCCGCTTGGTGATACTTTTCAACTGCATTTTTGATAAGCTATGCTTTTTAGAGCAGCTACGTTTTGGTCTACTCAACCTGAACCTCAAGATGCGTTTCCGCCTCTTCTTCTTTTTTTTTTTTTTTATTTTTTTTTTTTTTTTTTATAAATTCTTTATTTATTGAAAACTTTCTTGGCACTGAGAAAAACAAAAACAGCTCGGACAGGTGACAGAAAGAAGAAAAAACAAAACAATACAATACAAAAAAAAAAAAAAGCATAACATCACAGCAATGTAGCGTCAAATATACGGCACGACCATTGCACTTGACCTTTTGTAAACCTATTGCTACTAAATAGTCTCCCTAACCGGCGAGTTTGCCTCAGACCATATTGGTACTTTCAACAGGTGACAACACTCCTTCCGGCTTTAGGACCAATTGCTAAGACACTTCATAGGCTGCCGGGAGAACCTAAGACTGAGAACAACAGGTGCGTGCAAGCAATACCTAATGCGCTATGGAGCTAAAAAGGGGGGTAGGGAGGAACAAACAGGAGGGGGGGGAAGGGTGGGGGAGTATTGGGGGGGTGGGCAGAGCATAATGCCTAGGTCAGACCCAGAAGGCTCCTCCCTTCAACAGATTCCGAAAAGACCATCCAGCCATACCATGTAATAGCAAACTTCTCGTGTGTACCGTCTCGGGAGGCCATAAGGCTCTCAAACCTCATAATGTCGTTCACACGCCGAAACCACGCAGGTATGTCTGGGGGGTCCTTGCTCCTCCACATCTGGGGGATGCAGGCTTTGGCCGCGTTCAACAGACGACAAGTTATCGAATTGCGGTATCTTTTTAAGGGGACCTCTGACTTGTGGAGGAGACATAGGGCAGGATCATCCGGGATCTCTGAACCTGAGACTTTTTCTACCACCAGTCTCACCCTGCTCCAGAACTCTCTCAGCCTGGGGCAGGACCAGAACATGTGCAACAAGTCTCCCCTCCCCTCCCCACATCTCCAGCACTCCGCGGGGGTCTCCGGGGACCACTTGTTCAGAACCGCAGGGACCCTGTACCACCTGGTAAATAACTTGTAACCACATTCCTGATACCTGGTGCAGATTGAGGTTTTATGTGGTAGCGCCATGATTTTCTGGAGTTGCTTGGGCATCCATGTCTCATTGAGATCGCTTTCCCATTTTTCGATGTATGGGGGGTCTACAGCGTCAGGGGGGTCTATTAGCGACTTATAGATTCTTGAGAGGGTGTGTCTCTCTACTTCCCTACTTTGACACAGTTCCTCAAAGGCCGTGAGTTCTCGTCTACCATCCCTAAGCTCCTGCAGGGAAGCCAGAAAATGCCCTATCAGCATACATTGCCAGGGGGACCACTCAGGGACCCCAGATCCTTGCGCTATTTCCGCCAGGGGGGCCCAGCCATCGTGTGATCTAAAGTGGCCCGCCCTATATACGTTTGCTCCGGCCCAGCCGTCCGGCCTCTACACCCTGGCATAAAACTCGGGTTCCCCAGGATAGGGTACATGGAGGAGGGGGAAGGCGAGATCCCCTCACGCTGAACGCAGTCCTACAAATCTCCAGTGTCGGGCCTATGGTTGGGTGCTGTCTTACCCGTGTATTCCGATCCATTGCCAACCGGGGGGCGCCTTTAATTGGGTACTCCAGGAAGCTCTGCTCCAACCCGACCCACTGTTTGTGGCGGTCGTGGATGCACCAATCAACCACTCTGTTTAGATGCACTGAAACATGGTACAGTGCTGGGTCCGGAACTCCTACGCCCTCCCTCTCTTTCGCTCTCATCAGAAGGTTTCCCCTCACCCTCGGCCTCTTCCCAGCCCAAATGAAGCCGATAAATATGGCGCGCACCTTCTGGAGATAGGAGCGTGGGATTGTAACTAGTATGCCTGAAGAAGATAAAGCAAACGGGGCAGAAGGGTCATCTTAACTGCGTTACACTTCCCGAACCACGAAAGCTTCCCCTTTGCCCACTTGCTGGTTTCCTCCTCAAAATGTTTTAACAGCGGGGGGAAGTTAAGGGCAAAGATTTTAGTAAGGTCACTGCTTATCTTTGTACCCAGGTAACTAACGCTGCCCTCCGCCCAACGAAACAAGAAAGAGCTCCGTAATTTTTCATATCTTCTGTTTGGGATGCTAACATTGAGGGCCTTGGACTTTTGGTAGTTTATTTTGTATCCCGACAGATTCCCATAATCTCTTAATTCTTTCATGAGGTTCGGCATGGATACTTCTGGGCAGGATAGGAAGAAGATTAAGTCGTCGGCGTACGCCGCCACTTTATAATGGCCTGACGCATTCTCAACCCCCCTAACATCTGGATTCCCCCTCACCCTGCACAAAAAAGGCTCCAGCGCCAGGATAAATATTAGCGGTGACAGCGGGCAACCCTGTTTTGTCCCATTTGTGATCCCGAAAGATCCCGAGGAGAGCCCGTTTACTCTCACAGACGCCGAAGGGCAGCTGTACAGACTTTCTATCCAACTAAGCATATTCGGGCCGAGGCCGATATGCCTCAGGACCGATCGCATGAACTGCCAATTGACTCTGTCAAACGCTTTTTCGGCGTCGGTGGAGAGCAGAAGGGCGGGTATCTTCTGATTCTGGGCCAGATGGATCACGTTTAGCACTTTGGTGGTGTTGTCCCGTGCCTCTCTCAGAGGCATGAAACCCACCTGATCGGGACCAATCACTGTATGCAGGTGAGGGGCAATCCTAGACGCCAAGATCTTAGTGAAGAGCTTAATATCGGTATTCAGGAGGGAGATAGGCCGATAGTTTGCACATAAAGTAGGGTCTTTGCCCTTTTTAGGGATTACGGCAATATGGGCTCTTAATGTATCTCTGGGAAGAGGGGTCCCCTTTATAATGGCATTCATCATGGATAAGAGTCTAAAGCCCAAAATGGGGAACAGCTTCCTGTAATACTGGAGATGTAATCCGTCCGGCCCCGGCGCCTTTCCAGTGGTGGTATTTGCTAGAGCTCCCTGCAATTCCAACATGGAAATCAGCTCCTCCAGCTCTGATATGGCCTGTTCCGAGAGTCCCGGCATCCCCGAGCGTCTAATGTATTCTCCACATCTCTGCTCCAACCCATGTTCACTGGTCTCTGGCAGATTGTATAAGCCCTCATAAAATTTACGGAACATCTCCGCTATATCCTCATTGAGGTGTATAACCTTCCCTCTGTGATCGGTTATTTTTGGGACGAAGGCCTTGGCTCTCTCTCTTCGCAGGGCCCTTGCCAGTAGTCTACCGCACTTGTCCCCGGACTCGTAGAAAGTGCGACGACATTGTACCAGCTGCGCTTTGATTTTGTCGCAGCACACTGTCTTCAGCTTCTCTCTTAGCAAAGTCAGGGTCGGCAAGTGAACGGCAGACAGGGACTTCTTATGCAAGGCTTCCAATTTACCTATTTCCCGGAGAAGGTTCATGGTGCACTCCATCTTCTCCTTCTTCACCCTAGCTCCGTGGCCTATCAATAGCCCTCTCACAAAACACTTGTGGGTCTCCCATAGGGTCCCAGGCGTCGCCTCTGGGGTGGCATTTATGTCAAAGAAACTTTTCAGTTCCTTCTGCACATCCTCCAACACTCTCTGATCTTCCAGCAGCGAACTGTTAAGACGCCAGGACCAACTCTTAGGGGCGGGGTTATGGCTTTTGAGTGTAAGAGTAATGGGGGCATGGTCAGATATGGTGATGTTCCCTATTGTGGTTTCCTCTATTCGAGGAAGTAAGGAATGTGGGACCAGGAATAGATCGATTCTGGAGTAGGAGTTGTGCGGATGTGAAAAGAAAGTGTAGTCCCGCACTCCGGGGTTCTGGATTCTCCATGGGTCTACCAACTGGAACAGGTTAAGGGTCTTTCTAAGTCGCCTTAGCTTAGCATATGCTATGTGAGGCCCTCCACTGGAAGTATCCAGCAGGGGCTCAAGCGCCAGGTTGAGATCGCCACCTATTATCAATTCTCCCTCCCGGAAGTCAGCTAAGGCCTCTAGCAGGGTCTCAATGAAAGAGATCTGACCAATGTTGGGGGCATAAACATTAACCAACGTGACCAATTCAGAATGTATCTTCCCCTTAACAAATAACCATCTGCCCTCTGTGTCCGTTTTGTAGTCATCTAATTCCCACATAAGGGATTTCACAATAACAATGCTAACCCCTCTGGATCTGGAATCCGGCGAGTGGCTGCCATAGGACCTAGGGAAGAACCTGTCACCAAATGATGGGGGGTTGGGTGCCTTAAAATGGGTCTCCTGTAAGAAGCCCACTTGGGCTTTGAGGCCTCTCAGATCTCAATATCATGGACCGCTTCTCAGGGCTATTCATCCCTTGGCATTTAATGAAACGATCTTTGTCCCCGCCATCCCGGGTGGCCTCCAAAGAGCCCAGCAAGGGGGGGGGGAGGGAGGGGGCGAGGAAAAGAAAAAGTTAATAAGGGGGGGGAGGTGCCCCCACCAAGGGTGTAACTATGGAGGGGGGAAGGGTTTGGTTAAACAAGGGGAGGGATTTGCTCCCCGCTGCCAAGGCAACGGGAAGCAAGCACTACAACAGTATACACCAAACTTAACACTAACAATCCAATAAGGAGAAGAACAAAACCCAACAGGTCTAATGTACCCGTGAGTTGGCCCTAATGCGGGGTAGAGTGACTGTCGGAATCGGACGCAAGTCAGAACACTCTCTCCCACACCGGGCCAATAACCGATCAACATATACATGGCAAATGAACAGCAAAACCTGTAAAAAACCTAAACGAGCACTGTCAACAACATTAGGAATGAGACTAGCCCATATCAAGGATATGACTTTGTGCAGGAAGGGGAATCTAGCCACTCCAGGAGGACCCCGAGACGGCAGCATCAGCCGTCTACAGGCTTACTGCACAACGCGCTGTTCCGCACCGGAGTTTTCAGGGTAATCGGGGGCCTCATAGGGGGGCGGAGATGGTCAGGGCAGCCCCAGCGTCTCTGTTGGCTCATGTCTCCGCATCGTAAGGCCTAGCCTGGCTTCTGGCACGGCGCTGTCTTCCCGGGCCTCTGGGGCCCCCAGGACCCTGCCGATGGTCGCCTCTAGGTTGGGACGGGGGAAGCACCCCTTTCGCTGCCAGCCAGTCCGGGACCTCAATCGGTTCACACTGTAGAAAGACGAAAAGTTCCGCCAGGTCTTTAGGTGACTTTAGTAGAAAGGTGTCGCGGTTCCTTCTAATAATTAGGTGGAAGGGGTATCCCCACCTATATGTCGTTCCGCTGCGCGTTACAGCCTCCAAAACCGGCTTTAGCGCTCTGCGCATCAACAGAGTTCTCCTCGATAAGTCCTGCAGAATCAAAACGCTGGCCCCATCAAATTCAACATTCCCTTTTCTCCATGCGCTGCGGGCAATGTCCTCTTTCAGCGTGTATCGGTGCACCCTGCACACCACGTCCCTTGGTCCGGGCTGGGCGGGCCCAGCACTCTGTGGACTCTATCTAACTCAATTGGGGTGGCTGGGTCTCTGTCCAGTACCGTGTTAAAAATGACCGTTGTTATACGCCTCAGGTCCTCTCCTGCCGAGGCTTCAGGGATGCCCCGCAGTCGCAGGTTGTTTCTACGGCTGGGGTTTTCAATGTCGTCCATGTGCAACATCTGGGCCGGGATCAGCGCCTCCTGCAGGTCGCACCTCTCCTCCATCGCTTTAAGGCGGCTCACGGTCTTAGGGGCCTCCGATTCCAGTGCAGCGACCCTTGTCTCAACCGCCGACACCTGTTGCTTGACCTCACCCAGCTCCCGTCTGTGCGCTTCCTCATACTTCGCTATCAGCCCCTCGATGTTGGCCCTGGAGGGCAGGCCCCTCAGCAACGAGATTGTCTCCATGTGTATATCGGCTCTGCGTCGGGGCTCGGGCTCATCAACTCTCTCAGTTGACAAGGGAGTTGAAGCTGGATGCGTTTCGCTGACGGAGTCCCCCTTGTTCGGGGGAGAAACAGGGCTGAGATGGAGACATGGGGGCCGGACTGAGACATCTCCCTGGCCATGGCGTCTCCGGTGAAGGCAGCAGGGGTGAAGTCGGGGGGCTAGGATCCCCGTCGCCTGACCACCACTTCAGGCTCCAAGGGAGGGGGATGTCGAGGTTTTGACACCCTCTGTGGTAGACCCGTGGGGGGGTACACCCCACTTAGTGGCGGGTTACTTCCTGCAGCTCGTCTATGCCCCTCCGCCTCGGCGTGAAAGCAAACTTGTCCAGGTGCCGATAAGCAGCAGCGGTTGGCTTTTCCAGGTTGTGGCCCTCTGTGATGGCTGGGGACCCCCTCTCGCTGGTGGTTTGGGTAGAAGGAGGCGCACTCCCAGGCGTGTTGTGGACATTAATATGACCACTGTAGGATTAATGTGATATTGGGGAGTGGGGAAATATGTTCTGACCCTGTTGCAGGTTTATTGTAGTTTCTGGCACATTTATTACAGGCATGGTGTGCCTGTCTGGCCCCTCAGCCCTCTGCACATTCAACACCTCTGGCTCTGCACTGCTGTAGCTGGGCTCTCTCAGCCCTCGTAGCTGCTCAGGAGTGTCACTGCTGACGTTCAGGTCCCCGCCCCCTCGCCACCCGGTCACGTGCTCCACTCTGCTGGTGCTCGCATCTGCTGCTGCGCTGGCCTCCGCCGCCAGCTTGGTACACCTGGCAGCATTTACGGGTGTCTCCATTGCCTCTCTGCCGTCATTCGGCCGTCCGACGGCTGGCCGCTCCCCCGCTTCCGCCTCTCTCAGCGCCGCTCCATCAGATTGCCCCGGGGCCGGTGTCGGGCACAGGCGGGGTAAGTGACCCTCCCCTCCACATGCCTCCGCCGCCATCCTCCGCAGCTGCTTCCCAGCTTCGGGAGCCGTCCCTCCACTCACCGCCTGCGCTTCCCCCACCGCCGGGTGCCGACACATCTCTCCGGTCGCGGTCCCCAGTAACCGGGGGGGCATAGTCACTGCTCCTGGCTCCCGCACCTCCTCGCCAACTCCAAGCGCGTTCCGCGCCATTTTGTCCCGCCGGCACTCAGTCCTTGTCCTCTTCTGATCCGCAGTCTGGAGTTGCTGGGACCCCTTACGCGGTCCTCCACTGCGCTTCTGCATGTTCTTCTTCCTCGTCATGTTTTCCAACTTAGGTTTGCTATCTGCAAATTACGGTTTTAAGGCCACTGGTGTGGGAGCTCCGAGAAATTGCTTCCTCACGGCTCCACGTTTCTGCCTCTTGATGATACTTTTCAACCGCATTCTTGGTCACCTTAACAGTTTCCTCAGCCACTGATGCTGGTAGTAGCTTGGTGGATAATTCAGTTGGGTTCCCAGCCTTCAGGTCTGCAGGCTGTAGCAACAGGGATTGCTCACCTGGATCCCCGGCCTCCAGGTCTTTGGATGTTGTGTAATAACCCAGTGGTTATTAATTATTATATGAAAAATGCCAACTGCATACTTATTAATATACACTGCATTGTGGTGGGAACACACTAGTGCAGAGCAGCACAGTAAACATTTGCATGTTCTGCGCCTAGTGGTCGTGCCCCACAGTGAAGAGGGGCGAGAGAGGTGGCGGCAGGGGAAAGACAGACGGGTAGGACCAAGCTGAAAAGAACATGGCAGCAGTACATGCTGGGAGACCTGGAGTTAGGCTTGAATTTAATAAATGTGTTAAATTAGTTTCATTTTAACTTACCTGGTCTTTGTTTTTTGAACTTGTTAATATATTGGATCTTAGCTTGTTCTTTATAGTAGTTTGTAAATGCGGCCTCCACATCGTCATCGCTCTTTATGCGATTTTGGCTAAAGAAAAGAAAAGTAAGGATCAGCATGGAGAAATAAACAACAATAAACTGTCAGAAAAAGGGACATAACCGTATGGACATGGCAACCAACCTCACCTGGCTGCATCATCCAGGTGAAAAACAGGGTAAGGCTCCCCCAGTATGCCCCAGGAGTGTCACAGTCCTTATCCAACCCCCCACCCCCAAATTTGGTAAACTCTATAGCCTCTATAAGAGTACCCCGTGGTATTGTGGCAAAAAAAAGCTAGTACCTGCACCCGACTGCTCATTAATGAGCCGGTGAGTGCACACAGAGCAGAGAATGACACTCTATATAGCTTCAATGCAGCGGCCATCCATGAGAAGCACCAGGGAAACCCTTTAATGCCAGGAGGCCCTATAGTCACCAGTTGACTTGAGTGTCCCTTTAAAGTAGTTTAATCACCAAGATTGTCACTATCCTGATGCTAAATCCTTGTCCCTGGGGTATCCCAATTTGTGATGCCCTGCTGTTTAATCTCCCCCCAAGATTTTTTGACAGAATTTTGAACATGAGATAAAAAGCTAAAAATTATCTCAAAAACTAATTTTTCACAAAAGAAAATGCAAAAATGCATTCTCGCACGGTGCTAAATCGACCCTTATAGTGCAAGAGAGAGAGACAGAAAG
The DNA here is from genome assembly GCA_027917425.1 of Gastrophryne carolinensis. Taxonomy (NCBI): domain Eukaryota; kingdom Metazoa; phylum Chordata; class Amphibia; order Anura; family Microhylidae; genus Gastrophryne; species Gastrophryne carolinensis. Next base: position 87,428,459 of record CM051240.1, on the reverse strand, counting down.
ATATGGGGGGATAGATAGATAGAATGGAGGGGTTATACGATGGACAGATATAATTTAGGGGCAGATAGATAATGAATACTTACTATTTATGAATGGCAATGCCGATGCAGCCTGCCAAGACAATAAGGACAGCGATGGTAGAAAGTCCAATAATCCAAGCAAATTTCTGCATCAGCCTACTAGTTGGTGTCTCAGTCAGTTGGGTTCCCAGCCTTCAGGTCTGCTGGCTGTAGCAACAGGGATTGCTCACCTGGACCCCCGGCCTCCAGGTCTTTGGATGTTGTGTTATCCCTTATAGACAGCCACTTTGTTTGTATATACTGGTGAACATTTATTTCATGTTCCGGCTTCTTCATTTGAATCCAATTTGTTTGGTGTTTGTTTAGGGATGTTGTGCCTTTTAGCTTTATCTTGAGGATGTTATGTTGTCTAATCTGCTTATTTTCTAGTAGAGCAGCTACAACATTGTGGTCTCCTCAACTTGAACCTCAATATGCATCTCTGCCGCTTGGTGATACTTTTCAACTGCATTTTTGATAAGCTATGCTTTTTAGGGCAGCTACGTTTTGGTCTACTCAACCTGAACCTCAAGATGCGTTTCCGCCTCTTGATGATACTTTTCAACCGCATTCTTGGTCACCTTAACAGTTTCCTCAGCCACTGATGCTGGTAGTAGCTTGGTGGATAATTCAGTTGGGTTCTCAGCCTCCAGGTCTGTTGGCTGTAGCCACAGGGATTGCTCACCTGGATCCCCGGCCTCCAGGTCTTTGGATGTTGTGTTATCCCTTATATTTCTGAAGCTCTGGTGCTTGTGGTTAATCAAAGCTATGCTTTGCAGGGCAGCTACGTTTTTGTCTCCTCAACCTGAACCTCAAGATGCGTTTCCGCTGCTTGATACTATTCAACCGCATTCTTGATTCTAAAGCATTTGGATCAGTTCTCGGTTGTCAGTTTCTCGGTTGTTTCTTCTCTGATCTGAATAATCTCTTCCTTTTCTGCTTCTTCTCTGATCTGGTTGACCTCTTTATTTATGACCAGCTTCTCGGATTCTTTCCGAATCTCTGGTGCTTGAGGTTGATCAAAGCTATGGTTACATTTGTCAGGTGACTTTGAAGGCTCTAAAACAGATTTTTTTACTTTGCCTTTTTTGATAAGCTCTTCTGATTTTGAAGGTTTCAGGTCAGTTTTTTTTTACATCGCTTTCTTTGGTCACCTTAACAGTTTCCTCAGCCACTGATTCTGGTAGCAGCTTGGTGGATTGTTTAGTTGGGTTCCCAGCCTTCAGGTCTGCTGGCCGGATCCCCGGCCTCCAGGTCTTTGGATGTTGTGTAATAACCCAGTGGTTATTAATTATTATATGAAAAATGCCAACTGCATACTTATTAATATACACTGCATTGTGGTGGGAACACACTAGTGCAGAGCAGCACAGTAAACATTTGCATGTTCTGCGCCTAGTGGTCGTGCCCCACAGTGAAGAGGGGCGAGAGAGGTGGCGGCAGGGGAAAGACAGACGGGTAGGACCAAGCTGAAAAGAACATGGCTGCAGTACATGCTGGGAGACCTGGAGTTAGGCTTGAATTTAATAAATGTGTTAAATTAGTTTCATTTTAACTTACCTGGTCTTTGTTTTTTGAAGTTGTTAATATATTGGATCTTAGCTTGTTCTTTATAGTAGGTTGTAAAGGCGGCCTCCACATCGTCATCGCTCTTTATGCGATTTTGGCTAAAGAAAAGAAAAGTAAGGATCAGCATGGAGAAATAAACAACAATAAACTGTCAGAAAAAGGGACATAACCGTATGGACATGGCAACCAACCTCACCTGGCTGCATCATCCAGGTGAAAAACAGGGTAAGGCTCCCCCAGTATGCCCCAGGAGTGTCACAGTCCTTATCCAACCCCCCACCCCCAAATTTGGTAGACTCTATAGCCTCTATAAGAGTGCCCCGTGGTATTGTGGCAAAAAAAAAGCTAGTACCTGCACCCGACTGCTCATTAAAGAGCCGGTGAGTGCACACAGAGCAGAGAATGACACTCTATATAGCTTCAATGCAGCGGCCATCCATGAGAAGCACCAGGGAAACCCTTTAATGCCAGGAGGCCCTATAGTCACCAGTTGACTTGAGTGTCCCTTTAAAGTAGTTTAATCACCAAGATTGTCACTATCCTGATGCTAAATCCTTGTCCCTGGGGTATCCCAATTTGTGATGCCCTGCTGTTTAATCTCCCCCCAAGATTTTTTGACAGAATTTTGAACATGAGATAAAAAGCTAAAAATTATCTCAAAAACTAATTTTTCACAAAAGAAAATGCAAGAATGCATTCTCGCACGGTGCTAAATCGACCCTTATAGTGCAAGAGAGAGACAGAAAGATATGGGGGGATAGATAGAATGGAGGGGTTATACAATGGACAGATATAATTTAGGGGCAGATAGATAATGAATACTTACTATTTATGAATGGCAATGCCGATGCAGCCTGCCAAGACAATAAGGACAGCGATGGTAGAAAGTCCAATAATTCCAGCAAATTTCTGCATCAGCATACTAGTTGGTGTCTCAGTCAGTTGGGTTCCCAGCTTTCAGGTCTGCTGGCTGTAGCAACAGGGATTGCTCACCTGGACCCCCGGCCTCCAGGTCTTTGGATGTTGTGTTATCCCTTATAGACAGCCACTTTGTTTGTATATACTGGTGAACATTTTTTTCATGTTCCGGCTTCTTCATTTGAATCCAATTTGTTTGGTGTTTGTTTAGGGATGTTGTGCCTTTTAGCTTTATCTTGAGGATGTTGGGTTGTCTAATCTGCTTATTTTCTAGTAGAGCAGCTACAACATTGTGGTCTCCTCAACTTGAACCTCAATATGCATCTCTGCCGCTTGGTGATACTTTTCAACTGCATTTTTGATAAGCTATGCTTGTTAGAGCAGCTACGTTTTGGTCTACTCAACCTGAATCTCAAGATGCGTTTCCGCCTCTTGATGATACTTTTCAACCGCATTCTTGGTCACCTTAACAGTTTCCTCAGCCACTGATGCTGGTAGTAGCTTGGTGGATAATTCAGTTGGGTTCTCAGCCTCCAGGTCTGCTGGCTGTAGCAACAGGGATTGCTCACCTGGATCCCCGGCCTCCAGGTCTTTGGATGTTGTGTTATCCCTTATATTTCCGAAGCTCTGGTGCTTGCGGTTAATCAAAGCTATGCTTTGCAGGGCAGCTACGTTTTGGTCTCCTCAACCTGAACCTCAAGATGCATTTCCGCTGCTTGATACTATTCAACTGCATTCTTGATTCTAAAGCATTTGGATCAGTTCTCGGTTGTTTCTTCTCTGATCTGAATGATCTCTTCCTTTTCTGCTTCTTCTCTGATCTGGTTGACCTCTTTATTTATGACCAGCTTCTCGGGTTCTTTCCGTATCTCTGGTGCTTGAGGTTGATCAAAGCTATGGTTACATTTGTCAGGTGACTTTGAAGGTTTTAAAACAGATTTTTTTACTTTGCCTTTTTTGATAAGCTCTTCTGATTTTGAAGGTTTCAGGTCAGTTTCGTTTTTACATTGCTTTATTTGGTCACCTTAACAGTTTCCTCAGCCACTGATTCTGGTAGCAGCTTGGTGGATTGTTCAGTTGGGTTCCCAGACTTCAGGTCTGCTGGCTGTAGCAACAGGGATTGCTCACCTGGATCCCCGGCCTCCAGGTCTTTGGATGTTGTGTAATAACCCAGTGGTTATTAATTATTATGTGAAAGATGCTAACTGCATACTTTCTCGCACGGTGCTAAATCGACCCTTATAGTGCAAGAGAGAGAGACAGAAAGATATGGGGGGATAGATAGATAGAATGGAGGGGTTATACGATGGACAGATATAATTTAGGGGCAGATAGATAATGAATACTTACTATTTATGAATGGCAATGCCGATGCAGCCTGCCAAGACAATTAGGACAGCGATGGTAGAAAGTCCAGTAATCCAAGCAAATTTCTGCATCAGCCTACTAGTTGGTGTCTCAGTCAGTTGGGTTCCCAGCCTTCAGGTCTGCTGGCTGTAGCAACAGGGATTGCTCACCTGGATCCCCGGCCTCCAGGTCTTTGGATGTTGTGTTATCCCTTATAGACAGCCACTTTGTTTGTATATACTGGTGAACATTTTTTTCATGTTCCGGCTTCTTCATTTGAATCCAATTTGTTTGGAGTTTGTTTAGGGATGTTGTGCCTTTTAGCTTTATCTTGAGGATGTTGGGTTGTCTAATCTGCTTATTTTCTAGTAGAGCAGCTACAACATTGTGGTCTCCTCATCTTGAACCTCAATATGCATCTCTGCCGCTTGGTGATACTTTTCAACTGCATTTTTGATAAGCTATGCTTTTTAGAGCAGCTACGTTTTGGTCTACTCAACCTGAACCTCAAGATGCGTTTACTCCTCTTGATGATACTTTTCAACCGCATTCTTGGTCACCTTAACAGTTTCCTCAGCCACTGATGCTGGTAGTAGCTTGGTGGATAATTCAGTTGGGTTCTCAGCCTCCAGGTCTGCTGGCTGTAGCCACAGGGATTGCTCACCTGGATCCCCGGCCTCCAGGTCTTTGGATGTTGTGTTATCCCTTATAGACAGCCACTTTGTTTGTATATACTGGTGAACATTTTTTTCATGTTCCGGCTTCTTCATTTGAATCCAATTTGTTTGGTGTTTGTTTAGGGATGTTGTGCCTTTTAGCTTTATCTTGAGGATGTTGGGTTGTCTAATCTGCTTATTTTCTAGTAGAGCAGCTACAACATTGTGGTCTCCTCATCTTGAACCTCAATATGCATCTCTGCCGCTTGGTGATACTTTTCAACTGCATTTTTGATAAGCTATGCTTTTTAGAGCAGCTACGTTTTGGTCTACTCAACCTGAACCTCAAGATGCGTTTCCGCCTCTTGATGATACTTTTCAACCGCATTCTTGGTCACCTTAACAGTTTCCTCAGCCACTGATGCTGGTAGTAGCTTGGTGGATAATTCAGTTGGGTTCTCAGCCTCCAGGTCTGTTGGCTGTAGCCAGAGGGATTGCTCACCTGGATCCCCGGCCTCCAGGTCTTTGGATGTTGTGTTATCCCTTATATTTCCGAAGCTCTGGTGCTTGTGGTTAATCAAAGCTATGCTTTGCAGGGCAGCTACGTTTTGGTCTCCTCAACCTGAACCTCAAGATGCGTTTCCGCTGCTTGATACTATTCAACCGCATTCTTGATTCTAAAGCATTTGGATCAGTTCTCGGTTGTCAGTTTCTCGGTTGTTTCTTCTCTGATCTGAATAATCTCTTCCTTTTCTGCTTCTTCTCTGATCTGGTTGACCTCTTTATTTATGACCAGCTTCTCGGGTTCTTTCCGAATCTCTGGTGCTTGAGGTTGATCAAAGCTATGGTTACATTTGTCAGGTGACTTTGAAGGCTCTAAAACAGATTTTTTTACTTTGCCTTTTTTGATAAGCTCTTCTGATTTTGAAGGTTTCAGGTCAGTTTTTTTTTACATCGCTTTCTTTGGTCACCTTAACAGTTTCCTCAGCCACTGATTCTGGTAGCAGCTTGGTGGATTGTTTAGTTGGGTTCCCAGCCTTCAGGTCTGCTGGCCGGATCCCCGGCCTCCAGGTCTTTGGATGTTGTGTAATAACCCAGTGGTTATTAATTATTATATGAAAAATGCCAACTGCATACTTATTAATATACACTGCATTGTGGTGGGAACACACTAGTGCAGAGCAGCACAGTAAACATTTGCATGTGCTGCGCCTAGTGGTCATGCCCCACAGTGAAGAGGGGTGAGAGAGGTGGCGGCAGGGGAAAGACAGACGGGTAGGACCAAGCTGAAAAGAATATGGCAGCAGTACATGCTGGGAGACCTGGAGTTAGGCTTGAATTTAATAAATGTGTTAAATTAGTTTCATTTTAACTTACCTGGTCTTTGTTTTTTGAAGTTGTTAATATATTGGATCTTAGCTTGTTCTTTATAGTAGTTTGTAAATGCAGCCTCCACATCGTCATCGCTCTTTATGCGGTTTTGGCTAAAGAAAAGAAAAGTAAGGATCAGCATGGAGAATTAAACAGCAATAAACTGTCAGAAAAAGGGACATAACCGTATGGACATGGCAACCAACCTCACCTGGCTGCATCATCCAGGTGAAAAACAGGGTAAGGCTCCCCCAGTATGCCCCAGGAGTGTCACAGTCTATATCCAACCCCCCACCCCCAAATTTGGTAGACTCTATAGCCTCTATAAGAGTGCCCCGTGGTATTGTGGCAAAAAAAAAGCTAGTACCTGCACCCGACTGCTCATTAATGAGCCGGTGAGTGCACACAGAGCAGAGAATGACACTCTATATAGCTTCAATGCAGCGGCCATCCATGAGAAGCACCAGGGAAACCCTTTAATGCCAGGAGGCCCTATAGTCACCAGTTGACTTGAGTGTCCCTTTAAAGTAGTTTAATCACCAAGATTGTCACTATCCTGATGCTAAATCCTTGTCCCTGGGGTATCCCAATTTGTGATGCCCTGCTGTTTAATCTCCCCCCAAGATTTTTTGACAGAATTTTGAACATGAGATAAAAAGCTAAAAATTATCTCAAAAACTAATTTTTCACAAAAGAAAATGCAAAAATGCATTCTCGCACGGTGCTAAATCGACCCTTATAGTGCAAGAGAGAGAGACAGAAAGATATGGGGGGATAGATAGATAGAATGGAGGGGTTATACGATGGACAGATATAATTTAGGGGCAGATAGATAATGAATACTTACTATTTATGAATGGCAATGCCGATGCAGCCTGCCAAGACAATAAGGACAGCGATGGTAGAAAGTCCAATAATCCAAGCAAATTTCTGCATCAGCCTACTAGTTGGTGTCTCAGTCAGTTGGGTTCCCAGCCTTCAGGTCTGCTGGCTGTAGCAACAGGGATTGCTCACCTGGACCCCCGGCCTCCAGGTCTTTGGATGTTGTGTTATCCCTTATAGACAGCCACTTTGTTTGTATATACTGGTGAACATTTATTTCATGTTCCGGCTTCTTCATTTGAATCCAATTTGTTTGGTGTTTGTTTAGGGATGTTGTGCCTTTTAGCTTTATCTTGAGGATGTTATGTTGTCTAATCTGCTTATTTTCTAGTAGAGCAGCTACAACATTGTGGTCTCCTCAACTTGAACCTCAATATGCATCTCTGCCGCTTGGTGATACTTTTCAACTGCATTTTTGATAAGCTATGCTTTTTAGGGCAGCTACGTTTTGGTCTACTCAACCTGAACCTCAAGATGCGTTTCCGCCTCTTGATGATACTTTTCAACCGCATTCTTGGTCACCTTAACAGTTTCCTCAGCCACTGATGCTGGTAGTAGCTTGGTGGATAATTCAGTTGGGTTCTCAGCCTCCAGGTCTGTTGGCTGTAGCCACAGGGATTGCTCACCTGGATCCCCGGCCTCCAGGTCTTTGGATGTTGTGTTATCCCTTATATTTCTGAAGCTCTGGTGCTTGTGGTTAATCAAAGCTATGCTTTGCAGGGCAGCTACGTTTTTGTCTCCTCAACCTGAACCTCAAGATGCGTTTCCGCTGCTTGATACTATTCAACCGCATTCTTGATTCTAAAGCATTTGGATCAGTTCTCGGTTGTCAGTTTCTCGGTTGTTTCTTCTCTGATCTGAATAATCTCTTCCTTTTCTGCTTCTTCTCTGATCTGGTTGACCTCTTTATTTATGACCAGCTTCTCGGATTCTTTCCGAATCTCTGGTGCTTGAGGTTGATCAAAGCTATGGTTACATTTGTCAGGTGACTTTGAAGGCTCTAAAACAGATTTTTTTACTTTGCCTTTTTTGATAAGCTCTTCTGATTTTGAAGGTTTCAGGTCAGTTTTTTTTTACATCGCTTTCTTTGGTCACCTTAACAGTTTCCTCAGCCACTGATTCTGGTAGCAGCTTGGTGGATTGTTTAGTTGGGTTCCCAGCCTTCAGGTCTGCTGGCCGGATCCCCGGCCTCCAGGTCTTTGGATGTTGTGTAATAACCCAGTGGTTATTAATTATTATATGAAAAATGCCAACTGCATACTTATTAATATACACTGCATTGTGGTGGGAACACACTAGTGCAGAGCAGCACAGTAAACATTTGCATGTTCTGCGCCTAGTGGTCGTGCCCCACAGTGAAGAGGGGCGAGAGAGGTGGCGGCAGGGGAAAGACAGACGGGTAGGACCAAGCTGAAAAGAACATGGCTGCAGTACATGCTGGGAGACCTGGAGTTAGGCTTGAATTTAATAAATGTGTTAAATTAGTTTCATTTTAACTTACCTGGTCTTTGTTTTTTGAAGTTGTTAATATATTGGATCTTAGCTTGTTCTTTATAGTAGGTTGTAAAGGCGGCCTCCACATCGTCATCGCTCTTTATGCGATTTTGGCTAAAGAAAAGAAAAGTAAGGATCAGCATGGAGAAATAAACAACAATAAACTGTCAGAAAAAGGGACATAACCGTATGGACATGGCAACCAACCTCACCTGGCTGCATCATCCAGGTGAAAAACAGGGTAAGGCTCCCCCAGTATGCCCCAGGAGTGTCACAGTCCTTATCCAACCCCCCACCCCCAAATTTGGTAGACTCTATAGCCTCTATAAGAGTGCCCCGTGGTATTGTGGCAAAAAAAAAGCTAGTACCTGCACCCGACTGCTCATTAAAGAGCCGGTGAGTGCACACAGAGCAGAGAATGACACTCTATATAGCTTCAATGCAGCGGCCATCCATGAGAAGCACCAGGGAAACCCTTTAATGCCAGGAGGCCCTATAGTCACCAGTTGACTTGAGTGTCCCTTTAAAGTAGTTTAATCACCAAGATTGTCACTATCCTGATGCTAAATCCTTGTCCCTGGGGTATCCCAATTTGTGATGCCCTGCTGTTTAATCTCCCCCCAAGATTTTTTGACAGAATTTTGAACATGAGATAAAAAGCTAAAAATTATCTCAAAAACTAATTTTTCACAAAAGAAAATGCAAGAATGCATTCTCGCACGGTGCTAAATCGACCCTTATAGTGCAAGAGAGAGACAGAAAGATATGGGGGGATAGATAGAATGGAGGGGTTATACAATGGACAGATATAATTTAGGGGCAGATAGATAATGAATACTTACTATTTATGAATGGCAATGCCGATGCAGCCTGCCAAGACAATAAGGACAGCGATGGTAGAAAGTCCAATAATTCCAGCAAATTTCTGCATCAGCATACTAGTTGGTGTCTCAGTCAGTTGGGTTCCCAGCTTTCAGGTCTGCTGGCTGTAGCAACAGGGATTGCTCACCTGGACCCCCGGCCTCCAGGTCTTTGGATGTTGTGTTATCCCTTATAGACAGCCACTTTGTTTGTATATACTGGTGAACATTTTTTTCATGTTCCGGCTTCTTCATTTGAATCCAATTTGTTTGGTGTTTGTTTAGGGATGTTGTGCCTTTTAGCTTTATCTTGAGGATGTTGGGTTGTCTAATCTGCTTATTTTCTAGTAGAGCAGCTACAACATTGTGGTCTCCTCAACTTGAACCTCAATATGCATCTCTGCCGCTTGGTGATACTTTTCAACTGCATTTTTGATAAGCTATGCTTGTTAGAGCAGCTACGTTTTGGTCTACTCAACCTGAATCTCAAGATGCGTTTCCGCCTCTTGATGATACTTTTCAACCGCATTCTTGGTCACCTTAACAGTTTCCTCAGCCACTGATGCTGGTAGTAGCTTGGTGGATAATTCAGTTGGGTTCTCAGCCTCCAGGTCTGCTGGCTGTAGCAACAGGGATTGCTCACCTGGATCCCCGGCCTCCAGGTCTTTGGATGTTGTGTTATCCCTTATATTTCCGAAGCTCTGGTGCTTGCGGTTAATCAAAGCTATGCTTTGCAGGGCAGCTACGTTTTGGTCTCCTCAACCTGAACCTCAAGATGCATTTCCGCTGCTTGATACTATTCAACTGCATTCTTGATTCTAAAGCATTTGGATCAGTTCTCGGTTGTTTCTTCTCTGATCTGAATGATCTCTTCCTTTTCTGCTTCTTCTCTGATCTGGTTGACCTCTTTATTTATGACCAGCTTCTCGGGTTCTTTCCGTATCTCTGGTGCTTGAGGTTGATCAAAGCTATGGTTACATTTGTCAGGTGACTTTGAAGGTTTTAAAACAGATTTTTTTACTTTGCCTTTTTTGATAAGCTCTTCTGATTTTGAAGGTTTCAGGTCAGTTTCGTTTTTACATTGCTTTATTTGGTCACCTTAACAGTTTCCTCAGCCACTGATTCTGGTAGCAGCTTGGTGGATTGTTCAGTTGGGTTCCCAGACTTCAGGTCTGCTGGCTGTAGCAACAGGGATTGCTCACCTGGATCCCCGGCCTCCAGGTCTTTGGATGTTGTGTAATAACCCAGTGGTTATTAATTATTATGTGAAAGATGCTAACTGCATACTTTCTCGCACGGTGCTAAATCGACCCTTATAGTGCAAGAGAGAGAGACAGAAAGATATGGGGGGATAGATAGATAGAATGGAGGGGTTATACAATGGACAGATATAATTTAGGGGCAGATAGATAATGAATACTTACTATTTATGAATGGCAATGCCGATGCAGCCTGCCAAGACAATTAGGACAGCGATGGTAGAAAGTCCAGTAATCCAAGCAAATTTCTGCATCAGCCTACTAGTTGGTGTCTCAGTCAGTTGGGTTCCCAGCCTTCAGGTCTGCTGGCTGTAGCAACAGGGATTGCTCACCTGGATCCCCGGCCTCCAGGTCTTTGGATGTTGTGTTATCCCTTATAGACAGCCACTTTGTTTGTATATACTGGTGAACATTTTTTTCATGTTCCGGCTTCTTCATTTGAATCCAATTTGTTTGGAGTTTGTTTAGGGATGTTGTGCCTTTTAGCTTTATCTTGAGGATGTTGGGTTGTCTAATCTGCTTATTTTCTAGTAGAGCAGCTACAACATTGTGGTCTCCTCATCTTGAACCTCAATATGCATCTCTGCCGCTTGGTGATACTTTTCAACTGCATTTTTGATAAGCTATGCTTTTTAGAGCAGCTACGTTTTGGTCTACTCAACCTGAACCTCAAGATGCGTTTACTCCTCTTGATGATACTTTTCAACCGCATTCTTGGTCACCTTAACAGTTTCCTCAGCCACTGATGCTGGTAGTAGCTTGGTGGATAATTCAGTTGGGTTCTCAGCCTCCAGGTCTGCTGGCTGTAGCCACAGGGATTGCTCACCTGGATCCCCGGCCTCCAGGTCTTTGGATGTTGTGTTATCCCTTATAGACAGCCACTTTGTTTGTATATACTGGTGAACATTTTTTTCATGTTCCGGCTTCTTCATTTGAATCCAATTTGTTTGGTGTTTGTTTAGGGATGTTGTGCCTTTTAGCTTTATCTTGAGGATGTTGGGTTGTCTAATCTGCTTATTTTCTAGTAGAGCAGCTACAACATTGTGGTCTCCTCATCTTGAACCTCAATATGCATCTCTGCCGCTTGGTGATACTTTTCAACTGCATTTTTGATAAGCTATGCTTTTTAGAGCAGCTACGTTTTGGTCTACTCAACCTGAACCTCAAGATGCGTTTCCGCCTCTTGATGATACTTTTCAACCGCATTCTTGGTCACCTTAACAGTTTCCTCAGCCACTGATGCTGGTAGTAGCTTGGTGGATAATTCAGTTGGGTTCTCAGCCTCCAGGTCTGTTGGCTGTAGCCAGAGGGATTGCTCACCTGGATCCCCGGCCTCCAGGTCTTTGGATGTTGTGTTATCCCTTATATTTCCGAAGCTCTGGTGCTTGTGGTTAATCAAAGCTATGCTTTGCAGGGCAGCTACGTTTTGGTCTCCTCAACCTGAACCTCAAGATGCGTTTCCGCTGCTTGATACTATTCAACCGCATTCTTGATTCTAAAGCATTTGGATCAGTTCTCGGTTGTCAGTTTCTCGGTTGTTTCTTCTCTGATCTGAATAATCTCTTCCTTTTCTGCTTCTTCTCTGATCTGGTTGACCTCTTTATTTATGACCAGCTTCTCGGGTTCTTTCCGAATCTCTGGTGCTTGAGGTTGATCAAAGCTATGGTTACATTTGTCAGGTGACTTTGAAGGCTCTAAAACAGATTTTTTTACTTTGCCTTTTTTGATAAGCTCTTCTGATTTTGAAGGTTTCAGGTCAGTTTTTTTTTACATCGCTTTCTTTGGTCACCTTAACAGTTTCCTCAGCCACTGATTCTGGTAGCAGCTTGGTGGATTGTTTAGTTGGGTTCCCAGCCTTCAGGTCTGCTGGCCGGATCCCCGGCCTCCAGGTCTTTGGATGTTGTGTAATAACCCAGTGGTTATTAATTATTATATGAAAAATGCCAACTGCATACTTATTAATATACACTGCATTGTGGTGGGAACACACTAGTGCAGAGCAGCACAGTAAACATTTGCATGTGCTGCGCCTAGTGGTCATGCCCCACAGTGAAGAGGGGTGAGAGAGGTGGCGGCAGGGGAAAGACAGACGGGTAGGACCAAGCTGAAAAGAATATGGCAGCAGTACATGCTGGGAGACCTGGAGTTAGGCTTGAATTTAATAAATGTGTTAAATTAGTTTCATTTTAACTTACCTGGTCTTTGTTTTTTGAAGTTGTTAATATATTGGATCTTAGCTTGTTCTTTATAGTAGTTTGTAAATGCAGCCTCCACATCGTCATCGCTCTTTATGCGGTTTTGGCTAAAGAAAAGAAAAGTAAGGATCAGCATGGAGAATTAAACAGCAATAAACTGTCAGAAAAAGGGACATAACCGTATGGACATGGCAACCAACCTCACCTGGCTGCATCATCCAGGTGAAAAACAGGGTAAGGCTCCCCCAGTATGCCCCAGGAGTGTCACAGTCTATATCCAACCCCCCACCCCCAAATTTGGTAGACTCTATAGCCTCTATAAGAGTGCCCCGTGGTATTGTGGCAAAAAAAAAGCTAGTACCTGCACCCGACTGCTCATTAATGAGCCGGTGAGTGCACACAGAGCAGAGAATGACACTCTATATAGCTTCAATGCAGCGGCCATCCATGAGAAGCACCAGGGAAACCCTTTAATGCCAGGAGGCCCTATAGTCACCAGTTGACTTGAGTGTCCCTTTAAAGTAGTTTAATCACCAAGATTGTCACTATCCTGATGCTAAATCCTTGTCCCTGGGGTATCCCAATTTGTGATGCCCTGCTGTTTAATCTCCCCCCAAGATTTTTTGACAGAATTTTGAACATGAGATAAAAAGCTAAAAATTATCTCAAAAACGAATTTTTCACAAAAGAAAATGCAAGAATGCATTCTCGCACGGTGCTAAATCGACCCTTATAGTGCAAGAGAGAGAGACAGAAAGATATGGGGGGATAGATAGATAGAATGGAGGGGTTATACGATGGACAGATATAATTTAGGGGCAGATAGACAATGAATACTTACTATTTATGAATGGCAATGCCGATGCAGCCTGCCAAGACAATAAGGACAGCGATGGTAGAAAGTCCAATAATCCAAGCAAATTTCTGCATCAGCCTACTAGTTGGTGTCTCAGTCAGTTGGGTTCCCAGCCTTCAGGTCTGCTGGCTGTAGCAACAGGGATTGCTCACCTGGACCCCCGGCCTCCAGGTCTTTGGATGTTGTGTTATCCCTTATAGACAGCCACTTTGTTTGTATATACTGGTGAACATTTTTTTCATGTTCCGGCTTCTTCATTTGAATCCAATTTGTTTGGTGTTTGTTTAGGGATGTTGTGCCTTTTAGCTTTATCTTGAGGATGTTGGGTTGTCTAATCTGCTTATTTTCTAGTAGAGCAGCTACAACATTGTGGTCTCCTCAACTTGAACCTCAATATGCATCTCTGCCGCTTGGTGATACTTTTCAACTGCATTTTTGATAAGCTATGCTTTTTAGAGCAGCTACGTTTTGGTCTACTCAACCTGAATCTCAAGATGCGTTTCCGCCTCTTGATGATACTTTTCAACCGCATTCTTGGTCACCTTAACAGTTTCCTCAGCCACTGATGCTGGTAGTAGCTTTGTGGATAATTCAGTTGGGTTCTCAGCCTCCAGGTCTGCTGGCTGTAGCAACAGGGATTGCTCACCTGGATCCCCGGCCTCCAGGTCTTTGGATGTTGTGTTATCCCTTATATATCCGAAGCTCTGGTGCTTGCGGTTAATCAAAGCTATGCTTTGCAGGGCAGCTACGTTTTGGTCTCCTCAACCTGAACCTCAAGATGCGTTTCCGCTGCTTGATACTATTCAACTGCATTCTTAATTCTAAAGCATTTGGATCAGTTCTCGGTTGTCAGTTTCTCGGTTGTTTCTTCTCTGATCTGAATAATCTCCTCCTTTTCTGCTTCTTCTCTGATCTGGTTGACCTCTTTATTTATGACCAGCTTCTCGGGTTCTTTCCGAATCTCTGGTGCTTGAGGTTGATCAAAGCTATGGTTACATTTGTCAGGTGACTTTGAAGGTTTTAAAATAGATTTTTTTACTTTGCCTTTTTTGATAAGCTCTTCTGATTTTGAAGGTTTCAGGTCATTTTTTTTTACATTGCTTTCTTTGGTCACCTTAACAGTTTCCTCAGCCACTGATTCTGGTAGCAGCTTGGTGGATTGTTCAGTTGGGTTTCCCAGCCTTCAGGTCTGCTGGCTGTAGCAACAGGGATTGCTCACCTGGATCCCCGGCCTCCAGGTCTTTGGATGTTGTGTAATAACCCAGTGGTTATTAATTATTATATGAAAAATGCTAACTGCATACATTCTCGCACGGTGCTAAATCGACCCTTATAGTGCAAGAGAGAGAGACAGAAAGATATGGGGGGTTAGATAGATAGAATGGAGGGGTTATACGATGGACAGATATAATTTAGGGGCAGATAGATAATGAATACTTACTATTTATGAATGGCAATGCTGATGCAGCCTGCCAAGACAATAAGGACAGCGATGGTAGAAAGTCCAATACTCCAAGCAAATTTCTGCATCAGCCTACTAGTTGGTGTCTCAGTCAGTTGGGTTCCCAGCCTTCAGGTCTGCTGGCTGTAGCAACAGGGATTGCTCACCTGGATCCCCGGCCTCCAGGTCTTTGGATGTTGTGTTATCCCTTATAGACAGCCACTTTGTTTGTATATACTGGTGAACATTTTTTTCATGTTCCGGCTTCTTCATTTGAATCCAATTTGTTTGGTGTTTGTTTAGGGATGTTGTGCCTTTTAGCTTTATCTTGAGGATGTTGGGTTGTCTAATCTGCTTATTTTCTAGTAGAGCAGCTACAACATTGTGGTCTCCTCAACTTGAACCTCAATATGCATCTCTGCCGCTTGGTGATACTTTTCAACTGCATTTTTGATAAGCTATGCTTTTTAGAGCAGCTACATTTTGGTCAACTCAACCTGAACCTCAAGATGCGTTTCCGCCTCCTTGATGATACTTTTCAACCGCATTCTTGGTCACCTTAACAGTTTCCTCAGCCACTGATGCTGGTAGTAGCTTGGTGGATAATTCAGTTGGGTTCTCAGCCTCCAGGTCTGCTGGCTGTAGCAACAGGGATTGCTCACCTGGATCCCCGGCCTCCAGGTCTTTGGATGTTGTGTTAACCCTTATATATTCTAAGTATGTCACACACCCCACTTCAGACTTTAATAATTACACTAGGGTCAACGCACCTCCAGGCGGCAGCATTGCAGAGAACTTCTCCAAAAAACTTCAACAGGCCCCTCCCGGTCCACACACACCTGGCACCTCCCAAGAACCCCCCAGTGTTGTTCTCTGCAAGGTGGCGACAAGACAGAAGAAAGAAGTGTCCTGCTTGCAGGTAGCCGGGGTATCCCCCCGGCCCCCCCCCCCGTGGTCTATTTCTGCCCGGCTTTTGTTTGAATGTATTCTATTTAATGGCAGCCTCCCAGCTTCGGCTGTAGGCCGGGCAATAAGGTAGCCGGCACCATTGGTGCCTAGGAGATTAGCTCCTCCGCTCGACCCTTCATTGCGGGGCATAGCGGGATTCCCGGAGTGGTGATCCGGATGTGGGATGCCCCATTTTATAGGAGTTAGTGGTCAGGTTGTGTCTTGCCCTGGGATATTGTGTCTCTTCCGGGGTGTGGGACGCGCTGGGGACAGTGTCATGTCTGTGTATCTCCCCTCAGGAGCCGGGGGGGCGGGGCCTCGCGGCATGCTGCGCCGCGGTCCCGCCGGTGGCTGAGCGCCGTACCCGGCGCTTGCAGCCTGCTTGTCCGGCTGCTCAGGGGGGACCTTCTATCAGTGTGTGGGTCTGTGCTTTTTACTGTCCGGCGCTGTACACTGGGAGCCGGCGGGTGGTTCCGCCGGTCCCGTCGTCGAGGTCTGCTTGCGGTGCCCGCCGGCAGATGCTGACGCTGCCTGGGGGCGGGGCCGCGCACGGATTGGACGCCCGGAGGGGCGGGGCCTTCTCGGCTCCCGCGCTCCCGGAGCTTCTCTCTGCCTCCTTCTATGTGTGTGTGCAGGCCGCCATCTTCTGCTGGCTGCGCGGTTTCCTCTCCTCTCCAGGTAGGCGTTTTTTGGCTTGTCTTGCAGTGACCCCTCGGATCCTTTCCTCCTCCTTTTCCTCCCTCCTCGCTCCGGCGCTTCTTTATGGTGCTGGTTGGCATTAACCATTCCGTTGCTCTGGTTGATGGGGGGGGGTGGTGTGAGGGGGGTTTTGTATATTATGTGGTTTTTTGGCCATGGTGCTGATTGACGCCTGTCCCTCTCCCTTTGTGTTTTTCAGATCCTGGGATCCCGTCTGGCAGGGCTCTCCTGGTCATATATACCTGGCTCGTGGGGGGTGTTTTTTCTTTGCAATATATATATATATATATACACTTATTTGTATTTTTATAAGGGTCTTATGCTATTCCCCTGGGTCAGGATCTTGTGACTGTCCTTAGACAAGTGTTAGGTTATTAAGGGGCATCCCGGGTCGCGTACCTCATAAATCGCTGGGTTCTGCAAATACCATAAATTCACCACATGGAGGTTGCCACAGATACCGGGAATGGTTCTTCGGGACAATCCAAGGTGTGCGGGGGTTGTGGGACTCCGCTCCAGGGAGATGATGTCATTTTGTGTATTCCTTGTGCACAGCAGAACATTGCACGGCAGTCCAGTACTCCGGTGCCTAGCACTTCTTCGGCCGCGCCATCTCCCTCTCCCCCTCGCTTATTCCGGACCCCGTGTGACGTTGTCCTGGGCGGGGATTCGCAGTCTGATGTATGTGCCCGCTTGACCAACCTTGAGAAGCGGTTTTCTGCTATAGCCGCTCAGAAGGTTTCAGCTAAGCGGAAGCATCTGTCTCCGCCCCCGCCGGATTCAGATGAGGAAGTGGTGGGAGATCTGGATTGGTCGGATCGTCCCCGTGAAGAAGGTGAGCTCATTGAGGATGAAGATTCTGATGTTCAGCAGTTGCTGGGTTCTGAGGGGGATCAGGATGATGGCCTCCCTCTCGATTCCTCTACCATTCTGAGCCAGATGTTTGAGGTTTTGGATTTGGAGCCTCCGGTGGTTGCTCCCAGGCCCAAGGGTCAGCTTTTTGGGGTGTCCAAGCAGCGTCTGGAGTTTCCCAGCCAACAGCATTTTGAAGAAATTGTTTTCAAGCAATGGGAGCAACCTACACGTCTTGTTGGTGTGCCGTCTAGCTGGGATAGGAAGTATCCCTTTCCGGCGGAATTGATGAAGCGTTGGTCTGTCCCCCCTGAGGTAGATACTCCGGTCTTGGGACTGTCCAACACGGCGGTCGTGCATTCCCCTGACACGACTTCGCTCAGGGACGGCGAGGATCGCCGGGTTGATCAGCTTGCCCGTCATGGTTTTGTATGTGCGGGTTCGGTGTTAAGGCCTGTCTGTGCTTCGGCTCTTTTGACTTTTGCTGTCAGGTCTATTGTCAGGGACTTGGGGGTGGATCTCGAGCCCACCAGTGATGAGTCCCTTGGGCTTAAGCGCTGCGAGGCGTTTTTGTCCTTTATCCTGGCCGCTCAGGAGGATGCCATGCTGATGTGTGGCAGGGCTACTGCCTTGCTGGTGGCTATCCGGCGCTGTGTGTGGTTGAGACAGTGGACGGCCGATTTTAATTCTAAAAGATCGCTCACGGCTCTGCCCTTTTTGGGTTTGAGGCTTTTTGGTGAGAGGCTGGACTCTGTTGCCAAGGGAGGAAAATTACCTCAGCGCAAGAAATTTCGCCGTTCCTTTCGGGGGATGGTCTCGTTTAATCCGTCCTTTCGGGGAGTCGGCGCCGGTAGAGGTGCGGGCTCCTCGGCCCCCAGGGGCGCCAGTTGGAATAGGGGCAGAGGCCGTGGCCGCCCCACTCGCGTCTGGGGTGCCAAGCCCAAGCCGGCTGCCAAGCCCACCCAGCAATGAGGGGGCGCCCTCACCCGTTCGGGTGGAGGGATGGTTGCAACTTTTCTCCCGGGTGTGGGACCAGGAGGTCCCGGACAGATGGATCCGGGAGGTGGTTTCGGCCGGTTACAAGTTGGAGTTCGAGTCCCGTCCTCCTCCAAGGTTCTTCAGGTCTCGGGTGTCTTTGGATCCTTTGGCCGCGCAGGGGCTCCTGGCGGCAGTAAGGAATCTTCTAGATTTGCCTGTCATTTGCCCGGTTCCTCCTTCAGAGGTGGGGCGCGGGTTTTACTCCAATCTCTTCACGGTCCCCAAAAAGGACGGGTCCTTCCGTCCTATTCTGGATTTGAAGTTTCTCAACAGGTTTATTCGTCCTCGGAAGTTTCGCTTGGAAACCCTGCGGTCTGCGATAGGTTCGCTTCGGCAGGGGGACTTTATGACGTCCATAGACATCAAGGATGCGTACCTGCACGTGCCGATCTTTCCTGCTCATCAGCGGTTCCTCCGTTTCGTGGTGGGGGATCGGCATTTTCAGTTTGTGGCTCTTCCATTCGGTCTCACCTCTGCTCCGAGAGTGTTCACCAAGGTGTTGGCGGGGGTGATGGCCCTGCTCAGAGCTCAGGGGATTCGCATTGTGCCTTACCTGGACGATCTTCTCATCATGGCTCCTTCCTTCAGTCAAGCAGAGGGGGACACCAGCACGGTGGTGTCTATGTTGGAGAGGTTCGGCTGGGTGATCAATTACCCCAAGTCCTCGCTGGTTCCGGCCAGGGTGGTGACCTTTCTGGGGATGTCGTTGGACTCCTGCCAGCACAGAGTGTTTCTTCCTCAGGCCAAGGTTCTGATGATTCAGGAATTGGTCCAGCTGCTCCTCTCCCATCCTCATCCGTCCATTCGTCTGGGGATGAGACTGGTGGGGTTGATGGTGGCCTCGTTCGAGGCAGTTCCCTTTGCTCAGTTTCATACGAGGACTCTTCAACTTCATCTTTTGGCGTCTTGGAACCGGTGTCCGGGGTCGTTGGATCGGTCCTTCCGGTTGTCCCCTCGGGTTCGGCAGTCCCTTCTGTGGTAGTTGGTCTCGGACAACCTTCTGAAGGGCAGGTCGTTTCTGACTCCACTTTGGGAGACTGTCACCACGGATGCCAGTTTGTCAGGCTGGGGAGGTTATTGGAAGGATCTTCGGTTTCAGGGGCAGTGGGACCCTCAGGAGGCCCACTTGCCCATCAATGTTCTGGAACTGCGAGCCATCAGGTTGGTTCTGTCTCACTTGACGCATCATTTACAAGGTCTGCCGGTTCAGGTTCGTTCAGACAATCAGACGGCGGTTGCTTACATCAATCACCAAGGAGGGACTCGCAGTCTGGGTGCCCACAGGGAAGTGTCTCTGATTTTGGTCTGGGCGGAGACTCATGTCCCTTGCATCTCGGCAGTTTACATTCCGGGAGTGGAAAACACGGAGGCGGATTTTCTGAGCCGGTGTGCGTCCCGTCGGGGGGAGTGGTCTCTCCATCCCCAGGTGTTTCGGTCACTTTGTCTCCGGTGGGGGACGCCGGAGGTGGATCTGTTTGCCTCTCGTCACAATCACAAGCTTCCGTCCTTTGTGTCCCTGTCCCGGGACCCTCTGGCTCTGGCGGTGGATGCCATGACCCTGAGCTGGAGGGACCTGGGGTTTCTTTATCTGTTTCCTCCGATTCCCATGCTAGGCAGGGTTCTGTGAAAGTTGGTTCTGGAAGGAGTTCCCGCCATTCTCGTGGCTCCAAGGTGGCCAAGGCGGGTTTGGTTCACGGACATCGTTCGTCTGGCCGTAGATCAGTTCGATCTGCCTCTTCGGCCAGATCTTCTCACTCAGGGTCAACTCTGTTACCCCAGTTTACAAACGCTGGCTTTGACGGCTTGGCTGCTGAAACCTCCATCTTAAAGGAGGAGGGTCTTTCGGATGCGGTCATTCAGACTCTTATTAGTGCTAGGAAGAGGTCTTCTTCTTCCATCTATTACAGGTATTGGAGATCTTATATTGATTGGTGTGAGGCTAGGTCTTTGCCCTGCCGGGTCTTTTCTGTGTCTAGGATTTTGGAGTTCCTTCAGGCGGGGCTGGACTCTGGTCTTCAGTTGAGTACCTTGAAGGGGCAGGTTTCTGCTTTGTCAATTTTTTTCCAGAAATCTTTTGCTAGTCATTCCTTGGTCAAGACTTTTTTCCAGGGGGTTTCGCATGTGCGGCCTCCTAGGAAGCCTTTGCTCCCAGTGTGGGATTTGAATTTGGTTCTTTCTGCTCTTAAGGCTCCTCCTTTTGAGCCTTTGCGGGGTGTCGCTTTGTCCATTCTTACTCAGAAGGTTGCTTTTCTGGTGGCTATCACTTCGGTTCGGCGTGTTTCAGAGCTGGCAGCTTTGTCTATTCAGGCTCCTTATTTTGAGGATCATCAGGACAAAGTGGTTTTTCGTTACAAGTCAGATTTTCTCCCTAAAGTGGTCTCTGCTTTTCATCTTAACCAGGACATTGTTCTTCCTTCTTTGTGTCCTAAGCCTAAGAATGTCAAGGAGAGTGCTTTGCACTGCTTGGATGTGGTACGTTGTGTCAGGTACTATCTACGTGCTACGTCTTCCTTTCGTAAGACTGATGCCTTTTTCGTTGTGCCATGTGGGCCTAGGAAGGGTTTGGCTCCGGCCAAATCTTCCATTAGTAAATGGATTCGTCAGGCCATTGTTGGTGCTTATTCGGCCAAGGGGAAGGATCCCCCTTTCCGAGTTACTGCTCATTCTACTCGTGCGGTTGGTGCGTCCTGGGCTTTTCAGCACCAGGCTTCGGTTGAACAGGTGTGTAAGGCTGCAACTTGGTCTTCTGTTCATACCTTTTCTAAGTTCTATAAGGTTGATGTGCGGGCCTCAGCAGATGCTGTTTTTGGCCGCAAGGTTTTGCAGGCTGCAGTGGTTTGAATTTTTGTTCTGCGTTATTGCCTGTTCGGATACCCACCCTTTTCTGGACACTGCTGTTGGCTGTCCCTAGTGTAATTATTAAAGTCTGAAGTGGGGTGTGTGACATACTTAGAATAATACCATTTTGTGAATACTCACCTGTAAAATGGGTATTGTAAGTATGTCACACACCCCACTTCACCCGCCCTTTTTGGTATCCTGGCTCTCTATTTGGTGAAGTTTGGTTCTTTACGTTGAGGGTTACATTGTTTGGTTCTGGTACCTTGTCTTACTGCTGTTCTAATACTGGGGGGTTCTTGGGAGGTGCCAGGTGTGTGTGGA
Organism: Gastrophryne carolinensis; assembly: GCA_027917425.1. Classification (NCBI taxonomy): domain Eukaryota; kingdom Metazoa; phylum Chordata; class Amphibia; order Anura; family Microhylidae; genus Gastrophryne; species Gastrophryne carolinensis. Next base: position 87,406,853 of record CM051240.1, on the reverse strand, counting down.
CCGGGAGGGGCCTGTTGAAGTTTTTTGGAGAAGTTCTCTGCAATGCTGCCGCCTGGAGGTGCGTTGGCCCTAGTGTAATTATTAAAGTCTGAAGTGGGGTGTGTGACATACTTACAATACCCATTTTACAGGTGAGTATTCACAAAATGGTATTTTCCGAAGCTCTGGTGCTTGCGGTTAATCAAAGCTATGCTTTGCAGGGCAGCTACGTTTTGGTCTCCTCAACCTGAACCTCAAGATGCGTTTCCGCTGCTTGATACTATTCAACTGCATTCTTGATTCTAAAGCATCTGGATCAGTTCTCGGTTGTTTCTTCTCTGATCTGAATGATCTCTTCCTTTTCTGCTTCTTCTCTGATCTGGTTGACCACTTTATTTATGACCAGCTTCTCGGGTTCTTTCCGAATCTCTGGTGCTTGAGGTTGATCAAAGCTATGGTTACATTTGTCAGGTGACTTTGAAGGTTTTAAAACAGATTTTTTTACTTTGCCTTTTTTGATAAGCTCTTCTGATTTTGAAGGTTTCAGGTCAGTTTCGTTTTTACATTGCTTTCTTTGGTCTCCTTAACAGTTTCCTCAGCCACTGATTCTGGTAGCAGCTTGGTGGATTGTTCAGTTGGGTTTCCCAGTCTTCAGGTCTGCTGGCTGTAGCAACAGGGATTGCTCACCTGGATCCCCGGCCTCCAGGTCTTAGGATGTTGTGTAATAACCCAGTGGTTATTAATTATTATATGAAAAATGTTAACTGCATACATTCTCGCACGGTGCTAAATCGACCCTTATAGTGCAAGAGAGAGAGACAGAAAGATATGGGGGGATAGATAGATAGAATGGAGGGGTTATACGATGGACAGATATAATTTAGGGGCAGATAGATAATGAATACTTACTATTTATGAATGGCAATGCCGATGCAGCCTGCCAAGACAATAAGGACAGCGATGGTAGAAAGTCCAATAATCCAAGCAAATTTCTGCATCAGCCTACTAGTTGGTGTCTCAGTCAGTTGGGTTCCCAGCCTTCAGGTCTGCTGGCTGTAGCAACAGGGATTGCTCACCTGGACCCCCGGCCTCCAGGTCTTTGGATGTTGTGTTATCCCTTATAGACAGCCACTTTGTTTGTATATACTGGTGAACATTTTTTTCATGTTCCGGCTTCTTCATTTGAATCCAATTTGTTTGGTGTTTGTTTAGGGATGTTGTGCCTTTTAGCTTTATCTTGAGGATGTTGGGTTGTCTAATCTGCTTATTTTCTAGTAGAGCAGCTACAACATTGTGGTCTCCTCAACTTGAACCTCAATATGCATCTCTGCCGCTTGGTGATACTTTTCAACTGCATTTTTGATAAGCTATGCTTTTTAGGGCAGCTACGTTTTGGTCTACTCAACCTGAACCTCAAGATGCGTTTCCGCCTCTTGATGATACTTTTCAACCGCATTCTTGGTCACCTTAACAGTTTCCTCAGCCACTGATGCTGGTAGTAGCTTGGTGGATAATTCAGTTGGGTTCTCAGCCTCCATGTCTGCTGACTGTAGCAACAGGGATTGCTCACCTGGATCCCCGGCCTCCAGGTCTTTGGATGTTGTGTTATCCCTTATAGACAGCCCCTTTTTTGTATATACTGGTGAACATTTTTTTCATGTTCCGGCTTCTTCATTTGAATCCAATTTGTTTGGTGTTTGTTTAGGGATGTTGTGCCTTTTAGCTTTATCTTGAGGATGTTGGGTTGTCTAATCTGCCTATTTTGTAGTAGAGCAGCTACAACATTGTGGTCTCCTCATCTTGAACCTCAATATGCATCTCTGCCGCTTGGTGATACTTTTCAACTGCATTTTTGATAAGCTATGCTTTTTAGAGCAGCTACGTTTTGGTCTACTCAACCTGAACCTCAAGATGCGTTTCCGCCTCTTGATGATACTTTTCAACCGCATTCTTGGTCACCTTAACAGTTTCCTCAGCCACTGATGCTGGTAGTAGCTTGGTGGATAATTCAGTTGGGTTCTCAGCCTCCAGGTCTGCTGGCTGTAGCCACGGGGATTGCTCACCTGGATCCCCGGCCTCCAGGTCTTTGGATGTTGTGTTATCCCTTATATTTCCGAAGCTCTGGTGCTTGTGGTTAATCAAAGCTATGCTTTGCAGGGCAGCTACGTTTTTGTCTCCTCAACCTGAACCTCAAGATGTGTTTCCGCTGCTTGATACCATTCAACTGCATTCTTTATTCTAAAGCATTTGGATCAGTTCTCGGTTGTCAGTTGCTCGGTTGTTTCTTCTCTGATCTGATTAATCTCTTCCTTTTCTGCTTCTTCTCTGATCTGGTTGACCTCTTTATTTATGACCAGCTTCTCGGGTTCTTTCCGAATCTCTGGTGCTTGAGGTTGATCAAAGCTATGGTTACATTTGTCAGGTGACTTTGAAGGTTTTAAAACAGATTTTTTTACTTTGCCTTTTTTGATAAGCTCTTCTGATTTTGAAGGTTTCAGGTCAGTTTCGTTTTTACATTGCTTTCTTTGGTCTCCTTAACAGTTTCCTCAGCCAGTGATTCTGGTAGCAGCTTGGTGGATTGTTCAGTTGGGTTTCCCAGACTTCAGGTCTGCTGGCTGTAGCAACAGGGATTGCTCACCTGGATCCCCGGCCTCCAGGTCTTTGGATGTTGTGTTATCCCTTATAGACAGCCACTTTGTTTGTATATACTGGTGAACATTTTTTTCATGTTCCGGCTTCTTCATTTGAATCCAATTTGTTTGGTGTTTTTTTAGGGATGTTGTGCCTTTTAGCTTTATCTTGAGGATGTTGGGTTGTCTAATCTGCTTATTTTCTAGTAGAGCAGCTACAACATTGTGGTCTCCTCATCTTGAACCTCAATATGCATCTCTGCCGCTTGGTGATACTTTTCAACTGCATTTTTGATAAGCTATGCTTTTTAGAGCAGCTACGTTTTGGTCTACTCAACCTGAACCTCAAGATGCGTTTACGCCTCTTGATGATACTTTTCAACCGCATTCTTGGTCACCTTAACAGTTTCCTCAGCCACTGATGCTGGTAGTAGCTTGGTGGATAATTCAGTTGGGTTCTCAGCCTCCAGGTCTGCTGGCTGTAGCCACAGGGATTGCTCACCTGGATCCCCGGCCTCCAGGTCTTTGGATGTTGTGTTATCCCTTATAGATAGCCACTTTGTTTGTATATACTGGTGAACATTTTTTTCATGTTCCGGCTTCTTCATTTGAATCCAATTTGTTTGGTGTTTGTTTAGGGATGTTGTGCCTTTTAGCTTTATCTTGAGGATGTTGGGTTGTCTAATCTGCTTATTTTCTAGTAGAGCAGCTACAACATTGTGGTCTCCTCAACTTGAACCTCAATATGCATCTCTGCCGCTTGGTGATACTTTTCAACTGCATTTTTGATAAGCTATGCTTTTTAGGGCAGCTACGTTTTGGTCTACTCAACCTGAACCTCAAGATGCGTTTCCGCCTCTTGATGATACTTTTCAACCGCATTCTTGGTCACCTTAACAGTTTCCTCAGCCACTGATGCTGGTAGTAGCTTGGTGGATAATTCAGTTGGGTTCTCAGCCTCCAGGTCTGTTGGCTGTAGCCACAGGGATTGCTCACCTGGATCCCCGGCCTCCAGGTCTTTGGATGTTGTGTTATCCCTTATATTTCCGAAGCTCTGGTGCTTGTGGTTAATCAAAGCTATGCTTTGCAGGGCAGCTACGTTTTGGTCTCCTCAACCTGAACCTCAAGATGCGTTTCCGCTGCTTGATACTATTCAACTGCATTCTTGATTCTAAAGCATTTGGATCAGTTCTCGGTTGTCAGTTTCTCGGTTGTTTCTTCTCTGATCTGAATAATCTCTTCCTTTTCTGCTTCTTCTCTGATCTGGTTGACCTCTTTATTTATGACCAGCTTCTCGGGTTCTTTCCGAATCTCTGGTGCTTGAGGTTGATCAAAGCTATGGTTACATTTGTCAGGTGACTTTGAAGGCTCTAAAACAGATTTTTTTACTTTGCCTTTTTTGATAAGCTCTTCTGATTTTGAAGGTTTCAGGTCAGTTTTTTTTTTACATCGCTTTCTTTGGTCACCTTAACAGTTTCCTCAGCCACTGATTCTGGTAGCAGCTTGGTGGATTGTTTAGTTGGGTTCCCAGCCTTCAGGTCTGCTGGCCGGATCCCCGGCCTCCAGGTCTTTGGATGTTGTGTAATAACCCAGTGGTTATTAATTATTATATGAAAAATGGCAACTGCATACTTATTAATATACACTGCATTGTGGTGGGAACACACTAGTGCAGAGCAGCACAGTAAACATTTGCATGTGCTGCGCCTAGTGGTCGTGCCCCACAGTGAAGAGGGGCGAGAGAGGTGGCGGCAGGGGAAAGACAAACGGGTAGGACCAAGCTGAAAAGAATATGGCAGCAGTACATGCTGGGAGACCTGGAGTTAGGCTTGAATTTAATAAATGTGTTAAATTAGTTTCATTTTAACTTACCTGGTCTTTGTTTTTTGAAGTTGTTAATATATTGGATCTTAGCTTGTTCTTTATAGTAGTTTGTAAATGCGGCCTCCACATCATCATCGCTCTTTATGCGATTTTGGCTAAAGAAAAGAAAAGTAAGGATCAGCATGGAGAATTAAACAACAATAAAAATTAAAACAGATTTTTTTACTTTGCCTTTTTTGATAAGCTCTTCTGATTTTGAAGGTTTCAGGTCATTTTTTTTTACATCGCTTTCTTTGGTCACCTTAACAGTTTCCTCAGCCACTGATTCTGGTAGCAGCTTGGTGGATTGTTCAGTTGGGTTTCCCAGTCTTCAGGTCTGCTGGCTGTAGCAACAGGGATTGCTCACCTGGATCCCCGGCCTCCAGGTCTTTGGATGTTGTGTAATAACCCAGTGGTTATTAATTAATAACCCTTATAGTGCAAGAGAGAGAGACAGAAAGATATGGGGGGATAGATAGATAGAATGGAGGGGTTATACGATGGACAGATATAATTTAGGGGCAGATAGATAATGAATACTTACTATTTATGAATAGCAATGCCGATGCAGCCTGCCAAGACAATAAGGACAGCGATAGTAGAAAGTCCAATAATCCAAGCAAATTTCTGCATCAGCCTACTAGTTGGTGTCTCAGTCAGTTGGGTTCCCAGCCTTCAGGTCTGCTGGCTGTAGCAACAGGGATTGCTCACCTGGATCCCCGGCCTCCAGGTCTTTGGATGTTGTGTTATCCCTTATAGACAGCCACTTTGTTTGTATATACTGGTGAACATTTTTTTCATGTTCCGGCTTCTTCATTTGAATCCAATTTGTTTGGTGTTTGTTTAGGGATGTTGTGCCTTTTAGCTTTATCTTGAGGATGTTGGGTTGTCTAATCTGCTTATTTTCTAGTAGAGCAGCTACAACATTGTGGTCTCCTCATCTTGAACCTCAATATGCGTCTCTGCCGCTTGGTGATACTTTTCAACTGCATTTTTGATAAGCTATGCTTTTTAGAGCAGCTACGTTTTGGTCTACTCAACCTGAACCTCAAGATGCGTTTACGCCTCTTGATGATACTTTTCAACCGCATTCTTGGTCACCTTAACAGTTTCCTCAGCCACTGATGCTGGTAGTAGCTTGGTGGATAATTCAGTTGGGTTCTCAGCCTCCAGGTCTGCTGGCTGTAGCCACGGGGATTGCTCACCTGGATCCCCAGCCTCCAGGTCTTTGGATGTTGTGTTATCCCTTATATTTCCGAAGCTCTGGTGCTTGTGGTTAATCAAAGCTATGCTTTGCAGGGCAGCTACGTTTTTGTCTCCTCAACCTGAACCTCAAGATGTGTTTCCGCTGCTTGATACCATTCAACTGCATTCTTTATTCTAAAGCATTTGGATCAGTTCTCGGTTGTCAGTTGCTCGGTTGTTTCTTCTCTGATCTGATTAATCTCTTCCTTTTCTGCTTCTTCTCTGATCTGGTTGACCTCTTTATTTATGACCAGCTTCTCAGGTTCTTTCCGAATCTCTGGTGCTTGAGGTTGATCAAAGCTATGGTTACATTTGTCAGGTGACTTTGAAGGTTTTAAAACAGATTTTTTTACTTTGCCTTTTTTGATAAGCTCTTCTGATTTTGAAGGTTTCAGGTCAGTTTCGTTTTTACATTGCTTTCTTTGGTCTCCTTAACAGTTTCCTCAGCCACTGATTCTGGTAGCAGCTTGGTGGATTGTTCAGTTGGGTTTCCCAGACTTCAGGTCTGCTGGCTGTAGCAACAGGGATTGCTCACCTGGATCCCCAGCCTCCAGGTCTTTGGATGTTGTGTTATCCCTTATAGACAGCCACTTTGTTTGTATATACTGGTGAACATTTTTTTCATGTTCCGGCTTCTTCATTTGAATCCAATTTGTTTGGTGTTTGTTTAGGGATGTTGTGCCTTTTAGCTTTATCTTGAGGATGTTGGGTTGTCTAATCTGCTTATTTTCTAGTAGAGCAGCTACAACATTGTGGTCTCCTCATCTTGAACCTCAATATGCATCTCTGCCACTTGGTGATACTTTTCAACTGCATTTTTGATAAGCTATGCTTTTTAGAGCAGCTACGTTTTGGTCTACTCAACCTGAACCTCAAGATGCGTTTACGCCTCTTGATGATACTTTTCAACCGCATTCTTGGTCACCTTAACAGTTTCCTCAGCCACTGATGCTGGTAGTAGCTTGGTGGATAATTCAGTTGGGTTCTCAGCCTCCAGGTCTGCTGGCTGTAGCCACAGGGATTGCTCACCTGGATCCCCGGCCTCCAGGTCTTTGGATGTTGTGTTATCCCTTATAGACAGCCACTTTGTATATACTGGTGAACATTTTTTTCATGTTCCGGCTTCTTCATTTGAATCCAATTTGTTTGGTGTTTGTTTAGGGATGTTGTGCCTTTTAGCTTTATCTTGAGGATGTTGGGTTGTCTAATCTGCTTATTTTCTAGTAGAGCAGCTACAACATTGTGGTCTCCTCAACTTGAACCTCAATATGCATCTCTGCCGCTTGGTGATACTTTTCAACTGCATTTTTGATAAGCTATGCTTTTTAGGGCAGCTACGTTTTGGTCTACTCAACCTGAACCTCAAGATGCGTTTCCGCCTCTTGATGATACTTTTCAACCGCATTCTTGGTCACCTTAACAGTTTCCTCAGCCACTGATGCTGGTAGTAGCTTGGTGGATAATTCAGTTGGGTTCTCAGCCTCCAGGTCTGTTGGCTGTAGCCACAGGGATTGCTCACCTGGATCCCCGGCCTCCAGGTCTTTGGATGTTGTGTTATCCCTTATATTTCCGAAGCTCTGGTGCTTGTGGTTAATCAAAGCTATGCTTTGCAGGGCAGCTACGTTTTGGTCTCCTCAACCTGAACCTCAAGATGCGTTTCCGCTGCTTGATACTATTCAACTGCATTCTTGATTCTAAAGCATTTGGATCAGTTCTCGGTTGTCAGTTTCTCGGTTGTTTCTTCTCTGATCTGAATAATCTCTTCCTTTTCTGCTTCTTCTCTGATCTGGTTGACCTCTTTATTTATGACCAGCTTCTCGGGTTCTTTCCGAATCTCTGGTGCTTGAGGTTGATCAAAGCTATGGTTACATTTGTCAGGTGACTTTGAAGGCTCTAAAACAGATTTTTTTACTTTGCCTTTTTTGATAAGCTCTTCTGATTTTGAAGGTTTCAGGTCAGTTTTTTTTTTACATCGCTTTCTTTGGTCACCTTAACAGTTTCCTCAGCCACTGATGCTGGTAGTAGCTTGGTGGATAATTCAGTTGGGTTCTCAGCCTCCAGGTCTGCTGGCTGTAGCCACGGGGATTGCTCACCTGGATCCCCAGCCTCCAGGTCTTTGGATGTTGTGTTATCCCTTATATTTCCGAAGCTCTGGTGCTTGTGGTTAATCAAAGCTATGCTTTGCAGGGCAGCTACGTTTTTGTCTCCTCAACCTGAACCTCAAGATGTGTTTCCGCTGCTTGATACCATTCAACTGCATTCTTTATTCTAAAGCATTTGGATCAGTTCTCGGTTGTCAGTTGCTCGGTTGTTTCTTCTCTGATCTGATTAATCTCTTCCTTTTCTGCTTCTTCTCTGATCTGGTTGACCTCTTTATTTATGACCAGCTTCTCGGGTTCTTTCCGAATCTCTGGTGCTTGAGGTTGATCAAAGCTATGGTTACATTTGTCAGGTGACTTTGAAGGTTTTAAAACAGATTTTTTTACTTTGCCTTTTTTGATAAGCTCTTCTGATTTTGAAGGTTTCAGGTCAGTTTCGTTTTTACATTGCTTTCTTTGGTCTCCTTAACAGTTTCCTCAGCCACTGATTCTGGTAGCAGCTTGGTGGATTGTTCAGTTGGGTTTCCCAGACTTCAGGTCTGCTGGCTGTAGCAACAGGGATTGCTCACCTGGATCCCCGGCCTCCAGGTCTTTGGATGTTGTGTTATCCCTTATAGATAGCCACTTTGTTTGTATATACTGGTGAACATTTTTTTCATGTTCCGGCTTCTTCATTTGAATCCAATTTGTTTGGTGTTTGTTTAGGGATGTTGTGCCTTTTAGCTTTATCTTGAGGATGTTGGGTTGTCTAATCTGCTTATTTTCTAGTAGAGCAGCTACAACATTGTGGTCTCCTCATCTTGAACCTCAATATGCATCTCTGCCGCTTGGTGATACTTTTCAACTGCATTTTTGATAAGCTATGCTTTTTAGAGCAGCTACGTTTTGGTCTACTCAACCTGAACCTCAAGATGCGTTTACACCTCTTGATGATACTTTTCAACCGCATTCTTGGTCACCTTAACAGTTTCCTCAGCCACTGATGCTGGTAGTAGCTTGGTGGATAATTCAGTTGGGTTCTCAGCCTCCAGGTCTGCTGGCTGTAGCCACAGGGATTGCTCACCTGGATCCCCGGCCTCCAGGTCTTTGGATGTTGTGTTATCCCTTATAGATAGCCACTTTGTTTGTATATACTGGTGAACATTTTTTTCATGTTCCGGCTTCTTCATTTGAATCCAATTTGTTTGGTGTTTGTTTAGGGATGTTGTGCCTTTTAGCTTTATCTTGAGGATGTTGGGTTGTCTAATCTGCTTATGTTCTAGTAGAGCAGCTACAACATTGTGGTCTCCTCAACTTGAACCTCAATATGCATCTCTGCCGCTTGGTGATACTTTTCAACTGCATTTTTGATAAGCTATGCTTTTTAGAGCAGCTACGTTTTGGTCTACTCAACCTGAACCTCAAGATGCGTTTCCGCCTCTTGATGATACTTTTCAACCGCATTCTTGGTCACCTTAACAGTTTCCTCAGCCACTGATGCTGGTAGTAGCTTGGTGGATAATTCAGTTGGGTTCTCAGCCTCCAGGTCTGTTGGCTGTAGCCACAGGGATTGCTCACCTGGATCCCCGGCCTCCAGGTCTTTGGATGTTGTGTTATCCCTTATATTTCCGAAGCTCTGGTGCTTGTGGTTAATCAAAGCTATGCTTTGCAGGGCAGCTACGTTTTGGTCTCCTCAACCTGAACCATAAGATGCGTTTCCGCTGCTTGATACTATTCAACCGCATTCTTGATTCTAAAGCATTTGGATCAGTTCTCGGTTGTCAGTTTCTCGGTTGTTTCTTCTCTGATCTGAATAATCTCTTCCTTTTCTGCTTCTTCTCTGATCTGGTTGACCTCTTTATTTATGACCAGCTTCTCGGGTTCTTTCCGAATCTCTGGTGCTTGAGGTTGATCAAAGCTATGGTTACATTTGTCAGGTGACTTTGAAGGCTCTAAAACAGATTTTTTTACTTTGCCTTTTTTGATAAGCTCTTCTGATTTTGAAGGTTTCAGGTCAGTTTCGTTTTTACATTGCTTTCTTTGGTCTCCTTAACAGTTTCCTCAGCCACTGATTCTGGTAGCAGTTTGGTGGATTGTTCAGTTGGGTTTCTCAGACTTCAGGTCTGCTGGCTGTAGCAACAGGGCTTGCTCACCTGGATCCCCGGCCTCCAGGTCTTTGGATGTTGTGTTATCCCTTATAGACAGCCACTTTGTTTGTATATACTGGTGAACATTTTTTTCATGTTCCGGCTTCTTCATTTGAATCCAATTTGTTTGGTGTTTGTTTAGGGATGTTGTGCCTTTTAGCTTTATCTTGAGAATGTTGGGTTGTCTAATCTGCTTATTTTCTAGTAGAGCAGCTACAACATTGTGGTCTCCTCATCTTGAACCTCAATATGCATCTCTGCCGCTTGGTGATACTTTTCAACTGCATTTTTGATAAGCTATGCTTTTTAGGGCAGCTACGTTTTGGTCTACTCAACCTGAACCTCAAGATGCGTTTACGCCTCTTGATGATACTTTTCAACCGCATTCTTGGTCACCGTAACAGTTTCCTCAGCCACTGATGCTGGTAGTAGCTTGGTAGATAATTCAGTTGGGTTCTCAGCCTCCAGGTCTGCTGGCTGTAGCCACGGGGATTGCTCACCTGGATCCCCAGCCTCCAGGTCTTTGGATGTTGTGTTATCCCTTATATTTCCGAAGCTCTGGTGCTTGTGGTTAATCAAAGCTATGCTTTGCAGGGCAGCTACGTTTTTGTCTCCTCAACCTGAACCTCAAGATGTGTTTCCGCTGCTTGATACCATTCAACTGCATTCTTTATTCTAAAGCATTTGGATCAGTTCTCGGTTTTCAGTTGCTCGGTTGTTTCTTCTCTGATCTGATTAATCTCTTCCTTTTCTGCTTCTTCTCTGATCTGGTTGACCTCTTTATTTATGACCAGCTTCTCGGGTTCTTTCCGAATCTCTGGTGCTTGAGGTTGATCAAAGCTATGGTTACATTTGTCAGGTGACTTTGAAGGTTTTAAAACAGATTTTTTTACTTTGCCTTTTTTGATAAGCTCTTCTGATTTTGAAGGTTTCAGGTCAGTTTCGTTTTTACATTGCTTTCTTTGGTCTCCTTAACAGTTTCCTCAGCCACTGATTCTGGTAGCAGCTTGGTGGATTGTTCAGTTGGGTTTCCCAGACTTCAGGTCTGCTGGCTGTAGCAACAGGGATTGCTCACCTGGATCCCCGGCCTCCAGGTCTTTGGATGTTGTGTTATCCCTTATAGACAGCCACTTTGTTTGTATATACTGGTGAACATTTTTTTCATGTTCCGGCTTCTTCATTTGAATCCAATTTGTTTGGTGTTTGTTTAGGGATGTTGTGCCTTTTAGCTTTATCTTGAGGATGTTGGGTTGTCTAATCTGCTTATTTTCTAGTAGAGCAGCTACAACATTGTGGTCTCCTCATCTTGAACCTCAATATGCATCTCTGCCGCTTGGTGATACTTTTCAACTGCATTTTTGATAAGCTATGCTTTTTAGAGCAGCTACGTTTTGGTCTACTCAACCTGAACCTCAAGATGCGTTTACGCCTCTTGATGATACTTTTCAACCGCATTCTTGGTCACCTTAACAGTTTCCTCAGCCACTGATGCTGGTAGTAGCTTGGTGGATAATTCAGTTGGGTTCTCAGCCTCCAGGTCTGCTGGCTGTAGCCACAGGGATTGCTCACCTGGATCCCCGGCCTCCAGGTCTTTGGATGTTGTGTTATCCCTTATAGACAGCCACTTTGTTTGTATATACTGGTGAACATTTTTTTCATGTTCCGGCTTCTTCATTTGAATCCAATTTGTTTGGTGTTTGTTTAGGGATGTTGTGCCTTTTAGCTTTATCTTGAGGATGTTGGGTTGTCTAATCTGCTTATTTTCTAGTAGAGCAGCTACAACATTGTGGTCTCCTCAACTTGAACCTCAATATGCATCTCTGCCGCTTGGTGATACTTTTCAACTGCATTTTTGATAAGCTATGCTTTTTAGGGCAGCTACGTTTTGGTCTACTCAACCTGAACCTCAAGATGCGTTTCCGCCTCTTGATGATACTTTTCAACCGCATTCTTGGTCACCTTAACAGTTTCCTCAGCCACTGATGCTGGTAGTAGCTTGGTGGATAATTCAGTTGGGTTCTCAGCCTCCAGGTCTGCTGGCTGTAGCCACGGGGATTGCTCACCTGGATCCCCAGCCTCCAGGTCTTTGGATGTTGTGTTATCCCTTATATTTCCGAAGCTCTGGTGCTTGTGGTTAATCAAAGCTATGCTTTGCAGGGCAGCTACGTTTTTGTCTCCTCAACCTGAACCTCAAGATGTGTTTCCGCTGCTTGATACCATTCAACTGCATTCTTTATTCTAAAGCATTTGGATCAGTTCTCGGTTTTCAGTTGCTCGGTTGTTTCTTCTCTGATCTGATTAATCTCTTCCTTTTCTGCTTCTTCTCTGATCTGGTTGACCTATTTATTTATGACCAGCTTCTCAGGTTCTTTCCGAATCTCTGGTGCTTGAGGTTGATCAAAGCTATGGTTACATTTGTCAGGTGACTTTGAAGGTTTTAAAACAGATTTTTTTACTTTGCCTTTTTTGATAAGCTCTTCTGATTTTGAAGGTTTCAGGTCATTTTTTTTTACATCGCTTTCTTTGGTCACCTTAACAGTTTCCTCAGCCACTGATTCTGGTAGCAGCTTGGTGGATTGTTCAGTTGGGTTTCCCAGTCTTCAGGTCTGCTGGCTGTAGCAACAGGGATTGCTCACCTGGATCCCCGGCCTCCAGGTCTTTGGATGTTGTGTAATAACCCAGTGGTTATTAATTATTATATGAAAAATGTTAACTGCATACATTCTCGCACGGTGCTAAATCGACCCTTATAGTGCAAGAGAGAGAGACAGAAAGATATGGGGGGATAGATAGATAGAATGGTGGGGTTATACGATGGACAGATATAATTTAGGGGCAGATAGATAATGAATACTTACTATTTATGAATAGCAATGCCGATGCAGCCTGCCAAGACAATAAGGACAGCGATAGTAGAAAGTCCAATAATCCAAGCAAATTTCTGCATCAGCCTACTAGTTGGTGTCTCAGTCAGTTGGGTTCCCAGCCTTCAGGTCTGCTGGCTGTAGCAACAGGGATTGCTCACCTGGATCCCCGGCCTCCAGGTCTTTGGATGTTGTGTTATCCCTTATAGACAGCCACTTTGTTTGTATATACTGGTGAACATTTTTTTCATGTTCCGGCTTCTTCATTTGAATCCAATTTGTTTGGTGTTTGTTTAGGGATGTTGTGCCTTTTAGCTTTATCTTGAGGATGTTGGGTTGTCTAATCTGCTTATTTTCTAGTAGAGCAGCTACAACATTGTGGTCTCCTCATCTTGAACCTCAATATGCGTCTCTGCCGCTTGGTGATACTTTTCAACTGCATTTTTGATAAGCTATGCTTTTTAGAGCAGCTACGTTTTGGTCTACTCAACCTGAACCTCAAGATGCGTTTCCGCCTCTTGATGATACTTTTCAACTGCATTCTTGGTCACCTTAACAGTTTCCTCAGCCACTGATGCTGGTAGTAGCTTGGTGGATAATTCAGTTGGGTTCTCAGCCTCCAGGTCTGCTGGCTGTAGCCATGGGGATTGCTCACCTGGATCCCCAGCCTCCAGGTCTTTGGATGTTGTGTTATCCCTTATATTTCCGAAGCTCTGGTGCTTGTGGTTAATCAAAGCTATGCTTTGCAGGGCAGCTACGTTTTTGTCTCCTCAACCTGAACCTCAAGATGTGTTTCCGCTGCTTGATACCATTCAACTGCATTCTTTATTCTAAAGCATTTGGATCAGTTCTCGGTTGTCAGTTGCTCGGTTGTTTCTTCTCTGATCTGATTAATCTCTTCCTTTTCTGCTTCTTCTCTGATCTGGTTGACCTCTTTATTTATGACCAGCTTCTCAGGTTCTTTCCGAATCTCTGGTGCTTGAGGTTGATCAAAGCTATGGTTACATTTGTCAGGTGACTTTGAAGGTTTTAAAACAGATTTTTTTACTTTGCCTTTTTTGATAAGCTCTTCTGATTTTGAAGGTTTCAGGTCAGTTTTGTTTTTACATTGCTTTCTTTGGTCACCTTAACAGTTTCCTCAGCCACTGATGCTGGTAGTAGCTTGGTGGATAATTCAGTTGGGTTCTCAGCCTCCAGGTCTGCTGGCTGTAGCCACGGGGATTGCTCACCTGGATCCCCAGCCTCCAGGTCTTTGGATGTTGTGTTATCCCTTATATTTCCGAAGCTCTGGTGCTTGTGGTTAATCAAAGCTATGCTTTGCAGGGCAGCTACGTTTTTTTCTCCTCAACCTGAACCTCAAGATGTGTTTCCGCTGCTTGATACCATTCAACTGCATTCTTTATTCTAAAGCATTTGGATCAGTTCTCGGTTGTCAGTTGCTCGGTTGTTTCTCCTCTGATCTGATTAATCTCTTCCTTTTCTGCTTCTTCTCTGATCTGGTTGACCTCTTTATTTATGACCAGCTTCTCGGGTTCTTTCCGAATCTCTGGTGCTTGAGGTTGATCAAAGCTATGGTTACATTTGTCAGGTGACTTTGAAGGTTTTAAAACAGATTTTTTTACTTTGCCTTTTTTGATAAGCTCTTCTGATTTTGAAGGTTTCAGGTCAGTTTCGTTTTTACATTGCTTTCTTTGGTCTCCTTAACAGTTTCCTCAGCCACTGATTCTGGTAGCAGCTTGGTGGATTGTTCAGTTGGGTTTCCCAGACTTCAGGTCTGCTGGCTGTAGCAACAGGGATTGCTCACCTGGATCCCCGGCCTCCAGGTCTTTGGATGTTGTGTTATCCCTTATAGACAGCCACTTTGTTTGTATATACTGGTGAACATTTTTTTCATGTTCCGGCTTCTTCATTTGAATCCAATTTGTTTGGTGTTTGTTTAGGGATGTTGTGCCTTTTAGCTTTATCTTGAGGATGTTGGGTTGTCTAATCTGCTTATTTTCTAGTAGAGCAGCTACAACATTGTGGTCTCCTCATCTTGAACCTCAATATGCATCTCTGCCGCTTGGTGATACTTTTCAACTGCATTTTTGATAAGCTATGCTTTTTAGAGCAGCTACGTTTTGGTCTACTCAACCTGAACCTCAAGATGCGTTTCCGCCTCTTGATGATACTTTTCAACCGCATTCTTGGTCACCTTAACAGTTTCCTCAGCCACTGATGCTGGTAGTAGCTTGGTGGATAATTCAGTTGGGTTCTCAGCCTCCAGGTCTGCTGGCTGTAGCCACAGGGATTGCTCACCTGGATCCCCGGCCTCCAGGTCTTTGGATGTTGTGTTATCCCTTATAGACAGCCACTTTGTTTGTATATACTGGTGAACATTTTTTTCATGTTCCGGCTTCTTCATTTGAATCCAATTTGTTTGGTGTTTGTTTAGGGATGTTGTGCCTTTTAGCTTTATCTTGAGGATGTTGGGTTGTCTAATCTGCTTATTTTCTAGTAGAGCAGCTACAACATTGTGGTCTCCTCAACTTGAACCTCAATATGCATCTCTGCCGCTTGGTGATACTTTTCAACTGCATTTTTGATAAGCTATGCTTTTTAGGGCAGCTACGTTTTGGTCTACTCAACCTGAACCTCAAGATGCGTTTCCGCCTCTTGATGATACTTTTCAACCGCATTCTTGGTCACCTTAACAGTTTCCTCAGCCACTGATGCTGGTAGTAGCTTGGTGGATAATTCAGTTGGGTTCTCAGCCTCCAGGTCTGTTGGCTGTAGCCACAGGGATTGCTCACCTGGATCCCCGGCCTCCAGGTCTTTGGATGTTGTGTTATCCCTTATATTTCCGAAGCTCTGGTGCTTGTGGTTAATCAAAGCTATGCTTTGCAGGGCAGCTACGTTTTGGTCTCCTCAACCTGAACCTCAAGATGCGTTTCCGCTGCTTGATACTATTCAACCGCATTCTTGATTCTAAAGCATTTGGATCAGTTCTCGGTTGTCAGTTTCTCGGTTGTTTCTTCTCTGATCTGAATAATCTCTTCCTTTTCTGCTTCTTCTCTGATCTGGTTGACCTCTTTATTTATGACCAGCTTCTCGGGTTCTTTCCGAATCTCTGGTGCTTGAGGTTGATCAAAGCTATGGTTACATTTGTCAGGTGACTTTGAAGGCTCTAAAACAGATTTTTTTACTTTGCCTTTTTTGATAAGCTCTTCTGATTTTGAAGGTTTCAGGTCAGTTTTTTTTTTTTACATCGCTTTCTTTGGTCACCTTAACAGTTTTCTCAGCCACTGATTCTGGTAGCAGCTTGGTGGATTGTTTAGTTGGGTTCCCAGCCTTCAGGTCTGCTGGCCGGATCCCCGGCCTCCAGGTCTTTGGATGTTGTGTAATAACCCAGTGGTTATTAATTATTATATGAAAAATGCCAACTGCATACTTATTAATATACACTGCATTGTGGTGGGAACACACTAGTGCAGAGCAGCACAGTAAACATTTGCATGTGCTGCGCCTAGTGGTCGTGCCCCACAGTGAAGAGGGGCGAGAGAGGTGGCGGCAGGGGAAAGACAGACGGGTAGGACCAAGCTGAAAAGAACATGGCAGCAGTACATGCTGGGAGACCTGGAGTTAGGCTTGAATTTAATAAATGTGTTAAATTAGTTTCATTTTAACTTACCTGGTCTTTGTTTTTTGAAGTTGTTAATATATTGGATCTTAGCTTGTTCTTTATAGTAGTTTGTAAATGCGGCCTCCACATCGTCATCGCTCTTTATGCGATTTTGGCTAAAGAAAAGAAAAGTAAGGATCAGCATGGAGAATTAAACAACAATAAACTGTCAGAAAAAGGGACATAACCGTATGGACATGGCAACCAACCTCACCTGGCTGCATCATCCAGGTGAAAAACAGGGTAAGGCTCCCCCAGTATGCCCCAGGAGTGTCACAGTCCTTATCCAACCCCCCACCCCCAAATTTGGTAGACTCTATAGCCTCTATAAGAGTGCCCCGTGGTATTGTGGCAAAAAAAAAGCTAGTACCTGCACCCGACTGCTCATTAATGAGCCGGTGAGTGCACACAGAGCAGAGAATGACACTCTATATAGCTTCAATGCAGCGGCCATCCATGAGAAGCACCAGGGAAACCCTTTAATGCCAGGAGGCCCTATAGTCACCAGTTGACTTGAGTGTCCCTTTAAAGTAGTTTAATCACCAAGATTGTCACTATCCTGATGCTAAATCCTTGTCCCTGGGGTATCCCAATTTGTGATGCCCTGCTGTTTAATCTCCCCCCAAGATTTTTTGACAGAATTTTGAACATGAGATAAAAAGCTAAAAATTATCTCAAAAACTAATTTTTCACAAAAGAAAATGCAAGAATGCATTCTCGCACGGTGCTAAATCGACCCTTATAGTGCAAGAGAGAGAGACAGAAAGATATGGGGGGATAGATAGATAGAATGGAGGGGTTATATGATGGACAGATATAATTTAGGGGCAGATAGATAATGAATACTTACTATTTATGAATGGCAATGCCGATGCAGCCTGCCAAGACAATAAGGACAGCGATGGTAGAAAGTCCAGTAATCCAAGCAAATTTCTGCATCAGCCTACTAGTTGGTGTCTCAGTCAGTTGGGTTCCCAGCCTTCAGGTCTGCTGGCTGTAGCAACAGGGATTGCTCACCTGGACCCCCGGCCTCCAGGTCTTTGGATGTTGTGTTATCCCTTATAGACAGCCACTTTGTTTGTATATACTGGTGAACATTTTTTTCATGTTCCGGCTTCTTCATTTGAATCCAATTTGTTTGGTGTTTGTTTAGGGATGTTGTGCCTTTTAGCTTTATCTTGAGGATGTTGGGTTGTCTAATCTGCTTATTTTCTAGTAGAGCAGCTACAACATTGTGGTCTCCTCAACTTGAACCTCAATATGCATCTCTGCCGCTTGGTGATACTTTTCAACTGCATTTTTGATAAGCTATGCTTTTTAGAGCAGCTACGTTTTGGTCTACTCAACCTGAATCTCAAGATGCGTTTCCGCCTCTTGATGATACTTTTCAACCGCATTCTTGGTCACCTTAACAGTTTCCTCAGCCACTGATGCTGGTAGTAGCTTTGTGGATAATTCAGTTGGGTTCTCAGCCTCCAGGTCTGCTGGCTGTAGCAACAGGGATTGCTCACCTGGATCCCCGGCCTCCAGGTCTTTGGATGTTGTGTTATCCCTTATATTTCCGAAGCTCTGGTGCTTGCGGTTAATCAAAGCTATGCTTTGCAGGGCAGCTACGTTTTGGTCTCCTCAACCTGAACCTCAAGATGCGTTTCCGCTGCTTGATACTATTCAACTGCATTCTTGATTCTAAAGCATTTGGATCAGTTCTCGGTTGTCAGTTTCTCGGTTGTTTCTTCTCTGATCTGAATAATCTCTTCCTTTTCTGCTTCTTCTCTGATCTGGTTGACCTCTTTATTTATGACCAGCTTCTCAGGTTCTTTCCGAATCTCTGGTGCTTGAGGTTGATCAAAGCTATGGTTACATTTGTCAGGTGACTTTGAAGGTTTTAAAACAGATTTTTTTACTTTGCCTTTTTTGATAAGCTCTTCTGATTTTGAAGGTTTCAGGTCATTTTTTTTTACATCGCTTTCTTTGGTCACCTTAACAGTTTCCTCAGCCACTGATTCTGGTAGCAGCTTGGTGGATTGTTCAGTTGGGTTTCCCAGTCTTCAGGTCTGCTGGCTGTAGCAACAGGGATTGCTCACCTGGATCCCCGGCCTCCAGGTCTTTGGATATTGTGTAATAACCCAGTGGTTATTAATTATTATATGAAAAATGTTAACTGCATACATTCTCGCACGGTGCTAAATCGACCCTTATAGTGCAAGAGAGAGAGACAGAAAGATATGGGGGGATAGATAGATAGAATGGAGGGGTTATACGATGGACAGATATAATTTAGGGGCAGATAGATAATGAATACTTACTATTTATGAATAGCAATGCCGATGCAGCCTGCCAAGACAATAAGGACAGCGATAGTAGAAAGTCCAATAATCCAAGCAAATTTCTGCATCAGCCTACTCGTTGGTGTCTCAGTCAGTTGGGTTCCCAGCCTTCAGGTCTGCTGGCTGTAGCAACAGGGATTGCTCACCTGGATCCCCGGCCTCCAGGTCTTTGGATGTTGTGTTATCCCTTATAGACAGCCACTTTGTTTGTATATACTGGTGAACATTTTTTTCATGTTCCGGCTTCTTCATTTGAATCCAATTTGTTTGGTGTTTGTTTAGGGATGTTGTGCCTTTTAGCTTTATCTTGAGGATGTTGGGTTGTCTAATCTGCTTATTTTCTAGTAGAGCAGCTACAACATTGTGGTCTCCTCATCTTGAACCTCAATATGCGTCTCTGCCGCTTGGTGATACTTTTCAACTGCATTTTTGATAAGCTATGCTTTTTAGAGCAGCTACATTTTGGTCTACTCAACCTGAACCTCAAGATGCGTTTCCGCCTCTTGATGATACTTTTCAACCGCATTCTTGGTCACCTTAACAGTTTCCTCAGCCACTGATGCTGGTAGTAGCTTGGTGGATAATTCAGTTGGGTTCTCAGCCTCCAGGTCTGCTGGCTGTAGCCACGGGGATTGCTCACCTGGATCCCCAGCCTCCAGGTCTTTGGATGTTGTGTTATCCCTTATATTTCCGAAGCTCTGGTGCTTGTGGTTAATCAAAGCTATGCTTTGCAGGGCAGCTACGTTTTTGTCTCCTCAACCTGAACCTCAAGATGTGTTTCCGCTGCTTGATACCATTCAACTGCATTCTTTATTCTAAAGCATTTGGATCAGTTCTCGGTTGTCAGTTGCTCGGTTGTTTCTTCTCTGATCTGATTAATCTCTTCCTTTTCTGCTTCTTCTCTGATCTGGTTGACCTCTTTATTTATGACCAGCTTCTCGGGTTCTTTCCGAATCTCTGGTGCTTGAGGTTGATCAAAGCTATGGTTACATTTGTCAGGTGACTTTGAAGGTTTTAAAACAGATTTTTTTACTTTGCCTTTTTTGATAAGCTCTTCTGATTTTGAAGGTTTCAGGTCAGTTTCGTTTTTACATTGCTTTCTTTGGTCTCCTTAACAGTTTCCTCAGCCACTGATTCTGGTAGCAGCTTGGTGGATTGTTCAGTTGGGTTTCCCAGACTTCAGGTCTGCTGGCTGTAGCAACAGGGATTGCTCACCTGGATCCCCGGCCTCCAGGTCTTTGGATGTTGTGTTATCCCTTATAGATAGCCACTTTGTTTGTATATACTGGTGAACATTTTTTTCATGTTCCGGCTTCTTCATTTGAATCCAATTTGTTTGGTGTTTGTTTAGGGATGTTGTGCCTTTTAGCTTTATCTTGAGGATGTTGGGTTGTCTAATCTGCTTATTTTCTAGTAGAGCAGCTACAACATTGTGGTCTCCTCATCTTGAACCTCAATATGCATCTCTGCCGCTTGGTGATACTTTTCAACTGCATTTTTGATAAGCTATGCTTTTTAGAGCAGCTACGTTTTGGTCTACTCAACCTGAACCTCAAGATGCGTTTACACCTCTTGATGATACTTTTCAACCGCATTCTTGGTCACCTTAACAGTTTCCTCAGCCACTGATGCTGGTAGTAGCTTGGTGGATAATTCAGTTGGGTTCTCAGCCTCCAGGTCTGCTGGCTGTAGCCACAGGGATTGCTCACCTGGATCCCCGGCCTCCAGGTCTTTGGATGTTGTGTTATCCCTTATAGATAGCCACTTTGTTTGTATATACTGGTGAACATTTTTTTCATGTTCCGGCTTCTTCATTTGAATCCAATTTGTTTGGTGTTTGTTTAGGGATGTTGTGCCTTTTAGCTTTATCTTGAGGATGTTGGGTTGTCTAATCTGCTTATGTTCTAGTAGAGCAGCTACAACATTGTGGTCTCCTCAACTTGAACCTCAATATGCATCTCTGCCGCTTGGTGATACTTTTCAACTGCATTTTTGATAAGCTATGCTTTTTAGAGCAGCTACGTTTTGGTCTACTCAACCTGAACCTCAAGATGCGTTTCCGCCTCTTGATGATACTTTTCAACCGCATTCTTGGTCACCTTAACAGTTTCCTCAGCCACTGATGCTGGTAGTAGCTTGGTGGATAATTCAGTTGGGTTCTCAGCCTCCAGGTCTGTTGGCTGTAGCCACAGGGATTGCTCACCTGGATCCCCGGCCTCCAGGTCTTTGGATGTTGTGTTATCCCTTATATTTCCGAAGCTCTGGTGCTTGTGGTTAATCAAAGCTATGCTTTGCAGGGCAGCTACGTTTTGGTCTCCTCAACCTGAACCATAAGATGCGTTTCCGCTGCTTGATACTATTCAACCGCATTCTTGATTCTAAAGCATTTGGATCAGTTCTCGGTTGTCAGTTTCTCGGTTGTTTCTTCTCTGATCTGAATAATCTCTTCCTTTTCTGCTTCTTCTCTGATCTGGTTGACCTCTTTATTTATGACCAGCTTCTCGGGTTCTTTCCGAATCTCTGGTGCTTGAGGTTGATCAAAGCTATGGTTACATTTGTCAGGTGACTTTGAAGGCTCTAAAACAGATTTTTTTACTTTGCCTTTTTTGATAAGCTCTTCTGATTTTGAAGGTTTCAGGTCAGTTTCGTTTTTACATTGCTTTCTTTGGTCTCCTTAACAGTTTCCTCAGCCACTGATTCTGGTAGCAGCTTGGTGGATTGTTCAGTTGGGTTTCTCAGACTTCAGGTCTGCTGGCTGTAGCAACAGGGCTTGCTCACCTGGATCCCCGGCCTCCAGGTCTTTGGATGTTGTGTTATCCCTTATAGACAGCCACTTTGTTTGTATATACTGGTGAACATTTTTTTCATGTTCCGGCTTCTTCATTTGAATCCAATTTGTTTGGTGTTTGTTTAGGGATGTTGTGCCTTTTAGCTTTATCTTGAGAATGTTGGGTTGTCTAATCTGCTTATTTTCTAGTAGAGCAGCTACAACATTGTGGTCTCCTCATCTTGAACCTCAATATGCATCTCTGCCGCTTGGTGATACTTTTCAACTGCATTTTTGATAAGCTATGCTTTTTAGGGCAGCTACGTTTTGGTCTACTCAACCTGAACCTCAAGATGCGTTTACGCCTCTTGATGATACTTTTCAACCGCATTCTTGGTCACCGTAACAGTTTCCTCAGCCACTGATGCTGGTAGTAGCTTGGTAGATAATTCAGTTGGGTTCTCAGCCTCCAGGTCTGCTGGCTGTAGCCACGGGGATTGCTCACCTGGATCCCCAGCCTCCAGGTCTTTGGATGTTGTGTTATCCCTTATATTTCCGAAGCTCTGGTGCTTGTGGTTAATCAAAGCTATGCTTTGCAGGGCAGCTACGTTTTTGTCTCCTCAACCTGAACCTCAAGATGTGTTTCCGCTGCTTGATACCATTCAACTGCATTCTTTATTCTAAAGCATTTGGATCAGTTCTCGGTTTTCAGTTGCTCGGTTGTTTCTTCTCTGATCTGATTAATCTCTTCCTTTTCTGCTTCTTCTCTGATCTGGTTGACCTCTTTATTTATGACCAGCTTCTCGGGTTCTTTCCGAATCTCTGGTGCTTGAGGTTGATCAAAGCTATGGTTACATTTGTCAGGTGACTTTGAAGGTTTTAAAACAGATTTTTTTACTTTGCCTTTTTTGATAAGCTCTTCTGATTTTGAAGGTTTCAGGTCAGTTTCGTTTTTACATTGCTTTCTTTGGTCTCCTTAACAGTTTCCTCAGCCACTGATTCTGGTAGCAGCTTGGTGGATTGTTCAGTTGGGTTTCCCAGACTTCAGGTCTGCTGGCTGTAGCAACAGGGATTGCTCACCTGGATCCCCGGCCTCCAGGTCTTTGGATGTTGTGTTATCCCTTATAGACAGCCACTTTGTTTGTATATACTGGTGAACATTTTTTTCATGTTCCGGCTTCTTCATTTGAATCCAATTTGTTTGGTGTTTGTTTAGGGATGTTGTGCCTTTTAGCTTTATCTTGAGGATGTTGGGTTGTCTAATCTGCTTATTTTCTAGTAGAGCAGCTACAACATTGTGGTCTCCTCATCTTGAACCTCAATATGCATCTCTGCCGCTTGGTGATACTTTTCAACTGCATTTTTGATAAGCTATGCTTTTTAGAGCAGCTACGTTTTGGTCTACTCAACCTGAACCTCAAGATGCGTTTACGCCTCTTGATGATACTTTTCAACCGCATTCTTGGTCACCTTAACAGTTTCCTCAGCCACTGATGCTGGTAGTAGCTTGGTGGATAATTCAGTTGGGTTCTCAGCCTCCAGGTCTGCTGGCTGTAGCCACAGGGATTGCTCACCTGGATCCCCGGCCTCCAGGTCTTTGGATGTTGTGTTATCCCTTATAGACAGCCACTTTGTTTGTATATACTGGTGAACATTTTTTTCATGTTCCGGCTTCTTCATTTGAATCCAATTTGTTTGGTGTTTGTTTAGGGATGTTGTGCCTTTTAGCTTTATCTTGAGGATGTTGGGTTGTCTAATCTGCTTATTTTCTAGTAGAGCAGCTACAACATTGTGGTCTCCTCAACTTGAACCTCAATATGCATCTCTGCCGCTTGGTGATACTTTTCAACTGCATTTTTGATAAGCTATGCTTTTTAGGGCAGCTACGTTTTGGTCTACTCAACCTGAACCTCAAGATGCGTTTCCGCCTCTTGATGATACTTTTCAACCGCATTCTTGGTCACCTTAACAGTTTCCTCAGCCACTGATGCTGGTAGTAGCTTGGTGGATAATTCAGTTGGGTTCTCAGCCTCCAGGTCTGCTGGCTGTAGCCACGGGGATTGCTCACCTGGATCCCCAGCCTCCAGGTCTTTGGATGTTGTGTTATCCCTTATATTTCCGAAGCTCTGGTGCTTGTGGTTAATCAAAGCTATGCTTTGCAGGGCAGCTACGTTTTTGTTTCCTCAACCTGAACCTCAAGATGTGTTTCCGCTGCTTGATACCATTCAACTGCATTCTTTATTCTAAAGCATTTGGATCAGTTCTCGGTTTTCAGTTGCTCGGTTGTTTCTTCTCTGATCTGATTAATCTCTTCCTTTTCTGCTTCTTCTCTGATCTGGTTGACCTATTTATTTATGACCAGCTTCTCAGGTTCTTTCCGAATCTCTGGTGCTTGAGGTTGATCAAAGCTATGGTTACATTTGTCAGGTGACTTTGAAGGTTTTAAAACAGATTTTTTTACTTTGCCTTTTTTGATAAGCTCTTCTGATTTTGAAGGTTTCAGGTCATTTTTTTTTACATCGCTTTCTTTGGTCACCTTAACAGTTTCCTCAGCCACTGATTCTGGTAGCAGCTTGGTGGATTGTTCAGTTGGGTTTCCCAGTCTTCAGGTCTGCTGGCTGTAGCAACAGGGATTGCTCACCTGGATCCCCGGCCTCCAGGTCTTTGGATGTTGTGTAATAACCCAGTGGTTATTAATTATTATATGAAAAATGTTAACTGCATACATTCTCGCACGGTGCTAAATCGACCCTTATAGTGCAAGAGAGAGAGACAGAAAGATATGGGGGGATAGATAGATAGAATGGTGGGGTTATACGATGGACAGATATAATTTAGGGGCAGATAGATAATGAATACTTACTATTTATGAATAGCAATGCCGATGCAGCCTGCCAAGACAATAAGGACAGCGATAGTAGAAAGTCCAATAATCCAAGCAAATTTCTGCATCAGCCTACTAGTTGGTGTCTCAGTCAGTTGGGTTCCCAGCCTTCAGGTCTGCTGGCTGTAGCAACAGGGATTGCTCACCTGGATCCCCGGCCTCCAGGTCTTTGGATGTTGTGTTATCCCTTATAGACAGCCACTTTGTTTGTATATACTGGTGAACATTTTTTTCATGTTCCGGCTTCTTCATTTGAATCCAATTTGTTTGGTGTTTGTTTAGGGATGTTGTGCCTTTTAGCTTTATCTTGAGGATGTTGGGTTGTCTAATCTGCTTATTTTCTAGTAGAGCAGCTACAACATTGTGGTCTCCTCATCTTGAACCTCAATATGCGTCTCTGCCGCTTGGTGATACTTTTCAACTGCATTTTTGATAAGCTATGCTTTTTAGAGCAGCTACGTTTTGGTCTACTCAACCTGAACCTCAAGATGCGTTTCCGCCTCTTGATGATACTTTTCAACTGCATTCTTGGTCACCTTAACAGTTTCCTCAGCCACTGATGCTGGTAGTAGCTTGGTGGATAATTCAGTTGGGTTCTCAGCCTCCAGGTCTGCTGGCTGTAGCCATGGGGATTGCTCACCTGGATCCCCAGCCTCCAGGTCTTTGGATGTTGTGTTATCCCTTATATTTCCGAAGCTCTGGTGCTTGTGGTTAATCAAAGCTATGCTTTGCAGGGCAGCTACGTTTTTGTCTCCTCAACCTGAACCTCAAGATGTGTTTCCGCTGCTTGATACCATTCAACTGCATTCTTTATTCTAAAGCATTTGGATCAGTTCTCGGTTGTCAGTTGCTCGGTTGTTTCTTCTCTGATCTGATTAATCTCTTCCTTTTCTGCTTCTTCTCTGATCTGGTTGACCTCTTTATTTATGACCAGCTTCTCAGGTTCTTTCCGAATCTCTGGTGCTTGAGGTTGATCAAAGCTATGGTTACATTTGTCAGGTGACTTTGAAGGTTTTAAAACAGATTTTTTTACTTTGCCTTTTTTGATAAGCTCTTCTGATTTTGAAGGTTTCAGGTCAGTTTTGTTTTTACATTGCTTTCTTTGGTCACCTTAACAGTTTCCTCAGCCACTGATGCTGGTAGTAGCTTGGTGGATAATTCAGTTGGGTTCTCAGCCTCCAGGTCTGCTGGCTGTAGCCACGGGGATTGCTCACCTGGATCCCCAGCCTCCAGGTCTTTGGATGTTGTGTTATCCCTTATATTTCCGAAGCTCTGGTGCTTGTGGTTAATCAAAGCTATGCTTTGCAGGGCAGCTACGTTTTTGTCTCCTCAACCTGAACCTCAAGATGTGTTTCCGCTGCTTGATACCATTCAACTGCATTCTTTATTCTAAAGCATTTGGATCAGTTCTCGGTTGTCAGTTGCTCGGTTGTTTCTCCTCTGATCTGATTAATCTCTTCCTTTTCTGCTTCTTCTCTGATCTGGTTGACCTCTTTATTTATGACCAGCTTCTCGGGTTCTTTCCGAATCTCTGGTGCTTGAGGTTGATCAAAGCTATGGTTACATTTGTCAGGTGACTTTGAAGGTTTTAAAACAGATTTTTTTACTTTGCCTTTTTTGATAAGCTCTTCTGATTTTGAAGGTTTCAGGTCAGTTTCGTTTTTACATTGCTTTCTTTGGTCTCCTTAACAGTTTCCTCAGCCACTGATTCTGGTAGCAGCTTGGTGGATTGTTCAGTTGGGTTTCCCAGACTTCAGGTCTGCTGGCTGTAGCAACAGGGATTGCTCACCTGGATCCCCGGCCTCCAGGTCTTTGGATGTTGTGTTATCCCTTATAGACAGCCACTTTGTTTGTATATACTGGTGAACATTTTTTTCATGTTCCGGCTTCTTCATTTGAATCCAATTTGTTTGGTGTTTGTTTAGGGATGTTGTGCCTTTTAGCTTTATCTTGAGGATGTTGGGTTGTCTAATCTGCTTATTTTCTAGTAGAGCAGCTACAACATTGTGGTCTCCTCATCTTGAACCTCAATATGCATCTCTGCCGCTTGGTGATACTTTTCAACTGCATTTTTGATAAGCTATGCTTTTTAGAGCAGCTACGTTTTGGTCTACTCAACCTGAACCTCAAGATGCGTTTCCGCCTCTTGATGATACTTTTCAACCGCATTCTTGGTCACCTTAACAGTTTCCTCAGCCACTGATGCTGGTAGTAGCTTGGTGGATAATTCAGTTGGGTTCTCAGCCTCCAGGTCTGCTGGCTGTAGCCACAGGGATTGCTCACCTGGATCCCCGGCCTCCAGGTCTTTGGATGTTGTGTTATCCCTTATAGACAGCCACTTTGTTTGTATATACTGGTGAACATTTTTTTCATGTTCCGGCTTCTTCATTTGAATCCAATTTGTTTGGTGTTTGTTTAGGGATGTTGTGCCTTTTAGCTTTATCTTGAGGATGTTGGGTTGTCTAATCTGCTTATTTTCTAGTAGAGCAGCTACAACATTGTGGTCTCCTCAACTTGAACCTCAATATGCATCTCTGCCGCTTGGTGATACTTTTCAACTGCATTTTTGATAAGCTATGCTTTTTAGGGCAGCTACGTTTTGGTCTACTCAACCTGAACCTCAAGATGCGTTTCCGCCTCTTGATGATACTTTTCAACCGCATTCTTGGTCACCTTAACAGTTTCCTCAGCCACTGATGCTGGTAGTAGCTTGGTGGATAATTCAGTTGGGTTCTCAGCCTCCAGGTCTGTTGGCTGTAGCCACAGGGATTGCTCACCTGGATCCCCGGCCTCCAGGTCTTTGGATGTTGTGTTATCCCTTATATTTCCGAAGCTCTGGTGCTTGTGGTTAATCAAAGCTATGCTTTGCAGGGCAGCTACGTTTTGGTCTCCTCAACCTGAACCTCAAGATGCGTTTCCGCTGCTTGATACTATTCAACCGCATTCTTGATTCTAAAGCATTTGGATCAGTTCTCGGTTGTCAGTTTCTCGGTTGTTTCTTCTCTGATCTGAATAATCTCTTCCTTTTCTGCTTCTTCTCTGATCTGGTTGACCTCTTTATTTATGACCAGCTTCTCGGGTTCTTTCCGAATCTCTGGTGCTTGAGGTTGATCAAAGCTATGGTTACATTTGTCAGGTGACTTTGAAGGCTCTAAAACAGATTTTTTTACTTTGCCTTTTTTGATAAGCTCTTCTGATTTTGAAGGTTTCAGGTCAGTTTTTTTTTTTTACATCGCTTTCTTTGGTCACCTTAACAGTTTTCTCAGCCACTGATTCTGGTAGCAGCTTGGTGGATTGTTTAGTTGGGTTCCCAGCCTTCAGGTCTGCTGGCCGGATCCCCGGCCTCCAGGTCTTTGGATGTTGTGTAATAACCCAGTGGTTATTAATTATTATA
The DNA here is from genome assembly GCA_027917425.1 of Gastrophryne carolinensis. Taxonomy (NCBI): domain Eukaryota; kingdom Metazoa; phylum Chordata; class Amphibia; order Anura; family Microhylidae; genus Gastrophryne; species Gastrophryne carolinensis. The sequence continues at coordinate 87,379,014 of CM051240.1, read as the reverse complement.
TGAAAAATGCCAACTGCATACTTATTAATATACACTGCATTGTGGTGGGAACACACTAGTGCAGAGCAGCACAGTAAACATTTGCATGTGCTGCGCCTAGTGGTCGTGCCCCACAGTGAAGAGGGGCGAGAGAGGTGGCGGCAGGGGAAAGACAGACGGGTAGGACCAAGCTGAAAAGAACATGGCAGCAGTACATGCTGGGAGACCTGGAGTTAGGCTTGAATTTAATAAATGTGTTAAATTAGTTTCATTTTAACTTACCTGGTCTTTGTTTTTTGAAGTTGTTAATATATTGGATCTTAGCTTGTTCTTTATAGTAGTTTGTAAATGCGGCCTCCACATCGTCATCGCTCTTTATGCGATTTTGGCTAAAGAAAAGAAAAGTAAGGATCAGCATGGAGAATTAAACAACAATAAACTGTCAGAAAAAGGGACATAACCGTATGGACATGGCAACCAACCTCACCTGGCTGCATCATCCAGGTGAAAAACAGGGTAAGGCTCCCCCAGTATGCCCCAGGAGTGTCACAGTCCTTATCCAACCCCCCACCCCCAAATTTGGTAGACTCTATAGCCTCTATAAGAGTGCCCCGTGGTATTGTGGCAAAAAAAAAGCTAGTACCTGCACCCGACTGCTCATTAATGAGCCGGTGAGTGCACACAGAGCAGAGAATGACACTCTATATAGCTTCAATGCAGCGGCCATCCATGAGAAGCACCAGGGAAACCCTTTAATGCCAGGAGGCCCTATAGTCACCAGTTGACTTGAGTGTCCCTTTAAAGTAGTTTAATCACCAAGATTGTCACTATCCTGATGCTAAATCCTTGTCCCTGGGGTATCCCAATTTGTGATGCCCTGCTGTTTAATCTCCCCCCAAGATTTTTTGACAGAATTTTGAACATGAGATAAAAAGCTAAAAATTATCTCAAAAACTAATTTTTCACAAAAGAAAATGCAAGAATGCATTCTCGCACGGTGCTAAATCGACCCTTATAGTGCAAGAGAGAGAGACAGAAAGATATGGGGGGATAGATAGATAGAATGGAGGGGTTATATGATGGACAGATATAATTTAGGGGCAGATAGATAATGAATACTTACTATTTATGAATGGCAATGCCGATGCAGCCTGCCAAGACAATAAGGACAGCGATGGTAGAAAGTCCAGTAATCCAAGCAAATTTCTGCATCAGCCTACTAGTTGGTGTCTCAGTCAGTTGGGTTCCCAGCCTTCAGGTCTGCTGGCTGTAGCAACAGGGATTGCTCACCTGGACCCCCGGCCTCCAGGTCTTTGGATGTTGTGTTATCCCTTATAGACAGCCACTTTGTTTGTATATACTGGTGAACATTTTTTTCATGTTCCGGCTTCTTCATTTGAATCCAATTTGTTTGGTGTTTGTTTAGGGATGTTGTGCCTTTTAGCTTTATCTTGAGGATGTTGGGTTGTCTAATCTGCTTATTTTCTAGTAGAGCAGCTACAACATTGTGGTCTCCTCAACTTGAACCTCAATATGCATCTCTGCCGCTTGGTGATACTTTTCAACTGCATTTTTGATAAGCTATGCTTTTTAGAGCAGCTACGTTTTGGTCTACTCAACCTGAATCTCAAGATGCGTTTCCGCCTCTTGATGATACTTTTCAACCGCATTCTTGGTCACCTTAACAGTTTCCTCAGCCACTGATGCTGGTAGTAGCTTTGTGGATAATTCAGTTGGGTTCTCAGCCTCCAGGTCTGCTGGCTGTAGCAACAGGGATTGCTCACCTGGATCCCCGGCCTCCAGGTCTTTGGATGTTGTGTTATCCCTTATATTTCCGAAGCTCTGGTGCTTGCGGTTAATCAAAGCTATGCTTTGCAGGGCAGCTACGTTTTGGTCTCCTCAACCTGAACCTCAAGATGCGTTTCCGCTGCTTGATACTATTCAACTGCATTCTTGATTCTAAAGCATTTGGATCAGTTCTCGGTTGTCAGTTTCTCGGTTGTTTCTTCTCTGATCTGAATAATCTCTTCCTTTTCTGCTTCTTCTCTGATCTGGTTGACCTCTTTATTTATGACCAGCTTCTCAGGTTCTTTCCGAATCTCTGGTGCTTGAGGTTGATCAAAGCTATGGTTACATTTGTCAGGTGACTTTGAAGGTTTTAAAACAGATTTTTTTACTTTGCCTTTTTTGATAAGCTCTTCTGATTTTGAAGGTTTCAGGTCATTTTTTTTTACATCGCTTTCTTTGGTCACCTTAACAGTTTCCTCAGCCACTGATTCTGGTAGCAGCTTGGTGGATTGTTCAGTTGGGTTTCCCAGTCTTCAGGTCTGCTGGCTGTAGCAACAGGGATTGCTCACCTGGATCCCCGGCCTCCAGGTCTTTGGATATTGTGTAATAACCCAGTGGTTATTAATTATTATATGAAAAATGTTAACTGCATACATTCTCGCACGGTGCTAAATCGACCCTTATAGTGCAAGAGAGAGAGACAGAAAGATATGGGGGGATAGATAGATAGAATGGAGGGGTTATACGATGGACAGATATAATTTAGGGGCAGATAGATAATGAATACTTACTATTTATGAATAGCAATGCCGATGCAGCCTGCCAAGACAATAAGGACAGCGATAGTAGAAAGTCCAATAATCCAAGCAAATTTCTGCATCAGCCTACTCGTTGGTGTCTCAGTCAGTTGGGTTCCCAGCCTTCAGGTCTGCTGGCTGTAGCAACAGGGATTGCTCACCTGGATCCCCGGCCTCCAGGTCTTTGGATGTTGTGTTATCCCTTATAGACAGCCACTTTGTTTGTATATACTGGTGAACATTTTTTTCATGTTCCGGCTTCTTCATTTGAATCCAATTTGTTTGGTGTTTGTTTAGGGATGTTGTGCCTTTTAGCTTTATCTTGAGGATGTTGGGTTGTCTAATCTGCTTATTTTCTAGTAGAGCAGCTACAACATTGTGGTCTCCTCATCTTGAACCTCAATATGCGTCTCTGCCGCTTGGTGATACTTTTCAACTGCATTTTTGATAAGCTATGCTTTTTAGAGCAGCTACATTTTGGTCTACTCAACCTGAACCTCAAGATGCGTTTCCGCCTCTTGATGATACTTTTCAACCGCATTCTTGGTCACCTTAACAGTTTCCTCAGCCACTGATGCTGGTAGTAGCTTGGTGGATAATTCAGTTGGGTTCTCAGCCTCCAGGTCTGCTGGCTGTAGCCACGGGGATTGCTCACCTGGATCCCCAGCCTCCAGGTCTTTGGATGTTGTGTTATCCCTTATATTTCCGAAGCTCTGGTGCTTGTGGTTAATCAAAGCTATGCTTTGCAGGGCAGCTACGTTTTTGTCTCCTCAACCTGAACCTCAAGATGTGTTTCCGCTGCTTGATACCATTCAACTGCATTCTTTATTCTAAAGCATTTGGATCAGTTCTCGGTTGTCAGTTGCTCGGTTGTTTCTTCTCTGATCTGATTAATCTCTTCCTTTTCTGCTTCTTCTCTGATCTGGTTGACCTCTTTATTTATGACCAGCTTCTTGGGTTCTTTCTGAATCTCTGGTGCTTGAGGTTGATCAAAGCTATGGTTACATTTGTCAGGTGACTTTGAAGGTTTTAAAACAGATTTTTTTACTTTGCCTTTTTTGATAAGCTCTTCTGATTTTGAAGGTTTCAGGTCAGTTTCGTTTTTACATTGCTTTCTTTGGTCTCCTTAACAGTTTCCTCAGCCACTGATTCTGGTAGCAGCTTGGTGGATTGTTCAGTTGGGTTTCCCAGACTTCAGGTCTGCTGGCTGTAGCAACAGGGATTGCTCACCTGGATCCCCGGCCTCCAGGTCTTTGGATGTTGTGTTATCCCTTATAGACAGCCACTTTGTTTGTATATACTGGTGAACATTTTTTTCATGTTCCGGCTTCTTCATTTGAATCCAATTTGTTTGGTGTTTGTTTAGGGATGTTGTGCCTTTTAGCTTTATCTTGAGGATGTTGGGTTGTCTAATCTGCTTATTTTCTAGTAGAGCAGCTACAACATTGTGGTCTCCTCATCTTGAACCTCAATATGCATCTCTGCCGCTTGGTGATACTTTTCAACTGCATTTTTGATAAGCTATGCTTTTTAGAGCAGCTACGTTTTGGTCTACTCAACCTGAACCTCAAGATGCGTTTCCGCCTCTTGATGATACTTTTCAACCGCATTCTTGGTCACCTTAACAGTTTCCTCAGCCACTGATGCTGGTAGTAGCTTGGTGGATAATTCAGTTGGGTTCTCAGCCTCCAGGTCTGCTGGCTGTAGCCACAGGGATTGCTCACCTGGATCCCCGGCCTCCAGGTCTTTGGATGTTGTGTTATCCCTTATAGACAGCCACTTTGTTTGTATATACTGGTGAACATTTTTTTCATGTTCCGGCTTCTTCATTTGAATCCAATTTGTTTGGTGTTTGTTTAGGGATGTTGTGCCTTTTAGCTTTATCTTGAGGATGTTGGGTTGTCTAATCTGCTTATTTTCTAGTAGAGCAGCTACAACATTGTGGTCTCCTCAACTTGAACCTCAATATGCATCTCTGCCGCTTGGTGATACTTTTCAACTGCATTTTTGATAAGCTATGCTTTTTAGGGCAGCTACGTTTTGGTCTACTCAACCTGAACCTCAAGATGCGTTTCCGCCTCTTGATGATACTTTTCAACCGCATTCTTGGTCACCTTAACAGTTTCCTCAGCCACTGATGCTGGTAGTAGCTTGGTGGATAATTCAGTTGGGTTCTCAGCCTCCAGGTCTGTTGGCTGTAGCCACAGGGATTGCTCACCTGGATCCCCGGCCTCCAGGTCTTTGGATGTTGTGTTATCCCTTATATTTCCGAAGCTCTGGTGCTTGTGGTTAATCAAAGCTATGCTTTGCAGGGCAGCTACGTTTTGGTCTCCTCAACCTGAACCTCAAGATGCGTTTCCGCTGCTTGATACTATTCAACCGCATTCTTGATTCTAAAGCATTTGGATCAGTTCTCGGTTGTCAGTTTCTCGGTTGTTTCTTCTCTGATCTGAATAATCTCTTCCTTTTCTGCTTCTTCTCTGATCTGGTTGACCTCTTTATTTATGACCAGCTTCTCGGGTTCTTTCCGAATCTCTGGTGCTTGAGGTTGATCAAAGCTATGGTTACATTTGTCAGGTGACTTTGAAGGCTCTAAAACAGATTTTTTTACTTTGCCTTTTTTGATAAGCTCTTCTGATTTTGAAGGTTTCAGGTCAGTTTTTTTTTTACATCGCTTTCTTTGGTCACCTTAACAGTTTCCTCAGCCACTGATTCTGGTAGCAGCTTGGTGGATTATTTAGTTGGGTTCCCAGCCTTCAGGTCTGCTGGCCGGATCCCCGGCCTCCAGGTCTTTGGATGTTGTGTAATAACCCAGTGGTTATTAATTATTATATGAAAAATGCCAACTGCATACTTATTAATATACACTGCATTGTGGTGGGAACACACTAGTGCAGAGCAGCACAGTAAACATTTGCATGTGCTGCGCCTAGTGGTCGTGCCCCACAGTGAAGAGGGGCGAGAGAGGTGGCGGCAGGGGAAAGACAGACGGGTAGGACCAAGCTGAAAAGAATATGGCAGCAGTACATGCTGGGAGACCTGGAGTTAGGCTTGAATTTAATAAATGTGTTAAATTAGTTTCATTTTAACTTACCTGGTCTTTGTTTTTTGAAGTTGTTAATATATTGGATCTTAGCTTGTTCTTTATAGTAGTTTGTAAATGCGGCCTCCACATCGTCATCGCTCTTTATGCGATTTTGGCTAAAGAAAAGAAAAGTAAGGATCAGCATGGAGAATTAAACAACAATAAAAATTAAAACAGATTTTTTTACTTTGCCTTTTTTGATAAGCTCTTCTGATTTTGAAGGTTTCAGGTCATTTTTTTTTACATCGCTTTCTTTGGTCACCTTAACAGTTTCCTCAGCCACTGATTCTGGTAGCAGCTTGGTGGATTGTTCAGTTGGGTTTCCCAGTCTTCAGGTCTGCTGGCTGTAGCAACAGGGATTGCTCACCTGGATCCCCGGCCTCCAGGTCTTTGGATGTTGTGTAATAACCCAGTGGTTATTAATTATTATATGAAAAATGTTAACTGCATACATTCTCGCACGGTGCTAAATCGACCCTTATAGTGCCAGAGAGAGAGACAGAAAGATATGGGGGGATAGATAGATAGAATGGAGGGGTTATACGATGGACAGATATAATTTAGGGGCAGATAGATAATGAATACTTACTATTTATGAATAGCAATGCCGATGCAGCCTGCCAAGACAATAAGGACAGCGATAGTAGAAAGTCCAATAATCCAAGCAAATTTCTGCATCAGCCTACTAGTTGGTGTCTCAGTCAGTTGGGTTCCCAGCCTTCAGGTCTGCTGGCTGTAGCAACAGGGATTGCTCACCTGGATCCCCGGCCTCCAGGTCTTTGGATGTTGTGTTATCCCTTATAGACAGCCACTTTGTTTGTATATACTGGTGAACATTTTTTTCATGTTCCGGCTTCTTCATTTGAATCCAATTTGTTTGGTGTTTGTTTAGGGATGTTGTGCCTTTTAGCTTTATCTTGAGGATGTTGGGTTGTCTAATCTGCTTATTTTCTAGTAGAGCAGCTACAACATTGTGGTCTCCTCATCTTGAACCTCAATATGCGTCTCTGCCGCTTGGTGATACTTTTCAACTGCATTTTTGATAAGCTATGCTTTTTAGAGCAGCTACGTTTTGGTCTACTCAACCTGAACCTCAAGATGCGTTTCCGCCTCTTGATGATACTTTTCAACCGCATTCTTGGTCACCTTAACAGTTTCCTCAGCCACTGATGCTGGTAGTAGCTTGGTGGATAATTCAGTTGGGTTCTCAGCCTCCAGGTCTGCTGGCTGTAGCCACGGGGATTGCTCACCTGGATCCCCAGCCTCCAGGTCTTTGGATGTTGTGTTATCCCTTATATTTCCGAAGCTCTGGTGCTTGTGGTTAATCAAAGCTATGCTTTGCAGGGCAGCTACGTTTTTGTCTCCTCAACCTGAACCTCAAGATGTGTTTCCGCTGCTTGATACCATTCAACTGCATTCTTTATTCTAAAGCATTTGGATCAGTTCTCGGTTGTCAGTTGCTCGGTTGTTTCTTCTCTGATCTGATTAATCTCTTCCTTTTCTGCTTCTTCTCTGATCTGGTTGACCTCTTTATTTATGACCAGCTTCTCGGGTTCTTTCTGAATCTCTGGTGCTTGAGGTTGATCAAAGCTATGGTTACATTTGTCAGGTGACTTTGAAGGTTTTAAAACAGATTTTTTTACTTTGCCTTTTTTGATAAGCTCTTCTGATTTTGAAGGTTTCAGGTCAGTTTCGTTTTTACATTGCTTTCTTTGGTCTCCTTAACAGTTTCCTCAGCCACTGATTCTGGTAGCAGCTTGGTGGATTGTTCAGTTGGGTTTCCCAGACTTCAGGTCTGCTGGCTGTAGCAACAGGGATTGCTCACCTGGATCCCCGGCCTCCAGGTCTTTGGATGTTGTGTTATCCCTTATAGACAGCCACTTTGTTTGTATATACTGGTGAACATTTTTTTCATGTTCCGGCTTCTTCATTTGAATCCAATTTGTTTGGTGTTTGTTTAGGGATGTTGTGCCTTTTAGCTTTATCTTGAGGATGTTGGGTTGTCTAATCTGCTTATTTTCTAGTAGAGCAGCTACAACATTGTGGTCTCCTCATCTTGAACCTCAATATGCATCTCTGCCGCTTGGTGATACTTTTCAACTGCATTTTTGATAAGCTATGCTTTTTAGAGCAGCTACGTTTTGGTCTACTCAACCTGAACCTCAAGATGCGTTTACGCCTCTTGATGATACTTTTCAACCGCATTCTTGGTCACCTTAACAGTTTCCTCAGCCACTGATGCTGGTAGTAGCTTGGTGGATAATTCAGTTGGGTTCTCAGCCTCCAGGTCTGCTGGCTGTAGCCACAGGGATTGCTCACCTGGATCCCCGGCCTCCAGGTCTTTGGATGTTGTGTTATCCCTTATAGACAGCCACTTTGTTTGTATATACTGGTGAACATTTTTTTCATGTTCCGGCTTCTTCATTTGAATCCAATTTGTTTGGTGTTTGTTTAGGGATGTTGTGCCTTTTAGCTTTATCTTGAGGATGTTGGGTTATCTAATCTGCTTATTTTCTAGTAGAGCAGCTACAACATTGTGGTCTCCTCAACTTGAACCTCAATATGCATCTCTGCCGCTTGGTGATACTTTTCAACTGCATTTTTGATAAGCTATGCTATTTAGGGCAGCTACGTTTTGGTCTACTCAACCTGAACCTCAAGATGCGTTTCCGCCTCTTGATGATACTTTTCAACCGCATTCTTGGTCACCTTAACAGTTTCCTCAGCCACTGATGCTGGTAGTAGCTTGGTGGATAATTCAGTTGGGTTCTCAGCCTCCAGGTCTGTTGGCTGTAGCCACAGGGATTGCTCACCTGGATCCCCGGCCTCCAGGTCTTTGGATGTTGTGTTATCCCTTATATTTCCGAAGCTCTGGTGCTTGTGGTTAATCAAAGCTATGCTTTGCAGGGCAGCTACGTTTTGGTCTCCTCAACCTGAACCTCAAGATGCGTTTCCGCTGCTTGATACTATTCAACTGCATTCTTGATTCTAAAGCATTTGGATCAGTTCTCGGTTGTCAGTTTCTCGGTTGTTTCTTCTCTGATCTGAATAATCTCTTCCTTTTCTGCTTCTTCTCTGATCTGGTTGACCTCTTTATTTATGACCAGCTTCTCGGGTTCTTTCCGAATCTCTGGTGCTTGAGGTTGATCAAAGCTATGGTTACATTTGTCAGGTGACTTTGAAGGCTCTAAAACAGATTTTTTTACTTTGCCTTTTTTGATAAGCTCTTCTGATTTTGAAGGTTTCAGGTCAGTTTTTTTTTTACATCGCTTTCTTTGGTCACCTTAACAGTTTCCTCAGCCACTGATTCTGGTAGCAGCTTGGTGGATTATTTAGTTGGGTTCCCAGCCTTCAGGTCTGCTGGCCGGATCCCCGGCCTCCAGGTCTTTGGATGTTGTGTAATAACCCAGTGGTTATTAATTATTATATGAAAAATGCCAACTGCATACTTATTAATATACACTGCATTGTGGTGGGAACACACTAGTGCAGAGCAGCACAGTAAACATTTGCATGTGCTGCGCCTAGTGGTCGTGCCCCACAGTGAAGAGGGGCGAGAGAGGTGGCGGAAGGGGAAAGACAGACGGGTAGGACCAAGCTGAAAAGAATATGGCAGCAGTACATGCTGGGAGACCTGGAGTTAGGCTTGAATTTAATAAATGTGTTAAATTAGTTTCATTTTAACTTACCTGGTCTTTGTTTTTTGAAGTTGTTAATATATTGGATCTTAGCTTGTTCTTTATAGTAGTTTGTAAATGCGGCCTCCACATCGTCATCGCTCTTTATGCGATTTTGGCTAAAGAAAAGAAAAGTAAGGATCAGCATGGAGAATTAAACAACAATAAAAATTAAAACAGATTTTTTTACTTTGCCTTTTTTGATAAGCTCTTCTGATTTTGAAGGTTTCAGGTCATTTTTTTTTACATCGCTTTCTTTGGTCACCTTAACAGTTTCCTCAGCCACTGATTCTGGTAGCAGCTTGGTGGATTGTTCAGTTGGGTTTCCCAGTCTTCAGGTCTGCTGGCTGTAGCAACAGGGATTGCTCACCTGGATCCCCGGCCTCCAGGTCTTTGGATGTTGTGTAATAACCCAGTGGTTATTAATTATTATATGAAAAATGTTAACTGCATACATTCTCGCACGGTGCTAAATCGACCCTTATAGTGCCAGAGAGAGAGACAGAAAGATATGGGGGGATAGATAGATAGAATGGAGGGGTTATACGATGGACAGATATAATTTAGGGGCAGATAGATAATGAATACTTACTATTTATGAATAGCAATGCCGATGCAGCCTGCCAAGACAATAAGGACAGCGATAGTAGAAAGTCCAATAATCCAAGCAAATTTCTGCATCAGCCTACTAGTTGGTGTCTCAGTCAGTTGGGTTCCCAGCCTTCAGGTCTGCTGGCTGTAGCAACAGGGATTGCTCACCTGGATCCCCGGCCTCCAGGTCTTTGGATGTTGTGTTATCCCTTATAGACAGCCACTTTGTTTGTATATACTGGTGAACATTTTTTTCATGTTCCGGCTTCTTCATTTGAATCCAATTTGTTTGGTGTTTGTTTAGGGATGTTGTGCCTTTTAGCTTTATCTTGAGGATGTTGGGTTGTCTAATCTGCTTATTTTCTAGTAGAGCAGCTACAACATTGTGGTCTCCTCATCTTGAACCTCAATATGCGTCTCTGCCGCTTGGTGATACTTTTCAACTGCATTTTTAATAAGCTATGCTTTTTAGAGCAGCTACGTTTTGGTCTACTCAACCTGAACCTCAAGATGCGTTTCCGCCTCTTGATGATACTTTTCAACCGCATTCTTGGTCACCTTAACAGTTTCCTCAGCCACTGATGCTGGTAGTAGCTTGGTGGATAATTCAGTTGGGTTCTCAGCCTCCAGGTCTGCTGGCTGTAGCCACGGGGATTGCTCACCTGGATCCCCAGCCTCCAGGTCTTTGGATGTTGTGTTATCCCTTATATTTCCGAAGCTCTGGTGCTTGTGGTTAATCAAAGCTATGCTTTGCAGGGCAGCTACGTTTTTGTCTCCTCAACCTGAACCTCAAGATGTGTTTCCGCTGATTGATACCATTCAACTGCATTCTTTATTCTAAAGCATTTGGATCAGTTCTCGGTTGTCAGTTGCTCGGTTGTTTCTTCTCTGATCTGATTAATCTCTTCCTTTTCTGCTTCTTCTCTGATCTGGTTGACCTCTTTATTTATGACCAGCTTCTCAGGTTCTTTCCGAATCTCTGGTGCTTGAGGTTGATCAAAGCTATGGTTACATTTGTCAGGTAACTTTGAAGGTTTTAAAACAGATTTTTTTACTTTGCCTTTTTTGATAAGCTCTTCTGATTTTGAAGGTTTCAGGTCAGTTTCGTTTTTACATTGCTTTCTTTGGTCTCCTTAACAGTTTCCTCAGCCACTGATTCTGGTAGCAGCTTGGTGGATTGTTCAGTTGGGTTTCCCAGACTTCAGGTCTGCTGGCTGTAGCAACAGGGATTGCTCACCTGGATCCCCGGCCTCCAGGTCTTTGGATGTTGTGTTATCCCTTATAGACAGCCACTTTGTTTGTATATACTGGTGAACATTTTTTTCATGTTCCGGCTTCTTCATTTGAATCCAATTTGTTTGGTGTTTGTTTAGGGATGTTGTGCCTTTTAGCTTTATCTTGAGGATGTTGGGTTGTCTAATCTGCTTATTTTCTAGTAGAGCAGCTACAACATTGTGGTCTCCTCAACTTGAACCTCAATATGCATCTCTGCCGCTTGGTGATACTTTTAAACTGCATTTTTGATAAGCTATGCTTTTTAGGGCAGCTACGTTTTGGTCTACTCAACCTGAACCTCAAGATGCGTTTCCGCCTCTTGATGATACTTTTCAACCGCATTCTTGGTCACCTTAACAGTTTCCTCAGCCACTGATGCTGGTAGTAGCTTGGTGGATAATTCAGTTGGGTTCTCAGCCTCCAGGTCTGTTGGCTGTAGCCACAGGGATTGCTCACCTGGATCCCCGGCCTCCAGGTCTTTGGATGTTGTGTTATCCCTTATATTTCCGAAGCTCTGGTGCTTGTGGTTAATCAAAGCTATGCTTTGCAGGGCAGCTACGTTTTGGTCTCCTCAACCTGAACCTCAAGATGCGTTTCCGCTGCTTGATACTATTCAACTGCATTCTTGATTCTAAAGCATTTGGATCAGTTCTCGGTTGTCAGTTTCTCGGTTGTTTCTTCTCTGATCTGAATAATCTCTTCCTTTTCTGCTTCTTCTCTGATCTTGTTGATCTCTTTATTTATGACCAGCTTCTCGGGTTCTTTCCGAATCTCTGGTGCTTGAGGTTGATCAAAGCTATGGTTACATTTGTCAGGTGACTTTGAAGGCTCTAAAACAGATTTTTTTACTTTGCCTTTTTTGATAAGCTCTTCTGATTTTGAAGGTTTCAGGTCAGTTTTTTTTTACATCGCTTTCTTTGGTCACCTTAACAGTTTCCTCAGCCACTGATTCTGGTAGCAGCTTGGTGGATTGTTTAGTTGGGTTCCCAGCCTTCAGGTCTGCTGGCCGGATCCCCGGCCTCCAGGTCTTTGGATGTTGTGTAATAACCCAGTGGTTATTAATTATTATATGAAAAATGCCAACTGCATACTTATTAATATACACTGCATTGTGGTGGGAACACACTAGTGCAGAGCAGCACAGTAAACATTTGCATGTGCTGCGCCTAGTGGTCGTGCCCCACAGTGAAGAGGGGCGAGAGAGGTGGCGGCAGGGGAAAGACAGACGGGTAGGACCAAGCTGAAAAGAATATGGCAGCAGTACATGCTGGGAGACCTGGAGTTAGGCTTGAATTTAATAAATGTGTTAAATTAGTTTCATTTTAACTTACCTGGTCTTTGTTTTTTGAAGTTGTTAATATATTGGATCTTAGCTTGTTCTTTATAGTAGTTTGTAAATGCGGCCTCCACATCGTCATCGCTCTTTATGCGATTTTGGCTAAAGAAAAGAAAAGTAAGGATCAGCATGGAGAATTAAACAACAATAAACTGTCAGAAAAAGGGACATAACCGTATGGACATGGCAACCAACCTCACCTGGCTGCATCATCCAGGTGAAAAACAGGGTAAGGCTCCCCCAGTATGCCCCAGGAGTGTCACAGTCCTTATCCAACCCCCCACCCCCAAATTTGGTAGACTCTATAGCCTCTATAAGAGTGCCCCGTGGTATTGTGGCAAAAAAAAAGCTAGTACCTGCACCCGACTGCTCATTAATGAGCCGGTGAGTGCACACAGAGCAGAGAATGACACTCTATATAGCTTCAATGCAGCGGCCATCCATGAGAAGCACCAGGGAAACCCTTTAATGCCAGGAGGCCCTATAGTCACCAGTTGACTTGAGTGTCCCTTTAAAGTAGTTTAATCACCAAGATTGTCACTATCCTGATGCTAAATCCTTGTCTCTGGGGTATCCCAATTTGTGATGCCCTGCTGTTTAATCTCCCCCCAAGATTTTTTGACAGAATTTTGAACATGAGATAAAAAGCTAAAAATTATCTCAAAAACTAATTTTTCACAAAAGAAAATGCAAGAATGCATTCTCGCACGGTGCTAAATCGACCCTTATAGTGCAAGAGAGAGAGACAGAAAGATATGGGGGGATAGATAGATAGAATGGAGGGGTTATACGATGGACAGATATAATTTAGGGGCAGATAGATAATGAATACTTACTATTTATGAATGGCAATGCCGCTGCAGCCTGCCAAGACAATTAGGACAGCGATGGTAGAAAGTCCAATAATCCAAGCAAATTTCTGCATCAGCCTACTAGTTGGTGTCTCAGTCAGTTGGGTTCCCAGCCTTCAGGTCTGCTGGCTGTAGCAACAGGGATTGCTCACCTGGACCCCCGGCCTCCAGGTCTTTGGATGTTGTGTTATCCCTTATAGACAGCCACTTTGTTTGTATATACTGGTGAACATTTTTTTCATGTTCCGGCTTCTTCATTTGAATCCAATTTGTTTGGTGTTTGTTTAGGGATGTTGTGCCTTTTAGCTTTATCTTGAGGATGTTGGGTGGTCTAATCTGCTTATTTTCTAGTAGAGCAGCTACAACATTGTGGTCTCCTCAACTTGAACCTCAATATGCATCTCTGCCGCTTGGTGATACTTTTCAACTGCATTTTTGATAAGCTATGCTTTTTAGGGCAGCTACGTTTTGGTCTACTCAACCTGAACCTCAAGATGCGTTTCCGCCTCTTGATGATACTTTTCAACCGCATTCTTGGTCACCTTAACAGTTTCCTCAGCCACTGATGCTGGTAGTAGCTTGGTGGATAATTCAGTTGGGTTCTCAGCCTCCAGGTCTGTTGGCTGTAGCCACAGGGATTGCTCACCTGGATCCCCGGCCTCCAGGTCTTTGGATGTTGTGTTATCCCTTATATTTCCGAAGCTCTGGTGCTTGTGGTTAATCAAAGCTATGCTTTGCAGGGCAGCTACGTTTTGGTCTCCTCAACCTGAACCTCAAAATGCGTTTCCGCTGCTTGATACTATTCAACCGCATTCTTGATTCTAAAGCATTTGGATCAGTTCTCGGTTGTCAGTTTCTCGGTTGTTTCTTCTCTGATCTGAATAATCTCTTCCTTTTCTGCTTCTTCTCTGATCTGGTTGACCTCTTTATTTATGACCAGCTTCTCGGGTTCTTTCCGAATCTCTGGTGCTTGAGGTTGATCAAAGCTATGGTTACATTTGTCAGGTGACTTTGAAGGTTTTAAAACAGATTTTTTTACTTTGCCTTTTTTGATAAGCTCTTCTGATTTTGAAGGTTTCAGGTCAGTTTCGTTTTTACATTGCTTTCTTTGGTCTCCTTAACAGTTTCCTCAGCCAATGATTCTGGTAGCAGCTTGGTGGATTGTTCAGTTGGGTTTCCCAGACTTCAGGTCTGCTGGCTGTAGCAACAGGGATTGCTCACCTGGATCCCCGGCCTCCAGGTCTTTGGATGTTGTGTTATCCCTTATAGACAGCCACTTTGTTTGTATATACTGGTGAACATTTTTTTCATGTTCCGGCTTCTTCATTTGAATCCAATTTGTTTGGTGTTTGTTTAGGGATGTTGTGCCTTTTAGCTTTATCTTGAGGATGTTGGGTTGTCTAATCTGCTTATTTTCTAGTAGAGCAGCTACAACATTGTGGTCTCCTCATCTTGAACCTCAATATGCATCTCTGCCGCTTGGTGATACTTTTCAACTGCATTTTTGATAAGCTATGCTTTTTAGAGCAGCTACGTTTTGGTCTACTCAACCTGAACCTCAAGATGCGTTTCCGCCTCTTGATGATACTTTTCAACCGCATTCTTGGTCACCTTAACAGTTTCCTCAGCCACTGATGCTGGTAGTAGCTTGGTGGATAATTCAGTTGGGTTCTCAGCCTCCAGGTCTGCTGGCTGTAGCCACAGGGATTGCTCACCTGGATCCCCGGCCTCCAGGTCTTTGGATGTCGTGTTATCCCTTATAGACAGCCACTTTGTTTGTATATACTGGTGAACATTTTTTTCATGTTCCGGCTTCTTCATTTGAATCCAATTTGTTTGGTGTTTGTTTAGGGATGTTGTGCCTTTTAGCTTTATCTTGAGGATGTTGGGTTGTCTAATCTGCTTATTTTCTAGTAGAGCAGCTACAACATTGTGGTCTCCTCAACTTGAACCTCAATATGCATCTCTGCCGCTTGGTGATACTTTTCAACTGCATTTTTGATAAGCTATGCTTTTTAGGGCAGCTACGTTTTGGTCTACTCAACCTGAACCTCAAGATGCGTTTCCGCCTCTTGATGATACTTTTCAACCGCATTCTTGGTCACCTTAACAGTTTCCTCAGCCACTGATGCTGGTAGTAGCTTGGTGGATAATTCAGTTGGGTTCTCAGCCTCCAGGTCTGTTGGCTGTAGCCACAGAGATTGCTCACCTGGATCCCCGGCCTCCAGGTCTTTGGATGTTGTGTTATCCCTTATATTTCCGAAGCTCTGGTGCTTGTGGTTAATCAAAGCTATGCTTTGCAGGGCAGCTACGTTTTGGTCTCCTCAACCTGAACCTCAAGATGCGTTTCCGCTGCTTGATATTATTCAACCACATTCTTGATTCTAAAGCATTTGGATCAGTTCTCGGTTGTCAGTTTCTCGGTTGTTTCTTCTCTGATCTGAATAATCTCTTCCTTTTCTGCTTCTTCTCTGATCTGGTTGACCTCTTTATTTATGACCAGCTTCTTGGGTTCTTTCCGAATCTCTGGTGCTTGAGGTTGATCAAAGCTATGGTTACATTTGTCAGGTGACTTTGAAGGCTCTAAAACAGATTTTTTTACTTTGCCTTTTTTGATAAGCTCTTCTGATTTTGAAGGTTTCAGGTCAGTTTTTTTTTACATCGCTTTCTTTGGTCACCTTAACAGTTTCCTCAGCCACTGATTCTGGTAGCAGCTTGGTGGATTGTTTAGTTGGGTTCCCAGCCTTCAGGTCTGCTGGCCGGATCCCTGGCCTCCAGGTCTTTGGATGTTGTGTAATAACCCAGTGGTTATTAATTATTATATGAAAAATGCCAACTGCATACTTATTAATATACACTGCATTGTGGTGGGAACACACTAGTGCAGAGCAGCACAGTAAACATTTGCATGTGCTGCGCCTAGTGGTCGTGCCCCACAGTGAAGAGGGGCGAGAGAGGTGGCGGCAGGGGAAAGACAGACGGGTAGGACCAAGCTGAAAAGAACATGGCTGCAGTACATGCTGGGAGACCTGGAGTTAGGCTTGAATTTAATAAATGTGTTAAATGAGTTTCATTTTAACTTACCTGGTCTTTGTTTTTTGAAGTTGTTAATATATTGGATCTTAGCTTGTTCTTTATAGTAGTTTGTAAATGCGGCCTCCACATCGTCATCGCTCTTTATGCGATTTTGGCTAAAGAAAAGAAAAGTAAGGATCAGCATGGAGAAATAAACAACAATAAACTGTCAGAAAAAGGGACATAACCGTATGGACATGGCAACCAACCTCACCTGGCTGCATCATCCAGGTGAAAAACAGGGTAAGGCTCCCCCAGTATGCCCCAGGAGTGTCACAGTCCTTATCCAACCCCCCACCCCCAAATTTGGTAGACTCTATAGCCTCTATAAGAGTGCCCCGTGGTATTGTGGCAAAAAAAAAGCTAGTACCTGCACCCGACTGCTCATTAATGAGCCGGTGAGTGCACACAGAGCAGAGAATGACACTCTATATAGCTTCAATGCAGCGGCCATCCATGAGAAGCACCAGGGAAACCCTTTAATGCCAGGAGGCCCTATAGTCACCAGTTGACTTGAGTGTCCCTTTAAAGTAGTTTAATCACCAAGATTGTCACTATCCTGATGCTAAATCCTTGTCCCTGGGGTATCCCAATTTGTGATGCCCTGCTGTTTAATCTCCCCCCAAGATTTTTTGACAGAATTTTGAACATGAGATAAAAAGCTAAAAATTATCTCAAAAACTAATTTTTCACAAAAGAAAATGCAAGAATGCATTCTCGCACGGTGCTAAATCGACCCTTATAGTGCAAGAGAGAGAGACAGAAAGATATGGGGGGTTAGATAGATAGAATGGAGGGGTTATACGATGGACAGATATAATTTAGGGGCAGATAGATAATGAATACTTACTATTTATGAATGGCAATGCCGATGCAGCCTGCCAAGACAATAAGGACAGCGATGGTAGAAAGTCCAATAATCCAAGCAAATTTCTGCATCAGCCTACTAGTTGGTGTCTCAGTCAGTTGGGTTCCCAGCCTTCAGGTCTGCTGGCTGTAGCAACAGGAATTGCTCACCTGGACCCCCGGCCTCCAGGTCTTTGGATGTTGGTGTTATCCCTTATAGACAGCCACTTTGTTTGTATATACTGGTGAACATTTTTTTCATGTTCCGGCTTCTTCATTTGAATCCAATTTGTTTGGTGTTTGTTTAGGGATGTTGTGCCTTTTAGCTTTATCTTGAGGATGTTGGGTTGTCTAATCTGCTTATTTTCTAGTAGAGCAGCTACAACATTGTGGTCTCCTCAACTTGAACCTCAATATGCATCTCTGCCGCTTGGTGATACTTTTCAACTGCATTTTTGATAAGCTATGCTTTTTAGAGCAGCTACATTTTGGTCAACTCAACCTGAACCTCAAGATGCGTTTCCGCCTCTTGATGATACTTTTCAACCGCATTCTTGGTCACCTTAACAGTTTCCTCAGCCACTGATGCTGGTAGTAGCTTGGTGGATAATTCAGTTGGGTTCTCAGCCTCCAGGTCTGCTGGCTGTAGCAACAGGGATTGCTCACCTGGATCCTCGGCCTCTTTGGATGTTGTGTTATCCCTTATATTTCCGAAGCTCTGGTGCTTGCAGATAATCAAAGCTATGCTTTGCAGAGCAGCTAAGTTTTGGTCTCCTCAACCTGCACCTCAAGATGCGTTTCCACTGCTTGATACTATTCAACCGCATTCTTGATTCTAAACCATTTGGATCAGTTCTCGGTTGTCAGTTTCTCGGTTGTTTCTTCTCTGATCTGATTAATCTCTTCCTTTTCTGCTTCTTCTCTGATCTGGTTGACCTCTTTATTTATGACCAGCTTCTCTGGTTCTTTCCGAATCTCTGGTGCTTGAGGTTGATCAAAGCTATGGTTACATTTGTCAGGTGACTTTGAAGGTTTTAAAACAGATTTTTTTACTTTGCCTTTTTTGATAAGCTCTTCTGATTTTGAAGGTTTCAGGTCAGTTTTTTTTACATCGCTTTCTTTGGTCCATACGGAGTAGATTGGCAGAAAGAGGATATAAACAAACTGTCTTGAAAGCAGCCTATAAGAAAGCTGCTAAAATGGACTGACAAACGTTATTGTACAGACCCCGGAGAACAAAAAGCCAACAAGGTCCTGCCCTTATCTTGACTTATACCCAATCACATACACAAATATGTAAAATCCTAAAAAGGCATTGGCAAATTCTTTTGAATGATCCTCACCTAAAAACATTTCTACCCAATGAACCACAAATCATATTTAGACGACCGCAAAACATTAGAGACCGACTAGTTCATAGCCATTACAATATCAATATTAAAGAACATTGTAAACAAAAGGGCACATATAGATGGGGGTGCAACATGTGTCGCTACATCCACACAGGTTCAATAATAACGATCCCCAATAAAGGGGAATATAAAGCAAGACACTTTGTCAACTGCCAAACTAGCAATGTGATATATCTTTTAACCTGTGGATGTGGATGTTTTTACATAGGGAAAACAAATCGCCAGCTGAAATGTAGAATCTATGAACATCAATATAGCATAAAAAGTGGTAACAATAAATTGCCAGTAGCACGCCATTTTGCCCTACATCACAACAAAGATCCTGGGTCTCTAAAAGTGTTCGGCCTAGATCGTATACACGCATCCCAACTAGGAGGGAACATAGAAAAAATAACATTACAAACTGAAACGAGGTGGATATATAAATTGAAGGCAGCGCAATACCCAGGACTAAATGACACCCTAAGCTATGCCCCGTTCCTATAACAAATGTGTAATGGTACAGAGATGTGGGGAGGGTATGGTAGGGGTAGTAAGGGTAAGGAGAAATAGGCAGATAAACACATACAGGAGGGATAAATGAACATGCATATATATATCAGGGAGACCATAAAATGATGAATGTATGATACATTGATATATGATGAACCAACAAACATATATATACATACTGTGGAGATCAAAAATGAAAACAACAATTGTAAACCAAGAAAGGTCGGGTCCCATACCTTTGGGTAGTGTATATTTATGAGTTAATACAATGAGGTCAAGAAGTGATAAACTTCTTCCCATAGTGCAGATATTAAGATATTCTATAGTGCTGGTTATTTCATGTGAGATTTCCCAGGTTGGAACACAGGGCATCTCACGTAGGGAACTCAGACACTGTATATCTATGCAGGATATCCTAAAAAAATATATAATTGATAGGCTTTTGAATCTGGGTTATATGCAGCCCCAGTGTGGGCAGCGCATGCCAAAGCATCAGTGTGGTATAAGAGAATTGCCCCGGGGGGGGGGGGGAGGAGGGGGGATGCTTTATATGAGCAATATTATGCTTTCTGGTTACACCTTGTTTTTTTCTACTGCCCTTAATTAATATGTGATCTCCCAGGTAAATATCCCCTAGTGGGGATTATAGAGGAGGAATCAAAAACTATACCTGCAGGAACTAGCGTTGATAGGACATGTAAGGTTGGGCAAAAATGTGCCCTTTATTGATAATGTATACCAGCACAAAGAACGAATAAAAGTGCTTTTTGACCTTTCCCCTGAAAAAACTGCCTCCCTGCATACGAGCATTGAAGTCCCGGTTAATACATTGAGATACTAAGCATAAATACTGTTAAGGTCTCCACAAAAATGGAGCCCTGCTGTAGTCTGGCCGGTGACGCGCCGGGCCACTTCCGGCAGAAATTCCGGAGTGGCGCGATGTGCGCTCCGGGTCTTGGAGCGCATGATGTCACTTCCGGTGACGTGTGGTGTGCTCGAAGCCCGGGGCTTTAAAATGCGTCACCGGGGGAGCGCATACTAGTCCCGACGGCTGGATAAACATCACGCCGCACAGAGGATCCCTTATACATGGGGAAGATCTTTCCTCCTTCAGCGTTCCGGCTGCAATATGAGGTAACTCACTTTTTAGATACAACTTTCACCTTATATATTTATGTTGAGCATTTCTGCCATATACATCTATACGAAGCATATATATCTTTGTCTGAGTGCCCCAAAGGATTATAAACACCTAATCACAGTATACTTTTTGCCTATAGTGCTGCTGATAAAAACAAGTTGATCATACATTAGACTATATCGGGGGAAAACCAAAAGCAGTTGTATAAGTGAAATCAAACATACAGTGAACTTCACATCTGTTGATTTCAGGTATGATTCAATACAAATAACTATGGTGAATGTTACATATGTCTAAGTAGGGTAACTTCAACATGGCTAATCCCAGACCAACTTTAAATTTAAATAGGAGGTGGAGATGTAACATCCCTTAAAGGGCCAGCCCACTTCTACTCAACAATACCATATACGGCTCCCAAAAGGATATATGGACCTGATATTTCTTGGGGAATACTACCTCAATGTATAGCGTCTCATTTTAATACATGCATGGAAATTCCTTGAGAAGGTAGCCTATTGTTTATTTATATTCAGCATAAAATTATAATCTATTGAATAATACAGCCGCTATTTTGTTTGAGCATAGCAACATTTTGAAGACTTACTATATATATCTATGTATATTTCTTTCTCTTTTTTTCAGGTGAAAGGGCATTGATAAAGCCTATTTTTAGGCGAAACATGCCTGCCCACCTGAAAGGTATTTCCAAGGGTAATTGAAAAGAGTGGCAATGGCCAGAGAATTTTCATGTAAACAATAAAAGTATTTATCACATGTTAATCTGTACAGATAAATGCTCTGTTTTTAACTAAATGAATAATAAAATATAAATTATTTTAACAATATGGTGTGGTTACAGTCAGAGATCTTATAAAAAAAAACGGGGGCACCTAACCCTGGATCCATTTCCAAATTACTTTCTTTGGTCACCTTAACAGTTTCCTCAGCCACTGATGCTGGTAGTAGCTTGGTGGATTGTTCAGTTGGGTTTCCCAGCCTTCAGGTCTGCTGGCTGTAGCAACAGGGATTGCTCACCTGGATCCCCGGCCTCCAGGTCTTTGGATGTTGTGTAATAACCCAGTGGTTATGAATTATTATATGAAAAATGCTAACTGCATACTTATTAATATACACTGCATTGTGGTGGGAACACACTAGTGCAGAGCAGCACAGTAAACATTTGCATGTGCTGCGCCTAGTGGTCGTGCCCCACAGTGAAGAGGGGCGAGAGAGGTGGCGGCAGGGGAAAGACAGACGGGTAGGACCAAGCTGAAAAGAACATGGCAGCAGTACATGCTGGGAGACCTGGAGTTAGGCTTGAATTTAATAAATGTGTTAAATTAGTTTCATTTTAACTTACCTGGTCTTTGTTTTTTCAAGTTGTTAATATACTGGATCTTAGCTTGTTCTTTATAGTAGTTTGTAAATGCGGCCTCCACATCGTCATCGCTCTTTATGCGATTTTGGCTAAGGTCAAGAAAAGTAAGGATCAGCATGGAGAAATAAACAACAATAAACTGTCAGAAAAAGGGACATAACCGTATGGACATGGCAACCAACCTCACCTGGCTGCATCATCCAGGTGAAAAACAGGGTAAGGCTCCCCCAGTATGCCCCAGGAGTGTCCCAGTCCTTATCCAACCCCCCACCCCCAAATTTGGTAGACTCTATAGCCTCTATAAGAGTGCCCCGTGGTATTGTGGCAAAAAAAAGCTAGTACCTGCACCCGACTGCTCATTAATGAGCCGGTGAGTGCACACAGAGCAGAGAATGACACTCTATATAGCTTCAATGCAGCGGCCATTCATGAGAAGCACCAGGGAAACCCTTTAATGCCAGGAGGCCCTATAGTCACCAGTTGACTTGAGTGTCCCTTTAAAGTAGTTTGATCACCAGGATTGTCACTATCCTGATGATAAATCCTTGTCCCTGGGGCATCCCAATTTGTGATGCCCTGCTGTTTAATCTCCCCCCAAAATTTTTTGACAGAATTTTGAACATGATAAAAATCTAAAAATTATCTCAAAAACTAATTTTTCACAAAAGAAAATGCAAGAATGCATTCTCGCACGGTGCTAAATCGACCCTTATAGTGCAAGAGAGATAGACAGAAAGATATGGGGGGATAGATAGAATGGAGGGGTTATACGATGGACAGATATCATTTAGGGGCAGATAGATAATGAATACTTACTATTTATGAATGGCAATGCCGATGCAGCCTGCCAAGACAATAAGGACAGCGATGGTAGAAAGTCCAATAATCCAAGCAAATTTCTGCATCAGCCTACTAGTTGGTGTCTCAGTCAGTTGGGTTCCCAGCCTTCAGGTCTGCTGGCTGTAGCAACAGGGATTGCTCACCTGGACCCCGGGCCTCCAGGTCTTTGGATGTTGTGTTATCCCTTATAGACAGCCACTTTGTTTGTATATACTGGTGAACATTTTTTTCATGTTCCGGCTTCTTCATTTGAATCCAATTTGTTTGGTGTTTGTTTAGGGATGTTGTGCCTTTAGCTTTATCTTGAGGATGTTGGGTTGTCTAATCTGCTTATTTTCTAGTAGAGCAGCTACAACATTGTGGTCTCCTCAACTTGAACCTCAATATGCGTCTCTGCTGCTTGGTGATACTGATTCTGGTAGCAGCTTGGTGGATTGTTCAGTTGGGTTCCCAGCCTCCAGGTCTGCTGGCTGTAGCAACAGGGATTGCTCACCTGGATCCCCGGCCTCCAGCTCTTTGGATGTTGTGTTATCCGTTATAGACAGCCACTTACCGTATATACTCGAGTATAGGCCGACCCGAATATAAGCCGAGGCACCTAATTTTACCCCAAAAAACAGTAAACTAGCTCTGTAAGTGGAAAAGAGGGTCAATAAAAACAATATGGTATCAACAATAACTTTAAAAGTACAAAAACCTTAGCTCATTCAGCAACCAAGCTACAACACAAGAGTTAAAATCCTTCAAAACTGGATTCCTCCTCATCATCTGTATTTCCAAACAGAGCTTCAGCATTAGCTGGTGTGAGGTTATCAGCATAGACATTGTCATCATCACTGAGTTCGCAGTCATCATCATTACTGCTGTCGTTCTCATACAAAGCGCTGTCTTCACTGCCATCCATAGCATTACTAATGCCGCATTTCTTGAAGGCGCGTTGCACCATGTCCTCCGGAATCTCTTCCCAGGCATCACGAACCCACTTTGCTATCAAATCTATGTCGGGCTTCATCAGATTTCCACCTTTTGTCAGTCGGGCTTGACCAGATGACATCCATTCATGCCACATCTTTCTCACACGGTCTTTGAAAGGTTTATTTAAACACACATCTAGTGGTTGCAATACAGATGTAAGCCCACCTGGAATAACGGCCAAAGTAATTTGAGAAGATTTTGCCATTTTTTTTATGTCATCAGATGTGTGGGCTCTGAACATATCCCAAACTAGCAATGATGCTCTTTTCTTTAAGGCTGCTCCTGGTCTTCCATTCCAAATTTCTTCCAACCATTTCTTTGTTCCGTCTTCATCCATCCAGCCTTTAATATGTGCGCGCACTGTAATTCGTGGTGGGAATTTGATCTTTTTAGGCAAGGTCTTTCTTTTAAAAATGACAGGCCGCAGCTTAGTTCCATTAGCCAAACATGAGAGAACAACTGTGAAATGGTTTTTTTCATTTCCTGTGGTTCTGAGTAAAATAGTTTTGTCTCCCAAACTTGCCACAGTTCTGTTGCTTGGAAGATCAAAGGTCATAGGTGTTTCATCCATATTCCCAATATCTCCCAGGTCATAGTTATGGATCCTTCTTTGCTTTATGATGAATGAATGGAATGACATCACTTTTTCATCAAGGTCTTTTGGCAACTTCTGTGAAATTTTTGTTCTTTGCCGCAAACATAGGGCAAACCTATTAATGAAGCGGGTACACCATCCTGCTGACGCAACAAATTTTTCAATGCCTGGTGCTTTAAATGTGTCATCTTTAGCCATTTGAAGGGCACGTAAGCGAATTCCCATGCGTGTTACGCAGTAACCATTTTGACGACACTCCATAACCCATTTATGCAATTCAGTCTCTAGAGCCCCATATGAAGTTGTTAAACCACGTTGAGCTTTTTTTGCCTTTGGAATCTTTTCCAAGTCAGCTTTCTTTTTCCGCCATTCCCTCACTTGTTTTTCATCAACACAAAATTCCCTACTTGCAATACTGTTATTGCTTTCTTCTGCTCTTGACACAACCTTAAGTTTGAAAGCAGCTTCGAATGACCTGCGTTTTTCTTTTGGTCCAGGATTACCGGTAGAAGTATTGGGATCCATTTCTAACAGGATAAAAAAAAAAAACTTTTACGGGTAGCGTACGGTACGGTATCTTTTGAGGCCTAATGCAGGCTGATATTACAGAAAGTGATGCCATGACTGTTTGCATAGAGCAGCCTGTGTTAGGGCTCATAATATACATTCTACCAGTGTCCTGCCTGTGTCCATGAAATATACCGTACAGCCTGCCTGTGTCCATTAAAGGAAAACTGTCACATACGGTAAGCATAACCGCACTAACCAGTGGCCCAGGCTGGTAGTGCGGTTTATGCTGAGTAAATACCTGGCTCCTGCCGTTTGATTGCCCGATCAGTTCTGCCATTATACCGCTAGTTGATTGCCGCCTTTCTCTTCAGCGCACCGGCTCCCTCTATACACCTGGAAGCAGCCGCTCGCCAGGCTGGACTGAAGCTGCGCCAACCGCTTCTGGGTGTACGCTATGGCAGTGCAAAAATGAACGCATGCATCTTTCCCGTTAGCTTAAACCGGACGTTCAGCGTGATTTAATGAAAAGCCCAAACTCTTTAAAAACGGTTCCCCAGCATCTAAAATTAATATATTTAACATTTTTAGTCACTAACTTATTATTCTTTCCCCCACTGGGCTGCAACTCTGTTCAGGAATTTAGGATACGGGCGCCGTCATCTTGACTCAGAAGCATCACACTTACAGAGGAGAGGAGAGTGGGATAAGGTACAGGGGGGCGGGTTATAGCTGTGCTTTGCTCAGGCAGAGCAGAGCTGGGGTCAGGTAAAGGTCCGCAATCCCAGAATGCAGAGCAGCATAGTCAGGAAGCACTTCCTGTTTGCAGGCTGCCTGATGCTCCATGAGCCGCCATCTTGGATGTTTAAAGGCTCATTAGATGCAGGTAGGATGATTTTTAATGTGGACAATCTACGGTATATGTACAGGGTATGGGTAACATATAAGATAGGCTCTTATTCAGGGTGAAGGTCCGGATTAATGTGGGCAATCTGTATGTACAGGGTGTGGGTAACATATAAGATAGGCTCTTATTCAGGGTGAAGGTCCAGATTAATGTGGGCAATCTGTATGTACAGGGTGTGGGTAACATATAAGATAGGCTCTTATTCAGGGTGAAGGTCCGGATTAATGTGGGCAATCTGTATGTACAGGGTGTGGGTAACATATAAGATAGGCTCTTATTCAGGGTGAAGGTCCGGATTAATGTGGGCAATCTGTATGTACAGGGTGTGGGTAACATATAAGATAGGCTCTTATTCAGGGTGAAGGTCCAGATTAATGTGGGCAATCTGTATGTACAGGGTGTGGGTAACATATAAGATAGGCTCTTATTCAGGGTGAAGGTCTGGATTAATGTGGGCAATCTGTATGTACAGGGTGTGGGTAACATATAAGATAGGCTCTTATTCAGGGTGAAGGTCCGGATTAATGTGGGCAATCTGTATGTACAGGGTGTGGGTAACATATAAGATAGGCTCTTATTCAGGGTGAAGGTCCGGATTAATGTGGGCAATCTGTATGTACAGGGTGTGGGAAACATATAAGATAGGCTCTTATTCAGGGTGAAGGTCCGGATTAATGTGTGCAATCTGTATGTACAGGGTGGGCGAAACATATAAGATATTTCTCCCCTCGCTCGCTGCTTGTGACTCTGCATGCAGCGTATTTTGGAGGACAATCTGGCGGCGTTTGAATTGAATACTCAGGTAGGCCATGCTATGTAACTAATTAATGATTTGCGCCGGTTCATGGGTTTCTCTCAGGTGATGCCAATCATTAGCAATTTGTATATCTATTTTATTGATTCCTATACAACTGCCCCACTGTCATGATTAAGAGCCTTCGCTCGAAACGCGTAGACGCGGGGTCTGCCTTTTACATGTGCTTTGTGTCTTGCTTGCTGTAATGGCTTTTTATTATGGAAACGGAATAAAGGATTGATGATTTTACCTTCCAAACTACGTGGCTGGCGCTCCTTTACTACGAACATTGATTGAATTAAGAGGTGAGCACTCTTTGCCGGTTGCCCATTGTTTGGATGCTGCTGCAGTTTTACGTGGTCTGAGGCTGGCAACCAAGATATCTTTTATGAAACATATAAGATAGGCTCTTATTCAGGGTAAGGGTCCGGATTAATGTGGGCAATCTGTATGTACAGGGTGTGGGTAACATATAAGATAGGCTCCTTTGTACAGCACCATTTCATTTAGGCCAGCTAGATTATTGAAACACATTGAATGTTGCTAGGTACCATCTTACCTGCTCCTCAGACGATGCTTCTTCCCTCACACAAAAATGGCGGGCACGCTCACTTCATTAACTATGCCGGATGACGTGGTGAGCGAGCCCGTCATTTTCGAGTGAGGGACGGAGCAGTGCGACAGAAGGCCTTGCTGGCCAATCAGGAGAAAGCTAGGTATGATTGATAGTGGAAGGGCGGGGTTTATAGCCGCACACAGCGAGAGCAGCTGTGAGCGGCGGTGCCGGCCGTGGAGGAGCCGGCCGCGGGGAACTTAGCAGAGCATTTTTTTTTTTTTTTTAAACAACCTGACAGGAGCTGATGTGGGTGCGCGCCTTACAAGAACGCTGCTGACAGCAGCTGTGAGCGGCGGAGCCGGCCGCGGGGAACTTAGCAGAGCATTTTAGAACAACGCTGCTGACAGGTACCGTCGCCGGCGTCGTCCCCCTCAGACTTCCTCTCCCCCACCTAATGCCGGCTGTGGCCATACAACAGTGCCTGGCAGACCAGGCGGCCGCGGCCTATGCTGGCCAAAACTGACTCACTGGGGGCCCAAAGTGACTCACTGACTCGAGTATAAGCCGAGGTGGCTTTTTTCAGCCCAAAAAGTGGGCTGAAAAACTCGGCTTATACTCGAGTATATACGGTAGTTTGTATATAGTGCATTATGTGATACACAAAATCTGGCATACCTGCAAGAGAACCCAGTGGTTATTAATCGTTATATGAAAAATGCTAACTGCTTACTTATTAATATACACCGCATTGTGCTGGGAACACACTAGTGCAGAGCAGCACAGTAAGCTTTTGCATGTGCTGCGCCTAGTGGCATCACTTCAGTGGTCGTGCCCCACAGTGAAGAGGGGCGAGAGAGGTGGCGGCAGAGGAAAGACAGGGGGGTAGGACCAAGCTAAAAAGAACATGGCAGCAGTACATCCTGGGAGACCTGGAGTTAGGCTTGAATTTAATAAATGTGTTAAATTAGTTTCATTTTAACTTACCTGGTCTTTGTTTTTTCAAGTTGTTAATATTTTGGATCTTAGCTTGTTCTTTATAGTAGTTTGTAAATGCGGCATCCACATCGCCATAGCTCTTTATGCGATTTCGGCTAAAGATAAAAAGAAACCATCAGCATGGAGAAATAAACAACAATAAACTGTCAGAAAAAGGGACATAACCGTATGGACATGGCAACCCACCTCACCTGGCTGCATCAAATACTGGTGAGCATTTATTCTAAGTATGCAGCACGTCCTGCTCCAGACAGTATTCATAACAGCTGTGATATCTCCACAAGAGGGCGCTTTACTGCAGAGATGGCAAAAAAAGGCCCCTCCCGGTCCACATATACCCGGGACCTCCCATTAATTCCCAAGTTTCTTCTCTGCAGTGGTCTGCGAAGGACAAGACGATGGCTTTTCTTCTCGCAGGTAAGCCGGGCTTCACAGCCCGTGCCCCTTTAGGACTATTCCCACCCATTTCACCTTTGTTTCTGCCTCCCAGCCTTGGCTGTGTGATCGGGTGATGGTAGGCAGCACCTATTAGAGGTGCTTTATTAGGAGCTTGCTCCACCGCAAATTCCCCACCAAAGGGTAAGCGGTCCAGGTTTTTTGGTGATTCTGAATTGGGATGCCCCGTCCGCTCCATGCCCTCCCCTACTTGTCTTGGGTGTCCTTATGGGCATCCTTCTCCCGCTATCCCGGTTCGTCGGGGGGGTTGAGGGTGAGTGTCTGTGTGTGCGAGCGTTTGCTTCACTTTATGTGCGCTGTGGCTGTGTTTTATACATGATCGCGCTGCTGCTTTGCTAAACATCGCTTCACCTACTCCCGTTGTAAATTTTTTCAAATTATCCCGCCGCTGACTCGCGCGCCATTGCAGGCTTGATTGATTATATTGTTATCCACCTTTTTTTTCTGTATAACTGATGGGTGTTATGTTTATGTTTTACAGGCGGGAAAACTTATTAGAGGTTTTTCCCGGTCCTATGCCCTCTATTGGTTACCTATAACTGTATTAGAGGCCTAAATAGTTAAATCCTCCCACTATCCTAGCGGACATTTGGGGCATCCCGGGTAGCTGTACAGCGTAATTCCTATTGGCCAGTTGTGCCACTAAAAATCACCATATGGAGGCTTCACAGGATATTGTGCTCGGGGTTCTTTCGGGACAAGCCCGGCTGTGTGTAGTGTGTGGGCTGCCTGTGTCTGGGTCTGCGCCCACCATGTCCTCTCCCACACCCCCTCGCTTGATTAGGACCCCCAGTGAGATCAGTAATAGTGGGGAGTCTCAGCCTGATGTGTCTGCCAGGCTGGCCAGCATTGAGAGATTGATTGCTAGCTCTGCGGCCCGTAAGGCCCCAGCTAAAAGATGGCACGTGGCGCCTGCTGCGTCAGCATTCCCTTTGGAGTCTGAAGATTTCCTTGATTTATCTGACTATACCCCACTTGAGGAAGGGGAATTATTGTCAGATTCAGAATTTTCTGATGATCAGCATTACCTTGGTGCTGATGCCGGCTCAGAGCATTGGGATGCTGATGACACCCATAGACTTCTGACTCAAATCTTTGAAGTGCTTTCCATTTCCCTTCCTGCTGCGGCGCCCAAGCAACAGGGGTAATTGTTTGGTACTGCAAAGCCATGTTTGGAATTTCCAGAACAGGCACATTTCAATAATCTGGTTCCCAAAGAATGGGAGCGGCCTAGCCGGCTTCCTGGTATCCCTAAGGGATGGGATAAAAGGTACCCTTTTCCCTCGGATGTGATTAAATGTTGGTCAACTCCCCCAGAGGTGGATGCCCCTGTTTTGGGGTTGTCCAACACTTCTGTGGTGCATTCCCCTGATTCCAATACCTTGAAGGATAGTGAGGACCGGCGTATTGACCAGATGGCTTCCCATGCCTTTGCCTGTGCGGGATCTGCCTTGCGCCCTGTCTGTGCTTCTGCTTTTACTGCTGTGGCTATTAGGACTCTGGTCAAGGGCCTTTTGGAAGGCTCTCCCGATGAGTCTTCTAGTGCTGAATTTAGAGCCTTATCACAATGTGAGATGTTTATTGCTTATATTCTTTCTGCCTTAGATGACACCATTAGGATGTGTAGCAGGACCTCGGCTCTGGTTGTTTCTATTCGCCGCTTGGTCTGGCTGCGCCAGTGGGCAGCTGACAATGCAGCTAAGAAGGCTCTCACAGGGCTACCCTTTAAGGGGCTGCGCCTTTTTGGTGACCGTTTGGACCTTTTTGCAAAGGGAGGTAAGTTGCCCCAACGCAAAAGACAGCTGTCCTTTACTCCCTCCTTTCGGGGATCCAGGTCGGGGAGGGGGGTGTCCCTTGCGGGGCACAGGGGAGACTTCTGGGGCAAGGGCAGAGGCCGTGCCATCCCGGATCCTCATGGGGATCCAAGCCAAAATCTGTCATCAAGCCCGCTCAGCCATGAAGGGGCGCCCTCACCCTTTTTGGTGGGGGGACGGCTGCGGCTCTTCGCTCATGTCTTGGGGCTACAGGTCTCAGACAGGTGGATTCTGGAGGTTGTGTCCTCTGGCTACAAGCTAGAGTTCACTGCACAGCCCCCTCCAAGATTCCTCAGGTCTCGGATTCCTCTAGAACCCCTGGCAGCTCAGGGTCTATTTCTGGCTGTACAGAACCTATTGGATATGGGGGTCATCTGTCCAGTCCCTTCGGGGGAAAATGGTGAAGGTTGTTATTCCAAACTCTTCACAGTACCCAAAAGGGATGGTTCCATCAGGCCCATCCTGGACTTAAAGCTTCTCAACAAGTCAGAACCAGACGGTTTCGCATGGAGACCCTGCGCTCCGCGATCAGCTCTTTGCGCGCGGGGGGACTTCATGACTTCCATAGACATCAAGGATGCTTACCTTCATGTGCCAGTCTTCCCAGAGCATCAGCGGTTCCTCAGGTGTGCCGTGGAGTACCAGCACTTCCAATTTGTGGCACTTCCCTTTGGTCTCACCTCAGCCCCCAGAGTGTTCACCAAGGTGCTGGCGGGGGTGATGGCCCTTCTCAGAGCCGGGGGCATTCGCATTCTCCCTTATCTGGATGACCTTCTCATTACATCTCATTCTCTCCAGCAGGCAGACTTGGATACCCAGATGGTGGTAACTGCCTTGGAAATGTTCGGATGGGTGATCAATTATCCCAAGTCCTCCCTCTCTCCGTCCCGGGCGATCCCCTTCCTGGGCATGAATCTGGATACAATTCAGGCCAGGATTTTTCTTCCTCAGCAGAAGGTGGATTCTCTTCAAGCTCTGGTTCATTTCCTGCTGTCCAGTCCTCGTCCTACCATCAGGCAAGGGATGCAATTTTTGGGACAGATGGTGGCCTGCTTCGAGGCAGTCTCTTACGCTCAATTTCATATGAGACTCCTTCAGCTCCATCTCCTTTCAGCCTGGGACAAGTGTCCCCTGTCTCTGGATCAAGCTTTTGTTCTCTCTTCTCTGGTCCGGCGGTCCCTCCTGTGGTGGCTGGACTCGAGGAATCTTCTGGGGGGCAGATCATTTCTGACACCATGTTGGGAGACGGTCACTACGGATGCCAGTCTGTCAGGTTGGGGGGGCTACTGGAGAGCCCTCCAATTCCAGGGGCTGTGGGGCCCTCAGAAGGCTCATGCTCCTATCAACGTCCTGGAGCTGAGGGCGGTTTGGTTGGTGCTGGCGCAGTTGACTCCTCACCTTCAGGGCCGGCCGGTACAGGTTCGCTCCGACAACCAGACCGCAGTCGTCTATATCAATCATCAGGGAGGGACTCGGAGCAAGAGTGCCCTCAAGGAGGTGTCGTTGATTCTGTCCTGGCCGAGAACAATGTCTCGTGCATCTCAGCAGTTTATATTCCGGGAGCGGAGAATCTGGAGGCGGATTCCCTGAGCAGGGGGACCTCTCGCTGGGGGGAATGGTCCCTCAACAGCGAGGTCTTCCTATCCCTTTGTCACCGTTGGGGGATGCTGGACGTAGATCTGTTTGCTTCTCGCCACAATCACAAGCTGCCAGCATTTGTCTTCCTGTCCCAGGATCATCTGGCTCTGGCGGTTAATGCTCTGTCGCTACCCTGGCAGGGACTCGGTCTCCTGTACCTTTTTCCTCCGTTTCCTCTTCTGAGCAGGGTTCTGCGCAAGTTGGTGCAGGAGCGTGTGCCAGCCATTCTGGTGGCTCCCAGGTGTCCAAGACAGGTGTGGTTCACAGACGTTGTGCTGCTGGCAGTGGATCAGTACACTCTACCCTTGGTTCCGGACCTTCTCACTCAAGGAAGGCTCTGTTATCCCAATTTACCAACGCTGGCTTTGCAGTCTGGCTGCAGAAACCTCCATCCTAAAGGAGGAGGACTGTCTGATTCGATTGTTAGTACCCTTGTCAGGGCTAGGACCTGGCGGACCTACATTGACTGGTGTGAGTCTAGGGCCCTTCCCTGTCGTGTGTTCTCCATTCCTAGGATCCTGGAGTTCCTTCAACATGGTTTGGATTGTGGTTTTCAGCTCAGCACCTTGAAGGGTCACGTGTCCGCCTTGGCTGTTTTCTTCCAGAGGTCCTTCGCTCTACATCATCTGGTCAAGATTTTCTTCCAGGGGGTCGCTCATGTGCGCCCTCCCCGCAAACCCATGTTACAGGTCTGGGATTTGAATATGGTGTTGTCTGTCCTTCAGGGTCCTCCATTTGAACCTGTGCAGGTTGCCTTTCTGGTGGCTATCACTTCTGTCAGGCGTGTTTCTGAGTTGGCGGCTCTGTCTATTCAGGCCCCCTACTTTGAGAGACACCAGGACAAGGTGGTTTTCCGTTTTAAAGTGGACCAACACCCAGGATTTTGACTATCCTGGGTCTTGGTCCACTTCGGTGGGGCACCCCCGATCGGGGTGCCCCGCTGTGTGAAACCCCCCCGAACCCCCCGAACTCACCTCTGTCAGCGGCGACGGACAAGCCGCGGACAAGCGGCTCCTCCGCCGCCGCCTCCCGCGCGTCCCTGTTGACGCGCGCGTGCCCGCGCCGGCCATTCACAGACGGCCGGCGCGGGTGCGCGCACGACTAGAGGGGCGCGAGGGAGGCGGCGGCGGAGGAGCTAAGGTAAGGAGGTAAGGAGTTTGGGGGGTTTGGGGGGGTTTCACCCCGCGGGACATCCCGATCTCGGATGTCCCGCGGGGAGGGAGGTGATCGGCCCGGGAATCTTATAGATTCCCGGGCCGATCACGGGTGGGTGTTGGTCCACTTTAAACCTGACTTCTTGCCTAAGGTTGTCTCTGCCTTCCATCTCAATCAGGACATTGTGCTTCCTTCTTTGTGCCCTAATCCCGGTAATCCCAAGGAGAGGGCCTTGCATTCTCTGGATGTTGTCAGGAATTTGAAATACTACCTGTTGGCTACTGCGCCTTTCAGAAAGACGGACGCCTTGTTTGTGGTTCCCTCGGGTCCCAAGAAGGGGTTGGCTCCTGCTAAGTCTACTATTAGCAAATGGATTCGTCAGGCTATTGTTAGGGCCTATTCTACTACGGGGAGGGATCCTCCTTTCCGTGTTACTGCTCATTCTACCCGTGCTGTTGGGGCTTCCTGGGCCTTCCAGCACCAGGCTTCTGTTGAACAAGTTTGGTCTTCTGTTCATACCTTTTCCAAGTTTTACAAGGTTGATGTTCGGGCCTCAGCGGATGATGTTTTTGGCCGTAAGGTTCTGCAGGCGGCAATGGTTTGAACTGCGCGTTGTTGCCTTTTTGGATCCCCACCCGTTTTATGGACACTGCTATTGGATGTCCCAGCTGTTATGAATACTATCTGGAGCAGGACGTGCTGCATACTTAGAATAATACAATTCTGTGATTACTCACCTTGTAGAATTGGTATTATAAGTATGCAGCATGTCCTGCTCCATCCCACCCTGATTGCCTTATTCGTGGATCCTCTATGTGGTGATTGTTTTCATTGATAACGTTGTAAATTTTGTTATTGGCTTCTCCTGGTTCCCTTACTGCTTTTCTATACTGGGGAATTTGTGGGAGGTCCCGGGTATATATGGACCGGGTGGGGCCTCTTTTTGCCATCTCTGCAGTAAAGCGCCCTCTTGTGGAGGTATATCCCAGCTGTTATGAATACTATCTGGAGCAGGACATGCTGCATACTTATAATACCAATTCTACAAGGTGAGTTATCACAGAATTGTATTTTTTCATGTTCAGGCTTCTTCATTTGGAACCCTTTCCTTTGGTGTTGTTTAGGGTATTGTGCCTTTAGCTTCATCTTGTTTGTGGATGTTGGGTTGTCTCATCTGCTTCTTGTAGACCATCTACAACTTGCACCTCAAGATGCTTCTCTGCTGCTTGGTTCAACCGCATTCTTGATTTTGAAGCATTTGGATCAGTTCTTATGACCTTGGCTGTTTCTGCTTCTTCTCTGATCTGGTTGACCTCTTCATTTATGATCAGCTTCTCAGGTTCTTTCCGAAGCTCTGGTGCTTGAGGTTGATCAAAGCTATGCTTACATTTATCAGGTGAATTTTTTTTTTTACTTTGCCTTTTGTGATAAGCTCTTCTGATCTTGAAGGTTTTAGTTTTTCAGTTTTTTGACATTGCTTTCTATGTTTACCTTTACAGTTTCCTCAGCCGCTGGTGCTGGTAGTAGCTTGGTGGATAATTGTTGGGTTCTCAGCCTCCAGGTCTGCTGGCTGTAGCAACAGGGATTGCTCACCTGGATCCCCGGCCTCCAGGTCTTTGGATGTTGTGTTATCCCTTATATTTCCGAAGCTCTGGTGCTTGCGGTTAATCAAAGCTATGCTTTGCAGAGCAGCAATATTTTGGTCTCCTCAACCTGAACCTCAAGATGCGTTTCCGCTGCTTGATACTATTCAACCGCATTCTTGATTCTAAAGCATTTGGATCAGTTCTCGGTTGTCAGTTTCTCGGTTGTTTCTGTTTCTTCTCTGATCTGATTAATCTCTTCCTTTTCTGCTTCTTCTCTGATCTGGTTGACCTCTTTATTTATGACCAGCTTCTCGGGTTCTTTCCGAATCTCTGGTGCTTGAGGTTGATCAAAGCTATGGTTACATTTGTCAGGTGACTTTGAAGGTTTTAAAACAGATTTTTTTACTTTGCCTTTTTTGATAAGCTCTTCTGATTTTGAAGGTTTCAGGTCAGTTTTTTTTACATCGCTTTCTTTGGTCACCTTAACAGTTTCCTCAGCCACTGATGCTGGTAGCAGCTTGGTGGATTGTTCAGTTGGGTTCCCAGCCTTCAGGTCTGCTGGCTGTAGCAACAGGGATTGCTCACCTGGATCCCCGGCCTCCAGGTCTTTGGATGTTGTGTAATAACCCAGTGGTTATTAATTATTATATGAAAAATGCTAACTGCATACTTATTAATATACACTGCATTGTGGTGGGAACACACTAGTGCAGAGCAGCACAGTAAACATTTGCATGTGCTGCGCCTAGTGGTCGTGCCCTACAGTGAAGAGGGGCGAGAGAGGTGGCGGCAGGGGAAAGACAGACGGGTAGGGCCAAGCTGAAAAGAACATGGCAGCAGTACATGCTGGGAGACCTGGAGTTAGGCTTGAATTTAATAAATGTGTTAAATTAGTTTCATTTTAACTTACCTCGTCTTTGTTTTTTCAAGTTGTTAATATATTGGATCTTTGCTTGTTCTTTATAGCAGTTTGTAAATGCGGCCTCCACATCGCCATCGCTCTTTATGCGATTTCGGCTAAAGAAAAAAAAAGAAACGATCAGCATGGAGAAATAAACTGTCAGAAAAAGGGACATGCATCCCAAGGGGGAATTGCACCTAGCAATTGTTTTTCTGATTTAAAAGTATTATGGGAGATTTCAAAGCATTCTGGGAAGAAGAAGTGGGCTGTCTTTAGCCTCCTGACACAGATCAGAGCTGCCATCACATTTCTCTCTTCTAAAACGCCAGCATCTGTGTAACAGCATATCTTTTGAGTCACTTACCTCGATTACTAGGGCATTATGATATCTAGAGCTTTTCAGATATTTGTACTACTCAGGGATTTACTATGTAGATGTTAGACTGTTAGCTAGCTATGCAATCTTTTGCATAGGCAGCCTTTTTTGTGTACTTCACTGTTATATAAAATGTATAATACATACAGATGTTATACTCTGTACTTTCACATTGTCATTTGTATTCTTATAGTTTTACCATATTTCTAAAACCCTGTTTCGCCATCACATAATAAACCTGTTAAACTACAAACAGGCCTCTAATTTGGAAGACAGGAATGGTTTATGCTGAATGTCAGATTACACACTGTATGAATGTGTAAGAAGACAGAACAGTTCTGCCGGGGTTTCCGTTACCTCTGCTGTACAGTTATCCAGGGCTCACACAGTGGGGCCAGCCCTGGCTTTTAGACGGACAGTGTTGGTGACAGGTCCACTTTAAGCCCCTTTTTCACCCGCCGCCGCCATACACAACTGGCCACACAACTCACCTTTCACAGGCTTCCCACGGCCAAATCGGCACTGGCCAATGGCAGAAGCTGCTTTCCTGTACACAAAATAACAACTGGTAATGGCTGGCGATGTCAGGTGATGGCCCAGCCAATGGCAGATGCTGGTTTTCTGCCTCCAGCGAATATTTCATGAATAACAGGGGCAGATTTAGACGGGGGCATGTGGAGAAATAGGTGAGTTGTTTACCGCACCTCGCCAGGGTGCTCGTGACGTGGGTGTATGTATAGAGGCGGCCGGGGCAGGCGAATTTCTAGAAATGTCTACAATGTAACAGGGATGAGGCGATACTTACTTGCTGTTGGGGCGGGTGGGAAGCTCTCAGCAAATGCAATGAGCATTAAAAGCTAAAATGCAGAGATGAGACACCTCTCCAATCCAGGGGCTGACTGGCCATAGCGCATACTGGGCAAAATCCCGGTAGGCTGGCACCTGGGAAGGCCGTGACCGCTTAGCGATGGAGAGTACAGGTAGTGGCTGGTGAGCGGCGGATGTGTGGGGTGGAGGATCGGGTGGTGGCTGGCTGGTGAGCGGGGATGCAGTTGGGTGACAGCGGGTGGTGGCCAGTGATCCGCATTTCAGAAGTGCATGTGGTGGAGGCTGTGTAGTGTACCAGTACCGCTACTACTACTGTAGTGCGCTACACTGTGCAGCTATTCTAAGTATGTCACACACCCCGCTTCAAGATATCCATAACATGTGGGTAATACCGACCTGAAGGGGCGTTCCTGCAGAGATGATAGCAAAAAAGAAAGCCCCTCCCTGATCCATAAATACCTGGGACCTCCCACTCATCACCCAGTTTTCCATCTCTGCAGACGGCGAGCAAGTCAGAAGATGATGGCTCCTCCTTTCACAGGGGGATTTCAGGTAGCCGGGATGACTCCCGGCCCATTATTCATCTATTTCCGTTTGGACCTTTTTCCCCAGAAATCCATATGCCTCCCAGCCTCGGCTGAGGGTCCAGGCGAGGGTATATCGGCACCTTAGGTGCTCAGGAGCTATGCTCCACCGTGAGACCCTATATGAGAGGGTAGGCGGTTGTTCCGGGTTGGTGACCCCGGTTTGGGATGCCCTGTCCCTTAAATAACATTTAGTGGCCCTCCCAGGATCCCCTTTCCACAGGTGGGGTTGGGGAGTGTGGGTCCCTTCTTATTTAATTCCTATCTTGTTCCGTTTTGGATGTTGTGTGTCTTTTTAACTGTGTCACCGCCGCAGCCGTTTTACAGGGCCTGTGCGGTGCTGTACCTGTCTTTTTCCCCCCCATCTTCCCTCAGCTGGTGTTTCACTGTTATAATGGCGGAGGTTTTACCTCACGCCATGTATGCTGCCTTTCTGGAGGGGGGGGGCGGGTCCGGACCGTCGGTGCGGGGCCGGGGCTCGTCCCTCCTGTTTCAATGTTTTAATGTGTGTGTGCCTGTATTTTACTATGAGCCGGGCGCGGCGGCCGCACTTAACACTGCGGCGCCGGCCGGCTCTTGGCGCCTTTTCTGTGAGGTGATTCAGATTCCGTCTTCACGCTTGACTGGGGGGGGGCGGGGCCGGCGCGGCGGCGCGGCGCCGCAGCCCGCCCCCATCCTTCTCTGGCTCCGCTGCGGAGCTCTGCCTGTGTGAGAGAGGGGAAGGGGGGCGTGCCCGGCGTCACGCGCGTCCCGCGCTGACCACGCCCCCTTCTCCCCTTCTGGCTGCAAACTCCGGTAGATTACCTCACGGTCTCCATTACTGGCTGTCGGTTCTGTAAGTGGCCTCTGGCCATCTTCTTTTTGCTCATTATTCTGTATGTAAGAGTGTCTGTGCTTCTTTTGTCTTATTAGCCCTTCCTTTCTGTCTTCCAGATGGTGGTTCAGGAGTTCTCCATTAGCATTTAGGGGGTCTCTCCCGATCCTTAATCACTGGGTTCATTATTTTCCATAAATCCTCCCACTCGGGACATTAAAGGGGCATCCCGGGTTGTCTAGTGGCGTAATTCCCTGGGACATTGCGACTATTCCTATAAAAGTTCACCTTATGGAGGCATCCCCGGATACTGGGCTCGGGGCCCCCTCGGGGCATCCCCGAAAGTGTATGTTGTGTGGGGTATCCATTTCTGGGGACGATGTACTTCTGTGTATTCCATGTGCACAGCAGACTATTACGCGGCAGTCCGAACCCCAGGCGTCTGTGTCTGCACCGCCGGTCACTTCATCTCCTCCTCCCACCTTGACACGCACCCCGTGTGACGTCGTCATGGGCAGGGAGCTGCAATCTGAGATGTGCGCCAGATTGGCTAACCTTGAAAAAATTATCTCCAGCTCGGTCGCCCGTAAGGCTCCGACTAAGAGAAAGCATTTGTCGCCGGCTCCGCTGGTGGAGGACCAGGAGGATGTTAATAATCTGGATTGGTCTGATTATTCCCAGCTAGAGGAAGGGGAAGTTTATGAGGATTCTGATTTTTCGGACGATGAGCAGTCCTTTGGCGCTGATGCCGAGCTTGGTGACTTGGGGAGATCCTCTGATACTCCCCACGCTCTGGTTCTGATGTTAGAGGTACTGAATATTTCCCCTCCTGAGGAGGTGTCACAGCAAAAGGGTGAATTGTTTGAGGAATCCAGGCCACGCTTGGAATTCCCTACACAAAGGCATTTTGACAGAATTATTGCCAAGGAATGGGACAGGCCGGCTCGGCTCCCTGGCATCCCTCAGGGATGGGATAGGAAATATCCCTTCCCTTCGGAGGCGGTTAAGCGTTGGGCATCTCCACCCGAGGTGGATGCACCGGTTTTGGGGTTGTCCAATTCCTCGGTTTTAAATAGACCTGATTGTTCCATTCTCAAGGATGGAGAGGATAAACGTATTGATCAGATGGCTTGTCAGGGTTTTGCTAGCGTTGGGTCAGCCATGCGGCCCGTTTGCGCATCGGCACTAATGGTGTTGGCTGCCAGGTCCGTGGTCAGGGACCTGTTGACTTCTTCCGGGCTGCGTCCTGGTAGTGCTGAGTTCCTTAGCCTTAAACGGTGTGAGTTGTTTTTATCTTTTGTGTTGACAGCCTTGGATGACACTTTGATGATGTGTGGTAGGACGTCGGCGCTGCTGGTCACTATTCGGCGCTCGGTGTGGCTGCGCCAGTGGGCGGCAGATTTTATGTCCAAGAAGTCACTAACGGCTCTACCCTTTGTTGGATTACGGCTTTTTGGAGAGACATTGGACTCTGTTACCAAGGGTGGTAGGTTACCTCAACGCAAGAAACAACGCCGTCCCTTTCGGGGGGCGCCTTCCTTTACCCCCTCCTTTCGTGGGGCCAGATCTGGCAGGGGGTTTGCATTCCCCTCTTCCAGAGGAGATTCTGGGAGCAGGGGCAGAGGACGTGCCCGTCCAGGATTCAGTTGGGGCTCTAAGCCCAAGCCGGCTGCCAAGCCGGCTCAGCAATGAGGGGGCTCCCTCACCCTTGCGGATGGGGGGACGGCTGCGACTCTTCTCCCAGGTCTGGGATCAAGAGGTCTCGGACCGATGGATCCGGGAAGTGGTGTCTTCCGGTTACAAGCTGGAGTTCGAGCTCCGCCCCCTTCCAGATTTTTCAGGTCTCGGATGCCTTCGGAACCTCTAGCGGCGCAGGGGCTCCTGTTGGCAGTGCAGAACCTTCTGGACATGGCTGTCATTTGCCCAGTGCCCCCTTCGGATCAGGGCAGGGGTTTTTATTACAATCTGTTCACGGTACCCAAGAAGGACGGATCGGTCCGACCCATCTTGGATCTGAAGTTTCTCAACAGGTTCATCCGGCCACGGAAATTCCGCATGGAAACGCTGCGTTCGGCCATTCACTCTCTTCGTCAGGGAGACTTTCTGACGTCCATAGACATCAAGGATGCTTATCTACACGTTCCAATTTTTCCAGCACACCAGAGGTTTCTCAGGTTCGTGGTGGAGGATCGGCATTTTCAGTTTGTGGCACTCCCCTTCGGTCTCACCTCGGCTCCTCGGGTGTTCACCAAGGTGCTAGCGGGAGTGATGGCTCTGCTGAGGGTTCAGGGTATCCGCATTGTGCCCTATTTGGACGATCTTCTGATCATGGCCTCCTCTTTCAACCAAGCGGAGTTGGACACCAGAGTGGTGGTGTCCACCCTGGAGAGGTTCGGTTGGGTGGTCAACCACCCCAAGTCTTCTCTTTCTCCGTCCAGAGTAGTGACCTTTCTGGGAATGTCTCTGGACACTGCGCAGGCCAGGGTGTTTCTGCCCCAGGCCAAGATTCTTTTGATTCAGGAATTAGTTCGGCTTCTCTTGTCGGTCCCTCGTCCGGCCATCCGGCTAGGGATGAGGCTGGTGGGGTTAATGGTGGCCTCATTCGAGGCAGTTCCCTTTGCACAGTTTCATACAAGGACGCTTCAGCTTCATCTGTTGAAGGTTTGGGACAAGTCCCCTCTATCGTTGGATCAGTCCTTCCTGATGACTCCCCGAGTTCGTCGATCCCTGCAATGGTGGCTGGGGTCGGTCAATCTGTTAAAGGGCAGATCTTTTCTGGCCCCGTGTTGGGAAACAGTCACCACGGATGCCAGTCTGTCAGGTTGGGGGGGTGTTTGGAAGGACCTCCAGTTTCAGGGTCTGTGGGGCCCGCAGGAGGCTCACGAGCCCATCAATGTTCTGGAATTGAGAGCCATCAGGTTGGTTCTGTTTCGCTTGACTCATCAGTTGCGGGGCCTGCCTGTTCAGGTCCGGTCGGACAACCGGACGGCGGTTGCTTACATCAATCACCAGGGGGGGACTCGCAGCAGGAGTGCCCTCAGGGAAGTGTCTTTGATTCTGGACTGGACGGAGAGCCACGTCCCGTGTATCTCAGCAGTCTACATTCCGGGAGTGGAGAACACGGAGGCGGACTC
Source organism: Gastrophryne carolinensis (assembly GCA_027917425.1). Taxonomy (NCBI): domain Eukaryota; kingdom Metazoa; phylum Chordata; class Amphibia; order Anura; family Microhylidae; genus Gastrophryne; species Gastrophryne carolinensis. The sequence continues at coordinate 87,337,833 of CM051240.1, read as the reverse complement.
GCTGAGCAGGGCCTCCTCTCGTCAGGGGGAGTGGTCTCTCAGTCCCAAGGTGTTTCGTTCGATCTGTCTCAGGTGGGGGTTCCCAGCGGTGGACCTCTTTGCCTCTCGTCACAATCACAAGCTTCCAGTCTTTGTGTCTCTCTCGCAGGATCCTCTGGTTTCTTTACCTGTTTCCTCCATTTCCAATGGTAGCCAGAGTGGTGCGCAAGCTGGCCCTGGAGGGCGCGTCGGCGACTCTGGTGGCACCAAGGTGGCCAAGGCAGGTTTGGTTCGCAGACCTAGTAAGACTGGCAGAGGATCAGTTCGTTCTGCCTCTACTGCCGGACCTGCTCACTCAGGGTCGGCTGCGCTATCCCAATTTACCTTCGCTGGCTTTGACGGCGTGGCTGCTGAAACCGCCATCTTGAAGGAGGAGGGTCTTTCTGACGCGGTGGTTCAGACTCTTATTAGCGCCAGGAAGCGCTCTTCCTCTACTATTTACTATAGGACTTGGAGGTCCTATATTGACTGGTGTGAAAGTAGGTCTTTCTCTTGTCGGGAGTTCTCCATTTCCAGAATCCTGGAGTTTCTTCAACATGGTCTGGATCTGGGGCTTCAACTTAGTACCTTGAAGGGGCAGGTTTCTGCCCTGGCGGTGTTCTTTCAAAGGTCCTTTGCACTTCATCCCTTAGTCTAGACCTTTTTCCAAGGAGTTACGCATGTATGGCCTCCTAGGAAGCCTTTTGTTCCAGTTTGGGATTTGAACCTGGTTCTTTCTGCTCTTCAGGGTCCTCCGTTTGAGCCCTTGAATGAGGTTGCTTTGTCTTCACTTACTCAAAAGGTGGCCATTTTGGTGGCTATCACTTCGGTTAGGCGTGTTTCTGAGTTGGCAGCTTTATCCATTAAAGCTCCGTACTTTGAAAGGCACGAGGACAAGGTTGTCTTTCGTTTCAAGCCGGATTTTCTTCCTAAGGTGGTCTCTGCCTTTCATCTGAATCAGGACATTGTTCTGCCTTCTCTATGTCCTAATCCCAGCAATGACAAGGAAAGGGCGCTGCATTCCTTGGATGTGGTTCGTGTTGTGAAATATTATCTGGTGGTTACGTCTTCCTTTCGTAAGACTGATGCTTTTTTTGTGGTGCCTTTTGGACCTAGGAAAGGTTTGGCTCCTGCCAAATCTTCCATTAGTAAATGGATTTGTCAGGCCATCATTGGGGCCTATTCTGCCAAGGGGAGGAGTCCCCCTTTTCGTGTTACTGCTCATTCTACTCGTGCGGTTGGAGCGTCCTGGGCTTTCCAGCACCAGGCCTCTGTTGAGCAAGTTTGTAAGGCCGCTACTTGGTCCTCTGTTCACACTTTTTCCAAGTTTTACAAGGTTGATGTTCGGGCCTCAGCGGATGCTGTTTTTGGCCGCAAAGTTCTGCAAGCTGTTGTGGTTTAAGTTGTGCATTGTTGCCTTGTTTTGGATCCCCGCCCTTTTTATGGACACTGCTATTGGATGTCCCACATGTTATGGATATCTTGAAGCGGGGTGTGTGACATACTTAGAATAATACCATTTTGTGAAATACTCACCTGTAAAATGGGTATTATAAGTATGTCACACACCCCGCTTCACCCGCCCTTCTTGTATTCTGGATCCTTTATTTTGTGAACTTTGCGTTGTTATGACTTATATTTGCCTCTTCCTGGTCCCTTACCTTACTGCTTCTATATACTGGGTGATGAGTGGGAGGTCCCAGGTATTTATGGATCAGGGAGGGGCTTTCTTTTTTGCTATCATCTCTGCAGGAACGCCCCTTCAGGTCGGTATTACCCACATGTTATGGATATCTTGAAGCGGGGTGTGTGACATACTTATAATACCCATTTTACAGGTGAGTATTTCACAAAATGGTATTTTTACTGCACTGTCCCACGTCTTTCTAAGTGAATAGGTTTTTCCCTGTCAAAGTTTGGCACCTTCCTATTGGCTGATGAATCTCTCTGCTCAGCCAATCACTGTGGGGAGGCTCTATGACTTGGTAGCTCCACCTCCTACCCCCGGAGTCTTGGGCAGCATGGCTGGCAGGTGAGCAAACTAATCTTTTAAAATATTTTACTACTTAAGCACATGTTTTTGTCTGGGGGGATGACTAAGGGCATAGCCTGAAATGCTTCACACTACAGTCCCAGCCAGGGAAATTTTGTAAGGTTGTCTTTTCCTGTTTTCTATCACTATGGGCTGATTATTCTTAGTATACAGTACGTCCTGCTCCAGATATAATACTTACACTTGGGTTATCCTCCGCCAGATGGCGCTGCACTGCAGAGACATGGAAAAACAGGCTCCTCCCGGCCCTTCAAATACCCAGGGACCTCCCACAAATCCCCAGATTTCTCTGCAGTGCTGACTGCGAAGACATGAAGTATCACTCTCTCGCAGGTGAGCGGGGCTATCAAAGCCTGCGGCCCTGTTGGACTATTCCCACCCGTCCTCCCTGTGATGTGGTTCCCAGCCTGGGCTGCGCTGGTCGGGTGAAGGTAGGCAGCACCATGCGTGCTTGACGGAGCCATGCTCCACCGCAGTCCCCCACCAAAGGGTAGGCGGTTTAGGCTGATGGTGAGCCTCTAGGGGATGCCCCTCCCGCACTATTGCCCCATGCCCCATGTAGCGGTGGCCCCTGTACAAAGGGTCGCCATCCTCCCTCGTTCCCCCCGTAGCCCGGGGGGAAAGAAAAGGGGGGGGTGTGTGTGGTGGTCTAAGTGTATGTTTACACGTTATGGCCTTAGTCTTGCCCCGGACTGGTATTCCTGGTGTCAGAGCCGCATTTTACTGTGTATTTGTCGCCGCCACGTGCACCTTTTCCTTTACTTGGATGTGCTACCGGGTGGTGGCGTCGCCTTCATTGGCAAATCCTTTTCTAAGTGTGTCATACACTTCGCTTCTCATGACAATGTTGGAATCTATCTCAGAGCTTCGCGCTCTTCGGGAGGGTGGCGACCCGTTTTGGCGCGCTCCGCGTCACAGCCTGCTCAGGCCCGCCCTTCGAGGTTCGCTTGGCGCCATTTTGATGCTGGTGGCACGCCCGGTAGCGGTCCTCCTCCTACCTTGGTCTCTAAGTGCCCTCGCGGGCGATTTTCATGATCCTTGATTACTGCGCTTGGTTCTAACACCCCTTTATTCCTTTTATGTCTTTCAGACTGGTGAACACCATTGGCTTCTCCCGGCCCGGTGTAAATTATAGCGGGCCTTGTAATATTCTCCCACTTCCCTAGCGGGTCTTTGGGGCATCCAGGGTTACTTATTGTGTAAATCCCTACTGGCATATTGTGCCTTGAATAATCACCATATGGAGGCATCTCAGAATTATGTGACCGGGGTCCCTCTGGGACAAGACCGGCGGTGTATAGCGTGTGGACAACCCCATGCTGATGCTGACAGGGCACGGGTCTGCGTACACTGTGCCGAGCAAGCCCTGGCCCTGCAATCAGGTCGGCCAGTGGCTACACCTAGCTTCAATTCACCTATCTCCCCAGGCTTAAATCTCTCTCCTGCTGAGTCGCCTACAAGTGGGGAATTGCAGCCTGCTGGGCCTTCCAGACTGCCTACGGCTGAACAGATAATTGCCAGGTTGTCAGAGCGAATGGGCCCTGGTAGGAAGCGGCACCTGTCGCCTCATGTTTCTGTATGTTCTATGAGAACCGAGGAGTTTACTACTCCGTGTTACTATACCCCTTCTGATGAAGGGGAGTTGTTCTCTGACTCAGGCTCATCTGATGAGAGGCCGAGGAGTCATGACGATTCTGGCCCTGAATTCTGGGGCCAGTGTGACACTGATGACTTGTTGATTAAGGTCTTTAAGGCACTGTCTATCTCTCTCCCCAGTCAGGTCCCCAAGCCTAGAGGGGAGCGTTTCCATACTGCGACTGCACGTTTGGAATTTCTAGAACAGGCTCATTTCCATGCCCTTGTGCTCAAGGAATGGGAATGCCCCAGTAAACTTCCAGGGGACTGGGATAGGAAATACCCTTTTCCCCCTGAGGTGGTTAATTGTTGGTCATCACCCCCCATGGTGGATGCGCCGATCATAGGGGTCCCTAATCCCCCCCTTTATTACAACCCCTGCTTATAGTACCCTTCGGGATGCTGAGGACCGGCGCATTGAGCTGCTGGCCTCCCATGCCTTTTCTTGTGCTGGGACGGCGCTGCGCCCGGTCTGTGCCGCGGCTATTACTGCAGTGGCCGCTAGAACCCTCATCAGAAAGTTGCTTGATCATCACCCCGAGGATCTCCCCTGGGAGGTGTTTAATGCACTCTCCAATTGTGATGTATTTGTGAAATTTATTCTATTAGCTCTGGATGACGCTATTAGAATGTGTGCAAGAACTTCTGCCCTTGCGGTGGCTATACGTTGCTTGGTCTGGCTGCGACAGTGGGGTGCTGACGATACTACCAAAAAGACTCTTACTGGGTTTCCCTTTAGAGGGCAACGCCTATTTGGGGCCCGTCTAGACCTGTTCGGTAAAAAGGGCAAATCACCCCTACGCAGACGGCCCCCTCGGGGCAGGGGCACCCCTCCCCCCCCCCACCTTAGTGTTAAACAGGAACCAGGGGTGTCCTTACGGATTTTTCGTGCAGACTCCTGCCCCACGAGCAGCAGACAACGCCCTGGCGGGGCTAAGCACAAATCTTCCACCAAACCCCCTCAAGCATGATGGGGCGCCCTCGCCCGTTTGGGTGAGGGGATGGCTGCAGCACCTTGCTCTTATCAGAAGGCATATCGCCTCATTCTGGTGGATTCAGGAGGTTGTGTCCTCCAGATACAAGATAATGTTTGCTGCGCGGCCTTCCCCAGTTTTTATCAAGTCCCAGGTACTCCTGGTCCCTGCCGCTGTTCAGTTGCTGACACAGGCCATGCTAGGCCTGCGAGGTCTGAGGGTCTCTTGCAGATTGCCGTAACAGGCAGAGGCAGGGGCCGCTACACCAACCTTTCCACTGTCCCCCAAAAGGATGGGTCGGGCTGGCCCATTCTGGATTCACAGCAATTCTCCAATTACAGGCAGTTTCTGCATGGAAACTCTGAGATGGGCCATCAGCCCCTTTCGCCCAGTGGGCTTCTTGCCGTCGGGGGAAAATTAATTGGAATGATCTGGATTAGGTTCAAACCAGAATCTCCCCTTCGCAGCAATAAAGTGGGCAATCTGATCACATGGGCTCAGTCCCTTATTGCTGTCCTGGTCCCTTCACTAGGCAGGGATGCAGCTGGTGGGGCCGTTGGTGACTTGCTCGGAGGAGGTCCCTTAATGCTCAGTTTCCCTTGGATCTTCTGCGACGTCTATTGTTAATACAGGACAGGGATCCAGCACCCCTGGAGCGGGGTCTGTGGGCCTTCCCACCTGGTAAGAAGGTTCTCTTGGAGTGGATGAACTCAAGGGACCTGTCTGGGGGCAATTCTTTCTTAAAAAAAAAAAAATAAATAAAGCCCCTTCCTGGAAATGGTCACCATGGATGCCAACCTATCAGGTTGAAGGGGGAGGGTTTCTTCCAAAACTCCCTGCGATTCTGGGGGTAGTAGGGCCCTTAGAAGGTCCTTACGCCTATTGAGGTTCTAAACTGTGAGCTTTCCCAGTTGGTTCTATCTCGCTTGCCCACTTCCCTTCTGGGCTTGCCAGTTTGGGGGCGCTAGGTCTGTCTGACGACAAATGTCCTACATTAATCATTGGAAGGGGCCTGAAGCTGGCGGACCCTCCAGGAAGTGTCCATGTCCCTTTTCTGGGTGGAGACAATGTTTCCGGCATATCAGTGAGATTAGCTCCGGTGGAGCCCCTCTGCGACAGGATGTGCTAAGCCGCGTGTCATTATGGAGTCCAACCAGTCACGGATCTGTTGGGTTCCGTCACCTTCACAGGCTATCGGCCTTTGTTTCCCTGTCCCAGGATCCTATGTCAGTGGTCCGGATGCCTTAAGTACCGTCTTGACAGGACGTTCGGTTCTGTATATCCTTCTCCATTCCCCCTGCTAGGCAGGGTTCTGCGTAAGATTGCTCTGGTAAGGGGACCAGTGATTCTGGTGGCCCCCAGGTGCCCTAGTAGAGTGTGGTTGCAGACACGGTACTGAGGTCAGTAGTTTTCTGTACCTTGCCAGGAGTGCCAGCTTGATCACTCAGGGCCTCCTTTACCTCACTCCAATCTACAGTCCTTGGCCTAGTCGGCCTGACTGCTGAAGCATACCTCTTGATGGATACAGGCTTATCTGTCTCTGTGTTTGAGACTATGGGAAGGAGTAAGCTTCTTCCTCGTCTTTTTCTATCTATTGTAGGGTATGGCATACCCACATTGATTGGGGTGAGTCTAGCTCTCTTACCTGTTGGGCGTTCTCGGTTCCCAGGGTTCTAGTGTTTTCAGCATGAATTAGAGTTGGTTCCCCAACTCAGTATTCTGATGGGTCAGGTTTGCCCTGTCCCCCTTGCCTTAGTAGTCTTTGGTTAAGACTTCCTTCATGGTCCTATGGTCCCTGTTGGGATTGAAATTGATTTTCATTCTGTCTGCTTGCAGGATTTTGTCCCTTGGTCCTATTCAGGATGCTGTCTGGCCGTCCTTACCCTCAAGGTTGTCCTTCCGGTGACTGTTACCTTGGTCAGGCGTGTGTTAGCGGGCGGCTCTGTCTACCTAGCCCCCATTCCTTGAGATACACCAGGATAAGGTGGAGTTCCGTTGAAGCCGGACTCTCTGCATCTGGAGGTGTCTTATGTTCATTGATTCGAGATATTGTTATCCACGGCTGTGCCTTTTTCCAAGCAACGCTGAGGAAAGGGTTCTGCATTCCTTATACAGGTGTGGAAAGTTTTTACTTGGGAGTCACTGCATCCTTTAGGGGAACTGAGGTTCCTTGGGGCTTGTGGTCATTTACATCTTGAATGTGCCCGATCTCGTCTGCTCTCGGGAGTTGGGCGGTTTTGGTCCTGGTTATTACCTTAATGGATGTTACTCCTGGTACTTGTTTGGCCTTTTGGCTTCTGCCAAGTCTGCTGTAGTGATTGGATTCGTCAGGCTGTTACTCAGGCCTATTCCAACAGGGGAAGAATCTCCCTTTTCGTCTTGATTCCTTTTCTACTCTTGCTTGATGCCTCTTGGGCCTTTCAGCACCGGGCTTCTGTTGAAATGGTTGGCTAGACCGCTACCATTGGCCTTATGCTTATACCTTTTGCAAAGTTTTTACAAGATTGATGTTAGGGCCTCAGCTCATGCTGTCTTGGCCATATGGTTCTGCAGGTGACAGTGGTTTTAAACTGTCTGCTGTTGTTGTTTTTTGTTGGGGATCCCACCCTACTTTATGGACACTGCTATTGGATGTCCCAAGTGTAAGTATTATATCTGGAGCAGGACGTACTGTATACTAAGAATAATACAACTCTGTGAAATACTCACCTGTAGAATTTATATTATTTGTATACAGTACGTCCTGCTCCACCCCACCCTGGTTTTTGCATTATTCTGGATTCCCTGTATGGTGATTGTTATCATTACCAGTTGTTCTGGGTGGTTTAATTCTCCCGGCTTCTTGTTCACTGCTTTTCAATGCCGGGGATTTGTGGGAGGTCCCTGGGTATTTGAAGGGCCGGGAGGAGCCTGTTTTTCCATGTCTCTGCAGTGCAGCGCCATCTGGAGGAGGCTAACCCAAGTGTAAGTATTATATCTGGAGCAGGACGTACTGTATACAAATAATATCAATTCTACAGTTGAGTATTTCACAGAATTGTATTTTTATTGGGTCACAACACAAGCTACAGCTTGAAGGGAAAAAGAAGTGGTTCACTTTCCTGCCATTTTCTGCATTAAACGGCTTGCCAGTTGTGCATCATTGTTCCCTGCTTTCACACAAGGTGAGCTGCTACTTTGGACTATTTTTTCTGTGCCCCATAATGAAGGCATCCGTGGGCTAGGGGAATATGAAGGGCCCCACCGCCAGTCCTGTTGGTGGGGCTCAGAAAAGTCCCCAGGTGCCCAGCAGGGCAGAGATGGGGGTGCAGCATGGAGCAGGGCAGAGATCGGGGTGCAGCATGGAGCAGAGAAGAGATGGGGTGCAGCATGGAGCAGGGCATATATGGGGGTGCAGCATGGAGCAGGGCAGAGATGGGGATGCAGAATGGAGCAGGGAGATGGGGATGCAGCATGGAGCAGGGCAGAGATGGGGTGCAGCATGGAGCAGGGCAGAGATGGGGTGCAGCATGGAGCAGGGCAGAGAAGGGGGTGCAGCATGGAGCAGGGCAGAGATGGGGTGCAGCATGGAGCAGGGCAGAGATGAGGGTGCAGCATGGAGCAGGGCAGAGATGGGGTTCAGCATGGAGCAGGGCAGAAATGGGGGTGCAGCATGGAGCAAGGCAGAGATGGGGGTGCAGCATGGAGCAGGGCAGAGATGGGGTGCAGCATGGAGCAGGGCAGAGATGGAGTGCAGCATGGAGCAGGGCAGAGATGAGGGTGCAGCATGGAGCAGGGCAGAGATGAGGGTGCAGCGTGGAGCAGGGCAGAGATGGGGGTGCAGCGTGGAGCAGGGCAGAGATGGGGGTGCAGCGTGGAGCAGGGCAGAGATGGGGGTGCAGCATGGAGCAGGGCAGAGATGGGGTGCAGCATGGAGCAGGGCAGCGATGGGGATGCAGCATGGAGCAGGGCAGAGATGGGGGTGCAGCATGGAGCAGGGCAGAGATGAGGGTGCAGCATGGAGCAGGGCAGAGATGAGGGTGCAGCATGGAGCAGGGCAGAGATGAGGGTGCAGAATGGAGCAGGGCAGAGATGGGGATGCAGCATGGAGCAGGGCATAGATGGGGGTGCAGCATGGAGCAGGGAAGAGATGGGGATGCAGAATGGAGCAGGGCAGAGATGGGGATGCAGCATGGAGCAGGGCAGAGATGGGGATGCAGCATGGAGCAGGGCAGAGATGGGGTGCAGCGTGGAGCAGGGCAGAGATGGGGGTGCAGCGTGGAGCAGGGCAGAGATGGGGTGCAGCATGGAGCAGGGAAGAGATGGGGGTGCAGCATGGAGCAGGGCAGAGATGAGGGTGCAGCATGGAGCAGGGCAGAGATGGGGTGCAGCATGGAGCAGGGCAGCGATGGGGGTACAGCGTGGAGCAGGGCAGAGATGGAGGTGCAGCGTGGAGCAGGGCAGAGATGGGGGTGCAGCGTGGAGCAGGGCAGAGATGGGGGTGCAGCGTGGAGCAGGGCAGAGATGGGGATGCAGCATGGAGCAGGGCAGAGATGGGGTGCAGTATGGAGCAGGGCAGAAATGGGGGTGCAGCATGGAGCAGGGCAGAAATGGGGGTGCAGAATGGAGCAGGGCAGAGATGGGGGTGCAGCATGGAGCAGGGCAGAGATGGGGTGCAGCATGGAGCAGGGCAGAGATGGAGTGCAGCATGGAGCAGGGCAGCGATGGGGGTGCAGCATGGAGCAGGGCAGAGATGGGGGTGCAGCATGGAGCAGGGCAGCGATGGGGGTGCAGCGTGGAGCAGGGCAGCGATGGGGGTGCAGCGTGGAGCAGGGCAGAGATGGGGGTGTAGCGTGGAGCAGGGCAGAGATGGGGGTGCAGCGTGGAGCAGGGCAGAGATGGGGGTGCAGCGTGGAGCAGGGCAGAGATGGGGATGCAGAATGGAGCAGGGCAGAGATGGGGATGCAGAATGGAGCAGGGCAGAGATGGGGATGCAGAATGGAGCAGGGCAGAGATGGGGATGCAGCGTGGAGCAGGGCAGAGATGGGGTGCAGCGTGGAGCAGGGCAGAGATGGGGGTGCAGCGTGGAGCAGGGCAGCGATGGGGGTTCAGCGTGGAGCAGGGCAGAGATGGAGGTGCAGCGTGGAGCAGGGCAGAGATGGGGGTGCAGCGTGGAGCAGGGCAGAGATGGGGGTGCAGCGTGGAGCAGGGCAGAGATGGGGATGCAGCATGGAGCAGGGCAGAGATGGGGTGCAGCATGGAGCAGGGCAGAAATGGGGGTGCAGCATGGAGCAGGGCAGAAATGGGGGTGCAGCATGGAGCAGGGCAGAGATGGGGTGCAGCATGGAGCAGGGCAGAGATGGAGTGCAGCATGGAGCAGGGCAGCGATGTGGGTGCAGCATGGAGCAGGGCAGCGATGGGGGTGCAGCGTGGAGCAGGGCAGAGATGGGGGTGCAGCGTGGAGCAGGGCAGAGATGGGGTGCAGCATGGAGCAGGGCAGAGATGAGGGTTGTAAGTGCATTTTCTGGTGGAGCAGTAATGGCAAAGAGGAGCAGCGATTCCAGTAGAGGCAATGAAGACTGGGCAGCAGAGTCCGAAGAACCTAGCAACAGCAGGGTTGGTTGAGGATTTAATTTGCCTTACTATAGTGTGTGTGTGTGTGTGTGTGTGTGTATATATATATATATATATGATGTGACATTAAGATATCATACTGGGCGAGGAACGGTACAGCAGGGCCGGTGTGCCCCAAAAAGTCCTGGGCCGTTTTTTTAAAGTGGACCAACACCCAGGGGGGATCAGCCCGGGAATCTTATAGATCAGATCCCTCCCGGCGGGGCATCCGAAATCGGGATGTCCCGCGGGGTGAAACCCCCCAGGAAGCCCAGAAACCTTACCTTAACTGCGTTCCAACGGCGCATGCGCGGGCCGCGTCTCACGCTTCCCTCTAGCAGGGCGCGCACCCGCGCCGGCCGTTTGTGAATGGCCGGCGCGGGCGCGCTCCCTGTTAGAGGGAAGCGTGAGACGCGGCCTCCAGCGCTCAGAGCTGCTGTGGTTGGACGCCGCTTGTACGTACATACCACAGCGGCTCTGAGCGCTCTGATTGGACGAGCGCCCGCGTAGGAGCTTGGTGAGGTGAGTGTTTACGGGCGTTCTGGGGGGTTTCACACAGCGGGGCACCCCCGATCGAGGTGCCCCACCGAAGTGGACCAATACCCAGGATAGTCAAAATCCTGGGTGTTGGTCCACTTTAACCCCAGTCCGCACCTGCTCCGATCACACGAGTAAACGCCATTCACAGCACATCTTGGCTTGAATGTGAACCAATCACAGCACAGCCGTACCTGGAAGTGATGCCATTCTTTGAAGTGGAAAAAGGCGATCCAGTATGTCCCAGGGTAGTGACTCAGGTGGCCCTGAAGTCATATAGGCTCCAGGGACGCTTTTAGTCCAATGTATAGGTGTATGAAATGTGCTGTTACACTGTTAATATTTCATAATTATTATGTATGGTATCTATATAGTTAATTCCTGTATTGCTGTTCTATGGACATTTCTATAGTCAGTTATGCTGCCACCTTTGGTCATTTTTGTGTATTGCACTTGTATGTATGTCAGAGGTCAGAGCTTTGACTCATCTAAACCACTCCCATCTTCTCCAGGGAGCATTTCCTGGTTTATTGTTCATTGTCTTTCTGCCTTATGAGGCACACATGTGTATTCTCCATGCTACTCTGATCAAAGCATCATCTTTTGACCGCCGCATGATACTGAAATCCATTCATATTCTAAGCAGACAGCACGTCCTGCTCCAGACATATTCCTTACATGTGGGTATACCTCCGCCTTCAGCACCGTGCACTGCAGAATCATGAAGAAAACAAGCTCCTCCCGGCCCTACATATACCGGAGGACCTCCCACAAATCCCCAGATTTCTCTGCAGTGCTCGAACTGCGAAGACATGAAGTATCACGCTCTCGCAGGCAAGCGGGGCTTGACAGCCCGAGGCCCTGCGGGACTATTTCCACCCGTCCTCTTTGTGAGTAACATGCCTCCCAGCCTGGGCTGCGTTGGTCGGGTGAAGGTAGGCAGCACCTAGTGTGCTTACGGAGCCATGCTCAACCGCAATCCCCATCCTTGGGGTAGGCGGCTTAGGCTAATGGTGAGCCTCATAATGGATGCCCCTCCCGCATCATTGCCCCACGCCCCATGCAGCGGTGAACCCTGAGTACTGGGTCACCTTCTCCAGTTAGTTTCCCCCGTTAGTGGGGGGAAAAGAGGGGGGGGGGGGTTGTGTACGTTGGCCTAATCTTGCCTTATCACACACCTTGCCCTAATCTTGTCGGTTGTACTGGGGTCTGAGCTGCACCCTGAATTTTATTTTAACCTTTGGCCGCACCGCCTTTAAAGTAATGACTTGGCGCGTAAGGCGGCTCTGTCTTGCTACGCCATGGCGTTTATTTCTGTCCCTTTATTGTCTGTTCCGCGCTCTGAGCTTCGCGCTCTATGCGAGGGGGTGTGGTCTGGTTGGCGCGTTCCGCGTCATCTACAGCTCTGGCCCGCCCTTCGAGGTTCGCTGGCGCCATTTTGTCGGTCTTCCCGCGCGCGCGTGGTCACGATCCTCCTTCTCCCTTGGTTGCTGTAAGTGCCCTCACGGGTGTTCGCTTATATTTTTTTTTTAGTCTTCTCCCCACATGGCTCTGACACCCTCTCTTCTCCTTATGTCTTTCAGACGCCAAGCTTCCAGTGGCTTCTCCCGGCCTGATATATATATATACATATCTCACGGGGTTATAATTAGATTCTCCCACATTCCCAGCGGGTATTGGGGCATCCAGGGTTGCTTACAGCATAAATCCCTACTGGCATATTCCTAGATTAATCACCATATGGAGGCATCTCAGAATTTTGTGTCCGGCGTCCCGCGGGGACAAGACCGGCTGTGTACCATGTGTAGACAACCCCACGCTGACGCTGACAGAGCACGGGTCTGCGGACCGTGTGCTGAGCAGGCGCTGGCCCTGCAATCAGGTTTACCAGTAGCTGCACCTCGCTTCAATACTCCTGTCTCCCCGTGCTTAAATCTCACTCCGGATGAGTCGCACTCGAGCGGGGACGATCACCAAGTGGTGCCGTGCAAGCTCCCCACGGCAGAGCAAGTGATGTCTGACCTGGCTGAGCGCTTGGGCGCTGGGAAGAAACGATCCCTGGCGCCTCCCAGTTATAGGTTTTCCACTGAAACCGAAGAACCTGCTGCTATGCAGGACCTTGATCAGTCCGAGGATGGTGAGCTGTTCTCAGGTTCCAGTTCCTCAGATGAGCTGTCTTGGAACCGTGACGGTTCTGGCCCCGGGTCTTGGAGCCTGTGTGAGACTGATGAGTTACTCATAAAGATCTTTGAAGTGTTGTCCATATCTCCTCCGGGAGAGTCTCCCAAACCCAAGAGGGAGAGTTTCCACACGGCGACACCGCGCCTGGAATTCTTGGATCACTTCCAGTATCTTATATCTAAGGAATGGGAATCTCCTTGTAAACTCGCAGGGGTTCCGGGGCTTTGGGACTGGAAGTATCCCTTTCCCCATGACATGGTCGAAAGATGGTCAGCTGCCCCTGAGGTGGACGCGCCAATTATTGGGGTCCCCAACCCCCCCTTTATGGCGGCCTCCCCTTCTCGTACCCTTCGGGATGCCGAGGACCGGCGCATGGACAGATTGGCCTCCCATGCCTTCTCTAGTGTAGGGACGGCTCTGCGCCGGTGTTGCGGCTGTTACTTCGTGGCCGCCAAGACGCTGTTCAGGAAGATAATTGACCAACAGATGGAGGATTTACCTTGTGAGATCTTCAATGCGCTGTCCGATTGTGACGTTTTTATAAGATTTATCCTCTCAGCCATGGATGACACCATCAAAATGTGTGCTAGAACCTCGGCCCTTTTGGTGGCTATTCGTCGCCTGCTTTGGCTGCGACAGTGGGGGGCTGACAACGATACTAAAAAGGTTCTTACCGGTATTCCCTTTAGGGGACGACGCTTATTCGGGGCCAGACTGGACCTTTTTGGCAAAAAAGGTAAGGCGCCCTCGCGCAGACGGCTGGCCCGGCAGCCCAGGGGCAGGGACTCCCCGCCCCCCCTTACATCAGTGTTAAGCGAGAACCAGAAGTGTGCTTTGCCTGCGGGCGAGGGAACTGCCCCAGCACTGGGCTCTTAGGGCTGAAGGCCATGCTTCGCCCAGACAGTTACAGGTGGTGGCCCCCTTGGACGCGGATCTTAAAAGAATGGAGTGTTCTAGGCTGTTCCCTTCAGAAGTTGTCAGGGGTTCTTCTTGTCCCCGTTGTTCTCGTAGTGACTTGACACAGACTGAGTTTGCCCTGGAGGGTATGGGCCCTCTTATAGGTTGGCCTGGGCCGGTAACTACTTCCACTCTGCTCTCCCACCGGGATGATGCAGTCTGCCCAGGTCCGGCGTTCTAGACCTAGCATCTAGATACCACGGGCGCTGCCTACTTGGTATCCACCTGTTGGGCCACAGACACCCTTGTCAAGTGAGCATTTGATGCCTGCGAGGATCCCTTTCCCTTTCGGTCCCTTGTTCCCTCTGGACGCCTAGTCCTCTTTTCCAGCCGGTGTTGCAGGACCATTCTTTATATTAGGGTCCTGACTGGGGTCCCTTCCGTGTTCCCAGAGGGCTCGTCAAGGCGAGTATGGGAGCGCTTTCATACTCATTCACCGGTGCATGTCCGCACTAGTTTCTACGTGACTTGGGGATCTCTTGGAGCCCTTTGGATTGGTGCTTAGGCACATCTCTTACTTGGTGTACTCTTGAGTCATACTCTCCCTTCGGGGTGGCATTTAGATGGATCTAGGTTCAACCTTCCCTTCTGATTTGGGTGCCTTAGTATGGAAGGGGCCTTGTCCTCTGTGTAGTCTCATTACATTCCCCTTGCGGCTGATGGGCCTTTTTGCTGGCGGCCGAGGCTGTTCCTTTTCCCAGAGGTCCCTGGGGCCTGCGGCTTCTCGGGTTACTTGTCCTGGATGGGGTTCCAACACCTCGGAAATAGATCAGTACGTTCCCCCTGTTTTTATGGGGGTTTCCTTCTGGTTGGTCTACTCATGGAGGTGGTTGATGGTCATCACTTCCCTCTTGCTATCCCTGTAGATGGTCGCCATGGGGACCAAGTCTGGCAGGGTCACTAAAGGGGTTCTATTCCTTATGAAATTCCCCGAGGTACCTAAAGGGGGGCCCATTCTCATACCATTGGTAGGTTATCACATTGTGCCTTGTTGGGCCCTAGCTTGCTGGCCTGTTTCCCTTAGGCCTTGTCTCTTGGGGACTCTTGGTCTGTCTGGTCAGTGGCCTGTCCCAGCTTTTATCCGAGAAGGTCTCGGAACGGGTTGACCCTTCTGGTAAGGTCTGGTTCTAATCTAGTGGCGGTTTTTACACTTCATTGGTATCGGCTCGTTGGCTGTCCTACTGGGCTGGGAGGGCTTTCCCTAGTGTATCAATGAGCCTACTGGTTGGGGCCGTGGCCCAGTGACTGTCTCAGAGACTCTGTCCTGGTTAAGGTCCAAATTCGTTGCCCTGGGTGACTTTCTTACACCCTGCTAGGTGGGGTTCTGCACAGGCTTGCTGTGGCAAGGGTGAACTGTTGCACGGGGGGCCATGAGTGGCCCTGTGTGGCTTGGTTCGCTTTTCCTGCTGGAGACAGTTGTACTGTGTGCCCTATCATGTGGGCTGTTATGCCTAATTAGGCTCCTTACCACGTCATTCCCTTCACAGGGTTTGGACGATTGGCATTCACCCTATCAGAAATGTTACCTCTGGGTGTCTCTTTCTTTGGAGGGTTGGGTCTAGATCCCTCCCTTGTTTATTCTTCTCCCTTTTCTACCAGCTATGTGGGGAGTCGGCGCCCTAGTCGGAGGGCTGGGACTAGCTCTCTATTCCTTATGGAATGAAGTCTTACCCATGGGTACTAGAGTTCTTATGGCATGGCTGGAGTTGGTCCCCCAACTCAGTTCCTTGAGAGGTTCCAGGGCACTCCTCAGGGGTGGCTCAGGTGCATTTCCCAGAGATCTCTAAGCTTCCTTGGGGGGCGTTGGTTATCCTGTTGCCCTGCTAAAAGGTTTTCCCTGGGTCTTATTTAGGTTCTTGTCTGAACTGTTCCCTGCCTCAGACGACTCTTTCGGGGCGGGTGCCTCAGTTTGGGGCGTGCCATAGGAGACGGCTTTCTTAGCCTAGTTTTTTTATATGTCCTTTTACAGCTCTTTATTTCTATACACCGTTGGGTGAGGATGTGTCCGCCTTTGCTCCAAGCTTGAGCCCAGGCGGAGGGCTCTTATTCTTCTCTATTCTGGAACCCGTGGTCTTGGACCAGTGTTCTGCTTACTCTGAGCTTAAAGGGATCTGTATCCCTCGGTAGGCGTTGGGAGCCTCTGGACTGCTTCCTGTCCAGGGTTGGGGCTATGCCTGTTGGGTTTATAGACGTCTCCATCCTTCTTGCAGCAGGATCTGGTTACTCCCATGAGTGTGGGAGCCTGTTGGACTGGTCTTGTTGGTTGGTTGCCCTTCTGAGCTCTTGATTATCATTTTGGCTCTTGAGGAGCCTTGTTAGCTCGGGTTCAGTATTACGTTGATCTCGCCGAGACCAGGGTTCGTATTCCCTGACGGGAAAGGTTCTATGGTTGCCATGGCTACCCTGTTTTTCGTTAGTAGCATGGTTAGGCTGTTACTTTGGCCTGTTTGTTTAGGGAGATTCATTCTTCTCTCTTGGTTGGATTCTTCTTCCGGTGCTTGGTTGGGCCTTATGCACCTGGTTGTTTAGCAGGCTGACTAGTTCTCTGCTCGTGTTTCATTAGCCTCGTAAGGCTTCATAAGTTAAGTTAGAGCTTTGCTCTAGTTGCTCCTGGTAGCAAGGTTGCAGGCGAAAGCGCTGTGTTGGTTGGCTGTGCCTTTTTTCATGGGGATCCCACCCTACTTATGGACACTGCTATTGGATGTCCCACATATAAGGAATATGTCTGGAGCAGGACGTGCTGTCTGCTTAGAATAATACAACTCTGTGAAGTACTCACCTGTAGAGTTGGTATTATATGCAGACAGCATGTCCTGCTCCACCCCACCCTGTTTCACTTTGTTCTGGATCCCCTGTGTGGTGATTATTATCTTGGATATTATTGCCAGTCTCTGGGTGGTTGTTTTCCTCCTGGTTTCTTCTCTCACTGCTTGTTAATGCTGGGGATTTGTGGAAGGTCCTCCGGTATATGTAGGGCCGGGAGGAGCTTGTTTTCTTCATGATTCTGCAGTGCACGGCGCTGAAGGCAGAGGTATACCCACATGTAAGGAATATGTCTGCAGCAGGACGTGCTGTCTGCATATAATACCAACTCTACAGGTGAGTACTTCACAGAGTTGTATTTTTGCTGTATCCCACTGTTGTGATGGACTGAATAAATCGGCTTTGTGGATGAACACAGTATTTGGTGAGTTCAGCTATCTGATAAGGCTCGTCCCCAGCGTTTCTCTAACTTACACGGGTTGGCATTGCTCTTACAAGGGAAAGAATCGCTATCACAACCTTCTGAGTCAGAATAGTCAAAAGATGTGTAGAATCCCTACAGCCTGTTGTGTATATGTGTGTGCCTAATCTGCAATCAAACTCAGTGCCATCCGCCATCTTGTGAAAGCACATGTCGCATAAGCTTACTGCACTTCATGTGGAAACTGCTTCTCTACATTCAACTGCTATCTCACCTGCCATAAGCTGCTGCTTGGCTTCTTAAAGAGACAGTACCATTTGTTGCAAACGTATATAAAATGTCTAGACCAGGCTCCAAACATTTGTCTATGAAAGAACCAATGCAGAAACAGCATGCCCCCGAACCAGCAGACACGCAGGGAGCAGATTCTGCAGATGTTACTGAGCAGAGCGTAAGACCCAAACGTATAATAAAACCGACACAGAAAGTCATGGAAAACTATGAAGCCACTAAAACTGACTTCTCCATTAATCTATCAGACCTCTGGGACAGAACCTCACACTGCATGTCAGTTATGTCATGTTTTAATAACTGACCAGCCAAATTGAGAGACTCTATAAATTACTTACATGCTGCATATGAACGTTACCAGCGGCTGTCTGCAAAGTACTCCACCTTTTTGCAGGACTCTAATACTAGAGATTCTTCAGCAGAACAGACAAGGATCGAGACACTGAACCAACAAAGGGACCTCGCAGTGCAAAGTGCTAAGTGTAAGGCAGAACTCCACATCACTCAAATGGAAGAGATCAGATCTCACAGATCCACATCAAGCAAGCGCACCGCACTCTCTTCTAGATCCTCACGCTCCAGGGGCTCAACGTTAAGCGACAAGCTAATAGAGGCCCGCGCTGATGCTGAATCAAAAAAGGCACAAAGATCCTTCGCCATAAAGGAAGCAGAGATAGAAGCACGCAAGGCAGCTCGCCATGCCGAGATGGTAGCTCAGGAAGCAGAGATAGAAGCACGCAAGGCAGCTCGCCATGCCGAGATGGTAGCTCAGGAAGCAGAGATAGAAGCCCAGAGCAAAGCTCTCCAAGCGCAATACAATACGTCCTGCTCCAGATATAATACTTACACTTGGGTTATCCTCTGCCAGATGGCGCTGTGCACTGCAGACATGCAAAAACAGGCTCCTCCCGGCCCTTCATATACCCAGGGACCTCCCACAAATCCCCAGATTTCTCCGCAGTGCTGACTGCAAAGACATGAAGTATCACTCCCTCGCAGGTGAGCGGGGCTATTACAGCCTGCGGCCCTGTTGGACTATTCCCACCCGTCCTCCCTGTGATGTGCCTACCAGCCTGGGCTGCGCTGGTCGGGTGAAGGTAGGCTGCACCATGCGTGCTTAACGGAGCCATGCTCCACCGCAGTCCCCCACCAAAGGGTAGGCGGTTTAGGCTGATGGTGAGCCTCTAGTGGATGTCCCTCCCACATTATTGCCCCGTGTAGTGATGGACCCTGTGTAAAGGGTCGCCTTCCTCCCTCGCTTCCCCCCGTATTCGGGGGAAAAGAATGGGGGGGTGGGTGTGTGTGGTGGTCTCAGTGTACTGTATTGTCACGCTTATGGCCGTAGTAGTTGCCCTTGACCGGCAACGGGGTGTCAGAGCCGCGCTGCTTGCTTTTTTTTATTTGGCCGCCGCCGTCTTTGCCTTCTCATTTTTTAATTAAAATTTACTGTGCTGGGTGGCGGCGTCGTCAGACTACGAGCATCCATTAGCAGATGCTTTTAACTAGCATATCCTATGCTTGGCTTGTCAAGCCTGGACGGCTGCCTCAGAGCTTCGCGCTCTTTGGGGGGAGGCGGGGACCCGGCGTGGCGCGCTCCGCGTCACGCCCAGATTGGGCCCGCCCTTCGAGTTTAGGTTGGTGCCATTTTGTTGCTCTTCGAGCGCGCGCGTGTTTGCGGTCCTTCTCCTCCCCAGGTCGGTAAGTGCCCTCGCGGGCGATTTCATCATTAGAATTTTTTCCGCTGCGCATGGCCCTGACACCTCTTATTCCCCTTCTGTCTTTCAGACGTCAAAGACTCCGGTGGCTTCTCCCGGCCTAACATATATTGTAGCGGGCTTACAAAATTCTCCCACATTCCTAGCGGGTCTTTGGGACATCCAGGGTTGCCTATTGCGTAAATCCCTACTGGCATATATTGCACTGATAATCACCATATGGAGGCATCTCAGAATTATGTGACCAGGGTCCCTCCGGGACAAGACCGGCTGTGTAGAGCGTGTGGACTGCCCCATGCTGATGCAGACAGAGCACGGGTCTGCGGACCCTGTGCTGAACAAGTACTGGCCCTGCAGTCAGGGTTGGCAGTGGCTGCGCCTTGTTTCAATACACCTGTCTCACCGTGCTTAAATCTCACTCCTGATGAGTCGCACTCGAGCGGGAATGACCAGCAAGTCGTGCCGCGCAGACTGCCTATGGCTGATCAGGTGATTTAGAGGTTGGCAGAGCGCTTGGGCCCTGGTAAGAAGCGGTCCCTGATGCCTCCGGTTTCGCCCATTCCTTCTGAAACTGAGGAGTTCACTGCTGAGCAGGGTTTTGCTCTTTCTGATGAAGGTGAGCTGTTCTCTGACTCAGGCTCATCTGACGAGGGGCCGAGGAGTCATGATGATACGGGCCCCGGTTCCTGGGGCCTGTGTGACACCGATGAATTACTGATAAAGATCTTCGAGGTCTTGTCTATCTCTCTCCCGGGTGAGGCTCCCAGGCCTAGAAGGGAGAGTTTCCATACAGCGATGCCGCGTTTGGAATTTCTGGAGCAGGATCACTTCCAGGCTCTTGTACTCAAAGAATGGCAATGCCCTAGTAAACTTCCAGGGGACTGGGATTGGAAATACCCTTTTCCCCCTGATGTGGTTAACTGTTGGTCATCACCTCCCGTGGTGGATGCACCGATCATTGGGGTTCTTAACCCCCCCTTTATTGCAGCCCCTACTTATCGTACCCTTCGGGATGCTGAGGACCGGCGCATTGATAGGCTGGGTTCCCACGCCTTTTCTTGTGCAGGGACGGCTCTGCGCCCGGTCTGTGCCGTGGCCATCGCTGCAGTGGCCGCTAGGATTAGGATGTGCGCAAGAAATTTCGCCCTTGCGGTAGCTATACGCCGCCTGGTCTGGCTGCGACAGTGGGGTGTTGACGATGCTACAAAAAGATGCCTATTTGGGGCCTGTCTGGACCTGTTTGGAAAAAAGGGCAAAACACCCCTTCGCAGAAGGCGGTCTCGGCCTTCTCGGGGCAGGGGCACCCCTCCACCCCCCTATGTTAGTGTCAAACCCGAATCAGGGGTGTCCTTCCAGCTTTTTGGTGTAGATTCCTGCCCCAGGAGTGGCAGACAACGCCCTGGCCCCTCCGGCAGGACTAAGTCCAAATCTTTCACCAAAACCTCCCAAGCATGATGGGGCGGGATGGCCGCAGCACCTTGCCCCAATCAGGAGGCGTCATGCCTCGTTCTGATGGATTCAGGAGGAATTTCCTCTGGATACAGGATAGTGTCTGCTGGGCGCCCCCTTCCCGAGATTGTCAAGATGTTTCTGGTCCCTGCCTCTCTTCTGGTGTTGGGGCAGGCTACGCGCGACCTGCGAGGTCTGGGGTCACTTGCAGGTTGCCCTTAACAGGCAGGGGCCTCTACACCAACATTTCCACATTCCCCCTAAAGGATGAGGCACTCTGCCCATTATGGCCTTCCATAGGTGTGGCAATTTACATTCACAGGCAGTTTCTGCATGGTTTCTCTGAGTTGGGCCGCCAGTGCCCTGTGTCCAGGGACCTCTTGCCGTCTGTGGAGATCTAAGATGCTTATTTCATTACCACTGTGTCTTCTGGGCACTGAGGATCTTACAGGTTAGTGTTGGAGGTTCAACACTGCTGATTTTGGCCTTGTTATCTGACCTCTCTTCTGCTCCCAGAGTGATCGCCAAGGCGATGACGGGGGTGATGTCTCTATGAGACCAAGGGGGCGTCTGCGCAAGGAACTGCCTGGTCGTCCTTCTTTGCTTCCCAATCTCTACGCCAGGCCGAGTTTGTTACTCGCCTGGTGGTGTCCTTTGGGAGTCTTTGGATGAGTGCTCAATCACCTCAATTCCCCATTTTCCCCTTATTTGGTATCTCCATTCCTAGGGTTGAACTTGGATTCGGTTCAGGCGGGAACCTGCTCCCTTGACTATAAAGTGGACAATCTGGTTACATTGGCTCGGTCCCTCTTTGCTGTTCCCGTCTCTTCACCAGGCTGGATTGCAGCTGGTGGGTCTGTTGGTGGCTGCTCAAAGGTTGTCCCTTATGCTCAGTGCCCTTGGGCTCTTCGTCAACTTATATTGTAAATGCTGGACTGGGTTCCAGCTTCCCTGGAGCTGGGGTCTGTGTACCCTTCCACCTTGGTACGGTGGTTCCCCTTGAGACTGTTGTACTCAAGGAACCAGTCAGGGGGCACGCCCTTCCTTGCGTCTTCCTGTAGATGGATACCAAATCTATCAGGTTGACGGAGGGGGGATTTCTTCTAATATCCCCTGTGGTTCCGGGGGAGGTGGGACCTTTAGGGGTCCATTCACCTATCTATTTTTGAAGCGGTAGGCTTTCAGGTTTGCTTTATCTCGCTGGACTTCTCCTTTGCGGGATCTGTCTATTTGGGGGCTCCTTGGTCTGTCTGACGACAGTGGCCTCTATTAATTATCTGTGTGGACTCGGAGCAGGATGATCCTCCAGGAAGGTATCTGAACCTGATCTGGGTGGAGGACAGCGTTCCCTGCATATCTGCGATATTCGCTCCGGTGGATGTCCTTCTGCGACAGGATGTGCAAATTCTTGTGTCTCTATGTGATCCATCTAGTGTGGATCTTTTTGGGCCCCGTCACTATCTTAGGTTCTAGGCCCTTGTTTCCCTGTCTCAGATTGTTCTGACGTTGGTCATGAGGCTTAGTATCTTTATGGCTGGACATTCTGTTCTGTATGTCTTATCTCCATTCACCCTGCTAGGCAGGGTTCCTCACAAGTTTGCTCTGGAAGGGGGAACCAGTGATACTGGTGGCCCCTGGGTGGCCTAGTGGAGTGTGGTTTGCAGATGTGGTACTGAAGAGAGTGTACGTTCTGTCAGGAGTGCTGATCTGCTCACTCAGGCCCCCTTTTTCACCCCAATCTAGAGGCTCTGGTCTGGATGGCCTGACGGTTGACTCATCCACCTTGATGGTGATGGGCTTATCTTCTGGGTGACTGAGACTTCTGGAAGCCTAGGAGTTGGATTCTTCTTCTTCTTCAGTCTATTGTGGGGTATTGTATACCCATATTGATTGGTGTGAGTCTTGGTCTCTCCCCTGTTGGGCGCTCTCTGTTCCCAGGGTTCTAGAGTTATTACAGCATGGGTTGGAGTTGGCTCTCCTACACGGTACTCTGGAGGTTCAGGTTCTGCCCTGTCCGCCTTCCTGTAGAAGTCTTTGCTCAGTTTTTGCCTTGGTTAAGCATTCTTTCGGGGATTGCTCAGGTGCATCCCCCACGTAGTTCTAGGGTCCCTGTTGGGATTTGAAGTTTATTCTGTTTGCCTTGCGGGGTGTTTCCCTTTGGCCCTATTCCGGATGCTGTCTGACTGTTCTTATCCACAAAGTTGTCCTTCTGGGGGCTGTTACTTCAGTCAGAGGTGTGCCTGAGCGGGCGGCTCTGTTTAGCTAGCCCTGGTTCTTTGATATATACACCAAGATGAGGTGGTGTCCCGCTTTACGCCGGACCTTCTGCTTAAGGTGGTGTCTTAGGCTCATGTATTTAAGACATTTGGGTTGATTCAAAGAAACATGTAACAGCTTGGATTTGGCTCACGATCATCCTATTTTTTACGTCCGCTCGTGCGTTCGTATGAACTTGCGAGTGATTCAATAAGCAAATACGTTTCTATCCTAAAAGATACGTCCGTTCGTATGATATCTCCCGAACTTGCCTCAGTCAGTTGCCAATCGTAAAAATCACGTTCATGTGCTCACTTGTTGCGGCGGCAGCCTGTTTTTTCGGCTGCTTCCATCGTCCAGCTCTTCCAATTACTTGCGTTTGCCTCTAGTTTTCATTGGTTTTTGGCCTCTTAGATTCGTGCGTTCGTATTTATAAGATCTTGCGCATGCGCACCCTCAACCAGAAACTTACCTAAACCCCGTAGCGGCTGCGTCCCACTTCATTTCTCGGTCCCTCAAACTTACCTAAACCCCGTAGCGGCTGCATCCCACTTCATTTCTCGGTCCCTCAAACTTACCTAAACCCCTTAGCGCTTGCATCCAACTTCATTTCTCGGTCCCTCAAACTTACCTAAACCCCGTAGCGGCTGCATCCCACTTCATTTCTCGGTCCCTCAAACTTACCTAAACCCCTTAGCGCTTGCATCCCACTTCATTTCTCGGTCCCTCAAACTTACCTAAACCCCGTAGCGGCTGCATCCCACTTCATTTCTCGGTCCCTCAAACTTACCTAAACCCCTTAGCGCTTGCATCCCACTTCATTTCTCGGTCCATAAAACGTAAGAAAATCACATAATTTACATATGTCTATATGTTTCTAAGTGTGTTGTTTCTGGTTTGTGTAATTTTTTGGGTGTGTGCATATTAGAAAAGACACATTTAGGAAGGTTTAAAATATAATTTATTTAAAATATTTTCTTTGTTTTGTTTTTAATAATGTTAAAAACTTTTTTTTTTTTTTGTGTTTTTTTTTGTAAACTTTTTTTTTTTTTGTTCTCAGTAAAACACATATAAATTTTTTTTGAATTTTTAACAGTAAAACACATTTTTTTTGTTCTTTGGGTTTTTTTGGTAAAAACATCTTTTTTGTTTTGTTAAAAAAACTATAAAACACTTAGTAACATTTTTAAAACTTTACAAACAAGTTTAAGAAAGGAGCCAGGACCAAGGGCACTATTCATCATCCTCTTCTTCATCTGTTGGCCCCAACGTCGCCTGTATGGCCAGCAGCTCGGCCACCAACTCCTTAATTCTTTTTTTTTTCCCGGCCAAGGTTTGGGGGATCATCCCTGTAACCAATAGAGAAAGAAACATAAATAGGACTCCCAGACCGGTTTGTATGCTGGAAATAGATTTAGGGTTAATCAAATACATGTAAATGCATGACATATGTCCTTCTTCAAAGGGATACAGTTAATGCATTTCCCACAGGTAAGTGTTTAAACTCCTTAACCCGGACCTTCCACATTATTTAATGAAAACCAAAAATTATTCACAAATGATTCTGCACCACCTCAAAGTTATTTAGGGCTTTTTTGGGATTACAGCGCCGCCATCTGGACTCTGAAGCATAACACTTAATGAGGAGTGGAGAGTTGGATAAAGTACAGGGGAGTAGGTTACAGTGGTGCGTTGGGAATCCAGAGCATAGCTGGGTGGAGGGAAAGGTCATCACTCCCACAATGCATGGCAGCACCTTCCTTATTTCAATCTGTATCCCATGCTGCCTGTAAATATTGTGCATTCCATCTTCCCCAATATTGGTTTTGTTCTGTCTAATAACATGCATTAGATGGGTGAAGGGTGTTTTTCCATGTTTCTAATCTGTAGGTACAGTGTGATGGCTAAGTCTTTGGTTCTTAATACTAGTTTGGGTCCTCTTTACGCTAACGAAGTGCCCACATGAAAGTGTGAACTACACATTGGCTACGCCTTTAGTTATGTGTGTGTTATTAGCTAACCAAACATTAATATGAATAATGGCATGGAGACTTACGGAGTTGGTGGCCGACAGATGGCTGGTTGGGGCCAACAGGCTGCCCTTGGTCCTGGCTCTGCTGTGAAGAAGTCCCTGGAGAAACATGTGACATTTGGTTAGTATTTGTAGAGAGTCACTATCCCCAACATATCTGGCTCCCAGTCTGGCTGACATCACTCACCTTCGCCAGGATCTCCTTCCAGCATCTCTGCTGCCTCCTCCTCCACTATCTCACCCGCTCCAGAAGCTTCTACAAATACATAATAAAGGAGAACTTAGTTTTTGGCCTGCCATGTATATCTTTGTGCCTATACATGAAGAGTGACATACCAGAGCCTTCCCCATGCGTGGCCAGGTATGACTCCACGCCCACGCGCCTTGGCCCCTCCTCTGTGGTAAGGTCCAGGGGCTGGTCTGAGGAGGCCACAGAGGAGGGGTAGGTCCGTCGCCCGGGAGATCCACCACCTTCACTCACAGATGCAGAGTCATGCAGCACTGGTCGGCCTGTACGTCTCCGGGTGCGGCGAATTCTGAAATCCATTTCCAACACTACCAAAGAAAAGTCATTATAAATAAAGGCATAACTTAGACATTTGGAACATATACCATGCAATTGCTTTGTACTTACTTGGGAAATGGATCCCAAAAAACCTCCGCACCCGGGGCATGTGCAGACGCTTCAGGTCCGACCAATGCTGCATTATCTGGGTGTGAGTGAAGGTGGTGCTGGTCACACGGTGGATCTCGGCGATGATCTCCCGGGCGATGTCCCTTTTCTCGCACACATTGGGCGCGAAGTCATACCGGCGCTGAAGCATGATCTGAAAAACATAATGGACACAGAGCTTTTACTTTTACACACAGACCCATATGTGTTGCATCACAAGTTGAGTATTTAATGTCATTAACACACACATTTCGAATGGCCGCCATTTTTGGGGAGTGCCTTAAAGAGGACGTTGACTGTGATTGACAGTCTGGTCTTATGTTATATGTATCACACACCATGTACATACAGATAATAGCCAACATCAAGAATCAGGCCACCTGCATCTATGGCATGTTAGGATGGTTTAAACATCCCAGATGTAGCCTAATGCTTAGGCTTTTGGCCCACGTGTGTGGCTTCCCGTTGTGTTTTTATGGCTTAGGAAAACAGTGTTCCGCAAACATCCGCATCAAGGTCCGAGACAGGCCAGGTTTGACAGCTCGCCCCGCTACTCCACAGGTTAATTAACTGTTGCTAAGCCGGAGCAATTGGCCGAATTAGGACATCAGCATAGACAGGTGAAAACGTGGCCAGGCTCGGCCCTTGAGGATGAAGTGTGAGGAGCCAGTGATTAAACATTAAGAGACCCCAAACTAGTTCCCAACGCATCATTTACATTTAGGCCATCATTGACTATTCTATTAAAATGCACAGGCAGCCACTTACCAGCATGAGGATCTCTTCCTGTTGACGGGTGAAGATAGTGGGCGCCATCTTTAGTCTTCTTCCAGGCAGCAGATAAGTGAAACCCCAGCGGTTTCCTGGTTCCGCACGAACGTACGTCCGTACGAGCGCGTAGTCGTGCGCATAGGCGTCAGACGCTGGGCGCATGATTTAAAGGTCCCTGCACCCAAAGCTCATTCTCTTTGAGCTTTTGGACAAAATGGCACCAAAAAAGGCAGCAGCTAAACGCGGCCAGCAAAGCCAGACCTCTGAGGGCCCAACAACCAGGTCCCAGCAACGACCGAAGAAGCTAAGGTCCCAGAAGGCCCAGAAGGCAAGTACCACCTCGGCCCCACCAAGGGACACTGGACCCTCCCTTTCCCAAAAAAGGGCCCCAAAGGCACGTGCCCCTGCGGCCAAAAAACAGGCCACAGCAGCCACCACCACCTCTGCCCCCAGAAGAGGCCGCCCAAGGGAGCCCACACCACCCATGCTTTCAAGCCGGGCACTTAGCCAACCCAGGCCCCACAGCAGTGCCCGAAGCACATCCAGCCCACACAGAAGGGCCCGAAGCCCCTCCAGCCCGCACAGAAGGGCCCGAAGCCCCTCCAGGCCGCGCAGAAGGGCCCGAAGCCCATCCAGGGCCAGAAGCCCCTACAGGGCCCGAACCCCATCCAGGGCCAGAAGAACCCCATCCAGGGCCAGAAGCCCAGCCAGGGCCAGAAGCCCCTACAGGGCCCGAACCCCATCCAGGGCCAGAAGAACCCCATCCAGGGCCAGAAGCCCAGCCAGGGCCAGAAGCCCCTACAGGGCCCGAACCCCATCCAGGGCCAGAAGAACCCCATCCAGGGCCCGAAGCCCAGCCAGGGCCAGAAGAACCCCATCCAGGGCCAGAAGCCCCTACAGGGCCCGAACCCCATCCAGGGCCAGAAGAACCCCATCCAGGGCCAGAAGCCCAGCCAGGGCCAGAAGCCCCTACAGGGCCCGAACCCCATCCAGGGCCAGAAGAACCCCATCCAGGGCCAGAAGCCCCTACAGGGCCCGAACCCCATCCAGGGCCAGAAGAACCCCATCCAGGGCCAGAAGCCCAGCCAGGGCCAGAAGCCCCTACAGGGCCCGAACCCCATCCAGGGCCAGAAGAACCCCATCCAGGGCCAGAAGCCCAGCCAGGGCCAGAAGCCCCTACAGGGCCCGAACCCCATCCAGGGCCAGAAGAACCCCATCCAGGGCCCGAAGCCCAGCCAGGGCCAGAAGAACCCCATCCAGGGCCAGAAGCCCCCGACCTGGCACCAGCCGGGAACAGAGCCCCCGACCTGGCACCAGCCGGGAACCTAGCCCCCCAAGAGGGCCCCGAATTGCAACCATGACCACATCTACACCTGGAAGTTCGGTGGCCAGCCACGCCAGAACACCCAGTCCCTTGGCCAGTCCAGTCCAGTCATTGGGAAGCCACCAATCCGGCCATTCCCCTACCCAGCCCCAGGCCATAATGTCACCACATGTGTCTGCACACATGGAGGAGCAGCCAAGCCAACCATCTGGCCGCACATTGCGCCGCGGCCAGTTGAGTGGGAGATTCTCCCATGACCAAAATATGGCATTGGCTAGTGGCCTTACATTATACTATGACGAGCTATATGGGAGCAAATCCAAACACACCACCAAGCAGCGCAAGATGGAATTGTTTGAAACCATCCTCCGACAAGTAAATGCAGCGGGGGAAGAGAGGAAAGATGTGTCCCAAATTCAGAAGAAAATCTCTGATCTGAAGTATGCTGTACGGCAAAAAGAAATTAAAAGGCATAATTACAGGTAAATAAATGTTTTCGCTAAATATAATGTTTGGGATGTGCTGTATGCCCCTTTTCTGAATACCAAACGATTTTCTCTTTTCAGCATGAAAACTGGAGGTGGCTTTCCATCTAAATTGGAGTTTACCCCTGCTGAGGAGATTGTGCTTGGACTTCTCCATCCGGTCGCGGTCGGTGGACATGCTGGTCTAAGGGACACAGACTCCCCGACCCGTACCCACGGTGAGTACTATTAAATCTGCATGTTTGCCTGTTTGCTAAATAATCTACAGTTCACTAGTAACAAGATAACGGGATGCCCCTATGGTTTGCCTTGCTTGGCCTCGCACTACTGTGGCTGTTTGTGTCCTCTTTTGGTCCCTGGGAATCACACATTTAGGCCCACAGCCATTATGGCAAAGATCAAATGTCCAATTGTATTGTTAAAGTCATGAAGTTTCGCCAGATAAGTGAGATATTTTGAAGCAATCACAAAACACACATCATTATGTATGGCTTGCCTTTTGGTTGTGTGAGTTGTGTTTGAGTTAACTATTTAATTAGCCACCCACAAACATATGTGACCAAGAGCAGCGAGACTCAACTGGCGGCCCGGGGTCCCAATGCGGGCCTTGCCACCACATTCAAGGACCCCTGCCCAGACAGCCCTGCACTCAGTTACTTCCGTGTTGACGTGCTCAGAGCTGCCCCCTTGATCGGCCATGTAGTGGTTGGTCTCCTGCCCAATGTCATGGCTCCGTGAAACATAGCATTGCAATATGAAGTACTGGCCAGGAAGTGGCATTGCAAGGTACACAGTAACTTATTTAAATTTTCACTGGCCACAATCGTGTCCCGCTGCCCCTGCTCTGGCCCATGTGCCACAGTCCCCCCATGCCCCCCCCCCCACATAAGCCCCATACATTTGTAACAGATTGGCTCCATCCATCACATCACCATCAATACGTTAACTCCCCCCTTTAGACATCCAATCCCTGTCCCCTCAGCTCTGGCCCATCCAGCCCAGCAAGGGCAAGCAGCCTTTATTAGTTGGCACTTTGAAAGCTCCAGCCCCTCCACCAGTGTCTTTATTTTTAACTAGACACCCCCTGCGTCAGCACCATGGCCAGACATTCACCTCTCACCACATACCTTTAAATGGGCGTTTCCAACAATTGTTTGAGTACCCCGGACCTAGCGAATGGTAGGCTAAATCCAAAAATGTGCCCTGAAAGTTGGATGCTGAATGGGTACACTTCATGACTTAGAACTGAGGTCACTTAGCAGTTTGTCCGAGCCATTGCACCTCTGTAAACTTGCGTGGGTTTGAACAAAGGTCACCATTGCTCTAGAGTTGAATAATATTACAAATAGAGCTAGATTTGATTACCTATCCAAAAAAAGGTTATGTGTGTGTGTTTACGTGGTATTTTTTTCTCTTCTTCAGCCCAGCATGATCCCTCAGCAAGGGTAAACTCACCCCCCAGTTTGGTTATGCCTACCAGGTCCGTACAGCATCGGAGCCCAGATCAGAGATTTTCGGTAAGTTTATTTAGTAGCATAAATACTAACAAGTGCTTAAGAATGTGTTAAACTGTTGAAATCCTAAATTGGGACGCAAACTTAGCCTTTTTTTTTTGGATATGTCCCTACAGACCCGCACACTCATGGAAGAGATCCAGGACATGGAGGAAGATGATGATGTCTCCGTACAGGGCACGTCGGATGAACTCCCCCTGGGTCCCAATTTGGAACTGCTCGATAATGTTTCTCTGGCCAATCCTCAGCAGCAGAGTGAATCTCCATCCATTGTGCTTGCACATGGGGAGACTGACACTACAGTCCCCAGTGTTCACTCTGCTGCTGAGGATTTGCAAAGCAGGCCGGTTGCTGTTGAGGGTACGACACCACGCGGCAGGGCACGCCCAAGAGCCAGGGTAATTGTGCGGCGGACGCCATTACGCCGCCCCACAATTTCCCAGGGGAGGCAGAGTGCCCTGCTTCAATTATGGACCCAACAAAGGGACTCTTATGACGCCCAGCTCGTTACAGAGCGTGAGCAAAGGCATGCCGACATGGTGAACATCCATACCAGTCTACAGGGCATCCTCGCGGAGTTGCGTACCCTCAACAGCAACGTGGCCAATTCAAGTAATGGCATCCAGTCAGCCATGGCTGAGATGACCAATATGCAGAGAAACATTGTGGAGCAGTTTCAAATTCACAATGCTGCCATGGCCCAGGCTAGGTCCCATTCCCATGGACCTCCACCTGGACCTCCACCTGGGTATTATGGGCAGCCACCCTATTAAGCCATGGGTGTGTGGGACATCTTTTCTCTTAACCCCCACTGTATTTACTTGTCCTTTGAGGTTTCAAACAATCCATTTTGTGTTGCTCTGGCAGGTTGTGTTTTGTATTTGCTCCCATATAGCTCCTTAGAGTAATGCTTAAGGCCACTAGCCAATGCCATAGGTCTATGTGGAGTTTATCTGGCCACTTATGGCTTTACCTATGTATTTGGTTGGTGCTCCTCCTGTTTGCAGACATGTTTGTGTGACATTATGGCCATGCCCAAATATCCCTGGGCACAGGCAATATTAATGACTGGACTAGGCTGGCCTTTGGACTGGGTGTCCTTGTTTGGTTGTGCCACTCACTTCCAGGTGTAGATGTGCTCGATGTTTTTTTTAATGTTATCCATTTGTTACCACAGATGTATGTGGACTGATTTCTGTTAACCACTATAATTTTTCATTTGCAAAGTAAAACAAAAATTTAACTTCCAATACTTGTGGCGTTTTTAGTGGGAAGACTTTTGTAACAGCTTGGCCTAAACCAGATAATTTTGGTTGGAAGAGGTGTAACAATGCACAGCGAAAGCTAAGGAAACTACATGAAATACATTAGGCAACAATTAAGGTCGAAATGTTTTACTTAGAGGTAATGCCACATTAGGGCAAAACAACATATGTTTCCAAAAGGATAACACAGACATACAGAATGGTGAGACAGGGAAAAAAGTTAACTAAAATGCTGGCTGATCAGGTTGGCTCTAACAGATTGGCCAGACTCACTGGGGGGCCCCTCAAAATTCTCGGCTTCATCCTCGACGGCTGAAGAGGGCAGGCTGTCCACATAACGTGGGACACGTTCCAGGATGGCAAAATTGTGCAAAACAGCACATGCCATTATAATGTCGATCACTTTCTTGGGATCATATTGCAGGGCCCCCCCAGTATGGTCAAGGCAACGAAAACGTGTCTTCAGCAGACCAAAGGCCCTCTCCACAACAGCCCGGGTCTTGCGATGCGCACGGTTATACGCTTCCTGAGAGGCATCCTGGGGCCGCAGCACAGGCGTCATGAGCCAGGGTAGAAGTGGGTACCCGGAATCACCTTAAACAGAGAATTAAATGTAATCAAAATTAAAAAGGCAACACAACCAACACCAAAAAATTCACAGATATCATAATGATGTAAGGTAAAGTGTTCCCCAAAAAAAACAGGGCACATTAGGGCCCCCAAAAATTGCACTAAGGTATAACCTAAATAAAAATGGAACTTCTATATACCAATTAATTAACAAACATCTGCACGGCCAAGGGTATTTGTATTTTACATATATTTGTAGTTTTCAGACATGTTACAATTAGGATGCTGCTGAGGGCCTATCCACATTTCTCTTGAAACTACAATGTATGCATTTTAAGTCCACTTTGACATTTAACGACCAATAGTCCAAAAGGAGCCAAATGTCAAAGATCCCTAGCCACATTTCTCTGGAAACTACAATGTATGCAGTTTAAGTCCACTTTGACATTTAACGACCAATAGTCCAAAAGGAGCCAAATGTCAAAGATCCCTAGCCACATTTCACTGGAAACTACAATGTATGCATTTTAAGTCCACTTTGACATTTAACGACCAATAGTACAAAAGGAGCCAAATGTCAAAGATCCCTAGCCACATTTCACTGGAAACTACAATGTATGCATTTTAAGTCCACTTTGACATTTAACGACCAATAGTACAAAAGGAGCCAAATGTCAAAGATCCCTAGCCACATTTCACTGGAAACTACAATGTATGCATTTTAAGTCCACTTTGACATTTAACGACCAATAGTACAAAAGGAGCCAAATGTCAAAGATCCCTAGCCACATTTCTCTGGAAACTACAATGTATGCAGTTTAAGTCCACTTTGACATTTAACGACCAATAGTACAAAAGGAGCCAAATGTCAAAGATCCCTAGCCACATTTCACTGGAAACTACAATGTATGCAGTTTAAGTCCACTTTGACATTTAACGACCAATAGTACAAAAGGAGCCAAATGTCAAAGATCCCTAGCCACATTTCTCTGGAAACTACAATGTATGCAGTTTAAGTCCACTTTGACATTTAACGACCAATAGTACAAAAGGAGCCAAATGTCAAAGATCCCTAGCCACATTTCACTGGAAACTACAATGTATGCAGTTTAAGTCCACTTTGACATTTAACGACCAATAGTACAAAAGGAGCCAAATGTCAAAGATCCCTAGCCACATTTCTCTGGAAACTACAATGTATGCAGTTTAAGTCCACTTTGACATTTAACGACCAATAGTACAAAAGGAGCCAAATGTCAAAGATCCCTAGCCACATTTCACTGGAAACTACAATGTATGCAGTTTAAGTCCACTTTGACATTTAACGACCAATAGTACAAAAGGAGCCAAATGTCAAAGATCCCTAGCCACATTTCTCTGGAAACTACAATGTATGCAGTTTAAGTCCACTTTGACATTTAACGACCAATAGTACAAAAGGAGCCAAATGTCAAAGATCCCTAGCCACATTTCACTGGAAACTACAATGTATGCAGTTTAAGTCCACTTTGACATTTAACGACCAATAGTACAAAAGGAGCCAAATGTCAAAGATCCTTGGGTATAAACTCCAAACCAATATATTTAGGCACAAGGAACTTACAGACATCCTAACTAAAGGGAAAACATTCTGAAGGCCAAAGCGAGACAAGGATTTTTTGGGTAAGTTCCTAATATATGAGCCAAGAAAAAGGCAGTTGGACGCTTCTGTCAAGTTTTCCAAAACAAACAGATCAACAAATACAAGATTAATGCCACATTTAATAACACACAAATAGGACACACTTACCAAGCAGCCATGCCCCCGAAAATTCACCTGCCTCAAATCTCCGAAACAACCCAGATCGCCGGAGGATATAGGAGTCGTGGGACGATCCGGGGTAGCCGGCAAGGACACTCATAAACCGCATATCCGGACCAACCACGGCCTGGACATTAAGTGAGTGTCCCATTTTACGATTCCTTAAGGCAAAAACATACAAAAAGGGTAATTGATATTTGACCCAAAATAATAAATTAAACACAAAACATGTCTGCACTCTATTGGGAAATACTAATGAAAAGCCGAGATAAAGCAGCTACACAAATGAGGGATAAACAAATATGCTGCCGCAAAGGAAAACAGGTGACATGACACGTTGGGCAACATAATAACCAATCTCAATACCTATATATATACTCGTCGGCTGCCCTAGGTACGAGTGCCACATGTGTGCAGTCAATTGCACCAATAACGTTGGGCATGTCGGCCACATTATAAAACCCAAGCTTAATGGCGTTTCTGGCTGCCATATCATCAGGAAAATAAATATATTTTTGAGTTATGGCAGCCATGCCTTCCAAAAATTTAGATAGTGCGCGGCTCAGCGTAGGCTGTGACATCCCCACGGAGAGGGCACCCAGCCTCTGGAACGAGCCGTTCGCCAAAAATTGCAGGCAGCCAAGCATCTTGGTCATACCTGAAATTGCATGCCCCTTCCTTGTGGTGCGGGCTAACCATGGCCGCAGCTCACTATATAATTTATGGAGGGAAGCGCGATTAAGCCTGGTCAGCTCGAACAGCTCAACATCATTCATGCTATCGATGTTCATGCGACGACGCAGGGGCAATCTGCTCTCAGACATCTCGATCAACTCAATGCCAAAAAGCATAAGCCCTTGATGTGCCACAAACTCGCTCCGCTCCATCCTACTCCCGAGGCCAAATAGCTGCCGGCAAAAATTTCGTAAAGCAGCTCTTTAATGGGCTTCAAAACAATTAGCAATCACCTCTCTGAATTGGGCGCAAGCCCATGTGAAGGACGTAAAAAATAGGATCGGACGCAAATAATACGATTTGGACGGGAAAAACACACGAACTAACGCAAATAATACGATTTGGACGGGAAAAACACACGAACTAACGCAAATTATACGATTCTCGTACGAAATGCGTATGTTCATATACGTCTATGCGCGAACGATCGTACGAATACGAAATGGCCAAAAAAACCAGAAAAAATGACAAACACCCACCCAAACTTACGATTCTCGATACGAAATCACTTAACTTTTGCTCTTTGAATCGAGGGGATTGTCTTTATTCTGTGCTTTATTCCTAGTAACGCTGAGGCAAGGGGATCTACTTCCCTCAACAGGTGCTGGAATTTTTTTCCTGGATTGTCTCTTGTCCCTTAGGGGGACTGATTCCCCTTGGGGTTTGTGGGCACCTACATCTGTATGTGCCTGATCTTGTCTGCTTCCAGGGGTTAAGCGGCCTTGTGCCTAGCCTTTCCTTGGATGGATGTCCCTTCTGGTTCTAGGAAGGGTTTGGCTTCTTCCTGGGCTACTGTTAGCGTTTAATCTTGTTAGGCTGTTACTCAGGCCTATTCTTTTAAGGGGAAGAGTTTATTCTCACTTTATTTCTGACCCTACTGGTGCCTTGGTATCTTTGGGCCTTTCAGCACCAGGTTTTGTTGAACAAGTTTACTGGACCGCTACTTGTTTTTTGTTCGTACCTTTTCAAAGGTCGTTATGATGTTGGCATTAGAGCCTTTGCTCATGTCGCTCTTGCAGGTGACAGTGCTTTTCTGTCTGCTGTGCCTTTTTTGTTGGGGATCCCACCCTACTTCATGAACACTGCTATTGGATGTCCCAAGTGTAAGTATTATATCTGGAGCAGGATGTACTGTATACTTAGAATAATACAATTCTGTGAAATACTCTGTAGAATTGGTATTATACGTATACAGTACGTCCTGCTCCACCCCACCCTGGTTTTTGCATTATTCTGGATCCCCTATATGGTGATTGTTATCATTGTTATCATTACCAGTTGTTTTTGGTGGTTAAATTCTCCCGGCTTCTGGTTCACTGCTTTTCAATGCTGGGGATTTGTGGGAGGTCCCTGGGTATATGAAGGGCCGGGAGGAGCCTGTTTTTGCATGTCTGCAGTGCACAGCGCCATCTGGCGGAGGATAACCCAAGTGTAAGTATTATATCTGGAGCAGGACGTACTGTATAGGTATAATACCAATTCTACAGGTGAGTATTTCACAGAATTGTATTATTCTACAAATGGAAGGGGAGGAAGCAGCTTCCCTGGCAAGGCTCAAAGTCCTTGAACAAGCAATAGGACAAAGTACTAATTCGGACTGTCTTATCCCAACAGAACTGGAAGATCCAGTTGAACGTACCAGTGACTACGTACTAAAGCATAACGTTTGCAAGGATACAGAGTCATTTCCTGTGCCCCCTACTGATGACACTTCTGACTCACAACACAGAGACCTCTCAACTCCATATGCCTGAGCCTCTTCAAGTCTTCAACGCAGCAAACCACATCAGCTCCTGCCAACAACGTGACTCCCAGCGGCAAGACGCAATTCAAGCCACCACCAGCACAAGTCTTAGAGACTAAACCACGGTTAAACACTCATGCAACATCATTCTACCCTGGTAGACCTCACCCTACAGCACCAGAAAACTTTCACACCCAAGGGGTTCCTCAAGTTATTTTGGCACCACAGAGTGAGAGATCAGACTTGAATGACTTTGCCAGATATATGATATGCCGTGAGTTTATTAACACTAGCCTATCAAGGTTTGACGATTGTGCAGAGAGCTACAGGGCCTGGAAATAAACCTTCAAGGCTGCTATTGCTGACCTCAATCTTACTACTAAAGAAGAACTTGATTTGCTCATAAAGTGGCTGGGACCAGAGTCCGCAGATCGCGTTAAGAGACTGAGAACAGTACACGTTGACCACCCAGATGCAGGTTTTGTTGCTGCATGGGCAAGACTCGAGCAAACCTACGGTAGCTCTGAAGCCATAGAAAGTGCTCTATTTAAGAGACTGCAAACCTTCCCAAAATTAGGAAACAAAGACTATCGCAAGCTCAAGATCTAAGTGACCTCCTAATGGAACTACAGTTGGCAAAGACAGACCCACGTCTACCTGGACTAAGCTTCCTGGACACCGCTCATGGTGTCAACCCAGTGGTATCTAAATTA
This sequence comes from Gastrophryne carolinensis, assembly GCA_027917425.1. Classification (NCBI taxonomy): domain Eukaryota; kingdom Metazoa; phylum Chordata; class Amphibia; order Anura; family Microhylidae; genus Gastrophryne; species Gastrophryne carolinensis. The sequence continues at coordinate 87,301,364 of CM051240.1, read as the reverse complement.
CCATACAGCTTGCAAGAGAAGTGGGCACAACAAGGATCAAGGTACAAAAGAGACAATAACGTTTCCTTTCCTCCATTCTCATTCCTTTGCAGGTTCATTAGCGATCAAGCCTGGATGAGAAACGATCCCAGCTTCAGCTTCAGTGAAACCAACTTGCCTGCTGTATCATCAACAAGGTATGATAATACACCACCTAAACGTAGAGACTTTAATAGAGCAATATCTGTCAAGAGAACAGACATCTCACCACCCACTAGTACACCTAGCGATAAAGGCGTTGCTGGTGATAAAGATAAAGACCCTAATCGTCAGTGTCCGATTCATAAGAAGCCTCACCCCCTTAAGAAATGTTGTGGGCTTAGGGCAAAGACTTTACATGAGCGCAGGGAGATTCTCCAGAAACTTGGAATATGCTTCAAGTGCTGTGCTACTTATAGCCATCTCGCTAAAGACTTTAAGGCTGTTATCAAGTGTACAGAATGTGGTAGCAACAGACATGTTACAGTTATGCATCCTGGTCCACTTCCTGGCAACCCACAGCAGCTACCTACCTCCGTCCCTACCTCAAATCATGGCGGGGAGCAACGAGGCCCTGTTCCAGCGAAGGATAATGTTTCTTCTTCATGCACAGAAGTCTGTGGAGAGGGTTTGGATCACAAATGCTGCGCCAAGGTTTGCCTAGTCAACATATACCCAAAGGATTATCCCGAGAAGGCCGTCAGGATGTATGCCATAATAGATGAACAGAGCAACAGATCCCTGGTGAAGCCCAAATTCTTTAATGTCTTCGGCATAGAGGGTCACGCTACACCGTGTACCTGTTCTGGTCGTATAGAGACCTTTGGCAGAAGAGTCGGCGGGTTCATGGTCTCTCATATCAAGGAGGGGGAGGGCATACTCCTACCAACCTTAGTCAAGTGTGACCAGATACCAGATGAAAGGGAGGAAATTCCCACTACAGAAGCTGCATATCACCATCCTCACTTAAGACACCTGGTTGATGAGATTCCTGCAATCGACACGAGTGCTGAAATTTTGATCCTACTAGGAAGAGACATTCTTAGAGTGCATAAAGTACGCGAACAATGCGATGGGCCTGACGACGCTCCTTACGCACAAAGACTTGACCTAGGCTGGGTTTTAGTGGGCGATGTATGTTTGAACAGGAGAACAGTAATGTGAAGAACCCGCGCTGCTATCTTAAGGCTTGAATTTAGAAAACACTATGGTTACTTAAATTGAGAACTGCTCGACGTGTTAGAACCTCTTATCCCAAATAGAGAGTGTATAACAAATATAAATATATAAACACAGAGCAGAAAGAATGCCTCTATTAGGTCTAATTAGGAGGTATTGGCTCCTTGGTTGGCTCCTATTCTTAGAGACACTACTCCTTTAACACTTCTAGTGTCAAAATTCAAATTAGGAATACAGAGCTCATTCTTAGAACGCTGCACCTTTAGCACCTCAGGTATCAAAGTTCAAATTGTAAGTATAAAACTACAGAGAAATGCTGCTAGCAGTTTTCTTAACAGGTGACACTGGCTCTTTAAATAGTCCTTGTTTATATAGTGGTAGAGTTATAATTCTTCCTCTTCCATTCAAAGTGATATCTGGCTGTAGTTCTTTCTTATACAGTATTTTCAGTGCCCATAAACTTATAAAGTCACCACTGTGCCCGTCACCGTTGCTAGGTACTCTTACCGGCTGGTGAATGAATATAGAGCTGTATATATTAACTCCTCTTAGATCTTTCTCCTCTGTGTAGATATCCAATTAGGGGCTATAGGTGCTGGTTGCACTAGATTTCAGCTCACCAGGGTAGTACAGGTGTAGGATAAAACAAAAGAGAGAAAATCTAGTGTATTCCCGCTTTTTAATGTTAAAAATTATAAAATGCAACCTACAAGTGCGCACTCACATTTAAAAAGTGACAAATCGCTTGTTTTAAGGATAGGCGAGGCTCTCACCCGACTCCAGTCACCACGGCCGTTGGTGTTACTGTTTAGAAGGGCGGGATAGCTATCGCAAGTGGATCCTCTTTGGTTTCATATGCCTGTCGCCATCAACGCGTTTCACTGCCAGCGGCAGCTTTATCAAGACTGGCGAGGCGGCTGTAAGTCACTGCTAATATAGTTTTGGAGTGTAAAACTATATTAGCAGTGACTTACAGCCGCCTCGCCAGTCTTGATAAAGCTGCCGCTGGCAGTGAAACGCGTTGATGGCGACAGGCATATGAAACCAAAGAGGATCCACTTGCGATAGCTATCCCGCCCTTCTAAACAGTAACACCAACGGCCGTGGTGACTGGAGTCGGGTGAGAGCCTCGCCTATCCTTAAAACAAGCGATTTGTCACTTTTTAAATGTGAGTGCGCACTTGTAGGTTGCATTTTATAATTTTTAACATTAAAAAGCGGGAATACACTAGATTTTCTCTCTTTTGTTTTATCCTACACCTGTACTACCCTGGTGAGCTGAAATCTAGTGCAACCAGCACCTATAGCCCCTAATTGGATATCTACACAGAGGAGAAAGATCTAAGAGGAGTTAATATATACAGCTCTATATTCATTCACCAGCCGGTAAGAGTACCTAGCAACGGTGACGGGCACAGTGGTGACTTTATAAGTTTATGGGCACTGAAAATACTGTATAAGAAAGAACTACAGCCAGATATCACTTTGAATGGAAGAGGAAGAATTATAACTCTACCACTATATAAACAAGGACTATTTAAAGAGCCAGTGTCACCTGTTAAGAAAACTGCTAGCAGCATTTCTCTGTAGTTTTATACTTACAATTTGAACTTTGATACCTGAGGTGCTAAAGGTGCAGCGTTCTAAGAATGAGCTCTGTATTCCTAATTTGAATTTTGACACTAGAAGTGTTAAAGGAGTAGTGTCTCTAAGAATAGGAGCCAACCAAGGAGCCAATACCTCCTAATTAGACCTAATAGAGGCATTCTTTCTGCTCTGTGTTTATATATTTATATATGTTTGAACAGGACTCGTGCGTCATCGGAGATCCACTCCTTCAAAACTTACGTGTTGGGAAACGGACGTGCATCCCACTTCAAGCGATGCCCTCACCATTATGAAGTGAAGCCTCTTGGCATCCTCCAAGTAAGACAGGTTACTCTTGACGACAACCTAGTTACTGCAGTGTTTAGTACTACAAGTGATGACGACAAAATAGCCTTGTCAGTTGTAGACAGAAAGTTCATCAAAATAATGGACAAAGAATTCTTTCAGGATGAGTCTAACAGCTGGGTTGCACCACTGCCTCTTCGTGCTGCAAGGGCCAAACTCCCAACCAATCGTTAACAGGCTCTATCCAGATTCAACTCATTGCAACGTACACTAAAGAACAGGCCAGAAATGAAGGAACATTTCATCGCCTTTATGAAAAGGATCTTTGACAATGATCATGTCGAACCAGCGCCACCACTTCAAGAACAAGATGAGTGCTGGTATCTACCTTTCTTTGGAGTGTACCACCCACGTAAGCCTAAACAAATTAGGGTAGTATTTGACTCCAGCACACACCAAGTATCAAGGCATATCCCTGAACGATGTTCTTCTCACGGGTCCTAATCTAACCAACAACCTTGTAGGTGTACTGATGAGGTTTAGAAGAGAGCCAGTTGCAATAACTGCCGACATTGAGCAAATGTTTCATTGCTTCATTGTACATGAAGGCCATAGAAATTTCCTAAGGTTCGTGTGGCACCGTAACAACAACATGGACGATGAGATTATGGAATATCGCATGAAGGTACATGTTTTTGGAAATAGCCCCTCACCCGCTGTTGCAACATACGGTTTACAAAGGACGGCTCTTAGTGGAGAAAAAGAGTATGGAACAGACGCTCGACAATTCGTTGAGAGAGACTTTTATGTTGATGATGGACTTAAATCTTTACCTACAGAGGAATCTGCTTCAAAGAACACAAGGTATGCTATCTGAGGCTAACCTCAGGCTACACAAGATTGCTTCAAATAGTGTTGCTGTTATGAAAGCCTTTCAACCTGACGATCACGCCCCAGGGTTTAAAGACCTAAACCTTTGGATGGACATGCCACCTGTACAGAGAAGTCTAGGCCTACGGTGAAACTTATTAAAGGACACCTTCGGTTTTCAAGTCAGCTCTACAGACAAGCCATTCACTAAGCGTGGTGTGCTATCAGTGGTGAATAGTCTATACGATCCACTGGGATTTGTGGCTCCCATCACCATACAAGGGAAATCCTTGCTTAGTTCTCAGAGACGATTAAAGATTGGGACGCTCCGCTGCCAACAGACAAGCTTTCAAAGTGGGAGTCCTGGAGAAAATCTCTTAAAAAGCCTTAAATGAAATCTGTATACCGCGCTGCTACACTTTAACTTCCCTCGCTACAAGTCAGAGAAGGGAGCTGCATATCATATCTTCTCGGATGCATCTACTGAGGCCATAGCAGCGGTTACCAACCTCGATCATGCCACCAGGCCAGTGTCTGCAAGTGCGTTTGCTAATTCTTCTTGGATAACAGGTCCTGAATTCCTGCTGGATGATCCAGATGAGACCACAACTTATGTCTTCAGTCTTCTAGAACCTGACAAAGATCCAGAGATTCGTCCAGAAGTTAAAACCCTCATCACCCATACTAAGCAAGGACTTGGCTTGGGCTGCCATCGCTTTGAATGTTTTTCCTAAGTGGACAAGGCTTGTACGCACCATCGCAAGGTTAGTCCACATTGCACACTGCTTCTACACAAGGCCCACTGATATTCAATGTCAAGGTTGGCACGTGTCCTCTCAGAGGACCAGTCAAAACACTTAGATCCGACTGTGGAACTAATTTCGTTGGTGCCTGTCGAGAGTTACAGCTCAACTCTAGGCCAATCCAAGACCTTTTAGCTGAAAAGGGGTGTACATGGATATTCAATCCTCCTCACTCTTCCCACATGGGCGGCTCTTGGGAGAGAATGATAGGCATCACACGTAAAATACTTGACTCTATGCTTATCGATTCGAATTCCGCAGGACTTACCCACGAGATTCTAACAACCTTCCTAGCAGAAGCATCTGACATAATCAACTCCAGGCCACTTGTTCCAGTGTCTACAGACCCAGAGAACCCGACCATCCTTACTCCAGCTACTCTGCTTACCCAGAAGCTTGGGACTGTTCCTGTTCCACCTGGAAACTTTAAATCAGGAAATCTGTGCTATGATCAGTGGAAGCAAGTACAACACCTCGCCAACTGCTTCTGGAAATGGCAACGTATGAACCCTAACATACAAGTTGGAGATTTCGTTCTGCTCAAGGACCAACAAGCTGAGCGGATTGAATGGCCTGCGGGACTTATTATAAAGAGCGTTCCTAGTGATGATGGTAAGGTCCGCAAAGTGGAAGTGAAGGTTGCAAGACAAGGGACTGTAAAGACCTTCCTCAGACCTATCACGGAACTTATTTTGCTCTTGCCTTTTGGAGAATGAACTGTCTTGCGTAGACTGCTGGATCTTGCCTACTACTTCAAGAAAAGAAGTTACACTTCAAGTCTTACAGTATGGTTGTTGCATTATTGCATGTTCTCTTTATGTTTTTCAGGTTTTCAAGATTTCAAGCAAATTACACTGTTATTCATTTGCATTGCATAACTACCGTTATGGTTTAAATAGTGACATTTTTCAATGCCAGACGGGGAGTGTGCTGTTACACAGTTAATATTTCATAATTATGTATGGTATCTATACAGTTAATTCCTGTATTGCTGTTCTATGGACATTTCTATAGTCAGTTATGCTGCCACCTTTGGTCGTTTTTGTGTATTGCACTTGTATGTATGTCAGAGGTCAGAGCTTTGACTCATCTAAACCACTCCCATCTTCTCCAGGGAGCATTTCCTGGTTTATTGTTCATTGTCTTTCTGCCTTATGAGGCACACATGTGTATTCTCCATGCTACTCTGATCAAAGCATCATCTTTTGACCGCCGCATGATACTGAAATCCATTCATTTTGCTGTATCCCACTGTTGTGATGGACTGAATAAATCGGCTTTGTGGATGAACACAGTATTTGGTGAGTTCAGCTATCTGATAAGGCTCGTCCCCAGCGTTTCTCTAACTTACACGGGTTGGCATTGCTCTTACAAGGGAAAGAATCGCTATCACAACCTTCTGAGTCAGAATATGAAATATGAAAAAACGTATGAACTGAGTACCGTAGACGCCCTCTGGTGGCCGTTACAGCACTGTGCAGCCTAGTTTTAATGATTGGGTGCAATGGGCGACCTCTAGTGGCCACAGTGAACGCTGGTTCCCTGCTGGTGGTCGTCTGAATACATTTGTGGTGGTGGTCCCGGAAAGGTCTCGTTTTCTTATTGCAGATGTGAAATCTAGGTGTGCTTTGTGTTCCAGCAGGCAGGTGGGTAGGTGACCAGGTAGATGGATAGGTGGCTGGTTACACAGGTAGGAGGGCGGATGGATGGATGGATGGGTAGGTGGCTGGAACGGTGGGGCAGGTAGGTGGGCCAGCACATAGGTGGGTGGCTAGATGGTGAAGCATAGATGTGCGGCCATGCTACTGACCTCTCGGCAGCTCAGGGTGGCCATGGCATCTCGGCGTCCAGGGCTGGCTGGCATCATATCGGCAGGTGGGGCCGGCGGGCAGTTTCACCTAGGTGGGCGAGCTTCTCTCCTCACTGCCGCCACAGTGGATGGATGGGGGACAGGAAACGGGCTGAAGCACAGGAGTGAGGGGGCTAGGTAAGTAAATAAAACCATGCCCCTCACGCCCAACACTGGCCACCAGCCCCTGGTACATGCTCCCAGCCCCTCCAGGGACTGGAGAAAACCCCTGCTGTACATGACTTGCTTAGCACGGGGTAAGCAGGGACATTTCTGTGAACTAGGCCCCTTATGGTCATTTAGGGGGTTCATTTATGAATCTATACTCACCTATGTCAGCCGCTATCCCCTCACTGACCCTGCATTAGAGAGTTACTCCCCTTTTCCTAGTGAGGAAAGCTCCATCTGATGAGTGACAGGAAACTGACCTCACCTCCCCCTCACACCATCACTGACCCTGCATTAGCAAGTTACTCACCTTTTCCTAGCATAGCTCTATCTGATAAGGGACAGGAAACTCACCTCACCTCCCCCTCACACCATCACTGACCCTGCATTAGAGTTATACTCACCTTTTCGTAGCATAGCACTATCTGATAAGGGACAGGAAACTCACCTCACCTCCCCCTCAAACCATCACTGACCCTGCATTAGAGTTATATTCACCTTTTCCTAGCATAGCTCTATCTGATAAGGGCCAGGAAACTCACCTCACCTCCCCCTCACACCATCAGTGACCCTGCATTAGAGAGATACTCACCTTTTCCTAGCATAGCTCTATCTGATGAGTGCCAGGAAACTCACCTCCCCCTCACACCATCAATGACCCTGTATTAGACAGTTACTCATCTTTTCCTAGCAGCGCTCTTTCTGATAAGGGACAGGAAACTCACCTCACCTCCCCCTCACACCATCACTGACCCTGCATTGGAGTTATACTCACCTTTTCCTAGCAGAGCTCTATCTGATAAGGGACAGGAAACTCACCTCACCTCCCCCTCACACCATCAGTGACCCTGCATTAGAGAGTTACTTACCTTTTCCTAGCAGAGCTACATTTAATGGGTGACAGGAAACTCACCTCACCTCCCCCTCACACCATCAGTGAGCCTGCATTAGAGAGATACTCCCCTTTTCCTAGCAGAGCTCCATCTAATGGGTGACGGGAAACTCAACTCACCTCCCCCTCACACCATCAGTGACCCTGCATTAGAGAGTTACCTATTCTAAGTATGTCACACACCCCGCTTCAGATAGTCATTACACTTGGGTTATACGACCTGTAGAGGGCGATCTTGCAGAGATGTCATGAAAAAAAGTGAGCCCCTCCCGGTCCATAAATACCTGGTACCTCCCACTCATTCCCCAGTCTTCCATCTCTGCAGACGGCGAGCAAGTCAGAAGATGGATGTCTCCTCCTTGCAGGTAGCCGGGGTAACTCCCGGCCCCCTTGTTAGTCTATTTCTGCCTGGTCCCCCTTCTTAGTATTACACCTTGCCTCCCAGCCTAGGCTGCTGGTCCGGGCAAGGGTAGACGGCACCTAATGGTGCTTAGGAGCTACGCTCCACCGTGAGACCCCATACTAAGGGGTAGGCGGTTTGCCAGGTTGGTGATCCTGGTTCGGGATGCCCCGTCACTTGCCCTTCCACCTTCAAGCGTGGATTCCCCCTCTCCCGGATTGCCCTTGCTCCTTAGAGGGGGGGGGGGCCTTTCTCCCTTAGTGTAATCGTCTTTATTTTGTGTTTGTCACAGCTGTACTTTTTGTGGTGTGTGATTCATTAGGGTGCATTTTTTATGGTGACAGCTTCGGTGGGGGAGCTTCTTCCCCTCAGGTGCGGTTGGTAGGGGGGCGGGGCCGGGCGCTCGCCCCCCGTGCTCCTGGCGCCGCTGCAGAGCCTGGCCACTGGCCGGGAGCGGCGTTGTTGTCAGGGGGGCGGGGCCGGGTGCGTTGCGCGAACTGCGTCGGCCTGCCCGCCCTTCTTCTCCCTCTGCTTCTCGTGTTTTTCCGCTCTGGCAGGACGGACGCAATCTTCCTCCGTGAGTGGCCCTTGGGGCCTCATTACTTTCATGACGTATATAATATATATATATATATAATGTTATTGCATATCAGTATGTCTGCATTTTGTGTGCTTGGGCATGATTGAGGTGCTGAATAGCCCTGTATTCTGTCTTCCAGGTGGACCCTTGTTGGATCCTAAAGGGTCCTCCCGGTCCTAGGGTCCCTGGTTTAATTTAAGAACTCCCCATAAATCCTCCCACTCGGGACACAGGGGGGCATCCCGGGTCGCTTATATTGCGTAATTCCCTTGGGTATTGCGACTACCAATAAAATCACCATATGGAGGCTTCCCAGGATACCGGGCTCAGGCTCCCCTTGGGGCAACCCCCGGCAGTGTTTGGGGTGTGGGGCATCCCTTACAGGGGATGATGTTTTCCTTTGCATACCATGTGCGCAGCAGACTATTACGCGGCAGTCCGGATCCCATGCATCTGGTTCTGCGCCGCCTGACCCGTACCCCGTGTGATGTTGTCACGAGAGGGCAGTCGCAATCTGAGGTGTGTGCCAGATTGTCCATCTTGAAAAATTATTTTCTAGCGCTGTGGGCAGAAAGGCCCCGGCTAAGAGAAAGCACTTGTCCCCAGTCACGCAGGCTTCTGATCTTGAGGAGTTAGATTCACTGGACTGGTCTGATTACCCCCCGCTAGAGGAAGGGGAGCTTTTTGAGGAGTCGGATGGTTCTGACGATCAGCAGTTTGTGGGCGCTGATGCCGAGCGGGGTCAGGGGGATTCTTTGGATACCCCTAAGGTCCTGGCTCATATGTTTGAGGTTTTGGCAATCTCTACTCCTGAAGTGACCCTTCCGCAGAAGGGGGAGTTCTTTGAAGAGGCTAAGCCGCGCTTAGAATTCCCTAATCAAAGGCATTTCAACTGCATTATTATTAAGGAATGGGAGAGGCCTACTCGGCTTCCGGGTGTCCCTCCGGGTTGGGATAAGAAATATCCCTTTCCGGTGGATGCGGTGAAGCGCTGGTCATCCCCTCCCGAGGTGGACGCCGCTGTTTTGGGGTTGTCTAGCACCTTTGTCTTGCATTCTCCTGACTGTTCTACTCTCAAGGACGGTGAGGACAAACACATTGACCAGATGGCTTGTCACGGTTTTGCCAGTGTTGGGGCGGCCTTGCGGCCTGTTTGTGCTTCAGCGCTTTTAATAGTGGCTTCTAGGTCAGTTGTCAGGGACCTGTTGTCTACCTCCAGGCTTGACCCGGCTAGTGATGAGTTCACCGCCCTTAAGCGGTGCGAATTGTTTTTGTCATTTGTGCTAGCCGCCCTGGATGACACCATGGTGAAGTAGAACTTCGGCCTTGCTGGTGGCTATTCGGTGGTCGGTTTGGTTGTGCCAGTGGGCGGCTGATTTTGTGTCCAAAAAGTTGCTTACGGCTCTTCCCTTTCTGGGCTTGCGGCTCTTTGGAGAAAAATTGGATTCGGTCGCAAAAGGAGGTAGGTTACCTCAGCGAAAGAAGCAACGTCGTCCCTTTCGGGGGGCGGCTTCCTTTACCCCTTCCTTTCGTGGGGCCAGAGCTGGACGGGGATCGGTTGTCTTCTCCTCCAGAGGTGATTCCTGGAACAGGGGAAGAGGACGTGCCCATCCAGGTCACAGCTGGGGCTCCAAGCCCAAAGCCACTGCTAAGCCGGCTCAGCAATGAGGGGGTGCCCTCACCCTCGCGGGTGGGGGGACGGCTGCGACACTTCTCCCCGGTCTGGGACAAGGAGGTCTCGGACAGATGGATTCGGGAAGTGGTGTCTTCCGGTTACAAACTGGAGTTCGAGATCCGGCCTCCACCCAGATTCTTCAGGTCTCGGGTGCCCTTGGATCCTCTGGCCGCGCAGGGGCTCCGGGCAGCAGTAAAAGATCTCCTGGACATGGCTGTCATCTGCCCGGTGCCTCCCTCGGACCGGGGCCTGGGATGCTATTCCAATCTGTTCACGGTGCCCAAGAAGGATGGCTCCGTTCGTCCCATCCTGGATCTGAAGTTTCTCAACAGGTTTATCCGTCCCAAAAAGTTCTGCATGGAAACTCTGCGCTCTGCCATAAATTCACTTCGGCAGGAGGACTTCATGACGTCCATAGACATCAAGGATGCTTATCTGCACGTTCCAATCTTCCCGGCACATCAGAGATTTCTCAGGTTCGTGGTGGAAGATCGGCATTTTCAGTTTGTGGCTCTTCCATTTGGCCTTACCTCGGCTCCAAGGGTTTTCATCAAGGTGCTGGCGGGGGTGATGGCCCTCCTCAGAGCCCAGGGTATCCGCATCGTGCCTTATCTGGACGATCTTCTTATTATGGCATCCTCTCTCAGCCAGGCGGAGCTAGATACCAGGACTGTGGTAGTCACTCTGGAGAGATTCAGCTGGGTGATCAACTATCCCAAGTCCTTCCTCTCTCCGTCCAGGGTGGTGGTGTTCCTGGGAATGTCTCTGGATACTTCTCAGTCCAGGGTGTTCCTCCCCCGGCCCAAGGTTCTTTTGATTCAGGAATTGATGCAGCTTCTCCTATCCATCCCTCGTCCGTCCATCCGGCTGGGGATGCGACTGGTGGGATTGATGGTGGCTTCGTTCGAGGCAGTTCCCTTTGCCCAGTTTCACACAAGGACACTCCAGCTCCATCTCTTGGAGGCCTGGGACAGGTCTCCGCTGTCATTGGATCAGTCTTTCTGATGTCCCCCCGGGTTCGGCGTTCCCTTCGGTGGTGGCTGGAACCGAGCAATCTGCTGAGGAGCAGATCCTTTGACCCCTCGTTGGGAGACGGTCACCACGGATGCCAGCCTGTCAGGTTGCGGGGGTTGGAAGGATCTTCAGTTTCAGGGACTGTGGGGGCCTAAGGAGGCTCATGATCCCATCAATGTTCTGGAGCTGAGAGCCATCAGGTTGGTTCTGGCTCACTTGTCTCATCAGTTACGGGGCCTACCGGTTCAAGTTCGGTCGGACAATTGGACGGCGGTCGCCTGCATCAATCACCAGGGAGGGGACTCACAGCAGGTGTGCCATCAGGGAAGTGTCTTTGATCCTGGCTTGGGCAGAGAGCAATGTCCCATGCATCTCGGCGGTGTACATTCTGGGAGTGGAGAACACGCAGGTGCTCATCTCTCCGGGGGGAATGGTCTCTCAGCTCCAAGGTGTTTCGGTCGCTTTGCCACCGGTGGGGGACTCCGGAGGTGGACCTCTTTGCCTCTCGTCACAATTACAAGCTTCCAGCATTTGTGTCTCTCTCACGGGATCCGCTGGCTCTGGCAGTGGATGCCATGTCTCTGACCTGGAGGGATCTGGGGTTTCTGTATCTGTTCCCTCCGTTTCCCATGGTGGGCAAAGTGGTGCGCAAGCTGGCCCTAGAGGGCGCGTCAGCAATCCTGGTGGCTCCAAGATGGCCAAGACAGGTTTGGTTCACAGACGTGGTAAGGTTGGCAGCGGATCAGTTAGATCTGCCCCTTCTGCCGGATCTGCTCACTCAGGGTCCACTGCTGTACCCCAATTTACCAACGCTGGCTTTGACGGCGTGGCTGCTGAAACCTTCATCTTGAAGGAGGAAGATCTTTCTGATTCTGTCATTCAGACTCTGGTTAGGGCTAGAAAGAAGTCTTCCTCTGCCATCTACTATAGGATTTGGAGGTCTTAAATTGATTGGTGTGAGGTCCGGGCCTTGCCTTGCAGGGTGTTTTCTATCCCTAGGGTTTTGGAATTTCTGCAACATGGTCTGGACCTGGGTTTGCAGCTTAGTACGCAGAAAGGGCACGTTTCTGCTCTGGCGGTGTTCTTTCAAAGGTCTTTTGCTCTTCATCCTCTGGTTAGGGCCATTTTCCAGGGGGTTACGCATGTGCGCCCTCCTAGGAAGCCGTTGCTCCCAGTTTGGGATTTGAATTTGGTTCTTTCTGCTTTTCAGGGTCCTCCTTTTGAACCCTTGCAGGATATTGCTCTTTCTACGCTTACTCAGAAGGTTGCATTTTTTTGGTTGCCATCTCTTCTGTTCGGCGTGTATCGGAGTTGGCGGCTTTGTCCATTAAGGCTCCTTACTTTGAGAGGCATCAGGACAAGGTTGTTTTCCGCTTCAAGACAGATTTCCTTCCTAAGGTGGTCTCTGCCTTTCATCTTAATCAGGACATTGTTCTACCCTCCTTGTGTCCTAAGCCCTGCAATGACAAGGAGAGGGTTTTGCATTCTCTGGATGTGGTTCGCTGTGTGAAGTACTATTTGGTGGCTACTTCTTCTTTTCGTAGGGCTGACGACCCTTTTTGTGGTGCCCTCTGAGCCTAGGAAAGGTTTGGCTCCCGCCAAGTCTTCCATTAGTATATGGATTCGCCAGGCCATTGTTGGGGCCTATTCTGCCAAGGGGGAGGTTCCCCCTTTTCGTGTTACTGCTCATTCCACTCTTGCTGTTGGGGCGTCCTGGGCTTTCCAGCATCAGGCCTCTGTTGAGCAAGTTTGTAAGGCTGCTACTTGGTCTTCCGTTCACACTTTTTCCAAGTTTTACAAGGTTGATGTGCGGGCCTCAGCGGATGCTGTTTTTGGCTGCAAGTTCTGCAAGCTGCAGTGGTTTAAGTTTGTGCATTGTTGCCTTGTTTTGGATCCCTGCCCTTTATCGACACTGCTATTGGATGTCCCAAGTGTAATGACTATCTGAAGCGGGGTGTGTGAAATACTTAGAATAATACCATTTTGTGAATACTCACCTGTAAAATGGGTATTATAAGTATGTCACACACACCGCTTCAGATAGTCATTACACTTGGGTTATACCGACCTGTAGAGGGCGATCTTGCAGAGATGTCATGAAAAAAAGTGAGCCCCTCCCGGTCCATAAATACCTGGTACCTCCCACTCATTCCCCAGTATTAAGACAGCAGTAAAGGGACCAGGAAGAGCCAAAATAACCAGTAACAGTAAAAAGGTTCACCATAGAAAGGATCCAGAATACCAAAGGGCGGGGTGAAGCGGGGTGTGTGACATACTTAGAATAATACCATTTTGTGAATACTCACCTGTAAAATGGGTATTATAAGTATGTCACACACCCCGCCCTTTGGTATTCTGGATCCTTTCTATGGTGGAGGGGCTCACTTTTTTTAATGACATCTCTGCAAGATCGCCCTCTACAGGTCGGTATAACCCAAGTGTAATGACTATCTGAAGCGGGGTGTGTGACATACTTATAATACCCATTTTACAGGTGAGTATTCACAAAATGGTATTTTTCCTAGCATAGCTCTATCTAATAAGGGACAGGAAACTCACCTCACCTCCCCCTCACACCATCACTGACCCTGCATTAGAGAGATACTCACCTTTTCCTAGCAGAGCTCCATCTAATGGGTGACAGGAAACTCACCTCACCTCCCCCTCACACCATCAGTGACCCTGCATTAGAGAGATACTCACCTTTTCCTAGCAGAGCTCTATCTGATAAGGGACGGGAAACTCACCTCACCTCACCTCCCCCTCACACCATCACTAACCTTGTATTAGAGAGATACTCACCTTTTCCTAGCAGAGCTCTATCTGATAAGGGATGGGAAACTCACCTCACCTCCCCCTCACACCATCAGTGACCCTGAATTAGAGAGATACTCACCTTTTCCTAGCAGAGCTACATCTGATGGGTGACAGGAAACTCACCTCACCTCCCCCCTTACACCATCAGTGACCCTGCATTAGAGAGATACTCACCTTTTCCTAGCAGAGCTACATCTGATGGGTGACAGGAAATTCACCTCACCTCCCCCTCACACCATCAGTGACCCTGCATTAGAGACATACTCACCTTTTCCTAGCAGAGCTCCATCTGATGGGTGACAGGAAACTCACCTCACCTCCCCCTCACACCATCAGTGACCCTGCATTAGAGTTATACTCACCTTTTCCTAGCAGAGCTACATCTGATGGGTGACAGGAAATTCACCTCACCTCCACCTCACACCATCAGTGACCCTGCATTAGAAAGATACTCACCTTTTCCTAGTGAGGAAAGCTCCATCTGATGGGCACAGGAAATAGTCACAATTACATAACTCCGAACTTTTGAAAACCAGAAAGAGGGACACGCACACATTCATTGCAATTAAACAACGTCCCTGCACACACATTACAACCAGAAAGAGGCATCCCTCCATTACAACCAGTAAGGGGCATCTCTCCATTACAACCAGTGAGAGGCATCCCTCATTACAACTAGTGAGAGGCATCCTTCAGTCCGGCCAAGGTGGGGCATCCCTCATTACAGCCACTAAGGGGCATCCCTCATTACAACCACTGAGAGGCATACTTCATTCTGGCCAGTGTGGGGCATCCCTCATTACAGCCACTGGGGGGCATTCCTCATTACAGTCACCGAGGGGCATCCCTCATTACAACCACTGAGGGCCATCCCTCATTACAATCCGTGAGGTGCATCCCTCCACTGCAACCAGTGAGGAGCATCCCTCCATTACAACCACTGAGGGGCATCCCTCCATTACAGCCACACACACAGGCACATACACACAGGCGCACACACATGGACACACACACACACACACACACACACAGGGGCATCCCTCCATTACAACCACTGAGGGGCATCCCTCCATTACAACCACTGAGGGGCATCCCTCCATTACAACCACTGAGAGGCATCCCTCCATTACAACCACTGAGAGGCATCCCTCATTTCGGTCAGTGTGGGGCATCCCTCATTACAGCCACTGAGGGGCAATCCTCATTACAGCCACCGAGGGGCATCCCTCATTACAGCCACCGAGGGGCATCCCTCATTACAACCCGTGAGATGCATCCTTCCGCTGCAACCAGTGAGGGGCATCCCTCCATTACAACCACTGAGGGGCATCCTTCATTACAACCACTGAGGGGCATCCTTCATTACAACCACTGAGGGGCATCCTTCATTACAACCACTGAGGGGCATCCCTCCATTACAGCCATTTACAGGCACATACACACTCAGAGTCACACACACACACACACACACACACACACACACACACACACACACACGTACAAACACACACAGGCACATACACACACACAGGTACACACAAACACATGCAGTGACAAACACACACACAGGCACAGACACACTCACACGGGCATCCCTCATTACAACCACTGAGGGGCATCCCTCCATTACAACCACTGAGGGGCATCCTTCATTACAACCACTGAGGGGCATTCCTCCATTACAGCCACACACACACGCAGGCACATACACACAGGAACACACACACACAGGAACAGACACAGGCACACACACACTCACAGGCACACAGACAGTGAGACTCACACAGGCACAAACACTTACACAGGTACACACACACTCAGATGAACATGCACACACAGGTACACTCACACACAGGCACACATACACACACAGTCACAGTGACACACACAGGCACACACACTCACAGGCACACAGTGAGACACACTCACACAGGTACACGCACACTTAGGCACACAGACACACACACTTACATACACAGGCACACATACACACACACACAGGCACACACAAAGACAAACACACACAAATCATCAGCTATTTTAAATTTTTTTTTAATTTGACAAAAATGTTCTTTTAGAAAGTTCCTTCAGCACCTCTTCCTCTGGGGTCTCAGACTTTTGGTCTCTGCAGTCTGGAGGGATCGCAGCGGCGCCTAGTCACGTGTCTTCTCAGGAAGTCGGTGACTCAGCAGGTGGGCAGAGCTCTCATGTCCCGCTCCAGTGCTGCTATGTTACCATCAGCCGGAGCTGGGCAGGCCGAAGCAGGACTGCCAATCAGTTTTATCTCTTGGCCAGGGAAGGGGGGTGCGGGCGTCAGACCTGCCGAGGGTGGGGGGGACTGGACCGAACTCAAGGAAAAACATTTTTTGTTACAGACGACTGCCCCCCTGCCATGCAAGTGCCCCTAGGCACAGGCCTAGGTTTACCTTGTGGTAAATATGGCCCTGTCTGGAGATTTTGTCTCCCTTGTTGCCAGACCATTTTGCACTAATTTGCGCTTCACATGTTCAACTGTGATTTTTCAAGGGATTTCCAGGGATTTCCCAGGGAAATATTATATATATATTTTTTAAGCAGAGTCTGGGCTTTAACATGAATTGTCTTGTTTGTCATTTTTTAGGTGTATTCTCAATATTTTTGGGTTAAATATGTGCAAAGAAATTAAAAATCTATTTTTATTGGGTATACTGACCTGTAGATGGCGATCTTACAGAGATGTCAATAAAAAAGGTAAGACCCTCCCGGTCCATAAATACCTGGGACCTCCCACTCATTCCCCAGTATAAAGAAAGCAGTAAGGTAAAGGGACCAGTAAGCCAATTAAAACTAACAAAGGTTCACCATATAAAGGATCCAGAATACCAAAGGGCAGGGTGAAGCGGGGTGTGTGACATACTTAGAATACCCATTTTACAGGTGAGTAATCACAAAATGGTATTATTCTAAGTATGTCACACACCCTGCTTCAAGACATTCATTACATGTGGGACATCCAATAGCAGTGTCCATAAAGGACGGGGATCCAAAAACAAGGCAACAAGGCACAAACTTAAACCACTGCAGCTTGCAGAACCTTGCGGCCAAAAACAGCATCCGCTGAGGCCCGCACATCAACCTTGTAAAACTTTTAAAAAGTGTGAACCGAAGACCAAGTAGCAGCCTTACAAACCTGCTAAACAGAGGCCTGGTGCTGGAAAGCCCAGGATGCCCCAACAGCACGAGTAGAATGAGTAGTAACACGAAAAGGGGGCCCCAACAATGGCCTGGCGAATCCATTTACTAATGGAAGACTTGGCGGGAGCCAAACCCTTCCTAGGCTCAGAGGGCACCACAAAAAGGGCGTCCGTCCTACGAAAAGAGGAAGTAGCCATCAAATAGTACTTCACACAGCGAACCACATCCAAAGAATGCAAGACCCTCTCCTTGGCATTGCTAGGCTTAGGACACAAGGAGGGTAGAACAATGTCCTGATTAAGATAAAAAGCAGAGACCACCTTAGGAAGTAAATCTGGCTTGAAGCGGAAAACAACCTTGTCCTGATGCCTCTCAAAGTAAGGGGCCTTAATGAACAAGGCCGCCAACTCCGATACATGCCGAACAGAAGTGATGGCAACCAGAAAAACAACCTTCTGAGTAAGCGTAGAAAGTGCAATATCCTGCAAAGGTTCAAAAGGAGGACCTTGCAAGGCAGAAAGAACCAAATTCAAATCCCAAACTGGGAGCAAAGGCTTCCTAGGAGGCCGCACATGCGTAACCCCCTGGAAAAAGGTCTTAACCAGAGGATGAAGAGCAAAAGACTTTTGAAAGAAAACCGCCAGGGCAGAAACATGCCCTTTCAGCGTACTAAGCTGCAAACCTAGGTCCAGACCATGTTGCAGAAATTCCAAGACCCTAGGAATAGAAAACACCCTGCAAGGCAAGGCCCTGACCTCACACCAATCAATATAAGACCTCCAAATCCTATAGTAGATGGCAGAGGAAGACCGCTTTCTAGCCCTAACCAGAGTCTGAATGACAGCATCAGAAAGACCTTCCTCCTTCAAGATGGAGGTTTCAGCAGCCACGCCGTCAAAGCCAGTGTTGGTAAATTGAGGTAGAGCAGTGGACCCTGAGTGAGTAGATCCGGCAGAAGGGGCAGAACTAACTGATCCTCTGCCAACCTTACCACGTCTGCGAACCAAACCTGTCTTGGCCACCTTGCAGCCACCAAGATTGCTGACGCGCCCTCTAGGGCCAGCTTGGGCACCATAGAAACCCCAGATCCCTCTAGTTCAGGGACATGGCATCCGCCGCCAGAGCCAGCGGATCCCGCAAGAGACACAAATGGCGAAAGCTTGTGATTGTGACAAGAGGCAAAGAGGTCCACCTCCGGAGTCCCCCACCGGTGGCAAAGCGACCGAAACACCTTGGGGCTGAGCGACCATTCCCCCCGGCGAGATGAGCACCTGCTCAGGGAGTCCGCCTCCGTGTTCTCCACTCCCGGAATGTACACCGCCAAGATACATGGGACATTGCTCTCTGCCCAATCCATTATCAAAGACACTTCCCTGAGGGCATGCCTGCTGCGAGTCCCTCCCTGGTGATTGATGTAGGCGACCGCCGTCCGATTGTCCGACCGAACCTGAACCGGTAGTCCCCACAACTGATGAGTCAAGTGAGCCAGAACCAACCTGATGGCTCTCGGCTCCGGAACATTGATGGGATCGTGAGCCTCCTGAGGCCCCCACAGTCCCTGAAACTGAAGATCCTTCCAAAATCCCCCCCAACCAGACAGGCTGGCATCCGTGGTGACCGTCTCCCAACGAGGGGTCAGAAAGGACCTGCCCCTCGTCAGATTGCTTGGTTTCAGCCACCACCGAAGGGAACGCCGCACCCAGGGGGACATCAGAAAGGACTGATCCAATTGTAAATAAGGGGCCTTTATGGAAAATCAATATTGTTAATAATGGTATATATATTGTAAGGGTTTAGGTAGCGGGTTAGTCATCTCCTGGGTAAACGGGCACAAAGTCCACAGAACAAGGAAGAATCATTTAACTGACCTCAGCCAGTTTTATTGCCAGATTGTGGTATAAAGTAAAAAAGAACTAAACAAAAGAAATCCTATGCCTGTCCTGCTCTAACTAAACATTAGGTGCTCCTGACTAACCCAGTGCCGGCCTAGTACCGGGCACCATAACATAGCAGATCATAACATACCACTGGCAATGCTCCCACAGGCTCCTAGCAGATGTCCTGCTCCCAGGATGAGAGAGCCAGAGTGTGTGTGAACTCCCTCCTCCTGAATATACAGCATGGCATGACATGAAGTGGCAAGGCCTAGGGCAGGTTTTCCAAGCAGATAGTATCAGCATTCTGAGACAATAAAAACCAAACAAAGGTTGGGACTAGGAGAACATAAAACTTATGACCAGGGTCATAAAAGAGGAGAAGTCATCAAAGAAGACCAGAGATCAAAGGCTTTTTTTTGTGTATAATTGGGGGAAACCTTAGGCAAGGGAGAGACTGCTAGGACAGAAGAAAGGAAGAGCAGGGAGGAAGGAGACGGCTTGCACCTGAGGAGAGAGGAAGAAGGAGATGGGTGGCACATGAGAAGGGCCAGGCGAGAGGCAGGAGAGGAGAGAGAAAAAGGCATGAAGGCTGCCAGTTGAGAAGGTCTGCTTGTGGGTGCCCGTTTCAGGAGGGTAATGCTTTTAATGTTACCTTAATCAATGTTACCTTCTCAAAAAAATTAGCATATAGTGCTAAAGTTCATTATTTTCCATAATGAAATGATAAAAATTAAACTTTCATATATTTGAGATTCATTGCACACCAACTGAAATATTTCAGGTCTTTTTTTGATTTAATACTGATGATTTTGCCATACAGCTCATGAAAACCCCAAAATCCTATCTCAAAAAATTAGCATATTTCATCTGACCAATAAAAGAAAAGGTGTTTTTAATAAAAAAAAAGTCAACCTTCAAATAATTATGTTCAGTTATGCACTCAATACTTGGTCGGGAATCCTTTTGCAGAAATGACTGCTTCAATGCGGCGTGGCATGGAGGCAATCAGCCTGTGGCACTGCTGAGGTGTTATGGAGGCCCATGATGCTTTGATAGTGGCCTTAAGCTCATCCAGAGTGTTGGGTCTTGCGTCTCTCAACTTTCTCTTCACAATATTCCACAGATTCTCTATGGGGTTTAGATCAGGAGAGTTGGCAGGCCAATTGAGCACAGTAATACCATGGTCAGTAAACCATTTAACAGTGGTTTTGGCACTGTGAGCAGGTGCCAGGTCGTGCTGAAAAATGAAATCTTCACCTCCATAAAGCTTTTCAGCCGATGGAAGCATGAAGTGCTCCAAAATCTCCTGATAGCTAGCTGCATTGACCCTGCCCTTTATAAAACACAGTCGACCAACACCAGCAGCTGACATGGCACCCCAGACCATCACTGACTGTGGGTACTTGACACTGGACTTTAGGCATTTCCTTCTCCCCAGTCTTCCTCCAGACTCTGGCACCTTGATTTTCGAATGACATGCGAAATTTGCTTTCATCAGAAAAAAGTACTTGGGACCACTGAGCAACAGTCCAGTGCTGCTTCTCTGTAGCCCAGGTCAGGCGCTTCTGCCGCTGTTTCTGGTTCAAAAGTTGCTTGACCTGGGGAATGCTGCACCTGTAGCCCATTTCCTGCACACGCCTGTGCAAGGTGGCTCTGGATGTTTCTACTCCAGACTCCGTCCACTGCTTCCGCAGGTCCCCCAAGGTCTGGAATTTGTCCTTCTCCACAATCTTCCTCAGGGTCCGGTCACCTCTTCTTGTTGTGCAGCATTTTCTGCCACATTTTTTCCTTCCCACAGACTTCCCATTGAGGTGCCTTGATACAGCACTCTGGGAACAGCCTATTTGTTCAGAAATGTATTTCTGGGTCTTACCCTCTTGCTTGAGGGTGTCAATGATGGCCTTCTGGACAGCAGTCAGGTTGGCAGTCTTACCCATGATGGCGGTTTTGAGTAATGAACCAGGCTGGGCTTTTTTAAAAGCCTCAGGAATCTTTTGCAGGTGTTTAGAGTTAATTAGTTGATTCAGATTAATAGCTCGTTTAGAGAACCTTTTCATGATATGCTAATTTTTTGAGATAGGATTTTGGGGTTTTCATGAGCTGTATGGCAAAATCATCAGTATTAAATCAAAAAAAGACCTGAAATATTTCAGTTGGTGTGCAATGAATCTCAAGTATATGAAAGTTTAATTTTTATTATTTCATTATGGAAAATAATGAACTTTAGCACTATATGCTAATTTTTTGAGAAGGACCTGTATATGTGTATAGGCCAGTCCCAGAATTGTATTGTGTTGAAAGATTTGATTGCATTATTGTGTTATTTTGTCAACAATATATCTCTTTATTTACTACTTGTCTCAGTGTCCTCTGCATATACCAGAAGTCAAAAGAACCTACAGTCTTACAGTCTTATGCGTGTATCCATTGTGTGATCATTGGCCAGATATTGATAATATTTGTATATGCGTTTGCCTATTTTAGTCGAGCCGGGCAGGATAGATATATACATATAATATTAATATTTGGATATTAATTATTTAATTTTATTTACATAATTGGCTTGCGCCAGCCAGGAGATAATATTAATATTAGTTATTCATATTTAATTGTTTACATAATTGGCACGTGCCATTCAGGAGAGGTTGTATTGTTTACACAATGACAGCGGGAACCCGTCCCAGGCCGCCAAGAGATGGAGCTGGAGCGTCCTTGTGTGAAACTGGGCAAAGGGAACCGCCTCGAACGATGCCACCATCAATCCCACCAGTCGCATCCCCAGCCGGATGGACGGGCGGGGGATAGATATGAGACGCCGAGTCAAATCCTGAATCAAACCACAAACTGAAAATGCCGATTGCCCACGACAAACCTGAGGAATCTCTGGTGTGCCAGAAATATTGGAATATGCAGGTAAGCATCCTTGATGTCTATGGACGTCATGAAGTCCCCCTGACGAAGTGAATGGATGGCTGAGCGCAGAGTTTCCATACGGAACTTCCGGGGACGAAGAAACCTGTTGAGCAACTTCAGATCCAGAATAGGACGAACAGAACCATCCTTCTTAGGCACCGTGAACAAATTGGAATAGAAGCCCAGGCCCCGGTCTGAGAGGGGCACCGGACAGATGACAGCCATGTCCGCGAGACTTGCTACTGCCGCCCGAAGCCCCTGGGCGGCCAGAGGATCTGACGGCACCCGAGAACTGAAGAATCTGGGAGGGGGCCGGAACTCAAACTCCTGCTGGTAACCGGAAGACACCGCCTCCTGAATCCACCTGTCTGAGACCTCTTGGACCCAGACTTGTGAGAAGAGTTGCAACCGTCCCCCCACCGGCAAGGGTGAGGGCACCCCCTCATTGCTGGGCCAACTTGGAGGCTCTAGGCTTGGAGCCACCCCTGCCCCTAGGCCAGGAATCACCTCTGGATGAAGGGAAGGCCGAACCCCTGCCAACTCTAGCCCCACGAAAGGACAGAGAAGGAAGCCACCCCCCGAAAAGGGCGACGCTGCTTCTTACGCTGAGATAACCTACCTCCATTTGCCACCGAATCCAATTTTTCTCCAAAGAGCCGTAATCCCACAAAGGGAAGGGCCGTGAGCGACTTTTTGGACACAAAATCAGCCGCCCACTGACTTAACCAAACCGACCGGCGGATAGCCACAAACAGGGCCATAGCTCTGCTACACATCACCAATGTGTCATCCAGGGCGGACAGCACGAAGGACAAAAATAACTCACAGTGCTTACGTTCGGCAAATTCCTCAGTAGCCGGGTCAAGCCCGGAAGAGGCCAATAATCTCGTAACAACCGACCTGGCAGCTACCAATACAAGCGCAGAAGCACAAACCGGCCGCAAGGCCGATCCAACACTGGCAAAACCATGACAAGCCATCTGGTCAATGCGTTTATCCTCACCATTCTTAAGGGTAGTGCACTCCGGAAAATGGAGGACTGAGAAGCTGGACAACCCCAAAACAAGAGCATCCACCTCGGGGGGAGACGGCCAGTGCTTCACTGCGTCCGCCGGAAAGGGATATATTCTAAGCATACAGCACGTCCTGCTCCAGATATAGTAATAACATGTGGGTAATCCTCCGCCTCCAGCGCAGTGCACTGCAGACATGTAGAAAACAAGCTCCTCCCGGCCCTACATAAGCCGAAGGACCTCCCACAAATCCCCAGATTTCTCTGCAGTGCTGGAACTGCGAAGACATGAAGTATCACGCTCTCGCAGGCTAGCGGGGCTTTACAGCCCGAGGCCCTGCGGGACTATTTCCACCCGTCCTCTTTGAAGAAGAATAATGCCTCCCAGCTTGGGCTGCGTGGGTCGGGTGAAGGTAGGCAGCACCTTGTGTGCTTAACGGAGCCATGCTCCACCGCAATCCCCCACCATAGGGTAGGTGGTTTAGGCTGATGGTGAGCCTCTAGTGGATGCCCCTCCCGCATTATTGCCCTGTACCCCGGGTAGTGCTGGACCCTGTGTGAAGGGTCGCCATCCTCCCTCATTTCCCCAACTAGTTAGGGGGAAAAGAAAGGGGGGGTATGTGTGTGGCGGTCCCAGTGTACCAGTATGTCACGCTTATGGCCTTATTTCTGCCCTTCATTAACATTGATATGTCAGAGCCGCGCTGCTTGCTCGTTATTCGGTTTGCGGCTGCCGCTGTATGTCTTATACATAGTTTGCTGCGATGGCTAGATGCTGTGGCGCCTTTTCCTTACTAGATGTTACGTTTTTTCTACGAATCCTTAAGCGTGTGTTGTATCCTTGCCTTGTCATTACCTCAGAGCTTCACGCTCTTCAGAGTGGGCGGGGACTTGAATTGGCGCGCTCCGCGTCACGGCCGAGCATCGAGCCCGCCCTTCGAGGTTCGCTGGGCGCCATTTTGTTGATCTTTGCGCGCGTGCGCGCGGTTCCCCTCCTTCCTTGGTCTGTAAGTGCCCTCGCGGGTGACTCCCCTTTATATGTTTTTCCAGCTGTGCATGGCTCTGACACCCATTCTTCTCCTTATGTCTTTCAGACGTCAAGAGTCCGGTTGCATCTCCCGGCCTGATATATATCTTAAACAGGTTCACATTTAAATTCTCCCACATTCCTAGCGGGTCTTGGGGCATCCAGGGTTGCTTACAGCATAAATCCCTACTGGCATATTGATTAGATTAATCACCATATGGAGGCATCTCAGAATTATGTGTCCGGGGTCCCACGGGGACAAGACCGGCTGTGTACTACGTGTGGACAACCCCACGCTGATGCTGACAGAGCACGGGTCTGCGGACCGTGTGCTGAACAAGTACTGGCCCTGCAATCAGGTTTACCAGTGGCTGCTCCTCGCCTTAATACACCTGTCTCCCCGTGCTTAAATCTCACTCCAGATGAGTCGCACTCGAGAGCGGATGACCAGCGGGTGGTGCCGCGCAGGCTACCCACAGCGGAGCAGGTGATGTCTGGTTTGGCGGAGTGTCTGGACGCTGGAAAGAAGCGGTCCCTGACGCCTCCTGGTTCTAGGTTTCCCAGTGAAACTGAAGAGTCTGCTGCTATGCAGGACCTTGATCCTTCGGATGAAGGTGAACTGTTCTCAGGTTCCAGTTCCCCAGACGAGATTCCCTGGAGCTGTGATAATTCTGCCCATGGTTCTTGGGGCCTGTGTGATACTGATGAGTTACTTATAAAGATCTTTGAAGTACTGTCCACCTCTCCTCCGGGAGAGTCTCCCAAGCCCAAGAGGGAGAGTTTCCACACGGCGACGCCGCGCCTGGAATTTCTGGAGCAGGATCATTCCAGGCTCTTATATCTAAGAAATGGGATTCCCCTTGTAAACTTACAGGGGTTCCAGGGGTCTGGGACTGGAAGTACCCTTTTCCCCCTGATCTGGTTGACTGCTGGCCAGTCCCTCCCGAGGTGGATGCACCTATTATTGGGGTTGCTAACCCTCCCTTCATGGCAGCTTCTACTCATCGTACCCTTCGGGATGCTGAGGACCGGCGCATCAACAGACTGGCTTCCCACGCCTTTTCTTGTGCAGGGACGGCTCTGCGCTCGGTCTGTGCCGCGGCCGTCACTGCGGTGGCCGCCAGGACCCTTCTTAGGAAGATACTTGACCAACAGCCGGAGGATCTCCCTTGGGAGTTCTTTAATGCACTGTCTGATTGATGTTTTTTGGAGGTTTATTCTCTCAGCTATGGATGACACCATTAAAATGTGTGCTAGAACCTCGGTTCTTGTGGTGGCTATTCGCCGCCTGCCTTGGCTGCGTCAGTGGGGGGCTGACAATTATACAAAAAAAAAAAAATCAGGCTCTTACTGGCCTTCCGTTTAGAGGACGGCGCTTATTCGGGGCCCGGTTGGACCTTCTTGGAAGAAAGGGTAAGGCACCCTCGTGCAGGAGGCCGCCCAGGGGCAGGGACACCCCTCCCCCTACCTACGTTAGTGTCCAGCGAGAACCAGAAGTGTGCTTCCAACTTTTTGGAGTGAAGGCCCGCCCCAGGGGGGGCAGGCAACGCCCTGGGACCTCCGGCAGGGCAAAGTCCAAATCTGCCAAAACCGCACAAGCATGAAGGGACGCCCTCACCCTGTTGGGCGAGGGGGCTGCCGCAGCGCTTGGCTCCTACTGCAGGGCGCCATGCTTCGCTCAGGTTGTTACAGGAGTTAGTCCCCCTGGATGTAGAATGGCGTTTGCTGGGCGGTCCCTTTCTGAGGTTGTCAGGGTTCTTCTAGTCCCTGTTTTTCCCTTTGGGAGTTGAGGCAGGCCGAGTTCGGCGTGCAGGGTCTGGGCTCTCTTACAGGTTGGCCTTTGACTTGTGATTGCATCCACATTACATTTTCCCTCTGGGATGAAGCAGTCTGACCAGGGCTGGCATTCTGGACCTAGCATTTATATGTCACAGGCAGTTCTTACATGGTATCTACCTGTTGGATCGCAGGCGCTCTTGTCCAGTGGACCTCTTGCTGCCTGTGTGGTTCTATATTCCCTTTTGGTTCCTCTCCTGCTCCCAGATGACTCACCAAGGGGAATGGTGTCTTGGACGTGCCTGTGTGGCGTCCGCGCTAGGTTCTACCTTATTGTCCTTCTTTGCTTCCTATTTTTGCATCAGGCTGTGTTGGCTATTGACTTGTGGCTCCCTGGGGAGTCCTGTGGATTGGTGCTCAGTCACATCACTTACTTACTGTCCCCCGGTTCGGTATCTCCCTACGGGGTGGCTTTTTAGATTGGTTCATGTTAGAACCTTCCTTCTGCTATATGTGGACTTGTTATGGAAAGGGCCTTGCCCTCTTTGATGTCACACTACCTTCACCTTGCAGCTGGTGGGCCTGTTGGTGGCGGCCCAAATGCTGTCTCTTATTCTCAGGAGCCCTTGGGCCCTGCGACACCTTAGGTTACTTATCCTGGACAGGGTTCCAGCTCCCCTGGAACTAGGTCAGTACGCTCCCCCTTGTTACGGGGGGTTCCTTTTGAGGTTGTAAATTCAAGGAAGACGTCTGGGACCATTCCTTCCTTCTCTCTTCTCCCTGTAGATGGTCATCATGGGTACCAAGTCTTGCAGGTTGACTGGGGGGTCTTATTTCTTCTGAAACCCCTCGTGGTTCCTAAAGGGGTCCCCTTAGGGGATCCATCTTCATACTGTTTTTCGGTTGACACATTGAGCCTTTTGTGGGCTCTAATTTGCTGGACTACTCATAGTTACATAGTTAATACGGTTGAAAAAAGACATATGTCCATCAAGTTCAACCAAGGACTTGTCTTTTTTGAGGACTCTCGGTCAGTCTGAGGACAGTGGCTTGTCCTTTTTATCTGTGAAGGTCTCGGAACAGGTTGATCCTTCAAGAAGGTTCCGGTTCTGTCCTAAGTGGGGGTTTACATCCCTTGCACTTTATTGGTATTAGCTTGGCTGGCTGCCCTAACGTGGCAGGAGGTTCTATTCTAGTGTCTCACTAAGTCCCTAATGGTGTGGCCCTGTGGGGCCCCTTTGCTATTACAGGGACTCTGTTCTGGGTTATTGTCCCAGGACTCTCTGGCCTTGGTCATGAGGGCCTAGTATTGCTTCTCTCAGGACATTATATTCTATATGTCTTTACTTCCTTCGCCCTGCCAGGCAGTGTCCTGCATAAGATTGCGGTAAAAAGGGAGAACTGTTATGCTGGTGGCCCTGGGTGGCCCAGCGGGGTGCGGTTTGCAGATTTCTGCGGAAGACAGTCGTACTGTATGCCCTCTCAAGAGGGCTGTTCTGTCTATTCAGGCTCCTTACTACGTCGCCCTTACCTACAGGCCTTTTAGGCGATTGGTCAGTTGGCTGTTCACCCTATTGGAGAAGGGTATCTCTGGGTGTCTTTCTCTATTGGAGGGCTAGGTCTAGCTCCCTCTTCTTCTTCTTCTCCCTTTTCTGCCGGCTATGTAGGAGTATGTTGTTCCAGTTGCTTGCTTGGACTAGCTCTCTCTCCTGCCGGATGTTCCCTATCCCTGGGTCCTAGACTTATTATAGCACGGTTGAAGTTGGCTCCCCAACTCGGTGCTCTGAAGGTTTCAGAGCTCGCCCTGTTCGCCTACTGCAGAAGTCTTGCTCAATCTTCTGTGTTGAGCATTCCTCAGGGGTTGCTCAGATGCATTCCCCAGGGAATTCTACGCTCCCTTTGGGGGGGTTACTTATCCGGATGCCCTGCTAAGGGTTCCCTTGGGTCTTATTCAGGTTCTTGTCTGAACTGTTCCTTCCCTCATATCGCTCTTCTGGGGCGGTTGCTTCAGTCAGAAGTGTGCCACTAAGGATGGCTCTGTTAGCGGTCCTAGTCGGTGTGTGTATATATATATATATGTATGTATATATATATATATATATATATATATATATATATATATATATTATTATATTATATATCTGTACACCATGAGGTGAGGGTGTTCCACCTTACGCCGTTTTGGGTCTTTATTCTCCTTATTCTAGACCCTCCGGTCTCGGGACTATTGTCTTGATTACTCTTAGCGAAAGGGATCTGTATCCCTCATCAGGTGTTGGAGATTCCTGGTCTGTCTCTTGTCCCTGGCAGGGATTATGCCCCTTGGGGCTTATATGTTTCTCCATCCTTATGTACCGGATCTGATTGCTAACACGGGTGTAGGTGCCCTTTGGCTTGGTCCTGCTCGATTGCTTGTCCTTCTGAGCCTAAAGTAAACGCCTCGGCTCTTGCTGAGCCTTGTTAGCGTTGTTTTTCAGTATTCCTGCCGGTCTCGCCTGAGACCTGGGTTCATATTCCCAGATGGGGAGAGTTCTAAGGTTGCCATGGCTGCCCCTTTTTTCCAGTAGCATGGTTAGGCTGTTACTCTGGCCTACTCGTTTAGGGGAAGATTATTCTTGTCTCTTGGTTTTTGCTCTCTTACTACTTGTGCTTGGCTTGGGCCTTTCAGCACTAGGTTCTGTTGAACAAGCTGGCTAGTCCGCTGCTTATGTTCAGTTTCTGCCTTTACAAGAATTCAAAGGCTGAGGTTAGAGCATTGCTCTTGTTGCTATTGGTAGCATGGTTAAGGGTGACAGCACTTTTATTGTTGGCTGTGCCTTTTTTCAAGGGGATCCCACCCTACTTTATGGACACTGCTATTGGATGTCCCACATGTTATTACTATATCTGGAGCAGGACGTGCTGTATGCTTAGAATAATACAACTCTGTGAAGTACTCACCTGTAGAGTTGATATTATATGCATACAGCACGTCCTGCTCCACCCCACCCTGGTTCACCTTGTTCTGGATCCCCTGTATGGTGATTGTTATCATTGATATTATTACCATTTTCTGGGTGGTTGGTTTCTCCCGGCTTCTCTTTCTCACTGCTTTTCAATGCTGGGGATTTGTGGGAGGTCCCTCGGCTTATTTAGGGCCGGGAGGAGCTTGTTTTCTACATGTCTGCAGTGCACCGTGCTGGAGGCGGAGGATTACCCACATGTTATTACTATATCTGGAGCAGGACGTACTGTATGCATATAATATCAACTCTACAGGTGAGTACTTCATAGAGTTGTATTTTCTTGTCCCAACCCGTTGGGACACCCGGAAGCCACGTCGGCCTCTCCCATTCCTTGCGAATGATACCATCAAGATGCTTTTGATAAGGAAATTCCAAGCGCGGCTTGGTCACTTCAAAAACTCCCCCTTCAGCGGAGGAGCCGCCTCGGGGGGAGAAATAGCCAGGACCTCAAACATATAAGCCAGGACCCTAGGGGTATCCGAGGAATCCCCCTGGCCCTGCTCGGTATCAGCGCCCACAAACTGCTGATCGTTGGAGTCAGACTCCTCATACAGCTCCCCTATTCTTGGTGTGCCACACATCCCGCTTCACTTCTTAAATATTCATCACTTCATGGGTTAATCCACCGCAGGTGACGTAGTGCAGAGAGGAAGTCTTGTAACGAGCCCCCTTCTGGCCTATACACACCTGGTACCTCCCTTCAATCACCAGTATTTTTTCTCTCTGCTTGCTGACAAGTCAGAAGTTGGAAGTCTCTCCCGTTGGGGGGGGTGGTGAGGGTGTGCTTTAGTATGTGTGTTTCACTGTATCACTGCATGTTAACATATATGTTCATGTTTATACATTCACTGTAGCATGTGTATATTTTGGGTCTGCTTTAGGGCAGCTTGCGCTGGGTATGGGCTGGCCACCTCTCTGGCAGTTGGTTGCTTGTGGCCCCCTACCCCCTTCCCCCTCTCCTCGCCTGGCATTCATTGAGCTTTGTCAGCACATGCGGTTTTTACCCTCCCCCCTCCGCTGCCTGGACGCGCGTGCTGTGATCAGCTGTAAAGTGTTCCAGCTGATCAGCGTAGGGGGGGGGGCGGGCCCCTCCCGTTGGGGCCGTTAAATGGGAGATATTGTTTAATAATACAGTGAGAAATCACTATTATCAAGGGGGCGCCATTTAAGGGCACTTGGTGCCATACTTATACACATGTGAAGGATCTGATGGTTGTTTTCTTGCCTTGCAGATCCTGGGATCCCTGCTTATGCTAGCCCTCCGGCTCTATGTGCCTGGCTAATTATTGGGATTGATTTGAATGTTTATATACATAGACTATATATAAGTATATATATATATATATATATAGTTTCTATTAAAGAAAAAAAAAATTTTTTATATAAATCCTCCCTTCCGGGACATTACTAAAATAAAGGGGGCATCCCGGGTCGGCTTATGCCTTAAAAGTCCCATTATTGCATCCCTTGTGCAAAACAGACTATTGCGCGCCAGTCCGTTGCTTCGGCTGCGGTGCCATCGCATCCTTCATCATCTCCTACCTCTCCATCCCTATTCCGGACCCCGCATGACACTGTCAAAAGTGGGGATTCGCATTCCGAGGCAGCAGCACAGCCCTGCCCCCGGAAAATGATGCCCGTTAAAGCAGCGTTTAAAACCGCTACAAAACGAAGGCACCTGACTCCGGTACCTTCGGCTCCACAGGACCACTTTTGTGAACCTGTGGAATGGTCCGATGGATCCCCTGACGAGGATGAACTCCCGTCGGAGTCAGATGAGCCGACAGGTCAGCATGTGGCTGATGAGATCGGCGATTGGTCAGAGGGGGTTGCTTTTGACACCCCCTCCATTCTGGCTCAAATGTTTAAAATTTTGAGTTTAGATACGCCTGAGGCGGCCGCCCCGCCAAAGGGTCCGTTATTTAAAGAGCCTCAGCCGAGTTTGGTTTTTCCCAGACAGCACCACTTTGAGAGGGTGGTTCTTAAGGAATGGGAACATCCCACACGGTTATCTGGAATTCCTTCCAGTTGGGGAAAGAGTTATCCTTTTCCACCAGAATTGGTGAGGCTGTGGTCTGTCCCTCCGGACGTCGATACCCCTGTACTAGGACTCTCCAGCTCGGCTATGGTACAATCTGCTGAGACCACTACCCCCAAAGATGGGGAAGATCGCAGGATTGACCAATACGCTCGACATGGTTTTATCTATTCCGGGTCAGCATTGCGCCCGGTATGTGCTTCAGCCCTTCTTCTATTGGCAATTAAGTCCCTAATTCAGGGGCTATATGAGGATCTTGATCCCGCTTGCAAACAGTTCACTGCACTTAAGCAGTGTGAATCTTTTGTGGCTTATGTCCTGGCCGCTCAGGGCGATGCGCTGACTATGAGTAGCAAGGCGGCAGCTATGCTGGTGGCTATTCGCAGGTCAGTATGGCTGCGTCAGTGGTCAGCAGACACGGCTTCCAAAAAGGTACTCACAGCTCTCCCCTTTTTGGGGTTGCGTCTGTTTGGGGAGAAAATTGATTCAGTCGCAAAAGATGGTAAGATTCCACAACGCAAAAGGCCTCATGGTCCCTTCAGGGGGACAAGTTCCGGTAGGCCTTCCTTTCAAAGGTTCGGAGCGGGCAAAGGTACGTCCTTTCCCGCTACCAGTGGCGCAGGTTGGACTCGGGGGAGGGGCCGTGGCCGGCCCACTCAGTCCTGGGGCACCAAGCCCAAGCCTGCTGATAAGCTCACTCAGCAATGAGGGGCTGCCCTCACCCGTGGGGGGACTATTGCGACACTTCTACCATTGGAACCTTGTGGTTCTAGGCAGATGGATCCAGGAGGTAGTGTCGACAGGTCACAACCTGGAATTCGAGTCTCACCCTCCCTCGCGGTCCATTCAGGGGTCGGTTCATCCCGGCCTGAACTCTCATCAAGACGGAGTGTGTCTTTCCTTTGCCCAAATTCACACAAGAACACTTCAGCTATTTCTGCTAGCGTGTTGGGTCCAGCAGCCTCTGTTGTTGGAGCAGTCCTTCCGATTGTCCTCCCGTGTACGGCAGTTCCTCCTGTGGTGATTGGTCTCGACCAATCTTGTACAGGGCAGGTCTTTCCTGACCCTCCCTTGGAGAGGTGTCACCACGGACACCAGTCTGTCGGGATGGGACAGATTCTGGAAGGAGCTGCGGCTTCAGGGGCAGTGGAGGCCCCACTTACCCATCAGAGAAATGTCCCTGATCCAGACATGGGCAGTGTTCCATGTTCCCTGTCTCTCGGCGGTTTACATTCCAGAGGTGATGGAACAGGTAGCGGACCGGTTGAGCAAGTGCTCTCCCCGTCTGGAAGAATAAGCTCTCCATCCTCGGGTGGTTCTCTTATTGTGTCTCCAATGGGAGACTCCGGAGGTGGACCTGTTGGCCCCTCATTACTATCACAGGCTCCCGAGCTTCGTGTCACTCTCCCGGGATCCTCTGGCTCTGACAGTGGACGTCAGGTCCCTGAACTGAGAAGCTCTGGGATTTCTATACCTGTTTCCTCCGTGGCCCTTGCTGGGCAGAGTTCTTCAGAAGTTTGCTCTGGAAAGGGTGTACGCCGTTCTCATGGCCCCAAGGTGGCCAAAACGAATAAGGTTCGCAGACATCATTTGGCTGGCAGTGGACCAGTTCGTTCTGCCTCTTCGGCCCGATCTGCTCACTCAGGGTCAATTGTGTTACCCCAATTTACCAGCGCTGGGTTTGATGGCCTGGCTGCTGAAACCTCCATCCTGAAGGAGGAGGGTCTTTCTGATTCAGTCATTAAGACTCTGATCAGTGCCCGGAAGAAGTCTTCTTCCATCACCTACTATAGGACTAGGAAAGCCTATATCACTTGGTGTGAGATAAGATCTTTTCCTTGTAGGGTCCTTTCGGTCCCCAGGATTCTTGAGTTTTTACAATCAGGGCTGGACTCTGGTCTCCAGCTAAGTACATTGAAAGGGCAGGTCTCTGCCTTATCTGTCTTTTTTTCAGAAGCGTGTTGCGCTTAAACCTTTAGTTAAAACTTTTTTCCAGGGGGTTACACATGTGCGGCCTCCCAGGAAACCATTACTCCCTGTTTGGGATTTGAATTTGGTTCTTTCGGCTCTTCAGGCTCCTCCTTTTGAGCCTTTGCAAGATATTGCTTTGTCTACCCTGACTCAGAAGATTGTCTTCTTGGTAGCGATCACTTCTGTCCGGCGTGTCTCAGAATTGGCGGCCTTAACTATCCAGGCGCCTTACTTCGAGAGGCATCAGGATAAAGTTGTCTTTCGGTTCAAGCCAGACTTTCTTCCTAAGGTTGTTTCTGCTTTTCATTTGAACCAAGATATTGTTCTTCCCTCCTTGTGTCCTAATCCTAAGAATGACAAAGAGAGGGTTTTGCATTGTTTGGATGTAGTACGCTGTGTTAAGTACTACTTGATTATCACGTCTCCTTTCCGTAGGACGGATTCCTTTTTTGTTGTGCCCCATGGGCCTAAGAAGGGTTTGGCACCAGCCAAATCTGCCATTAGCAAGTGGATACGTCAGGCCGTTACTGCGGCCTATTCTGCTAAGGTAAGAGTTCCCCCTTTTCGTATTACTGCTCATTCCACTCGCGCTGTTGGGGCATCTTGGGCTTTTCAGCACCAAGCTTCTGTTGAACAGGTTTGTAAGGCCGCCACCTGGTCTTCTGTTCACACTTTTCTAAGTTTTACAAAGTCGATGTGCGGGCCTCAGCGGATGCTGTTTTTGGCCGCAAAGTTCTGCAGACTGCAGTCATTTAAGTTATACTTCACCTGGCCTTGAGATGCCCTTCCCTTGTGGACACTGCTTTTGGATGTCCCATGAAGTGATGAATATTTAAGAAGTGAAGCGGGGTGTGTGGCACACCAAGAATAGTGCCATTTTGTGAGTATTCACCTGAAAAATGGATATTGTTGGTGTGCCACACACCCCGCTACACACCCGCCCTTTTCGGTATTACCGAAGCATTTATATGGTGAAGCCCTTTTTTATTTATATCAAAATTAATTTTGGAGGTTACTGGTGGAATACTGGTACCTTGTTTTACTGCTTTTTGAATATACTGGTGATTGAAGGGAGGTACCAGGTGTGTATAGGCCGGAAGGGGGCTCGTTACAAGACTTCCTCTCTGCACTACGTCACCTGCGGTGGATTAACCCATGAAGTGATGAATATTTAAGAAGTGAAGCGGGGTGTGTGGCACACCAACAATATCCATTTTTCAGGTGAGTACTCACAAAATGGCACTTCCTCACGCGGGGAACAATCAGACCAATCCAGGGAGTCAAAATCCTCCCTATCAAAGGCCTGCGCATCCTTATACAAATGTTTTCTCTTTGCTGTGGCCTTTTTTCAAGATTGGCCAATCTGGCACACACATCAGATTGCGACTCCCTGCCAATGACCACATCACAAGCCCGTGTCAAGCGAGGGGGAGACGGGGAGGAGACTGGCGGAGCAGAACCAGACGCCTGAGATCTGGTCTGCCGCGTAATAGACCGCTGTGCACAGGGTACACATAGAAATACATCATCCCCCAAAAGGGATACCCCACACCCCAAACACAGCCTGGATTGCCCCGAGGGGGGCACAAGCCCAGTATCCGGGGAAGCCTGCATATGGTGATTTTTTATATTAATAATATATGTACAAATACATATGTGTACAATGCTCTTTTTGGGAATTACGCAATATTGCAACCCGGGATGCCCCTTTAAGTCCTGAGTGGGAGGATTTTAAGCCAGCTAAATTTTAAACCAGGGACCCTGGACCGGGAGAACCCCCTTTAATATGCTCAATGGTCCACCTGGAACACAAAAACAAGTACACGCTCAGACCATGCCAGTATAAAGGGTTAAAAGACAGATGAAGTTGATGGCCATCAGACCACTCACCAGACCTACAGAACCGCACGTCCAGGCACAATGAAGACCGCAATGTGCAGTAGGAGGAGGGAGGGCGGGCCGGCGCGGTGCGCGCGTCGCGCATGGCCCCTCCCCGTCAGAAGCCGGGACATGACAAACGCGCCCGCAGCACGGGGGCGGGCCGTGGGCAAGCACCGGGCCCCGCCCCCCCGCCCAGAGGAGAAGAAGAGGACCACATGGGCTAACCGCCGGCATTAGCAGCACGCCAGAGGCCGGCGCCAGCAAATGTAAAAGACACACACAGTGAAGCATACTGACACACACCAATAAAGAAGGGAAATCCATAAGGGCCCCGACCCACCCCTCTAAGGGTATCCGGGAGAGGGGGAATCCATGTCAGGGTAGGGACGGGGCATCCCAAACCTGGATCATCAACCTGGATAGCCGCCTACCCCTTGTTATAGGGTCTCACGGCTCCTAAGCACCAGGGGTGCCAACTACCTTTGCCCGGACCAGCAGCCTAGGCTGGGAGGCAAGTAACTTAAGAGAAGGGATCAGGGCAGAAATAGAAGAATAAAAAGTGGCCGGGAGTCATCCCGGCTACCTGCAAGGAGGAGACATCTTCTGACTTGCTCGCCTCTGCAGAGATGGAAAACTGGGTAATGAGTGGGAGGTCTAAGGTATTTATGGGCCGGGAGGGTCTTATCTTTTTTTGATATCATCTCTGCAAGATCGCCATCTACAGGTCAGTATACCCAAGTGTAATGAATGTCTTGAAGCGGGGTGTGTGACATACTTAGAATAAAGCACTTTTAGGCCTAACACTGGAGCTGGACAAGCAGGAGCGTGCACAGAGCGGGGAATTCTGCTCTGTGCAGCTACACACCCAAGCACCAATGAGATGTTTATGGCGGACCCATTGGCAGCTGGAGACAGATGTTGGCGGGAGGCAAACTTGGGAGATGGCGCTGATGGAAACCCTACAATACATTAGCCTTGAAATGCTGCTTTGTGTGGCCACCACCCAAGCACCAATGACCGCTGGATTCCCGGGCAAGGTAATGCTTTTTTGTTGTTGTGACCCCCTCCCTGCCCTGTTACATGTAGACTGGACATCCACATGAATACAGGACTAAGGGTTTCATTTTGCATTTGTTACACTCAGGTTTTCTCAGCATTAAAGCAGATTAAAACCCTCTTGTGGTGGCTAGTCATCGCCTGTTTGGGATGCCCTGCTGTGCAAAAATACCATTTTGTGATTACTCACCTGTAAAATGGGTATTATAAGTATGTCTCACACCCTGCTTCGGAAGTAGTCATTACACTTGGGTTATGTCCAGTAGAGGGCGAACTTCTGCAGAGATGACTAGAAAAAAGAAGCCCCTCCCGGCCCATAAATACCTGGGACCTCCCACACATTCCCCAGCATAAGAAAGCAGTAAGGGGACCAGGAAGAGCAAATAAAACCATATAGAGGATCCAATATACAACTCAGGGCGGGCAGAAGCAGGGTGTGAGACATACTTATAATACCCATTTTACAGGTGAGTAATCACAAAATGGTATTATTCTAAGTATGTCTCACACCCTGCTTCGGAAGTAGTCATTAAACTTGGGACATCCAATAGCAGTGTCCAAAAAGGGTGGGGATCCCAACAGGCAATAGTGCACAAATGAAACGAATGCAGCTTGCAGAACTTCGCAGCCAAAAACAGCATCCGCTGAGGCCCGCACATCAACCTTATAAAACTTGGAAAGGTAAGAACCGAAAACCAAGTAGCAGCAGTACAAACTAGTGCAACAGAAGCCTGGTGCTGAAAGCCCAGGAACCCCCAACAGCAAGAGTAGAATGAGCAGAGATCTGAAAAGGGGAATCCCTCCCCTAGGCAATATCGGCCCCAACAATGGCCAGACATATCCATTTACTAATGGTAGACTTGACGGACGCCAAACCCTACTGGGGCCCAGAGGACACAACAAAGCGTCCGTCCTACAGAATTAACCACCAAATAGTACAACACATCAACAAACACATCCAAAGAGTGCAGGTCCCTCTCCTTGTCATAGCTAGGCTTAGGACACAAGGAAGGGAGAACCACATCCTGATTGAAAAAGGGTGGGGATCCCAACAGGCAATAGTGCACAAATGAAACTAATGCAGCTTGCAGAACTTCGCGGCCAAAAACAGCATCCGATGAGGCCCGCACATCAACCTTATAAAACTTGGAAAGGTAAGAACAGAAAACCAAGTAGCAGCAGTACAAACTAGTGCAACAGAAGCCTGGTGCTGAAAGCACAGGAACCCCCAACAGCAAGAGTAGAATGAGCAGAGATCTAAAAAGGGGAATCCCTCCCCTAGGCAGTATCGGCCCCAACAATGGCCAGACATATCCATTTACTAATGGTATACTTGACGGACGCCAAACCCTACTGGGGCCCAGAGGACACAACAAAGCGTCCGCCCTACAGAATTAACCACCAAATAGTACAACACATCAACAAACACATCCAAAGAGTGCAGGTCCCTCTCCTTGTCATAGCTAGGCTTAGGACACAAGGAAGGGAGAACCACATCCTGATTGATAAGGAAGGCAGAGACCACTTAAGGTAGAAAATCTGGCCTAAAACAGAAGACCACATGGTCCTGAAATCATTCAAAGCAAGGGGCCTGAATAGACAGAGCAGCCAACTCAGAAACACATCGAACAGTAAATAGCCACCAAAAAGGCAACCCTTTGTGAGAGAAGGAAAAGTGCAACATCCTGCATCGGCTCAAAAGGAGGCCCCTGGAGAGCCGGCAGAACAAAATACAAGTCTTAACCAAAAGGTGGAGAGCCAAAGACCTTTGAAAGAAAACCGCCAGGGCGGAGACCTGTCCTTTCGAAGTACTAAGCTGAAAACCCAGGTCCAAACCATATGGAAGAAACTCCAAAATCCTGGGAATCGAAAACACCCTACAAGGCAAGGCCCTAGCCTCTCACCAATCATTATAGGACCGCCAAGTCCTGTAGTAGACGTTAGAGGAAGACCTCTTCCCAGCCCCATCAAGTGTCTGGATCACTGCATCAGACCAACTTTCACCTTTAAAAAAGGAGGTTTCAGCAGCCACGCTGTCAGTCCAGCGTTTGTAACTTGGGGCAACAAAGCTGACCTTGAGTGACCAGATCCTGAAACCAGCCAGTACCGATTGCCTGCCATCCACACGACGTCTGCGGACCACACCTGTCTTGGCCTCCTTGGAGCCACCAGAGTTGCTGGCACATCCACTAGAACCAGCATGCACACCACCCTGCCAGCCATGGAGAAGGGAGGAAACAGGTACAGGAGACCCAGATCCCTCCAGGCAAGGGACATGGCAGTCCCTGCCAGAGCCAGAGGATCCTGAGACCCAGACAAAAAAATCAGGGAGCTTGTGGTTGTGATGGAAGGCAAAGAGATCCACCTCCGGGAACCCCCACCTGTGACAAAATGGAAAGAAATACCTTATTGTTGAGGGACCATTCCCCTCGACAAGAGGACCCCCCGACGAGGGAGTCCGCTTCCATGTTCTCCACACCTGGAATGAACACCGCCGAGATGCATGGGACATTGCTCTCGACCCATGCAAGAATCAGAGAAAACCTCACAGAGGGCACTCCTACTGCGAGTCCCGCCTTGGTGATTGATGTAAGCAACCGCAGGCCGATGGTCTGACCGAACCTGACCCGGTAAGCCTTGGAGGTGAAGCGTCAAGTGCAACTGACGTTCCAGCTAGAACCCCCCCCCCCCCCCCAGCCCAACAGGCTGGCATCCATGGTGACCTGCTCCCAACAAGGGGCCCAACAAAGTCTGCCCCTCAGAAGATTCCTCAGTTCCAGCCACCACTGAAGAGACCGCCGAACCAGGGGAGACAGCACAAACGACTGATCCAAAGACAGAGAACATCTGTCCCAAACCGCTAACAGATAAATATGAAGAGGTCTCATGCGAAAATGAAAAAAGGGAACCGCCTCGAAGGAGGCCACCATCAACCCCACCAGCCTCATCCTTTGCCGGACGGACAGGCGAGGGTTGGACAGAAGAAGACGTATCAAATCTTGTACCATCTGCACCTTCGACTGAGGCAGAAAACCCTCTGGTCTAAAAGGTATCCAGATTCATGCCCAGAAAGGAAACCTCCCTTGACGGGGAGAAAGAAGACTTAGGGTAGATGATCACCCAACCGAACCTCTCCAGCGATGTCACCACCATTCTGGTGTCCAGTTCCGCTTGGCTGAGAGAGGATACCATGATGAGAATGTCAGCCAGATACAGCACAAAGCGAATGCCCTGGGCTCTGAAAAGGACCATTACACCCGCCAACACCTTGGTGAACACCCGTGGTGCCGAGGTCAGTCCAAAGGGAACAGCCACAAACTAGCAGTGCTGATCTCCCACCACAAACCTGACAACCCGCTGACGACCTGGGAAGATCGGCACATGAGGGTAAGCGTCCATGAACGTCATAAAGTCCCCTGGACGAAGGAAATTGATGGCCGAGCGCAGAGACTCCATGCAAAATTTCTTGGTCCTGATGAACCTGTGGATAATTTTTAAAAACCAGAATGGGTCTTACGGAGCCATCCATTTTGGGCACTGTAAAAAGACTGGAATAATAGCCCCGGCGTCTCTCTGAGAGGGCACCGGGCAAATGACCTCCAACTCCAGAAGATTTTGTACTGCCAACAGCCCCTGCACAGCCCGGGGGTCCAAAGGAACCGGAGACCTGAGGAAACTGAGAGGAGGCCGGAACTCGAACTCCAGCTTGCACTCAGAAGAGACCACTTCCAGGATCCAATTGTCTGACCTCCCAGGACCAGACCTGGGCGAAATGCCGTAGCCGTCCCCCCACCCGCGAGATATAAGGGCGCCCCCTCAACGCTGAGAGGGCTTGGCAACAGCCCTGGGTTTGGCACCCCAGGCAGTCCCGGGGCGGGCACATCCTCTGCCCCTACCCCAGGAGTCACCTCAGAACGCAGAGTAAGCAACTCCCCTGCTTGCTCGAGAGCCACGAAAGGAAGGAGTAAGGGAGCCTGCACCCGGAAAGGGGTGGCGTTGCATTTTGCGTTGTGGCAGCTTTCCTCCTTTCGCCACCGAGACCAACTAATCTCCAAACAGCCGCATACCCAAGAAGGGTAGCCCTGCGAGTGCCTTCTTAGCCGCCATCTCAGCCGCCCATTGCGTATAGCCAAAAGCGAGGCAGAGGTTCTAGTACACATGCATATTGTATCGACCAAGCCGATAAGACAAAGGTCATAAACAAATCACACCTCGTAAGTGCTGCAAACACATCACTAGCAGGGTCAAGATGGGGACCATTCAACAGGCCCCTAATTACAGATCTGGTAGCTACGGCCATGAGAGCTAAAGCACAAACGGGTTGCAGGCCGAGCCCTCACCGGCAAAGGCGTGTGACGCCATTTGATCAAGACGACGGTCCTCACTATCCTACGCGTGGTGGAGCCTGGTGAATGCACAACCAATGTGTTGGACAACCCCAGAATCGAGCATACTTCAGGGGGTGACGACCAGCGCTTCACCGTGACCACCAGGAAGGGATACTTCCTATCCCAGCCCCCCCGGCTGGACCATTTCCATTCCTAAAGAAACAATTTGTTAAAATACTTCTGATCAAGAAAAACAAGGCAAGCCATAGTGGCCTCCAACAAATTCCCCCTTCTGCGGGGGGGGGGGGGCCTCCGCAGGAGGGGAAATAGCAAGAACCTCAAAAATATGGGCCAGAAGTCTGGGGGTATCCGCAGCATCCCCACGCTCCTGCCCAGCATCAACATCAAAGAACTGCTGATCATCAGAGCCTACAGCGTCCTAAAAACAATCCCCCGTCTTCAAGCGAGGAAAAAGCAGACCAAGTGAACGGGTCATAATCATAATAATAAAAGGCCAGTGCAACCGGCACCAAATGCCGTCTCTTAGCTGGAGCCTACCTGGCCGCAAAGCTAGCAATCATCCTCTCAATGTCAGCAATAAGCACATACATCAGGTTGCGACTGCCCGCTAATGACAGTGTCACATGGGGTCAAAACCAGGCGTGGAGGTGTAAGCGATGAGACCAGCGGCACTGATCCAGACGCCAGGGGCCCGGATTGCCGCTCAATGGCCGGCTGTGCACATAGTATACAAATAAGCACATTATCCCCCGCAAGGGATACCCCACAAACCACAACTGCCGGGGTGGCCCCCAAAGGGATCCCAAGCCTGGTATCCTGGGAAGCCTCCATAAGGTGATTTTTTATGGTAGTCGCAATGACCAGTGGGAATTTACACTAATAAGCTACCCGGGATGCCCCTTAATGTCCGTTAGTGGGAGGATTTGTGTATGACAAGGAATAGACCCCAATTGGAATGAGGGACCTAAGTACCCAGGAAAAAAACCTTTTTTTATCTTGAAAGACACAATATAAGGTACCATAAAAATCACACCAAGCGCCATATACATATGAAAGCATGCATGCTCCGATAATATATAAAATATATCTTATACAGTCAGCATATAATACAAGAAAAACACCTTCCATGAGCTGAGGGCCCCTAATGGGTTAACGGCAGTGTACAACAAACATAAACAGAACTCGCAGGGCACTCACAGAAAACCGGAGGAATGACTCATCCTCTCAATGTCAGGTCCATCCAGCAGCAGAAAGAAAGAGGGCAGGCCAGCACGGACCGTGCGACGCGCGTGGCCCCGCCCCCTCCCAACCATGGCTAGAGACAGCGGTACCCAGCCATTGGCTGAGGACCGCAAAGGGCGCCAGAGGAGAGGGCGGGCCGCAACGAGCGCCCGGCCCCCTCTCCTGACTGAGGTGAAGAGAAAGAATGGCCGCGCTCCCAGCCATGCTGCGGAGCCGGCCCGTTCATTAGAGAGCCAGCCCGCCGCCGCTGAGAGCAACAGCCGTGCGGACCTGGCTGAACTAAGTGCGCACAATCATACACGCACACACACACACACACTGGCTCCAATACAGCAGGAGAGTCTTCGTTTAGCAAAACAACCACGATCCGTAAAATGGAGATACAGGTCCACCCCCCTATAATCCAAGATTAAAAGCTGGGCTCGAACCTTAGACCCTCTGCACCATATCTAAATGCTCTACCTGATGAGCCATTCAGTCTGCTCGGGGAGTGACGGAGGGGGGGGGGGGGGTCCCAAAACTACCTAAGGAAGCGCAGGGACAATAAACGGACAGGGCATCTCATACCAGGATCACGAACCTGGCGGCCGCCTACCCTTTGT
The DNA here is from genome assembly GCA_027917425.1 of Gastrophryne carolinensis. Taxonomy (NCBI): domain Eukaryota; kingdom Metazoa; phylum Chordata; class Amphibia; order Anura; family Microhylidae; genus Gastrophryne; species Gastrophryne carolinensis. The sequence continues at coordinate 87,259,283 of CM051240.1, read as the reverse complement.
ATAGGGTCTCACGGAGGAGCATAGCTCCTATACAGTACACCTCTAAGGTGTAACCTACCCTTACCCGGACTCACAGCCAAGGCTGGGAGGCATAGGGACTAAGAATAAAAGTCCAGGCAGAAATAGGGACAAGTGGCCGGGTGTAAACCCGGCTTACCTGCAAAGGAAAGATAGACAGCCATCTTCTTGACATGCTTCGCCGTCTGCAGAGACTTATCTGGGGAATGTGTGGGAGGTCCCAGGTATTTATGGCCGGGAGGGGCTTCTTTTTTCTAGTCATCTATGCCCTCTACTGGACATAACCCAAGTGTAATGACTACTTCCGAAGCAGGGTGTGAGACATACTTAGAATATCCCTAGGGTTGCCAGTAAACTCACCTTTCCTGGTGGCTCCCACTGCACTTCTGCTGCCCATGGCCGCATCCCTGTAGATGTATATTTAGACTAGAGGGAAACGGGGGATGCGGCCAGCAGGCTTTTCACATCAGCCATCATTCTCGAGATCAGATGTGTGCCAAGATTGAGTCCCTCTGCGTTCATCGCTTTTTCCATTCACTGGCGAGCCCACTGCATCTGTCCACTGCGTCAGTCATAGTGACTGGTCACACACACTACATTCTCTACAATGGCTCACCATATTGTGTCTGGTTAAAGTGGACCAAAACCCACGCCCGATCGATGCCCACCCCTCAGGGCATCCGAAATCATGATGCCCTGCTGTGTGAATTCCCCCAGGTCGCCCCATACACTTACCTTGTTCCCTGGTCCAACGGAGCATGTGCGAGCTGCATCCCCGCTATCCCTCTAGCAGGGAGTGTACCCGCACCAGGCATTTGTTAATGTTCACTGCGTCAGTCATAGTGACTGGTCACACACACTACATTCGCTACAATGGCTCACCATATTGTGTCTGGTTAAAGTGGACCAAAACCCATGCTGATGATTCCCGGCCCGATCGATTTCCTCCATCCAAAATCATGATGCCCCGTTGTGTGAAATCCCTCAGGTAGCCCCATACGCTTACCTTGTTTCCCGGTCCTACAATGCATGCGTGAGCTGCATACCCGCTATCCCTCTAGCAGGGAGCGTATCCGCGCCAGGCATTTGTTAATGGCCCGATGCGGACACGCTCCTTGTTAGAGGAAAGTGGGGGATGGAGCCACCAGGGCGCTCGGAGCCGCTGGCCGCAGACAAAGGCTTAGACGATGAGACGAGCGCAATGATTGGACTAGTGGCCACGCATGCGTGGTAGGACCGGGAAGAGGTGAGTTGCCATTGCCTATCTGGGAGATTTCACACACTGATCGGGGTGCCCCGGGGGAAAGGACCAAATCCCAGGATAGTCAAAAATACCATTCTGTGAATACTCACCTTGTAGAATGGGTATTATAAGTATGCAGCAAGCCCTGCTCCAGTAATGATTCATTAAGTCTGGGATATAGTCCACAAAAGGGCGCTTTACTGCAGAGATGGCAAAAAAAAAGGCCCCTCCCGGTCCTTATATACCCGGGACCTCCCAATAACTTCCCCACTATAAAAAAGCAGTAAGGGAACCAGGAGAAGCCAATAACAAGATTAACAATATTAACAAGAAAACATTTACCATATAGAGGATCCAAGAAGAAAAACTCAGGGTGGGATGGAGCAGGACGTGCTGCATACTTATAATACCCGTTCTACAAGGTGAGTATTCACAGAATGTTATTATTCCAAGTATGCAGCACGCCCTGCTCCAGTAATGATTCATTACGTCTGGGACATCCAATAGCAGTGTCCAACAATGTTTGGGGATCCCAAGAGGCAACAATGAGCAGTTCAAACCACTGCCGCCTGCAGAACTTTGCAGCCAAAAACAGCATCCGCTGAGGCCCGAACATCAACCTTGTAAAACTTGGAAGAGGAATGAACAGAAGACCAAGTAGCAGCCTTACAAACTTCTTCAACAGAAGCCTGGTGCTGAAAGGCCCAGGAGGCCCCAACAGCACGGGTAGAATGAGCAGTGACTCGGAAAGGAGGATCCCTCCCTTTAGCAGAATAGGCCCTAAAAATGGCATGACGAATCAATTTACTAATAGTAGACTTGACCGCCGCAAAACCCTTCCTAGGACCAGAGGGTACCACAAACAAGGCGTCCGTCTTTCTGAAAGGCGCTGTAGCCACCAGGTAGTATTTCAAGTTCCTGACAACGTCCAGAGAATGCAAGGCCCTCTCCTTGTCATTACCAGGATTAGGGCACAAGGAAGGAAGCACAAAGTCCTGATTGAGGTGAAAGGCAGAGACAACCTTAGGCAAGAAGCCTGGTTTAAAGCGGAAAACCACCTTGTCCTGATGTCTCTCAAAGTAGGGGGCCTGAATGGACAGAGCCGCCAACTCAGAAACACGCCGGACAGAAGTGATAGCCACCAAGAAGGGCGACTTTCACGGTGAGAATAGCTAGTGCAGCCTCATGCACAGGCTCAAATGGAGGACCCTGAAGGGCAGACAATACCGAATTCAAATCCCAAACCAGTAACACGGGTTTGCGGGGAGGGCGCACATGAGTGACCCCCTGGAAGAAAGTCTTGACCAAAGGATGAAGAGCGAAAGACCTCTGGAAGAAAACCGCCAAGGCGGAAACATGCCCCTTCAGAGTGCTGAGCTGAAAACCCATATCCAGACCATGTTGAAGGAATTCCAGTATCCTAGGAATGGAGAACACCCGACAGGGAAAGGCCCTAGTCTCACACCAGTCAATGTAGGTCCGCCAGGTCCTGTAGTAGATGGTAGAAGAGGATTTCTTCCTAGCCCTGACCAGAGTCTGAACAACCGCATCAGACAGACCCTTTTCCTTTAGGATGGAGGTTTAAGGAGCCATGCCGTCAACGCCAGCGTTTGTAAATTGGGGTAACAGAGCCATCCTTGAGTGAGAAGATCCGGGACCAGGGGCAGAGGGTACCGATGGACCACCAGCTGCACGACGTCTGCGAACCACACCTGTCTTGGCCACCTGGGGGCCACCAGAACAGCTGGCACTCCTTCTTGAATCAGTTTGCGTAGAACCCTGCCCAGAAGGGGAAACGGAGGAAAGAGGTACAGGAGACCGAACCCCTGCCAGGACAGAGACATGGCATGCACCGCCAGAGCCAGAGGATCCTGGGACAGTGAGACAAATGCTGGAAGCTTGTGATTGTGGCGAGAAGCAAACAGATCCACATCCGGCATCCCCCACCTGCGACAGAGGGATAGGAAGACCTCGCTGTTAAGGGACCATTCTCCTCAGCGAGAGGCCCCCCTGCTCAGAGAATCGGCTTCCAGATTCTTTGCTCCCGGAATGTAAACCGCAGAGATGCACGGGACATTGTCCTCGGCCCAAGACAGAATCAATGACACCTCCCTGAGGGCACTCTTGCTCCAAGTCCCTCCCTGATGATAGATGTAAGCGACCACAGTCCGGTTGTCGGAGCAAACCTGAACCGGCAGGCCCTGTAGGTGAGGCGTCAGCTGCGCCAGCACCAACCGAACCGCCCGCAGCTCCAGAACATTGATGGGGGCTTGAGCCTCATGAGGACCCCACAACCCCTGGCATTGGTGGGCTCTCCAGTAGCCCCCCCAACCTGACAGACTGGCATCCGTAGTGACCGTCTTCCAGCACGGTGTCAGAAATGATCTGCCCCCCAGAAGATTCCTCGAGTCCAGCCACCACAGGAGGGACCATCGGACCAGAGGAGACAGAACAAAGGCCTGATCCAGAGACAGGGGACACTTGTCCCAGGCTGACAGAAGATGGAGCTGAAGAGGCCTCATGTGAAATTGAGCATAGGGAACTGCCTCGAAGCAGGCCACCATCTGTTCCACCAGCTGCATCCCTTGCCGGATGGATGGGTGAGGGCTGGACAGCAAGAATTGAATCAGAGCTTGATGAGAGTCCACCTTCCGCTGAGGGAGGAAATCCCGGCCTGAATAGTATCCAGAGTCATTCCCAAGAAGGCGGTCACCCGGGACAGGGAGAGTGAGGATTTGGGGTAATTGATCACCCACCCGAACCCTTCCAGGGTCGCAACCACCGTCCGGGTGTCCAATTCTGCCTGTTGGAGTGAAGGGGACGTAATGAGGATGTCGTCCAGATAAAGAAGAATGCTCTGAGAAGGGCCATCACACCTGCCAACACCTTGGTGAACACTCTGGGGGCAGAGGTGAGCCCAAAGGGAAGTGCCACAAATTGGTAGTGTTGTTCCCCTACCGCAAACCTGAAGAACCGCTGGTGCCCTGGGAAGACCGGCACGTGAAGGTAAGCATCCTTGATGTCTATTGAAGTCATAAAGTCCCCCTGGTGCAGGGAGCTGATGGCGGAGCGCAGCGTTTCCATGCAAAAACGTTTGGTCTTGATGAACCTGTTGAAAAGTTTTAGGTCCAGAATGGGTCTAATGGAACCATCCCTTTTGGGCACTGTAAAGAGACTGGAATAGTAACATTGACCTCTTTCCCCCGGGGGGACCTGACAAACGACCCCCATGGCCATAAGGTTTTATACCGCCAACAACAGGCCCTGAGCTGCCCGAGGGTCCGTAGGAATCCGTGACCTGAGGAATCTGGGAGGAGGCCAGTCCGCAAACTCCAGCTTGTATCCGGAGGAAACAACCTCCAGAATCCAATTGCCCGAGACTTGTTGAGCCCAGACCTGAGCCGCAGCCGTCCCCCCACCCGCAAGGGTGAGGGCGCCCCCTCATTGCTGAGCGGGCTTGGCAGTGGATTTGGGCTTGACACCCCAGGAGGATCCGGGTCGGGCACGGCCTTTGCCCTTGCCCCAGAAATCTCCCCCTTTGTCCCGCAAAGGATACCCCCCTCCCTGACCTAGGCCCATGAAAGGAGGGAGTGAAGGACCCTGAACCCCGAAAGGGTCGCGGCTGCCTTTTGCGTTGGGGTAACTTACCTCCCTTAGCAAAAAGGTCCAAACGATCACCAAACAGGTGCAACCCTTTAAAGGGAAGCCCCGTGAGAGCCTTCTTGGCAGCATTGTCAGCTGCCCACTGGCGCAACCAGACCGAGCGGCGGATAGAGACAACCAAGGCCGACTTCCTGCTACACATCCGAATGGTGTCATCTAAGGCAGAGAGAACATAGGAGATTAACAGCTCAGATTGTGACAAGGCTCTAAATTCAGCACTAGAAGGATCCTTATGGGAGCCGTCCAGAAGGCCCCTGACCAAGGTCCTAATAGCCACGGCCGTAATGGCGGAAGCACAAACCCGGTGCAAGGCCAAACCCACACAAGCAAAGGCGTGGGAGGCCAGGTGGTCAATACGCCGGTCCTCACTATCCTTCAAGGTAGTGGAATCCGGGGAATACACAACAGAAGTATTAGACAGCCCCAAGACGGGGGCATCCACCTCGGGGGGAGTTGACCAACATTTGACCACATCCGAGGGGAAGGAATACCTCCTATCCCACCCCTTAGGGATACTGGGAAGCCGGCTAGGCCGTTCCCATTCCTTGAGAATCAGATTATTAATATGCGTCTGTTCAGGGAATTCCAAACGTGGTTTTGCGGTACCAAACAATTCCCCCTGCTGCTTAGGTGCAGCTGCAGGATGCGAAATGGCAAGTACTGCTAAAATTTGAGTCAGTCTATGGGTGTCTTCAGCTTCCCAATGATCTGAGCCCCCATCAGCGCCAAGGCAATGCTGATCGTCACAGATCCGAATCTGAAAATAATTCCCCTTCTTCGAAAGGGGTATAGTCAGACAAATCAAGGAAATCATCTTGTTCAAAAGTAAAGGCCGGCGCAGAGGGCGCCAAGTGCCATCTTTTAGCTGGAGCCTTACGGGCTGCAGAGCTAGCAATCAGTCTCTCAATATTGGCCAGTCTGGCGGAAACATCAGATTGCGACTCCCCACTAGTGTTTATGTCACTAGGGGTCATAACCAGGCGCGGGGGTGTGGGGTATGAGACGAAGGGTGCCGACCCAGACACAAGGGTCCCAGATTGCCGCGCAAGCGCTTTCTGGGCACGGGGTACACAAACCCGCACATCATCACCCCCAAGGGATGCCCCACACACCACACATAGCCGGGCTTGCCCCGCGGGGACCCCAAGCACAATATCCTGAGGAGCCTCCATATGGTGAATTAGTAGTCGCAATGACCAGTGGGAATTACGCTGTGCAGCTACCCAGGATGCCCCTTAAATGTCCGCTAGTGGGAGGATTTACCATTAAGCCCCCAATTTAGGAAGGGTATAACCTAGGGCCCAGGACCGGGAGAAACCTCTAAATAGGTTGTCCTAGCCTGAAAGACATAATATGGCATGTATAATACATTATAAGACAATGTACAATGTTATAAGCATAACAGTGGCAATAATAAAGCCCGCGGAGGGCACTCACAGAACCGCAGCTCACACTCGATAGCAGCCAGCAAGATGGCACCGATGATCTCCGGAGGGGTCGGGCCCGATGCGGAGCGCGCCGGGCGCTAGGCCCCGCCCCCCAGAAATACGGGGACTGAGCAGAGAGGCCAGGCAGCCTATCACCCGGCCCCCAGCAACCGATGATGTCACCGGCCCCACCGGGCCATTCAAAATTCACTCACACATACTGGTAATAATGGAGGAGAGGCGGAAGGAGCGCTGAGCAGGTGCCAGCACTGTTACAAGAAAAACACACACAGTGAAGAATAACAAGAAAGTCAAAAGCACTTCACTCACGCGAACACCGGACCCCCCCCCCCCCCCCCCCGACTAACCGGACAAGGGAGAAAGGGGAAATAATACCATTTTGTGAATACTCACCTGTAAAATGGGTAGTATAAGTATGTCACACACCCCACTTCAGATATTAAATCATTATGCATGGGTTATACTCACCGCTAGGTGGCACTCTTGCAGAGAAGTCCAAAAAACAACAAGCCCCTCCCGGTCTATACATACCTGGTACCGCCTAACAAATCCCCAGTAATTCAAACAGCAATAAGACAAGGTACCAGGAAAAAAACCAACGGTAACCCTCAAGTATAACAAAAAAGCTTCACCATATAAAGAACCAGGATACCAAAAAGGGCGGGTGACGTGGGGTGTGTGACATACTTACAATACCCATTTTACAGGTGAGTATTCACAAAATGGTATTATTCTAAGTATGTCACACACCCCACTTCAGATATTAAATCATTATGCATGGGACATCCAACAGCAGTGTCCAAAAAGGGCGGGTATCCAACCAGACAATAACGCAGAAACTCAAACCACTGCAGCCTGCAGAACCTTGCGGCCAAAAACAGCATCCGCTGAGGCCCGCACATCAACCTTGTAAAACTTAGAAAAAGTGTGAACCGAAGACCAAGTAGCAGCCTTACAAACTTGTTCAACAGAAGCCTGGTGCTGAAAAGCCCAGGACGCACCAACCGCACGAGTAGAATGAGCGGTAACACGAAAAGGGGGATCCTTCCCCTTGGCAGAGTAGGCTCCAACAATCGCCTGACGAATCCATTTACTAATGGAAGACTTAGCCAGAGCCAAGCCCTTCCTAGCACCACAGGGCACCACGAAAAAGGCATCAGTCTTACGAAAAGAAGACGTAATACGCAAATAGTACCTAACACAACGTACCACATCCAAACAATGCAACGCCCTCTCCTTGTCATTCCCAGGGCTAGGACACAAGGAGGGAAGAACAATGTCCTGATTCAGATGAAAAGCAGAGACCACCTTAGGAAGAAAGTCTGGCTTGAAGCGAAAAACCACTTTGTCCTGATGTTTCTCAAAATAAGGAGCCTGAATAGACAAGGCTGCCAACTCCGAAACACGCCGAACCGAAGTGATGGCCACCAAAAAGACAACCTTCTGAGTCAACACAGAAAGAGCAACATCCTGCAAAGGCTCAAAGGGAGGAGCCTGAAGAGCAGAAAGGACCAAATTCAAATCCCAAACAGGAAGCAAAGGCTTCCTAGGAGGCCGCAGATGCGAAACCCCCTGGAAAAAAGTCTTGACCAAAGAATGGAGGGCAACAGACCTCTGAAAAAAGATAGACAATGCAGAAACCTGCCCCTTCAAAGTACTAAGCTGCAGACCAGAGTCCAGCCCAGACTGAAGAAATTCCAAAATCCTAGAGATAGAAAAGACCCGGCAGGGCAAAGATCTCGCCTCACACCAGTCAATATAAGATCTCCAAGCCCTATAATAGATGGAAGAGGAGGATCTCTTCCTGGCACTGATAAGAGTCCGAATGACCGAATCCGAAAGGCCTTCCTCCTTCAAGATGGAGGTTTCAGCAGCCAAGCCGTCAAAGCCAGCGTTGGTAAACTGGGGTAACACAGTAGACCCTGAGTGAGAAGATCCGGCCGAAGAGGCAGCTTGAACTGATCCACCGCCAGACGAACGATGTCTGCGAACCACACACGCCTTGGCCACCTTGGAGCCACGAGAATGGCGGGAACTCCTTCCAGAACCAGCTTTCGCAGAACCCTGCCTAGCATGGGAATCGGAGGAAACCGATAAAGGAACCCCAGGTCCCTCCAGCTCAGAGCCATGGCATCCGCCACCAGAGGGTCCTGGGATAACGACACGAACGTCGGAAGCTTGTGATTGTGACGAGAGGCAAACAGATCCACCTCCGGCGTCCCCCACCGAAGACAGAGTGATCGAAACACCTGGGGGTGGAGAGACCACTCCCCCCGGCGGGACGAACACCGGCTCAGAGAGTCCGCCTCCGTGTTTTCCACTCCTGGAATGTACACCGCCGAGATGCACGGCACATGAGTCTCCGCCCAAACCAGGATCAGAGACACCTCCCTGTGGGCACCCAGACTGCGAGTCCCTCCTTGGTGATTGATGTAAGCAACCGCCGTCCGTTTGTCCGAACGAACCTGAACCGGCAGACCCTGTAGATGCTGTGTCAAGTGAGACAGAACCAACCTGATGGCTCTCAGCTCCAGAACATTGATGGGTAAGTGAGCCTCCTGAGGACCCCACCGGCCCCGGAACCGAAGATCCTTCCAAAAGCCCCCCCAGCCTGACAAACTGGCGTCCGTGGTGATAGTTTCCCAAAGCGGGGTCAGAAATGACCTGCCCCTCGAGAGATTGTCCGAAACCAACCACCACCGTAGAGACTGTCGAACCCGGGGGGACATCCGGAAGGACCGATCCAACGATCCCGGCCGCCGGTCCCAAGATGCCAACAGATGAAGCTGAAGCGTCCGCGTGTGAAACTGCGCGAAGGGAACTGCCTCGAACGAAGCAACCATCAACCCCACCAGTCTCATCCCTAGACGGATGGACGGACGAGGATTGGAAAGAAGAAGCTGAGCCAATTCCTGAATCAAAAGAACCTTGGCCTGAGGAAGAAACACTCTGTGCTGGTAAGAGTCCAAGGACATTCCCAGAAAGGTCACCACCCTGGCCGGAACCAGGGAGGACTTGGAGTAGTTGATCACCCAGCCGAACCTCTCCAGCATAGACACCACCATGTTGGTGTCCCCTTCCGCCTGACTGAAGGAAGGCGCCATGATGAGAAGATCGTCCAGGTAGGGCACAATCCGAATCCCCTGAACTCTGAGCAACTCCCGCCAACACCTTGGTGAACACTCTCGGAGCCGAGGTGAGGCCGAACGGAAGAGCTACAAACTGAAAATGCCGGTCCTCCACCACGAAGCGAAGGAACCTCTGATGAGCCGGAAAAATCAGAATGTGAAGATATGCATCCTTGATGTCTATGGACGTCATAAAATCCCCCTGCCGAAGCGAAGCGATCGCAGACCGAAGTGTTTCCATGCGAAACTTCCGGGGACGAATAAACCGGTTGAGAAACTTCAAGTCCAGGATGGGACGAAACGACCCATCCTTTTTGGGAACAATGAAAAGATTGGAATAATACCCGCGCCCCACCTCCGAAGGCGGGACCGGACAGATGACTGCCAACTCCAGCAGATTCCTTACTGCCGCCAGGAGCCCCTGTGCGGCCAAGGGATCTGAAGGAACACGGGACCTGAAAAAAACCTTGGAGGAGGGCGGGACTCGAACTCCAGCCTGTAGCCAGCCGACACCACCTCCCGGATCCACCTGTCCGAGACCTCCTGGTCCCACACCCGGGAGAAGAGTCGCAACCGTCCCCCCACCCGTAAGGGTGAGGGCGCCCCCTCATTGCTGAGTGGGTTTGGCAGCTGGCTTGGCGCCCTAGACGTGAAAAGGGCGACCACGGCCTCTTCCCCTGTTCCAGCTAGCACCCCTGGAAGCCGAGAAGCCCGCACTCCTGCCAGCTCTGGCTCCCTGAAAGGAGGAATTGAAGTGGGCCGCCCCCCGAAAGGAACGACGAAAACTTTTGCGCTGAGGCAACTTACCTCCCTTAGCAACAGAGTCCAGCTTTTCACCGAAAAGCCTCAGACCCATAAAGGGAAGAGACGTGAGTGATCTCTTGGAATTAAAATCAGCCGTCCACTGCCGCAACCATACTGAACGGCGACCAACAGAGCCGTAGCCCTGCCTGACATCAACATGGCATCATCCTGGGCTGCCAGAATGAAAGACAAAAAAGAATCACAACGCTTAAGAGCCAGAAACTCAGCACACGTGGGATTAAGGTCTGAACATAAATCCCTGATGATAGACCTAACCGCCATCAACAAAAGTGCCGAAGCACAGACTGGCCTCAGAACTGAACCCACACAAACAAAACCATGCCGGGCCAGCTGATCAATCCGGCGATCCTCGCCGTCCTTGAGAGAAGTAGTGTCAGGCGAATGAACAACCGCCGTGTTAGATAGTCCCAGAACCGGAGCATCAACCTCGGGAGGGACAGACCAACGCTTGACCAAGTCCGCCGGAAAGGGATACTTTCTATCCCAGCTAGGCGGTACCCCAACGAGACGCGTAGGTTGCTCCCATTGCTTAAGGACAATGTCCTCAAAATGCTGTTGACTGGGAAACTCCAAGCGCGGCTTGGACACCCCGAAAAGCTGACCCTTAGGCCGAGGAGCAGCTTCAGGCGGATCCAAATCCAAAACCTCAAACATTTGGGCCAGAATGGAAGGAGTATCCAGGACAGGCCCTTCAGACTGATCACCCTCAGCACCCAGCAACTGCTGGCCCTCGGGATCCTCAAATTCATCAACAAGCTCGCCCTCTTCAAGGGGCCGATCCGGCCAATCTAGATCCTCAATAACCTCCTCATCTGAGTCTGGCGGAGGCGGGGACAGATGTCTCCGCTTAGCCGGGGCCTTCTGAGCGACCACAGCGGAAAACATTTTCTCGAGGCTGGCTAATCGTGCGCACACCTCGGACTGCGAATCACCCCCAACAACAACGTCACACGGGGTCCGGAACAGGCGGGGAGGGGAAGGAGATGGTGCGGCCGAGGGCGTACCGGGCACCGGGGTGCCTGACTGGCGCTCGATGCACATGGAATACATAAAATGACATCATCCCCTGGGAGCGGAGACCCACACCCCCCACAGAGCCTGGACTGCCCCGAAGAGCCATTTCCGGTATCTTTGGTAGCCTCCATATGGTGAAATTATGGTATATGCAGTAACCAGGGATTTACGCCTAACGCGACCCGGGATGCCCCTTCAGTACTGACTAAATAGCTATCCTCAAAATTTTGGAATTTAGACACAAAAAATTTCCAATTCAAACAATGGCCCCCCCAACTAGCCAGGTATATAAGACCGGGAGAGCCCCGCAGCGTGGGATCCCGGGATCTGAAAAACAAAAGACAGCCGTCAAACAAACACACCATAACACCTGGATGATTATATAACAATGATGAGACCAAGGCAGTCTGCATAAAATATTTATAAATATACCTATGCGGGGAGTATATATATGGGAAAATATATATATATATATATATATATATATATATATATATATATATATATGTATATGTAAAAACACATATATAGATACACAGGCAAGGCTGATGTGGACCAGGCCGCAGTAGCTCCTTGCCAGCTGGCCAGGGACCAAGACAAAGGGAAGGCCGCCCCCCCCCCGATCGGCGAGGAAGGGGGCCCAAACCAAGGCTGCCCACCCCCCTGTCCAGCGGTACCCCAACAAGAAAAAGAAGAAACCGCCTACCTGAATCCAAACAGCAATGGCGGCTGCGCCACGGAGGAACGAGAGGAGAAGAAGGGCGGGCCCAGCAAGAAGCGTGAAACGCTGTGGCCCCGCCCCTCACCAAGCCAGAAGGACACGGCGCGGGACGCGCAGCACGTGGCCCCGCCCACCCCTCCAGAATCTCGCCAAGGGCGGGCGCCACGGAATGGCGCCACGCAAGTGCCGTCAGGTGGGCGGGCCCACCGCCGGCCTGGGGAACAGACCGGAGGAATGCCGCCTGTCCTTCAGAGGAGAGCGGCGAGCCGGCGGCACTGCGCCACCCGACCCGCCCCCCCCCCCCCCGATACCGACAGAAGCGCCATCCCGGGGGCTAAGGAAGCCCCCCCCCCCGCAAAGAGAGACCAGGCGAGCCGACGGGCCGGCCCCAGGCACCCGTCCTCGCCAAAGCATGTATACAGTTGCACAAACACACACACACAAGTACAACAATAATAAAACCGACAGGGAGAATGCCAATAGGGGGACCTATCCTACCTAATACAGGGGCATCCCACATCCAGGTCACCACGGCCGGACTACCACTATGCCCCATAATATGGGGACGAGTGGAGGAGCTAATCTCCTGGGCACTGTTAAGTGCCATCTACCATTGCCCGGCCACCAGCCTAAGCTGGGAGGCTACCAATTAGTCAGGGGTAAAACCACTAAAACCGGGCAGAAATAGACCATGGGGGGGGGGGCGGGGTGTCAGGAGACTTCTTTCTTCTGTCTTGTCGCCACCTTGCAGAGAAGAACACTGGGGATTTGTTAGGAGGTACCAGGTATGTATAGACCGGGAGGGGCTTGTTGTTTTTTGGACTTCTCTGCAAGAGTGCCACCTAGCGGTGAGTATAACCCATGCTTAATGATTTAATATCTGAAGTGGGGTGTGTGACATACTTAGAATAAGCCCATAAGTACATTTGGTTAATGTAGTGAGGGCTATGATCGGACGGGGCATCCCATGTCAGGCTCACAAACCTGTGCTGCCTACCCTTTGGTGGGGGATTTGCGGTGGAGCCACGCTCCATTAAAAAGCACCTCTAATAGGTGCTGCCTACCATCACCCGACCATGCAGCCAAAGCTGGGAGGCAGGTAATAGTAGCACGGGTGGGAATAGGACACAGGGCCGGGGGCTGGGCAGCCCAGCTTACCTGCGAGGAGAGAAGCCATCATCTTGACCTTCGCAGCCCTACTACAGAGACTAAACTGGGGAATTTAGTGGGAGGTCCCGGGTATATAAGGACCGGGAGGGGCCTCTTTTTTGCCATCTCTGCAGTAAAGCGCCCTCTTGTGGACTATATCCCAGACGTAATGAATCATTACTGGAGCAGGGCGTGCTGCATACTTGGAATATCCTGGGTTTTGATCCACTGTAAGAGAGAAAAAACGTTATAAAACACAAATAGTCCCCCACTACATATGAAATGTGTCTAAATATATTTCTAAACACACACAGGACACAGTTTATGTCATTTATCTACCTGTGCACTTTACTGCTGTTCAACAAAGAGCCTTTTAGCATAATCCAATGACCAGAAACAAAACACTTGATATTGTGTGAAATAGTGGTGTTATCAGCTCAGATTATTCCTATAGGCCAGTGACTGCTCTTTAGAGCAAATGCGCACTGCCAGAGGGGAAGCCCTATTGCTGCTCACTGGCTTACCTTTCCCTCAGCTGGAAGCACGGATTTTAGCATGTAACATTGTGCTGCTCCAGCTTCCCATCCCCCAGCTGAGGGAAAGTGCCACTGAAACAGGTAAGCAAGTAACAGAGAGGTGAGGGAGGAGCTCACTTTATTAGGCTTCCTGGTTAGAAAAGCAGTTTAATAGGAATTATATCTACAATAGGGAAACAGCATGTGACACAAGTGCCTATCTTTATTTTTTGGCCAACGGATTATGAGCCTGCCCACCAACGCCAAGGTAGACTCTTTTTCGGGCAAGTCCTACACTACACTACACTGGCCTATCCTAACTGATGCTAGCCATCGTGATCCCTACTTTACTAGTACTGGATGTAGGTGTAGTGTTCCTAATCTACCTAGATGTTCTAACCTGTGTGTGTGCCATCTACCCTACCTCTACGGTCATGGTCGTCAGTCAGGTCTGCGTCACTCTACAAGTGTCAGTAGGTGTGTGAGGGTGAGTCTGGATGGTGTCAGTGTATAATTGTTAGTGTGTGTGTGTGGCAGTCAGGACAAAGACAACACAGGACAAATACAAACACATGCGCACCGATGGCCGGGTGCTGGTGGTGACAGGTGCCGATGACCGGGCCGGAGGAGACATGGAGGCAGCTGGAGGCAGACTGGGGAGATGGCGCTAAAGGATACCTGGAAAACACTAACCGTACCTAACATAACTCAAACGACGCAATGACTTATGTTGTTATTATAATTAATACTATATAAATATAATACAATACACTATAAATGCATTAAATATATACTAATTATTATTAATACAATATATATATTTATAATTTCACCATTCCTGGAGGTGGAATCAGGACACTGCATTAACCTTCAAAGGCGGATGGGATGGTAATCTGGAACGGCATAATAGAAAGGTGCATAAAAACACTGTGTGGTGTTACCAGCCATGGCAAGATGCGCGGTCATGGCACAGTGGGCACGTGTCGCTGTGCTGGAGGCTATTGTGGAGGCACTTCTTGTGGAACATGTGTCGGCAGCCAAGGAATCCAAATTGCAGTTTGAAGTCCTCGAGGCAGATGGAACAGCGTGTGCGGCACGTCTCTGGAACTATGACCTCGAAGTCCATGCGATCCCTGCCTGACCGAAGCCACAACAGGAGACCTGTAAAGAAAGATTGTTTAGCCAGGCTTTCATTGACATATTCTGAGCATTATAAATACTAAAATATCTGTCTGCTTTGAAAAAAAGTTTGTTCCTCATGGATGGACGCCAACCAAACTTTAGTTTGGATAGAGCGAGCAGAAGCTAAAATCAGTGTAATTCTATGGACTCTGTGCTGTCTTAAAAGAATGGGGCCTGCTGACACATTAAAGAGGAACAAAACCTAAGATTTTTCTGGGTTTTGTCCCTTCTGTTGGGGGGCATCCTAATTTGAAATGCCCAGCTGTGGGTATCTCCCAGATTGCCCAAAAATACACCATTTTATCAGTTCCATGACACTTGTGTGGGTCGCCCAGCCAATCTGCGGATCCCATTCCATTTATATTTTCCTTGCCGGTCTGAGTTCAGAGCAGCTAGAAAAGCTGAATGGAAAATGTTTTGCTGGTCGCATCTCTTCTCACCTCTAGATGCAAGTGTGCCCGTGGCACCCATTTAGAAATTCCTGGTGGGGATACACATCCCCAGTAAAGGTATAGGGGAGGTGCAGCCTTGGGAGGTGGCGTGGTTTGGGACTTTACACCCAGAAAATAAATAAAAGGATACTCACCCGTTGTCAGTCATAGCAGTGGCCCCGTGTCAGTCACAGTGCGTGTGTCTGCCAAACTCCCTTTACTGTAATGAATTGCATGCACAATCACTGTGACTGACATGAGAGGCAGCGGAAGCGTGCAAGGACACCAAGGGACCCAATCTTGGAAAGAACCTCACAAGGAGGACACAGGTAAGTATCCTTTTCTTAATGTATGCCTTTACAGTCCCCTAAATGCATGAATCACGTTTTATTGACTGTGATATGCTCTCTCTCTCTCTCTATATATATATATATATATATATATATATTACGGGGGTGGCTTATGATGTGGTTTGTAGTTATAGTAGTTAAAGAGTACAAAAACCCAACAGTTTCACTCAACCAATTTTTTCACTTAGTGGGTTACTAGGGTTTTAGTCCAAGTTATCTTTAGAGGGATAAGTGATGACCAATAATTCTCTTGCACTTTATATACATGATGCCAGGGCTATAGCAATGGGGGCTGAGAGGGAGACTAAGGGGGGGCAGGGATTGAATGTAGGTGTTAAAAGCAGCAGCCCAACTGGCCCTAAAGTAGTGCGTCCCACTGGGCATTGTCCCGGGTCTCCCTATGGCCAGTCCACCCCTGACAAGGAGCAAAATAATGTGCCTGGTAAACCTGATTGGTCACATGATTGGCTATCATAGGAGGAAGTGGTAATGGCTGCCTGGTCTGCAGGTTTGGCAGGCAGGGAATGTGCAGCCCTGAGGCATCACAGATCAGGATTTTGCCATGGTAAGGGGTGAGGCTTTTATTCATTTAACTCCTCTTTAAACACAGAACAGGCTATCATCCTTCCTTTTTCGGTCTACTAAAATATTAAAGCTTTTTAAAAAAAATCAAAATACTACTTAGAATCAGTCAAATTCTCTCTGTGTAGCTGTCACACTGAGCCCTGCTGGAGACAGGCTTACTTTACACAGCCAGGCTCATGATGACCGTGACAGGCTTACTGTTACTGTATGTACATATGTGTAAGGGGCTCATTTACATCAGATAGATGCTCTAAATCTAATTTTTCATTTAATATGTTTAGTTGGGTGTTTTATTACAAAGCTGGCCATATCAGAACAGGCATCCTTTAACTGCCAGCCTATCTGGAGATGTCACCCTTTGTTGCTAGACCATTTTGCACTATTTTGAGCTCCACATGTTCAACTATGATTTTTGAATGGATTTCCAGGGATTTTCCAGGAACATATATATTGTTGTATATTGTATATATATAAGTTTGTCAATAAAATCTTATTGCGTGTGAAATCCCAATTTCTCCCGGTTACAGCGATGCCACATAGTATTGGTAGACATCCTTTCCTGCCCAGGAGACTCTCCTAAACTGAAACAGCGCTTTAGGAGATTTTCAGATAAAATACAACTGTGCTAGACGCTATGCGCACCTTGCAGTTTTGCAAGAAAACAACCCTTTACCTTTGAAATACCCCCCACAAACTATATATTCTAGCTGCAGGTGACTTTCCAGCCCCCTAGGCCTTGTGAACTGGTATATGGTGAATTGGTATCCCGTACCAATTCTTTTACAAAAATTTTTATTGGGTTTTCATATAAAATATACATGAGTCAGACATTACTTATGCATCAATGTTGACAGGTGAACAGGCTTTCAAAATGTGCATTATAACACAGTATTAAATCGTTATCAAAAGAGATATTGAACTTCCGGAGTGTGTTTACACTTACACAATAAACAATAGGTATTAAACAGGTTGTAAAGGTTCCTGAGTGGTATTTCTCTAAAATTTGGTATTAGCTATTAAGATCAGCTTCTGGCACAAGACAACAGGTGCTTGAGGTACCATGAGTTGCAGTCTGAGCTGGATAGCTTGCACCAGAGGAGAATGTTTATCTTTACAATTCTCAGCTGGTGCTAAGGATCCATGTTCAAGGTTTAACATTAATGCATAGTCGATAGAAATGGTTGACAGTAGAATAGGAAGAGAAGAAAAAGGCGGGGCAGAGAAAGAGGAAGAGAAGGGAAGGGACTGAGGAGAGGGAAGAGGGGTAGGGGTGGGTCCCAGGTTGGGGGCCAAGCCCAAGGTGGAATTGGGTTTTTTATACTCAAACTGGGTGGACCGGGTCTGTCTGGTGTTGGTCAACATCTATATATTCAAGCCAAGGGGTCCATATGTCAAGGTATCTTTTATAAGCGTCGCTATTTATTGCTGTCATTTTTTCATTACACAGTGTATCTGAGATTCTGTTCAGGATCTCTTGCCAGGGGATTCTAGGCGATTTCCAGTTTCTGGCAATGGTGAGGCGGACAGAAGCTAGGATATGCTGAATTAATTTCCAGTGGTTTTTTGAGTATTTGCCTGATTTGTGAGAAAGTAATGCCTCTTTAGAGTTCTTGGTCATCGGGAGATGGAGGATATCAGAAAGCAGTCTGTACACCCTGTTCCATGTGGCCGAGACTATAGGGCAGTCCCACCAGATGTGAGCCATTGATCCCACAGAAGGACATCCCCTAAAGCAGAGCGGGGAAGTCGACGGGGAAAACTTATGGATCCGGTCGGGCGTGAGATACCATCTGAAGAGTGTCTTATAAGCATTTTCTAACACTACTGTGTTACAGGAAATCTTCTTTGTGTTATCCCAGATTCTTTATCCCGTACCAATTCACAAAGGATTAAATGTAATAAAAATACGTTAAGTGGACAGGGCACCTGGGATCCAGGGGATTGGGGGGAGTCTGCATGCTGCCTTTGATAGGGGATTAGGGGGGTGCATGTTGCTTTGTATAGGGGATTGGGGGGTATTCTGCATGCTGCCTGCCTGGGCAGGAAAAGCTTTGAGCTTCATTGCTCACTGATGAACAAGGGTCAGATCAGGAATAGGACAAGGTCTTCACCCTGTTATATTATTTACACCAGACCTCAATTATCCTGCACTCCATCATAAATTTCTGGGTTGAAGGATCTATTTATGCTCACCCATTATCCATAGAAAGGTAAGGGAGGTAGACCGTTGACCTCAGTGTAGGTAGAGTTGCAGCAGAGAGCGTGGTCTGGATAAATCCCTGGTACCCACTTTCACTGCTGAAACCTATTTAACACTCACTGAGAAGTTTATCCCTGCCCCCATTGTTTTCCCTCTCCTGTCTCAAATTGCCTACAAACTACTACAATGACACTCTTAGAAGCAACCTGGATGAACTAGCTTCCCCTATACTCAAACCAGCCAGACATAAAAGAAAGCAACCCTGGCATGCACCTCAAACTCCAAGAGTCCTGAACGCCTCTAGAGAAAAACACATATTCCAGAGGACTTACACTATTACAAATTAATGATGGCAACCTAAAATTCTGCCCTCCACCTTGCCAAACAGACTTATTTCACAACCCTCATCTCTTCCCTAACAAAAATACTAGAAAACACATTTCATGCCCTGCTCAGGCCTAAAGTACAGACTCCTATTAAAGACCATTGTGCTGAAGATCTGGCAAGCCATTCCAAAGAGAAGATGTAAGACATATGTCATGAAATTGGCAGAACAGCAAATTCCATGTTCCAGAGAGCAAAACCTTGGATCCCAAATATTCGCTACATGGACAAGGTGTATAAATGTACGCATCTAGCCATGGGGGCTTCTTTCACAAACATTTGTGAAAGAACATCTCTTTCTAAAGTACTCACTGTCCCAGGGTTTGGTCCTTGCCCTGGGGCATCCTGAATTGATATGTCCCACTGTGTTAAAACCCCTGTTTGCCCCCCAAACCCCCCTTTTCCCATCCCAATGCGTAGGCTCTCGTCCAATCGGCACTGCATGTCATGCATTAATATGAGCCCAGCATAAGGAAGCGGGAGTGACCACAATCCTAGTTTCCCTGAAGTGTGCAGCACGCTCCTGCACCCAGCATATGAAATGCAGCCGCTACCACCGAGCAAGGCATGGGAGCCCTGTAAAGGTGAGTGAATACCTTTTAGACTCCAGGGTCTGCCAAGTGGGTGGTTGGACCACTTTAACTACAATACTGTAACAGTATACCACTGCTGCATATCAGTTGAAATGTGTGAAATGTCCTGCCTTCTCATTCTTACATTTTATTGAAGATTGAAAGTAGCAGCAGCTCAGCTATAGAGTGAGGAGACTATATAAAGTTACAGATCAGGGTCGCTGAGTTCTGAGGTGAATAACTCATAAAAGTCACCAACTTTGTGCTAGTTCTAAACCTACACCAACAATGCCAAGTGTCAGGTGGGGTGGCGTAAATTATGCCACAAATGGACTCTAGTGTACAGAAAAGATTCTGTGGAAATATGAAACCTGCTTTTCTATCTGTCAGTCTAGACTGTGCTTTGCCACGGAAGAAGGATGGTCTTTACTGGAGCCATTCTCCAAGGGATTATAGACTGGGCTGCACAGAGGCTCCAGATTGTATAATTAGGGAATAGAGAGCATGGACAGAAAGTCAGTGGTCACCCAATAACCAACTGACTGGCCAGGTGAGCTTGGGTGGCAGATATCAGCAGATATCAGTGATCAGCAAGTCCCAAGTGGCTTCGAGCAGGGATCATGACAGCTGAGATTCATAGACGGTATCCACAGCAAAGGGTCATATTTTAAGAATGGTAGTCAAGAACCAAAGCAGGGGGTCAGTAATGGTCAAGACATGAAACACAGAATGTAAGGATTTTCCAGTAAGTCAGACATACAGAAATGTGGCAGGGGGTATCCTTCCAGCACCATTTTGTCACTTTGGCTTTCTATCTATAGGCAGGGCTGTATTTAGGGTTCATGCTGCCCTAGGCACTATTTGTGTTTCATCCCCCCAACCAAGTAGAAGAGGTAGAGTGGGTCGAAGACCCAGTACAGGAGGCTACAACAGTGAGTGAGTGGAGATGGCACTAGAAAAATACAACTCTGTGAAGTACTCACCTGTAGAGTTGATATTATACGCATACAGCACGTCCTGCTCCAGAATAGTAATAACATGTGGGTAATCCTCCGCCTCGGGCGCCGTGCACTGCAGACATGTAGAAAACAAGTTCCTCCCGGCCCTACATATACCGAAGGACCTCCCACAAATCCCCAGCATTGAAAAGCAGTGAGAAGAGAAGCCGGGAGGAACAAACCACCCAGAAACTGGCAATAATATCAATTGATAACAATCACCATACAGGGGATCCAGAACAAGTGAAACCAGGGTGGGGTGGAGCAGGACGTGCTGTATGCGTATAATATCAACTCTACAGGTGAGTACTACAGAGTTGTATTATTCTAAGCATACAGCACGTCCTGCTCCAGAATAGTAATAACATGTGGGACATCCAATAGCAGTGTCCGTAAAGTAGGGTGGGATCCCCCCCCCAAAAAACAAGGCACAGCGGACAGTAAAGGCGCTGTCACCTGTAAAACTTTGCAACAGGCATGACATGAGCAGAGGCTCTAACGTCAATCTCATAACAAGACCTTTGAAAGGTATGAACAGAGACAAGCAACAGTCTAGTAACTTATTCAACAGAAAAAACCTGGTGCTGAAGGGCCAGTGGTACCCAAGCACCTATATAACGGAATAAAATGAAAAAGGGGAGATTCTGCCCCTAAAAAGGAATAGTCCAGTGTAACGACCCAACCAGCCCACAGGCAACAGAAGCCTCGTGGAAAACTTATAACACACCCTAAGGGAAAAGAGAACTGGTCACCCGACCAAGGCCGGAATACTGACCCCTAACTAGCACGAAGCCAAGGGCTTTACGCAGGACCAGGAGACGTCCAAGAAGGATTAATCCAAAGGACGCAGTGGCGCTGGAAACAGGCGATATCAGGCGCATACATAAGGAGGCGCCCGCAGACTCCAAGGGCATCAAAATTGCAACACCTGTTGAGGGAATGCAGACCCTCATATTAGCATTATTAAGAATAAGGTCCGTAGTTAGACTAACCAGACTAACACCATGAACATAGAACACCACTTGGACCTGAGGTCCGGCGTAAGAAGGAATACCCCCACGGCATGGGGTGCCTATAGATTATATATATATATATACACGCATCGAGCCAAGGCTAAGTAATCAGATCCACCTTCTCAGGCACACGTCTGACTGGGGCAGGAGCCCCCAGAGAAGCGACTTGGACTACAAGGCAGCTCAGACATCATCCAGCAGGAAGTCCCCAGGGAAAAATCCGCAGGGCAACAAAATGAAAATTGATCCCAACAGGGACCATGGAACTACTTGGGAGATGCACCTAAGCAATCCCCAAGAGAACTCCTCACGAGGAAGACAGAACCAGACTCCTACAGGAAGACAGCCAGGACAGAACCTGAACCTTCAGAGTCCCTAGATGGGGAGCCAACCCCAACCTATGCTGTAATGACTCTAGAACCCTGGGAACCGAGAACGTCTAACAGGGAAGAGACCAAGACTCATGCCAATCAATATGGGTATACCATAAAACCCCAATAGACGGAGGAAGGGGAAGCTAAGGAAGCTTGCTCCTAGCCCCCCCATATACTGAGTCACCCAGAAGATAAGGCCCGTCTCCAAGGGGTGAATGAATCAGCTGTCAATCCCCAGACTAGAGTCCATATATTGGGACGACAAAAGAAGGGGCCTGACAAGGGTAGAACCGCACTCCTGAGAGAGCGAACAGGTCAGCAGACTTCAGCAGAAGCATCTGCGAACCACAGTTCACAAGGCCACCCAGGCCATCAATCTCACGGGTCTCTCTATCGGCACAACCGTGCACAGAATCCCACAAGTAGGGTGACGAAGAGAAGGCATATAAAATAGAAAGTCTATGCATAAGTTTACTAAGCCCCCATGACCAGAATCAGAATCTTCTGGGACAGTAAAAACAAGGGCGGAGCCCCTATGGTATAAGCGAGACCCAACAGAGCCACACTAGTAGGCTCCCAGAGCGACACCAGGATAGCATAACCTGCCGCTAAAAAGCATCCATTGGAGCGAATACCGCTGAGAACAGGGAACGTAGGATCAGGGACCCTCCAGAGGGAGCATCCTGCTTCAAGCTCCAGACCAATAATAAAACAGGCCATTGTCATCCAACAGGCCAAGAGTCCCCAAATAGACAGATCCTAAAAGAGGAGAAGTCCAGCCGTATAGAGTCAACGGAAGGCACACCGTTACAACAAAACCAGCAGGTAAGATGGACCCTCTAGGGGACCCTACCTAGGAACCACGGGGGGTTGTGGAAGAAATTCCCCCCCCCGCCAACCTGTGAGACTTGGTACCCAAGGTGACCATTCACAGGAAGATGCAAGTAAGGAAGGGGGAGCCCCCTGACAGGGCCCTTGAATATGATCAGCTCAAGAGGAACCACCTTACCAAGGGGGAATGAGCACAGACCAAGCCCCAGGGGTGCTGGAACCCCATGTAAGCTCAATAACCTACTGTGCCGGAGAGCCGGTATATAAGGGACGTGATCAGATATGCCACCAACGGGCCAACCAGCTGCCATCCCGCCTGGTAAAAGTAAGATGTCAGTAAAGGGGGACAGAGCCCCCTTAACCGGGAGTCCCCTTGTTGCCAGAGAAGAAGGCTCAAGCCTGAACCGAATCCCAGGAATGGGGATAGCGGATAAGGGACCATGAGGGATTGAGGTGACTGAGCAACCATCCAGTAACTCCCAGGGGACACCGCTGGCCGACCAATCCACTCGGCCTGACTTAGAGACTGGGGAGTAAGGAAGGACGACCCGGTAGGTCCTAATGCAGACGCCCCCCCCAGGCATGTCCGAGACATCACCCCCATTCGCGCCATGGCGAGTAGCCTGGGAACGAAAGAGAGGCCACAAATAATGCCTCAATCCGCAGGGTTGGTCCTGCAACACCGTCTAGTAATGGTCTTGGTGTCCAGCAGACACAAGGGGAACTAAGAAGATCTAGTACTCCACAGGAGGCCGGAAGCCCCCCTTGCACAGGGCCCCTGTGTCCCAAGACAGAGGTGTCATATAGGGACTACCTGTGAGAGTAGAATTGCCAGGCCTACCATAGGCCAGCGTGGCCCAGACTGCCTCATACTGTTGAGGGAAGGAGGAAGGTTAATATAGAGGCCATAGCCCCATATTGTTAAGGGCAACCTGTAAGTAAGCCCGAACTCTGTAGGCCCAGTACGGCCTGCGCCAATTCATGAAGGAAAAGCAGGGGCTAGAAGCACCCTGACAACCACTGAGAGGGACCGCCCAGCAAAAGCTATCCTGAGTCCAGGGGAAGCTACCTCCTGGAACCACCAGAAGGGCGAGGGCGTCCCTTCATGCTTGGGAGGTCTTAGCAGATTTGGACTTAGTCCTGCCAGAGGGCCCAGGGCGCTGCCTGCCCACCCCATGCTGAAAATCCACACCGAACAGTTGGAAGCACACCTCAGGTTCGCGTTTGACACTAACATAGGGAGGTGGAGGGGTGACCCTGCTCCGGGGAGGCCGGAGCGGCCTTCTGCGCAAGGGTGCTTTACCCTTTTTACCAAAAAGGTCCAAACGGGCCCCAAATAACCGCCGTCCTCTGAAGGGAAGGCAAGTGAGAGCCTTTTTCGTAGCATCATCAGCACCCCACTGTCGCAGCCAGACCAGGTGGCGAATAGCTATCACAAGGGCAGAGGTTCTAGCACACATCTTAATGGTGTCGTCCAGTGCTGATAGAATAAACTTCACAAACGCATTAAACACCCCCCAAGGGAGGTCCTCCGGACGGTGATCTAGTACTTTTCTGACAAGAGTCCTGGCAGCCACCGCAGTGATGGCCGCGGCACAGACCGGGCGCAGAGCCCGGCCCAGCACACGAGAAGGCGTGGGAAGCCAGTCTGTCAATGCGCCGGTCCTCAGCATCCCGAAGGGTACGGTAAAAAGGAGCCGTCATGAAAGGGGGGTTTGTAACCCCTATAACCGGTGCATCCACCACAAGAGGTGCTGACCAAAAATTAACCACATCAGGAGGGAAAGGGTACTTCCAATCCCAGACCCCTGGGACCCCTTTAAGTTTACTAGGCGATTCCCATTCTTGGAATATAAGATTCTGGAAATGATCCTGTTCTAGGAACTCCAAGCGCGGCGGCGCTGTATGGAAACTCTCCTTCTTAGACTTGGGGTTCTCCCCAGGGGGGGAGATTGACAAAACCTCAAAAATCTTAATAAGAATTTCATCTGTGTCACACAGGCCCCAAGAACCAGGCTCACAATCATCACAGCCCCCGGGCATCTCGTTCGAGGAGCCCGAATCTGAGAATAGCTCACCTTCCTCAGAAGGATCAAGGTCCTGCATATCAGCCAGTCATCGGTATCGTTAGGAACCGAAGAGCCAGGAGGCGTCAGGGACCGCTTCTTACCAGGGCCCATACGCTCCGCCAATCCAGAATGCACCTGCTCCGCCGTAGGCTGCACGCATTGCAGGTCATCCCCGCTCGAGTGGGACTCATCAGGAGTGATATTTAGGTCCGGGGAGACGGGTGTATTGAAGGGAGGTGCCGCCATCGGCAGACCTGCCTGTTCTGCACACGGTCCACAGACCCGTGCTCTGTCAGCCTCAGCCTGGGGCTGACCACACACTGCACACAGCCGGTCATGACCCCGGTTACATAATTCTGAGATGCCTCCATATGGTGATTATAAGAGCAGTTTGCCCGCAGGGATTTACGCAATAGGCAACCCTGGATGCCCCAAGACCCGCTAGGAAGTGGGAGAATTTGTTATGTGGACCCGCTGTAATATATGTTAGGCTGGGAGAAGCCACCGAAGTCCTGGCGTCTGAAAGACATAATGGGACAAGAGGGGTGGAGTCAGTGCCATGCGCAGCCGAATAGACATAGAACCATGCCGCCCGGAGGGCACTTACATGACCAAGGGAGGAGGCGGACCGCACCACGCGCGAAGATTGTCAAAATGGCGTCAAGCGAACCTCGAGGGGTGGGCCAGGCCAGGCCAGGCTATGACGCGGAGCGCGTCATGCCGAGTCTCTGCCTCCCCCAAAGAGCGCGAAGCTCTAACCAACAGAAATGAGTAGCACAGTTGGATAGAAGGCGTATGCATAAAAATGCTGACACGCTGGAAATGATGCTGCCGTCTAGGCAGTTGTTAATGAAAGACAAACGGCTCGCAACTGTATAGCAGAAGCGCGACACTGACACCCAATAAAAATAAAAACCAAAGGCCTTAACGTGATACTTAAGACTAGGACTGCCACACATACCCCTCCCCCTTTCTTTTCCCCCGAGATACGGGAGGAAGCGAGGGAGAAGCGGACAGCGTCCATGGACAAAGTCTGTGAGGGGCACGGGCAAGAATGCGGGAGGGGCATCCACTAGAGGCTCACCATCGGCCTAACCGCCTACCCTATGGAGGATGATGGCGGTGGAGCGTGGCTCCGTTCAGCACACCAGGTGCTGCCTACCTTCACCCAACCCGCGCAGCCCAGGCTGGGAGGCATATTCTTCCGAAGAGGACGGGTGGAAATAGTCCCGCAGGGCCTCGGGCTGCAAAGCCCCGCTCGCCTGCGAGAGCGTGATACTTCATGTCTTCGCAGTTCAGCACTGCAGAGAAATCTGGGGATTTGAGGTCCTTCGGTATATGTAGGGTCGGGAGGAGCTTGTTTTCTACATGTCTGCAGTGCACGGCGCCCGAGGCGGAGGATTACCCACATGTTATTACTATTCTGGAACAGGACGTGCTGTATGCTTAGAATAATACCATTTTGTGATTACTCACCTGTAAAATGGGTATTATAAGTATGTCACACACCCCAGTTCAGTTACTCATTATTATTACACTTGGGTAAACTCACCGCTAGGTGGCGTAGTTGCAGAGATCTCCAAAAAAGCAGCAAGCCCCTCCCGGTCTACACATACCTGGTACCTCCCATCAATTCCCCAGTGTTAAAACAGCAGTAAGACAAGGTACCAGGAATAAACAAATGTAACCCTCAACTGTAAATAACAAAACTTCACCATATAAGGAACCAGGATAACAAAAGAGGGCGGGTGAAGTGGGGTGTGTGACATACTTATAATACCCATTTTACAGGTGAGTAATCACAAAATGGTATTATTCTAAGTATGTCACACACCCCACTTCAGTTACTCATTATTATTACACTTGGGACATCCAACAGCACTGTCCAAAAGAGGGCGGGTATCCAAACCAGGAAATAACGCAGATAAAACTCAAACCACTGCAGCCTGCAGAACCTTACGGCCAAACACAGCATCCGCTGAGGCCCGCACATCAACCTTGTAAAACTTGGAAAAGGTGTGAACCGAAGACCAGGTAGCGGCCTTACAAACTTGTTCAACCGAAGCCTGGTGCTGAAAAGCCCAGGACGCACCAACCGCACGAGTAGAATGCGCAGTAACGCGAAAAGGGGGATCCTTCCCCTTGGCAGAATAGGCTCCAACAATCGCCTGACGAATCCATTTGTTAATGGAAGACTTAGCCGGAGCCAAACCCTTCCTGGGCCCACAGGGCACCACGAAAAAGGCATCAGTCTTACGAAAAGAAGACGTAGCACGCAAATAGTACCTAACACAACGCACCACGTCCAAGCAGTGCAACGCACTCTCCTTAGCATTCCTAGGCTTAGGACACAAAGAAGGAAGAACAATGTCCTGATTAAGATGAAAAGCAGATACCACCTTAGGAAGAAAATCTGACTTGAAGCGAAAGACCACTTTGTCCTGATGCTTCTCAAAATAAGGAGCCTGAATCGACAAAGCTGCCAACTCTGAAACACGCCGAACCGAAGTGATGGCCACCAAAAAGACAACCTTCTGAGTCAGAGTGGACAGAGCAATATCCTGCAAGGGCTCAAAAGGAGGAGCCTGTAACGCAGAGAGCACCAAATTCAAATCCCAAACTGGGAGCAAAGGCTTCCTAGGAGGCCGCAGATGCGAAACCCCCTGGAAGAAAGTCTTGACCAAAGAATGGCTAGCAAAAGACCTCTGGAAAAAAATTGACAAGGCAGACACCTGCCCCTTCAAGGTACTCAGCTGGAGACCAGAATCCAGCCCTGATTGAAGAAAATCCAAAGTCCGAGAAATAGAAAAGACCCGGCATGGCAAAGATCTAGCCTCACACCAATCAATATAAGATCTCCAGACCCTATAATAGATGGAAGAGGAAGACCTCTTCCTAGCACTAACAAGAGTCTGAATGACCGAATCCGAAAGACCCTCCTCCCTCAAGATGGAGGTTTCAGCAGCCAAGCCGTCAAAGCCAGCGTTGGTAAACTGGGGTAACACAGTTGACCCTGGGTGAGCAGATCTGGCCGAAGAGGCAACTCGAACCGATCCACTGCCAGACGAACGATGTCTGCGAACCACACCCGCCTTGGCCACCTTGGAGCCACGAGAATGGCGGGAACCCCTTCCTGAACTAGCTTTCGCAGCACCCTGCCTAACATGGGAATCGGAGGGAACAGATACAGGAACCCCAGATCCTTCCAGCTCAAGGCCATGGCATCCGCCGCCAGAGTCAGAGGGTCCCGAGACAGCGACACGAATGTCGGAAGCTTGTGATTGTGACGAGAGGCAAACAGATCCACCTCCGGTGTCCCCCACCGAAGACACATGGACCGAAACACTTGGGGATGGAGAGACCATTCCCCCCGGCGGGACGAGCACCGGCTCAGAAAATCCGCCTCCGTGTTCTCCACTCCTGGAATGTACACTGCCGAAATGCAAGGGACATACGTCTCCGCCCAAACCAGAATCAGAGACACTTCCCTGAGGGCACCCAGACTGCGAGTCCCTCCTTGGTGATTGATGTAAGCAACCGCCGTCTGATTGTCCGATCGAATCTGGACCGGCAGACCCTGTAAATGATGCGTCAAGTGAGACAGAACCAATCTGATGGCTCGCAACTCCAGAACATTGATGGGCAAGTGGGCCTCCTGAGGGTCCCACTGCCCCTGAAACTGAAGATCCTTCCAGAAACCTCCCCATCCTGACAAGCTGGCATCCGTGGTGACAGTTTCCCAAAGCGGAGTCAGAAACGACCTGCCCTTCAAAAGATTGTCCGAGACCAACCACCACCGAAGAGACTGCCGAACTCGAGGGGACATCCGGAAGGACCGATCCAACGACCGCGGGCGCCTGTCCCAAGACGCCAAAAGATGAAGCTGCAGCGTCCTCGTGTGAAACTGTGCGAAGGGAACTGCCTCGAACGAGGCCACCATCAACCCCACCAGTCTCATCCCTAGCCGAATGGACGGGTGAGGATTGGAAAGAAAAAGCTGAGCCAATTCCTGAATCAACCATGATGAGAAGATCGTCCAGGTAAGGAACAATGCGAATCCCCTGAGCTCTGAGCAGGGCCATCACCCCTGCCAACACCTTGGTGAACACTCTCGGAGCCGAGGTGAGACCGAATGGGAGAGCTACAAACTGAAAGTGCCGATCCTCCACCACAAAGCGCAGAAACCGCTGATGAACCGGAAAGATCGGAATGTGAAGGTACGTGTCCTTGATGTCTATGGACGTCATAAAGTCCCCCTGCCGAAGCGAGCCGATCGCCGACCGCAAGGTCTCCATGCGAAACTTCCGGGGACGAATAAACCTGTTGAGAAACTTCAAATCCAGGATCGGACGAAACGACCCGTCCTTCTTGGGTACGGTGAACAGATTGGAGTAATACCCCCGCCCCACCTCTGAAGGAGGGACCGGGCAAATGAGCGCCAAATCCACGAGATTCTGAACCGCCGCCAGGAGCCCCTGCGCAGCCACCGGGTCTAGAGGAACCCGAGACCTGAAAAACCTTGGAGGAGGGCGGGACTCGAACTCCAACTTGTAACCGGCCGACACCACCTCCCGAATCCATCTGTCCGAGACCTCCTGGTCCCATACCCGGGAGAAGAGTCGCAACCGTCCCCCCACCCGCACGGGTGAGGGCGCCCCTTCATTGCTGAGCGGGCTTGGCAGCCGACTTGGGCTTGGCGCCCCAGGCATGAACGGGGCGGCCACGGCCTTTACCCCTATTCCAACCCGCACCCCTGGAAGCCGAGAAGCCCGCACTCCTGCCGGCTCTGGCTCCCCGAAAGGACGGATTGAAGGGGGCCGCCCCCCGAAAGGTACGGCGAAACTTCTTGCGCTGAGGCAACCTACCTCCCTTGGCAACAGAATCCAGCTTTTCACCAAAAAGCCTCAAACCCAGAAAGGGAAGAGCCGTGAGAGATCTTTTAGAATTAAAGTCAGCCGTCCACTGTCTCAACCACACAGAACGGCGAACAGCCACCAACAGGGCAGACGCCCTGCCACACATCAACATGGCATCATCCTGAGCGGCCAGGATAAATGACAAGAAGGAGTCACAACGCTTAAGCGCAAAGAACTCATCACCCGAGGGATCAAGATCCACACATAAATCCCTGACCATAGACCTAACCGCCAAGGCCAAAAGAGCCGAAGCACAAACAGGCCTCAAAACCGAACCCGCACAGACGAAACCATGGCGGGCCAGCTGATCAATCCGGCGATCCTCGCCATCCTTCAGATAAGTAGTGTCAGGAAAATGAACAGCCGCCGAATTAGACAGCCCCAAAACCGAAGCATCCACCTCGGGAGGGACAGACCAACGTTTCAGCAAGTCTGCCGGAAAGGGATATTTCTTATCCCAGCTAGGCGGTACCCCGACGAGCCGTTTAGGATGCTCCCACTGCTTAAGGACAACGTCCTCGAAATGCTGCTGACTGGGGAACTCCAGACTCTGCTTGGAGCCCCCAAAGAGCTGGCCCTTAGGCCGAGGAGCAACCTCAGGAGGATCCAAATCCAAAACCTCAAACATTTGGGTCAAAATAGAAGGCGTATCAGGGGCGGGACCATCCACCTGGTCCCCCTCAGCACCCAGCACCTGCTGGCCCTCTGAATCATCCAATTCTTCCACGAGCTCACCCTCTTCGAGGGGACGGTCCGACCAATCCAGGTCCTCAATCACTTCCTCCTCCGAGTCCGGCGGAGGCGGAGATAGGTGTTTACGCTTGGCCGTAGCCTTCTGTGCGGACATGGTGGAAAACATTTTCTCCAGGTTGGCCAACCGAGCACACACCTCTGATTGCGAATCCCCACCCGTGACCACGTCACACGGGGTCCGGAACAGGCGAGGAGGAGAGGGAGATGGCACGGACGATGACGTACCAGGCACCGGGGTGCTGGACTGGCGCTCAATGTTCCGCTGCGCACATGGAATGCATACAATGACATCATCCCCCGGGAGCGGAGTCCCACAACCCCCACACAGCCTAGATTGTCCCGAAGGATCAGATCCGGTATCCCTGGCAGCCTCCATATGGTGAAATTATGGTATTCGCAAACCTAGGGATTTACGCAGTAAGCAACCCGGGATGCCCCCTTTAATAAAGGTCTAGCTTAAATCTTCACTACCCGGACCACGGGGAAGCCCAATATCTTTATATAAATTTATATATATCCCAATTTTCTTTCCCCCCTACTGGCCAGGTATGTAAGACCGGGAGAGCCCAACCGGAAGGGGTCCCGGGATCTGGAAGACACAAAAAAGACAACAATCATTCCAGGCACATGCTAACATATGTAGACAAAAACAGGCAAAGATAAGTGTGCAAAGCTATGTACAGCCATATATATATATATATATATATATATATATATATATATATATATTAAAGGCACAATAAGAGCACAATAAAAGTCACCCCTGGCTCCAGAGCCTGCCAACACTCCACAACAGGAGTGAGAGGGGGAGAGACCAAGGGGAGACATTACAGCGTGGGGCTAACGACGCTCCAGCCCCACGCAAGAAAACCCGCACAACTCCCGGATGAGGAAAAAAGACAGCGGGGGGACCTACCTCGCGTGACAATGGCGGCCGCACAGCGCAACTCAGGGGAAGAAGGAGGAAGAGGACGTGCCCAGAAGAACCGTGGGAGCCGCCGTGGCCCCACCCCCCCCTTGACGCGCCTGCCAATCGCGCGGACCGCGCGTCCCGAGGACCTGCCCCCCAACCGCGCCGCGCGTCAGGCCCAGCAAGGGCCGCGCCGCGGTAACAACAGGCGGGAAATGACAAAGGGCGCACAAACCCGCACGCCGCGCACACACACAGAGAAAAAGAGAGACGCGCTCACTCTCTCTCACTCTCACAACCCCCAGACACGAGCAGAACAATAAGCGCCCGCAGGACGCGGACCCAAAGCCGCCTCCACATCGTGGTCCCGCGGCGCAACGCGCCGCGCGACCCCGCCTCCAAACCCCCAGAGGGGGAACAACCAGCGCCCACAGAGCGACCCCCACACGTGAAACAGTCACCCACTGGGGCCCCAGAGCCCAAACGCACTCCCGGACCGCCGCAAGGCAAAGCCATACTACTGAAAGTGTGAGGAGGGGGTGGGGGGGGGAGTACAATAACCACAAACATGCCACAACCAAGAATAAAAACGCTACATTCCCTGACTACCGCTAGAGAATAAGGGCATCCCACATCCGGATCACCACTCCGGGAATCCCGCTATGCCCCACATGATGGGGTCGAGCGGAGGAGCTAATCTCCTGGGCACCAAGGGTGCCAGCTACCTTTGCTCGACCTACAGCCAAGGCTGGGAGGCTGCCGAATAACATGGGGAGTAAACAAAAAGGGTCGGGCAGCAATAGACCATGGGGGGGGGGGGGGGGGGGGGCCGGGGTGACTTCTTTCTTCTGTCTTGTCGCCATCTTGCAGAGAACAACACTGGGGAATTGATGGGAGGTACCAGGTATGTGTGGACCGGGAGGGGCCTGCTGCTTTTTTGGAGATCTCTGCAACTACGCCACCTAGCGGTGAGTTTACCCAAGTGTAATAATAATGAGTAACTGAAGTGGGGTGTGTGACATACTTAGAATATAGAGAGTTAGTGGAGTCTGGTGCCAAGTCGGGAGTGATGCGTGTAAGAAAGCCAAACCGTAATGCAGTGCTGAGGGCGGGCAGTCTAACATACAGAGCATCAGAATGACAGGCAGGGGGCACTGTGCTAAGCTTCCCATTATTTTTGTCTCTAGTTCTACATTGGCATTGTTGGTACCCCATGTGATTCCCTGGCCTCGCCTAACTTTCGTGGTTAGTCCATCTCCCCTGCTTGCGTAAA
Source organism: Gastrophryne carolinensis (assembly GCA_027917425.1). Classification (NCBI taxonomy): domain Eukaryota; kingdom Metazoa; phylum Chordata; class Amphibia; order Anura; family Microhylidae; genus Gastrophryne; species Gastrophryne carolinensis. The sequence continues at coordinate 87,226,718 of CM051240.1, read as the reverse complement.
AAAAGCACTGTTGGCGCCCGTGATCAGGGGTGAACCTGGTGACTCTGCTCCCTGTGGCCAACTTTAGAAAGACAAGTCATTCTAAACTGAGAAAGGGAGTTGGCTAACAAATTGTCTTTAAGAAATATACCACTAACTCCTACTGCCTTGCCTTGGTTACTACAGATATACTGTGACCGGCATAAATGAGAACTTACACATAAAAAACACAGAATAAACCAGACCCATGGAATAAAGTCTTATGCAGAATGCAGAATAAAGCACACCTAAAGAAATCACTGAATAAATAGAATGAAGATATAAAGCAGTGGACCACTTTTTGCAAGTCAGTAGCCAAACTAAATTTCCCACCATTAATAGGCATAGTACAGAAAGATCTACCCAGACCCCACAATTAATAATCAGAACTTCAAGCGCAACTGGCAGCTTAGCCAGCCAATCAGTGCAGTACCAACCCAGGTCTCACAGTGATTAGCCAATTAAGCAGCAATTCCCCAGTAGCCACAGAGCGTGGGGGGGGGGGGGGGGGGGCATCTAGCACTTGCCAGGTAAGTCACATGTTTTATTTTTAAAATGTCTGAAAGAAATGTGAAAGACTCCAGGGTCAGCCGACTTTGGATGCCCCACTGTATGAATCCCCACAATGTCCTGCAAAATCCTTTACCTTTCAGCCCGTCCATCACTGCAATTGAGTGCCACAGCCCTGCGGCAAAGCGCACTCCTGCGCCCAGCCTATTATGCAGGGAAGCTAGGGATGCTGGTGCACAGTCCAAAAGAATGGCATTAGTATGCAGAGCATAGCGCTTACTGGACAAGATCCCGCACATTGGAACGGCGGAAAGCTGAGAGGGCAATCAGGGAGGTTTCACACAGCGGGGCATCTCAAATCGGGATGCCCCACGGACAAGTACCAATCACCAGTATAATCAAATTCCTGGCGATTTGTCAGGGACCTGTGTCCAGGAGGCCAGACATCTAATTAAAAAATAGGTACAGATCACATTTGCTCACAGTGCTGCAAGCCCAATTTTTCTTACCTGATGCTCACTCCCTCATTAAAACCAGGACCCTGTGATTGTAGACCGGCGATCATTGGGTCCAGAGTCGACGAGGTGGCTAGCAGCCAATCTTGGTTCCATTTTGCCAAGGGAGCAAGGATAAGGTAAGAAATGGGCCTGCAATTGGGGAGGGGAATCAGAAAAGGGCAAACACTCCATCAAACTCTCACACCATACAAACACACACCATTATCTCCATTATACCCCCACTCTATTACCCTCCACTACACGCACACTATAACCCCACACCTAACCCTCACACCTGTTAAACCAGGCCATAACCACTTTTGTCCTGTAGTTTAAAAGCCCCCAGCGCCAGCCAGTTACCTCTCCCCAAGGCATCCCGATTCAGGATGCTCCACTTTCCATTCATTCCACAGCCGGTCTGTTTAAAGTGGACCAACACCGAGAGGTGATCGGCCCGGAAATCTATAAGATTCCCGGGCCGATCACCTCCCACCCCGCGGGACATCCGAGATCGGGATGTCCCGCGGGGTGAAACCCCCCAAAAAAACCCCAAACACCTTACCCGATCTTCGGCGGCGGCCGGCCGCCGCCGCCTCCCTCGCGCCCCTGTAGGCGTGCTCGCGCCCGCGCCGGCCGTCTGCGAATGGCCGGCGGGGGCGCGCGCGCGCCGAAAGTGACGCGAGGGAGGCGGCGGCGGCGGCAGCCGCTTGGACGTTCCTGATCCCCGCCTGGACGTTGGCGGGGATTGGACCGTCCAGTCACGTGGGAGCGGGGACAGGTAAGATTTTGGGGCTTTCTGGGGGGTTTCACACAGCGGGGCACCCCCGATCGGGGTGCCCCGCCGAAGTGGACCAAAACCCAGGATAGTCAAAATCCTGGGTGTTGGTCCACTTTAAACCTTCACACATACAGTTAAAGTGGAACAAAACCCGAGATTTTGACTTTCCCCGTTTTGTTCCATTCCCTGAGGGCATCTCAAATTAGGATGCCCCGCTGTGTGAAACCCCCCAGGATGGAGGTATTCACTCATCTACCAGGTCCAGCAGCACATGGTTGAATGAGAGCAGCCATTCGGCAAATGACTCTCATTGACTTCAAAGGCGAACGCAAGCGGCGGCGTGTGCGCTCCTGCCCCAGACTATCTTTCTGATAACAATGAGAGCCATTTGCTGTATGACATCATCACAGCAAACGGCTCTCATTGAAAGAGAGTCCACACATATGCCACACCCAGAAAAGGCAAATGATTACCAGCACCCTGGGGGTTTTCACACAGTGGGGCATCCGAGGGATGCCCAGGAAAAGGCCAGCGGCTTCTTTTAGATTCCAGGGCTGGCCCGGCTGGGTTTGTTCCACTTTAAAGTGGACCAACACCCAGGATTTTGACTATCCTGGGTATTGGTCCACTTCCCCGGGGCACCCCGATTTGGGGTGCCCCGCTGGCTGAAACCCCCCCAAACACCCCGAAAACTCACCTCTCCAGGCTCCCACGTGACAAGTGACGTCCGTCGGCGGACAAGGGATCGTGCCCGCCGCCGCCTCCCGCGCGTCACTCTTGACGTGTGCGCGCCCGCGCCGGCCATTCAGAGACGGCCGGCGCGGGCGCGCGCACGTCTAGAGGAGCGCGAGAGAGGCGGCGGCAGCGGAAGCAGCGGCTGGAGAGGTAAGGATTTTTCGGGGTTTTGGGGGGGTTACACCCCGCGGGACATCCCGATCTCGGATGTCCCGCGGTGTGTGAGGTGATCGGCCCGGGAATCTTATAGATTCCCGGGCCGATCACCCCTGGGTGTTGGCCCACTTTAACTTCCCCACACGCAAATAAAGCAAATGAAAAACAGTTTTGGACAACCCTAAAGTCTAAAGGACTCCAGGGCCAGCCGACTCCCTCTCCCCCACTGTGTAAACCTCCAGGGATAGCCATGAATCTTACCTTTCCATCAATCCCATAGTGCATGCGCAGCCAGAGGTGGCATCTCCCTGGCTGAATGGCTAGTGCGGGCACTCCATTAATTCAGAATAGATTGCCAGGCGACGCAAATTATTCTGAATTAATGTAAGCCTTCACATGCGCCATGGGAGGTAAGATTTTTGGCATTACCTGAGGTTTCACACACAGGAGAATCCTCAATCATGTTTACCAGCTTCTAAAGCGGAACAAAATTCAGGAATTTTACTTTCCCAAGTTTTGTTAAGTGCCCCTGAGGCATCTTTAATTGGGATGCCCCACTGTGCATTACCCCCCAGTTAACCCATAAAACTCACCTTTCCACACTCCAGTGGCCCATGAGCGGGCTCTCACCCAGTGAGAGCCACTTGCTGTGACTAAGTAATTTGGCAGGTGGCTCTCATTGACTTGAATGGGGATCTATCTGAATGGCTGGGGCTATATCATGCACACACCACCGGGAATGGAGGGGATGCTGCAGCACATGCTCCCCATTCGCAGGCTCTCATTGAACAAGAGTCTGCACATGTGCTTCTGGAGCATGGAAAAGTGAGTTTTTACCAAAGCCCTGGGGTGGTTTCACAAAGCCCAGGGGAAGCGCCGATGGACTGAGCTGGAATCTTGTAGATTCCAGGGCGGCCGCTGGTGGGTTTTGTTCTGCTTGATTCCCTCCCCGGGATGCCCCCTACACATACCTTGCTTCCAATGGCACATGCACGAACCATGGCCTCCCTGCTATCCCTCTAGCAGGGTACACGCCTGTGCCAGGCATTTGTGAATAGCCGGTGCGGGCAGGCTTCTGTTAGAGGGAAGCGGGGGATGCGTCCGCCAGCGTGCTTAGAGCCGCAGGCCTTAGACACTGGCTTAGACGACGTGACGTCTGGATGAGCGGCTGCGCATGCGCCGTAGGACTGGGAAGGGGCGGGTTTCACAGAGCGGGGGTGCCCCAGGGGAAAGGACCAAAACCCAGGACACTCAAAGTCCTGGGTTTTGGTCCACTTTAAGTGTTTTGTTTTTTTTACAATAAATTAATGCAGGTCTCTGCCCTGAACCCACCCTAGTCTTGCCCAAGACTAGAGCCGTTTGCCTTTCAGCAAATGGTTTGGATTGTTTACAATGGGAAAGGCGGCTGCCACATCTCAAGCATCCCTGGCGGTGGGCAAAAGTCAAATTCCTGGGTTTTGCTCCACTTTAATGGGCATGAAATGATATTAATGATATTAAAAAACTAAAACACACTCCAAACAGGTATATCTCGGTTTGGCTTGAAAAAACAGGCCTGGATTTTATAAATGTGTTAAATGTGTTTTATTTTAACATACCTGGTCTCCATTTTTTCAAGTTGTTAATATATTGGATCTTGTTCTACATCATCACTCTTTGTGCAATACTGGATAAGGAAAGGAAATAAATGATCAGCAAGGAGAAATAAACTGTCAGAAAAAGGGCCATAACCGTATAGACATGGCAACCAACCTAACCTGGCTACATCATCCACATGAAAAACAGGGTAAGGCTCCCCTAGTATGTATGTCCCAGTCCTTATGCAACCCCCCACCCCCAAATTTAAGAGACTCTATAAGAGTGCCCCCTGGTATTGAGGTAAAAAAAAAAAAAAAAAAAAAAAAAGCTAGTACCTGCACCCGACTGCTCATTAATGAGCCGGTGAGTACAAACAGCAGAGAATGACACTCTATGTAGCTTCAATGCAGCGGCCATCCATGAGAAGCACCAGGGAAACATAGTTTTCTCTCATCCTGCCTTTTAATGCCAGGAGGCCCTATAGTCACCAGTTGACTTGAGTGTCACTTTAAAGTAGTTTTGTCACCAGGATTGTCACTATCCTGATGATAAATCCTTGTCCCTGGGGCATCCCAATTTGTGATACCCTGCTGTGTAATCTCCCCCCCAAGATTTTTTGACAGAATTTTGAACATGAAAGCTAAAAATTAACTTAAAAAATAATTTTTTACAAAAAAATTGGAAGAATGCATATGGGGGGGGGGGGGTAGATAGATAGAATGAAGGGTTTATACGATGGACAGATATAATTGAGCGGCAGATAGATAATGAATACTTACTATTCATGAATGGCAATGCCGGGCTTATTTTCTACTAGAGCAGCGACAACATTGAGGTCTCCTCAGCTTGAACCCCAATATGCGTCTCTGCCGCTTGGTGATATTTTTCAACCGCATTCTTGATAAGCTTTGCTTTTTAGGTCGGCTAGGTTTTGGTCTCCTCAACCTGAACCTCAAGATGCGTTTCCGCTGCTTGATGATACTTTTCAACCGCATTCTTGAGTCTACAGCATGTGGATCAGTTCTTATGACCTCGGCTGTTTCTGCTTCTTCTCTGATCTGGTTGACCTCTTTATTTATGACCAGCTTCTCGGGTTCTTTCCGAAGCTCTGGTGCTTGAGGTTGATCAAAGCTATGCTTACATTTGTCAGGTGAATTTGAAGCTTTCGAAACTGTTTTTTCTACAGCATGTGGATCAGTTCTTATGACCTCGGCTGTTTCTGCTTCTTCTTTGATCTGGTTGACCTCTTTATTTATGACCAGCTTCTCGGGTTCTTTCCGAAGCTCTGGTGCTTGAGGTTGATCAAAGCTATGCTTACATTTGTCAGGTGAATTTGAAGCTTTCGAAACCGTTTTTTTTACTTTGCCTTTTTTGATAAGTTCTTCTGATTTTGAAGGTTTCAGTTCAGTTTTTTTTGCTTCGCTTTCTAGGGTCACCTTAACAGTTTCCTCAGCCACTGATGCTGGTAGTAGTTTGGTGGATTGTTCAGTTGGGTTGCCAGCCTCCAGGTCTGCTGGCTGTAGCAACAGGGATTGCTCACCTGGATCCCCGGCCTCCAGGTCTTTGGATGTTGTGTTATCCCTTTTAGACAGCCACTTGGTTTGTATATAGTGCATTATGTGATATACGAAATCTGGCATACCTGCAAGAGAACCGAGTGGTTATTAATCATTATATGAAACATGCTAACTGCATACTTATTAATATACACTGCATTGTGGTGGGAACACACTAGTGCAGAGCAGCACAGTAAACATTTGCATGTGCTGCGCCTAGTGGTCGTGCCCCACAGTGAAGAGGGGCGACAGAGGTGGCGGCAGGGGAAAGACAGGGGGGTAGGACCAAGCTGAAAAGAACATGGCAGCAGTACATGCTGGGAGACCTTGAGTTAGCCATGAATTTCATAAATGTGTTAAATTAGTTTCATTTTAACTTACCTGGTCTTTGTTTTTTTAAGTTGTTCATATATTGGATCTTAGCTTGTTCTTTATAGTAGTTTGTAAATGCGGCCTCCACATCGTCATCGCTCTTTATGCGATTTCGGCTAAAGAAAAGAAAAGAAATGATCAGCATGGAGAAATAAACAACAATAAACTGTCAAAAAAAGGCACATAACCGTATGGACATGGCAACCAACCTCACCTGGCTGCATCATCCAGGTGAAAAACAGGGTAAGGCTCCCCCAGTAAGTATGCCCCAGGAGTGTCCCAGTCCTTATCCAACCCCCCACCCCCAAATTTAGGAGACTCTATAGCCTCTATAAGAGTGCCCCCTGGTATTGAGGCAAAAACAAAACAAAAAAAAATTAGTACCAACTGCTCATTAATGAGCTGGTGAGTGCACACAGCAGAGAATGACACTCTATGTAACTTCAATGCAGTGGCCATCCATGAGAAGCACCAGGGAAACATGCTGAGTTTTCTCTCATCCTGCCTTTTAATGCCAGGAGACCCTATAGTCACCAGTTGACTTGAGTGTCCCTTAAAATAGTTTTATCACCAGGATTGTCACTATTCTGATGATAAATCCTTGTCCCTGGGGCATCCCAATTTGAGATGCCCTGCTGTGTAATCTCCCCCCAAGATTTTTGACAGAATTTTGAACATGAGAGAAAAGGCTAAATATTATCTCAAAAAAAAAATTTTTCACCAAAAAATTACTAGAATGCATTCTCGCACAGTGCTAAATCGACCCTTGTAATGCAAGAGAGATAGAAAGATATGGGGGGTAGATAGATAGAATGGAGGGGTTATATGATGGACAGATATAAGTGTGGGGCAGATAGATAGGATAGATAATGGATACTTACTATTTATCAATGGCAATGTAGATGCAGCCTGCCAAGACAATAAGGCCGGCGATGGTAGAAATTCCAATAATCCAAGCAAATGTCTGCTTCAGCCTACGAGTTGGTGTCACAGTCATAGGCGGATTGGTGCTTGGTAAGAGATCTTCATTCACCTCTAAAGAAAAAAAATGACATTTAATATCTTTGTTTCACTTTTTACAAGAATAGTCATTAGTTTACTCTTTTACATGTTAAACAATCGTCTTCCTGCAGCCTATAGGACATACAGAACTCCTCATTTACATCATCTAGCTGCTCAGTATATGGCAATGATTTCTACCCAGTAACAACCAATCACATTCAAAGCTGCAGTGGGTTTGCCCGGGGCCAGGGGTTACACCACTAAGGTCTTCATATAAAAAGGCCACATGCGCAAGCTGCATCCCCGACATCACGGGTACTCGCACCAGGCATTTATGAATGACAGGAGTGGCAGAATCCCTCCATCCCCCCCCCCCCCTCACTGTCCTGTAGCCAGGGGCCCGGGGCTGGTTGTCCGCTGTTTGTGGCTGTGCAATGGCCAATGACGGTCAGGCTGTAACACGGCAGCATTGCGCCACCCAGCTGCTGACTACCTTGCATTGGCCGTCTAGTTTAAAGTGGACCAACACCTGTGCCTGCCACCATGACAGGCTTGGGGGGCATCCAGAATGCTGGAGCCCCCCTGCACATAAGCCCCCAGAACACGCGTAAATCTCACCTTAACCTCGGTCCTCCTCCAGGAATCCAGCACAGCGAATGGCCATCGAACACGTGGGTGCCCACACGTGCACCTGGTAGCCAATCGCTTCACTGTATACCCGGCAGGGGAGTGAGGGTAAGGAGATTTATGGCCGTTCGGGGGGTTGGCTCCATCCCGAATCAGGATGCCCTAGGGGGGAAGCAGTCAGGCATTTGGTCCATTTTAAAGCGTGCTCGGAGCTGATGACGTTATGGCATCTAAGACCAGCGGCTCTGACCATGCTGGCTGCCGCATCCCCCGCTTCCTCTTAACAGGGAGTGTGCCCGCTCCAGCCTGGCACAGGCACGCACCCTGCTAGAGGGATAGCGGGGAAGGGGCCACGCACTGCACATGTGCCGTAGCTGCGGGGAAGTGTTTGGAATGACCTGGGGGTTTCACACAGCTGGGCATCCCGATTTTAGATGCCCTGGGGGGGAGGGAATGGATTGGTCCGGGAATTTAGTTTCTTGGGCCGGTTGCGGTGGGTTTCGGTCCACCTTAATGTTTGCTGTGCCGCCTAGGGAGGAAGGATGGCAATGTGCCAACCAACCTCCTATTGGACGCAGAGGGGGAGCTCTGGAAGCATCACACGGCCTGGCATCTCTACGGGCATCATGTGGGACCCTATATGAGCTTTACAAGGTAGAGCAGCATTTCCTTGGCTGTATCTAGTAAGGATTGCAGTAATGACAGCAATGCTATAGCACCATTTCTAGGCATTTGTCATTGCATGCATATAAGTAATAATGTGGACCTAAACATTGCCATCATAGAATTCTATTGGCTCCTCTTCATGCTGCTGATGTTATGGAGGAATAACAAGGGCCTATGTGTCACTATAGATGGCATTGTGTGCTGTGCATTGCTATCTCTCCAGCTACTGGGGAATTGCACCCAGCTCCATAGACATTATTGTTCTGCTGGGCTTTCCGTTACCTCTGGGGTGTATGTATAGCGGCGGCGAGTTTCTAGAAATGTCTACAATGTAACAGGGATGAGGCGATACTTACTTGCGGTTGGGACGGGTGGGAAGCCCTCAGCAAATGCAATGAGCATTAAAGCTAAAATGCAGAGATAAGACATCTCTCCGATCACACGAGCAAACGCCATTCACTCGCTCTCCTCTCTAACCCTCAGTGACAGTTGGAGCCTGCGCTCCTTTTATAGTCCTCGGGGGCCGTGGGTTCGAGAGTGGACCAATCACAGCGCATCTCGGCAGGAATGTGAACCAATCACGGCACAGCCGTCCCTGGAAGTGATGGCAGGCTTTGAAGTGGAAAAAGGCGACCCTTACACAACTGGCCACACAACTCACCTTTCCCAGGCTTCCCACGGCCAAATCGGCACCGGCCAATGGCAGAAGCTGCTTTCCTGTACACAAAATTACACCTGCTATTGGCTGGCGATGTCAGGTGACGGCCCAGTCAATGGCAGATGCTGGTTTTGTGTCTCCAGCGATTATTACATGAATAACAGGGGCAGATTTAGGCGGGGGCGTGTGGAGAAATAGGGGAGTTGTTTACCACACCTCGCCAGGGTGTTCGTGACGCGGGTGTATGTATAGCGGCGGCGGGCGAGTTTCTAGAAATGTCTACAATGTAACAGGGATGAGGCGATACTTACTTGCTGTTGGGGCGGGTGGGAAGCCCTCAGCAAATGCAATGAGCATTAAAGCTAAAATGCAGAGATAAGACATCTCTCCGATCACACGAGTAAACGCCATTCACTCGCTCTCCTCTCTAACCCTCTCAGTGACAGTTGGAGCCTGCGCTCCTTTTATAGTCCTCGGGGGCCGTGGGTTCGAGAGTGGACCAATCACAGCGCATCTCGGCAGGAATGTGAACCAATCACGGCACAGCCGTCCCTGGAAGTGATGGCAGGCTTTGAAGTGGAAAAAGGCGACCCTTACACAACTGGCCACACAACTCACCTTTCCCAGGCTTCCCACTGCCAAATCGGCACCGGCCAATGGCAGAAGCTGCTTTCCTGTACACAAAATTACACCTGCTATTGGCTGGCGATGTCAGGTGACGGCCCAGTCAATGGCAGATGCTGGTTTTGTGTCTCCAGCGATTATTACATGAATAACAGGGGCAGATTTAGGCGGGGGCGTGTGGAGAAATAGGGGAGTTGTTTACCACACCTCGCCAGGGTGTTCGTGACGCGGGTGTATGTATAGCGGCGGCGGCGGCGGGCGAGTTTCTAGAAATGTCTACAATGTAACAGGGATGAGGCGATACTTACTTGCTGTTGGGGCGGGTGGGAAGCCCTCAGCAAATGCAATGAGCATTAAAGCTAAAATGCAGAGATAAGACATCTCTCCGATCACACGAGTAAACGCCATTCACTCGCTCTCCTCTCTAACCCTCTCAGTGACAGTTGGAGCCTGCGCTCCTTTTATAGTCCTCGGGGGCCGTGGGTTCGAGAGTGGACCAATCACAGCGCGTCTTGGCTTGACTGTGAACCAATCACGGCACAGCCGTCCCTGGAAGTGATGGCAGGCTTTGAAGTGGAAAAAGGCGATCCAGTATGTCCCAGAGTAGTGACTCAGGTGGCCCTGAAGTCATATAGGCTCCAGGGACGCTTTTAGTCCAATGTATAGGTGTATGAAATATGAAAAAACGTATGAACTGAGTACCGTAGACGCCCTCTGGTGGCCGTTACAGCACTGTGCAGCCTAGTTTTAATGATTGGGTGCAATGGGCGACCTCTAGTGGCCACTGTTTATAGTGAACGCTGGTTCCCTGCTGCTGGTCGTCTGAATACATTTGTGGTGGTGGTCCCGGAAAGGTGTCGTTTTCTTATTGCAGATGTGAAATCTAGGTGTGCTTTGTGTTCCAGCAGGCAGGTGGGTAGGTGGCCAGGTAGATGGATAGGTGGCTGGTTACACAGGTAGGAGGGCGGATGGATGGATGGGTAGGTGGCTGGAACGGTGGGGCAGGTAGGTGGGCCGGCACATAGGTGGGTGGCTAGATGGTGAAGCATAGATGTGCGGCCGTGCTACTGACCTCTCGGCAGCTCAGGGTGGCCATTGCATCTCGGCGTCCAGGGCTGGCTGGCATCATATCGGCGGGCAGCTTCACCTAGGTGGGCGAGCTTCTCTCCTCACTGCCGCCACAGTGGATGGATGGGGGACAGGAAACAGGCTGCAGCACAGGAGCAAGGGGGCTAGGTAAATAAATAAAACCATGCCCAACACTGGCCACCAGCCCCTGGTACATGCTCCCAGCCCCTCCAGGGACTGGAGAACCCCCCTGCTGTACATGACTTGCCTAGCACGGGGTAAGCAGGGACATTTCTGTGAACTAGGCCCCTTATAGTCATTTAGGGGGTTCATTTATACTCACCTGTGTCAGCCACTACCCCCTCACCCCATCACTGACCCTGCATTAGAGAGATACTCACCTATTCTAAGTATGTCACACACCCCACTTCAAACATTAATAATTACACTAGGGTTAACGCACCGCTAGGTGGCAGCATTGCAGAGAATCTCCAAAAACTTCAACAAGCCCCTCCCGGTCTATACATACCTGGTACCTCCCAAGAACCTCCCAGTGTTGTTCTCTGCAAGGTGGCGACAAGACAGAAGAAAGAAGTCTCCTGCTTGCAGGTAGCCGGGGGTATCCCCCCCGCCCCCCCCCCCCGTGGTCTATTTCTGCCCGGCTCTTGTTTGATAGTATATCTATTTACTGGCAGCCTCCCAGCTTCGGCTGTAGGCCGGGCAAAAGGTAGCCGGCACCATTGGTGCCTAGGAGATTAGCTCCTCCGCTCGACCCTTCATTGCGGGGCATAGCGGGATTCCCGGAGTGGTGATCCGGATGTGGGATGCCCCCATTTAATAGGAGGTTAGCGGTCAGGATGTGCCTAGCCCTGGGACTTTAGTTATTCCACATTCCGAGGTGTGGGGCGCGTTTTGGGACCGGTGACATGTTTGTGTTAGTGTGGCTGCTGCACTGCTGTATTGTGAGGGCTTATGCGCTGTTTACTGTGGCGAATTTTTATTGCGGATCCGCTTTGTGTGTCTTTCTTGTCACTCTGTCTGCGTGAATGGCTCTCTCCCCTCAGGAGCCGGGGGGGCGGGGCCTCGCGGCACACTGCGCCGCGGTCCCGCCTGTGGCTGAGCGCCGTGATCGGCGCTTGCAGCCTGCGTGTCCGGTCTGCACAGGGGGGAACAGAGGAGATGAGTGTGTGGGTCTGTTTTTTTGTGCGCACTTGGGAACCGGCAGGTTGCTCCGCCGGTCCCGTCTTAGAGGTTGAGCGCGGTCTCTGCCTGCTGGCGCTGCAAGGGGGCGGGGCCGCGCGCGCGCGCGCGGGCCGCGCTCTGATTGGTTGTCCCGGAGGGGCGGGGCCTTCTCGGCTCCCGCGCTCCCGGGGCTCGTCTTCCCCTCCCTCACTTCTCTGAGCGGTGTTGCGGGCCGCCATCTTCTGCGGTGCCTAGCTGCGCTGTGCTCTCTCTCTCAGGTAGGCGTTTTTAGTTTTTCTTGCGGGGGATGCTCACATAAAGTTGGTGGCCTGGCCCCCCGTATTACGTCCCCTCCTCCTTCTCCTGCCTCCTCGCTCCTGCACATCTTTAAAGTGCTGGTTGTGTATTTTAACCATTTCCTGTGTCTATGGTTAATGAGGGGGGGGGGGGAGGGGGGTTGTATGTTATGTTGTATGTTTGTTTAGGTATCATTGTGCCTGGATTGACTCCTGTCCCTCTCCCTTTGTGTCTTTCAGATCCTGGGATCCCGTCTGGCAGGGCTCTCCCGGTCTTATATACCTGGCTCGTGGGGGGTGTTTTTTCATTGCACTATATATATATATATATTTATATATATTTATAAGGGTTTTTATGCTATTCCCCTGGGTCAGGATCTTGTGACAATCTTTAGACAATTGTTAGGTTATTAAGGGGCATCCCGGGTCGCGTACCGCATAAATCCCTGGGTTCTGCGAATACCATAAAATTCACCACATGGAGGCTGCCACAGATACCGGGAATGGTTCTTCGGGACAATCCAAGGTGTGCGGGGGTTGTGGGACTCCGCTACAGGGAGATGATGTCATTTTGTGTATCCCTTGTGCACAGCAGAACATTGCACGGCAGTCCAGTACTCCGGTGCCTAGCACTTCGTCAGCCGCGGCATCTCCCTCTCCCCCTCGCTTATTCCGGACCCCGTGTGACGTTGTCCTGGGCGGGGATTCGCAGTCTGAGGTATGTGCCCGTTTGACCAGCCTTGAGAAGCGGTTTTCTGCTATAGCCGCTCAGAAGGCTCCAGCTAAGCGGAAGCATCTGTCTCCGCCTCCGCCGGATTCAGATGAGGAAGTTGTGGGAGATCTGGATTGGTCGGATCGTCCCCTTGAAGATGGTGAGCTCGTTGAGGAAGAGGATTCTGATGTTCAGCAGTTGCTGGGTTCTGAGGGGGACCAGGCTGATGGCCTCCCTCTCGATTCTTCTACCATTCTGACCCAGATGTTTGAGGTTTTGGATTTGGATCCTCCGGTGGTTGCTCCTAGGCCTAAGGGTCAGCTTTTTGGGGTGTCCAAACAGCGTCTGGAGTTTCCCAGCCAACAGCATTTTGAGGAAATTGTTTTCAAGCAATGGGAGCAACCTACACGTCTTGTTGGTGTGCCGTCTAGCTGGGATAGGAAGTATCCCTTCCCGGCGGAATTGATGAAGCGTTGGTCTGTCCCCCCTGAGGTAGATACTCCGGTCTTGGGACTGTCCAACACGGCGGTCGTGCATTCCCCTGACACGACTTCGCTCAGGGACGGCGAGGTTCGCCGGGTTGATCAGCTTGCCTGTCATGGTTTTATATGTGCGGGTTCGGTGTTGAGGCCTGTCTGTGCTTCGGCTCTTTTGACTTTTGCTGTCAGGTCTATTGTCAGGGACTTGGGTGTGGATCTCGCGCCCACCAGTGATGAGTCCCTTGCGCTTAAGCGCTGCGATTCTTTCTTGTCTTTTATCCTGGCTGCTCAAGAGGATGCCATGTTGATGTGTGGCAGGGCTACTGCCTTGCTGGTGGCTATCCGGCGCTGTGTGTCGTTGAGACAGTGGACGGCTGATTTTAATTCTAAAAGATCGCTTACAGCTTTGCCCTTTTTGGGTTTGAGGCTTTTTGGTGAGAGGCTGGATTCTGTTGCCAAGGGAGGTAAGTTACCTCAGCGCAAGAAATTTCGCCGTTCCTTTCGGGGGACGGTCTCGTTCAATCCGTCCTTTCGGGGAGTCGGAGCCGGTAGGGGTGCGGGCTCCTCGGCCCCCAGGGGCGCCAGTTGGAATAGGGGCAGAAGCCGTGGCCGTCCCGCTCGCGTCTGGGTTGCCAAGCCCAAGCCGGTTGCCAAGCCCACCCAGCAATGAGGGGGCGCCCTCACCCGTTCGGGTGGGGGGACGGTTGCAACTTTTCTCCCGGGTGTGGGACCAGGAGGTCCCGGACAGATGGATCCGGGAGGTGGTTTCGGCCGGTTACAAGTTGGAGTTCGAGTCCCGTCCTCCTCCAAGGTTCTTCAGGTCTCGGGTGTCTTTGGATCCTTTGGCCGCGCAGGGGCTCCTGGCGGCAGTAAGGAATCTTCTAGATTTAGCTGTCATTTGCCCGGTTCCTTCTTCAGAGGTAGGGCGCGGGATTTACTCCAATCTCTTCACGGTTCCCAAAAAGGACGGGTCCTTCCGTCCTATTCTGGATTTGAAGTTTCTCAACAGGTTTATTCGTCCCCGGAAGTTCCGCATGGAAACCCTGCGGTCTGCGATCGGTTCGCTTCGGCAGGGGGACTTTATGACGTCCATAGACATCAAGGATGCGTACCTGCACGTGCCGATCTTTCCTGCTCATCAGCGGTTCCTTCGTTTCGTGGTGGAGGATCGGCATTTTCAGTTTGTGGCTCTTCCATTCGGCCTCACCTCTGCTCCGAGAGTGTTCACCAAGGTGTTGGCGGGGGTGATGGCCCTGCTCAGAGCTCAGGGGATTCGCATTGTGCCTTACCTGGACGATCTTCTCATCATGGCTCCTTCCTTCAGTCAAGCAGAGGGGGACACCAGCACGGTGGTGTCTATGTTGGAGAGGTTCGGCTGGGTGATCAATTACCCCAAGTCCTCGCTGGTTCCGGCCAGGGTGGTGACCTTTCTGGGGATGTCGTTGGACTCCTGCCAGCACAGAGTGTTTCTCCCTCAGGCCAAGGTTCTGATGATTCAGGAATTGGTCCAGCTGCTCCTCTCCCATCCTCATCCGTCCATTCGTCTGGGGATGAGACTGGTGGGGTTGATGGTGGCCTCGTTCGAGGCAGTTCCCTTTGCTCAGTTTCATACGAGGACTCTTCAACTTCATCTTTTGGCGTCTTGGAACCGGTGTCCGGGGTCTTTGGATCGGTCCTTCCGGTTGTCCCCTCGGGTTCGGCAGTCCCTTCTGTGGTGGTTGGTCTCGGACAACCTTCTGAAGGGCAGGTCGTTTCTGACTCCGCTTTGGGAAACTGTCACCACGGATGCCAGTTTGTCAGGCTGGGGAGGTTTTTGGAAGGATCTTCGGTTTCAAGGGCAGTGGGACCCTCAGGAGGCCCACTTGCCCATCAATGTTCTGGAATTGCGAGCCATCAGGTTGGTTCTGTCTCGCTTGACGGATCATTTACAAGGTCTGCCGGTTCAGGTTCGCTCAGACAATCAGACGGCGGTTGCTTACATCAATCACCAAGGAGGGACTCGCAGTCTGGGTGCCCACAGGGAGGTGTCTCTGATTTTGGTCTGGGCGGAGACTCATGTCCCTTGCATCTCGGCAGTTTACATTCTGGGAGTGGAAAACACAGAGGCGGATTTTCTGAGCCGGTGTGCGTCCCGTCGGGGGGAGTGGTCTCTCCATCCCCAGGTGTTTCGGTCACTTTGTCTCCGGTGGGGGACGCCGGAGGTGGATCTGTTTGCCTCTCGTCACAATCACAAGCTTCCGTCCTTTGTGTCCCTGTCCCGGGACCCTCTGGCTCTGGCGGTGGATGCCATGACCCTGAGCTGGAGGGACCTGGGGTTTCTTTATCTGTTCCCTCCGATTCCCATGCTAGGCAGGGTTCTGCGAAAGTTGGTTCTGGAGGGAGTTCCCGCCATTCTCGTGGCTCCAAGGTGGCCAAGGCGGGTGTGGTTCGCGGACATCGTTCGTCTGGCCGTGGATCAGTTCGATCTGCCTCTTCGGCCAGATCTTCTCACTCAGGGTCAACTATGTTACCCCAGTTTACAAACGCTGGCTTTGACGGCTTGGCTGCTGAAACCTCCATCTTAAAGGAGGAGGGTCTTTCGGATGCGGTCATTCGGACTCTTATTAGTGCCAGGAAGAGATCTTCTTCTTCCATCTATTACAGGTATTGGAGATCTTATATTGATTGGTGTGAGGCTAGGTCTTTGCCTTGCCGGGTCTTTTCTGTGTCTAGGATTTTGGAGTTTCTTCAGTCGGGGCTGGACTCCGGTCTTCAGCTGAGTACCTTGAAGGGGCAGGTTTCTGCTTTGTCTATTTTTTTCCAGAAATCTTTTGCTAGTCATTCCTTGGTCAAGACTTTTTTCCAGGGGGTTTCGCATGTGCGGCCTCCTAGGAAGCCTTTGCTCCCAGTGTGGGATTTGAATTTGGTTCTTTCTGCTCTTAAGGCTCCTCCTTTTGAGCCTTTGCGGGATGTTGCTTTGTCCATTCTTACTCAGAAGGTTGCCTTTCTGGTGGCCATCACTTCGGTTCGGCGTGTTTCAGAGTTGGCAGCTTTGTCTATTCAGGCTCCTTATTTTGAGGATCATCAGGACAAAGTGGTTTTTCGATACAAGTCAGATTTTCTCCCTAAAGTGGTCTCTGCTTTTCATCTTAACCAGGACATTGTTCTTCCTTCCTTGTGTCCTAAGCCTAAGAATGTCAAGGAGAGTGCTTTGCACTGCTTGGATGTGGTACATTGTGTCAGGTACTATCTACGTGCTACGTCTTCTTTTCGTAAGACTGATGCCTTTTTCGTGGTGCCATGTGGGCCTAGGAAGGGTTTGGCTCCGGCCAAATCTTCCATTAGTAAATGGATTCGTCAGGCCATTGTTGGTGCTTATTCGGCTAAAGGGAAGGATCCTCCTTTCCGAGTTACTGCTCACTCTACTCGTGCGGTTGGTGCGTCCTGGGCTTTTCAGCACCAGGCTTCGGTTGAACAAGTGTGTAAGGCTGCAACTTGGTCTTCTGTTCATACTTTTTCTAAGTTCTATAAGGTTGATGTGCGGGCCTCAGCGGATGCTGTTTTTGGCCGCAAGGTTTTGCAGGCTGCAGTGGTTTGAGTTTTTTCTGCGTTATTGCCTGTTCGGATACCCACCCTTTTCTGGACACTGCTGTTGGATGTCCCTAGTGTAATTATTAATGTTTGAAGTGGGGTGTGTGACATACTTAGAATAATACCATTTTGTGAATACTCACCTGTAAAATGGGTATTATAAGTATGTCACACACCCCACTTCACCCGCCCTTTTCGGTATCCTGGCTCTTTATTTGGTGAAGTTTAGTTCTTTACGTTGAGGGTTACATTGTTTGGTTCTGGTACCTTGTCTTACTGCTGTTCTAATACTGGGAGGTTCTTGGGAGGTACCAGGTATGTATAGACCGGGAGGGGCTTGTTGAAGTTTTTGGAGATTCTCTGCAATGCTGCCACCTA